>JAWXYG010000006.1:18573737-21073737 GCA_034222035.1 Acacia crassicarpa
TAAAAACCTAATGAAGCAACCAGTTTAAAACCTCGATTGTATTTAATAATCTAGATTTTATTTGCAACGATTTGTTATTTTAGTCTAATAATCTAAATATATTATATCAAAATATTAAAACCTAAATATACTTTGTCAACTATACAGTTAACACTTAAGTTTAATATGTTAATATTTTTCGTTAACAACATTAACTGTGTTAAAAATATAGGATCAAAAGTTTACTTTATAAAGTTAGTAGAAATCTTTAAAGGCTTCTAAAGACAGAACATAGGTCAAATGGTTTGGAATAAACTAATATAAATCTTGAGTTTTTAATGATCACCCAATTTACCCCTTTTGGGTGAAAATCTTGTTCTAACATTTATTGTATTTTATTTTACTTTCAGTGTATCAAAAAAAAAAAAAGAATAAATAAAAAGATGTTGAGCTAAACTATGATCATTCTTAAGCCTTCAGTCTCTTTAACCTCACTCCTTTACATTTCAAGTTAATTCATTGATGCTCTTATTTGGGTGTTGATATTTTGGTTGAGCAATTAATTGCTTCTATATCTTGTTATAATAATGAGATTATTACATTGAACTACTTGGAAACAAGTTGTTACATAGATTGGCTGTCACAAATGAGGTGATCAAGGAATCTGTAATGTGACTAGTCTCAAACATCGCCTATAAATAGGACGTGTTAGATGTGACTCAGAAACTCACGAACCACAACACTTGTTTATGTCAGAAACATTGCACCCCGGTTACATTTCCCATTTTATTTTGTGAAGAACCGTTAAGTATGGTACACAATATTTGACAGTCAACCCTGTTAAGTATTACGTAAATAATATATAGCGCCTTCATATGTAACGGATTGAAAACATCAAGTATAGATAAAAATAACCTTTAAGTACTGACTTTTCTATTGTAGTGTTTGCATATCACATTAGCTCTTGCTCTTTTCTTCTATAGGCTTCCATTGAAAAACCAATCATTACACTCATCTATATGAATGACTTTTATTCTTTTCAATTTTCTCTTCCCCTGGAGTAAATAACTTGGTTGAGCAAAGCACTATTATTTCTATGGATAATTTGGTGGAGGTGTTGAGATTCATAAGGAGGAGGCAACTCACATGGAGATTCTGCACTCGGAGACTCCACCCTTGACTCGTTCAAATACTCCTTCCACACTCTTTCCATATCACAATCTTTTACTTCTGAACATATCTCAACAGCTCCTTCCGGTATCACTGGCTTGAATCTGATTAGCCTCGCATATTCTGTTAGCACATGAAGCATATAATCATACACATACTTCATTCTCACTTCCTCTTTCAGAAATTTCACTCCTTCTTTGCCTATTTTCTGTGCCTGCAAAATTCCTTTCCTTTCTTATAAACTTATTCATGCAATAAAATTTTGTTGTTAATATATATATATATGAGAGAGATGAAGAAGATATTGACCTTATCAGGGTGGGAATTCCCCCAATCAACAGCAAACTTAATGTCTTCGCACATGTTTGTGGGCCTAATGGGCCAATAATGTTGCAAGGGTACCAAACTTCTTGTATAGAAATCATAGTTCTTTGGTTCTATTAGCAAAGTCATGGAGTCGCATGCTAGTATGTACTTTTCACTTACTGACCAAGACCTTCCCTCCGCAAAAACCTTGTACCTTTATGTCAAAAAAAAAAAAAATCAATAATAAACCTTATTTAAGTTAATCATAAGTAGGGCTGGCTAGAGGCTTGTTCAAATATATATATATATATATATATATATATATATATATAAACAGTCACCATATCGTTAATTGATATTATGCGTATGAAATATTTGGGAAAATTTACCTGTAAGTACATTGATTTTCTAGCTTTGTGTTCTCGAAGTTTTGTTGGATCTCCTTATCCCAACTCTGCAACAGAAACAAACTATCTCTTTGATAATTATGCATTTATTAATTTGCAGCTACAACAAGAAAAAAAAAAGGAAATATATATATATATACACACAAACCAAGGAATATATATGAGCGTAGGAATCATGTTGATGTGAAGCATTGCATCGGATGAGTTCATTCCTGACATCAGACGTATTAGGATTACCCTTCCAGAAGGCATAAGGGACCCTATCCTTCCATTTTATCTTCTTGTTCCCTCCTTCTATATCCTTCAGGAGTGGCTTCCACGGTCTTATTTTGAGCTCACCCCTATATAGATAAACAGAACCTCACAATCAGAAAAACAATATATATATATAATGCCTGATTAAACATATGAAAGTGAAAATAGTACAAGTTTTACCAACCCCAGAAGCTCCAATCTGGGAACACAATGTCAAAGGTAGAATCATCCCCACAATAATGAAACAGTGGAGGCGGAGCCGGTGATGGCACGCTTGAATGAGATCCCACAAAGTCTTTTTTATGGACCTTACTCAGATCCCCACAGTGAAACAAGAGCTCCAGATCTGGAACCTGGCCAGGGTACATCTTGAGAAGCTGTGAGATTCCCCATAATGTGAACACGTCCCTCGTTTGAAATGACCTCCTATACGTCTCCACATAGGCTCTTCCCTTGAGAATCACAAGCTTAAAGTCTGCCAAGCTCTGATTGGATTCCAACATGCTCCTTGTGATCCCTGTCTTCTTCCATGGCTTTAAGTCCTCGTGGATCCATCGGAAGTACTCGGGGCATGTGGAGGACTGCAGCAAAGACGGTGACGGAGAAGGAATCTTTATACTTGTGAGAAAAGAAAAGCTTGCGATTTTGGTCTGAAACAGAATTATTGAAGACTAGTAGTTATTGTCATGTGTGCATATGTAAGGAAAAATAACTATATATGTCAAGAAAGTTAATGCCCTAGCTCTAGTATTTTAATTTATATGAAATTTTTGTCAAAAAGTGAGGGGGCACAGACCTTCATGTGATAATGTATATATGTCCCTATCGTATAAAAAATAATTGAACTAACGCAAAATATTTTTTTTTTAAAAGGAAAATATAATTTAGGACTCGAGCTTTGAAATGCACTAAATTAAATAGTGATTCAATTTTTTTTTAGGACGCGAAACTATAATAATTAGCCATTGAAATTAAGGGATCACAACAAAGTCACTGAAAACAAACGCAGAGGTGGCTTATCTTTTGAATCAAATGATTTCTGGACCCTATGTTGATTGTTAGCATACTCGGAGGCGGTCAATATGCATGGAGGTCATAAAGCCTAAGAAACGCTCAGCCAGTTAGAGGCACACCAAGCCCTCCAAGGTGTTCAAGGAAGTAATCAAGTCTCAAAAGTGCCTACATGGAGGGAGATGTGGATCATTGCATGGATGATGACATATTTGGAGCTTGACATGAACCATAACCGGCACCCCCAAAGCTATTGTCATATGTGCATCATTGGTTTATGCACACTTGGATGGTAAGAAAGGCAAGAACACATCCGATAGGCCAAAAGGAGCAGTTGAGCTAAATTTTTCCATTTTTAGAAAAACTTTTTCGGGATCACTTTTGAATACGCTAAAAGTGTTTATTCACATAAATCGAGATAAGTACCTTCTCACAAACTTACCTTGTATACTATATATCTTGATTGAAAAGCTTATTTTGAAAGCTTCAATCGCTAAAACCTAATGGAGCATTAATCTTTTAAATTTGAGCCCAAATGCATTGTGTAATGAACCATGAAGTTCTATATTGTAATTCAACCTTGTTCAAGCACAAATAGATGTCTAAAAGGCCCATACATGTTTACGGATGTGAATAAAAAGATGAAGGCCCAGTTTGAAGGTTTATGAAGCTTCAAGAAGTATCAAGAATGATCTTAAATGACCGGCACTACTAGTAATGCAATGGTATTGGGAGTAGTCTCCCCACCCTCTTGTACTGAGTTCGATCTCCCCCATCCCCTATCACCTATGTATCAAAAAGAATGATCTTAAATGGAGTCAATTAAAATTCGATCTTTTTGTTTTAATGACTTTCCTATTTTATAGGTTCCTATTTTGTATTGATTGGTTCTTTTAAGGCAAAGACTTAGTTATTTTGTAATTGCAATAATTATTAGAGAGTCAAATAAGATCATTCTCATTAATATTTAATGATGGGGATCCACACTAACAACTTAGAGTATTCTTAAGTATTTTAATTTTTCTATTTTTTATTTAGTTAGTGTTTTAGTTTTAAATAGTTCAAAATGGGTTTTTGTGCTTAAGTTATCAACTATGACTAAAGTTGTGAGAGATAGGTTTTATAAGCTCATTTATCTATTTAAATTAAAATCTAAATTACAAAAATGTTCCCCCTCTTCCCTCATTCCAAATAGTCCCCTTAATCAGGTCTCACTTTGGATCATCCATCTGATTTCTCGTGTCCTCACACTTGTTTTCTAGCCAATCCATCCATCCCTCCCTCCCCCCCTCGTATCTCAGACTCCAAATGAATAAAGTGATTTAGAATTGGCCTAAAAAGAAGCTGTTAGATCGAGGACATGTCGAGGGGGTGGAATGAAATTCGTCCCAATCGACATGTCGAGGGGTGGAATGAAATTCGTCCCAATCCATACTTGCGAACGGAAATCCTAACCTGATCTAATCGTAGTCTAATTGTTGTTTTTATATATGTGCGTGTATATATATATAATAAAACACTCAATTTCAACAAAGGAAAAATAAAAGAAGCACTTAAGGAGAGGTTTCGCTGATGAACAACTCGAAACCATGGAAGGATTCGAATAAACTACTGGTATTTCTGTTTCGACCAAAACCAAAACTAAGTCCCACGTACACACATATAAGGGAGGATCAAAAAGTATGATTATATGCGATATAGAATTCAAACACACACACACACACAGAGGGGTGTGAGGAGTAGTAACGTACGTACCAGGTCGAGGTGCCAGTTGAGGCGGAAGTTGGCAGAGAGAAAGAGGAAAGCGAAGAAGAGGGAGATGGAGATGGAGGCAGATCGGCTGAACATGTCGATGGATGGAAGATGGTATTGTTTTGTGGCTAATAAGCGAGAGATGAAATGAAGGATTCTGACGTCTCCCTTTTCGATCGGGACTGATCACATTTCATCACTTCATTGACTTATTCTTTATAGATATATATATAAGAGGCTTCTTGCGCTGTGATTTAAACCGACCTCAAAACAATTATCACGCATCGACGTACTACTCTTGAAAACGTGTAATACAGGGTTTTGTGAAAAAAGAGTTCGTTCATATCCACCAATTAATAAATACTTAATATTGGGTCTATTTGGGTTGGCAGTAGAAGTGGTGGCTTAAAAGCTATCTGACTTTAGAAAAAGCTCGGTAGGAAAAAAGTCAGCCTGTGTTTGTGTTTGGATTGCCCGTTTAGCTTTTACATAAGTGGCTTTTTACACTATATATACATACTAATTGTATATATTAAGATAAATAAAAATAAAAATTTTAATTTGAAAAAAAATTAAATTATTATTATAAAATAATGAATTTAATAAAAATTAATTTTAAATTAGTTATAATAAATTATTTATTTATATGGAAAATGAATTATTGCTCTGGATATATATGTGTCAGCCACTATTTCTCTTTCCTTCTTTCACAGTTTCACCATGTTCCTATTCCTAAATCTCTTTCCTTTTCTCTCTCCATTGCTTCGTTATTTCTCTTTCCTTCTCTCTCCATATGCTCTGTTTCTTCCATTTCAGTTGCTGCTACCGCGCTAGAAGCTCCCCCATCCAGCGTCTGCGTTACTGAGCGTATTAGGAAAAAGCTCATCATCTCAAACGCTGATCCAAACAGTTCATCTTCAGCTTTTTCTCCACTGAACGTTTTTCTCACCGCCGCTGAAATTTTTTTCTCTTCAACGCTCTTTGAAACGCCTGGCCAAACAGACCCATTGATGATATTAATGATTATTTTGTGATATTTACTGATTTTCCTAATTCATGTTTCTTCATATTTAATTAATTAAGCAATCATATTTGGAAATTATTTTATTACTGTATTTCTTAAATTTATTCCTATTTGCCTTTATTTCTTGATTGACCCAAAACAAAATCCAAATGCTGCAAAAATAATCCCTATCACGGAAAAAAAGTGTATCCACTAACACGTCTCTTAACCAAGGTTGTTAAACTTTCGAGTTTAATCCAACATAACATTAATATAAACTTGTAAAAGTTTACTTTTATCATTAAATATGTATTAATAGTGTATAATTAAATAATACAATAATTTAATTTAAATATATTCTAAATCTAACAAATTGAAATTAAATCCATCAACATTCATAATTTCTTATATTTAAAAAAGAAATTTCCATAAAATTTATATATAAAGCCACCGAACATGATCAAATCAAAAATGCTAACACGGGTTTAAGAGTAAGTTAACACGGTTTTGTAAATTAAAAACGTAAAAATAGTAAACTTTGTGTATAAACTCATGAATTTAACCGAATTATAATTGGCGCGAGTTTACCTGCTAGATGACTCAATTTAATAAAGTAGGAAAGTAAACTTTAATTAAGTATTTTATTATTTTCAAGTTTTTTAAATAATCATCCCAACATGCTTCAATTTTAAATAATTTTTTTTTAAAAAAAACCACTTATACTACCGTCAATCCAATATGACGTTTACCTAACTTACGTTTGTAAAAGCTAGATTAGAAAAAAGTAACTTATATCATTATGAATCTAAAATAAACGCTTTATTTCCTTATTTCCTCATCAAACATGGCCCTTGCTACAGATATAATGTCTCTAATAAATGATATTAATTACAAAATTTATTACATTAATACTTACTTTCCTTATTTTCTCAAAACAGTCTGTTTATATTCAACAATAAATAAATACATGATACTCCCTCTAGTCCTTTTGATAAGCAACTTTTTTCCTAATTATGCAAAACAAACTGACGCTTGAGATTTAATTTGTTAAAAACAATAAATTTGTTAAAAAAATTGCATGTTTTCCAAATACAACCCTATTTATGAAAAGAGCATAGGGGAGAATGAGTAAAAATTATGAGCGAGAATGTGTAATAAATGACTAAATAAAAAGAGAATTAATGGTGAGAAAGAGCTAATTAATATAAAGTTGTGTATTTAATAGGGGTAAGAAAGGAAAAAAGTAGTTTACATATTGTTCATACACAAGAAAAAGTTTATTATAAAAAGTACGGGGGAAGTATTAATTAAGCAATCATATTTAAATATGATTCGATTATTTCTTAAATTTGTTAACTGCCATTAGTTTATTCCCTAATTTACTCAAAATGTGATCCATGCTGCAAAAATAATGTAATAAATCGTATTAATGGTTGTAAAATTAGAGAAAAATAAGAAGACTAGAGAGTAGTAGAAGAAGAAAGGAAATATCAAGACAAGAGAATGGGTGAGAAGAGAATGATCAATCTCATTCACTATACTTCATTGGTGTGCAAATACCTTATGCATGGCCTCTATTTATAGGCCTCCATATATTGAAGACTAACCTAAGAGTTATAAGCACATAAAGAAGGGAATTAAGCAACATGAAAATTGGAGGTTATAGGGAATGCGCACTAAAGACCCTTCAATTTGGGAGCTATAGGGTGTAATGTCAATTAACATGACATGGAATCCTATGCATGTGGTTATGAATATCCACATATCATATTGTTCATAACACTTCCCTTTGGCAAATATTATGACTCATTAAAATCTTCCTAGAATAAACCCATTAGGACAAAAAAAAACTAACGATAGAAAAAGAGTACACAATGTTTACTCCCCCAGATAACAATATCACTTTATGTCTTTGAGCCTACGGATTCCAATACCATGGACAAACTTCTCAAATGTTCTAGTTGGTAGTGTCTTGGTAAACAAATCTACAAGGTTGTCACATGAGTGAATTTGTTGAACATCAATGTCACAACTCTTCATAAGATAATTAATGAGTGAAAAATAATTTTGAAGAAATATGTTTTGTTCTATCTCCTTTGATGTAAACTTCTTTTAATTGAGCTATGCATATTGTATTATCTTCATACAATATTGTCGGAATCTTTTGTTCAGAAAGTGGACCACATATTGATTGGATTTCTTGAGTCATTGACCTTAGCCAAACACATTCTCTACTTGCTTCATGAACTACAATTATTTTTGCATGATTTTATGAGGTAGCTGCTAAAGTCTCTTTTGTTAAGCATCAGTTGTGCTTCCACAAGTAAATAAATATCATGTTTGAGATCGACCACTATGTGGATCTGATAAAAATCTTGTATATGCATAACCAATCAATTGTGATCCAGATTCCTTGGAATAAAATAATCACATATCATTTGTTCCTCTAAGATGTCAAAATATATATTTAATTCTGTTCCAATGCTTTCATATTGGAGAAGAACTAAATCTTGCTAATAACAACAAATGCAATATCGGGTTGCGTTATATTGGCAAGATATATTAGTGCACCTATAGCATTAAGATATGATACTCTTGACCAAGAATAGGTCTTCCCTTTTCTCTTGAGGCAAATGGATCCTTTTTCTTATCAAGAGATCTTACAACGAGGCGTTGGGTACAAAGTTAAGGTCCAGTATGGCTTGTCTCTGATCGGGATCCGCGATTCACATCCCGGTTTTGGCAAGCACTGCATGAGGCGTTGGGTACAAAGCTAAGGTCCAGTATGACTTATCACCCTCAGACCGATGGTCAATCTGAAAGGACAATACAAACGCTAGAAGATATGCTTAGAGCGTGTGTATTGGACTTCAAAGGACATTGGGACCAACACCTACCACTGGCCGAGTTCGCTTACGACCATAGCTATCATTCGTGCATACAGATGGCTCCGTTTGAAGCATTGTACGAGCGAAAGTGTCGATCACCTATATGCTGGACGGAACTATTTGAACGAGAATTTCTTGGAACAAATATAGTTGATAAAACATCCGAACAAATCACTTTGATCAAGAAGAGACTCCTGGCCGCACAAAGTAGACAGAAGAGCTACACTGATAAAAGGAGAAGACCATTAGAATTCAAAGTCGGAGACCATGTGTTTCTGAAGATATCCTTGGTGACCGGTGTCGGTAGAACGCTTAGAAGGCGAAAGCTGAGTCCTCGTTACATAGGGCCATTCGAAATCTTGGCAAAACGTGGACCAGTCGCTTACCAGTTAGCCTTACCCCCGAACTTGAGTAAACTCCACAACGTTTTCCATGTTTCTCAGTTGAAGAAATACCAACCCGACCACGACCATATCATTCAGTATGAGGACGTCAAATTACGACATGATAACACTTTCGAAGTCGAGCCAGAGCGAATTCTTGATCATCAGGAGAAGCGGCTTAGACACAGAAGTATTCTGATGGTGAAAGTGGTCTGGAGGGGCTTATCTCCTAATTAAGCGACTTGGGAAACAGAAGAAGACATGACGGAAAAATACCCGAAGTTCATGGCTCATAGTTTAATTAAAGTAGAGTAAATTTCGGGGGAGAAATGTAATACCCGAAAAATCATTATTTATCTTAAATACATTATTTTGGTAAATAATACCTATTAAAAATATGAGAATATATTGTCACTAATTTTGAAATTTATTTTCTATAATTTTGGGCAATTTTCCTTGATATGGAACAAACCAAATGTTAGGTTTAAAATTAAATTCTAAGGTAGGGAGCATAAAATATCATAAAATTTTCATAATTAAGCATAGTCTTAATTTATTCATAAGAGACAAATAAAAATACATATTGAAAAGGCAAAAGAGGGAGTATACACGGTTCAACTTGGCTTGTGGGATAAGAATTTAATTGTTTAATATAAACAAAACTACACATGCCTAAATAATCACATGCAAGCCATTAATTCAAGAGACAACGTATTAAGAGGATAAGTGTACTTATGAAGACTTTAGAGGCTTTGAGTTTAATGCTCTTAATGAGTTGGAAGAGGATAAATTGGAAAGAGAAAAAGAGAGGTGGTGAATGTGTGTGTGTAAGAGTTGTGAGTGTTGTGAGCCTAGTGTAGGAAAGATAAAAGTGTGTAATTAATTGAGTTGTGAGTTAAAAACCATTGGGATTAATTCAAGACACAAGTAAATGAGAATCTATACAAAATAAATTGTATCCTGAGATATGTTAATCATAGATCAAATATATGGATTTATTATGAACAAGCATATTTTAAGCTTGGAATAGGTTATCACCAAAATCTTTTCCTTAATTTTTGGAATTAAATTTTAAATGATAAAAAGGAAATTAAAGACTTCTAATTAAGCCAGAAGGCTCAAAGTCAAGAAGCTAATTAAAGAGACTTGAATAAACTTCAAATTAAACCCTAAAAGCATTTTTGCTTAGTTGATAACCAACTACCAATTTCATTTAGTTACAAACACACTTAGAGTAACTAGGAATTTAAAACACAAAATTGGGAAAAAGATGATGAGAGGTGGCGTTTTTTTTTGGCTTGAAGAAGGAGGCAGGAATTGTTTATATTAAACTCAATTAAACATTGATGAGGGGAACAAATTGGAAATAGGGAGTTGTACTTAGGATAGGAGTATTAATGGAAAAATGGAAGAGAATAAAAAGAAAGGAGGGGGCGGTTTTGAGCAAGGAAAGGTGAGGATGTGAGCTTCAAACAATGACCTAGATCTAATGGCTCAAAAACAAGAAGAGGCAAGTTCCATTTAACTACCAAAATGCCACCCCAATTTACTATAAATAGGAGCTTAGGTTCTTCATATTTCTTCACACCAAAACAAGCAAGAAGCATCTGAAAACAGAGTGAAAGTGAGAGTTAGTGGGAAGTAAGAAGGAGTAGCAAGGTTCTCCAAGGGTAAGTTCTATAGTTCTTAAGCTTTAGCTTTGAGTTTATAGCTTAAATGTTGTCTTGATCTTTAATCTTCCAATATATTCTTGTTATCATGTTTTTATGGTTAAAAGTGGTTTTAATTCGAAAAATTGATAAAGATGGTGTTATAGCAAAATTTTTGGAAGATTATGATCAAAATAGCGAAGCTCTGGCGAAATCTTATCGGTTAGCGATTCCTGAAATCAGTGATAGAAACACCATAATTTTATGTTGAAAATGAAGTTATAAAATTCTGGGAAAAATTTATGGTTAAAGTAGACATATAGGGCTTTTCAAATATGCCTAGAACGTATTAATTTGAGCTCTGTATAGTGAGATGAAAATTCTTAAAGTTGGGCTACGAATTTCTGGAAAATTCTGGGCAGAGGCTCAAAACTTTAAAACTGGGAATGACTCAAGAAATCTGGGCAAAAACGAGTATTTTTACTTAAAAATAGACATCCTAAGGATTCCGAGGAATTTTATGGATCCTCGTTTCGATTTTTCTAGAATTAGTTATGATTTTTCAAAGTTAGACGAAAAATCTGCCCAAAATGTTGTATCAGCGTTTTTTCTGAAAAATAAGGGAAATAAGTTGAAAAAAAAAATCCACCAAGAGTAAAATGGTCATTTGTGACTAAGATATCTATTAGGATATTATTTTTGAATTAATAAATGCGATATTACCATTATATGATCACATTCCGACCGACGAACGTATCGATATCACCAACGAAGGTAAGGACGCGTACTGTAACACTAAATCTGATGATTATTGTATACTTCTATGTGATAGATGTATTCATAGACTAAGACTCTGTCTTAAAGTTTTTCATACACATTCAGCTATACACGGGTTATGGTTCTGATAATACCGTTGAGTTTTCCTAGCGCTGAGGACACAAATGTACATCGTGGCACTGGTGAATAGTGCAGACCATAATAACATGCATAGGCAGTGGCCGTGTTCTGTTATTATCTTTCATATGTGATTACTGCTGTAATGTTATGAATATCTGTCATACATAAACTGTTATATAAGTATGAGGTTAACCGTTACCTGAAATTCAATGGTCATTGAATCTCAGCCCTCACTATAGCTTCAGGGTTCGGAGGAACCAGGACTGAGGACAAGGGTAAGCAGCATGCGTGAGGACGTGGGCAGAGGACTTTTCTTTTGAATCTATATTAACGTCCTGTATTCGGATAATTGTACCATTGTATAAGCAACCAGACACAACAACAGTGAATGTTTATCAGATACTCGCTCTTTTAAATTATTCTGATGCTCTACTCTGATCAAACTATTTTGAAAACGCTTTAGAAAATTGGGGTGTTACACTTATGCAAAATGAATATTGCACAATTTTCTCGAGAACTCTTGCATCGTTCTGGAAATTTAAATCCTTCAGGGATTTTTCATATAAATTTCAGTATCTAAAGCACCATATAAGTAGGTTGTAACAACATTCATTAGACGCATATCCAGTTTTCTACTCACTAGCATACTAATTAAATACCTTAAAGTGACTGCATCTACCATAGGAGAATATGTCTCTTCATAATCAATGTCAGGTCTTTACAAAAAACCTTATGCTACCAACCATATTTATATCTAACGACCTCATTTTTCTCATTTCTTTTTTTACACAAATACCCATATATACCCTAACAGGCTTTACATTATTTGGTATTTGGACTATAGGTCCAAAAACTTCATGTTTTGAGAGTGAATTTAACTCTGCTTGAATTATATCTTTCCATTTTGGCCAATCATTTATATGTCTACATTCTTCAACTGATCAAGGTTTAACATCCTCATTTTGATTAATTATTTCAACTACAACATTATATGAAAATATGTTGTCAACAACTATACTTTCTCGGCTACATATTTTTCTCGTAGTGACATAACTCATTAAGATCTCTTCATTATTTTCATGAAACTTGTTAATTCTCTATGGGTTTTAATGATTACTAACAATTGTAAACAAGGTGTGAAGTTTTCCTTTCAAAAAGTTGAAAAAACTCACTATCAGAGCAAAACTCGAGGTTTGCACAGAAACCTCGAGGGTTGGCCTTACAGAGAAGAATTAAAGGTTTTTGAACTGAGCAAAACTCGAGGTTTCAGAGAAAACTCAAAGTTTCATCACACAGAGACTTCTCAGTGTTTTCTGGAAAATACAAAACTCGAGGTTTCTGGTAAAACCTCGAGGTTTTACCTTACAGAGAGTCTCCTAAGTTTTGAACATTTGAAAACCTCCAGCTTTTGTCTAAAACCTCAAGTTTTTGTTTTAACATGAAAATTCCAGGTTTCACAAGTTTTGTGAAACCTCAAGGTTTGGTAAAAAACCTCGAGGTTTTGACTTGCCAGAGAAATCTCATGTTTTAGCCAAGTTTTCTCAAAACCTGTCAATTAAGTGAAAACTCGAGGTTTCAGGACAAACCTCGAGGTTTCAGGACAAACCTCGAGGTTTGTCCAGGCAGAGAGCATCCGAGTTTTCTCACTTTTCAAAACCTCCAGTTTTACTTCAAAATGTCAAGTTTTCTGTCTTGGTGCAAAAATTCAAAGTTTTCACATTTGAGCAAAAACTCGAGTTTTGGTGAGAAAACTCGAGGTTTTGGCAAGCAGAGAGCACATGACTTTTCACTGATCTGAAAACCTTCAGTTTCCAAGAAAACCTCCAGGTTCTGGCTTGGCGCGATTTCTCAAAGTTTTCATATTTGAATGAAAACTCGAGGTTTTTGATAAAAACCTCGAGGTTTGGCCAACCCGAGAGCTCTGAAGTTTTTAATGTTTTAAAAACCTCCAGTTTTGGATAGAAACCTTCAGTTTTAATGTTTTGGACTTAAATCAACTTTACATGCTACAGTCCAAAACTCGAGGTTTGAGAAACAAACCTCGAGGTTTCATAGCTGATTCAGAATTTCAAATTCTACGAATTTGAAAATCCTTCTTGTTTGATTCTAATACTTTCTATGATTATTCTCTAATGTTCCTAGATATATTTAACCACTTTGTTAGTGAGTTTCAGATGAATTAGAGAATGTTTATTGAAGGTTTAAAGCAAAAGCAAAAAGTGACGTCAGCACATTAAATGCAAACCCAGAAAGTTGCAATCTTTTGGGTAATCCGTCTACATACGTCTAAGAAAGAATTAAAGAATGATATCCACATCCAGCAATTGCCATTCCAACGGATTAATCTTCAAGAAGTCAACTCTGAACTTCTGCACAGCTGGGTTAAGTGAAGAATAGAGAGAGAAGAAGACTAAACCACTCCCTAATCTTTGCTGAATACCTCCAACGGTTATATTGATGAATCCAACGGTTATTTAATGCTCTCTTAGTATAAATAGAGCAGCATTCAAGTCTTCTCAACAACTACAACTACTGAAAAAGAATTGCATTCAATTTCTTCATTTATTCTTTCTGTTTTCAACTGTATTGTATCTTTTGATACTCAAGCTTCAATGTTTATCAATATTCACTCTTAGAGAGAGTTTCTTCTTGTAAATCATTTATTGTAAAGAATCACAAGTCAGGGGACTTGGTGATTTGGTACATTGATTACAACTTGTAAGGGGGAGTGAATTCTAGTGAGAGAATTGCTCTTGAGTGCAGAGTGTGTAATCAATTGCTATAGAGAAAATCCCAGAGAGTCTGGGGACTGGACGTAGGTCAAGTGGTTGGACCGAACCAGTATAAATCTCTATGTCTTGCTCCTCTACTCTCCTCTCTGTTTAGCTCTGTTTTCACTGTTTATAAACAGAGGAAGTTCTCAAAAATTTTAAAAATATCCAATTTACCCCCCTTCTTGGGTATTTTTCTCCATTTACAAAACTAAACCTCTTCTAGTGTCTTTTAATTAATTATTGTTAGTTGTGATTAGTTTTGATGATGTCTTATATTGATGCCACTATCTAGAGCAAAAAGTTTATATCATATGCATTGACTAATTACTTTGTTTATTATAGGTTTGTCCAAATCAAGTTATAGAGAATGATCAAGAATGGAGTTTGAAGAAAGAAGAACTTGTTAAATATCATAAGAATATCAATATCCAAGTCTCCATGATCAAACAGAAGTTGAAACGGCTCAATTCGGAGTTAAAACAAGCAAGTTCAAGCTTCCAAATGAATACTGGTTTGTTGGAGGGCATTTATGTAATTTCAGCGCTTTGAGTTTGAAGAAAGAAGAACTTGTTAAATATTATGAGAATATCAATATTCAAGTTCCTATGATCAAATAGAAGTTGGAACGGGTCAATTCGGAGTTAAAATGAGCAAGTTCAAGCTTCCAGAAGAATACTAGTTTGTTTTGGGGCATTTGTGCAATTTCAGCTTTTTTCTAGCATGAACAGTGTCATGCTTGAGCACAACAATGTTCATGCTCGAGCAAGGTACACTTTCAGATCATTTTTTGCCCAAAATCCATCCTTGCTCGAGCATAACAAATGCTTGCTCGAGCATGCTACTCGAGTAAGAGAAAATCCTTGCTCGAGCAAAGTTGTTCTTCAGCTTCCTCTGTTCAGCTCTGTTTCTGGCGACCTTCGGTAATTCGACGATATCTCTCAAACCAGGAATCAGATTGACATAAAACCAGTGGAATTGGAAACTAGACTCCCAACACGTAATTTTGACAAACATTCATGCCCAAAGGAGGTTAGATGAATTATCTATGAATTTTACAAGTTTCCACAAAAATCACCGCGACATTCAGACCAAGCTTCGGTATTTTGAGTATATCTCACAAACGACAAATCAGATTGAGCTGAAACCAGTGCCATTTGAAACTAGACTCAAATAAATTTTCAAAAACAACAAGAAAAAAAGAAAAAGAAGATCAATTGAAGAAGTTATGATGTTCTGAAGTTGACAGTCTGTTCTAGTTGTTGCAAAAAAAGCTGGATATAAACAACTTCCATTCATATGATGTTAATGGATGAAATACAACTAGTTTGGAGCTGATCCTTGTTTAAATAGAAAGAAGACTTAAAGAGCTTCCTAAGCATTGGTGGTTTGCCAAATTTGGAGCTAATTTGAAGACGACATAATTTCTGGAAATTGGCTCTTGAACAACCAATGCTATTGTGCTTTTAGAAGTCAATGGAGTTTGATATTTGCACAAGATCATGGTAGGCAGTAGCCTGACACTCGAAGATAGCCTACTCGAGCAAATTGACTGGCGTGCCCGAGAATCATCAAGCTCAGAGCAAAGAAGTACAATTTTGGGAAGCATCCTCGAGCAGAGATGAAGGCTTGCTCGAGCAGCATGCTCGAGCAAAGGTAAAACATGCCCAAGCAACATCGATCGACTCTTCATTCTCTACCTCTGAAAGATGCTTGCCCGAGCATGAAAATGGCATGCTCAAGCACCATGCTCGAGCAAAGGAAAAATCATGCTCGAGTAGCAACACTTCAACTGAATCTCCTCACCTATGTTTGCCTCTTGCTCGAGCATAGTCTTAGAGTTGCTCGAGCATCAACGATAGAAACCAGTTTATCAGTTCAACAGCAGAAGCTTGCCTGAGCATACCTCTGATCATTGCCCAAGCATCAACGATATTAATTGGTCTTTAAAAAGCTAGCCCAAGCAAGCTTTGGTTCCTTACTCGAGCGCTGTGTCCATTACACTTTGAAATTACTCCTTCTCAAATTGATGCCCGAGCACACTGCTTATCCATGCCCGAGCATAACCACCTCTATTTTGAAATCACCGTCCTCATAAATCTTAAATCATTCTATGTGATTTCATTTCTTCAGATTATTACTCATTACTATTACCAAATGCTTTTAACCAGTTTGTTCATGAGTTTCAGATGATTTAATCATGGATTAACAACAAATTGGCATAAAGCAATTTGTGTGTCAGAAACACGTCAGAAAACATATGAAAGCCTTTATGTTTAACGGATAGTTTTGTAAATGGAGCTGTATACCCAAGAGGGGGGGTGAATTGGGTATACTTAAAATTTTTCGGTAAAGGCTCTGTTTTTATGCAATGAAAACAGGGGTTAACAGAGATAGAGAAGAGAAAACTTGGACACAAAGATTTATACTGGTTCGGTCCTATCAACTTGACCTACATCCAGTCCCCAGACACTCTGGGTTTTTCCACTATATCAATGATTACACACTCTGTACTCAAGAAGTGATTCGCTCACTAGACCTCACTCTCTTTACAAGTTGTAATCAATGAACCCAACCACCAAGTCCCCTAACTTGTGGTTCTTTACAATCAATGATCAATAATCAAATATAACTCTCTTAAAGAGTAGATAGTGATAAACACTGAAGCTCACAATGTCAAAAGACAAAATACAAGTGAAAACTGAAAGTAGTTAAGACAATTGAATGCTTGAGCGTTTTCAGATGTTCTGGTTGTTGAGAAGTCTTGAATACACTCTATTTATACTTAGAGAGCATTAAATGACCGTTGTAAGATGAGTCAAACCGTTGGAGGTGATTAGTGATAACTTTGGTCAGCTTCTCTCTCTAATCTCCACTTAATCCAGATGTATAATTGCTCTGAGGTGTCTCTCTGTGGATTTGTCCGTTGGAGAAGAGTTTGCTTGTTGTAGAAAACATTCTTTACCGTTCTGTTGACGTGCTCAGGTGGATTAGCCAAAAAGAGGCTATTTTCAGAAGTGCATTTAATGTTCTGAGCACTATATGCTTTTTGCCTTGGACTTCATTAATCACCCTCTAAGTCAACTGAAACTTACTTAGCAAAGTGGTTAAACATAGCTAGGAACATATAAGAGTGATAAATGGAAGCATCAAGATCAAAAGAATGTGTTTCACAAATTCAACAGATTTAAAATTCAGTTTCAGCGTCCAATACTCGAGTATGTTCTTCAATACTCGAGTTTGTCATTGTGCACTTGAGTCAATACTGGAGTATCCATGCTGATACTTGAGTTTGCTTCTTCCAAAGAGGAACCATCGTGACTTGAACTTTGAAAACAAGGGCAATACTCGAGTATGTAAGTCAATACTCGAGTTTTGAACCTCTTAGTGAGAAAATAAGTTTAAGTTCAAAAACTCAATACTTGAGTATTCATTTCAATACTTGAGTATTCAAATCATTGACAAGTGGATAACTCTCTGTATGCCCAATACTCGAGTTTCCAAAACCAATACTCGAGTATTGATTCAGTTTTAAAAATTGTAAAGTTTTTCCATGTCAATACTTGAGTATTCAAATGAATACTTGAGTATTCATAAATAGTTGTTAAGTTGAAAAACTTTGTGAAAACCCAATACTCGAGTATGTAAAACCAATACTCGAGTTTCCATAAGTTGTAAAAGTTTGAAGGCTCTCTGTAAGACCAATACTCGAGTATTCAAATGCCATACTCGAGTATTCACTCAAGGTGAAAACTTGATTGCTCTCTGTAAGTCCAATACTCGAGTATCCAAGTCCAATACTCGAGTATTCACTCAAGGCGAAAACTTGATTGCTCTCTGTAAGTCCAATACTCGAGTATTGCTTCCAATACTTGAGTATTGCTTTGTAAAAATGGATTTGAGCAATTTATTGTCAAGTCAATACTCGAGTATTCATACCAATACTCGAGTTTCCATTTGACAGTTGATTTTTAGCAAATGTAGAAACTTCAAAACATGTTTACAATTGTTGATTATCATCAAAACACATAGAGAACTAACAAGTTTGAATCTTTACAACGGCTATTATTACAACACCCAAGACGGAGCATTAACTAAGTCAACGATAAACATTTTGTGATTAAAGTTGGATTAGAGCTCAACGGACAAAAAGCAACAAAAGCTTCAACGGCTACTTCCAATTGATCTCCAACGGTCGAATGCTCACAACGGTCAAAACACAATAACATATAAATTGCGAGGTCTTCAAACCGAAAGACGGGACGACGATTGATGAATGAATCGACGAAGCCAACGAAATGATTTTACTACTTCACCGTCGATCGTTCAATAACTCATACACTCTGTATCTAAATGCTTACAGTAGAGAGTGAGATGATCGATTTTGTACTTCAATGTTTAATTCTTTATCTACTCGTGAGGAGTTCATAAACATTGATTTCATTATCAGTTGAATCTTCCGGTTGAGGAACCTTAAGAGAAGGTGTATCAATTACAACTTGTAAGGGGGAGTGGAGTCTGAGAGTAAGAGGACCATCCTTCGTTTACAGAGTGTGTAATTGTACCCTTACAGTGTGTAAGGGAGAGTATCTCGGTAAGAGATTGTAAAGGCTGCACAAGTGCCCGACTAAACTTGTGAGGTTGTAAAGGCTTTCCCTTGTGCCCGGTTAAACAATGAGACAGTGGATTGAAAATCTCAAGTGGAGCTTGGGGACTGGATGTAGGTCAAGGATTGGGCCGAACTAATATAAATCGTTGTTTGCATATTCTCTTCCCTATACTCTTACATTTCCAGCATATCTGTTTGATTGACTGAATATCACTTTACGATTATTACTGTCATATGAACTGCTTTAAGGAAGTTGCGAAAAGATTTTCAAAGTTATCTAAAGTGTTATCAAACACCCAATTCACCCCCTCTTGGGTAATAACCAAGTCTAACATTTGGTATCAGAGCGGGGCTCTTGTCTAAAGGACTTAACCGTCTCAAGAGTTACAATGGCTAATTTAGGGTATTGCTTGCATTCTGAATGTTTCGACTTTACTGTTCCACCATTTTTCAAAGATATTGATTTTTGGTTTTGGAAAGCTAGAATGACATCGTTTATAAAATGTTTTGATTTTGATATGTGGAATGTTTTTATAAATGTTTTTGATTTCAAACCAAGAAAGGATTGGACAGAAAAGGAAAAGAAAATTTTTTCGTTGAACATTAGAGCTATGAAAATCCTTTGTTGTGCTTTAATGGAAAATGATTTTGAGAAAATCAAGTTTTGCTCTAGTGCTAAAGAAATCTGGGATACTCTTGATTTTCTATATGCTTCTAACAAACATGTTTTCCTACTTCTTTGACAAGTTGATGATGTCATTGATGACTTTTATTTATGACTCCATGTGCTAAATATCTCATGTGTTGTTTAAGCAATTCTTGACTCCTTCTCCAAGCTACAATTTCCTCATTCTTCTATTCTTTGCTTTGCATTTCACTAGACAAAAATATTTTTAGGGGTCTTCATGAAGTTTTATCCAAATTTCCTCATTGGTTTTGAAATCTTGGAACTTATGGCTTAAATTAGAAACCTCTAATTTTCTTTTTCTCATTTGGACACAATCTTCACAAATTTAGGAAATGACTTTGGCTATACTCTATCTCAAGCTTAGATTATGCTTGTTAATAATAACTCCTTATATTTGATCTATGGTTAACGGATCTCAAGATACGATTTATTTTGTATAGATTCCCAATTGCTTATGTCTTGAATTAATTCCACTGATTAATCTTATTGATTTATGCTTCTTTTTTCTTATTGGTGGAAACTTTGACTTTTATACTAGGCTCACAACAATTGCACTCATAACACTCTCTCTCTTTCTCCCTTGGACTCACAACTCCTACACTCACAACATTTGTACACACACACATACACAACTCTTTTCTCTCATTGGTTACTTTTTACTTCACAAGGATTACACTTTATGATACTTAATTAGGGCCTTAGGATTTAGCTTTATTAGATTTAATCTTGGCCTTCTATTTATGCTAATCTTTCATTGGTCCAATTAATTTCATGAGGATTAAGAATATTTTCTTGATTTATCATTGGCCAATTCAATTTTACAAGGATTAAGGTTAATTATTGGTTTAATCACAACCATTGGATTCAATTGTGTTTGTTTAAATCCAATCTTCACCCTTAATTGTATTTGCTATTAGCTAATTGATTTATTAACTAATCATGAAAATTAGTGTTTAATTAGGCAAGTATTATTTCACCCTCATTGGCTTAATTATGTTCAAGTATAATTAGCCCTCTTTTTATGATTCTAATTTGCCTTTAATCATCTTGCCTCTTCCAAAAGGAATTTTCGCCACTTATATTAAAATAGGGAAGATTAAATTAATCTTGGATAATATCTCTAAGATAGTGTTTTATATGTTATTATACTTGATTGATAGGTTACTATATTAATTATAATTATTGGAAACCCCCTTTATGCTAATCTTGGCCCTTTGATAGCATTTAGCTCTTAAATTATGTTGATATATTCTTAATTATGCCTTCTTAATTTAATTATTATTTAATTTCAAAAAATAAGGTAAATATCTTAATTATTGTAAATTTAATTGCCCATTAGTTATTGATAATTTTCCTTTAATTAATTTAAGCATTTTTATAACCTTTTATTGCTTATTTTAGTCATATAAGAATCATGATTTAATATGATAATTATATTGTATTTTATGATCCTTAAATGTGGTTTTAAATTTAATCTTTGGTTTATTTAATTCCAAGGAAAAATTACCTAAATAGAAATTTATTATGTATTATTTATTACGTATTATTTATCAAAATTGGTATTTATGATAAATAGAAATTTTGGGGTATTACACTAACAATTATCTCCTTGGCATCTTCTATAAGACCAGCCCCCTCAACTTGACTATCTTGGTTGTTCGCTCCCTTTTTCTTTATAGGACTTTTATCTTCAGAATCGACTATAAGCCGCGATGGAGGTGAATTGCAGAGGTAGCAAAACTCCTAAGCCAAGAATAGCGAGTCGAACGGAGGAGAGGAGCGTGAATGGTGGACGAAAATAGAGCAAGAAGAATTGACTTTTCTAAAATGGCAGAGAAGAAGAGGAATAGAGAGAGAAAAGGGATCTAAAAAATGGTGGAGAAGAAGAGGAATAGAGGAAGAAAAGGGATCTAAAAAGAAAAAGCTACTTGGTGGCGTCAGAGAAAGTAACTTGGAGCGAGGAAAACAATTAAATAAATTGAGTCAGAAAGCTTGCCTGTTGGGTGCTCCCTGAAGCAAAGCTCATGTGTAAAATTGCTCATTCACCCTAAAAAGAATAAGTAGGAAAAGATTGAAGCAACAAATTTGTATCCTTTCTTAAACTACTGCTGAAATTAAAATAGACAGGGGACTACTGAGCAAATTTATGGGCTGTTGATTATTTCTTTTCTTTTTTTTTTTAAAAAAAGAAGAATATGAAGTAGTAAGTGAATGAGGGAAAAATCATGGTAATATCTTGTTGGGTGTATCTAGAATCAACTCTTAATTTGAAAGGATTTAAAAATGTCTAACAACCCAGGAAAGTTCTGCCAGTACGAACTTTTTTCCATTGTCTATTCTTGTTTAAAATAGGTAGAAATTTTCTATACCAACCCCAAAAATATAAAGTATGAAGAAATTTCTATAGATATGTGCTTGTCTCCAAGTCAAATGTTCTTAATTTTATTTTAAGGAGATTTATTTGCCCCAAAAGCTTCCTCATTATTATGTGATTATTTTTTAGACTATTGATTAATTTTGACCATTTAATCATTGAGGCTCTAATTTCCTTTGACGACTATAAATACTTCCCGTTCAAAACTTATATATGCAATAACTTTGGTCAGTGTTAAATATTTGATTTGAGTATAAATTAAAATTGAAAAGAAAATCAAAATGATCCTAAAAATGAAAAAACAATTTTCAATCTAAATATTAAAATCATAAATTAACATAGGTCAAACAACCTGTTAAAGGCCCGTGACTTGATCTGGTTAGGACTTGGCCAAGCCTATTTGTTTTTTTTTTTCTTTTTTCTAAAAAAAAGTTAATACCTATTTCGTTAAAGTCTAGCATGTAAACCTTCAGCCTATTTTCAAATACACGAAAGTGTACACATACATGTAAAGTTGAAACAATATATGCAATAAGTTTTGTCAATATAAAAAAAAAAAAAGAAAAAAAAAACGATTGAAGGGAAAATATGTTAGTTCACAGCCTTTTTTCCCTTAAATAATTAGAAATTTCCATAAAGTCATGAAAGTTCTTGGAAAAATCACACTCAGTTTCCATGAAAGATAAACAAATACTACAAGGGCACTTAAAATCTTAAAATTATTAAGTAACATTGGGTTCTTTATTTTAAAACAAAAACTTTAAGGGGTTTAAATGTAACACCCTAATTTTCAAAAGCGGAATAAATTTTTTTTTTTTCCATCAGAGTAGAGTATCGGAATAATTTCAAAAAGGCGAGTATCTGATAAAACATTCACTGTTGTGGTATCTGGCTGCTTACACAACGGTACAATAGTCTGAATATAGTTCGAGGGTATAAAGTCAAATAAAATTCTCTCCGTCTGCGTCCTCACGCTGGCTCCTTACCCTTGTCCTTGGCCCTCGGTCTTCCAGACCCTGAAGCTATAATAGGAGCTGAGGTTCAATGGCCATCGAACCTTAGTTAACGGTTAACCTCATGCTTATATATGACAGTATATATGACAGATATACACGGCGTTACAGCAATAATCCATACATAAGCACACAGCAGATGTATGGCTACAACAATACATAAGCACATAGCAGATGTATTCTAACAGCACACAGCAGATGTATTCTAACAGCACACAGCAGATGTATCTCATATTCAAAATAATAACATAACACAGCCACTGCAATATGCATGTTATTATATTCTGCACTATTCACCAGTGCCACGGTGTACATCCGTGTCCTCAGCGCTAGGAAAACATAACGGCGTTATCAAGACCATAACCCGTATCAAGTTGTATGTGTATGATCAATTAAAATCAGAGTCTCAGACTATCTATCACATATAAGCATATTATAAGCATCAGAGTTAGTATTACAGTACGCGAACGTACCTGAATTGGTAGTTTCGGTATGACGTCGATCAGAAAACGATTGCAGACTTCCTATAAGGGTATATCACGTTTATTAACTCACAAATAATATACTAAAAGATATCTTATCCACAATTGGCTATTCTACCCCTGGTGTATTTATTTTTCCATTATTTCCTTTGAATTTTCGGATAAAAACGCTGATTATCAGCATTTAGGGCTGATTTTCGCCTAACTTCGAAAAATCATAACTAATTCTAGAAAAATCGAAACGAAGATCCGTAAAATGTTCCGGACTCCTTAGGATGTGTAATTTTCAGAAAAAATATCAGACTTTTCCCAGAATTCAAAAATAATTCCCAGATTTCACGTGTTCATCCTCTGCCCAGAATTTCCAGCATTTTCGCAACATAAAATTTGAGAATTTATTTCTCACTGTACAGAGCTCATTTCAACATGTTCTTTACATATTTGAAAATCCCTATATGTCTACTTTAACCATGAATTTTCTCAGAATTTTTCAACAACATTTTCAACATGAACTATAAGCTTTTCTGTTACTAACTCAGAAATCGCCTAACCGACGAATTTCGCTAGAACTTCGTTATTTCGGTGTTCTTCCACCAAGAACTTTGCTAAACCACTTTCTTCATCAATTTTTCGAAATAAAACCATTTTTAAACTCAGAAGAACATAAAAACAACCATATCTAGAAGATCTAAAGATCAAACTACTAAATAACTAAGAATTTAAGACTCAAAAATCAAGAACTTGCTTACCTCTTGAAGACTCTTGCTTCTTCCTTCTAGCTCCAAAAGAACTCTCACTCTCACTCTCTTAATCAAAGGATTAGAGGTGTTTGTGGTGATGGTGTGAAGAAATGAGGAGGGGAAGGCTCCTATTTATAGGAAAATTTCCAACTTCTTCAACAAGCCTCTTCTTAAATCCTAACCATTAGATCTAAACTTAATGAAGAAGTTTAAATCTAGGGATAAGGGTCTTAAATGCCATGGAAGTTTTCACTTAGGAGCACTGGTAAGACGGAAGTGTTCTTTGCACCAAAAATGCCACGGAAGTTCACAAGAAGTATCAATTTTGCCCTGGAAGTATCATTTTTACCACGTAAGTTTTTGCTAAGGAGCAATTTTGCCCTGGAAGTTTTCACTAAAGAGCAATTTTGCCCCGGAAGTTTACAAAACGTAGCAATTTTTCTAGCAATTTTGCCCTTTTGTCCCCAAATATTAAATTTGACTACTAAATCAGTCAAAGACCACACATGTCATGCCTTGAAAAGGTCAAACTTGGAGCCAGAGAAGGAGATCCTTCAGATGTTGATCTCAAGGAAGCCATAATTTGTGAAGCCGAACTGGTCAAAGGGACTGAAAGGTCTGTCATAAAATGCAAATGAAACACAAAACAAGAAATGAATTGTTCCAAAAATTGGTTTAGTAAAACAAATCAATAGTGATAATATTTACGTTTGTATAAACTGATCATTTGCTTAGATCATAAGTGATGCTTCCTTTGGGTTTTGTGACAGTCGACCTTTCAGTCCCTTTGACCAGTTCGGCTTCACAAATTCTGGCTGCCTTGAGCTCAACATCTCAAGGATCTCCTTCTCTGGCTCCAAGTTTGACCTTTTCAAGGCATAACATGTGTGGTCTTTGACTGATTTAATACTCAAATTTAATATTTGGGGACAGAAGGGCAAAATTGCTCCTTAGTGAAAACTTCCAGGGCAAAATTGCTCCTTAGTGAAAACTTCCGGGGCAAAATTGCTACTCAGCGAAAACTTCTGTGGGTTTTTTGGTCCAAAAAAAACTTTCGTCTTACCAGTGCTCCTAAACGAAAACTTCCATGGCATTTAAGACCCTTATCCCTTAAATCTACACCCTTCATGTGTTCTTGTGATGTCATCTTGATGACATAAGCAAGGCTTAGGTGTTATTTGTGTTTAGAAAACCCTAGCTTAATCAACAAGTTGTTGACTTCTTCTAGAGCATTCTAGCCAATTCTTACTTCCTCTCCAAATTGTTGAATCCGTCCCCCCTCACTCTCTCTCCCTTTTCTGCACCTTGCTCAACAAGTTGCTTCCTAAGTCTTCCAACTTGTTCACCAAGTTTCACAACTCGATGTCCGAGTAACTTGTTCACCAAGTTTCACGACTCGGTCTCCAAGTAACTTGTCCGCCAAGTAACTTGTCCGCCAAGTAACCTTGTCTGCCAAGTAACTTGTTCGCCAAGTAACTTGCTCATTAAGTAACTTGTTCACTAAGTAACCTGCTCACTCCAAGTAACTTGCTTACTAAGTTGGAAGGTTCCAACTTCATCCACAAGCCTTTGCATGTGTTTGAATTTGTGTTTCTTGCTCCACAAGCTAAAAAACCCGTCCCCTTCTTCCTTCCTTTCTTTTTGTTCATTTTATGCTTTAATTTTAATTGTTGGATTTGCCTCTTTATTATTATTGAATTTTCGCCATATATATTGAATCTTTAGGGGATGATAATTTAATCCAAGTTATCATCTTAGTATAGTGTTTCAGATGTTACTAGGCTAAACAGTGTGATCAAATTAATTATGATCTCTGTACTAATATTAAACCTTTATTGATCTTTAATTAAGCCAAAATATAATGTTTATAACGATTATGAATTTTAGGGTATTACTTTTCTCCCCCCGTTAAATAAAATTTCGTCCCCGAAATTTGACCATATAACCCCGAAAGGTTATCTAGACTTCTAGTCTATTCCTTCCCTATGCATGCTTACCTAGCACGCATCCTACTATTCAAAAGTCTCATTTATCTTGTACCTAGGTATAGTACTCAATTACAAGACTTGCTGGTCTATTCTCACAGTACTTGGTTACACAGGCCTCACTGCCTGACTTATTTAGCCTCTCGGCTAACACATATTAGCCTTCCGGCTCAATCTCTTACCACAGCACTGGAGATTCTAGCCTTACTACCTAGGAATTCATCCTCAGGCCGTAGGCATCTTAACTACTATCTGACTTAAATAGTTCTGTGTTTTAGACCTTTCTAATAGTTTCTATTCCTATACCATAATTTCCAACTACACCGCTTTTCTTTTCAACACGATAGCGTCGACAAACATGTCATTGCTACCCAAAATCATTTTTGTTGTCTCATTTTCAAATTTTCAAACACTCAAAATTTTTCATGGTCGCAGTACATTTCACAATCTGCACTATACCAAAAAGTAATAGTGCTATAACATTTTTAAACTTAATCGCTGCCATCACAAATTCGTGAAAACATATTTACTGCCGGATCATTTTCAAAAACTTTTACTACCGGCACATATCTTTGAGGGAGTTACTTCATTTTACAAAATTTTACAATTGAGAGTATACACCATCATTTTAACCATTTGGTACAGTGAGCGCCCTCTCCCAATCCCTTAATCCATCCTCAACAGTATTATCAACAATGTGGGAGAACCTCCGCCCCTTTCACAGGAGACCCAGTGTTCACACTGGCACATAAAGTAGCAACCCTATCTAGCGGAACTCAGTCCAGCCATAGACAGTCAGGTTTCACTAAACAAAACATACGCCCTCGGCGAAATGTTATGGATTGGGTGCATTCATTGCTAGTGCGATTTCCATTTTCTCAAACAAAATCCCTCCAAAAACTTTTTGTTCAAAGAGAACATTTGTCAAAGGCCAGCGATTTCAAACGTTTTAAAACATCTGGTAAGACCCAGCAAACCGTGTATATCTACAACAGCTTCTGGCCTCCCAGTTTTGTACTGACTTTACCACAACATAGTTGAAAACTCAGTTTCAAACTCTGGGTTCTAACAAAAACCCTTTTTACAAGACAACATCATTTCAAAATAACCATCACTGTGGTCTCAAATTCTGTTGAAAACATTTCATTCGAAAACTCTATTTCAAAAATTAATAAGTTCGAAAAATCAATTCCAAAATTTCAAATACAGCAGGTGTATTGGCAAGTTCAAAAATTCAATTTTAAAACCTTACTTAGGAATCAGACAACTAACATTAGAAGGTCATCACTAACTACACGCATTCGGACCTTTGTCCTTGGCTACTCAAGCTATCCGTAGAATGCTTAGTCTGTTCTACTTAAATCATCCGGCTATTCCGAACATCGCTCGCTATCCTCGGGTTTCACAAACTTTTCCGGACACTTCTCGTATTCGTTGTCTGACAACTGTGGGCTTCTGCTAGCCTATAGTCACAATATATGTTATACAGCACTGGAGCGACTCGTGGCGATATACTAGATGTTAGTTCTCAATATGTTTTGATGATGATTGAACAATTGTAAAGTCTTGAAAATCAAAAAGATTAGCTTTATGATGCAAAAATCAGTTTTCCTTGCTGTCAGAGGAAAACTCGAGTTTTGGGATTCAAAACTCGAGTTTTGGTCTGTGGCAAAACTGCTCAAAAGCCATCACCGGCAGTTTTCGTAATCACTGCCAGTTTTGAACTTGTGAAAAGTTCAAAACTCGAGTTTTGGAATCCAAAACTCGAGTTTTGGCCTGGCAGAGAGGTTTGCAAATCTTCTAAGTTTTTCACATCTCAAAACCTCAGGTTTTCATTCATCACTGCCAGTTTTGAACTTCTCTTATTTTGGAAGAAAGTTCAAAACTCGAGTTTTGGGAACCAAAACTCGAGTTTTGAAGAGACAGAGAGCAATTGATTTTTCTCCAGTTCATCACCGCCGGTTTTGAGACCATCACCGCCAGTTTTCAACTGTACGTGTATTTTCCAAGTTTTCATAAAATATGAAAACTCGAGTTTTGGAATCCAAAACTCGAGTTTTGCCAAGACAGAAAGCCTTCAATCTTTTCTGATATGAAAACTGCCAGTGTTGCTTCAAGAACTCCAGTTTTGATGTTTTGAACTCAATTCTTGTTTTCACATGAATAGTTCAAAACTCGAGTTTTGAGAACCAAAACTCGAGTTTTAGGCAACCCGAGAGCATCTGAATTTATAAACCTTCATAACTGCCAGTTTTGGTTTCATCACCTCCGGTTATGAAGAATGAACAGTTCAAAACTCCAGTTTTAATTTTCAAAACTCGAGTTTTGGTACACTCATCTCATCAGAAAAACGCAGTTACGCTAAAAATTGCCAAATTTGATTCATTCTTCATTATATAAGATACCCATTGACTCTATATGATATATGAATTATTTATAACTATAATCGAGCTGTTCTAACATATTTATTCATGAGATTACAGAAAGAATTCGAATTTGATTGAGATTCAAATAAAGAGTCATTTTAGGAAACTTGTTGAATTCATGGAGAGACGTTATGCAGAATCATCTAGCCGTTATACAAAATCATTTGTCCGTTAGGCAATATCTCCAACGGATGAATTCCTTAAAAGAAAACAAGAATCAAGCAAATCTGCAGAATAACTTGCCAACAGCTATATTTCAGACAAGGAGTAATTTCAGCTGATTGATTCATGATACAACTTCAGCAACAGCTATGTTTTTGAATTGAAAAAGCCTCAACGGATCTACAACGGTAACAAGCTTTAAACCATTATAAATAGAAGAGGAATTCAAGCAGGAAAGACACAGAACTGAGCTACAACAATTCTACTCGAAAATATCAGTCAAGAACTGTTCTTTTCATCTGTTTACATTGTGCTTCAGTGATCATCGTTATTCACTCTTAGAAGAGAGTTCCTTCTCTGTAATTTCTTTTCCGTAAAGATCTCAAAGTAGTGGGACTTTGAGATTGGGTTATCTGATTGCAACTTGTAAGGGGGAGTGTGTTCAAGGTTGTGAAACACCCTTCGTTTGCAGAGTCTGTAATCGTCAAAGAGAGTTAGTAAAAATCCCAGAAGTGACTGGGGACTGGACGTAGGTCAAGATTAGGCCGAACCAGGATAAACTTCTCGTGTCTTGCTCTTCTTCCCTTCATACTCTTACTAACTTTGTTTCAGCAAACAAAAAACAAAGAATCCAGAAAAGAATTTTTCAAAATCCCCAATTCACCCCCCCTCTTGGTGATTTAAGCTCCACTTTCACTAGATTACTTAAACCTTCGCTCTAGGGAACCTATTCGATGTGAGACTTCATTATAATGTACTTACCTTGAGAACCGATGCACTGGTAGCCCCACTCCATGGTTTGTTGTCACGGCGGCTCCACCCTACAGTTTGTCGTCACGGTGGCTCTGCTCTACGGCACTTTACTCGGCGCTTCACTCAGTCTTCTCAGACTAGTCAGCCTCTCCGGTTAGCATCCTCTGTAGGTAGACCTCCTTGATCAGAACTCCCCGTAGGTAGCCCTTTCCGATCAAAACTTTCCATAAGTAGTGTCAGTGATCGTCTCTGATTCATTATAACGAGAACTCAGGTATCTATCAGGTTCCTACCCTTTAGTGGTTTCATAAATCGTTGTCTCTATGTCTGCCATCTTATCTAGGGTCATTCTATTTGTGGACTTTCACTATCTGTTTAGCTTCAGGCATCGGAAGTGCGTTCCTTTCACGGTCTCACTGTGCCGTTCCGCCATTAAGTACTCGAATCGTAGAGCGCCTATCAGCTTTTTGTTCGTATCTAGGACATGTCGTAGGGATCTTGGTTCGTAAAAAGATTCACTCTCAGAGTTATCCTAATAGCCTAGCAACAGTAAATGTTCATGATTGTCGTCAGCGGATGAATGATCCGATCCTATCGGCCTCTCTGGCTCAGATGGTATGCTAGCGATTGGTTCAGGGTAGTACACTGGATCAACGTTGTGTACAGGTTCAGGGTCGTATACTTGCTCAGGATGGTATACGTTCGAGAATTCATGGTCTACTTAGAAATGGGTACGGAAATACGTGTCAAGAGTTCCCCTACATGAGTCAAATACTGCATGTACTTATCTTTATTGATCTCGGAGTTTCATTCGGCGTAGCCCAGCTCCTCATATAAGCTCTGGGTTAGAATGGAATTAATGCCTAGTACAAACTGGAGATTATCAGAATTATCAGAGCCCAATTTCGATGTAGATACAGGCGATGGATACACCAGCCCTATTTTAGAGTGGTGCACCGACAGAGGGTGGTACACTGGTTCAGGATGGTATAGTGATCCACATTGGTGTGCTGGGTTAGGGTGGTATACTGGCCTAGGGTTGCCTATCGATGTTAATTTCTTATGGATAGCCCTCCGCGCCGTATATCTCACTCGTCCATCTCCGTTCATCACTTACTGCACCACACCAAGGTTATATCAGTACTCTTTTTCAAAATATGCTTTAAGGCAATGGCTTAGAGCCTAACTTAGTTAGTCAAACCGATTGGCCAGGTAGACGTCTATCATGGGAGTCTCACCGACTTTACGACGACTGATTGACTGATCCACATAGACTCGGCCCTACCTTCGGCACCAATGGTTTACTGTAACTGAGTCGGGTTCTTGCCAAATAAAATGTTTCTTTGAAAAAACTCCGAACCTAACTCCGTTACTCAGACAATCTGGCCAGGCCGGTGTATTTGTGGAAGGCTCGCCGAATTCACGGGGACTGATTGCCAACCACAAAACCCTTTCTAGACACCAAACTGTCTGGAGTAACTTAGTTAACTTCGGGCCAGAATGTCTGCTCTGATACCAAAATGTAACACCCCAATTTTCAAAAGCGGAATAAATTTTTTTTTCTTTTCCATCAGAGTAGAGCATCAGAATAATTTCAAAAAGGCGAGTATCTGATAAAACATTCACTGTTGTGGTATCTGGCTGCTTACACAGCGGTACAATAGTCTGAATATAGTTCGAGGGTATAAAGTCAAATAAAATTCTCTCCGTCTGCGTCCTCACGCTGGCTACTTACCCTTGTCCTTGGCCCTCGGTCTTCCAGACCCTGAAGCTATAATAGGAGCTGAGGTTCAATGGCCATTGAACCTCAGGTAACGGTTAACCTCATGCTTATATATGACAGTATATATGACAGATATACACGGCGTTACAGCAATAATCCATACATAAGCACACAGCAGATGTATGATTACAACAATACATAAGCACACAACAGATGTATTCTAACAGCACACAGCAGATGTATTCTAACAGCACACAGCAGATGTATCTCATATTCAAAATAATAACATAACACAGCCACTGCAATATGCATGTTATTATAGTCTGCACTATTCACCAGTGCCACGGTGTACATCTGTGTCCTCAGCGCTAGGAAAACATAACGGCGTTATCAAGACCATAACCCGTATCAAGCTGTATGTGTATGATCAATTAAAATCAGAGTCTCAGACTATCTATCACATATAAGCATATTATAAGCATCAGAGTTAGTGTTACAGTACGCGAACGTACCTGAATTGGTAGTTTCGGTATGACGTCGATCAGAAAACGATTGCAGACTTCCTATAAGGGTAATATCGCGTTTATTAACTCACAAATAATATACTAAAAGATATCTTATCCACAATTGGCTATTCTACCCCTGGTGTATTTATTTTTCCATTATTTCCTTTGAATTTTCGGATAAAAACGCTGATTATCAGCATTTAGGGCTGATTTTCGCCTAACTTCGAAAAATCATAACTAATTCTAGAAAAATCGAAACGAAGATCCATAAAATGTTCCGGACTCCTTAGGATGTGTAATTTTCAGAAAAAATATCAGACTTTTCCCAGAATTCAAAAATAATTCCCAGATTTCACGTGTTCATCCTCTGCCCAGAATTTCCAGCATTTTCGCAACATAAACTTTGAGAATTTATTTCTCACTGTACAGAGCTCATTTCAACATGTTCTTTACATATTTGAAAATCCCTATATGTCTACTTTAACCATGAATTTTCTCAGAATTTTTCAACAACATTTTCAACATGAACTATAAGCTTTTCTGTTACTAACTCAGAAATCGCCTAACCGACGAATTTCGCCAGAACTTCGTTATTTCGGTGTTCTTCAACCAAGAACTTTGCTAAACCACTTTCTTCATCAATTTTTCAAAATAAAACCATTTTTAAACTCAGAAGAACATAAAAACAACCATATCTAGAAGATCTAAAGATCAAACTACTAAATAACTAAGAATTTAAGACTCAAAAATCAAGAACTTGCTTACCTCTTGAAGACTCTTACTTCTTCCTTCTAGCTCCAAAAGAACTCTCACTCTCACTCTCTTAATCAAAGGATTATAGGTGTTTGTGGTGATGGTGTGAAGAAATGAGGAGGGGAAGGCTCCTATTTATAGGAAAATTTCCAACTTCTTCAACAAGCCTCTTCTTAAATCCTAACCATTAGATCTAAACTTAATGAAGAAGTTTAAATCTACACCCTTCATGTGTTCTTGTGATGTCATCCTTATGATGTCATCTTGATGACATAAGCAAGGCTTAGGTGTTATTTGTGTTTAGAAAACCCTAGCTCAATCAACAAGCTGTTGACTTCTTCTAGAGCATTCTAGCCAATTCTTACTTCCTCTCCAAATTGTTGAATCCGTCCCCCCTCACTCTCTCTCCCTTTTCTGCACCTTGCTCAACAAATTGCTTCCTAAGTCTTCCAACTTGTTCACCAAGTTTCACAACTCGGTGTCCGAGTAACTTGTTCACCAAGTTTCACGACTCGGTCTCCAAGTAACTTGTCCGCCAAGTAACTTGTTCGCCAAGTAACTTGCTCACTAAGTAACTTGTTCACTAAGTAACCTGCTCACTCCAAGTAACTTGCTCATTAAGTTGGAAGGTTCCAACTTCATCCACAAGCCTTTGCATGTGTTTGAATTTGTGTTTCTTGCTCCACAAGCTAAAAAACCCGTCCCCTTCTTCCTTCCTTTCTTTTTGTTCATTTTATGCTTTAATTTTAATTGTTGGATTTGCCTCTTTATTATTATTGAATTTTCGCCATATATATTGAATCTTTAGGGGATGATAATTTAATCCAAGTTATCATCTTAGTATAGTGTTTCAGATGTTATTAGGCTAAACAGTGTGATCAAATTAATTATGATCTCTGTACTAATATTAAACCTTTATTGATCTTTAATTAAGCCAAAATATAATGTTTATAACGATTATGAATTTTAGGGTATTACATTAAACTTCTCATGTTGCATAAGAAGAAGAAGATTTCTACAAACACATGAAATGATGGGACCCACATATATATAATGCTAATATCATATATATATATATATATATGTGTGTGTGTGTGTGTGTGTGTGTGTGTGTGTGTGTGTGTAGGTCCCACCATTTCATGTATGTGTGACATAAGAATACACTTCTCCTACAACATGAGAAGTGTTTTCCTAAACTTTAAAGGGTATTTTGTTAAAAGCACGTAAACTTTAAAATCTCAAATTTTTTTAACAAACTTTAGTAGTTTTTCAGGTTTAAATGGTATTTAAATAGAAATCAAAATTTTTTTTTCCTTCTTTGAGGCAGGATGTTCCACTATACGTTAAAAAAGGATTGGTATGGACAAGCTTTGACCATATATTAACATGGGTGATAGTGGCCTAATCAAATCGAGGCTGAGGATTTAAAGTTACAATATAGGACGAAATTTCCATGAAATTAAAAAAAAAAAACTTTAGCTACTAGCCTTTTTTTTTTTAATAATCATATAATGCGCTGGCATGATACTTTAAGGAAAAATTACACACAGGTCCCAAGAAAGACAAATATTTATATTTAGGTCCCATGAAATGACAAAATTACACAGAAGTCCCTAGGGACTTCTGTGTAATTATTTGTAAACACAAAATTACTTTTTTGCCCATTCAGCATAAATTCTATATTTACAACACACAATTGCTGTTTTAACAACAAGTTTTTACAACCTGGATTTTGTGATTTCTGAGTTCTAGAGGTGATTTACAACAATAAATTCTATATTTACAACATACCATTGTTGTTTTAATGACAAGTTTTTACAATCTGGATTTTTTCAAATCTTGAGTTCCAAAGGCGATTTACAACAATAAATTCTATATTTACAACACACAATTGCTGTTTTAACAACAAGTTTTTACAACCTGGATTTTTTCAAATCTTAAGTTTCAGAGGTGATTTACAACAATAAATTCTATATTTACAACATACACTTGCTGTTTTAACAACAAGTTTTTACAACTTGGATTTTGTGATTTTTGAGTTCCAGAGGTGATTTACAACAATAAATTCTATATTTACAACATACAATTGCTGTTTTAACAACAAGTTTTTACAACCTGGATTTTAAAAAATCTTGAGTTCCAGAGACGATTTACAACAATAAATTCTATATTTACAACACACAATTGCTGTTTTAACAACAAATTTTTACAACCTGGATTTTTTCAAATCTTGAGTTTCAGAGGCGATTTACAACAATAAATTCTATATTTACAACACACAATTGCTGTTTTAACAACAAGTTTTTACAACCTGGATTTTTTCAAATCTTGAGTTCCAGAGGCGATTTACAACAATAAATTCTATATTTACAACATACAATTGCTGTTTTAATAACAAGTTTTTACAACCTGGATTTTTTCAAATCTTGAGTTCCAGAGGCGATTTACAACAATAAATTCTATATTTACAACACACAATTGCTGTTTTAACAATCTGCCATATTTCAGGACAATCTGCAACAACAATATTGTATTAACAACTGAAAAAGCCACCATTTACAACAATAAATTCACATATTAACAACAACTTTATTGAATCCTATCAGAACTTTTTCTTTAATGTTCCATCATGACATCAACCACAAACCAGTGAAAACATAGTAGTCCCTCTGTTTCCTTCACAAAAAACAGAGCAAAATGTAATTAACCCTACCCAATAACATGAAACCCTAGAACTTTTTATTCAATGTTCCATCATCACATCAAATGGGGGTTGTATATCTAAAAGTAGTTGAATGTATGCGCCTAGCTGGAGGAACTTCGTGCGGATATTGTGGACTTGAAGGAAATGTACAGGGAACAAGTGAATGCAAAAAACATACAACGAAGGGGAAGGATTATTTAACGAAAATATGACAACTTCACAGTCTAAGCTTTGCCTAGGACATGAAAATGTTACTTACTTGCCTTCTACGTTGGAGATTCGATCCACCTTTAATGCTTATTGATTTTAGCGTTTCCCCCTTTTTCCACAGCCACTCCCGCTCGTTTTCATTGCTTTCTTTGTTTCATGAGTTTTTTATGCTGATTGTCTAAAAGGGTCATTTACTACTTTGAAATAATTACACAGAAGTCCCTAGGGACTTCTTTGTAATTTTGTCATTTCATAGGACCTAAATGTAAATATCTGTTTTCTTTGGGACCTGTGTGTAATTTTCCCATACTTTAATTTAAGACGCTCCTTACTAAGCAAAAGGTCGCATCAACTTTAATAAAGGCACACATTGAGAGACCTGTCTCGACTCAAAGCTGGAAAGATAAGGGAATCTGCTTTTGTGGGTGGCACTGGCAGGCGCACTCAAGTTATATAAAATGAAAATAATTATATAGCCAAAGTTGGAATAAATGGATGCAGGAAATTTCTAAGTTATAAATTAACTAAGCTGTCCAGTCACTGGAAATTTCTTGTTCAAATTAAACACTTAGAATGTCTAAGTCAACTACACGCTTTATATTAGTTCAAGAAGTAAAAATATCTAGCAAGCCATTAAAGTTTTGCCAGTTCGAACTTTTTTTCTCTTGTATAGCGTGGGTAGAAATTTCCTGTACCAATGATAATTGAATATTTTACACACTTTTTTTTGTCTCTTGATTAATAATTTAGGACCCTTTAGTTAATAAATAATGGCTTTTATACTTATTTGGGCTTTGGGCCTATAATTTTATCTTAGCCATTTTTAATAATAAAATTCCAGTTTTACATTGCTTCACTATTTTCACCATAACTCTTGAACCAGACATCGGATTTGCCTCATTTTTGTTTCATATTTCAGATGCTTCAGAGAGCTACAATTGTTATGAAGACATGAAGGGCAATTTCGGACAAGAGGGCGGTCGATTTTGGAGCTGAAATCAGATGAATATTTCTAGATTTTATTTGGGCTCGAATTTTGTAATTAAAACCCATTTTTTACTCTTTTTCCGTTTTGGGCCTGAATTGTGGATTGGAGCCCCATTTTGTTTTTGCCATTTTAGGTTAAGTGAGGCAGCAGCCACAAACACATGGGACATTCACGTTTTTACATTTTGTGGATCAAAACAGAAGTTTTCAAATTCTCTCAAATGTTCTTCGTCCGTTCTTCATTTTTCCCAGCCATGTTCGGCTAAACGTCTGTGATTAGCTCATGGATTAAGGATTCCACTATCCAGAGGACTCACGCTTAATCGATAACCGTCTAACTCGTTTCTGTATTCTTTAATCGGATTCGGTTTCTGGATTTGGATTGGGTTTTTTATTAAAAACCCAGATCGATGTTTCCCAAGGACGTAGTTCGAACTAGGTTAAAGTATTACTGTGCGATTGTGCAGTGATACGCCATTGATTCGAACAAATTCTGAATGATTGTTCGGTTGAGGGAATCTCTGGACAAATGCAGAGATCTCGGTTTGTCCAGAATCGATCACAAGTTCGGTTATAAATCTGTTTCGTCCGAGGAAGGAAAGTGGTGGAATCTGAAATCCTGGGTTAATCTTCTGTTGATCATTGTTAATCTGTTTCTGCATATTCCATTCTGTTTCTGCCTATTTTATTTAGTTTCTGCATTATTTCATTTTTATTCTATTTGAACCCAAAAACCCCCCATTTTATTGTTTCTGTTTTATTGCTGTGCGAATTGAACCGACTGTGAGTTCGTTGGGAAACGACCCAGGTTACATTATACTGCAAATCCTTTTCTAATCTGGTTATTTTTGGAGATTATGGCAAATCTCTGTCAAAATATGGCGCCGCTGCCGGGGAATTTGCATCGGTTTGATTAGTAACAGTAGTGTAAATAGCTTCGTTTCGGTAGTTTAGGTGGTTCGGGTGGCTGGGCAGAAATATTTCTGACCCAGATCACTCAACCCAGGTCTTATCCACAAGGAATTGGGCATTCTAGTGTGGTGTGCCCTATTTTGCCCAAATTCCAACGTTTAGACCACTTTTTCCACTGTTTTACGTTTCAATTTTGTGATTTCTACTAGGATAGTTATTTTTTAGTATCTCTGATTTGGCTGAAATTTGGTACAAACATAGAAAATGGCCTATCTCACTGGACACATCGAAAATCTTCCATGTGCCATGCTCTGTTTCGCCAAATTCCATCATTTTGACCACTTTTTCAATTTTTGAAGTTTTTTTATTCCATTTTTGGGTTCCCGATGTTGGAAATTATGCCCTAGGGGCAAGTCATTGTTCTCCATTAAGTTATCATTTCATACGCATGTTAATGGTGATAACTATATCCCTGGATATATCTTATAGATTATCCTAAATGTCCCTGGTCGGTCATCTACGCGAGAGCGAAGATGAGTTAAGACCAGTATGACTTTGATGAGGTATGGAGATACGAATCAAAGTCATGGGAACTTGTAAGAGTACAAGGTGTTGGATCGACCCACTATGAGAAAGTTGCATGGATTAAGTCATGAGCTTATCTCATGTATAACCGCGTCACAGCGCCCTATGACCTGAGATCATCATGGATTCCTACATGATGAGTCATTGACCTTTGACCTAGTCAAAAGTCACCTTTGACCGGGTGATGATAAAGGCTGGGATCGGGATCGGTGGTTTTCATGCGGAGGAATGTGAATGGTCAAGATGGAATTTGTCCCTCACATTTGTAGAGAGATAATACTGGGCCCCTCGATGAGTGAGTCTAAGAAATGTATGGCCATACTGTGATGGAAAAGAGTTTCCATTTCACTTATTAGACTGCTCGAGAATTGAGAAAGTAATGGTCAAGAACAGGAAGTTGACATTATCCATGCCTCATCCTTGACCAAATTATCGTGTGACAAAAGGGACGTGACATGGTTGTACGATAGGTAGTATCGTGTCATCGATCCCCATGTGAATTGGGTAGTTGCAATGTCTTGCTAGAGGCCGCTTGCAACTTGTGGGCTGATATAGTCTTGGCCCACTGCCAATCTCATATGGGCCTGCAGGGTCGCACACAAGAATAATCCAACACGGGTAAAAGTGTCCATATTCATTGAATCTCAGATTAATCTGAGATTAAATGAATACTGAATTTAATCTGGGGTAAATATATATATGTGTATATATATTAAATCCGAAAATAATATAATAATATAATTTAATGGAGATTATAATATTATTATATGATATTTGTTTTATATTTAATTTATCGGATAAATTAAATATCTAAAACAAATAGAGATATTATATCTCATTTGATACTCTTTCTGGACTTGTTTAGGTCAATTTCTACCATAGGTTCTTGTTTTTTTTTTTTTTTTTTTGTGTTTGCTTTTGTGTGTCTTAATGTTTTTAGTGTTTTCCTACTTTTTACCACTTTTAGTGTGGCATTTTCGTAATTCTGACTTTCTAGTGGCATTTTTGGAGTTTTGATTTTCTGCTAATTCTGCCTTGTGTTATTGCTGCATAAATACTAGGAGCACTATCAATCCAGAAGACTTGTTGCCATTTGACCCTGAAATAGAAAGAATAATTCTTACTGCTAGAAGAGTTGTTAGGCAAAGTCGTGGGGTTAACACTAAATTTGATTGTGACCATTCTGATTGTGTCCATTCTGTTGATCTTTCTGATTGTGGTTCTGATAGTACTTCTGATAGTCTTGTTGTTTTCACTGATTCTAGTATCAATTTTGCTAACTCAGAAATTATGGCAGAGTAAGCAAATCGTACTTTGAAAGAATTAGCTACCCCTGATGTGGGCAACCAGAATTTGTGTATTCAATATCCTGAACTTGCTGCTAACTTTGAACTGAAATCTGGTCTTATCCATTTGTTGCCCAAGTTTCATGGTCATGCAGGTGAATGTCCTCACAGGCATCTTAAGGAGTTCCATGTGGTATGTAGCACGATGAAACCTCAAGCAATTGATGAAGACCACATTAAGCTGAGAGCTTTTCCATTTTCCCTAGATGGTGTCACTAAGGATTGACTATACAATTTGCAACCAGCATCTATTGGGAGTTGGGATGATATGCAGAAGTTGTTCCTAGTGAGGTTCTTTCCCTCCTCAAAAGCCATTGCTATTCAGAAGGAGATCACTAGTGTTAAACAAATCAATGGGGAGACCATGTATGAGTATTGGGAGAGGTTCAAGAGATTATGTGCTAGCTGTCCACACCACCAGATTTTAGACCAGCTTCTGATTACATATTTCTATTCCAGTTTGTTGCTGTTGGATAAAAGTTTCGTGGATGCATTTAGTGGTGTTGCCTTAGATAGCAAGACACCTGAAGAGGCCCGAGAGTTGATATCTATTATGGCTTCTAATTCTCAGCAATTTGGCACCAGGGCCAATAGTACTCCTGTTTATCAGATTCAAACACCTCCAGCCCATTATGATTCTTAGAGATTAGAGACTAGACTTGATGATCTGACCTCCCTTGTGAGGCAGTTGGCAGTGACACAGACAGTCCAATCTTCTTCTCCTCAGATTGGGTACTCTTGTGCGTTTTGCTCTGACCCTTCTCATCCTACTGACTCTTGTCCTACCTTGCATGATCCTACTTATCAAGACCAGTCAGTAGCTTCAGTGGGTGTTTTTCCAGGAAAGCCATAGTACCAGCAGAATAATGCATTCTCCAACACCTACAATCCTGGTTGGAGAAATTACCCCAATTTCCGGTGGAGCCAGAATCAGAACCAGAATAACCAGTATCAACAGAATTTTGGGAATTTCCAGCAGAGGCAGTACAGACCACAGAACTTCCAACAACAGTCTGCACTTCCTTTGCCGGCACCACCTCCTCGACCAGCCATATGTGCACCCCCACAGGCGGCACAACAACAGGCTAGTAGTAGTGGTTCCTCATTGGAGGATTTGGTGAAGCAACTTACCTCAAACACTATGCAGGTCCAACAGAAACTGAAACTTCTATTCAGAGTTTGCAGACTCAGATTGGCCAATTGGCAAAATCACTGAATCAGCTTCAACCTCAAGGATCCAACACTCTTCCTTCACAGACCATTCCCAATCCTAAGGGGAATGTGAGTGCTATCTCCCTACAGTCTGGCAAACAATTGGAGGAACCTACACAAGCTGCAGATGTGACTTCCACATCAGAAAAAGAGTTAGACAATGTGAAGATTGACTCTAAAAAGGCAATGCAGCAAGGTGAAGAGGAAGACATCCCCATTCCTCTTCCTTTCCCACAGAGAGCCGTTCAATCCAAGAAGTTGGCAGAAAAAAGCACAAGAGAAGGATATACTTGAGACATTCAGAAGAGTAGAGATCAATATTCCTCTCTTAGATGCAGTCAAGCAAATTCCTAAATATGCCAAGTTTCTGAAGGAGTTGTGCACCAACAAGAGGCGACTGAAGGGGAAGGAACGAGTGAGTTTGAACCAGAATGTATCAGCACTCATCCAGCCTACCATGCCTCACAAGTACAAGGATCCAGGGATGTTTTCTATTCCTTGCATTATTGGTAACTATAGATTTGATGATTGCATGCTAGACTTAGGTGCTTCTATTAATGTCATGCCTGCATCTATCTATAAATCTCTTGGTCTTGGTCCTTTACTCCATACTGGTGTTGTTGTTCAGTTAGCTAATAGGAGTAATGCTCATCCTTCTGGTGTAGTTGAAGATGTATTAGTCAAAGTTAATGAATTGATATTCCCTGTTGATTTTTACATCTTAGATATGGAGGATGAGTCTTCTAGTAGTAAGTCACCAATCATTCTAGGGAGACCTTTCATGAAAACAGCTAGGACTAAGATAGATGTGCATTCTAGTACTCTTTCCATGGAGTTTGGTGATATATCTGTGAATTTCAATATTTTTGATGCCATGAAACATCCTAGGGAAGAGCATTCTGTTTTTTACATTAATGTTATTAATGATGCTGTGGATGATGTTCTTGTTGATTGGTGTTCTGACTATCCTGATTTTTTATCTGAGAGTGACTCAGTCATTTGTGCATGTGCTGATAATGAATGGTGCTCTGTTTGCACTAACCTAGTTAATGCTCAATTATTTGGTGATTCTGACCTACTTGGTAATTCTGCATTACATGTGGATTCTGATATTGATTTTGAGTTTGAGCTTCATCCTGATCCTAATGTGCATCCTGATTCTGATTTTGATGAGCTTAACTCTGATTTTGATGAGCTAAATTCTGATGTTAACATTGAGCTGTATAGACATGGTTCTTCTGCCTCTTTGAATGTAGTTTCAGGTATTTCTACTGTGATGACATCAGAATTGTTGCAACAACCACCCAAACTTCTACCCTCCACTGAGCAACCACCTAAACTTGAGTTGAAATCCCTTCTAGCTCACCTGAAGTATGCCTTTCTGGAGGTGGGAGAACAGTTGCCAGTCATTGTGGCCAACAATCTTCTTCCTCAGCAAGAAGAGAAGCTGCTAAGCTTATTGAGGGCAAACAGGAAAGCCATTGGATGGACATTGGCTGATATTGTTGGCATTAGCCCTTTCATGTGTATGCATCGAATTCTGTTGGAAGAGGACTCTAAGCCAGTGAGGCAACCCCAGAGACGTCTTGATCCTCTTATCCTTGACGTGGTGAAGAAAGAAGTCACTAAGCTTCTGCAAGCTGGTATCATCTATCCTATCTCTGATAGCCAGTGGGTTAGCCCGGTCCAGGTGGTTCCTAAGAAATCCGGAGTCACTGTGGTAGTCAATCAGAAGAATGAGCTCATTCCTACTCGAGTTCAGAATAGTTGGAGGGTTTGCATCGACTATAGGAGGCTCAACCAAGCCACTCGCAAGGATCATTACCCTCTACCTTTCATTGATCAGATGTTAGAGCGGTTGGCTGGTAAGTCTAACTACTGCTTCCTGGATGGCTACTCCGGATACTTCCAGATCCATATTGCTCCTGAGGATCAGGAGAAGACGACCTTCACATACCCCTTTGGAACATATGGCTACTGAAGGATGCCTTTTGGCCTCTACAACGCACCTGGCACCTTTCAGCGTTGTATGGTAAGCATTTTCTCTGAGTTTCTAGATGACTGCATGGAGGTTTTTATGGATGATTTAACTGTATATGTGTCTGATTTTGATGCATGCTTGGCTAATCTATGTAGAGTTTTGCATAGGTGCATTGAGTCTAATCTTGTGCTCAATTATGAGAAGTGTCACTTTATGGTTGAGTCGGGTATAGTCTTGGGGCACATAGTGTCTAGGAAAGGGATTGAGGTAGACCCTACTAAGATAGATGTGATTACTGCTTTGCCGTACCCCGCATCTGTGCGGGAAGTTCGCTCTTTTCTTGGTCATGCAGGTTAATATCGGCGTTTCATTCGGGATTTCAGCAAGATTGCTCGACCCTTGTCCAACCTTCTGCATAAGGACACTGTCTTTGAATTTGATGACGAGTGCAAGGCGGCCTTCGATCATTTGAAGCGTTGCCTGACTACAGAACCAGTAATCCAACCCCCTAATTGGTGCCTCCCATTCGAGTTGATGTGTGATGCTTCCAACTATGCAGTTGGTGCTATCTTGGCACAGCGGGTCGACAGAGCCTCTCATGTGATTGCATATGCCTTTAAGACTTTGGATCCTGCCCAGTCTAATTACACCACTACTGAAAAGGAGTTGTTGGCTATTGTATTTGCTTTTGACAAGTTTAGGTCATATCTGCTAGCAAGTAGAGTAGTTGTTTTCTCTGACGATGCAGCTTTGAAATTTCTTTTGAAAAAGGTAGATGCTAAGCCACGACTCATCCGTTGGATGCTATTGCTCCAAGAGTTCGATGTTGAGATTCGAGATTGAAGTGGAGCACAAAACTGGGTAGCTGACCACTTGAGTCGCATCACCCATTCTTCTTCTCACCCTTCTTCTATTCGGGATGGTTTCCCTGATGAGCAGCTTCTATAGCTGCAAGGTAAACTTCCATGGTATGCTGATCTGGTTAACTACTTGGTAGCTGGTGTTTTGCCTGTTGATTCCACTAAGGCCCAAATCCTTAAGTTAAAGAGTGAGTCTAAATATTATGTTTGGGATGATCCTTATCTGTGGAAATTTTGTAGTGACCAAGTAGTTAGGAGATGTGTGCCTGATCATGAGTTTCACTCTATATTGCATTTTGCTTATGCTTCTATTTGTGGTGGTCACTTTGGACCCCAAAGAACTGCTAGGAAAGTGTTGGACAGTGGATTATTTTGGCATTCCTTGTTTCATGATTCTCATATGTTTTGTAAGTCATGTGATAACTGTTAGAGAGCAGGAAGTATTTTCCGTAGGCATGAGATGCCCCAGAACCCTATATTGTTTTGTGAGATCTTTGATCTTTGATGTTTGAGGTATTGGTTTTATGGGTCCATTTCCAGTTTCTCATGATTATACTTACATACTGTTGGCTGTTGATTATGTCTCTAAATGGGTGGAGGCGAAAGCCACCCGGACTAATGATTCTTCTGTGGTGGTGGATTTTGTTAGGTCTAACATTTTCTACAAGTTTGGTATTCCTAGAGCCATTATCAGTAACCAGGGTTCTCATTTTTGCAATCGAAGCATGGGTGCCTTGTTACGCAAGTATGGAGTGCTCCACAAGGTCTTCACAGCATGCCATCCTCAGACCAACGGTCAAGTTGAAGTCTCCAATAGAGAGATTAAGCAAATCCTTCAGAAGACTGTTAACTCTACCTGGAAAGATTGGAGTAAGCGATTAGAGGATGCTTTGTGGGCCTATCGCACCGCCTACAAGACTCCGATTGGGATGTCTCCCTATCGGCTTGTCTTTGGTAAGGCATGTCATCTTCCGATTGAGTTGGAGCATCAAGCCTATTGGGCCATTAACCAGTGTAACATGGATTTGGCTAAGTCTGGGATAGAACGGAAGCTGCAGTTGCAAGAGTTGGATGAGCTTAGATTGGATGCGTATGAGAGTTTGCAGTTGTACAAGGAAAAGACAAAGGCATTCCATGATAAACATATTCTGAGGAAAGAATTTTCTGTGGGCCAGAAAGTTCTTTTGTTCAACTCTCGTCTGAAGTTTATGCCCGGTAAGCTTCGATCTAAGTGGGATGGCCCTTTTGTGATCACTAACATTTTTCCATTTGGTGCTGTTGAGCTATGTGATCCACCCACAGGAAGGACCTTTAAGGTCAATGGGCATCGCCTCAAGCAATTTCATGAGGGCTCTCAGCAGCAACCTGAGGAAGCAGAGATTCTCCTCATTGATGCCACTTATCCTCCATAAACCCTTGGGGAGTATTCTTCTTTCTTCTCCCTCTTTCTCTTTTATTTGTTTTCCTTTTTCTGTCTTGCTTTTTGAAATAAATACAGTCTCTCTTTCAATGATTGCTACATATTATGAACTTGGACATTTTGGTTTCAATGGATCATTTTGTTTGGTCAGCAATCCTTGACTCTTTGATTACATGCCTTGGTAGTTGATTTGATGTTGTTGATTGCCTAAGTTGGTATTGACCTTGTGAGGTTTTGGGCCTGCATGAATGGAATTCATCTTTTGCCATTCTTTCTTTCATGTGTGCATCTGCTCATGATTTTTGTCCTCTAGAACTTGCTCCTTTTCTTTTTGAAACTACATTTTTCACTTACGTGCATAAGTATGATGGAAGCTTGTTTTCTTTCTTCTATTTTCCCCACTTTGACCAAATAGCCTTTCCCTTGCATCATGATTCCTTTGCCAACCCTTTGTGCCTTTTTGCCCTTTCTTTTTTAAGCCACATTACAAGCCTAAGTGTAAAACCATTTTATTCCGCACCTTGAAAATTTATTGAGCTTTGGTTTACCTTGGTTTTGTGTTTAAATGTGGGGGTTGCTTAGGAATGCAACAGTTTAAGTGTGGGGGGGAAGATATTTGATTTTGTCATTGTGATTATCTATATAGTATAGTCTCTCAAAAAAAAAAAAAAAAAAAAGAGGGCCTTGAAAGAAAAAAAGGGTGAAGAAAAAAGGAAAAAAAAAAAGAAAGAAAGAAAGAAAGAAAAGCACAAAAGAAAAGGAAAAAAAAAAGCAAAAAAAGAAGAAAAAAAAAGGGAAGAGAAAGAAAATAAAAATACATAGAAATAAAGGAGATATATGAGTAAAATAAAAGTTTTCATACATAGAGAATGATTGCGTTAATCAGTGCTCTTTTTAATTTCTTTGGTGCTTAGCCTCTCATTCCATACTATTACCTACCTTCACCCTAACCCCATTACAACCTTTAATAATAGGGTGAAGGTACAGATTTGCCAACCAACTATTACCTGAGGAGCGTCTGACACAAATAACTATTGAGGGGACCAAAATTGCCAATCAACAATTAAAAAGTGAAAAAAACACCAAATAACTATTTTTTTAAAAAAAAACAACTATCACAATTAAGTTAAAAAATGAGGCACTGGCGTAGGATGGTGGCGGAAACGCTGGAGAAAAGAGCGGTTAAGCCTTTTCGTTGGAAAAGGAAATCACCAACATAGATGGGACCCTTAGGAGCAGGCATTGTGGCAGCAGTGGTTGCTGCTTGTGGCATTGAAGGGATGGAACCAGGGTGTAAGGTACGTGCCAGTTGAACACTGTGGACTACTGGATGAGTTGAAGAGGGTGAGTGGAACACCCAACAACAATAGAAGCTTTTGAAATGTCGACGTCGCCGACACTATGACAGTCAATGGAAGACAGAGACACCAAGACAGTGACAGGGTAATAGTTTGTTGGCGAATCTGCTCCAAATTGTGTTTTTTTGTTTTTCACTTTTTAATTGTTGATTGGCAATTTTGGTCCCCTCAATAGTTATTTGTGCCAGACGCTCCTCGGGTAATAGTTGGTTGGCAAATCTACACATTGACCCTTAATAATAAGCTCTCTTGATTTGTGCATGTATGTGTATGAGTAGTGGAGACGTAGGAATTGAGCAAGCTTATGGTAGAACATTTTTCTTGAGTAGAATTTGAGCGATACACTTATTTAACTTAAACACTTGAGAGATTGATTGATTGATTGAGCGCATCATTTGAGAGACCATCTTTTGTGATTAGCATCATTGATGAGATTACCATGAATTGTAATTTGAGATGAAGGGATTCTGGTCTTGATTGATTGGTCTTTTGGAGCTTTGTGTCCCTTGTTCAATTTTTGCATTGTTAGCAATTGTTAGAAAAGAAGAGTTTTTCCTTTAGGTCTTTTTCTTTGAATTTTGCTCAGGAGTGCAAAAAGATAAGTGTGGGGAATTTGATAATTGAATATTTTACACACTTCTTTTTGTCCCTTGATTAATAATTTATGACCCTTTAGTTAATAAATAATGGCTTTTGTACTTATTTCGGCTTTGGGCCTATGATTTTATCTTAGCCATTTTTAATAATAAAATTCCAGTTTTACATTGCTTCACTATTTTCACCATAACTCTTGAACCAAACATCGGATTAGCCTCATTTTTGTTTCATATTTCAGATGATTCAGAGAGCTACAATTGTTACGAAGACATGAAGGGCAAATTTGGACACGAGGGCGGTCGATTTTGGAGCCGAAATCAGATGAATATTTCTGGATTTTATTTGGGCTCGAATTTTGTAATTAAAACCCATTTTTACTCTTTTTCCGTTTTGGGCCTGAATTGTGGATTGGAGCCCTATTTCGTTTTTGCCATTTTAGGTTAAGTGAGGCAGCAGCCACAAACACATGGGACATTCACGTTTTTACATTTGTGTAGATCAAAACAGAAGTTTTCAAATTCTCTCAAATGTTCTTCGCGTTCTTCGTGTTCTTCGTCCGTTCTTCATTTTTCCCAGCCATGTTCGGCTAAACGTCTGTGATTAGCCCATGGATTAAGGATTCCACTATCCAGAGGACTCGCGCTTAATCGGTAACCGTCTAACTCATTTCTGTATTCTTTAATCGGATTCGGTTTCTGGATTTGGATTGGGGTTTTGATTAAAAACCCAGATCGATGTTTCCCAAGGATGTAGTTCGAACTAGGTTAAAGTATTACTGTGCGATTGTGCAGTGATACGCCACTGATTCGAACAAATTCTGAATGATTGTTCAGTTGAGGGAATCTCTGGACAAATGCAGAGATCTCGGTTTGTCCAGAATTGATCACGAGTTCGGTTATAAATCTGTTTCGTCTGAGGAAGGAAAGTGGTGGAATCTGAAATCCTGGGTTAATCTTCTGTTGATCGTTGTTAATCTGTTTCTACATATTCCATTCTGTTTCTGCCTATTTTATTTAGTTTCTGCATTATTTCGTTTTTATTCTATTTGAACCCAAAACCCCCCCCCCCCCATTTTATTGTTTCTGTTTTATTGTTGTGCGAATTGAACCGACTGTGAATTCGTTGGGAAACGACCTAGGTTACATTATACTGCAAATCCTTTTCTAATCTGGTTATTTTGGGAGATTACGGCAAATCTCTGTCAACCAACCCCAAAAAAACAAAGTATGAAGAAATTTCTATGGATATGTGTTTGACTCCAAATCAAATATTTATAACTTTATTTTAAGGAGATTTCTTTGCCTCAAAGGCTTCTTCAGACTATTGATTAATTATTATTTTTTTGGTCAGGAGCTATATATATTATTACTGCAAACTGGTGCAATACATGAAAACAAACTGAATATGAAATACAAACAAAGTCAAATCGAATACGCAGCTATGACATAGAATGATACTCACCAGTGGCTTGTGATGGTGCCACAAGCTGCCGATGAGAAAGAGATGAAGGAGGGTTGACTATTGATTAATTATGACCATTTAATAATTGAGGCTCTATTTTTTTTTGAAGTGTACATATATACTTGCAGTTCAAAACTTATATGTTCAATAACTTTAGTGTTAAATATTTGATTTGAATATAAATTCAAATTAAAAATAAAATCAAAATCTTCCTAAAAAAAAAACAATTATCAATCTAAATACTAAAATCATAAATTAATATAGGTCAAGCAGCCTATCAAAGGCTCATGATTTGGTTTGGTTAGGGGTTGCTCAAGCCTAATTTGTTTTTAAAAAAGTAGATACCTATTTTGTGAAAGTTAAGTCGGTAAACCATCGAACATATAACATCTTTCTTTTTTTTACTTGCAAAATTTAATTACTACATCCGGTCCTAATTATAAGAGCTAGTTGACTTTCTTTAGAGAGATTAAGGAAGCTAAATAAGTTATTCAATAATTTCATATGTTGTGTATCCTTAGATTATATATTAGTTTATTATTTAAACTAATTAGTTTGAAGAAAAAAAATTAAAATAAAAATATTCTAAAGTAATTTAATTTGCTTCCTTAATCTCTCCAAAAAAGTCAACTAGCTGTTATAATTAGGACCGGAGGGAGTATAATTTTTTTTAAAAAAACAATGTTATACTGAGTAATAAGGCAACGTGATAAGGGGCATGTGGGTGGCGGCCCACCTCTCAATTCATTTCAAACTTTTCACGGGCGCGCAGTGGGAGAGAAGGGGAAAAATTAAGAGAAAATGATAAATAAATACCATTTGAATTTGTAAAACCCCCAGAAGTCCGTCGAATTTATAAAAAGACTGAGAAGTACCAAGGATCTATGAGGGATATGCAAATTCAGGTGAAATTACCCTTTTGTCTTTAATTTTAAATAAATTTTAAAAATAAAAATACCCTCGCCTGCGCCACCCGCAGGAGGGTCACCGGTCGGCCACCCGCCCGCCACAGGGCCACCGGCCACCGGTGATGAGGGTGGGGGGTTTTTTTTTGAGTGGGTTCGGTTTTTGTTTTTGTTTTTTTAAAAAAATATATTAATTGAAGTGTCGGGGGTGGGGTTCGAAACCCCCACCCCTAACACCATGGAACCAAGTGGTCCACCAGTTGGGCCACTTGGTTCCTTTAATATATATATATATACATAATAATAAATATATATATTCTTCTTAACATTTTTTCAATGATATTTACAAATCATGAAACGAGAATTACCATTCCATAAACGAGAATTATCATTCTATAAACGACAATTACCACGTTTTCTATAGGGGTCCTTTTTTTACTCTTTGATGCATGTGAGTGAATTTGTAAAAAAATGCAATTTTACCATTCCATAAACGAGAATTACCATTCCACAAACGAGAATTACCACATTTTCTACAGGGATCCCTTTTTTATTCTTTGATGCATGTAAGTGAATTTTTTTAAAAAAATGCACTTTTACCATTTTATAAACGAGAATTACCATGTTTTCTACAGGGATCCTTTTTTTACTCTTTGATGCATGTGAGTGAATTTGTAAAAAAAATGTACTTTTACCATTCCACAAACGAGAATTACCATTCCATAAATATAATTTTTTTTCAAAAAAAAAAAACCCCATCCCCTCGCCGATGGCGGTGGCCCTGTGGTGGCTTGTCGGCCGGCCGGTGGCCCTCCGGCAGCCGGCGCCGGCGAGGGTATTTTTATTTTTAAATTTATTTAAAACTAAGGGCAAAAGGGTAATTTCACCCGAATTTGTATATCCCTCATAGGTCATTGGACTTCTCATTCCTTTTACAAATTCGACGAACTTCTGAGGGTTTTGCAAATTCAAATGGTATTTATTTGTCATTTTCCCAAAAATTAATTAATTAAATAATATTAAAATATTTTATGGCAAACATAAATTGAATTTTGTGAGGGGGGTCAAAATAATTTCAAAACGTCGACTATTGTGAGAGGGTCGAAATAATTTCAAAACGTCCCCCTCTCTTTTCAATGTGTGTGTGTTTCAAAGCTTTCACGAGCGCACAATGAGAAGAGAAGGTAAAAAAAAAATTAATATTAAAATATTTTGTGACAGATAAGTATGTCTGCCACGATTGACTATTGTGAGAGGGGTGAAAATAATTTCCAACTGCCTTTTTTTTTTTGAAATCAAGGGTATCTTTTGCTGATAACAGAGACTAATCCTCCTTCACACTGTAATCGTCCCAAAGGGGCATTAATGCTAACCAAATAACCTTCTTCATATACATCGCCAAGGATCGAACCCCTAGCTAGGTGCTTAAGGGAACCCAGCTACGAGCCAACTGAGCTAGGTTGCCCCCCCACTTTTCAATCTGTGTGTGTTTCAAAGCTTTCAGGGGCGCGCAATGGCAAGAGAAGGAAAAAAAATTAATTAATATTAAAATATTTTTGTGGCAGACACATGATTGACTATTGTGAGGAGGGTGGAAATAATTTCCAACCGCCCCTCTCTTTTTTTTTAGGATAGAAATCAGAGGTATCTTTGGTTGATAGTAGAGGATGATCCTCCTTTGTACTGTAGTCGTCTTGTAGGGGTATTAGTGCTAGCCAAGTAACCTTCTCTATACACACCATCAAGGATCGAACCCCTGATTAGGTGCTTAAGGGAACCCAGCTACGAGCCAACTGAGTCATGTTGCTTTGGTTGCCCCTCTCTTTTCAATGTGTGTGTTTTTCAAAGTTTTCATGGGTGCACAGTGGGAAGAGAAGGAAAATAATAATAATTAATATTAAAATATTTTGTGGCAGACAAGTATGTCTGCCATGATTGAGTATTGTGAAAGCGTGGAAATAATTTCCAACCACCCCTCTTTTTTTTTTAGAAATCATGGTTTCCTTTATCAATAGTAGAAACTAATTCTCCTTCACACCGTAGTCGTCCTGAAGGGGCATTAGTGCTGGCTAAATAACCTTCTCCATACACATTGTCAGGGATCGAACCCCTGACTAGGTTCTTAAGGAAACCTAGCTATGAGCCAACTGAATCAGGTTGCTTTGGTTGCCCCTCTCTTTTCAATGTGTCTATTTCAAAGTTTTCTCGAGCACACAGCGGGAAGAGTAGGAAAAAAAATTAATTAATATTAAAATATTTTGTGGCAGACAAGTATGCCTGCCACAATTGACTATTGTGAGGGGGGTTGGAAATAATTTCCAACTGCCCTCTGTTAGTTCTCTATAGGTTTTGATGATAACTGGCAATTGTAAATAAAGAGTGTAGTTTTTCTTTGGTAAGTTGAAAAATTTACTGTCAAAAGAAAACTCAAGTTTTGGTTTCAAAACTCGAGTTTTGACCTTACAGAGAAAAGTTTAAGTTTTCTGAACTAAGCAAAACCTCCAGTTTTCAGAGAAAACTCTAGTTTTCACCAAACAGAGACTTCTCAACATTTTCCGAAATAATGCAAAACTCGAGTTTGCATTTGAAAACTCGAGTTTCGGTCATACAGAGAGTCTCCAAAGTTTTAAACTTGTGAAAACCTCTAGTTTTGTACAAAACCGCCAGTTTTCAGTTTTACATGACTTTTCTAAGTTTTCCTAAGATTTATGAAAACTCGAGTTTTGACTTGGAAACTCGAGTTTTGAATTGACAGAGAGCACTCATGTTTTGGCCAGTTTCAAAACCGCCAGTTTTCATGAAAACCTCCAATTTTGACTTAACACAGTTTTTCTTCAAGTTTTCATGATTAAATGAAATTTCAAGTTTTTGATTTGAAAACTCGAGTTTCGACCTGGCAGAAAGCATTCATGTTTTACTCAGATTTTGAAAACTGCCAGTTTTCTTGAAAACCTCCAGTTTTGACTTGGAGCAAATTTTTCAAGTTTTCATATTTGAATGGAAACTCGAGTTTTGATTGGAAACTCGAGTTTTGGCCAAACCGAGAGTTTTGATGTTTTTCAACGTTTTTGAAAACCGCCAGTTTTGGCTGAAAACCTCCAGTTTTAATGTCTTGGACTAAAATCGATTTTACATGTCAAAGTCCAAAACTCGAGTTTTCATCACTGTCTGAAATTCAAATCTGACGAATTTGTAAAACCTTCTTGTTTGATCTTAATACTTCCTATTATCATTCTCTAATATTCCTATCTATGTTTAACTACTTTGTTAGTGAGTTTCAGATGTTTTAGAGGATGTTTATTGAAGGTTTAGAGCAAAAGCAAAAAGTGACGTCAGCACATTAAATGCTAAACCCAGAAAGCTTGCATACTTTTGGATAATCCTTCTGCACACGTTAACAAAGGATTAAATATTGCTTTCCACATCCAGCAGCTGCTACTCCAACGGATTAATGTTCAAGAAGTCAACTTTGAACTTCTGCACAGCTGGATTAAGTGAAGAATAGAGAGAGAAGAAGACCAAAGCTTAACCAAAACCTTATCTAATGAAGGCAACGGTTATATTGAAGATTACAACGGTAATTTAATGCTCTCTTGATATAAATAGAGTTGCATTCAAGTCTTCTTAACTAACACATCTGCTGAAAACGAATTGCAATCAAGTCTACATTTATTCTTTCACTTTTCAACTGTAAAGTATCTTCTGATACACTAAGCTTCAGTGTTTATCATTATCTACTCTTAGAGAGAGTTTCTTCTGCGTAATTCATTTATTGTAAAGAATCACAAGTCAGGGGACTTGGTGATTGGGTGCATTGATTACAACTTGTAAGGGGGAGTAAGTTCTAGTGAGAGAATTACTCTTGAGTGCATAGTGTGTAATCAATTGAGATAGTGGAAATCCCAGAGAGTCTGGGGATTGGACGTAGGTCAAGAGGTTAGACCAAACCAGTATAAATCTCTATGTTTTGCTATTCTTCTCTACTCTCTGTTTACCTTTGTTTTCATTATTGAAAAACAGAGTATTTGAAAAAGTTTTCAAAATCCCTAAATCAGGGGTGTCCTTTGCCGAACGCAGAGACTAATCCTCATTCGCACTGTAATCGTCCCGAAGGGGCTTTAGTGCTGGCCAAATAACCTTCTCTATACACATAGTCAGGGATCGAACCCCTGACTAGGTGCTTAAGGGAACCCAGTTATAAGCCAACTGAGCCAGATTTCTTTGGTTGCGCCTTTCTTTTCAATGTGTGTGTTTCAAAGTTTTCATGGGCGCACAATGGTAAGAGAAGGAAAATAATAATAATTAATATTAAAATATTTTGTGGCAGACAACTATGCCTGCCGCGATTGGGCTCGTTTGGATAGCGGTGGTAGAAATGACTTTTGTTTCTGATGGACTTTTGTTTTTTTATGGATTTTTCCTGATGTGATTTATTTGATGTAGCTTCAGAAATCACTGTGAAGTAGGAGAAGATCCAACAATGAGCTTCCATAAAAAACCCACATCAAACTCAGAAGCCCATCAAAGACTGATGCTATCTCAAACAGTCAATTATCAAGTTTTCCCTCTTGATGGACTTTTTTCCCCATCTAATGGACTTATTTGCCCGTCAGATGCTATCCAAACACACCCATTGACTATTGTGAGGCGGGTGGAAATAATTTCCAACCGCCCCTCTCTTTTTAGTGTAAGCGCGCGCGTGTGTTAGAGAATGAGAGCGGTTTTGAGAGTGTAACCGAAGTGTGAGAGCAAGAAAATGAGGGTATTTGAAAAAAAAAATAGATAGGTTATTTATCTTATAAGATTATTTTGGTAGCTAAATTAACTTATTTTCAACAAATTTTCTTCATAAAAGTTACTCCATATGTTTTTTTTTTCTAATGAGGGTAATATTGTATTGATTAGTGAAAATTTTGAAATTAAGATATTGAGACGGTTTTGAGGTTTGACAATATAAAACTATACATACGTAAAGGAGGATGATTAATAATCAATTTTAATTGATTTAGATTTTTTATTTGGTTGTTGTAGGAATTTAAATTAATTTATCTATTTAAGAAGTTTATGATTTATATCTTACAAGATATTTCTACATATTAAATGTGGGTTTAATAATTTATTTGGGTTAAATGAAATATTTTTATAATTTTAATCAGTTAAGTTTTGAAATTTGAAATATTAAAATGTCATTTCTGAAATTTGAAGGTTTGAACTTTCATTTCGAGATTTTTAAGTACTAAATTGTCATTTTGAAATTTTAAGGACTAAACTATCATTTTAAAATTTTGGAAAATGTACTAAACTTACTTTCGTATACACTATTTATATGTGTTTTGAAAAATTATGTGAATTTTGATATGAAATTATTTCATTAGAGCAGTGCATTTTCCAACTTACTTGTGTGTGTGTGTGTGTGTGTGTGTGTCTAGAGGTGAATATTTCAGATTGTTAATATTGTAATAATTATGATGTTTGTTATGAGATGTTGTGTTATGGAAAATGAATTTGTAAGATGTTTTTGAAAATTATAACAATATATTATTTTTTTGTTGTGGGTTATATTGGGTGGTGTGGAAGAGATTGAGGGTGAAATTGTACCTATCGACTCTTTCATTCCTGGCCTGGATTTGAGTTGAGTGTTTTGGGTGGACACCTCATTGTTATGGTATATTGTGGTGGCATGAGAGGAGATAGTATTCTTAAAGTGACTAGCTAACCTTGGCCAGGTATACTAGAATTGATAGGCTGTATCACGTCGAGAAGATATAAGGAAGAGCATGATGAATGAGTGAGGATGGTTTTAATTGTTGTTTATTATTAGTATTATTCATTTATTGAAAATATTATTATTATTATGTTAGTAAACCTGTTTTTTTGACTTACAATCATTCCTTACATATTTTATAAATTAATTTTGATTATTGGAACTTTATGTCTTATCCCATCATTATTAATATTTTTCAGGCAGGACCTCTAATTCTACAAGAAGTCAAAGGAAGCAACTAGAGGCATAGAATTCTTTAAATTGTAGGCTTCTTTTGGTATGAGTATTGTATTAATTTATATTTGTCATTATAGGGCCATCGTGTTTTTAAAATACCATATCAATTGTTTGGGTAACTATTTTGGAGATGCGGTTTAACTACTGTTGAGCTGGAGGCCTTATTTTATACATTTGGATAATTTTGGTGGTTCCACAGTCACATTTTGTGTGGAAATTAATTTTTGTAGATTCTTTATTGTGAGGTTTAATATTGTAACACTCGTAGGCTTTGTATTCTTCTGTTTGTTAATTGTGTCCAAACTTAAAGGATTTTTTTAGTAGATTTGTCGGTGGAATTTATGTCCTAGACTTCAAGTTTGTAGACGAAAGTTGTGCAGTGAACTCCAATATATGTGTGTTCTAAAAGAAAACGGTTTTCATCCGTTATTACTTGTTAATAAGATTTTATAAAACTATTATGGTTAAATTATTGTTCATGCAAAAGGGTCTTTTCAATGGTCACATTAATAAAATAAAATTATATTTATATTCTATATATAATATTTATGTCATATTTTTATGACACATTTCACATTAAATTGGTGAAAATTTCTTACTTAATGTAAGAAGGAATTTCAACTTAATAATAAAAAAGTTTGTTCAAAGACTCTTTTTCACCCCGAGTCCAAAAACGTGTTATCTTTTGAGTTTTGAGTTTTTTAACGGGTTAATTAACAATTTTATTCTGGAAGTACACGGTTAAGGACAATATTATCCTAAAAGTATTTTTGATTTCAATGTTGTCCCGTTAGTTCTTAAACGTAGCAATGTTACCTTCGGTTAGCAGTCTTAACAATCAAACATTAGTTGACCAAATTTTATTGATGTAACATGTCTACATGGCATCTCTTTCACTTTTTTTTTTTTTTTTTTTTGCAAAAATACACATGTGCTTTATCATCGGGAGCGCCCAGCACCATATGCTTTCTTTGGGAGCAAAAATTATGGTTACACTTTAGGAGCAAAAGTTACACCACCCTTAAAATTTTGTTTTTAAATACAACACTTCCTGTTGTAAATCTAGCCTGTTGTAAATATGACTTTTTCTTTTGTAAATGACCAGATTTTAAATTTTGTTGTAAATACAGCATTTCCTGTTGTAAATCTAGCATTTTTCTGTTGTAAATGACCTTTCTAGGTTCAAAATCCAGGTGTTTAAACGTTGTTGTAAATATGACTTTTTCTGTTGTAAATATGACATTTTCTGTCGCAAATGCATCGTTAAGTTTGATTTTAACGGTGGTATGATTTTTATTCTTAAAATGTAACCACATGTATATTTTTGCTCCCGAAAAAAAGTATATGGTGTTGGGCGCTCCTGAGGATAAAACACATGTGTATTTTTGCTCCTTTACCACTTTTTTCCCCCCTAAAATCTGATTTCAGGTCAGATTTACAAAATAGGGAAAAAAAAAATTAAAAGGGCACCGGAGAACCACACCGGCGAACCATGGCTCATCAACCACGGCGATTTCAATAGAATTTACCTCGGCAGCGAAGCGCTGGAGGAACTATCGTACACGAAATCGCTATGCGAAGCGAGACAAAAGATTTGCCTGGCTGTGTGAAGTTAGCGGGTTCCTTTCTTTCGTGTCCATAATTTTGGGGATCGAAGCCCGTCGGATCTGTAATAGAGGTAGGACACGAACAGAGCCTGCCGCTTTTGCTGTGGAACTTTGTGTACTCATCGGCGCCGGGCGGGGTTGAATTCAACGGTTAATTGTTGGTTTTCTCTAGAGTTTGCTTTCAATGTTATGAACTCTTCAATTTCGGGTCGATCTAGCACTTCCCCAAACGTACTTTCTCTTCCTTCAACCTCGTTACAACTATACCACCAAGAAAAATTCTCAACAAATAATTTCACAAAAATAAAAAAAGCGAAAACAAAAGTGGGGGAAAAAAAAATCAATGGAAGGCAGAAAAGCATGGGGAAAAAAGGCAACTTAGAGATACCTTTCATAGGGGCGGGATTTAAGTTGTGACTCTTTCTCAACATCAATTTTATCATTCGAACCCAAATTTTAAATCAGGCATTCCAGAGAGGAAGCAGTGAAGCACTTCATGAGCATCTTCGCCGTCACATCACAATGCAGAACACTAACTAAAATCACGGCACTGCTAGCAGGAAACCCATATAACATGAACATGTAAGTCCATGACCCACCTTCTGAAGACATCAGAAGATTCACGCTTTCTACAATATGCAGGAAGACCTGCAACAGATTAATGCTATGTTAGGATGACAATAAAAGTATAAATTAAAACATGATAGTATAAAACTGACCTCATTCTTTTTCTAAACTAGGCCTTCTCTGCACCAACCAACAGCACCTGTAACTTGTAAAGTAGCATTTGGAACCGGTCTATCAGTGGGCCATTTTTTACCATCGCACATAAAATACAATGAAGCAAAGGATTTAATGAGACACACAAAATATTTCAGATATTTGACCTAGCATCCAGGGTAACAAACTTCATCAACTACACCATAATCCTCATCACAGTATGAATTCTTTTTTTTTTTTTTTTTTGGTCAAAATCACAGTATGAATTCATTGAGGAATGAAAAATCAGTTCCTCAATAAAGCAAAGCAACGACTCATCCAACTTTACACAATTATAAAAATAAAAGCGACACTAGCTAATTGTACAGTAGAGAGCCAGGGGATATAGGGAACTGGCTTCCCTACGAGCTCGTCCGTACGGACGAGCTCCTCGCCATCCAGAGATCTTTTCTTTTCTTTTTTTTTTTAAATTTTTGCTTTTATTTTTTTCTATATGAAAAAATCATTTTTTGAAAAAATGTTAGTTGAGAGATTATCTTTATTTTAGGTCTTCTACCCATTAAAATTATTTTTTTTATAAAAAATAAAAAAGTAAAAAAAAATCAGATCTAAACCATCCAAATCAGATCTGGACGGTCCAAAGCTCATCTGTACGGACGAGCTCCCTTTGGACGAGCACAGTAACTGGTTTCGGGGATACAGTCCCTAATAAAGTACAATCTGTGGCAGAGAAATTAATGATACTTTGGTGGGAGTGGCTAAATCAAGTATGAGGTTGAAGACTTGAAGTGGATTTGGCGAGTTGGATTATCTTGAGAATTCGATCGCACACCAGAAAAATGAGCATTTGAGTATTCAGACATTGTTAGCATTTGAGGGTTAACAATCAGCTCATCATGAAAATTTCTCGTTCAAAGTAGGCCGAAGTTTCCACAAAATAATGAAAACTCTTGTACCTAGCTCTTTGTGACTCTATTTTTTTTTTCCCGGTTTTTCTTAAAGAATTAGAAATTTACACTCCGGCGTTATGATGTTTTTTATTGTTTTTTTGGGGTTTGACGTGGAGTAGAATTTTTTTTTCCTAACCCAAAAGAAAAGAAAAGGAAGTGGCATATATATATATATATATATATATATATATATATATATATATATATATATTATTAAATTAGAGGCTGAAGGCTTAAAGTTAAAATGTGACGAAAATTCCAGGAAATAATAAAAACTTTCTCTTTTTGAACACTATTAAATAATAAAAACTTTCGCTAGGAGCTCTTTTTAACTCCAAGTCAACAATATTTTTTTTGGGTATTTATTGTTCAAAGAATTAGAAATTTCCCAGAAGCCACTATATTTTTATCTTCTTGTTATGTTTCTGATTTAAGTTAGGTAAGAATTTGGGAAAATCCCTCTCAGGGTCCAAGGAAGTAAAATATTCTCAAAAAAGGCCTAAAGAATAGTCACATGTTAGAAAAGGTCCTAGGACCTTTTTGGGTATTATGTCAGAAAACAAAATTACATTATCAAACTGATATAATTATTAATGGACACTGATAAAGTTGTTAAGGCACACGGATATAGTTGTTAACGTACACACATTATATAGTTGTTAACGTATATTGATAAAGTTGTTAATACATACTAATATAGTTGTTAATGTTTACTGACATAATACCCAAAAAGGCTTTAGGACTTTTTCTGATATATGATTTTTGTTTGAGCCTTTTTTGAAAATATCTTATTTTCTTGATCCCTGAGAGAGATTTTCCCTAAAAATTTCCTGTACCAACAAGAGTAAAAGTACTAGAGATTTGTCCGAAAGTAACTTTTTTTTTTTACAATTGTTATTTGGGCGCTTTTTACGTCATAACCTTATATGCAGTAAATTTGGCACCACTGATAATTAGCTCCTATTTAAGTTTTGCTTAAACATGTGATTTCGTATTCGACGTGCTTTATGAGTACGATAGATGAATGAACACCTTCCTTTTAGAAAGATAACAAGAGAAAAGACTTTTGACAATGTAAAACATTTGATCAGAAAATACAATTAAATGGTCTTAAAAATAAGAAAAAATAATGATCATATTAATTACTTTGTGGAAGTATTTTTTGTCTTATAAATTTAAACATGTTCCCACACATGAACATGTCAATTCAAACTTAAGCCTCAAATTTCAGCATTGCATCTAATCCAACTAGCTCTTGAGAAATATTTCCTCCGGTCTTAAATATAAAACATATTTGGCTTTTTTTGGAGAGATTAAGGGTGTGCATGACAACCATTCTGTTGCCCAGCACTGTTTCTGAGATGAAACAATTTTTTCCGATTCTGTGCTTTGGAAGAGTTCTGAGAATCAGAATTACGTTTGTTAACCCATTTTATTTTTACTCCGAGAATCAGAATTACGTTTGGTAACACATTTTTCCTCCCCTTGTTTGGGAGTTAAAAAAACAGTAAGGGAGGAAGATGAAGGATTAATGAGTTATTTTTACCATTTTGTCCTTTTCTTTAATAATTAATATAACTATTATACTTTACAAATAAACTTAAATTTAAATTTCCTAAAAAAATTATTTATGTAATTTTTATATTTAAAAAATTATTTATGTGGCAGCGGCGATGGCGGTGGTGGCGGCGGCAATGTGGTGGCGGCGGTGGTGGCGGTGGTGGTGCGGGGTGGCCGTGGTGGTGGTGGTGGTGAGGTGTTAGTGGTGAACGAGAGTAAATTTTTGCTTTGAAGGGGAAGGAGTCTTTTTTTTTCCCCGAGAAAAATGATTCTCATTTTGTGGCTTGGAACAGAGAAGCAGAAAATTTCTGCTTCTTTTTTTTCTATTCCTCAGCACAAAAAATAAATCGGTTCATCCCAGGAACAGAAAAAAAAAAAAAAAAAACCGGATTTACCGAACACAATTTTTATCCAATTTTGTTCTTGGGAACATAAATTAAGAAAAAACTCATTCTGGGAGCGTTACCATGCACACCCTAAGGAAGGTAATTAAATAAGTTATTTAAACATATTATATGTTGTGTATCCTTAGATTATTATATTAATTTATTAGTTAAACTAATTAGTTTAGAAAAAAAAATAAATATAAATACTTTAAATAAATTTAATTAACTTCTTTAATCTCTTTAAAAAAGTCAACTTTATCTTATATTTATTTAGGACCGGAGGGAGTAATGATTTGAAGCTTGGTGGGGAGCTAGTCCATAAAATCAAATCACATCTTAGCATAATACTGTAATATAGCAGCATGATCCGGGTCATGTTCACTCCATAGAGCCGAAAATGAAAATAATTCTTAAGTTAACTAAGTATCAAAATTAACAATAAAAATGAAGAAAATGGATTTTCTTTTTGAACTATCTAAAATGCAAATAGAATTAAAATCCCCAATTGAAGTGCTACTTTTTTTTAGAAAAAAATTTATAAAGTGAAAATGGATGGATACAGATGAATGAAATGGTGAGAATTAAAAAGTGATAACAATGAGAGATGTTCCTCTAGCACAATGTTTCAAGCTATCCTTGTTTCAATGAATTTAGAAGTGTGCTAGTTTGACAAATTTTCCAAAAAGACTCTTTAAGTTAGCTTGAGTTAGATGAATTAAATCTTTCACACCGGGCAAGGCTTAATTACTCTAACCGAAACCCAATAATCTCTAGCCAATAAAGAATCAAAGATATGCATTTAACTCATAATCCAATAACCAAGCCACATTGAATTATCACTAAATATTCAGAATAATCTTATTACATAACTAATCTAGAAAATATAAAGAGATTAAAGCTAATTATAGACCAGTGTCAAATGTGAAATCATAGATCCAGCAGCTAAATATTCAGAATAATCTTATTACATAACTAATCGAGAAATTTTCTGGACAAAAAATACACATGTATTTACATTTTGGAGCGCCCAGCACCACAGCCGTTAGTTGACCGTTAACTTGGATGGAACGCTGACGTGGCGCTGATTGGGACTGACACGCTGACGTGGAATAAAAATTCAAAAAATTATTAAAAAACTTGAAAAATTAGGGGAAAATTAAAATAATTAGAAAAAAATTCAAAAAATTAGGAAAAAATTAAAATAATTAGAAAAAAAAATCAAAAAATTAGGAAAAAATTAAAATAATTAAAAAAATAGAAAAAATTCAAATAATTAGGAAAAAAATTAAAATAATTAGAAAAAAAATTATTAAAAAATTCAAAAAATTATAAAAAAATTCAAAAAATTAGGAAAAAATTAAAATAATGAGAAATAAATTAAAATACCCCCGCCAGTGGGCCCCACCACTAGCCACCCTACCGTCGGCCACCGCCGGCCGGTGGCGGCTGCCGCCACTCGGTAGCGGCGGTTGGTTATTTTCAAAAGCAGGAAAAGAATATATTTTTAGTCTTTTACGACATTAAATTTTCATATGAATATTTTTACTCTTTATTTATTATTATTTAGATAATTATTTTTTTGAAAAAAATGTATATATAAATAGGTTTAAAGTTAAAAAAATTATTAAATTTTGTGATAGAATTAATAAAGTTTAAAATTTTGCGGTCGGTCCCCACCACCGGCAATCGACTTCTGCCGCCGACCGACGGCGGCCGACGGTAGGGTGGCCGGTTGTGGGGCCTACTAGCGAGGATATTTTAATTTTTTCCTAATTTTTTGAATTTATTTTTAATTTATTTTCTAATTTTTTTAATTTATTTCTAATTATTTAAATTTATTCCTAATTTTTTGAATTTTTTTAATTAGTTTATAATTTTTTATAATTATTTGAATTTGTTTCTTAATTATTTGAATTTTTTAATTTTTTCCTAATTTTTTGAATTTTTTTCTTTTTTTTTAATCTTTTCCTAATTTTTTGAATTTTTTCTAATTTTTTTTTTTAAAAAAATTTCCTAATTTTTCGAATTTTTTTCCTAATTTTTTGAATTTTTATTCCACATCAGCGTCCACGTCATCGTTCACATCAGCGTGTCAGTTCCAATCAGCGCCACGTCAACGTTCCATCCAAGTTAACGGTCAACTGACGGTCAACTAACGGCCGTGGTGCTGGACGCTCCAAAATGTAAACACATGTGTATTTTTTGTCCAGAAAATTTCTCGTGATGCTGGGCGCTCCTGGGGGCAAAACACGTGTAAAATTTCTCCTTTACCCTTTTTACAATTGTTATTTGGGCGCTTTTTCCCCCTTTCCTTTACGTCATAACCTTATATGCAGTAAATTTGGCACAACTGATAATAATTAGCTCCTATTTAAGTTTTGCTTAAACATGTGATTTCGTATTCGACGTGCTTTATGAGTACAATAGATGAATGAACACCTTCCTTTTAGAAAGATAACAAGAGAAAGGACTTTTGACAATTTAAAAAATTTGATCAGAAAATACAATTAAATGGTCTTAAAAATAAGAAAAAATAATGATCATATTTGTTACTTTATTTGTGGAGGTATTTTTTGTCTTATAAATTTAAACATGTTCCCACACATGAACATGTCAATTCAAACTTAAGTCTCAAATTTCAGCCTTGCATCTAATCCAACTAGCTCTTGAGAAATACTTCCTCCGGTCTTAAATATAAAATATATTTGACTTTTTTTGGAGAGATTAAAGAATATAATTAAATAAGTTACTTAAACATATTATATGTTGTGTATCCTTAGATTATTATATTAATTTATTAGTCAAACTAATTAGTTTAGATAAAAATATAAATATAAATACTTTAAAATAATTTAATTAGCTTCTTTAATCTCTTTAAAAGAGTCAACTTTATCTTATATTTATTTAGGACCGGAGGGAGTAATGATTTGAAGCTTGGTGGGAGCTAGTCCATAAAATCAAATCACATCTTAGCATAATACTGTAATATAGCAGCATGATCCGGGTCATGTTCACTCCATAGAGCCAAAAATGAAAATAATTCTTAAGTTAACTAAGTATCAAAATTAACAATAAAAATGAAGAAAATGGATTTTCTTTTTGAACTATCTAAAATGCAAATAGAATTAAAATCCCTAATTAAAGCGCTACTTTTTTTTCTCTTTAATTTATAAAGTGAAAATGGATGGATACAAATGAATGAAATGGTGAGAATTAACAAGTGATACAATGAGAGATGTTCCTCTAGCACAATGTTTCAAGCTATCCTTGTTTCAATGAATTTGGAAGTGTGCTAGTCTGACAAATTTTCCAAAAAGATTCTTTAAGTTAGCTTGAGTTAGATGAATTAAATCTTTCCACCGAAACCCAATAATCTCTAGCCAATAAAGAATCAAAGATATGCATTTAACTCATAATCCAATAACCAAGCCACATTGAATTATCACTAAATATTCAGAATAATCTTATTACATAACTAATCTAGAAAATATAAAGAGATTAAAGCTAATTATAGACCAGTGTCAAATGTGAAATCATAGATCCAGCAGCTAAACCAATCTTTGTCTTATTTATAATAATCTCAATATACAGCTAAACATCACAAAGCTTAGCCCAAGACCAAGGGATCTCTAAATAATGAAAGGGTAAGAGACTGGAAGAACTGAACTCCCCTTTGAACTCCAAACTCAAGCCTTAATCACTACTCTAGAGGATTGAGGGATTCAGCAGTGCCTAGCCATCAAAAGAGCGGTCGCCCGCTGAATTGAAGTCGCAGACATGGATGAACGGTGGAAGAATGATGGAAATACCGATTCAACGGAAGCAGAATGATGATTAGACGGAGGGATGTTGGTTGTTCAGTGATGGGAAATGGTGGTTTTGGTGATAGAGAAGATGGACGAACATGGGGAATGAGTGTGGGAGTGGTGCGGCTGAGGGAGCCATGGAGATGGTCTTCATGAGGCTAGGTGATGGTGTCCGTAAGTCCTAGCTTCCCCAAACCGCATAGTACTCCATAAGTCCTTAATTGTCATTAATTCTTTTCAACACTTGGAACTCCAATTTCTCCCAAGTAACCTATAAAATGTGACAATTATGCCCTTTTTAGCTCTAATTCAATGCAATCATTCTTAATCTCAATATATCTTAATAAATGCATTTTAAGCACAATAATCATGATAAAATTCCTAAATAAGATATGTACATATATGATAAAATAGGGATTTGTGAGACATAAAGTTAATTTAGCTATAAGTTGACTTTTGAACATTCATATTGGGTTGGGGGGCATTTCTTATTTAAAGCAAGCAGAAACTGAGTGTTCTGTCTGGTGAACAGATCTGATTGGACTTGACTAGGAGCCAAGCTTAGAGCCTACGTACCCAACAAGGAATCAAAGTCCACGTAGTTCGAGACACACAACGGCGATAGCCAGGGGAGTATGGTGTGTGCTCTGTGTGGCAGAAAGTAAATGGGGATAAGTTTAGAACGTGTGCACCTTGATGGAGGCCCTATGTATATATAGGGTTTACCGTGGTAGAATCTTGATGTGATTTGTCCAGCAAGTATCTAGGAAGGATATTCTTCTATCGGTTATGGGTCAGATCTTCCGAGGATATTGGGTTCTCCTAGATTATAGGTGGGCGCTGGTATCCAACATCCTCTTAATGGGCCTTGGTAGCATTGGGCTGTTACTTCGATCCATAACAGTTGCCCCCCAGCTTGGTAGCTCCGGCCTCGGATCTGCCGAGCTGCATTCTACCCCCGGCGTATGTTGATATCCGTGACCCCTGATATGCTGGGGTCGGCTCCTGGGCGAGTCGGCTTCCATGCCCCGGGCCGTACCAGCTCGGGTTGTTGTGTGTGGCCCCATCCCGGCTAGCTTTTCCTTCACGCTTCCAGTGGACCGCCGATGGCTCCAATCCTTACCTAAGTGGGAACCCTTTCAACTTCGCCATCATGATCACTTTACACCTATCCACTCTCAATTGGGTGGAGTCTGCAACTGTCGCACCTGCTCGTGCACCAAGCCTCGCGCGCATTTAATTCCTGTCACACGTCACGTCTGAATTTTGGCATGAAAAGTCATTTTTGCCCCTGCCGTTTCGCTTCCTAGTTGCTTTCAGGGGCTTAACTTAGCATCTGTTTCATATTTCCCTCCACTTTTCTCAAACCGAAACCAAAAGTCTCTTGTTTTTCTCTGGTTTTCCCAATTTATCTTTCTCCTGACACAGTCGCTCCTACACGGCGCCATTAACAATCTCATCAACCTTCTTCTGTTTATTGATCAGGTAAACATTGTGCTTCGCTTTCTTCTTATATTGTGAGCTTACAACTTGTTAATTTTACGCAATTCTCATCATCAACAAACTCCCCTCTGATTTCTGGGTAGAATCTGTAGGCTTCTGTCGCCAATTAGGATTGTGGTTTACTTTTATGCCTTCACCCCTTTGAGAATCCCTCTATTAATTTTGCCTAAGTTTCCATCCTGAGGTCCCTTAGAAAGCCTTCATACATTTGTAGATTTCCCTTATTTAGAGCCTGAAATTTGCCCCTTTTAGGTTCCCTTCCTGCTGATGGCCAACTCTAACTGTAGGCTCTCCTCAAACCAGTCATTAACTCCTGAAGAGGAAGAAATACTTCGTGCACGTTTCCCCCGTGCCTCTTACTGGATTTTAGGCACTGAACTTACGGAGGAGGAAAGGTCTACCGCCGTGTTTCGAGGTTGATGCAGACATAGGAGGCGGCATGACCAGGGCAACAAACGTGGAGGACATACAAGGTCTTGGAGACCCAATGACAAGAGCAAGAACTAAAAAGGCTCCAGATTGAAGACCTTGAAGAATAAGCCCCAATGGATATGCATGGAGGCTTCATTGGGCCTTAGCCCAAATTCTGCATTTAGTTTTATTTTCTTACATTTAGTTAAACTTTTGTAATAATGCTTATTGGGCTTGTTTATTGGGCTTTATGTGTAAGCATATTAGGTTAAACTTAATATGGATGTTGTCCATATAAGGGAACACCATAGCATTTGTAACGGCAGATTTGAATTGAGATTTCAACCATTTTGGTGAGAGACAAGTTCTCTAGGGTTCTTTTGAGAATCTCTGAACTTATCAAGGGCTTCAATCCTTGTGGCGTTCTTCGGCTTATCAATTCTTTGGAATTGTGGCGCCTACCTTTATTCTGCAGTTTTCAGTTTTCGTTCTAAAATTTCTCGGTTTCATATCTCCAGTTTCCCTTATCGTTTTTTGGTGTTTTCATAGTCAAAATCGTAGTTCAGAACGTGATCTTTCAGCTCGTTTTGGAAGCATTCAATTCCGAGGTCTGTAGCGCGAGATCCATTCCGTTCTTTACGACGCGTCAGAGGCTGTTCTGGTGCGAAATTCCACTCCTAGTTGATCCGATCGTCCGTTTCCATCGGGAATCACATCAGAGGTGGTTCCGGCAACTGGAGCATTGCGAGGTCTCAATCAACTACTTTGAGAGATCAATCGCCTGCCCGCGCTCAATCAACCGCCTTGAGAGCTCCGAACCCGTCGCCTGCACGCGTGAGGACACTTGGTGTTTCGAGCTCTCCCACCAGTCGTATTGATTCTGGTGCCAAGGTTCATGCCGAGGCCGACGCCCTATTGGCTTCTCCAGTTAGCTTCTATGAGTCCCCTTCCCGTGTGAGTCCGAACGCCCATCCTGAGGAGCGCCTCGTCCCCTGTTGGGACTGCCTTGCTGATAGCTCTTACCTAATCGCACGTGGCTACGACTCTCAGGCTTCTTCCATCCTTGGAGCTTGTCGCCATTGGGATTCTTCTATCCTCGTGTCTATCAATCCTCCTCTTCCGAGTCCGCCTGTTTTTTCGCCTGCTACTATGCTTCAATTAGGTATTTGTTCAACTGCTGATCCTAGTATTTCCTTTTTTGTTTTTAGGTAAATGGCCTCAAAACCTTCTCCAGTCAGCCTTCAATCCGAAACTGGGGAATCGAACTCGTCAAGTCCCCTTGAGGCCCTATGTTGGGAGTACAAATGGGTATCCCACGAGGTGCTAAATACAAAATCGCTCATGTCCGAGACTAACATTGCTCGTCTTCGGCTCCCCGATTTGGACGGCTGCTTCGCTGCTCCTCCGTGTGAAGACGAGCTTATTTGTGCAGAGCGAGAGCCGGGGCATTCCAACTTCTTATTTTTCTACCGAGATTGCCTGTCCCGGCTCGGCGTCCGCTTTCCCTTCACCGAATTCCAAATGTAGGCGTTGAGGCACCTTGCCATTGCGCCTTCACAGCTACATCCCGACGGATGGGGTTACTTAGTCGCCTTCAAGCGCTTATGCTGCTCCTACCCCGATCCTATTCCTTGTACCACTGACTTGTTCTTTTATTACTTCTGCCCTTTCGCTCCCCGCTCCCCCAAAAAGAGTGAGCATCTAAAAGGTCTAACCTTCTTTCGAGGCGACCCGGATCGGAAGTTGATGACGACCTTTTCCGATTCGTTTAAACACTTCAAGAGTGCCTTCTTCAAAATCATCGCCCGACTCGGACAACAGCCCTGGTTTTTGGAAGGGGCCGAGGGCCCAGAGGTGGAGTGAAGGTTTCCACTTTATTGGAATAAAAAACACCATAACATCCTTCCCTCCACTTACCAAGTCTCACCTGATGACCTCTTGCCGGGAAACGTCCCTTTCGTAGCTCGGCTGAACGCCTTTGTAGAGAGATTCGGGGTTTAGAGCGCGGCCTTCTGGATTACTGGGCCTGGTGCCAACCCGGTGCCGTCGGATTGTATGATCCATATGTTTAACTAGCTTTTCTTTCAAAGTTTTACCTTGCATCTGATCTTGCAATATGTATTACTTATGATCACTCTATGTCTTTTTGCAGCTAGAGACATGTTGGAACTCCCTAACTACTTATGCCGAGTGAACCCAACTGTGGCTCCGGCAAGCAAGGCCCTTAAGAAGCGCAGTGCTTCCGAGGCGGGGGTCAGTGACCCTGCCGTGGCCGAAAGAGCTGGAGTGGCTTCTCGCTCAACCAGGGCGAAGAAGTCGAAGGCCCCGGCTACACTGGATACTCCCGCTTCTGCCCCTTCCGTGGCGCCGCCCCAACCCGCTATAGCAGATTCCTCCTTCCCCGTCGGGTTGTCTCCAGCCTCTAAAGAAAAACAAGCAGCTGCTTCTAAGGGTAAAGAAGTTGTTGCTTCGGGTTCTCAAGCTTCTGCCCCTCCTTCAACCCGGTCCCCTGCATCGACTGGTAATATGATTCCCTGGGGTGTTGCCTAGGAAAAGGGAGTAACCGAAGAGCTCAGCCTCGCCTTCTTCCCTCCTGCTCTGTTTATGAATAACAGTCCTCTGCCTCTAGCTGACGAGTCGGTCATTCATGACTCGATCCGATCTCTGTGCAAATCTATCGGGTTACATCAGACACTTCTGCATCTGAAAAACAAGCACGTGAAAGCCGAGGAGGAGATCAAGCGGCTTAGGCTTGCAAACATTGAGGCTTCGGCCATGGCCGAGGAAGTGGCTTCGGCTAAAGCTTTGTCCGCAAGGACTGAAGCCTTGGTGATGCAGACATAGGAGGCGGCATGACCAGGGCAACAAACGTGGAGGACATACAAGGTCTTGGAGACCCAATGACAAGAGCAAGAACTAAAAAGGCTCCAGATTGAAGACCTTGAAGAATAAGCCCCAATGGATATGCATGGAGGCTTCATTGGGCCTTAGCCCAAATTCTGCATTTAGTTTTATTTTCTTACATTTAGTTAAACTTTTGTAATAATGCTTATTGGGCTTGTTTATTGGGCTTTATGTGTAAGCATATTAGGTTAAACTTAATATGGATGTTGTCCATATAAGGGAACACCATAGCATTTGTAACGGCAGATTTGAATTGAGATTTCAACCATTTTGGTGAGAGACAAGTTCTCTAGGGTTCTTTTGAGAATCTCTGAACTTATCAAGGGCTTCAATCCTTGTGGCGTTCTTCGGCTTATCAATTCTTTGGAATTGTGGCGCCTACCTTTATTCTGCAGTTTTTCAGTTTTCGTCCAGTTTTCGTTCTAAATTTGTTCATTTCATATCTCCAGTTTCCCTTATTGTTTTTCGGTGTTTTCATAGTCAAAATCGTAGTTCAGAACGTGATCTTTCAGCTCGTTTTGGAAGCACTCAAATCCGAGGTCTATAGCGCGAGATCCATTCCGTTCTTTACGACGCGTCAGAGGCTGTTCTGGTGCGAAATTCCACTCCTAGTTGATCCGATCGTCCGTTTCCATCGGGAATCACATCATTTGGTATCAGAGCGCGGTTCTAGGATTGGAATTGGGTTATCTTTTCTTGATTGTTTACATCCAATCTGGTAACCCTAATCCCTAAATTTGTGTTTTTGATTTTTGAATTGTGAAATTCTGTTTTAGTCGTCGTTCTTTGTTCCTAGTTTGTTCTTTCAATCTTCTAGTTGTTTTTCCTGTCAATTTCTTGTTCAGTTCATATATTTCTGCACTTTGTTCTTGGTGTTCATCCCTTGTTCATGATTGTTCTTGAATTTTAATCCTTTCGATTCATGTTTCTTGAGTAGTGTGTTGTTTGTGTGTTAAGTAATAGCTCAATTTGTGGGGAATTCTATCTAATTTCGTTCTGAATTAGTAGAATTTCAAAGTTTGATCCCAAAATCACAAATTCCTCTTTGTAAAAAAAGTAAAAAGAAAAAAAAATCAGCTGTGATAAAAAAAAAAAAGAATCAGGTGTTATTAAAAAAAAAAGGAAAAAAAAATCAGTTGTGATTAAAAAAAAAAAAAAGAATCAGCGTGTTATAAAAAAAAAAAAAGAGGAAAAAAAAATGCTATACAGCACCTTGGTATTCAATTACACACACTACTATGTGTGAATCTTTTCCAAAGTGTCTTCCTTGAATAATTCCTCCAAATTGTTTTTGTTTTGATTTTGGATTTTCTTTGTCTTGTCTTCTTTGAGTCCAAAGTGTCTCCTTTAAATAATTCCTCCAAATTGATTTGGATTTTCTGTCTTGTTGTCCTCTTTGACATCTGTTCCAAATTGTATTGTGAGTCACCGCCAATTCCAGAGTTTGGGATTGTACTCTTGAGTGTTCTTGGAGATTCTGTTAAGAACTTAAAAGAGAGCTATTGAGTGGTAAAAGGCAAGAGAGCACACTACACAAAAGCCTTATAGAGAGCAACAAACACGAGTGATACATTTTTAAGAGTGTAAACACGTGAGCGAGTGGTAAGGTCCTATTACTTCTATTCTTGTTCTTTTCCTTGAATTATGGCAGGTGGTGAAGATAATAGGTTGCTGATTGAAGCCATTACAACTCAAATGCAAAGGATGATGAGAGAACACACAGAGGAGTTATATGAGAGAATTGAGAGCATAGAAAATCAGAGGAATCATGATGAAGATAGACAGAGAGGGAGGGATGAAAGAAGGAGAAGAAGAGATAATGAGAATGATCCTAGAGAGGATAGAATTAAAGGAGTGAAGCTTAATATACCATCCTTCAAGGGAAAAAGTGATCCGGAAGCCTATTTAGAGTGGGAATTGAAGATTGAGCACTTATTTGCATGTCACAATTATACTGAAGAGAAGAAAATGAAGGTGGCAGCCATGGAGTTTAGTGATTATGCTCTCATTTGGTGGGACCGTCTTTCATACCAGATGCCTTATCCAAGAAAAGGTATGTTCTCTAATTATTGATGGAGGGAGTTGTACCAATGTTGTAAGTGCTAGAATGGTGTCTAAATTGGGCATGGAAACCAAACCTCACCCGCTGCCATACAAGCTTCAATGGCTTAGTGAGGATGGTGAAGTGACCGTAAGCAAACAAGTGGAGGTGAACTTCTCCAAAGGAAAGTATGATGATACAGTTCTATGTGATGTGGTACCAATGGAAGCTTGTCATTTGCTACTGGGAGACCTTGGCAATATGATAAGAAAGCTATGCATGATGGTTACACCAACAAGTTCTCTTTTGCTCATAAGGAACGCAAGATTATTCTTGCATCGTTGACAACAAGAGAAGTTAGTGAGGATAATCTAAAAATGAGAGAAAAAAGAAAGCAAGAGAGAAAAGAGAGTAGAAGAGAGCAAGAAAAAAAAAGGAGAGGAAGAGAGAAAAGCACCAAACTTGCTTATAAAAGAAAAAGAGGTGAAAAAGGCAATGCATTTGAAAAAGGCAATGCTCTTACTTTTGAGTAAAGAGAATAATTTTACAGATGCAAGTCCTACTAACTCTCTTCCGAATGAGGTTTCTGATTTGTTGCAGGAATTTAAAGAGGTTGATGATGCAATCCACACTACAGATTTGTTCTTCAAGGAAGTGCATAAAGACGGAGACGAGGATTGCAATTTGAGGACAAATTCTTCTAAAGAAGGAGGGAATGATGCAGACATAGGAGGCGGCATGACCAGGGCAACAAACGTGGAGGACATACAAGGTCTTGGAGACCCAATGACAAGAGCAAGAACTAAAAAGGCTCTAGATTGAAGACCTTGAAGAATAAGCCCCAATGGATATGCATGGAGGCTTCATTGGGCCTTAGCCCAAATTCTGCATTTAGTTTTATTTTCTTACATTTAGTTAAACTTTTGTAATAATGCTTATTGGGCTTGTTTATTGGGCTTTATGTGTAAGCATATTAGGTTAAACTTAATATGGATGTTGTCTATATAAGGGAACACCATAGCATTTGTAACGGCAGATTTGAATTGAGATTTCAACCATTTTGGTGAGAGACAAGTTCTCTAGGGTTCTTTTGAGAATCTCTGAACTTATCAAGGGCTTCAATCCTTGTGGCGTTCTTCGGCTTATCAATTCTTTGGAATTGTGGCGCCTACCTTTATTCTGCAGTTTTCAGTTTTCGTCCAGTTTTCGTTCTAAATTTGTTCATTTCATATCTCCAGTTTCCCTTATTGTTTTTCGGTGTTTTCATAGTCAAAATCGTAGTTCAGAACGTGATCTTTCAGCTCGTTTTGGAAGCACTCAAATCCGAGGTCTATAGCGCGAGATCCATTCCGTTCTTTACGACGCGTCAGAGGCTGTTCTGGTGCGAAATTCCACTCCTAGTTGATCCGATCGTCCGTTTCCATCGGGAATCACATCACTTGGAGAAGGAGGTGTCCGAGGCAAAGCAGCTCGTGAGGAAAGCTGATGGCAGAAGAGGCGTCGGTTGCCCAGGCCTCTGCCGGGAAGGCAACCGAAGAACTCCTGATTACCAAAGAGGCGCTGGAGAAAGCTACTACGGAGTGCCATCGTCTTCAGGGGCTCTTTCCCAGAGCTTGGATGCGGATACCGTGGTTCAGGGCTAGCGCGGCAAGCTGATCGAGGAGCTGGGTTCAACTAAGGTGGCCCTTGCTGAGGAGCAGAGGGCTCATCTGGACAGCCTGGACGCTTTAAGACAGACGGCTGCCGATGCATTCAAGATGGCCTTGATGCAGATTCAGTTTCTGAACCCTTCTACGCCCCTGAACCTCGACGAGTTTGATTACCGCGCATATGTGAAGGATGGTGAGTTTTTTCCAGCTCCAGCCTCTCCTGGTGTCGGGACACCTTCTGAGGAGACTATAGTTGGGGAGGGGCGAGGAGTCGACCAGGTCGCCGGGGATACGCAATGTCCTGGTGACGGAGGCAAGGGAGATAGTTCAGGAGCTCCTCGTTGAAGATGAGTTCTTCTGACGGGCTCTTTACTTTTGTTTGTCTTGGGCGTGTGTACCCTTTGATTTGGTTGCCGGCGTCTGTGCCTGGCTTGTAAATATTTTTGAACTACTTTTTCTTATAACAATCTCTCATTAATTCATAGCATGTTTCAGCGTATTTGAATGACTGATTTTACTGTTATTTCAACGTCCAGGATGGGGTTTTTAAGTGTGTAGATCTACACTTCATTCCCGGCTTCAGCCTGGGATTCAACCGGTAGGGTTTTCTCAGTAGCCTCTATGGGTGTCGGTTTTGGTCGCATTCGACCTTCAGCCTTAACCGCAAAGGGCGTTTCTTAACCACGCTACCACGTGTCCGACTCCGCTTGCCGGGATCAAATCAAGATAAGGGCGATGTGCCATAATGTCCAGGCGTGGTTCAAAACCGCGACGCTTAAACATTTTGACCTGATCAGGGTCGGTATGACACACCACTTTCTCATCTCAGGCAAGCGTTGACGCGTCAATTTCGCGAAGGCCACGTATGGCATTTTCACCGAGCTCTGAACCAGGGCACGTCGGAGTACAACGGCCGGTGTCATGCATCTAGATGTCTTGTAGTGCCGGGTTTTGGGACCTCGGCGTAAAGTCTTTAACTATCGATAATATAGGAGATAAATTCCATCCTTCATTAAAGAAAACTGCTCCAAAGAGCCATCAAGTCATACAATAAAATTTTTAAAAACATAAATTCAAAATACTAAAATAACGCAATAACCGTGCTCCAACCGAAGTCTATCCATAAAAAGACCCTAGGTCGGCTTCCTCGTCGAAGGGCCGAGGTCTAGCTATAGTAGATCTTGAGTTTGTCAGCGTTCCAAGTCCTCTCAACCGGCTTCCTTGCCAAGGTTTCAAGGATGTAGGCTCCATTTCCGAAATTCTCCTTTACCCGATACGGGCCTTCCCAATTTGCTGCGAGCTTGCCAAACCTGGCGTTCTTATTTCCGATGTCAGCGCGTCGGAGTACTAGGTTACCCCGGTTGAAAGAGTGGGGTCTGACCTTTCAGTTGTACTTCACTGCCAAGAGTTGCTTAGCAGCTAACTCCCGACAATGTGCCGCGACTCGGACTTCGTCAATTAGGTCCAGCTTGGTTCTCAAGGCGTCGTCATTTGACAATTCTCCCGCTTATTTGCTCTTGATCTTTCGCCATGACAGGTGTCCTATCTCGACCGGGATCATTGCTTCACAGCCATAAGTCATTTGGAAAGGAGTTTCTTGGGTTGCAGTCTGAACGCTCATCCTATAACCCCACAACACACTGTAGAGCTGTTCCACCCAATTAGATTCGGCATCGTGCATCCTTTTCCTCAAGCCGTCTAGGACCACCTTGTTGGCTGCCTCGGCCTAGCCATTAGATTGTGGGTGTTCCACCGAGGCGAAATGTTGCCTGATATCGAGGTCTGACATCATGGTCTGGAATCTTTGGTCCATAAACTGTGTCCCATTGTCCGTGACTACCTCGGCTGGGATTCCGAAGCGAGAGATTATGTTGTGGCGGAAGAACCTTCGTATACGGGCCGAGGTTATTGTGGTCAATGGCTCTGCTTCGATCCACTTGGTAAAATAGTCCACTGCCACAATGAGCCACTTGAATTGTCCTGGGGCAGGCTTAAACGGGCCCAGATTATCCATCATCCACTTATAGAAAGGCCACAGGGCCGAGATGCCCTTTAATTCGGTTGGTGGGGGCCAAATGATTTTGGCGTGCTTCTGGCAATTACCACATCTCTTCACGGCCTCCTTAGCATCAGCCATCATGGTAGGCCAGTAGTAGCTGGCGCGGAGTGCCTTTCTGGCTAGGGCCTTGCCGCCCATATGGTGGCCACTGATGCCTTCATGGATCTCGACGAGTACGTAATTGGCTTCGGTCGTGCCTAAACAGCACAACATCGGGGAATGCAACCCTTTCGATATAGTTGATCCTCGATCATTGTGTATATGGCGGCTTCCCGGATCAGCTTCTTTGCTTCGGTTGGATCCGTAGGTATGATACCTGTTTCTAAATAATCTTGAATTGGTTTTTTCCAGTCGCTTGCTGCCGAGATCGTCATAACGCAAGTCGGCTCGTCCAGATTCTGCTGAACCACGGTTCTATGATTGCTTGAGCCCTTAGTACTGGCTAACTTGGAGAGGATGTCGGCCCTGGCGTTATCTTCTTGGGATATGAGTTATAATGACCTCTTGGAAATCGGCCATGACTTCTTTAGCTTTGATAAGATACTTTGACAGCAGCGGGCCCTTTGTCTGGTAGGTACCCTCGATTTGTGCTGCCACGAGCTGGGAGTCGGTGAACACCTTGACCCGCTGGGCTCCGTTCTCTTTAGCTTGCAGAAGTCCTGCTATGAGGGCTTCATATTCGGCTTGATTGTTGGATGTCGGGAACATTAGTTGAAGGGAATGTTCTATGGCCACGCCTTCTGGACTCTCGACTATGATTCCGGCTCCGCTACCCTTCGAATTTGAAGATCCGTCAACATATACCTTCCAGTATTTATCCGGGTTTGCTGCATCTACGTTGGCCGGGGTAAGTTCTCTCACAAAATCTGCCAGCGCTTGAGATTTGGTGGCGTGTCGAGCTTCAAAAGTGATGTCGAACTCAGATAGCTCTATGGCCCAACTCGTCATTTTTCCGGCAAGGTCGGGCTTGTGTAACATCTGGCGTATCGGCTGGGTAGTTCAGACGATTATCCGATGTCCTTGGAAATAGGGTCGAAGCCTCCGGGCTGTGGTGAGCAGGCCGAAAGCCATTTTCTCCAGTTTTTGATACCAAAGCTCCAAGTTCTGTAGGGCTTTGCTAACAAAATAAATCGGCGTTTGTCCGGCCTCGGTTTCTCTGACCAAGGCCGCGCTCACTGCTTCTTCTCCTACTGATAAGTACAAGAATAGAGTCTCTCCGGGCTCCAGTTTTGCTAAGACCGGAGGGGTTGCCAAACACTGTTTGATTTTATCAAATGCTCTCTCACAGTCGTTATTCCAGCCTCCTTGGGTTTCCTTTTTTAACAGCTTAAAAAATGGGAGTGCGTTCTCTACCGATCTTGGTAGAAATCTGGTCAAGACAGCGAGGCGGCCAGTCAACTGCTGTACCTCCTTCTTGGTTCTGGGAGCTTGCATGTCTAGCATGGCCTTACACTTACCGAGATTTGCTTCTATCACTCGGTGAGTCAGCATAAAACTGAGGAATTTCCCCGCAGGTACCCTAAAAGCGCACTTAGCCGGGTTTAACCTGATCCGATGTCTCCTTAACTTATGAAAGGTCTGTTCTAAGTCTCGGATGTGGTTGTCTGGGTCCTTGGATTTTACTATCATATCGTCGATGTATACTTCTACATTCCGGCCAATTTGGTTTTCGAACACTCTATTCATCATTCGTTGATAGGTGGCCCCGACATTCTTTAGTCCAAAAGGTATGACGTTGTAGCAGTAATTAGCTTTGTCCGTCATGAAAGCGGTTTTCTCCTAATCATCCGGGTGCATCGCTATTTGATTGTAGCCGGAGTAGGCGTCCATGAAAGATAGTAGTTGAAAACCCGCGGAATTGTCCACCAATTGATCAATATTCGGCATGGGGTAAAAGTCTTTCGGGCAAGCCTTATTTAGGTTAGTATAATCCGTGCATACCCTCCACTTACCATTTGGTTTTAGGACCATAACCACGTTGGAGAGCCAGGTGGTGTATTGTATCTCTCTGATGAATTCGGCCTTTAAGAGTTCTGACACTTGTTTTTCAAGACCTTTCTGCCTGTTGGCTGCAAAGTTCCTCTTCTTTTGGGCGACTGGTGTCGTCCCCGGTCATATGGCCAATCGATGACAGCAGAAGCTTGGGTCGATCCCTGGCACCTCGGCCGCTGTCCATGCAAAGACGTCCTGGTTCTGCTTCAAAAATTCAATCAACTGGACCTTAAGATGTTGGCTCATACTTCCCCCAATTTTGGTGGTCTTTGCTGGATCATCCCCGAGGATGAGCTCTTCTAACTCCCCTTTGGGTTCTGGTCGCGGGATCTCGGGCTTGTCTAGGAGGTCGAGCTCCACCATACTTACTGCTCGTCGAGGCTTTTTGTCTTTCTCCTAATCTTCCAGGCTGAAGTCTTCGTGTAGCCAGGGCGCTTTTACCGGTCCGTCGTCTCTTTCTCGTACCAACTCGAAATAGCATTGCTGAGATTCCTTCTGATCTCCTGAGACCTCTACTATTTTATTTTTGTTGTTTACCATCTTAAGTTTTTGGTGTTTAGTGGACACCAGCATGTTCCAATTATGAATTGTCGGCCTTCCCAATATGATATTATACAGGGAAGGAAAATCAACGATGATAAACCTAACCCTTTTTGACTTAAAGGTCTCTTTGGTCCCAAGTGTCAATCTGAGGTCAATGTAACCTTTGGGGAAAGATCGCTCTCCGTTGAATCCAACAAGGGTCGTCCTGCAAGGTTTCAAATCTTCAGCATCCATATACACCCTTTTGTAGGCATCCCAGCTGATGATGTCAGTCGAACTGCCGGTGTTTACAAAGATCCTCTTAACCTGGCAATTTACCAAGGTCCCAGTGATCACCAGACCATCCTGGTGCTCCGGTACTACGTTGTTTAGCTCTTCCTAAGTAAAGTATAGCGGTGGTGGTGCCGGCTTAGACGGGTCTTCCTTGAATTTTGGGAAATCCCTAACTGAGTAAACCTTTCTTAAATATTTCTTTCGCTGGCTAATGGTGTCTTCGCCCCCATCGAATCCGCCACTGACCACGTTACAATGGAATTCAGCCTCCGGGAACTCGTCGTCTTCACTGGCTGGCTTCTGCTTTTTCTCATCTTTCTTCGGTTCCAACGCCGGGCTGACACTTCGGCCCCCCGACTTCCGCTTTCCATTCTTTCTTCCTTGAGTTTTTATGACATACTGTCGCAGTTTCCCATCCCTTACGAACTTCTCGATCTCGTCGCGGAGATCGTAGCACTGGTCGGTAGTGTCTCCGAGACCGTCATGAAATGCACAATAACTGGAACGATTGGTTGTGGATCGGTTTCGGAGGGGCCTCGGCCTCTCAACTTTCTTCATCTCTGTCTGAGCTACCTCCTTCCAAAGCTGGGACCGGGATACATTCAAGGGGGTGTAGCTATCATACTTCCCCTTCGCGTCGGACCTTTCCCCCCGTGATCTGCTATCTCGGCTCCGTTTCTTGGGATCATCTTTCCGTTTCTCGGGTCGGTCCCTTTCATCAGGTGACGAATTTCTTCGTTTTTTGGGTCCGAGATCATTGGCGATTTCCATTTGTTCCACGTCTAGGTATTGTTTGGCACGGGTGTAAAATTCAGTGAGAGTATTGACTCGATTCTTGCATATGTTCTTGGCCAGCCGACATGATGGATCCAAACCATTGATGAGGCAATGTACATGGACGGCCTCGGGGAGCGAGCGTACTTGGAGAGCCTCTTCCTTGAATCGGTCCAGATATTTTTGTAATGTCTCCCCCTTTTTCTACCTTACTTTGCTCAATGTGAACTGAGATTTTGGATGTTTTTTGCTGGTCGCAAAGTTTAACTCAAACTTTCGCCCGAAATCTTCAAAATTGGGTATGGAGTTATTTGGCAAGGAATTTAGCCACTTCTGCGCCGGTTCGGTCAGCGTCGCCGAGAAAAGCCATAACAAAATGGGGCCCTTTATTGACCGGACCCACATGAGTAATTCGAATGATTCCAAGTGAGTGTGAGGGTCCTGCGTTCCGTCGTACTTTGGGAGATCCGCAAGGTCAAAATTCTTCGGATAAGGAGCCGTGGCCGCGTCCTTCATAAATGGGGTTCTACCGGATTTGGCCAAATATTTCATTTTATACTCTCTGGGGGAGTCTCATGACTGAGGTGGCTTTTCGGACTGTCGGTCCTCTTCACTATCTCGATCATCTTCTCCTTCTCGGTATTCTTCGTGGCCTCGGTCTTCCTCATCTCTGATCCGAGATAGTCGCAATGCCTTTAACTCCGAGGCTGACTGACGCTTCCCCACCGAAGTCGATTTTCTCGCATGTTTGCCTAGGCTTAAACGCTTTGGCCTTCCGCTAGTTGTCGAACTACTATTGTCCGAAATCACCTTCTCTTTTCCTTTATGAGGTTTTTCATGTGCGCCCTGCTGCAACAAACTCTTGAATCGTTGGAATTGGTCGTCGATCGTTTGCTAGAGGTTGTCAAATTTTCTGGACTAGTCATCGATTAGATGGTGAAGAATTTTGAGGTCCTCTTCCCGCTGGAGATGGTCCCGCTTTTCCTTGTTTTCGATCCTCATGAGCATTGACTCCTGTGTCTTCCGCAGATTAGTCACGTTGGCATTTGGCTCTGGGATCTCCTTGGAGGCGGCCTGGTGGGATTTAGTGGTCTCTGTAGGGGAAGACGCTGTATCGGACATTTGGCCCTCTGGGGTGCTCTGACGCCGTGCCTGACTTTGAGCACGTTGTTGGCTTGTTTCATCCTCTTGATGGTTAGACTGATAATTCCGATTGCTACTTCTAGTATTAGCCATCGGTGATCACGGGAATTGTAATTTAACGTTTCCCACAGTCGGTGCCAATGTTCTGTCTGGTGAACAGATCTGATTGGATTTGACTAGGAGCCAAGCCTAGAGCCTACGTACCCAACAAGGGATCAAAGTCCACGTAGTTCGAGATACACAACGGCGATAGCCAGAGGAGTGTGGTGTGTACTCTGTGTGGCAGAAAGTAAATGGGGATAAGTTTAGAACGTGTGCACCTTGATGGAGGCCCTATGTATATATAGGGTTTACCGTGGTAGAATCTTGATGTGATCTGTCCAGCAAGTATCTAGGAAGGATATTCTTCTATCGGTTATGGGTCAGATCTTCCGAGGATATTGGGTTCTCCTAGATTATAGGTGGGCGCTGGTATCCAACATCCTCTTAATGGGCCTTGGTAGCATTGGGCCGTTACTTCGATTCATAACACTGAGGAAATAATAAAAAAAATTCAGTCATAGATGCTTTCTTATTTAAAGCACACATCTAAGCACACATCTTCTGTATTATAAGGACATCAATGTTATACATACAGCTTCTTTCAGTAGTTAGTACAGAAGAAACATTATCAAGAGCTTCGCTTGGTTAGCGCATGTTGATAGAGAGGTAGCTGCACAAAACCAGGTACACAAGTTCACTAGAGAAACTGAAGTTAACTTGATATTCATAATAAAAAGAAACTATGAAGAACATATACATCATATTTTTTACTGTTCTTGAGTTCCTCCTCTAACTTCTTCATTTGATGCAGAGAGTCTTCGATCCAAGCTCCCCAATCAACTCAGTGCGTTCTAGATGGACAAAAAGAGAGCACGCGCGCGTGTGTGTATGACTCGTATACTCAGTGAAACTTTTGCAAGAATTATAATTCAAGCAGCCAACTTTAATCATTGTGAAGTAAGAAGGCTTCTTAAAAAGTTTATTTAAATAAACTAACTACAAGGAATAGGCTATTCAGAGAAGAAAAACAAAAGGAATAAATAAATGCATAGAACAATTAATTTTGGGATAAAACAGAGTAACTTAACCTTGAATACACAAAAAACTTTGTGAGCCAAAATGATTGATTCGTCAACATTCTCAGCACTAGCAGAAATTTGGAACGGTACTGTATTTCCCTGCATAATATGTGTCTGATTTATGCCTTATTCAAATATAAAACCAGAAGACCAAGTTCTGTTCTGGTTGCCTTCAATGCGCTCATCCTTTAAGCTAACCAAAGATGTAGAACAAAATTAAAGCACTATTATGGTATTAAATTAGGCCAATAATTTTATCTCACAAAAATTCTAATTCAGCTGGAAAAGGTCAATTGTACTTCAGTCGGAGGTGCGTAATTTCACATGCATTGGAAAGAATATGCACAGAACCAAAACTCACGTCACGCAAGAATGATAATCTTGGCAATTTGGACCAGAAAGAGCTTAATGCATAAGATCTTCCACATTCCCAAGTAGTGATCAATACGCATGTGTGTTTAGCCTTCATAATTGTAGCAATATATCCTTACCTAATACTTGCACTTTACTTCTATCTCAGACAATGAAAAGAATGTCAACACAGCAAGTTATTTAGAAATTTAATTCACAAAAGAATGAGGATTTTTACTTCTTGAGCTGCTTTATTTCAATTTCTCTATTCCAACACAAAGGCACTTGACATGAACAAATTGTTTTAATGCAAATTGTCATATCCTAGATTTTTAGCCTAGAACCTAAAAAATATGCATAAATCAAATAGGCTATCAAGCCTAGTTAGGTAACAGTCCTGAAAATATTCTTAGAGATAAAATGATTCCCAAGAATTTCTAAATAAAGGTTTGTCAAGGGCCGCCAAATAAAATAGTATATGCCCTAAGTAAGGTAGCATTTTATTCTGGAAATTATGCCCAGAATTTCACGGAATATTCCTGGAGACACGGAGAGGTAGAGAATAATTTCCTGAACTATATTCAAGATTTTATTGAGATATAAATGAGAAAATTACCTTAAAAAGGAATTTCAAAGAATTATTAGAATTTTGGTTAAATAAAAGACAATTCCCGGTGTATAACTTATATATGATTTGTTTTGCTTTTTGGTTTATTTTGTTGGCAACATTGTTGTTTATATTTGTTTAATTTATGTATAATCTTTTACAATTGCTACTGTATATATTTCTTCATATATACTTTTTTTACATTTATTATTCAATATTGTTTATTTCATAAATTTTTTTTTCTTTATTCAAGTGGTTGCTATGGAAAAGCTCTAATTATTTAAGTAGTTGTTGTAGAAGAGCCCTCATAATTAATAATAATTTTTTTAATTCCTCAATTTGAGACAGATTTTTTTCCATATTCCGTCACAAATTGTTACATCATTTGTACATAATTTTAGTCCGTCACAATTTGTAAAGGATGACATAAAATCCATTGGAAATTTTGTTTGCAACGAAGTTTTTGTGGCGGATTTTTTTTTTTGTCCCAAAACCAGTTTGCAACATATTTTCTCTAATTTAGGACGGATTTTTTCTGCCGCTAATTTTTTTTTTTTTTTCTAGTGATAGTCTAATTTCCTATTTCTTCTACCCTTACCCTATTATCCCTTTGTTCGATTATCATTTACATTTCTTTTGAGTCCTTATTCTTTTACTACATATTATATTATTTATTTTCTTCTTTTTTTTGTGGCTTTTTTCCCTATTTGCCACTTTTTAGATAAATAATTACCATTTTGCCACTCTTTTCAAAATATTTCTCCATCTGCCACTTTTAGTCGACTAAACCACAGTTTAGTCGACTAAAAGTGGTTTCCCTTTTTTTTTGGTTGACCGCTTATTTAGTCGACTAACCCAACAGGTTAGTCGACTAAATCTCGGCTGGAGGGTTAGACTAAATGTAATATACTGGATTTAATAAACAAATGTAATATACTGGATTTAATTTACCATGGCATTGATATAAAAAAAGGTTAATAAAAAAACAGCAATATAATATTTACCGGGGCATTGATATAATAAAAAAAATTCATTTATACCTAAAAAAAATTTATTTGTTTCTTTAAACATATATATACTGAATTTAATTGTTTTTAATAAAAGATAAACTTCAGCTTTTTGATATATTTGGCGAAACTGGAACATATATATGATCAACATATATATACTGGGCATTTGTTTCTTGAAAGTAAAATATTTTTGTTGGAATCTCGAAATAATTAAGGGCAAATTTTCTCTCACTATAATCTTGATTGTTGGAGAGATCTTAGGATCTAGTTAGAAGATTATGTAAATTTGTAATTCCTAGATATTAGGATCTATCTCTAGATATTAGGGTTTATCTAGGCTAGCAGTTAATATTTTCTACCGTATATAATCCCACGAGCTGTGTTAAATAAAAGTAAGTTTTTGGGATCAATAGATTAAATTCGACAGGGAACTTCAATTTTAATAAAATATAAAATTCAGCTTTTTATAAAAATATATATTTGGCGAAACAAGAACATATATATGATTAACAGTAGTAGATAGATTTTTGAATAGCCGAAATTGGTTGGATGAATCGTTCAAATTTATAAAAATTTAATTTGAATATATAAAAATTCGTTGGATGAATCGTTCAAATTTAATTTGAATAGCCGAAATTGAAGATTTTCAAGATTTTTTAAATGATAAATTCATTTTTCTAAACAGTAGTAGATAGAAGATCTTTATTTTGAATTTAAAAAACCCTACTGTCGAAATTTAGTCGACTAACCCAGATTGGGTTAGTCGACTAAATCTCGCGGGTTTTTTAAAAACCCTTCAGACGAAATTTAGTCGACTAAACCTAGTGGTTTAGTCGACTAAATTTCGTGGTCAACCAAAAAAAGGGACCCGACGACTTTTAGTCGACTAAACCGGGGTTTAGTCGACTAAAAGTGGCAGATGGGGAAATATTTTCAAAACCGTGGTAAATTGGTAATTATTTATTTAAAAGATGGCAAATAGGGAAAAAAAGCCTCTTTTTGTACCCTTTGATTTTGTTATTTGATTATACATTTGTGTGTTATCTTTATTTTATGTTATCTAATTCTGTTGTTTCTATTTCGCTATACATCTATGAAATACATATATTATATATGTTGTTTATAGGGGTGGAAATAGGCTAGGCTAGGCTTTAGCTAAGTAGGCCTGGGCCTGCGACGAAAATTCAAAGCCTGAGCCTGGGCCTGAGCCTGTGTGTAGGCTTTTTTTTAGGCCTGAGCCTGGGCCTTCAAAAGACCTGATAAGGCCTGAAGCCTATTTAAAGGCCTACTTAAAATGTAGGTCTTTATGTAGTTTTAAAGCATATGCATCTAAGTTCATATATAATTCATTAAGTCCTCCTATTTGGATCATTTTCATTTGGGCATTACTAACATAAACTTACTGCAATTTTTATGTTACATCAAATGACATAAATCAATAGAGGAGTAATGAGCTAGCATTGCCACCTCGAGCGATAAAAAAGAAGCAAAGTATATGTGATCAATTGATGAATGAGAAGGTTAAGCTCATTGATAAATGGAGAAATGTGAAATTTAAGGTTAATAATAAGTTCTTAATTTTATAAATAATATAAAAATTAATTTAGATTAAATTGTATATAATTATGCATAATTTCTTTTTTTTAAAAAAAAAAACTAAATAGGTTAGGCCTGTAGGCTTGAAGGCTAGGCCTTATGAAAATAGGCATGGCCTGTTTACCTAAATAGGCCAGACAATAGGCCTAAGCCTGAGCCTAACCTATTTACTAAATAGGCTAGGCTAGGCTTAAAGTAGGCTAGGCCGTAGGCCCCTGATAGGGGCCTAGCCTATTTCCACCCCTAGTTGTTTATTATGTTGTTTACATTTATGTGTAATTTATTTTTATTCTTTTACCATTCCCCATTTCATTTGTTTATCTCATTGGAATTTATTACTTGTTTTATTTGTCTGTAATATTTTATTATTTATTTCTATTGTTTTTTATCTGATTCGTTTTACATGTACCATTTTATCTCATCGCCTTTTTTATTATTTATTTCTTATTTATGTTATTTATTTCTTATTTATGCTATCCGTTAGTTTATATTATTCATTTTATTTGTATTATTTTATTTTATTATTTTTATGCCTTGTTACTCACATTGTTGCTATCTGATATCTGTTACTATACATTTGTTCATTTTTCTATTTTATTTTGCTCCTAATATTTGTTTACATTTATTATATAAATTATTCATTTTATTTATATGTTTTTTATAATGTATTATTGCCACTTTATTTTATGTCATCATTTTTGCACTTGTATCCTAATTCTTCTCGCCAAACGAACAATTTTCTGTTTCCCATACCCGCAAGAACATAAGCACACCAACAAAGTTTAAGTCGTTCAGATAACCCTCATGCTTCAGCACACACAGCATCGCAAGTGTCAACCTTGGCAAAGAACCTCAATTTATCTTATGGTTCTTCATCATCAACAACAAATCTCCATGTCAATGAAATTCAACAACAAATGAAACTAGAAACAATCAATTTTAACTAACACCAAAAAAAAAAAAAAAACTCCTTCTGAATCTCTAGTTTCATCTTCATCTTTATCATCATCAACAACAAATGCATTTGAAATTCATCATCAAATTCAGCCACAAATTACACCGGATGTAACACCCCACTGTTCTGAGCCCAGAACAGAGTGACATCTTCACCTATCATACAACGATGTAATATTTAACAAAAATTTAAACCACTGGGTTAGGTTTAGTTCTTGTAAAGAAAACCCTTCTTTAAATAAAAATTTCAAAATAATAATATAGTTCGAATGGGTTTATTTGAAACATTTAAAAACATTTTATCAATGGTTCAAACTTATCATTAAAATTATATCATACTTAAAACCTTATCAAATTTTATCAGAGTATTTCCTTATTTCTCCAATTAATCTAGTACTCTTCTACTAAATCATTTACCACGATTTGGGCTTGTTATATACATGCATGTCCCTGCAACAATCGTTAGCAACATATATATATATATATAAATCTTGTCTACTTCTACATAATCGTGTGTGTATATATATATTTACTTAAAAATATGCATCCCAGTAGCCATACATGGCTATCATATCTTGACATATTAACTAAGTCATAAGGAAATATAAATAAATATATAAAGAAGGTGTATCACAAAAGATTCTTTTGCTCTATCAACACCACCACCTTCTTACGGTCAAGCGATTAATTACTACCCCCTTGCTTCAGGAACCTTGCTTACTAAATTGTCCCCGACCTGGATTATTGGAAGGTTCTGAGATTCAAATGAATGAATCCCAAAATAACAGGTTAATCTCAAATTCCAAGCATATGTAATATACATGTAAATCAACCAAACAGAGTAATCCACACAGCATATAAAGCATGCATTCAAATTCAAGTATTACATTCTATATGCAGCTTGTAATACAAGTATTCATTCAATGATTTTCAAATACCTTAGCTCAAGAAAATTCATTTCAGGTAATTCAATACCAAAAATATTGAATGCACTAGGCTCTGCCTAGCTACTGGAAAGCTAGTCCCATGGTTAGCCCTTCCGCTCAATCGAGCCACGAGTGGTGCTGGCCTCATAAGATGAGACATACAAATATGGCATATACAAACATATATAGCTATGCAAATTAAAGAATGTGAGATTAGAGTTACTACCTGTTGGTTTTACCGACACTGCACCTTTCCACAAGGTTCCTTTTGCTTAATTTAGCCTTTATGCTTGAGCAAGTATCTTTTCTTATAATTATCATTGATATGAAAGATGGGTCATTAATCACTCTAACTTAATAACATAATTAAGATTTAGCTCCTTTAGACCCACCCGAAAATACTTATCCTTTAGTATCTTTATGATTAAGATGTATACTAATTGAGACTTATTTAATTAGATAATATTCACTATAAGATAAATGTCATCTTAGCCATTTAACCCTTCAATATACCCAAAGAGATATTTACTTTGAAAGTTATGCATAATCAATAACTTGTGTGACTATTTTAAGACTTATCAAAAATTCAGCTTTTAACTTTTCTAGGAATTTGGAAAATTCATAACTTGATCGATAAAACTCCAAACAAAGTGATTTCAATTTCTACTTAAACCTTGAAAAGTTTATTTTTATAAATTAAAGCCACCAAGTTAATTTATGGCTGAGAAAATTCCCAAATTTCGAAATACACAACCAATGTCCAGAATTTTCCAGATTTCTTGATTAATCTTTGAAAAATTATAACTCCTTTAATAATTTATCGAAATTCGACAAATTACCTATCAAATTAAATCTCTATGTATTTAATATTTATCTGGAAAATTTCACATTTTTTTAAATTTTGTTTATTTAGCCCGAAATGCCACGTCATTTTCATGCTCCAAAATTATACCAAAAATTTCCAGATTTTTAACTCAACTTTTAAAAATCATAACGAGAGTTATAAACCTCAATTTTAAGTGATCCAAAGCCCATTTTAAACCTTAAAGAGGGTACTATATGTTCACCAAATTTCATGGACTAGCATGGACGTTTTGACTCCAATAAAAAAAAAAAAACTTGTTTTTCATTTTATTTTATGGAGTTTTATTGAATCCCAAGGCTTACTCATTATTATTAAATTTTTGAGAATATTAAATAATTATGATGATTCAATAATAAAAAATGAATGGCTAAGATGTAATATCTTATAATGATTATTAAATAATAATTATTTTTTCATCTTTTCCTTTCAGAATCCCTTCTCATATCAATAAAATGAATGGGTCATATGTAATATCTTATAAAATATTATTATACTATTAGTAAAACATAAATATATAAATTTAAATGGTTAAAATTTAATCTGGATTGTTTACACTTGTATTATAAATTAGGTGTAAAAAGACCGTTTGACCATTAAGTTTGACTTTTTTTGCTGACGGGACGATGACTTGACTTTCAAAGGTGTAAAAAAACACATTGGTTTGGCAAAAAGAGCGTTCAACACCAAGTCTTCTTTTTTTTAATTTAATAATTTTATTTCAATTAAATGAAAATTATTATATCTCTAGGTATAATTCCTGAAAGACCAGATTTTTTAGTTCCATAATTTATTTTCTTTTTTTTGAAAAAAAAACTTATTAAATTTTCTAATTAATAATTAATAAATGAGTATTTATGCATTTAAATTTGATATTATAAATATCATATATAATTAAAAATAATTTTAATTTGTTGATCTAACAAATTGAACCATAAATTATTAATTAATAAGGATTTATAATATCAAATTTGGATAATTTTTTTCTAATTAATGATCAAAAAATTTAGATCAAATTTTAGAGAAATAATAATTTTCCTTTAATTGAAATAAAATTATTAAAATAAAACAAAAAGAATTTGGTGTTAGCCGCTCTTTATATACATGTATATTTTTGCATCTTTAAAAGTCACGTTATTATCTAGTTAGCGGTCAAAGTCAAACTTAATAGTTAAACGGTATTTTTGCATGTAATTTGAAACCACATGTGCACATTTACATTTAAAAAAAACTGTTGGTGTTGGGTGTTCCTCGAAGTAAAGTAAGTTTACATTTTTACACCTTAACCCTTCTTATAATTTTTGCATCTTTAAAAGTCATGTTATTATCTAGTTAGCGGTCAAAGTCAAACTTAATAGTTAAACGGTATTTTTGCACCTAATTTGAAACCAAATGTGCACATTTACACCTAAAAAAATTCTTGGTGTTGGGTGCTCAAGGTAAAGTATGTATACATTTTCACACCTTAACCCTTCTTATTTCCTACTCTTGCAATGATATTGACAACGCCTCCCACCATTTGTACAACTTAGTTAATGCAATATAATTTACAACTTTTTTGTTTTGGAATTTTAAAACTAGGTAATTCAACCAAAGGGGTAATTATTTTAGTCGATTCCTACACTTGCAATGATATTGACAACACCTATAGCCATTTTCACAACTACGAAAACAACATCAACAACCTTTTATTTATTTTTATTTTTTTGTAATTTTCAAACTAGTTCAATTAAGCGTTTATTATTTAAGCCATAAGTATTCATCCATTGCATTAATTCCATGTCATGAAAAAAAACGACCTAAACATATATATAATTCCTTTGAACAATACAGTGATACACAATACGATTAACGACGCTCTGTCCACGAGTTTGTCGACTACATTAACAGCATTTACCAAAAATCAAAATGCCCATGACAACAACTACATTTTCCAACCTATACTCATTGTGATTTGGCATGTCAATTGCCCCTTCATTGAAAAAAAGGAGCAAATTTTGGCCTTGATGAGTATATATTTATGATTAAATAGGTGTATATTTTATGAGAATTAATTGGAATTATTGATATTATATACCTATTTAATTATCTTTTATTGATTTTTCCATCATTGAATCAAACTTGGGATCAAAGAATAAATTGACATAAAATCTACTCATATCTTATTTTTATTGTGCAGGAAATATTAGCTGATTTGGAATCAATTAGAAAAAGCAATTAAGAGGATATGCAATCAGCTAAACTCGGTGGTCCAACGCATGAAAAATAGAAACAAAATCAATTGTGTGATCTGATGGAGTAAATTGCAAGATATGAGATATCTTTGTAATAAGAAAAAGAGAATCAGTGACCCAAGACCTAAATTATAAATAAGGAGGCACAGATAAGCAAACGGTCGAAGAAAAACAGATCGGGAGACACAGAACAAGTAGGAGCGAAGAAGCAGAGGAGTAGAGGCTGAGCGTTTCAGTTATCTTTATCATCTCCACGGAAGGACGTGGAAGGACTGTGGAGGCGACGAAGTAATTTTCTTTCCTCTCTCTCTTTATTCTTTGAACCTGAATTGTTATCTTTTTATTATAGATTTTCTTAAAGCTATGTGTGGCTAGTTTGTTTTGCAACCTAGAATACCTAAGAACTTGTGAGTGAATTGGATTTTGTTTTCATTATTTAGTTAAATTTGATATTAATTTTGGTTACTTAATCTTGTTTAGTTTTATCTATTTAGTGATTGGCCATCATTGAATATGATTTTGAGCATTAGGATTTACCTTGATGAAGGGGATTTTAATTAGGCTCTGAGATTAAGTAATATGGGATTAAATCACGATTTAATTTGCGGTTAGGATAGACATATACCTAATGGCCCCATATAATTGTTGAAGAGTGTGTTCGCTTTTTGTTGCCTCTCGAGTAACTTTTTTAGACATAACAAGTTATCCTCAAGACATGGTTGTAAGTGGACCGACAGACACTTATAGCTATTTATATTCGAGATTAACAAAATTGATATTAAAGCTAATTAAATTAGTGAAAATAATGTTTATGAAGCTAACAAGGGATTAGTGACTCTGGGTTGTTCATTTGATTATTGTGGTAGTTTTTTTATTTTTATTTTAGTTTTAATTTCTTTTCTCTTAATTAAATTCAATTTTGGTTTTCTCAACTTAAACGAAATTGTGAAATTAATGCTTAACTAAAGTTGTGAAATTAAGTCCTTGCGGGAATGATACTTTTGTTATCACTTTATTACTTGATACGGCCCGTACACTTGTGGAGTTTATAGGCTATAAAGTTTTGCCCTATCAAGTTTTTGGCGCCGTTGCCGGGGACTTGTATGCCACAATTGTCTTGGTTGGAATTGATTGAGCATTAGTAGTTTAAGTTTGAGTTTGTACATATTTTATTTTATTTTTTTTAGAAAAAAAAATTTAAAAAAAAATTTCAATTGGCAACCAACTTGTCTTAATATTAAGAAGGAGATAAATTCTTTGTCTTTTATAAAAGATGGATTGATTGCTATTTTAAATTCTTTGAATAAACGTAGGCAACATAAAAGGAGCATAAATGATGGTTGTATTCCATCTTTGATTCTTCTCAATATGTTTGCATGTCTTGTGTTGATTTTGGAGGGAATCATTTATTTGAGCATTGTCCATATAGTACAACTAGTCATTTTATGAGAGATGATTTCACTAGGAACCAGGCTTGTTTTGATAACTCATTTTGTCCTAGTGAAGGTTTTGAGCAACAAAATTTTAGGGATCCATATGTCTATTGTTCTTATGAAAATACCCCTCCTTGTTACCCTCCTTGTTACTCTTATCCATATGTTGAAGAACACATCATTGAGTACAAGGGAAAATCTAATTTGGAAATACTAGTTGAGGAGTGTGAGGAAGCATTAGACAAATCTAGTAGAGAGCAAAGGAAGATTCTTGCTAGCATTGACTCAAGTGTCTAAGATATTGGGGTAAGTGTTCAAAATATGAAGGTACATGCGAGTCAAATTTTTTCAACCCTTGAGACTATAGTGCGAGATAATTCCTTAAGCCTGATAACCACTTCTTATGATGATAATGATTATTGTGAGGAAGTTGAAGGTGTGGAATTGCATGAAATTATGGGTAATATAGAAAGTGATTGTGAAGTTGACATTGATTTAGATGAGAATATTGGATGTTTAGAAGAGGTTTCGGCTGTGGAGCCTAAGGATTGTGATGTTGGTGATCAAATAGATGTAGATGTCCCAATGGTTGTTGTTCATGACCCTCCTCTTGAAGTGTTGACTCTTACTGATGAGAGTCAAGTTGATTTTATTGAATGCTCTAAATTCTTGGAAATGCCTATATTTATTTTCAAGGATATGCATATTGTGCTTAATTTGAATCAGTGAATACTTGTATTCCAAGATTGTCTATGATTGAGGAAGTACAAGTAATTAACTTGATTGATCAATTTTTGTGTGTGATACCTTGTTGTTTGAAAAGAAATGAAGACAGGGTAATTATGGTGTTTGATACTTATGATTAGTGGTTTGTTTTGAAGTCTGGCTAAAGACTTTAAATTTAGCGCTTCTTAGGAGGCAACCCAAGGGTTTTTTTTGCATATTTTATTATTATTATTATTATTTTCTTTTAGTTTTATTCAGGTTTGAAGAAAATCACTCCTCTAGTTGCTGCAAAGTTTTGCTTGAGCACTCTCTTCTCCCTAAAAATGTGAAATATCATGGATGGTACTAGGAGAAACACTCCACATCAGAGTTAGAGGCCTAAACCAGGGGAGTACTAGTTCCTTTCCCTCTTTATTTTTTGTAACGTTGAGGACAATGTTTGATTTAATTGTGGGGGAGAGATATAATTTCTTTGGTTATGCTTGTCCTTATGCAAATTAAAAAGATTTTTTTTTTATTTGAGATTTTTGCATTGTTGAGAATTGACCTTAATTTTGAGTTTTCCCCATCTTAGAGAATATTATCAAATCAAAAATTAAAATAGAAAAAAAAAATGTTTCAACCAAGTTTCTAAGCCTTGAGTTTTTTTTTTTTTTTGCAATCTTGAGATGGACTATGAGAATAGGGATTAGTTTGTAATATGATCAGCAGATTATTAGTTCATGAATATTTTGCTACATGATTTCTTTAGAAAATTAGATGATGACCTTTTCCAGCTAAGTAAAACTTTTGTGTAGGGAAATAACTCAGGAAAAATTAAAAAAAAATAAAAAAGCAAAAAAAAAACATAAGAAACTCTAATGACTTCTCTAGGCTTTACTTAGTAATCGAGGGCACTTCATCACCAATGTTGGCACTCGCGTCAAACGGTAAAGTCAAAGAGGGTTATGAGTTGGGCTAAAAGCCTATTGAAGTGCCTGTTAGAGTAACTGAGTAACCGGTGCTGTATCACCAATGTGCAGGGTCGCGTCAAAAGGAGACCTACAATGGCTCAAGATTAAAAAAAAAAAAAAGAAGAAGAAGAAAGAAGAAAAAAATTTCCTACCTGAGGATCCTTATTAAATTAAATGAAAAGCTTGGTTTGGTGGGGGCATTTAAATTTTTCTAGAGAAATTAAGTAGCGTATTATTCTTTTACTAATCTTATGATTGAACTTATTGCTTACCGATCTTTTGATCATAGGACGTTAAGAGATTGTTACACTCTATTGGCTTAGTGACTTATTTTTATAAGACATTAACTTTAATAAGATTTGATGATATGATCCAAGTGTGGTGGTTTTTTGCTCTTTGTTTAGGAATTTCATAGGCAATGTTCTTTTCAGATAATGAATTCTCTTTCTTTTGCTTGAGGACAAGCAAATGTTTAAGTGTGGGGGTGTTTGATGAGTATATATTTTATGATTAAATAGGTGTATATTTTATGAGAATTAATTGGAATTATTAATATTATATACCTATTTAATTATCTTTTATTGATTTTTCCATCATTGAATCAAACTTGGGATCAAAGAATAAATCGACATAAAATCTACTCATATCCTATTTTTATTATGCAGGAAATATTAGCTAATTCGGAATCAATTAGAAAAAGCAATTAAGAGGATATGCAATCAGCTAAACTCGGTGGTCTAACGCATGAAAAATAGAAACAAAATCAATTGTGTGATCTGATGGAGTAAATTGCAAGATATGAGATATCTTTGTAATAAGAAAAAGAGAATCAGTGACTCAAGACCTAAATTATAAATAAGGAGGCAGAGACAAGCAAACGGTGGAAGAAAAACAGATCGGGAGACACAGAACAAGAAGGAGCGAAGAAGCAGAGGAGTAGAGGCTGAGCGTTTCAGTTATCTTCATCATCTCTACGGAAGGACGGAAGGACGGAAGGACTGTGGAGGCAACGATGAAATTTTCTTTCCTCTCTCTCTTTATTCTTTGAACCTGAATTGTTATCTTTTTGTTATAAATTTTCTTAAAGCCATGTGTGGCTAGTTTGTTTTGCAACCTAGAATATCTATGAACTTGTGGGTGAATTGGATTTTGTTTTCATTATTTAGTTAAATTTGATATTAATTTTGGTTACTTAATCTTGTTTAGTTTTTTCTATTTAATGATTAGCCATCATTGAATATGATTTTGAACATTAGGATTTACTTTGACGAAGGGGATTTTAATTAAGCTTTGAGATTAAGTAATATGGGACTAAATCACGGTTTAATTTACGGTTAGGATAGACATATACCTAATGGCCCCATATAATTGTTGAAGAGTGTGTTTGATTTTTGTTGCCTCTCGAGTAACTTTATTAGACATAACAAATTATACTCAAGAGAGGGTTGTAAGTGGACCGACAAGCACTTATAGCTATACTCGAGATTAACAAAATTGATATTAAAGCTAATTAAATTAGTGAAAATAAGGTTTATGAAGCTAACAAGGGATTAGTTTCTCTGGGTTGCTCATTTGATTATTGTGGTAGTTTTTTTATTTTTATTTTAGTTTTAATTTCTTTTCTCTTAATTAAATTCAATTTTGGTTTTCTCAACTTAAACGAAATTATGAAATTAATGCTTAACTAAAGTTGTGATACTAAGTCCTTGTGGGAACGATACTTTTCTTATCACTTTATTACTTGGTACGGCCCGTGCACTTGCGGAGTTTATAGGCTATAAAGTTTTGCCCTATCAAGTTTTTAGCCCGCAAGTGCACGGGCCATATCAAGTTATCAAGTAATAAAGTGATAAGAAAAGTATCGTTCCCACGAAGATTTAGTATCACAACTTTAGTTAAACATTAATTTCACAATTTCGTTTAAGTTGAGAAAACCAAAATTGAATTTAATTAAGATAAAAAAAAAAAGAAAATCAACACTAAAATACAAATAAAAAAGCTACCACAATAATCAAATGAGCAACTCAGAGTCACTAATCCCTTATTAGCTTCATAAACCTTGTTTTCACTAATTTAATTAGCTTTAATAACAATTTTGTTAATCTCAAGTATTAATAGCTATAAATGTCTGTTGGTCCACTTACAACCCTCTCTTGATATAACTTGTTATGTCTAACATAGTTACTTAAGTGGCAACAAAAATCGAACACACTCTTCAACAATTATATAGGGCCATTAGGTATATGTTTATCCTAATCGCAAATTAAATCGTAATCTAATCCCATATTACTTAATCCCAGAGCCTAATTAAAATCTCCTTTGTCAAGGTAAATCTTAATGCTCAAAATTATATTCAATGATGACCAATCACTAAATAGAGAAAACCAACCAAGATTAAATAACTAAAATTAATATCAAATTTAACTAAATAATGAAAACAAAATCCAATTCACCCACAAGTTCATAGGCACTCTAGGTTGCAAAACAAACTAGCCACGCATGACTTTAATCAAATCCATAACAAAAAGATAAGAATTCAGGTTCAAAGAAGAAGAAGAGAGAGGAAAGAAAATTTCTCTGTCGCTTCTACGGTCCTTCCATCCTTCCATGGAGATGATGAAGAGAATTGAAACGCTTAGTCGCTATTCCTCTGCTTCTTTGTTCCTTCTCATTCTGCGTCTCCCCTCTGTTTACTTTCTTCATATATATAACCTAAATATAACTTAGGCCACAAGTCACTGCTTCTCCTTTTCTTATTACAAAGATATCTCATATCTTGTAATTTACTCCATCAGATCACACAATTGATTTTGTTTCTATTTTTCTTGCGTTGGACCACCGAGTTTGGCTGATTGCATATTCTCTTAATTGCTTTTTCTACTTCATTCCAAATCAGCTAATATTTCCTGCACAATAAAAGTAGGATATGAGTAGATTTATGTTGATTTATTCTTTGATCCCAAGTTTGATTCATTAATGGAAAAATCAATAAAAGATAATTAAATAGGTATATGATATCCATAATTTCAATTAATTATCATAAAATATACACCTATTTAATCATAAAATATATACTCATCAAGCCAGAATGTATTAAAAATAAAAAAGCTAACAATTTTACCCATAAAATGCCACGTCATTGTGCAACTTGCTTCCTCTATCTCCCCCATATATATATCTCCATAATCCCCCACCGCCGCTCTACCTCCTCTGTCCCCATCTTCAGATTTCGTCTTTATCATTGGCATCAGCCATCGTCTACGTAAGCCACGACCTCGCTCGCATGCTTCCCGCACTACACAGCATCCAACGGGCCGTTAGCAGCAACACTCTCCTGCCAAAGAATTTTTATATCCTTGATTAGTTTTATAGCCCATTAATAAAAACGTCGTTCAAATTTATTATAGATTTGAATTTTTTATGTTTGCTCTTTTGTTCCCCATCTCGCTCGAATTCAACCCTAGAAGATTTGTATCTTCCATGCCACCTAATTTATCCTTCATGAATTGGATTCCAACCTTGTGCTGAAGAAAATATCGTGATACCGCTTTGGAAGTGCAGCCAGACGAGAGTGTCCGGCGAGCTGCGGAGATTGAGGAGGTGACGGAGTTGGGAGGGGAGAACGGTTCACCGGAGAAGGCAAAAGCGATCGATTGGGAGGCTGAGAACTCGAATGAAGAAAAAGGAATGCTTACATTGAAAGCCTCTGTCATAGGTTTATGTTCCATCCACTTTGGAACTCTACTTCCCGAGTAACAAGTCCTAGCATCATGATTTTCATTAAACAACTCTGGCTGAAGTCATTGAGGAAAGAGTTAATTCCTGAATATAGTGAAGTCAACGCTAGTCCAATTTTTCACAGTTACAGAGGTTGGAGACACATTGATTCCGAACCAGAGAGTCGGAGGATACACTCTCTGCTCAAAATGCACACAAAAATCAAAAATCAACTGAAGAAGTAAAATGTAACCATTTATAAATCAACTTGTTCACTTCCTTTTCCTGTGCACGAATTCTTACAAGTAACATGTAACCATTCTGTTTTTATTTGCTGTTGCTCTTTTCCCCTGTTCTAAGCAACGGCAACATGTAGTATCAAAAATCAAAATGATAATAAATAAGATATTCAAGTAGGTGGATTGGCATTTAATCAAGAAGGCTTTCATGGTAATTTGGCTTAATTTACTGACAATTGACTCAGTGGTCCACAGTATCAGAGCATTCATTCATGTTATCGCTCATGCAATGACATGCTGTCTTCATCAAAGGAGCCTTTTTCTTTATATTAAAATGGAGGGCCATGGTGAAGGATGAAGCGGCAAAGGTTGGAGTTACTTTATATTAACATTTAAGTGGAACTCATAGTCAGATTCACCGCCATGCTGCCTTCATCAAAGGAGCCGTTTTCTTTCTCCTCTTCTTTATAAATGCTCTTCCTCTGCATCCACATTGTTAAGAGCAAGCACTTGACAATCATACATATAAATACTACTTTTGCCACAGCTGGCTGCTTCGTATATCCCCGCATCCAATCCTTCATTACCTTATGTTTCTTGAACCCACACTGCATCTTTCAGACTCCTTTCTTTTCTCCTATCTGTCTCCTTATTCCTCAGTCATCCTTCTTCGCCTCACTCGTTAATCGACTCTAGTCTAAAACAAATAGTAACTAGCCCATCATGTAAAACTACTTTATTGCTCTCTGGTCACTGATTATTCCAATGGCAGCAAAGTAATTAACTTTCATCAGAAACTGCCCAGATTGATGACTTCCTTGGAGTGTCAGTTCATCCTCTGAAGCTCATTCAACAAAACCTCAGCCATGGAAGACACATTTGTACCTTTTGAAGGAATCAAGATTGATATTTTTTTACAATTTTCAAACTAGGTAATTCAACCAATGAGATAATTAATTAAGTCGATTCCTACCCTTGCAATAATATTGACAACAACTATTGACATATTCACAACTTCGAAAACACCATTAACAACCTTTTATTATTTTTATTTGTTTGCAATTTTCAAATTTGAATAGTTCAACTAAGCGTTTATTATTTAACCCATAAGTATTCAAGTTTGAAACTTCATTCAAATGCATGGACGGAGAGAATTATTGTTGGGAAATAATTGAAACTTGGTGGCAACTAGCATCTAAAATCGAATCTTATCTTAGCCTGAAAAGACATAGGTTAATTTGGTCATATGCTGACTTTTGAGTATTCACATTGGGTCATTAGAAAAACGAGAGAAGTAGTGATAAATCATATTTTTTTGATTACAAGGCGAGGGGAGGGGGATTCGAACTAAGGACCTAAGGAGGGGGGATACACATCCCAATACCATCGCACTATAAGGAGTGCTGGTGTGATAAATCATATTTAGATAATCTTAATTCACTTATTCTCTCTCCAATGTATTTTACATTGGGAGTTTTAGATATCTTAACTCAATCATATTGTGCGCGTAAGAAATAATTAAATATTTAGATATCTTAACTCAATCATATTTATCTTAATTCACTCCTTCACATTGGGTAAATTTATTAGTATTCACATAAAGTTAATGATTTATCTTACCTAATATTATTTATCTTTCTTAATTCACTCCTTCTCCCTCCCTCCTTACTATTGTTGAGAGAACATCATTAGGATTCAATTAGAAAAAGATTGACAAATATAAAAATTATGTTGTATATTTAAAAACAAGATCAACTCTTTACTCTTTACTTTTTACATGAAACAAATATCATTTAAACAAATATCCTACATAGATGTGCTCTAGGTTCTAAAGTCAACCAACTATTAATTTTGACAAACAGAAGACCAAGGTCTTGCTTGAGCTAAGAACAGGGTGTGAGAAGCTTAGAATAAATAATAAGACTATAAGTTGCATACTGAATAAAAGGAGCAAGCTTGTCAATAAAACTGGGTTCTATTCCATGTAAACTGCTGTAGAAATTGAAGACCGGGAAATCAGGCATGTATATAGGGTTAAAGGCCATTTTTGTCCCTGATGTATATCTCAAGGAGCAATTTTGCCCTAGAAGTTTTTCGTGGATCAATGTTGTCCCGTAAGTTTTTTTTTGGAGCAATGTTGCCCCTCCGTCAATGGTCAACTAACGGTCAACGGTCAACAGTTAGTTGACCGTTAATGGAGGGGCAACATTGCTCCAAAAATAAACTTCCGAGGTAAAATTGCTCCAAAAGAAAACTTCCGGGGCAACATTGCTACTTAACCCAAAAAAAAATGTTAAAAATGTTATTTATGATATCATATATTTTTAATTCTTATTTATATAATATCTTGGGGTAGAAATAGGTTAGATCGGCCCAGACTTCACCCTTAACAGGCCAAGCTTGTTCAACAACAAAGTGGCCTGTTAAAGGCCATTTTTTCAGCTTCAGCCTGGCCTGTTCCCTGTTAAGGCGGCCTATATTTTTAAAAATTTTATAATTAGGCTAACATGCCACAAGCCTCACTGCAAAACAAGTCTACTTCAAGCAGGCTAAAAATAGCCCTACTTTAAACACGCCGAATTAAGGGTGAAGCCTGAACTGACTGGTTTGTTTCAACCTCTAAATATTATATAAATAAGAATTAAAAATATATGATATCATAAATAATAGTTTTAACATTTTTTTTTATCTCCAGGAGCAATTTTGCCCTGGAAGTTTTTTTTTTGGAGCAATTTTGCCCCAGAAGTTTTCTTTGGGAGCAATTTTGCCCCTCCGTTAACAACCCTAACGGTCAACGATTAGTTGACCAATGACCGTTAGTTGACCGTTGACGGAGGGGCAACATTGCTCCAAAAAAAAACTTCCGGGGTAACATTGATCCACGAAAAACTTCCAAGACAAAATTACTCCTGGGAGTATACTTCCGAGGCAAAAATGACCTTTAACCCCATGTATATATTCCTACGGCCATTGTTACTGTAACCGCCAAACTGCTGTAGAAATTGACTCCCACTATGGTCTTTGTTGCCTTATTTTATAGATGGACACCTTTAAGTAATATCATTTTGTTCCTTCAAAAAAGAAGTATAATTTTCCGCCATACATTAAAAATGGATTGGCATGGACGTTTTGACTCCAACCTAAAAAACTTGTTTTTCATTTTATTTTATGGAGTTTTATGGACTACCAAGGTTGATTCATTTTTATTAAATTTTGAGAATATTAAAGAATTATGATGATTCAATAATTAAGTCTCTAATTTTGTTTAAAGACACAAGTATTATGTGGCAGTTATAAAATTAATGACATAAAAGTAAGAGGTCTTAGAATAATTTTTTTTCATCTTTTCCTTTCCCTTTGAGAATCCCTTTTCATATCAATAAAATCAACTGATCAAGTGTAATGGGCATGTTTGGGATATATGGCATCAAAAGAAGAAAAAAGCCCGGTAACATTGAAAACATGATTTCCCCCCAAGAAACCCAAGGTTAGAAGTGACGAACAAGAGAGTGTTAGTTGAAAAACCCACCCTAAATGGCACACAATCTTAAAAGCAATAGCTGCGATTAAATCAACTAATTGGGTACCCCATCTTGGGGTAAAGAAACCAGAAAACCCAACCTTGGAAGAAAGAAGGCTCTTGATGTCCTGAAGAACACTTCCGCTCCTCTGACCAAACAGATTCGGTGACATCGACCACAAACCAGACCACACCTCTTTAGATCTTCCCCCAAGAACGCAGATCCGGGCTACCAAGAGGTAGTCGGACCTCATAACGTCCAAATAGCCATCCAACCAAGAGGATTTGATCTCAGATCTGACAGATCTGTTTATTTCTAGAGACAAGAACACCACCACAAAACCCCATACTACAAAAAAAGAAACAAAAAAACAGAAAATCAAAAAACTCTCACCTCTGCAGATCAGATCTGAAGAAGGAGAGGGAAAAGCTCGCTCTAGGAACGAGAAGGGTGCTCGCCGGCGACCTGCATCACAAGTTGCCGGCGAGGGAAAGAAGATCACGAAGAGACGCGACAGAGAAGAAGAGAGAAGTTGGACCTTCTCTCTCTAAAACATGCACCCTCAAGAGACGTTGAAGGAAGGGCGTTGACTGTTATAGATGGACACCTTTAAGTAATATCATTTTGTTCCTTCAAAAAAGAAGTATAATTTTCCGCCATACATTAAAAATGGATTGGCATGGACGTTTTGACTCCAACTAAAAAAACTTGTTTTTCATTTTATTTTATGGAGTTTTATGGACTACCAAGGCTGATTCATTTTTATTAAATTTTGAGAATATTAAAGAATTATGATGATTCAATAATTAAGTCTCTAATTTTGTTTAAAGACACAAGTATTATGTGGCAGTTATAAAATTAACGACATAAAAGTAAGAGGTCTTAGAATAATTTTTTTCATCTTTTCCTTTCCCTTTGAGAATCCCTTTTCATATCAATAAAATCAACTGGTCAAGTGTAATGGGCATGTTTGGGATAATATGGCATCAAAAGAAGAAAAAAGCCCGATAACATTGAAAACATGATTTTTGTGTGTTTGGAAAAGCTTCAATATTTGATGGACTTTTGGGTCTGAAGCCACTTCTTGGCTGAAGTTCATTGTTGGAGCTTCTACTCTCATCACAGTGACTTCTCTAAAAAGCCCATCACACAATCTCTATTCTTTCCTTTCTTTCACGCGACTTCCCTCAACTTTATCGTACCTAACCAATCATATTTCTCCAATACTCAACTTAACGCATGCTGCCAATTTTTCCTTAAATTTTTTATCATTGAAGCTTCAAAATAAATTATCACTGTGTTGCATTTTAATCTCCATATGTAATAATCTCTATCATTCAAACACACTTATTTGTTTGAAAATGATTAATAAACAGTAAGGTGATAATTTATATTCAAAATATTGTTTAATCATGTTTTGCAAATTTAGATATAATATTTTTTAATTCAAAATACTGTGTTGTAATTTTTTTAATGCTAATTTTACTTTTTTTTATAGAAACTTTACATGTAAATTTAATTTTTTATCCCAAGTTATCACATAATATACAACATATATATGTGTTTGTAGTATTCAATAACATTTATGCCATTTTCAGTCATTTTTCATATAAACTGACTTTTCAAATGTTATATTAAATAAGAGTCCATCTGCAAAAAAATCACTTCTGTCACCGCTATTCTAAACACAAATCACATAAAAAATTTGACTTTTAGAGAAAAGCCAATCAAATGAAGTCCAGCAGGAAAAAAAAACCAATTCTACTACCGCTATTCCAAACAGGCCTAATATCTTATAAAATATTATTATAATATTACAAAAATATTTAATCTTGAATAAATATAAATAAATAAATTTAGATGGTTAATATTTAATCTGGATCATTTATACTTGTATTATAATTTGTTTTAATATATAATATATTTTAATAGAAATTTTATAAAACACTACATTTGAACCATCTATTTTCTTAATCCAATAATGTAGAAGAGTTTTAATAGGAAAATGAAAAAGAGGATTCAAAGAGGATCCAAATCAGTGTGAGATTTACAGACTCAGGAAGATATATCGAAATTTTATATGCAATAATTTTTATCAATGTAAAAATTTGGTTTGAATATCAAATGAAAAAGAAAATTAAAATGATCTTAAAAATAAAAAAATAATCATTTCAATACCTTAGTGGGAGTGTCTAAAATCAAATATTAGCCTGAAATTTCTTGGGTCAGTTTGCTAATGTTGAGTTGTGTCGGTGGAAATTTCTTGTTAAAAGTAAGCAGAAATTTTCAGGAAACAATGAAACAATTCGGTCATAAACTCTTTTTGACTCCAAGTCAAAATCGCATTCTTTTTTTCGCGCTTTATTGTTTTAAGAAACTTAAAAATTCCGGGAAGTCTTGGAAATCTCTCAAATGCAAACCTGTTTTGTTCTTGTCAATAATACAAACTCTCTGTGTCCGAATAAATATATATATATATATATATATATATATATATATATATATATTATGGTTTAACGTAATTAAAATTTTTTATACAAACAAAGAAAAAAAAAAGTAAGTTAGAAATTTCAAGGAAATAGAGAAATATGTCTTTTTATTTTTTTTGTGAGAAAAAAAGTAAGTTAAAATTTTTTCCCCTTTGGCCACTCCCCCCCTCATACCAAACAAGCCCTTAATGGTTTCCTAAGGAGCACAGATATTATTCTCAACCACAATACACTTCCAGCATTCTACAGCAAGTGGGCACTTCCAAAAGATATGATCCGCATCTTCGTTGCCACTATTGCACTTTTAGAAGAGACTAAAATTGCGACAGAATTATTTCCGTCACAAATTTCCAGTTTTCTCTCCCTCTCCACCGTGCTCTCTCTCAGTGTCTCCGTCCGGCCAACATTTGGACCGCTGTGCAACCTCCTTCCAACTTCGGTCTCCTCTCCTCTCACCTCCAACCTCCTCTTCATTAGCGTTATCTGGTGAGTCTCTCTCTCTCTCTCTCTCTAGTTTTTTGCATCAGATATAGTTTTTTTAGTCAACTTCTCCAGTATAGTTATCTATCTCTACACAGACACACATGAATAGTGTATTAGTTCTTTAGATTTTTATGTGACCTATTAGGATAGGAAAATGTTTTAGTTTATTCCGTTTATTATTGTTTGATTTATGTTCTTTTTTTTTTTATAAAATGTTTTAGTGTATGTGCTTGTGTCTTGTTATTAATGTATCTCGTTAATGGCATTTGTAGGTAAAAGTTTTCATTAAGTGTCAGATCGTGTATGTTCTTGATTTTGCCATGGTTTGTTTCCCTCCTATCTTGTAACTAGTCGTCTTAAAACATTTTGAAATGGGATTTTTTGAGGTTTTAATATTACGATAGTTTATATGTATAAACAATTTGTTGCTATTCTCGTGGCTGCTTGTTATCAAATTTTGAAAAGTGATATCTTTGTGCTTTAGTATGAACATTTTTGAGAAAGAATCGAAATTAAATATAAAAATTGAGATTAATCTTATGACATATAAAAATTTGTTATCATTTTTAGATCCCATAAATCAGGATTTTTTGGCGTTCATGTTGTTATTATTGTTGCAAATACATAACATGAGTTATAATTAAACATTAGTATCATTTTTTATCAACAGAATTCTTTTGTCCCCATTAAGAACTCCAATAATCTTGAGATATGTTGTTATTAATATGTACAATAAGAGCTCATTGAACAATTTTAGTTAATATTAATTTTATAACTTTGGTTATTAGTATTAGTTCTCTATATGTTTTGATGATAACTGACAATTGTAAACACAAGCTGTAGTTTGTCTTTGGTAAGTTAAAAAACTTACTGTCAAAAACAAACTCAAGTTTTGGTTTCAAAACTCGAGTTTTGGATTTGACAGAGAGTAGCTCATTTTCAATAAACAAAGCAAAACTCCAGTTTTCTTAAGAAAACTCGAGTTTAGTCTTACAGAGAGCACTCAGTTTTTCACCTTGAGACAAACTCGAGTTTTGACTAGTAAACTCTAGTTTTACATTATACAGAGACTTCTCATTTTTTTCTGATGAAGACAAAAACTCAAGTCTTGATTTGGAAACTCGCGTTTTGGCCATACAGAGAGTCTCCAATATTTTGAACATATGCAAACTCAGTTTAAGTCTAAAACTCCAGGATTCCATTTTACCATGAGTTTTTCTAAGTTTTCTCAAAGTTGTGAGAAAAATCGAGTTTTAGTTTGGAAACTCGAGTTTTCACTTGACAGAGAGTTTCTAAGTTTTATCCAATTTTTGAAAACTCCAGTTTTCACAGAGAACTCAAGTTTTGACTTGGCTCAGATTTTTTAATGTTTTCATTCTTAAATGGAAACTTGAGTTCTGTTTTATAAACTCGAGTTTTGGCCAATCCAAGAGCATTGCATCTTTTCAATATTTTGAAAACTCAAGTTTTAGATGAAAACTCCAGTTATGATGTTTTGGACTAAAATACGTATTTCTCATTAAAAGTCCAAAACTCGAGTTTAGTTTTGGAAACTCAAGTTTTGAGTTTGTTTCAAAAATGTTTTTCAAAGCTCAAATCGCAACTTTCCTCTGTGGAAGGACGAAACTCGATTTTTGCTTAAGTGCACAGTTGAAAACTCGAGTTCAGAAGAACAAACTCGAGTTTGCATCGTTGAGTTTGAAAATCAAATCTGACGAATTTGTAAAACCTTCTTATTTGATCTTATTACTTCCTATTATCATTCATCTATGTTCCTAGCTATGTTTAACCACTTTGTTAGTGAGTTTCAGATGATTTAGAAGATGTTTATTGAAGGTTAAAAGCTAAAGCAAAAAGTAATGTCAGCACATTAAATGCAAAACCCAGAAAGTTGCATACTTTTAGGTAATTCTTCTGCACACATCTACAAGGAATTAATGTCTGCTTTCCACTTCCAGCAAATGCTATTCCAACGGATTAATTTGCCAGAAGTCAACTCTGAACTTCTACCCAGCTGGATTAAGTGGAGATTAAAGAGAGAAGAAGAACAAAGCTTAATCTAAACCTTGTCTAATGAAGGCAACGGTTATATTGAAGATTACAACAGTCATTTATTGCTCTCTTGGTATAAATAGAGTTGCATTCAAGTCTTCTCAACTAACACATCTGCTAAAAACGAATTGCAATCATGTCTACATTTATTTCTTTAGTTTTCACTTGTAAAGTATCTTCTAATACATTGAGCTTCAGTGTTTATTCTTATCTACTCTTAGAGAGAGTCATTTGATTGTAAATCATTTATTGTAAAAAATCACAAGTCTGAGGACTTGGTGATTGGGTTCATTGATTAAAACTTGTAAGAGGGAGTAAGTTCTAGTGAGAGAATTACTCTTGAGTGCAGAGTGTGCAATCAATTGTGATAGTGAAAATCCTAGAGAGTCTAGGGACTGAACGTAGGTCAAGAAGTTGGACCGAATCAGTATAAATCTCTGTGTCTAGCTACTTTTCTCTTCACTTTGTTTATCTCTGTTTTCATTGTTCTAAAACAAAGCAATTTTCAAAAGTTTTTAAAATCCCTAATTCACCCCCCCTCTTGGTGATTTAGCTCCACCTTCAATTAGTTTGTTGGGATCTTATTAAAATGATTGTTAATTCTTTTTAAAAAATATCTCATTTAAATCTTTTATTTGAAACATGGATAATTTGAAAAAACAAATTATAATTACATTTAGATTAAAAGGTAATTATAAATATAAAAGATAAAGTTGATTTTGTATATTATATTTTTTATATAATTTTTATCTTTTAAAAAAATTATTTTTTAAAAAAAAATCAAAATTTGCGACGGAATGGGATTCCGTCACGAATCCCATTTCGTCGCAAATTATAGGATTTGCGACGGAATTTCAGGTTTCGTCGCAAATTACGGGATTTGCGATGGAATTTCAGGTTTCATTGTAATTGTGACGATAATTTTTGCGATGGATTGATTTCCATCGCAAACAACTTTTGCAACGGAAAATCCCAGTTTTGCGATGGAAAAATTCCGTCACAAAACAGGACTTTTTTGTAGTGCCAGTTTTCTTTGACCATCTGCGAGAAAAGACCATGAGTAGTCCAAGTAGCCTGGAAACAAAAAGGCTTTGGGTTGTGGCCTGTTGGAGAGTGGAGCCCAAGAACCAAAAGCAAATGTCTATGATCAAAGCAAATTTACATTAAATTTCAATTGAAAGACTTGTTAGTACATAGTAGTTTAGGATATGTAAAAAATTCGGCTGCAACTTCGGGCTTCCACGTACGAATGAGGTACCCCTAGTTTACAGTTAAAACCCCTTCAACAAAGGTAATCTTTTGTCTATATTACTTTCTTTATTTTAAAATTTGTGTATGTCTTGGTTCAACATGATTGTTTTGTTTTTGGAAAAAACTTGTTAAATAGTCAAAATTAATTGAAAAATAAATTTAAACAAAAATTGTAAGATTTTTTTATAACCAATCTTAAGATTAATTACTTATATGTAGGGATAGAAATAGATCAGACCTTTGACAAAGGCCTACAACCTAGCCTAGCCTATTTAGCAAATAGGTCAGGCTCAAGTTCAGACTTAAGCCTATTTAGATAAACAAGCCAAACTTATTTTAATAAGACCTAACCTATAGGTCTGGCCTATTTACATTTTTTTTTAAAATTTATACTATGATATGATTCAATATAATATAATCTAAATTATTTTATAAATTATTTGTAAAATTTTAATTCTAAATTTCACATATCTTCTTCATTCACATACACTCAACCCTTGCATTTATTAATCATTCACCCATGCCTCTCTTTTTTTTTTCTTTTTTTTTTTATCACTTAAAATACGCAACACTAGTTCATTCCCTCTCTCTTGATTTACATCATCTGCTAAAATATAATATTCACTGTAAGTTTATTTTAGTGTCAAATTAAATATTATAATTTTAATAGGAGGAGTTTGTCCCATTTTATGTGGGAAAAAAGAAAAGAAGTAAAATTTAGTTTTATATATTGCTTGGTGAATTTTAGAAAATCTATTTCATTAGTCAACAACCAATTGGTTTTTGTTATTCCTACTTGTTTTTTGATATATACTTATTCCTACTTGTTTGAATGACTATTGTTACTAGACGTTCTTTTCATTTCCTTACTAAACTCTCATAGTATGACAAAAAATGGATCATGTGCTTTTAAGACATAACGTATAATTGTAAATAGGTTTAAAGGGTTATATATGAATTTGAAGAATAGGTTTTTAAAGGTTTACATTTTAAGTAGACCTTTAAAAAAGACTTTTAGGCTTTGTCAGATAGTTTTTAAGACCCAATCTCAGATCTAAATAAAAGCCTATACAGAGGCTTAAACTCAGGCTCAAGCTTTAAATATATGTTGCAAGGCCATGCATATTTAAATAAAGTCTAACCAATTAAGCCTAACTTATTTCCACCTAACCTATGTGTATGTTGCCTCTCAGAAAATAAAAAATAAAAAAATACAGTGGTCATTGCAATAAAAAGTGAAAAAACAAAAAAGACAGCGTTTATTTATTTATCTTTTGGTGACAATACTGAGTTTATTTTAAATTACTAAATTAATTGCAAATCATCACAGATAACAAACCTAAAAAGTCACTAAATACTTTGTCATTTTCATCAAGAAGTGAGTCCCAACTTGCCAGTAGATTGATGATTCTAATATTCCGTTTTTTCTATTTTGGTGAATGAATTATAAAAATGAGATAAGGACGTATGAGATCTCACATGAGAAATAATTTTATTTAAGTCATAAATTTTAAAAATGTTTGGAAGAACGATATTTAATATTTTATAGAACTATTATTATAATATTTTATATATTAAATTGGCATTTGATATCCTGAAACCCCATCTAAATATAATTTCACCATTTAGAAAGTTGATACAAAAAACTTGCAAAAAAGATTCTATTTTGATGGATTAATTTTGAAAATTGTGTGGAGTAAAATGAGGTTAATCAATTTCTAAGACAAAATTGATAGAACATGCATGCATCTTCCGAGGACCTCAATAGCTTACTTCTTAAACATTGTTAATAATTAATACACAAGGAAAATTATCAACAGCTTGACTTATTTGTTAGAGCAAGCTGATAGCTAGAGAGGTAGTTGCAAAACGAGATACGGAAAAGCACAAGGTAAGTTAACTATATAGTCATAATGACCGTAACCTGATATTAGCGAAGTGTATCTAGATTAAACACCATATACCTCATTACTGTCACAAGTGTAATATCCCGAATTTTAGGTCTAAAGATTTGGAAATTAGTCAATATTTGGAAGACTACTAGACCCAGTATTTGAATGTGACAAATTTGGGATCAGTATATTTTGGGACTATGAATAGTAATTTACTATTCACATGTACGTTTTTACTATTCACGTATACATTATGAAAAATTGGTCTGAAAGACTATATGAGTAATTTTTGAAAATAAGGAAATTTTATTGGAGGATTACAAGTAGGTGTAACACCCCTTGATATATCAATTATTATCAGAGTTGTAGCGCACAGCCTAATGAGCATAGTCATTCTAGCATAGTAATACTGATATTAAATTCTGATTACATAACAAAATCCACATAGGGCTATACAAATAAATTTCTAGTCTCTAAAATAGGCTAATAAAAATAACCTATAGCATTTCTCGGTTCGTCCCAGCATCACTATTCAACAGTGAGTACCGCCTTGCCTTGTGAGCCACGCTCTCTAAACTGAACAATCCACAGGTAGCAACAAATACTGGGACCCCGAAGGTTCCCAGAGTAACATGTTAATCTTACATTCTAAGCATAGATCAGTATATGACAGATAACCATCACATATAGATTCAGCACATACAGCACAAACAATTCATACAGTACATATTTATACATATTGAATGGTACATACAATCATATAAAGACATACAAAGAATGCAAGATTAGAGTTACTACCTGATAGCCTTTCCAAATCCTGATCCGGTTCTCTATCCTCTGGTCATCTTAGATAAATACCGAATCCTATAATTAAATATTCATGGTTGGCAAGTTACTACTTGTCCAAATTCTCCATTTCTCTTATTTCCAAATAAACTCCATAATCTGGCAGAGTTTCCAATTAACTTTGAAAATTCATATTTAATTACACAAAACTTCAATTGATGTGCTTCCAAAAATCACGTGTTCCTCATTATGTCTATTTTCAGAGGAAAATACATTTGGCTGTCAAATATATGTAAACTATTCCCAGAATTTTCATTCATCATCACTGTTCCAGAAAAACGTCCAGGTTTAATGCTGAACTTGAAAAATCCATATCTGGAGTTCTAGGTGTCCAAATCAGTTGGTTCAAAAATCCATGAACTCCTCGTTAAGTCTAGTTTCTACGAAAATTGGTTTCAACATTTAATCATATGCTAATAATTCCCAGATTTCAAAAATGTAAACACTGTTCAGAAGATGTTTCAGAAAACGTCCCAGATTTCATACTTGACTTCAAAAATTCATAACTCCCTGAATATAAATCCAATTAAGGCTTGTGACCTATCAAATTAAAGCTTGATAAGTCTACTTTTATTCTGGAAATTTTCATAGAAAAACTCAAATGTTTAATATTTTAAAAGTGAATCCGAAAATCACTGTTCATTTCTGGAAACCAGCGTTTTTCAGTGTTCAACTTCTAACTTTGAAAAATCATAACTAATTCTATAGAACTCCGATTAAGGTAGTTCAAAATTCTGTTTGAAGTTCTATAAGTCTATTTTCATCTAAAAATATTTTCAACAGCCAAAAACGTCCATATCATTGCTAGTTTAATTAAAATACTCTGCTGACCAGTTTGTACCTCCAGTATTTTAGGCCAGTTTGTAAAATACATAATTCCTTGAACAGAGCTCTAAAAAGTACATATTATATATCAAAAGAAAACTCTGGATGTGTATTTCAAATCTGGAAAATTTCATGATTTTTAGACATCATTCACTTGACCAAAAACCATTTACAATTCAACTGCCTTCCAAAATATTAAAACTGGCAGTTTTGGTAGCTTGCTTAAATAATTCTTTTTGATTCTAAAAAATCATTTCCAACCTTATTCTTACTCCATTTTCCGTGAAAAACACTACGGTAACCTTAAAATCATCAAAATCCTTTTGATTTCACCACTTCTTAATTAACCCCAAAAATAATATATAAGAAGTGATAAACCACGTCTTAAAACCAACTTCACAAAATAACACAAGTAAAGTTAAAACCTTACTTACTTAACTTACTTCTTGAGACTTCAGCTATTCCTTCCTTGTTGCCTCTCACAACTTCCGAACTTCACTCTTGAATTAATAAAAAAGAAAAAAGTGTCTCATACACTTGAAGCTCTCGCACTCTCTCTTTCTATTTCTCTTTGTCGTCCGAAATGAATAAAAGAGAGCATACGTTTGAATATATTTAACATGCTTTCAATGAATGATACTCGTGACCGAACAGGATAATGCTAGTTTTGCTCACAAATAATTTAAGAATCACTCATGATACACATGTATTCGTCCGGATATGGAATGAGAAATAAGTGGGATCAACCTTTTTGACCATTTGTTTCTATAATTGAAGTAGTTGATGCCACCTCAATGCTCATTTAAATATTTAATTGAAGGCAAGATTGAATTATGGGAGTCACGGATAACACTCGAATAACTATTTGAGAATGGAAGACAAGTTGTCTTCATAATGGAATAAATCATTCATCTTTCTATCCATAGCAATCACGTGTTGTACATGAATGGAAAAAGAAAGATTGATTAATTTAGCAAAAGAAGAAGTGCAAGTTGATTAATCCGTAAGTGGAGGGAGCAAATTAATGGAGTAGGTACTTGGATATATTAGAATAATATGTGTGGAAGAGGGAATGATTGAAGTGAGTGGAATATGCTGAAGATAAGGAAGTTACGTGTGCATATCCTTCTGTTTGCAAGTCTATCTATTGATTGAATTGTGACAATAATAGAAATCAAAGGAAACATGCGGTCCCAGTTAATTGGAATGGAAAAGAATACACTAATTTTCAAGTCTTTAGGCCCAAAATTCGGGATATTACATTTCTCCCCCTGTTCAATAAATTTCGTCCTCGAAATTTGAACATTTAAACTTCAGGGAATCATTCTAGACTATTTTCTTTTTCGCAGCACTATAGCTGACTTGTACTATCTGACCTAGTTGGTTTAGATCTCAAGACCATTCTAACAGTTTCTGTTCCGGTATTATTACAATCACCAACTGCACCGCTTTTATTTTAACATATCAATAATGTTAATTACATCACTGCTTTTTCATTAATCCATGTTGTCTCAAATTCAAATTTTCACACTTTGAAAATCTTTGTGGTTGCAAAACATTTCATAATTCACACTATACCAAAAAGTAATAGTGCTATCACATTTTCAAACTTCGTCGCTGCCAGATCAAATATTCATGTAAACACATTTACTGCCGGATTGGTTTCAGAAAACATTTACTACCGGCACACACTTTTGAGCGGGATAACTTATTTCAAAAAGTTTTCACAATCGAGAGCACATGGCACCATTTCAACCTTTCAGTAGAGCGACACATCCCAATCCTTTCATACGCAAACCACTGAAGTGGTGACATACCTGTCGGTCAATGTGGGAGAGTTTCCGTCCACAAGAGACCCAGTGTCCGCACTGGCACAAATAACGGGTCACCCACCGGAATCCCATACCCGGGACAAGAACCATAATCCAGGAGCCTTGCTCCAAACGCCTGCGTGGGTACCGACCAGACAAGGCAAAATGCACGCCCTCACAAGGCGGAACTACTCAGATTGAGAACATACACTGCTGGTGCAAGTGTCAGCTCTACAAACTAATCCCCTCAAAAGAATTTTCATCAATGGCCAGCGATTTTAAAATTTTTCAAATTCATCTGGCAAGACCCAGCAAACCTTGTACATCTACAACAGTTTCTGGCCTCTTCCAGTTCTGTACTGCATCTACCACAACAAAGTTGAAAACTCAGTTTCAAATTCTGGGTTCTAACAAAACCCTTTTTATGAGACAACACATTTCGCAAACAGACCATTCAAACTGGTCTCAAATTAGGTTGAAAAATATTTCATTCAAAAATTCAATTTCAAAAATTCAAAAATTCGAAAATTCAATTCCGCAAATCCACAAATACTGCAGGTGCATTGGTAAATACAAAATTCAATTTTCAACATAACCAAGAACAGACAACTATTACAGAAGGTCTTCACTTCTAAATACACTTCAGGTTCTATTTTTAGCTACTTGAGCAATTCATAGAACATACCATTCATTCCAAGGAGACTTTTTGAATCAAAATCCAACACTATGCTAGATCAACATCTAGCAACCGCAAAATACCTTATACACATTGGTACCATATTCTAGTGCCTTAATTCATTTAAATCAATCGGTACCACATTCTAGTACCTTTGTTCATTCTGGTCGATTCAGTGCCTAAAGAATTAGTTCCATTACCAAATTTCATTCTCAAGCCTCAATTCAGTTGGTAACATGCTTTAGTTGTCTCTCCAACATTCAGGTTTATCAACCTAATTCTAGAAATTCGACCATATTCCATAAACCTGCTAACATTTCCAAGATTCATATCTTACAATATTCAGGCACTATCCTCAAACATTCAAATAAAATTCAGCAATTTCTACGAGGTTCTACCTCTACCTCATTTCTCAATATCATCAAAACATGTTTTAAATATCATTCTTATGCCTCAGAGGTAATAACCATTCATACACAAAACATTGTTGACAATGCAGCACTGATCACAAGGTTCACAAGATTTACTTTATCACACACTGACCTAAACATTGTTTCGGCTCAGAACCAATTCAAACTTATCTTTAATCATACCGCATTCGTTCTTACATTTTCTTAGCATTTAGAAAAATTCATCATTTTTTATACTTCAAGATATTCAGATCTTACACCGAGATATTTCAAATTCCCAATACTTCCAGAGAGTCTCCTTTCTCGAGATGGCTTTAACTGATCAGACTTCCATTTTCAAATGCCAGTCTGACATCTCGAACCAACTACACGCTCCAAGACAAATTTCTAAGAGACACGATCTTGAAATAATCATCGTGCAACGTGTATTCGTCAACTAAATTTCTCGAAGATACAACCGGCAATAAATGCTACACCGTCTTCTGTTTGGACCGAAAGTCTATAAGACTCCGACCTATAGAGGTGGCTAGGGCGTGTCAGATTGTATTAGGGTGCGGTGCCATAAAATTTCCACATAATAACAAAGTCTGCACTATTCTGAGCCAACGACAGATGAGAATCCGATGCTGCTTAACAAAATCTAGACATTACTAGCCCAGCTATAAATCGAGTAAAGAAAGAGTAAATGTTTCACGTTCTCTCAAACTTCACAAAACTTCCACATATTCATTTCCTCTCAGATCGTAACCTTCACTATAACCTTTCTCATTATCCTTAAACATGGCCGGTTCAAGTAACTCTATTCCAGTCTCTGATTCATTCAACCCTTTCTTTCTTGAAGCCTTACTTCATGACTATCAGACTAACATATTGTCTGACTTGTCAAACAATGTATCATACCCTTATTCTTCTTTACTTCCCCAAAATCCCGTAAGTATGAACGTTCATTCATCTGCCTCAACGATTAACATTCCTACTCCTCCTCCAAGGATACAAGATTCTATTTTTACAACTACTAATAGAAAGGAATCTGAAGCAGGTCCATCAAGGCGACCTGTCCAAAGGTGTCGTAATGTGGCAGAACTTATGGAGTCTACGGTACCTTCTCAACCAAGGAATCCTGCTTCTACCTTGACTGAGACTACTAATCCATTTTCATGTGGTTGCTGCCATGTTCTACGAGAGATCATTCATACCAATGGACTTCAATACCATAAACTTGAAGTTCATGGGAGGATTGGTATGATATGCCACGCTGTCTTTCACCAGGACGTACAAGGAGGTTCTTCCAGTCCTCAAGTATTTGACTTTGGTAAGAAAAATTTAGATGATGTCAAACATTTTCTAGAAAATTATTGTTTGAATCAAAAATCTTTAGGGTATGTCCTGGTGTCAGATCCCCTATCAGCCTACTATGAGGCCCTCTGTGTTGGTTTGGAATGGACTAAAAATCAAAATGAACTCCCTAATAGTTCATTTCCAACCAATACAGAAAATATATCCAATAAAGGAAAAGAGCTCGTAGTTGTAAATAATAATCCTTCAGTCCCCATACCTAGTGATTCATACCGATCAAGAGCTGAACAAAATATTAGAGGTGCATCAATGTCAATAAATGATCTTAGAGACTTATTCCATTTACCTCAACAAGAAGCGGCTAAACAAGTTCGTCTATGCAAAAATGTCTTAATGAAAATATGCCATAGGGAAGGAATAAGGCATTGGCCTTATGTAAAAATTCGAAGCACTATGAGGCAAATAGCTAGATTGAGAAAAACAATGTCTTCTGATGGTCCTCTCTCAAGTGCAGCCGCTCAGGAAGAAATTAATAGACTTAAACTTGAGATGGTCAACGCTTGTGGTGGGATTGTACCAACTGTTGCTCTTGATGCTTGAATTCATCTTGTCTTTTCTTCTTAGCATTCTAATTTCTGCTTGTACTTTTATACTAAGATTCACGGGAATTTTCAAGTTTGAATATTTTTCTCAGCCATTTTCAATTAATCACATAAGTTCAAGCTCCAGCAGATCAATCTAACCTATTGTCAGAACTTATGTCCTAACCGGACTTCGAAATTCTGAGTTGATAATTCTATCATAAAAATTAATATTCTAATTCCAACTTGTCACTCAGAATTATCTAACTTTCAATACAGATACTTTTCATATCATCAGAGTATTCTAGCCAAATGCCAGAACTTCAGCTCATATATTTTTATTTTTAAACTGGGAACATTTCACAAATGCTCCATTTCATTTTCTATAATTCAACATCTTCCTTTGTACTAGCATGCCAACTAGTGATCAGGGAAAAAATTCTATTTTCTGGGTTTGTCTATCACTCCAATTCTCTTAATCCTGGTACCAATCAGGATTATCCAAGTATCAACATAGATACTATTCACATCATAAATCAAGAGACTTCAAATTCTTACAATACTACTCAGGGTTTACCTTCTTGAAAATCTTCTCGCCTAAGCAAGCTTAACCTCAAAGTTTCAATAAAATCTGGGGATCTAAATCATATTTTGACACAACATTAAGAGCCCTATAGTTAGCAACAGAATCCATTTTCCGTGCTATTTCATTTGTTTATGTAATCCAATATCAGTATACTCTTCCAAAAATGCCAGAACCTTTGCTCTGATACCATTAAATGTCTCCGTGGTGCCCATACACCGTGGCAACATAACGTACCTCAGCCGCTAGTTTTACGCACCGCCTCACGGCTCAGGGTACGCCCATACGTCCCAGTGCAACCAGACTCCCTGGCCATGTCGGGGTAAGAGCCAATGCTTCGCCACAGATCACACTGTGAGAACCCCCGATCATGGTTACCTTTAACTAGCTCTGATACCATTAAATGTAACACCCCTTGATATATCAATTATTATCAGAGTTGTAGCGCACAGCCTAATGAGCATAGTCATTCTAGCATAGTAATACTGATATTAAATTCTGATTACATAACAAAATCCACATAGGGCTATACAAATAAATTTCTAGTCTCTAAAATAGGCTAATAAAAATAACCTATAGCATTTCTCGGTTCGTCCCAGCATCACTATTCAACAGTGAGTACCGCCTTGCCTTGTGAGCCACGCTCTCTAAACTGAACAATCCACAGGTAGCAACAAATACTGGGACCCCGAAGGTTCCCAGAGTAACATGTTAATCTTACATTCTAAGCATAGATCAGTATATGACAGATAACCATCACATATAGATTCAGCACATACAGCACAAACAATTCATACAGTACATATTTATACATATTGAATGGTACATACAATCATATAAAGACATACAAAGAATGCAAGATTAGAGTTACTACCTGATAGCCTTTCCAAATCCTGATCCGGTTCTCTATCCTCTGGTCATCTTAGATAAATACCGAATCCTATAATTAAATATTCATGGTTGGCAAGTTACTACTTGTCCAAATTCTCCATTTCTCTTATTTCCAAATAAACTCCATAATCTGGCAGAGTTTCCAATTAACTTTGAAAATTCATATTTAATTACACAAAACTTCAATTGATGTGCTTCCAAAAATCACGTGTTCCTCATTATGTCTATTTTCAGAGGAAAATACATTTGGCTGTCAAATATATGTAAACTATTCCCAGAATTTTCATTCATCATCACTGTTCCAGAAAAACGTCCAGGTTTAATGCTGAACTTGAAAAATCCATATCTGGAGTTCTAGGTGTCCAAATCAGTTGGTTCAAAAATCCATGAACTCCTCGTTAAGTCTAGTTTCTACGAAAATTGGTTTCAACATTTAATCATATGCTAATAATTCCCAGATTTCAAAAATGTAAACACTGTTCAGAAGATGTTTCAGAAAACGTCCCAGATTTCATACTTGACTTCAAAAATTCATAACTCCCTGAATATAAATCCAATTAAGGCTTGTGACCTATCAAATTAAAGCTTGATAAGTCTACTTTTATTCTGGAAATTTTCATAGAAAAACTCAAATGTTTAATATTTTAAAAGTGAATCCGAAAATCACTGTTCATTTCTGGAAACCAGCGTTTTTCAGTGTTCAACTTCTAACTTTGAAAAATCATAACTAATTCTATAGAACTCCGATTAAGGTAGTTCAAAATTCTGTTTGAAGTTCTATAAGTCTATTTTCATCTAAAAATATTTTCAACAGCCAAAAACGTCCATATCATTGCTAGTTTAATTAAAATACTCTGCTGACCAGTTTGTACCTCCAGTATTTTAGGCCAGTTTGTAAAATACATAATTCCTTGAACAGAGCTCTAAAAAGTACATATTATATATCAAAAGAAAACTCTGGATGTGTATTTCAAATCTGGAAAATTTCATGATTTTTAGACATCATTCACTTGACCAAAAACCATTTACAATTCAACTGCCTTCCAAAATATTAAAACTGGCAGTTTTGGTAGCTTGCTTAAATAATTCTTTTTGATTCTAAAAAATCATTTCCAACCTTATTCTTACTCCATTTTCCGTGAAAAACACTACGGTAACCTTAAAATCATCAAAATCCTTTTGATTTCACCACTTCTTAATTAACCCCAAAAATAATATATAAGAAGTGATAAACCACGTCTTAAAACCAACTTCACAAAATAACACAAGTAAAGTTAAAACCTTACTTACTTAACTTACTTCTTGAGACTTCAGCTATTCCTTCCTTGTTGCCTCTCACAACTTCCGAACTTCACTCTTGAATTAATAAAAAAGAAAAAAGTGTCTCATACACTTGAAGCTCTCGCACTCTCTCTTTCTATTTCTCTTTGTCGTCCGAAATGAATAAAAGAGAGCATACGTTTGAATATATTTAACATGCTTTCAATGAATGATACTCGTGACCGAACAGGATAATGCTAGTTTTGCTCACAAATAATTTAAGAATCACTCATGATACACATGTATTCGTCCGGATATGGAATGAGAAATAAGTGGGATCAACCTTTTTGACCATTTGTTTCTATAATTGAAGTAGTTGATGCCACCTCAATGCTCATTTAAATATTTAATTGAAGGCAAGATTGAATTATGGGAGTCACGGATAACACTCGAATAACTATTTGAGAATGGAAGACAAGTTGTCTTCATAATGGAATAAATCATTCATCTTTCTATCCATAGCAATCACGTGTTGTACATGAATGGAAAAAGAAAGATTGATTAATTTAGCAAAAGAAGAAGTGCAAGTTGATTAATCCGTAAGTGGAGGGAGCAAATTAATGGAGTAGGTACTTGGATATATTAGAATAATATGTGTGGAAGAGGGAATGATTGAAGTGAGTGGAATATGCTGAAGATAAGGAAGTTACGTGTGCATATCCTTCTGTTTGCAAGTCTATCTATTGATTGAATTGTGACAATAATAGAAATCAAAGGAAACATGCGGTCCCAGTTAATTGGAATGGAAAAGAATACACTAATTTTCAAGTCTTTAGGCCCAAAATTCGGGATATTACATTTCTCCCCCTGTTCAATAAATTTCGTCCTCGAAATTTGAACATTTAAACTTCAGGGAATCATTCTAGACTATTTTCTTTTTCGCAGCACTATAGCTGACTTGTACTATCTGACCTAGTTGGTTTAGATCTCAAGACCATTCTAACAGTTTCTGTTCCGGTATTATTACAATCACCAACTGCACCGCTTTTATTTTAACATATCAATAATGTTAATTACATCACTGCTTTTTCATTAATCCATGTTGTCTCAAATTCAAATTTTCACACTTTGAAAATCTTTGTGGTTGCAAAACATTTCATAATTCACACTATACCAAAAAGTAATAGTGCTATCACATTTTCAAACTTCGTCGCTGCCAGATCAAATATTCATGTAAACACATTTACTGCCGGATTGGTTTCAGAAAACATTTACTACCGGCACACACTTTTGAGCGGGATAACTTATTTCAAAAAGTTTTCACAATCGAGAGCACATGGCACCATTTCAACCTTTCAGTAGAGCGACACATCCCAATCCTTTCATACGCAAACCACTGAAGTGGTGACATACCTGTCGGTCAATGTGGGAGAGTTTCCGTCCACAAGAGACCCAGTGTCCGCACTGGCACAAATAACGGGTCACCCACCGGAATCCCATACCCGGGACAAGAACCATAATCCAGGAGCCTTGCTCCAAACGCCTGCGTGGGTACCGACCAGACAAGGCAAAATGCACGCCCTCACAAGGCGGAACTACTCAGATTGAGAACATACACTGCTGGTGCAAGTGTCAGCTCTACAAACTAATCCCCTCAAAAGAATTTTCATCAATGGCCAGCGATTTTAAAATTTTTCAAATTCATCTGGCAAGACCCAGCAAACCTTGTACATCTACAACAGTTTCTGGCCTCTTCCAGTTCTGTACTGCATCTACCACAACAAAGTTGAAAACTCAGTTTCAAATTCTGGGTTCTAACAAAACCCTTTTTATGAGACAACACATTTCGCAAACAGACCATTCAAACTGGTCTCAAATTAGGTTGAAAAATATTTCATTCAAAAATTCAATTTCAAAAATTCAAAAATTCGAAAATTCAATTCCGCAAATCCACAAATACTGCAGGTGCATTGGTAAATACAAAATTCAATTTTCAACATAACCAAGAACAGACAACTATTACAGAAGGTCTTCACTTCTAAATACACTTCAGGTTCTATTTTTAGCTACTTGAGCAATTCATAGAACATACCATTCATTCCAAGGAGACTTTTTGAATCAAAATCCAACACTATGCTAGATCAACATCTAGCAACCGCAAAATACCTTATACACATTGGTACCATATTCTAGTGCCTTAATTCATTTAAATCAATCGGTACCACATTCTAGTACCTTTGTTCATTCTGGTCGATTCAGTGCCTAAAGAATTAGTTCCATTACCAAATTTCATTCTCAAGCCTCAATTCAGTTGGTAACATGCTTTAGTTGTCTCTCCAACATTCAGGTTTATCAACCTAATTCTAGAAATTCGACCATATTCCATAAACCTGCTAACATTTCCAAGATTCATATCTTACAATATTCAGGCACTATCCTCAAACATTCAAATAAAATTCAGCAATTTCTACGAGGTTCTACCTCTACCTCATTTCTCAATATCATCAAAACATGTTTTAAATATCATTCTTATGCCTCAGAGGTAATAACCATTCATACACAAAACATTGTTGACAATGCAGCACTGATCACAAGGTTCACAAGATTTACTTTATCACACACTGACCTAAACATTGTTTCGGCTCAGAACCAATTCAAACTTATCTTTAATCATACCGCATTCGTTCTTACATTTTCTTAGCATTTAGAAAAATTCATCATTTTTTATACTTCAAGATATTCAGATCTTACACCGAGATATTTCAAATTCCCAATACTTCCAGAGAGTCTCCTTTCTCGAGATGGCTTTAACTGATCAGACTTCCATTTTCAAATGCCAGTCTGACATCTCGAACCAACTACACGCTCCAAGACAAATTTCTAAGAGACACGATCTTGAAATAATCATCGTGCAACGTGTATTCGTCAACTAAATTTCTCGAAGATACAACCGGCAATAAATGCTACACCGTCTTCTGTTTGGACCGAAAGTCTATAAGACTCCGACCTATAGAGGTGGCTAGGGCGTGTCAGATTGTATTAGGGTGCGGTGCCATAAAATTTCCACATAATAACAAAGTCTGCACTATTCTGAGCCAACGACAGATGAGAATCCGATGCTGCTTAACAAAATCTAGACATTACTAGCCCAGCTATAAATCGAGTAAAGAAAGAGTAAATGTTTCACGTTCTCTCAAACTTCACAAAACTTCCACATATTCATTTCCTCTCAGATCGTAACCTTCACTATAACCTTTCTCATTATCCTTAAACATGGCCGGTTCAAGTAACTCTATTCCAGTCTCTGATTCATTCAACCCTTTCTTTCTTGAAGCCTTACTTCATGACTATCAGACTAACATATTGTCTGACTTGTCAAACAATGTATCATACCCTTATTCTTCTTTACTTCCCCAAAATCCCGTAAGTATGAACGTTCATTCATCTGCCTCAACGATTAACATTCCTACTCCTCCTCCAAGGATACAAGATTCTATTTTTACAACTACTAATAGAAAGGAATCTGAAGCAGGTCCATCAAGGCGACCTGTCCAAAGGTGTCGTAATGTGGCAGAACTTATGGAGTCTACGGTACCTTCTCAACCAAGGAATCCTGCTTCTACCTTGACTGAGACTACTAATCCATTTTCATGTGGTTGCTGCCATGTTCTACGAGAGATCATTCATACCAATGGACTTCAATACCATAAACTTGAAGTTCATGGGAGGATTGGTATGATATGCCACGCTGTCTTTCACCAGGACGTACAAGGAGGTTCTTCCAGTCCTCAAGTATTTGACTTTGGTAAGAAAAATTTAGATGATGTCAAACATTTTCTAGAAAATTATTGTTTGAATCAAAAATCTTTAGGGTATGTCCTGGTGTCAGATCCCCTATCAGCCTACTATGAGGCCCTCTGTGTTGGTTTGGAATGGACTAAAAATCAAAATGAACTCCCTAATAGTTCATTTCCAACCAATACAGAAAATATATCCAATAAAGGAAAAGAGCTCGTAGTTGTAAATAATAATCCTTCAGTCCCCATACCTAGTGATTCATACCGATCAAGAGCTGAACAAAATATTAGAGGTGCATCAATGTCAATAAATGATCTTAGAGACTTATTCCATTTACCTCAACAAGAAGCGGCTAAACAAGTTCGTCTATGCAAAAATGTCTTAATGAAAATATGCCATAGGGAAGGAATAAGGCATTGGCCTTATGTAAAAATTCGAAGCACTATGAGGCAAATAGCTAGATTGAGAAAAACAATGTCTTCTGATGGTCCTCTCTCAAGTGCAGCCGCTCAGGAAGAAATTAATAGACTTAAACTTGAGATGGTCAACGCTTGTGGTGGGATTGTACCAACTGTTGCTCTTGATGCTTGAATTCATCTTGTCTTTTCTTCTTAGCATTCTAATTTCTGCTTGTACTTTTATACTAAGATTCACGGGAATTTTCAAGTTTGAATATTTTTCTCAGCCATTTTCAATTAATCACATAAGTTCAAGCTCCAGCAGATCAATCTAACCTATTGTCAGAACTTATGTCCTAACCGGACTTCGAAATTCTGAGTTGATAATTCTATCATAAAAATTAATATTCTAATTCCAACTTGTCACTCAGAATTATCTAACTTTCAATACAGATACTTTTCATATCATCAGAGTATTCTAGCCAAATGCCAGAACTTCAGCTCATATATTTTTATTTTTAAACTGGGAACATTTCACAAATGCTCCATTTCATTTTCTATAATTCAACATCTTCCTTTGTACTAGCATGCCAACTAGTGATCAGGGAAAAAATTCTATTTTCTGGGTTTGTCTATCACTCCAATTCTCTTAATCCTGGTACCAATCAGGATTATCCAAGTATCAACATAGATACTATTCACATCATAAATCAAGAGACTTCAAATTCTTACAATACTACTCAGGGTTTACCTTCTTGAAAATCTTCTCGCCTAAGCAAGCTTAACCTCAAAGTTTCAATAAAATCTGGGGATCTAAATCATATTTTGACACAACATTAAGAGCCCTATAGTTAGCAACAGAATCCATTTTCCGTGCTATTTCATTTGTTTATGTAATCCAATATCAGTATACTCTTCCAAAAATGCCAGAACCTTTGCTCTGATACCATTAAATGTCTCCGTGGTGCCCATACACCGTGGCAACATAACGTACCTCAGCCGCTAGTTTTACGCACCGCCTCACGGCTCAGGGTACGCCCATACGTCCCAGTGCAACCAGACTCCCTGGCCATGTCGGGGTAAGAGCCAATGCTTCGCCACAGATCACACTGTGAGAACCCCCGATCATGGTTACCTTTAACTAGCTCTGATACCATTAAATGTAACACCCCTTGATATATCAATTATTATCAGAGTTGTAGCGCACAGCCTAATGAGCATAGTCATTCTAGCATAGTAATACTGATATTAAATTCTGATTACATAACAAAATCCACATAGGGCTATACAAATAAATTTCTAGTCTCTAAAATAGGCTAATAAAAATAACCTATAGCATTTCTCGGTTCGTCCCAGCATCACTATTCAACAGTGAGTACCGCCTTGCCTTGTGAGCCACGCTCTCTAAACTGAACAATCCACAGGTAGCAACAAATACTGGGACCCCGAAGGTTCCCAGAGTAACATGTTAATCTTACATTCTAAGCATAGATCAGTATATGACAGATAACCATCACATATACATTCAGCACATACAGCACAAACAATTCATACAGTACATATTTATACATATTGAATGGTACATACAATCATATAAAGACATACAAAGAATGCAAGATTAGAGTTACTACCTGATAGCCTTTCCAAATCCTGATCCGGTTCTCTATCCTCTGGTCATCTTAGATAAATACCGAATCCTATAATTAAATATTCATGGTTGGCAAGTTACTACTTGTCCAAATTCTCCATTTCTCTTATTTCCAAATAAACTCCATAATCTGGCAGAGTTTCCAATTAACTTTGAAAATTCATATTTAATTACACAAAACTTCAATTGATGTGCTTCCAAAAATCACGTGTTCCTCATTATGTCTATTTTCAGAGGAAAATACATTTGGCTGTCAAATATATGTAAACTATTCCCAGAATTTTCATTCATCATCACTGTTCCAGAAAAACGTCCAGGTTTAATGCTGAACTTGAAAAATCCATATCTGGAGTTCTAGGTGTCCAAATCAGTTGGTTCAAAAATCCATGAACTCCTCGTTAAGTCTAGTTTCTACGAAAATTGGTTTCAACATTTAATCATATGCTAATAATTCCCAGATTTCAAAAATGTAAACACTGTTCAGAAGATGTTTCAGAAAACGTCCCAGATTTCATACTTGACTTCAAAAATTCATAACTCCCTGAATATAAATCCAATTAAGGCTTGTGACCTATCAAATTAAAGCTTGATAAGTCTACTTTTATTCTGGAAATTTTCATAGAAAAACTCAAATGTTTAATATTTTAAAAGTGAATCCGAAAATCACTGTTCATTTCTGGAAACCAGCGTTTTTCAGTGTTCAACTTCTAACTTTGAAAAATCATAACTAATTCTATAGAACTCCGATTAAGGTAGTTCAAAATTCTGTTTGAAGTTCTATAAGTCTATTTTCATCTAAAAATATTTTCAACAGCCAAAAACGTCCATATCATTGCTAGTTTAATTAAAATACTCTGCTGACCAGTTTGTACCTCCAGTATTTTAGGCCAGTTTGTAAAATACATAATTCCTTGAACAGAGCTCTAAAAAGTACATATTATATATCAAAAGAAAACTCTGGATGTGTATTTCAAATCTGGAAAATTTCATGATTTTTAGACATCATTCACTTGACCAAAAACCATTTACAATTCAACTGCCTTCCAAAATATTAAAACTGGCAGTTTTGGTAGCTTGCTTAAATAATTCTTTTTTATTCTAAAAAATCATTTCCAACCTTATTCTTACTCCATTTTCCGTGAAAAACACTACGGTAACCTTAAAATCATCAAAATCCTTTTGATTTCACCACTTCTTAATTAACCCCAAAAATAATATATAAGAAGTGATAAACCACGTCTTAAAACCAACTTCACAAAATAACACAAGTAAAGTTAAAACCTTACTTACTTAACTTACTTCTTGAGACTTCAGCTATTCCTTCCTTGTTGCCTCTCACAACTTCCGAACTTCACTCTTGAATTAATAAAAAAGAAAAAAGTGTCTCATACACTTGAAGCTCTCGCACTCTCTCTTTCTATTTCTCTTTGTCGTCCGAAATGAATAAAAGAGAGCATACGTTTGAATATATTTAACATGCTTTCAATGAATGATACTCGTGACCGAACAGGATAATGCTAGTTTTGCTCACAAATAATTTAAGAATCACTCATGATACACATGTATTCGTCCGGATATGGAATGAGAAATAAGTGGGATCAACCTTTTTGACCATTTGTTTCTATAATTGAAGTAGTTGATGCCACCTCAATGCTCATTTAAATATTTAATTGAAGGCAAGATTGAATTATGGGAGTCACGGATAACACTCGAATAACTATTTGAGAATGGAAGACAAGTTGTCTTCATAATGGAATAAATCATTCATCTTTCTATCCATAGCAATCACGTGTTGTACATGAATGGAAAAAGAAAGATTGATTAATTTAGCAAAAGAAGAAGTGCAAGTTGATTAATCCGTAAGTGGAGGGAGCAAATTAATGGAGTAGGTACTTGGATATATTAGAATAATATGTGTGGAAGAGGGAATGATTGAAGTGAGTGGAATATGCTGAAGATAAGGAAGTTACGTGTGCATATCCTTCTGTTTGCAAGTCTATCTATTGATTGAATTGTGACAATAATAGAAATCAAAGGAAACATGCGGTCCCAGTTAATTGGAATGGAAAAGAATACACTAATTTTCAAGTCTTTAGGCCCAAAATTCGGGATATTACAGTAGGAAATTCCAAATGCTCATATGGATATATTTCATTGGTCAATAAAAGTAGGCTATACAGTATATTTGTTTAATAGCTACTTGATCATTCTTTGCGATGGTTCATGCAGTCAAATGAATTGTCCAATTCTTTATTTTATTAGGTAGCATTTTCCATCCTCAAATTTCCCTTAAGTTGGCAGTAAAGAAATTTACGTATGCACATCCATTTCATTTCTTTATTTCACACCATCAAAACTACCTTTGGCCAACCTATATGAAAAATTGGAAGATATGTTGAAGTGTGCCGTAGGAAAAGAAAATTAGGTGAAGTATGAAATGAAGGAAATTTCAATCTACGCAAAACACCTACCACTATCTTGCAAAATGCACAATATTCACACACATATTTTCTTCACTAACTTTGGCCATTATCTACCAATATTCCACCAAACTACAACACTCTTACTCCACCTTTTGGCCTATATAAATAGAGGACACACATCAGATTTTTCCATTCATGTTGTCCAACGAAAGAGAGAGAAATTGTGGAGAGTTGAAAGACAAAAGGAAAAGAATAGTGGAGATGCCAAGAGAATATGAGAGAATAATAGAAATGGAGAAAGTGTTCGGTGAAGACAAGAAGATTTTATGCAATTGACTTTTGGGCTTAGGTAAGGATTTTAATACCTCTCCCATATTTATTTCAGTTGTTTAATATTATTTTTGAGGATGAAAAGCTTACTGGAAAATAAGAGTTTTCATAAGAATTTTCTATCACCTTATAAGACAGTGTTATTTTGAGATGTTTTTCTGGACAGTGTTCACATTTTTAAAATCTGGGAATAAACGGCATGTGATAAAATTATGAAATTTTCCAGATATAAAGTAGACATCCAGGGCTTTCCGTTGATATATAATTTGTAACGTTTTGAGCTCTGGAAAAGGAGATCATAATTTTTGAAGTTAAGCTTTGTTTACTGGATTTAAATCTGAGCAGTGTTTGGAAACGGAAAATCTGGGAATGACTCATGAATTTCGAGTTAAAGCCGTTATTTTTCCTTGAAAATAGACATATCAAGGGTTATGTGGAATTTTACAGTACCTCATTTGGAGTTTTGTAGAATTAATTATGATTTTTCAAAGTTAGAGAAAAATCTGGGCAAAATGCTGGAAATTCCGTTTTTGGAGAAATGTAAGGGTAAAATGGTCAATGCTGATATAAATAACCCTTAGAGCATTATTCTAAGTGCTACGGTGATATGTTAGGATGTCCGGGAAGTTTGGAGTCGGATTCAAAGGACGGGCATATTACTATTCATGAATAGTGACGTATACATGAATAGTAAACTACTATTCACATGGAAGGAAGGTACGTTCGCGTACAGTAACGTTAACTCTTATTAGCATGTATGTATGTAATTATGTATGACTGATCATGTTTGCTAGATAATTTGCATGTTTATTTCCTAGCTATGGATTTGAGGCTGCGGTCTCATAGGGCTGCGTGTCCTAAAGGGCTGAGGTCCTTGGCCGTTAACTGCGGTTACGGTGCGACTTGTTTACTGTAAATTATTCTATGCTTTTACATGTGTTATACTGCATTTACATTTCATATTTGCAAATAAGGTTATCTGTTACCTGAGATTCAATGTGTATTGAATCTTAGATTTGGCAAAAGCTTCAAGAAGAGAAGCTGGATGAAAGAAGGAACTATTCAAGGAAGTACATGAAATGTCACCAGACAGAACGAAGTTCGGAAGAAAGACTAGTTCTAGAAAGAATATTCGTTCGAGATTTTTAATATGCCAGCTTAAGTTTGGGCATTGTATCGGATACTCATTATCCAAACGATAATGTATGCTCTATCATCCGCATTACTCTGATTTGACAATACCGTATTTCTCAGTACTATGTGTTTATGAACACAATAAGTGGTATGGAAATTGGGGTGTTACACCAAGTAAGGTGAAAATTAAAAGAAACAATATGAAGAACCTATACATCATATTTACTACTATTCTTGTATTCCTGCTCTAACTTGTTCATTGAGACAGAGTCTCTCAAGCTCCGCAAGCTGATAAAAGTTTTAGAACACACCAAAAAGATGTTAACAGAGAGCAGAGCAAGTTTTAAAGTATAGGAAATAGAAAGGGAAGACACAAACCTCAACCAAGGTGCTACACACTGAGGAACCCATCCAACAAAAAAGCCATATTCAGCCTAGTAACTCAGGACGTTCTTTGTTCTGTAGTTGCACAAAAAGAAGTGAGAGTTTCATATGAATAATTCAAGGAACAAACTCAACTTAATAGGGAAACATTTTGAGTTCTACCTGGTCGATGCCTGATCTGCCAAGTCACACAAATTCATCAAGAAACAGAAAAGTTGACAGCAATGCATTTTTGAACTGGAAATATCATAAGAAAGAGGAACAAAATAAGAAGGGCCGGGAGTGAGTATATTAAATAGGAGGAATATCGCAAAAGCGGTGGAACATCATAGTCTACCTTGAATAGACGAAAAACTTTGCGAGCCAATTATGTTGCAAAAGAATCATTGCAATAAAGGAAAAGGAAACTTGTACATCTATTGAACTCATAAAAGAGTGTCTAATTTCACACACAATGGAAAGAATAAGCACAAAGTTACCTCACACCTTATGGGAAAGAGAAATAGAATATAGCAGGAGGACGAAACATTGACTCCTGTCACACAAGCATGATAAACACGGAAATTTACATACAATAGCAAGTAAATGATAGTCATAGGCCTTTTGGAAAATTTAGCCTTCTTGTAGTAATAAATCGTTGTCCATTAGTAACACTCTACAGTCTACATTTATTTCAAAAATGGAAAGAAACCAAAGGCAACACAGTAAATCCTTGAAGAATTTTATTCACCATCAAAAAAGGATTTTACTTTTCACGTTTGCTGCAATTTAAACAAGCTTGGAGCAGGAAACAGCTGTATTGCAGAAACCAAACACATCCTTGTCAGCACAAACAAATAAAAAAAGAAAGAAAGAAAGAAAGAAATTCCCCCAACTTAAATCTCAACGTACCAATTAAGGACAAGACCATTTGCATCCCATGAAAACCAACGAATATGATTTTAACATTAACAAAACTTACAGCAACCGATATATTGGTGGATTCTAAAAGGTGTTTGGAGTACAATGATATTAATCAATTTTTAGAGACTAAATTGACAGAACACACATCTTCAATGTTACATATACCTTACTTCATTTACTTCTTATACACTAACTTATTTATTAGTGCAAGTTGATAGATATACTTAGCAGAGTAATTTTTTGAAACTTGCTCCAAGTGTTTGTTTTCTGATCCTTTTAACTGCAGATCGAAGCAACGAATAATATTCACACTAGTAGAAATATCAAATTTTATTCATCTAAATAAATCAAGATTTTACCCAAAAGAAAAGGGAATAAATTAAGAGCTACAAGGAGTAAACTCACTCAAAGAAGATAAACAAATGCATAGAATAATTATTTCAAGATAAAACAGAGTAATTTAACCTTAAGTAGACGAAAAAGCTTTTCCAGCCAAAATTGTTGATTTGTCAACATCCTCAATACCACCAGGTTGCCTTGCATATTATGTGCCTAATTTCAGCCTTATTCAAAAATAAAAACAGAGTGAGGACAATAATTTTACTTCATAACTATAGCAATATATCCTTACCAGTGAAAAGAAAGGGAGCAAAGTAAATTATTTAGAAATTTAATTCACCAAAGAACGAAGATTCTACATTTTTAGATGCTTTATTTTAATTTCTCCATTCCAACACAGACATTTGGCCTGAACAAAATGGTTGAATGCAAATAACTAACCGCCTTGATTAGTTCCAGACAACAAGAACACAATAGATAAATGCTCTAGCTCTCTAACAAAATTTTGAAATCTTTTTTTTTTTTTTGGACTGAATTTTCTTTTGAAATCATTGAATGTTTGTTATGTTTGATAAGTATTATGCCGAAAATTTTGAATGGAAGTCACAATCCCAAAAAGGATTAGCAAAGACTATACCATGTCACAATCTACGTATCCAAATAATATTTGTTAGTTCTCTATGTGCTTTGATGATAATTGACAATTATAAACACAAGTTGAAGTTTGTTTTTGATAAGTTGAAAAACTTACTGTCAAAGGCAAACTCAAGTTTTGGTTTCAAAACTCGAGTTTTAGATTTGACAAAGAGTAGCTCAATTTTTATAAACTAGAGAAAACTCCAGTTTGCGTAGCCAAACTCGAGTTTTAGTCATACAGAGAGCACTCAAGTTTTTCACTTTGAGACAAACTCGAGTTTAGGTTTACAAGCTCGAGTTTGCATCATACAGAGACTTTTTAATATTTTTTGATGAAGATAAAACTCCAGTTTTCATTTGGAAACTCAAGTTTGGGTCTTACAGAGAGTCTCCAACATTTTGAACTTATGCAAACTCTAGTTTACACTTTGCCATGATTTTTCTAAGTTTTCCCAAAGTTTTGAGAAAACTCGAGTTTTGATCTGGAAACTCGAGTTTACACTTGGCAGTGAGTTTTCATATTTTACTCACTTTTTGAAAACTCCAGTTTTCATGGAAAACTCCAATTTTGACTTGGCATAGATTTCTCAAAGTTTTTATACTTAAATGAAAACTCGAGTTTAGTTTTGGAAACTTGAGTTTTGGCCAAGCCGAGAGTTTTTCTCCTTTTCAATGTTTTGAAAACTCCAATTTAGAATGAAAACTTCAGTTTTGATGTTTTGGACTAAAATTCACATTTCATGTAAAAAGTCCAAAACTCGAGTTTAGAAATGGAAACTCAAGTTTTGAAATGTGTCTCAAAGCTCAAATCGCGACTTTTCTCTCTAGAAGGAGGAAACTCGAGTTTAGTTATGGAAACTCGAGTTTAGCTATTAGTGCACAGTGACAAACTCCAGTTTTGGTGAACAAACTCAAGTTTGTGTCACAGAGTTTGCAATTCAAATCTGACGAATTTGTGAAACCTTCTTGTTTGATCTTAATATTTCCTATCATCATTCATTAATATTCCTAGCTATGTTTAACCACTTTGTTAGTGAGTTTCAGATGATTTAGAAGATATTAATTGAAGGTTAAAAGCAAAAGCAAAAAGTGACGTCAGCACATTAAATGTAAAGTCCAGAAAACTTGCATCCTTTTGGACAATCTTTCTACACATGTTACAAAGGAATTAAAGTTTGCTTTTCACATCCAGTAGCTGCTTTTCCAACGAATTAATATTCAAGAAATCAACCATAAACTTCTGTGCAACTGGATTAAGCAAAGAGTAGATAGAGAAGAAGACCTAAGCTCATCCTAATCCTTCCTGAATGTCTCCAACTGTTACATTAAGGATTACAACGGTCATTTAATGCTCTCTTAGTATAAATAGAGCTATATTCAATTCCTCTCAACAACAAATCTGCTGAAAACGAAATTCATTCAAGTTTCCAACTACTTTTGAGTTTTCTTGAGCAAAGTATCTGTTGATACATTCTGTACTTCAGTGTTCACATTTGTCCACTCTTAGAGAGAGTTCATTTATTGTAAATCATTCATTGTAAGAATCTCAAGTCAGGGGACTTAGAGATTGAGTTATTGATTACAACTTGGAATGAGGAGTAAGTTCTAATGAGAGAATTACTCTTGAGTTACAGAGTGTGTAATCAATTGATATAGTGAGAAGGACTTAATAAATTGTTATACTTAGAAAATACTTATACTCAGCAAATTTTTTGTATATAAAGTGCTGATATTTTAATTTAGGCATTTCTCACCAATAAAATTTTAAATATGATATTTTTTCCTAGTTTCTCCAATTTTTCCTTGTGAATAATATAAATTATTTTCCAAATAAAATAAAAAAGTTCTTCTTTTTATTTCTATTTTAAGATAACTAAAAATTGTCAAAACCAACGAATGAAACAAGAAAGTAAAAATTTCAAGAAAATAATGAAAATCTGTTATTACTGGCTTTTTGGGGGCACAGTTGTCAACAATATTTAGTTTAGTTCACACTTAACATTTTTCTGACTCAAGTCAATAATATTTGGTTTTTTGATGAGCTTTATCTAACCCAAGGATTTATTCACTATTTTCAAATACACTAGTGCATCAATTTTATAAAAAGAATAAGTAGAAAAAGATTGAGGCATCAAGTTTGTATTATTCCTTAAAGTACCATTGAAATTAAAATGGACAGGCGACTATTTAGTAAATTTACGGGCTGTTGATTATTTCTTTTTTTTAAAAAAAAAAAAGAATATTAAGTAGTAAGTGAACGAGGGAAAAAAAATCATGATAATATCTTCAAATCTTAGTTTGAAAACACTTAAAAGATAATTTGACGAGTTTGTTTTTGTTGAGTATTGAATGAGCATAACCAAAAAAAAAAGAGTTTCTGACTTATTAATTAACTAAGCTTGGCAATGGAAATTTCTTGTTCAAATTACAACGAATATAGTTAAAGAATTAAAAATGTCTAGCAAGTCATTAAATTTTGCTAATTCGAAATTTTTTTCCTTGTTTATTCTTGTATATAGTGGGTAGGAATTTCCTGTACCAAAAAAATAAAGTATGAACAAATTTCTATAGACACGTGTTTGACTCCAAGTCAAATATTTATAATTTTATTTTAAGGAGATTTATTAGCTTCAAAGGCTTCTTCATTATGTGATAATTTTTTGAACTATTGATTAATTATGAGCATTCAATAATTGAGGCTCTAATTTTCTTTGAAAAGTATATATACTTGTGGTTCAAAACTTATAAGTGCAATAACTTTGGTCAGCGTTAAATATTTGATTTGAATATAAATTAATCTTCAAAAGAAAATCAAAATGTTCCTAATAATGAAAAAACAATTAGCAATCTAAAAACTAAAAACATAAATTAACATAGGAAAAACAGCCTCTCAAGGCCTTGTGACTAGATTGGTTAGGGCTTAGCTAGGCCCAGTCTTTTCCTTTTTTTTTTTTTTTTTAAGTCATACATTGTTTGTTAAAGTCTAGCCTGTAAACCATGAGGTATGGTCACATTAAAAATGTTATTTAATAATATCATATATTAAGTATCCTTAGATTATATATTAGTTTATTAGATAAAGTAATTAATTTGAAGAAAAATAAAAATACACTAAATTAATTTAATTATGTTCTTTAATTTCTCAAAAAATTTAATTTTGTCTTATATTTAAGACTAAAGGAAATATTATATTTATGTTCTATATATAATATTTATATCATATTTTTATGATATATTTTGGATAACTTTTGAACATTCATATTAAATTGGTGGACATTTCTTATTTAATGTTGGAAAAAAATTTCACTTAAATAATAAAAGAGTTTGTTCATAGAGGTTTTTACATTAAAAAATTTCAAGAGGTCTTCAAAAAAATCCTTCAAATGCAAAACTTTCTTAAGAAAATTACGGAAATTTTTCCTATTAAAAATTATATGTTATATTAGTGAGAAGAACCTAAAACTGTGGTCCAATAAGCAGAATATAGTAAAAATGCTAAATAAAAACTCATGTTAAAAGGAAAAATCCTAAAAAAGAACTTGAAAAATGTTAAAACATAAATATGTATTCTCAATATTTATAAGGGTTAAGGAGCGGTTTTACCAACAAACTATTGGCTCAAGAGCGTCTAGCACAATAAACTATTAAGTGGATCAAAAATACCAACAAACTTTTAAAAAGGAGCGCCTAGTACAACGCCGTTAGCAAAAAGTTAACCTCCGTTATCTAAGGTGCAAATTGGCCAACGAACTTTTATTTCAGGAGCGTCCAGCACAAAATTCTAAATTTTACTAAATTAAATAATTTTTTTCAATGCCATTATTCAAAACTACTTGTATAAATATCTATGGACATAAATTACTCATTCTTTAATTTTGTCAAAATTATAATTTGCTAAAAGAAACAAAAGTTTTAATTATATGATTTAAATAAACATCAAGATGTTTTATAGTTTATTATATATGTTAAACCAAAAAAATTAAATGATTTATTTTTATTTTAGAAGAAATTTATGTGAGTTAAAAATTATTTAATGTTAATAAAATTTAAAAAATCAAAAAAATCTATTATATCTTGAAAGAAATAAAATGAGTTTAATTTTTATTTTTATAAAAAGAGCTTAATGGATATCAACGTTGATACTTAATAATATAAATCCGGCAACTTGATGATATATTTGTTAATTAAATGATCCATTGATTATATGAATATGAGACTTGCTAAATAAAAAAATAACTTAAGAGGCTTGAGGAAGGACAACTTAATAGTAGGTTAAAGAATAATTTGGCCTATGAAAGTCCCATATCCATATAAGCGATAGGTCATTTAATTAACAAATATATCATCAAGTTGCCGAATTTATATTGTTAAGTATCAACATTAATATCCATTAAGCTCCTTTTACAAAAGTAAAAATGAAATTCATTTTATCATTTCTTTCAGGATATAATAGATTTTTAAAATTTTATCAACATTAAATGAATTTTTTAACTCACATAAATTTCTTCTAAAGTAAAAATAAATCATATATTTTTTTCTTTAATATATATAATAAAATATAAAACACTTTGAGTTTTATTTAAATCATATAATTATATTTTAAATTAAAAATTTTGTTTATTTTAACAAATTATAATTTTGACAAAATTGAAGAATGAGTAATTTTTGTCCATAAATATCTATACAAGTAGTTTTGAATAATAACAATTGAGAAAAAAATTATTTAAATTAGTAAAATTTAGAATTTTGCTCTTAGAGAAAAAGTTCGTTGGCCAATCTGCTCCTTAGATAATGGAGGTTAACTTTTTGCTAACGGCGTTGTGCTGGGCGCTCCTTTTTTAAAAGTTTGTTGGTATTTTTGGTCCACTTAATAGTTAATTGTGCTAGACGCTCCTGGGCTAATAGTTTGTTGGTAAAATCGCTCCTTAACCCTATTTATAATGTCAGAAAGGTGTGAGCATCTGATTTGTGTTTTTCAAAATTAGGGTCAAGATGCGATTTGGCTAATAAACTATTTGTTCAGGAGCGTCCAACACAATTTATTATTAAGTGGACAAAAAATACCAACAAACTTTTAAAAAGGAGCGCCCAGCACAACGCCATTAGCAAAAAGTTAACGTCCGTTATCTAAAGTGCAGATTAGCCAACGAACTTTTACTCTAGGAGCGTCCAGCACAAACTTCTAAATTTTACTAAATTAAATAATTTTTTTCTCAATTGTCATTATTCAAAACTACTTGTATAAATATCTACGGACAAAAATTACTCATTCTTCAATTTTGTCAAAATTATAATTTGTTAAAATAAAGTAAAAATGCTGTGGTCCAATAAGCAGAATATAGTAAAAATGCTACATAAAAACTCATGTTAAAAGGAAAAATCCTAAAAAAGAACTTCAAAAATGTTAAAACATAAAAATGTATTCTCAATATTTATAATGTTAGAAAGGTGTGAGCATCTGATTTGTGTTTTTCAAAATTAGGATTAAAATGTGATTTGGCCAATAAACTATTGGCTCAGGAGCGTCCAACACAATTAATTTTTAAATGAACCAAAAATAACAACAAACTTTTAAAAATGAGCGCTCAGCACAACAAACTTTTAAAAAAGAGCGCCCAGCACAACGCCGTTAGCAAAAAGTTAACGTCTTTAGATAACGGATATTAACTTTTTGCTAACGGCATTGTACTGGGCGCTCCTTTTTAAAAGTTTGTTGGTACTTTTGGTTCACTTAATAGTTAATTGTGTTGAACTTTCCTGAACCAATAGTTTATTGGCCAGATCGCACCTTAACCCTAATTTTGGAAAACACAAATCAGATGTTCACACCTTTCTGACATTATAAATATTAAGAATACATTTTTATGTTTTAACATTTTTTAAGTTCTTTTTTAGGATTTTTCCTTTTAACATGAGTTTTTATTTAGCATTTTTACTATATTCTGCTTATTGGATCACAGTATGATTATTTTTACTATATTCTGATTGTTTAATATTGTAGTTTGTGTCCCTAGATAATGTTTTTATTATTATTATTATAAGTAAGACATGCCTGTTCTATTTTATGGCTTAATTGACATTTTGAGTTTTTCAAAAGTTTTTGTCATCAATTTCTATCAGATGTTGATGAAGTATATTGCATGAAAATAATTTGTCATAGTTTAGAGAGAAATTGTCAAACAGTAAAAGCAAATAATAATGGAAATAACTTAATTTGAGTGACATATTAATAAGTGGGGGAATCTTATGAGTGAAGATATGTTCGACGAAATTTGAAACTGACTAATGGGCAGAGTGCAGTCCAACGTGGAAGATCCCCATTGGCTGCAAACACGTTTCTCACATCAATTCTCAAAGCATAACATTCAATGTTACAAGTTTTTTTTGCAGAACCATTAGGGTGCTCATCAAAATAATGAGCGCCTCAAGTCCATCAAATCTGGAAAGTCTGACTATTTTTTTTCGACTAATAATTTTTAAATAAAAAATAATAAATGAGATAATTTGTTATTTTAAATTTCATAACTATTGAAATATTTTTTTTCCAAAAAAAGATAAAGAAAAAAATTAAAGGATTAATGTGCAAAAATATCCATAAACTTATGCTCAATGTGCATCCAACATCATAAACTATTTTCGGATGTAAAAGTACCCATAAATATATAAAAAGAAGGCAAAAATGACAAGTCCGTTAATAACATCAAACTTACGTCACTTTTTTTTGGTGGGCCCCACAATATTAAAAAAATGCTTGAGTTTTAAAATTTCTAGTAATTTTGAGATTTCTAGAGACCTTGCAATATTAATTTGCTTTTTATAAGATTTCAATGTAATTTTCCCAAAGTTCTTCCATCACTACTTCTCTCATTTTTAATATAAGACATATTTATCTAATTTAATTAGATTGAGAAAATTAGTTATGTTTATTAATATGATATGTATTTTTTAAAATACCCTATTTATCTTGTTTAATTCACTCCTTCTCTACCCTCCTTACTATTTTTCTTTCTTAAAATACCCTATTAGAGTTCAATTAGAAAAAGATTAAATAAATATGAAAATTATATTGTATATTTAGGATCAAGATCAATTCTTTACTCTTTATGAAACAAATATCATTTAAACAAATATCCTATAGAGATGTGCTCTAGGTTCTAAAGTCACCCAAATAATTAACAAACAGAAGTCCAAGGTCTTGCTTGATCTAAGAACAGAGTGTGAGAAGCTTAGAATAAATAATAAGACTATAAGGTGCCATACCAAATAAAAGGAGTAAGCTTGTAAATAAAACTGGGTTCTATTCCATGTAAACTGCTGTAGAAATTGAAGACCGGGAAATCAGGCATATATCCCTACCCCTTATTCATGACACAAGTCTTTTCTTGTAAGGAATATATATATATATATATATATATATATAACATATTTTAACAGCAATTTCATAAAGCAATAGTGCAATACATTTGAACCATCTAAAAAATGATCATTTCAATACCTTGGTGGGAGGGTCTTAAATCAAATATTAGCCTGAAAAGATTTGAAGTTAATTGGGCCAGTTTGCTATGTTGAGTTGAGTCGATGGACATTTCTTGTTATAAGTAAGCAGAAATATTCAGGAAATATTAAAACAAATTCGTCATCAACTCTTTTTGACTCCAAGTCAAAAACACATTCTTTTTTGGGCTTTTTATTATTGTTTTAAGAACTTAAAAATTCCTAGAAGTCTTGGAAATGTTTATGTTATGGATTTTAGGAATTGGGCCTTGACAAGTTAAGCCCAATGGAAGAAGAGCATTTCCGCCACCAACGCACGATCGGGGTAATGCACGTAATGGGGGCATGGAACGCCCCATGACCGAGGTAATGCACGTGATAGGGGCATGGAACGTGCATTTAGTGGATAAGTGCTCCCACCAAACTCGAACCTGTATGTTACTTCTATAAATAGGGAAACCTCCCCTGGTGAACGGTACACAATTTCATCTCCTTCATTCGTATTTTATCATTGAGCACACACCTCACACCAAAAGCGGCACTCCCCTACCCGTATTGCTCAGTGATCATCTTGCTCAGGGTTATCTCTCCCATAGATAATCTTGAGTAATTCCTAGGCAGATCCTAAATTAACTCCAACCAGTCTCAAAGGGTTGGACATTCATGTTTCACTATGAAACATTGGCGCCGTCCGTGGGGACCGATTAAAGTTTGAATCCCTGATTATCAAGTCACGAGCTTATCACTGCAAATGGTGAACACCAGAGGGCGTACTTCAACAACTTGCCAAGGCCAACCGCCAGAAGAACAACCAAGGCAACAAACTAACTAACAGACAACTCACCAAGAGGGTCCAACCGACGCTAATGGGGACCAAGTCATTGTGGAAACCGAAGTAGAAACCTCGGACACAGCGAATTCTCCTCTTCAGGAAAATGTCGTGTTGCAGCAAGTTGGCTCCCAGAGTAGTCCACACACAGAAATCCATAACAGTTGCCCCCATTGTTGACCCCGACATTTGTTTATTACAAAATACGGTGGGGTCCGTGTTGAACAGAATAGATGGGATGGAGAATCGTCACAATCTTCAGATGGAGGAATACGCCCGACTGTTGAAGGAAGAAATGGACCGATGTGAGGCAGACTTAAGGAGACTGTTTGAACGATATGCAGGACAAGTCAGCAATCGAAGTGCAGAGCCAGATAATGTGGCCGGGAATGAGGAAGAGACCAGCCGCGATGAGGAGCCAACACGACCTCAAGAAAGTGGCCGGGACCGTAGAACTCCAGTTAGGCAAAGTCGGACTCCGACGGATAATGAAGGAACAGGTGGTACCAGACAAGGCCAGGCATCGACTGAAGCACGGAGGAAAGACAAGGAACCAGTCGGGGGTCCAAATTTTTCGGGAAAAGATGCTGCATTGCCAACATCAGAGCCAGGGTCGGATGGTGAAGAGAGAGTTGCGACCGCTTTCACAGAAAGAATTATGATCGCGCCTTACCCCAAGGGCCTGGATATGAAAGATTTTCCTAAGTACGATGGGAGTCAGGATCTGCAGATCCATCTCGGCAATTTCATGATGGAAATCATGGTCAAAGGATACACAGGTTCCGTGATAGCACGTTTGTTTGCAGGAACATTTAGAGGACCCGCACAGCTTTGGTTTAATAGCCTGCCAGAGAAATCAATTCCAGACATGAAGGATTTAGAGAGAAAATTTCTACTTAACTTCGCCACAAGCAGGAAACAGCCAAAAACGGAATTTCAACTTGACCAGGTGAGACAAGCGCCTAAGGAAACACTGCAGAAATACTTACAGCGCTTCAAAGACATGGCGCTACAACTTCCGAGATTAAAAGAAGAAGTGCACTTGCATTGCGTCACTACCAGGTTGGACAAAGATTCGCGCTTAAAGAAGTCGATCATGAAACATCGTCCAGAGACTCTTGCCGAGTTCCGAGATCGTGCAAAGAAATACATAGAGCTTGAACAGATGGACATTATGAGTCGTGCACCACGGGAAAGGGGAGAAAGCTCACCTTCCCACAATAAGGATCGGTACGGGCAGAGCAAGCAAGACACCCGCAGTCGAGGAAGTGACAGCCGGCATCGTAGGAGCAAGGCAGAAGGAAGATATGATAGCTATGCCCCGCTAAAGGTATCTTAAGCCCAAATCTGGAAAGAAGTATCAATGACAGAAATGAAGAACGTTGAGCGACCGTGACCGTTACGAAGCGATGTCCCCTTAGACAGAACTCGATATTGCGAGTTCCATGACCAACACGGGCATACAACGGATGTTTGTTGGGATTTAAGGAATGCAATTGAGAAGTTTATCCGAGAAGGAAAACTTCGCCGCTACGTTATCCAGACACAGGGTAGGCAGAACAAGAGGCTGGGAAAATGGAGTAGAAGCCCGCCTGCAGAAAAAAGGAAGCGGGATTATAGAAAGACAGGATGGGGTACTGATGATGAATTCCCCCAGCCGAAATACGAGTGCAATGGAATAGTCGGAGGTTTTGGCAGAGGAGGGGATTCTGTGAGTCAGCGAAAGAAATATTTGAAGGAGGTCCTGTCTGTTAGTAACCGCCTAAGTTTCGAAGGAGGTGTAGCCAGGCCAAAAGTGCCACTGCTTGGATTCTCAGATGAAGAGTTAAACGATGTGTTGCCAGGACACTACGATGGTCTGGTTATAACCGGGACAGTGGAAGATTGCCGAGTCAAGAAGATATTTGTGGATAATGGGAGTGTGGTAGACATAATATTGTGGGATGCGTTCAAACGCATGAAGTTTGATTCAGAAGATTTGAGGCCGTGCAAAACTACTTTGACAGGTTTCAACAGAGAAGACACTCGTCCAAAGGGGTTTATTGATCTCAAATTAACATTAGGGACGAAAGAAGCGTTCGAGTCTGAAACGGTTCATTTTGTTGTGGCCGACTTTCCGTCTCCGTACAATATGATTTTGGGGCGGCCCACTATTCACAACTGGAATATGTTGGTATCAACCAACCATCAGAAGTTAAAGTTTATAGACAAAAAGAATCAGGTGGTTACTGTTAAAGGAGATCAAAAATATTCTCGGCAGTGCTATTTTGAGGCGGTTAAGGAAGGCAAGGCATTGAAGAAAGAGCGTTCCAATGAATCAGAGGCAAAGACAGAGAACAAATCCGTCCACGTGGTGGAATTAGATTTAAGGGAGGAGGATAAAATTCAGAGGGCTGAACCAAATGAGGAAGTAGAGGATTTCGTCTTGGGAGACGAACCCGGACAAACTACGAAGATTGGAAAGGTGTTATATCCCGAGGTTCGAGTACAGTTGGAGAAGTTTTTAAAGGCGAATAAAGATGTGTTCGCATGGAAACCGTCTGAAATACCGGGAATAGATCCCGAGTTCTGCTGTTACAAATTGGCAATTCTGCCAGGTTCAACGCCAGTCGTCCAAAAGAAGAGAAAGCAAGGTTCAGACCGAGGGAAAGCACTGGAAGTGCATATCAAAGAACTGGTCGAAGCCGGGTTTGTTAGGGAGGTGCAGTACACAGCCTGTCTGTCAAACGTCGTGATGGTTAAAAAGCCGAATGGCAAGTGGCGCGTCTGCGTCGATTATAAAGATTTGAACAAGGTATGTCCTAAGGATGCTTTCCCCATGTCCAACATCGACCAACTGGTTGACCGATCTTCTGGTTTCCAATTGCTGTCGTTCATGGATGCATACTCGGGATATAATCAGATTGCCATGCATCCCGATGATCGGGAAAAGACGACCTTTATCACGGACAATGCAAATTATTGTTATAATGTCATGCCATTTGGCCTCAAGAATGCCGGAGCAACTTACCAAAGGATGATGACTAAAGTCTTTGCCGATCAGTTAGGGAAGAACGTAAAAGTGTACGTCGATGATATGATTGTAAAATCCAAGGAGCAGGGAAATCACATACAGGATCTGCGCCAAACGTTTGGAAAGCTGCGGAAGCATCGAATTCACTTGAACCCAGCGAAATGTGCGTTTAGAGTGCCATCGGGCAAATTTTTGGGCTTTTTGCTGACTAACCGAGCCATTGAGGCCAACCCGGAAAAGTGCAAAGCGGTGTTAGAAATGAAGGCCTCGGTTAACAAGAAAGAAGTCCAACAGTTAACAGGGAGGTTGGCAGCCTTAACAAGGTTCCTGCCAAAATTGGCTGAGAAATCGCTCCCATTTTTTAAACTCTTGAAGAAGGAAGCTCAAGGAGGATGGAATGCAGAGTGTGAAGAGGCTTTTGCTAAAATTAAACAATGCTTGTCGTCCCCGCCGGTTTTATCTAGACCTGAACTCGGGGAAAAGTTGATTTTGTACTTATCTGTAGGTGAAGAAGCGGTCAGTGCGGTTCTGGTTCGAGAAACTGATGAAGGACAGAAACCAGTATATTTCGTGAGCCGAGCTTTGCAAGGGTCCGAGTTGGGGTACCAGAAATTAGAAAAGATGGCGTTGGCATTGCTGACAACTGCAAGACGACTTTGGTATTATTTTCATGGTCAGTCGATCGTAGTTAGGACGAATAAGCCCATACGACAGGTTCTACATAAACCAGATTTGGCGGGAAGAATGATAAGTTAGGCGGTTGAATTATCCGAGTTTGACATCACCTATGAAGCTCGACATGCAATCAAATCTCAAGCTTTAGCCAACTTTTTTGATGGAATTAACTTCACCACAGATGAAAGAGGTGGGACTGGAACCCTAGAAGGTGTTTGTTGATGGCTCATCAAATTTGCAAGGAAGTAGAGCAGGAGTTATTGTTGAGAGTCCAGAAGGCGTTGCTATGGAGTTCTCTCTCCGACTTGATTTCCCGACGTCAAATAATCAAGCCAAGTATGAGGCCCTAATCGCAGGCTTGTTACAAGCAAAGGAAAATGGAGCTCGACAAGTGCATGTACTCACGGATTCTCAGTTGGTTGCATCACAAATTCAAGGAACTTATCAAGCGAAAGGACTGCTTTTGGCAAAATACTTGGCAAAGGTTAAAGAAATCATGGTAGACTTTGATGAGGTGACAGTGACACATATTCCACAGGCAGAGAATGTAAGAGCCGATATTCTCTCAAAGTTAGCCAGTACAAAATGTCCGGGAAATATACGAACTGTTGTTCAGCAAAACTTGCCAGAGCTGAGTTGCGTAATGTTGATCTCAGATTCCAATGATTGGAGAAAACCAATTGCCGACTATCTGGAGCAAGGAATCACTCTCGAGGATGCTATTGAGTCGAAGAGTTTGATAAGAACAACAGCTTCTTACGTGATGATAGACGACCAACTGTATCGCAAAAGTGTGCATTCCCCATGGCGAAATGCCTCAGTAAAGATCAAGCTCACTACGTCTTGGCAGAAATCCATGAGGGAATTAACGGACAGCATGTGGGCGCAAAGGCATTGGCTCGGAAGGCTATTCGGGCAAGATACTATTGGCCTACCATGGCCCAGGACACCAAGGATCATGTCCAAAAGTGTGAAAGCTGCCAGAAACACGGGAAGATTATATGGGTACCACCATCTAATTTGGCGGCAATCATTGCACCATGGCCATTCTTCAAGTGGGGCATGGACTTGTTGGGACCGTTTAAACCAGTACCTAGGTAGCTAAAATGGTTAATCGTTGTAGTCGATTACTTCACCAAGTGGATTGAGGCCGAGCCATTGGCCACAATCACCTCGGCTAGGACTCAAAAGTTCTTTCAACGAAGTATAATTTCACGATTTGGGATCCCGGCGGAGATAGTCACAGACAATGGAACGCAGTTTGTTGATAAAGGGTTTCAGAAGATGGTGTCTGAATTTCAGATCAAGCATCATTTTGCTTCCGTAGAACATCCCCAATCCAATGGGCAAGCGGAGGCAGCCAACAAGATCATTGTTAGTGGACTGAAGAAGCGAATGGAAGAAGCTCGAGACAGTTGGGAGGAACAATTATACTCAGTACTGTAGGGATATCGAACAACAGTACAATCATCCACAGGAGAAACGCCTTTCAGGCTTACATACGGCTGTGAGGCCATGATTCCCGTTGAGGTGGGTGAGCCTTCCTGGAGGAGGCAACGAGTTGCGCAGGATGAACAGGCTAATGGCGAGGCTATCGCGGTCGAATTGGATTTAATTGATGAAGTTCGGACCACGGCTCATTTCAGAGTTCTGGCAGCAAAGCAACTTATTGCAGCTCGGTATAATAGGAAGGTGGGTCCGCATTCGTTCAAGAAGGGCAATTTAGTGCTTCGAAGAGCCAACATAGGCAACAAAAATGCCCGAGAGGGAAAGTTGACGGCTAATTAGGAAGGTCCTTACAGAATTAAGGAGCAACTTGGGAAAGGAGCTTACACTCTGGAATCATTAAAAGGAGAAGCTATCAAGAGAACATGGAATGCGGACAAGCTCAAGGCTCATTATAGCTAAAGTCTTTTCTTTCAGCGATTTAAAACTTCTAGGTTTTTTTTGTTATTGTCAATTCCTTTTGTTAAGTTTGTTTTCAGGCAACTTCGTCACGAGTTCTCCGTTTGGAATTCTCGGTTATGTAATGACAATTGCTTAATGAAGAATATGGAGTCGTGAAACCCGAGTTTCGCGATGTTTTTACGATGAAGCAACTCACAAAACACGTAGCGATAAAATCGCCAGCGGAACAATCCGCCCAACATATATCTAAAGAATATAGCGGCAAAGCCGCCAAAATCGTGCGAGCGAAGCTCGGGTTAGGTAACTCGGGTTTATCATATCGCGCTAATGGCCAAAGACAAATATGTACGGAACCATTGCAAACGCATGATTTCGTAAATAGCAACATAGTTGCCAAAAAATGTAACGTTCGTGTGTATCTGCCAACCTTGATCACGTTGGCTTTTACACTCTTCTTGCGGAAGACAAAAACGGAAGGAAGAAAGCATGATTCAACAAATTCGAAGTAAAGCAACAATGTGTCTCATAAATGAAGCCCGACGTGGGCATTACAATTTGTGCGCAACATAAAGAAAAAGCAAGTTCGCAAAGTAAATACAATAAAAACGTTCAAGTCTGCACGTGTTGGTCTTCGCTGCCTTCATCCAGGGTCTCCTCAGGGCCACTTGGAATGGGAGCTGGGACAAATACCCCATCGTTAACATAGGCATTTACATGCACTCCCTCCAAATTTAAGGCCACGTCTGGATTTCAGAAGTGAACTTGCTCCAAGGCGTTCTCAAAGGCATCCACGACTCCCCATTTCAGCTTGAGAATGTTGGCATGAGTCGCAGCAAGAGCTACTTGACTAGAATCAAGTTCTGATTCCAACTCGATAATCAAAGACTTGTGCTTCATAATCGAGGCCATATCATTCTCGTGAACTTGTAGCCGGTGCGTTGCCTCAGATTCCGCCTTGTGCAGTTTGTCTCGTAACAGAATAAGCTCATCAAACAAGCTCTCTTTTTCTTCCCTTGCCACCTCCAAGTCCTCGCATGCCTGGCTTAATAGTTTGCTTGCTTCTTTCTTCTCGGCCTCTAGAAGGTCCATGTCTTGTTCTTGGAGACCGACCTTCTCTTTCAAATGAGTAGCGAGTTGACAAACACCGGCTTTTTTCAGATTGAGACGCTCCATCTCTTTGAGTTATTTAACCTCTGTCGTTGTAATCCTTTTCCCGTCGTAGTAATGTGCGGGTGGACGTAGAGCTTTGCGAAGAGTAGCAGATATTTTGTTTTCCCACAAGAAAGAGGTGGGAAGTCGGATGGCAGGAGTAGAAGCAGCTGGGGTAACCTCAGGCTCTACATTCTCAGGATGTGTTGGTGGGGGAGACGGTGGAACCTCGACTTCTTCGGTTGAAGAACCGATTATCTTCTTTTTCTGTGAAATTTTAGCCTTTTTGGGAGCTGCTTGTTGAGTAGGCTTAGTACTCGGGGCCGTTCTCTTTGTCCCCGGGGTCATTGGTCGAGATGTGGGGATCGCTATCTCGGTACGACAGGTCACACCCAGATACTCGGGCCTCTTTCCCATCGGGTCACCTGCAAGATAATAAGCAGCAGAAGTCAAATACCAAAGTTAATAGCGAAACAACACTCAACAAAAATACTTGTTCATACCCGCAACCGTCTCTTTCCAGTTAAAAGAGGCGATATATTCTGCTGACTCAAGTAACGTATCTCTCTTAATGAGGGCGGAAAGAGAATCAAGTGCCTTTCTCTCGGAATTTGTCAATTGGGTAATAGGGGTTAAAAAATCCTCAACCAAATGCTTGTGGTGTTCTTCATGCCAATACAAGGGGAACCATCCTTCAATTTCTCCAGAATCAGAAGCTTGAAGGAACCACGGGATATTTCCGGGTTTGGCAATCACTTTAAAAGAGGAATTCTTAAAGCCTTTCCATGAGTCTGTAAAAGGTTTAAGGAATTTGCGGCCATGGGATGCTCGAAGTGAAGTCCAGCCAAACCGTAGTTGATCACTTTCCGCGGAACGGTTCGTTTCTAGCAAAGTAAAAAAATGGAGGAAGATGGGAACGGAACATAGAATGCTGTGTTTTTGACAGAAACCCTCAAAGGCTACGACAAATGCCCAGCCATTAGGATGAAGTTGAGAAGGGGCGAGGTGCAAATGTCGGAGCAGATTCATTTGAAAGTCTGAAAATGGAAATTTCATTTTCAGACGAGTGATCAGATCCTTGTAAAAATAAAAGAAATGACAGTCGTTGCTGCTCAGACGGGTTGAAGCCACTGACTCATTGGCTAGGGGAAGACATACGACATATCCTTCTCCACCTCGGATGGTATTTGAGAGTGCATGAAAATGCATCTTATTTTTTGCGCTGGCAATGGCGTCACTCACAGCGTATTCTTTAAGTGGAGACATTTGCGAAGGTCCTGAAGGGGTAGATTCTCCGGTCTCAGATTGGTTTGTTTGATGTGAAGGGGAAGACATTAAATACCTATAATGAAAACAGCAAAACAAATAGAGGCAGAATCAGAATCATGAGGTATACCTGACGCTACAGGATTTTCATGGCGAGTTTCAAACAAGGGCGGCAAATAAGTTTGTGAAGTGGCGGCCGAGGTAATCAGAGGTCTCTTATTACAGTGACATCTATCTAACAGTTTCTTGGCTTCTCTGTCATGACCGTGGCGGATGAGTTCAATTGCCTTATAATTGCACTCATCGCAAGGAGTAGGGCCTTCAGCATCTAAAATCGGGTTAGTAACCTCGGCAGCTCTAGGTGGAGTTGGCAAAATGTGTGGAGGAGCGGCAAGCGATTTTGCAACGGGTAAAGGGGGAGCCTTGATGCCCGCCTTACTAGCCTTATTACTGCCGCTTCCCCGAGATGGGCGAAGCAAGGCCTCCGTTTTTTCCTCTTCAGTGGGAAGGATGGACCAGAGCCAGAGTTTAGTTCTTCTGGGGACGCGCTCAAGTATTTCTCTATCCTCCTCCGGGATGGGCCTACCATACATATCTACTAGCGGGGGTTTTGGGTCCATCTTAAGGAGTGAAGGGCAAAAATGTCAAGCAGCAAACAAGTTATACATGTCAAACCCAGGCTACCCAGAATGCTAAGAATGCACAGTCAGAGAATAATGAAGGCATGAGAAAGCAAATGAGAATAAGGAGATGTATAGAATTGCAACAACTCAGACTGATTGTATTTCACAATGGTTTTTGACATTCTCTTATTTGGAGAGGAATTCGTGTGTCACCACCGTCGTTCAAAGGTTTCCAAAAACTCAACAAAACGCTAATAGAGATGAAGAACAGATGAAAAACAGGAACCAGGCATATTCAAGCATATGAAAACTGGAAAAAGGAGAAGATTAACGTTGTGGCGCGAATGAGAAATTACCTGATAATAAGAGAAGAAGAAGATTCTAAGCCGCGAAGGAGAAAAAGCTAGGAAATTTCTGAGCAGGAAGAAGCGGATAGGTAAAAGCAGAAACGGGGTAATGTGGTTTATTTATAAGCAGTGAAGAAGTGTAACGTTTGGAACTCAAATGTTTCGTCGGTTATGAGAAGGCCAGAGTTAAAACCCTAGGGGTAATCATGATACTTAGGGTGTGACGTATGGTTTCAATAGGCACGATAACCGAAGGCGACTTGGGAGGATGCGTTGTTTTAAATGCGGAAACGATGGTTATACGAAACGATGTGAGCAAGCGAAAAGACGCTTGGTCAGACGAGTAGTCGTATTCGTTAACGTGATGAAGGTTATGATTGAAACCTTGAGGAAGGTGCAAGAGCCAAAGTTGGCAGTTCACTGACATGAAGCTAAAGGTTAGTGTTACGACGAGTTGAGATTCCAGCAGAAATAATGTCGAGACGTTACCACCAGGCATTACATAAGCTTGGAGAGTCGGGACCCAATTTTGGAGCAAACTCGGCAGTTCAAAAGCCTGAGCAGCCGACTTTGGGTGCAACTGTTATGGATTTTAGGAATTGGGCCTTGACAAGTTAAGCCCAATGGAAGAAGAGCATTTCCGCCACCAACGCACGATCGGGGTAATGCACGTAATGGGGGCATGGAACGCCCCATGACCGAGGTAATGCACGTGATGGGGGCATAGAACGTGCATTTAGTGGATAAGTGCTCCCACCAAACTCAGACTTGTATGTTACTTCTATAAATAGGGAAACCTCCCCTGGTGAACGGTACACAATTTCATCTCCTTCATTCGTATTTTATCACTGAGCACACACCCTACACCAAAAGCGGCACTCCGCTACCCGTATTGCTCAGTGATCATCTTGCTCAGGGTTATCTCTCCCATAGATAATCCTGAGTAATTCCTAGACAGATCCTAAATTAACTCCAACCAGTCTCAAAGGGCTGGACATTCATGTTTCACTACGAAACAGTTTCAAAGACAAACCTTTTTTATTCTTGTCAATACTACGAACTCTCTGTGTCCAAATAAAAAATGGTTTTTTATGGTTTAACGTAATTAAAATTTTATATACAAACAAAGAAAAAAGGAAAAAAAAATTTAAGTTAGAAATTTCAAGGAAATAGTGAAATCTGTCTCTTTTTTTTTTTGGTGAAAAGGGGTATATCAACCAAATAAAATGTCAATCAATATTTACAAAAATCGAGCAAACAGAGAGTAAGTACCTAAGACATCAATAGTGTTCGAGGCTTTGGTAGTATGTTCAACGATCATAGAGTGATAGCCACAATCTCTCTCTCCTGGTTGATATTATTCTCCCAGAAATTAATAACCAATGATTGGTTGTCCTTTAGGGTCCATTTGGTATTTAGGATTTGTAGGGAAGGGAAAATTTTTATGAGTTGTATTTAAGAAAATTGAATAAGTGAGATTGCAAAATTTTAATATGTAAGATAAAAGAGTAAGAAAACTTAATTAAAAACTTAGGTAAATGAGCAAAAATATATATATGCTTTACCCTCAGGAGCACCAATCACCTTATGCTTTTTCTAGGAGCAAAAATACACATGTGGTTACATTTTTGGAGCAAAAATAACACCCACCGTTAATTCATCATACGTCTGTTACATATGAAGTTGATAGTAATAAATCCTCGCTCCAACGCTCATGCTTTCTGCTTTTCGTTCTTTGGTTCCGCTTCTCTATGCATTAATTGCATTCTCAATCATGCTTGTGGTTTGAATTTAATACACTTCGTTTGACTCCCCATTTCCACCAATTTCTTAAATCCTCGATCTGTATAGGGAGCAGCCACATGAGTTCAAGTAATGGAAAAGCCGCGGATCAAAAGCCCTTCAGGATCTTTGTGGGTTATGATCCTCACGAAGAAGATATGCCTACCAGGTCTGTCACCACTCAATCCTCAAGAGGTCCTCCATTCCCGTGGAGATTGCACCAACTAGGCAGTCTGATCTGGGGATGACTTTTGCTTCTAAACTGTACTCCCCCCTCTTTTTTTTTCATCCTAATTGCTCTTGCTGTTGCTCTTACTTCTTATATGAAAAACGCAGACACAAATCAAAAACTGAATTTGTTGGGAAAAAAAAATAGAATACCCCTATTCCGAGCTCATAGAACAAGGGCATTAGATAAATGTATAGTATTGAAATCCGACATTCATTATTAATTAAGTCTTCTGCTGCGAGGATTTTATATGCTCATGTGTTTTTATTTAGACCAAAATCTAACATCTCCCGAACAGTGATATGGCTTTGATTAAACAGTAACTATCTGAAAAATGAGGCTATGGTTGAACAGATAATAGCAAAAACCAGGAAAAACATGAACAAGTGAATAAAGCAGAGTATGATGAGGGACTTACAATAATCTCTGCAATAACATGAGGCTGCCTCATGGGCTTCATGAGAAAATAAAGCAAGACCACACGTGATGATCACCACGAGGCAGATTTGTAAGATGGCAAGAGGAAGAGCATAATCAACATATGCTAGGAATTAGTGGATGTTGTCGTTTCTTAGTTCCTGAGCAGCAATGATAAAGAACTCAATGAAGATAAATCTAAATGCTCTGAATCAAAGCTTGGCACACTAACAGATGTTTGGTCATTAACAGTAGGTGTGATTTTTACTCCATTTTCTTAACCACATGGGTACTTTTGCTACCAAAAAAAAGCATATGGTGCTTGGCGCTCCCGGAGGTAAAACACATGTGTATTTTTGCTCTTTTACCCTAAAAACTTTATATCCCACTTCTCTCATTTTTTTAAAAAACCCAACTCAAAATTTTTTTCCCTTTGCCCATTTTCCCTCCCTTCTTCTCATACCAAACAAGCCCTTCATGGTTTCCCAGGGAACCGAGAGATATTATTATCTAGCATGTATTGCCTCTAGCATTCTATAGCAAGTGGGCACTTCCAAAAGATATGATCCGCATCTTCGTTGCCACTATTACATCTTTTTTTTTTATTGCATCATCCTGTATTCAGTTTAGGATTCGTGACTGCCACTTCCAACATAATTGTCTTCTCTAAGACTTGAGTTTCTAGAGGAATCTGGCGAGGCCTTACTCTTCTAGGCCAACTCTATTCATGCCACTATTGCAGAGTTCACAAGTTGCAACAATGGTTAGATGCCTTTTTTTCTTGCTAAGCACATGTATCCTTCTTTTGGAAATAATCATATTCAAAGCACTGTCGGATATTAAATGTGGGCACCTCACAAAATGGAAACTCACTTTAATTCATCATGTTGTGAGGGATTAACCCTTCCGTTAGACCCAACCGCCATTGGTGGTTAGACACCTTTTCATTCTCTCATTTTGGTGAGGAGGTTATTTTTTAAAGCAAGCCAGAGGTCCAGTTTTGACCATCTGCGAGAAAAGACCATGAGTAGTCCAAGCAGCCCAAAAATTGAAGGGCTTTGGGTTGTGGCCTATTAGAGAGTGACGCCCAAGAACCAAAAGCAAATGGCTATGATCAAAGCTTTTGGTGACTAAACTCAAATTTACATTACATTTCAATTGAAATGCTTGTTAGTACGTAGTAGTTCAACATATATATAAAAATTGGGCTGCAACTTCTAGCTTCCACTTTCGAATGAGGTACCCTAGTTTATAGTTAAAACCTTTCTAAAAATATCATTCTTTTTTTTTTGGGGGATAATAAAGACGAGCTAAAGCTTGAAAAGGGAAAGGAACTAGATTATAAAACTCTAGCCCCTAATACAAAATAAAAACAAAATAAAGAAAACTAGGAATGGCAGGGTCGCTGATCCTTCAAAAATATATCAAGGCATCCTCTAGGGATAACAGGAATCATAGCCATGTTGGCACCAACAACATCATGATGGCCTTGCTTGGCCATGAAGTCAGCACAAGAGATATTCTTTCTTGAAGTATGATGAAGTTCCACGTCTTAATCTCAGAATAGAAGGTCCTTAGTCTCCACAATGATGTCCTTGAGGGGGTGATCAGTAGGAGAGTCTCTCATAAGAATATTGATAGCATCAAGAGAGTCAGAGTAGATAACAATTCTCTGAAAATCCATCTTGAGACCAATCTGCAACCCTACCAAGATAGCATAAATTTCAACTTCAATGACAGAACAGAGGCCAAGTGCTTTATAAAACCTTATCAACTAATCTCCATGGGAATTCCTCAGCACTCCTCCGCAGGCCGCTTGATGGTGATGAAGAACCAATCCATCCACGTCAATGTGAACAATGTTGTCAGGTGACGGGGTCCACGATTCCTCTTCAAGCATGTCAAGTTGAAAGATTAGATGCTTAAGCTTCTGGTTTGCTCCATTTTCCATAAGAAGGTAGTTGCACCGGTGTAGCATCTCCCTGGTTTCCGTGCTCTCTCCCTGAAAAATAAATTTACATCTGGAAGTCCAAAAGATCCAGCACCCTAGACTGAAGATTCTTGTCCATGAGAAGTTTTGAAATCTTCCCTTTTCGGGCTTGTGATTGGTGTTCCAATTAAGCCAAAGCTTCATGCTACCAGAGAAAAATTGAGAGAAATAGTTAGGTTTTAAAATTTGTTTCCACAAGTTTTTAGCACACTCACAATCATGAATTATGTGAATCACACTTTCCTCATAGTTACAGTGAAAATGGCAACCAGTATCATTGGTGAGGCCCCTCCTAGCCCGAAGAGAGTTGGTAACGAGCCTCTCATGACCAACTTACCACATGAACTATTTAACTTTCTTGGGGATTTGCCATTTCCACACTTGGGACCAAATATTGATAGTGGTCTCACCTCCTCTGTCAGAAAGGTATTGGTAGGCTGATTTTGTTGGAAATTATGCCCTAGGGGCAAGTCATTGTACTTTAAACATTAATGTCATTTAAAGTATTCTCCATTTCGTTATCATTTCATTTGCATGTTTATAGTGACAACTGTATTCTTGGATATATCTTATAGATTATCATAAATGTCCCTGGTCAGTCATCTACGTGGAAGTGAAGATGAAATAAGACTAGTATGACTTTGATGAGGTATAGAGATACGAATCAAAATCATAGGCACTTGTAGAGTACAAGGTGCTGGACCGATCCACTATGAGAAAGCTGCATGGATTTAGTCATAAGCTTATCTCATGTATAACCGCGTTACAACGCCCTTTGACCTGAGATCATCATGGATTCCTACATGATGAGTCACTGATCTTTGACCTAGTCAAAAGTCACCTTTGACCGGGTGATGATAAAGGCTATGATCAGGATCAGTGGTTTTCGTGCAAAGGAATGTGAATGGTTAAGATGAGATTTGTCCCTCACATTTGTAGAGATATAATACTGGGCCCCTTGATGAGTGAGTCTGAGAAATGTATGACCATACTATGATAGAAAGGAGTTTTCATTTCTATTAGACTACTCAAGAATCAAGAAAGTAATAGTCAAGAACAGGAAGTTGACATTATCCATGCCTTATTCTTGACCAAATTATTGCGTGACAAGGGACATTACATGGTTATACGATAGGTTGTATCGTGTCATTAATCCCCATATGAATTGAGTAGTCGCAATGTCTTGCTAGAAGCCACTTGCAACTTGTGAGCTGGTACAGTATTGGCCCGCTGCCAATCTCATGTGGGCTTGCAGGGTCGCATACAAGAATAGCCCAACAAGAGCAAAAATGTCCAAATTTATTCAATCTTAGATATATTTAAGATTTAAAGAATACTGTATTTAATCTAGGATGAATATATATATATATATTATTAAATTCGAAAATAATATAATAATATTATTTAATAGAGATTATAATATTATTATATAATATTTGTTTTATATTTAATTTATTTGATAAAGTAAATATCTAAAACAAATAGAGATATTGTATCTTAGATTTAATTTTTGAATAAAGATATCATATATCTGATTTAATTAGCATTGAGATATATAGTATCTCAAATTTAATTAAATAGATAAGATATCATATCTCATATTTAATTTATAGAGATAAATTAAATTAGAAGGCTTTCAATTTGGATTAAATAAATAGATTAGATTAAATCTATTTGATAGATTTAATTAATATATTATTTTAATCCAAATTCATATTTCAATATTAATAGGGATTAATTTTGTATATATAATACGCCTATGGGTTTTAGAAAAACCTACGGGGCATTTGGTCAGGCGTATTAGAAAAGCCGCGAGAAACCTTAGAGAGAAAGAGAAGAGACGCGAGAATACTAAAGGCGCTAGCACGCTGTCGTCGGTGTTGGAGGCCGTTCATGTGAATACCGGTAGAAGGAGTGGATTCGCAAAGTCGGCTCCTGTTGATCGAGTAGGTAGCCCACCAAATCAAATTGAACAAGACGCTTATTAATTTGCTTAGGTACGGTTCCTTTCTAACTTGATTTAAACGCCATTGATGGATCCTCCGATGGGATTTGTAAGTTTTTCTAATTCTGCTGTGTGTACGGATCCCAATAGATTTAACAAAGAATCCCCCATCCTTAGTAGCTCTCCAAGTAAAGCAATCTGATGAATTATTAGAGGGGGAAGGGGTGTGCATTTTGGACATGATATTGATAAGATCTGGGGGGAGGACTCCAAGCCATTTGTGATAGTCCCACTGTCCGTTAGACAGAAGATGATCCCTAACCGTCTCATCTTTGTTCACAAAGGAGGGGTGTTGAACAAAGGATATGATTGGTTGAGCAAGGGGGAGCCAAAGGTCAGTCCAGAACTTGGTTCCCTCCCTGCTGTTGACCTTTTTGCTGACATCGGTAAGGAATTTCTCCCAAACTTCAACAATTGCTTTCCAAGCAAAGGAAGAGCTTCTCTTTCTGGAAACATTAGGCATGTGAAGGTCACCACAATTGTACTTGGACCACAAGCATTGGACCTAATGGGTGTCTTTCTTAGTTAGGAGGTTCCAACAAAGTTTCATAATGAAAGCTTTGTTTTGGCGACAGAGGTTTTTGAAGCCAAGACCCCCTTGCTTCTCAGTTTGAGTAGTTTTTTTCCCAAGTAATAAGATGCATTTACCTCACATCAACTTCCGAGGACCAGAGGAAATTCTGAAAAATTTTCTCAATTTCTCTAATAGTACATATAGGAAGAAGAGTTGATTGCATGTAGTGACTGGGCAGTGAGGAAAGAACAGACTTGATGAGCACCAAGCGCTCTACAATAGTAAGAAATTTACTCTTCCATGTAGACAGCTTATTCCTAGCTTTTTGCACAATAGGGTAGTAGGTGGCTTAAGAGACTCTTTTATGGATAATCGAAAGCCCCAAGTATTTACCAAGGTCAACAGTAATTCCAATCCCAAGGAGATGGCTTAACTCGAGAGCCTTGTTGAAGTTAACTTTTCTAGAGCAGAACATCCAGATTTATCAAGATTAATTATATGCCCTCAGACTTCACAGAAACTTTGCATTACTTTACGAACTTCAAGCATTTGGCTATTAGAAGCTTCTGTGAAGAGGAAAACATCATCGACAAAGAACAAATGAGAAATATGGGGGCTACCACACTTGAAGAGAAAAGGCTTCAAGCGGTGGGCTTCACATTCAGATTTTATTAAGTGGCTGAGGCACTCCATACATAGGATAAAAATATAAGGGCTCGGAGGGTCGCCTTGTCTAACTCCTCTAGATGGAATGAAGCTCGAGCTTTCATCACCATTCCAGAGGATAGACATAGAGGTAGAGGTAGAGGAAATAGATGCCATAATGAGATCGATAGGGCTATTTTCCAAATTGAGACACTTAAGGGTGTTTTGAATAAACCCCTAGTCTAACCTGTCAAAAGCTTTCTCCATATCAATTTTGATAGCCACAAAACCTTTCTTTTTCCTATATACTTTCATGGAGTGAATGATTTCTTGGGCTATAAGGATATTATCACAGGTAGATCTATTAGCCATGAAACTACACTGCTCTTGACTAATAAGATGGGGCATGATCCCTCTAAGCCTATTAGCAAGGAGTTTAGTAATAATCTTTAAGCTCACATTGCATAGGGAATTGGGCGGAATTCCTTTAGCAAAACAGGATTATCAACTTTGGGAATAAGAACAACTTTGGATTGATTTATACCCGACAAGTTGGAGGGGTTGTTAAAACATTTTTCGATGAAGTCACATATTTTATCACCCACAATAGCCCACTGAGACTGGAAAAATGAGCTTGAAGGCCATCCAGACCCGAAGCTTTAAAGGCTCCCATGGCAAATGCTGCATTTTTTATCTCAATCTTGCAACCATTTCCTGATAGAGAGCAGAGGGAATTATCGTCAATGATAGGGAAATTGGAACACCACCCCTCAGGGTCTCTCATATAAACGTCCTTGGTTAAAGATTTTTAAAGAAGTCGTGGGCCATCAATTTCAAAGTGTCATGGTCATAAATACACTCCCCCTCGTCATTTTTAATGCCACCAATTCTCTGCTTCTTCCTTTTGACCATGGTTGATGCGTGAAAGAACCTTGTATTTTTGTCACCCCTATGAAGCCATTTACTTCTAGATTTTTGGAACCAAACGATTTCTTCCTGAGTAGCAACTTTATGGTAATCTTCCCAAAGCTTTCTTTCAAGCCGAAAAAGACTAGTTTGAAGGTTCATTTTCCTGCTTCTATCAATACCTTCCAACCGCCTCATCAACTCTTTTTTCTTCCTGGTGAAGTTTCCCACATGGTTCTCATTCCACTTCGAAGTAAAATCTCTGAAATTTTGAAGAGCATCAAGCCAATTTTTCCCTCACCAGGCTTCAGAGGTAATATCTTTAAAATCATTCTCAAGAGACCAAGCAACCTGGTAGGAGAAAGTTTTTTGAAAGCAATGGCGATGAGGGGAGGGACTAGAATTTACGACCACAATCCAATGATCAGATTTGAATTTAAGTTCATGCCGGACGATGGAATTAGGGAAGTAGTTGAGCCAATCGAAATTTGTGAAAACCCAATCCAATCTTTCTTTCAGGCCCTGTTTTTCCCACATAAATTTTTCCTCTTAGACCCTCCCTCTATACAATCCCTAAAATGATTTATAGAGGTCCATGAAGGAACGCCACCACCAAATTTATCAGAAAGGGAAAGATAGGCATTAAAGTCACCCAAAACTAACCAAAGAGAGGAGGAGCTATTGGCTAACAGATGAAGGGAGTTCCACAACGTGATTCTGCCAATAGAGTTAGTCTCACCATAATCCACAATCACAAGACTTAAGAGATTGGAACTCTGATTGATGACTTGACAGTGAATCAACTGGGTGTTAGAGGAAATATAGGTGATATCAAAACTTTCATTGTTCCATAAGAGCCAAATACCACCAGAAAACCCAGTAGATTCCACACAGATCCAATGACTAACACCAATCTTGCAGCAAACATTATCAACTCTAGCACCGCTAATATGAGGCTTAAGTAGACAAAGGATATCAATATTATATTTTTTTAACAATATCATTAACAAAAATAGGGAAGGTTCGATTGCTGGCCCCTACAATTCCATGAAGCTATAATCATTAAGATAAATGTAAAAGAATAGGGAGCATATACTTACTTGGCATGCCTAGCATTTGGTTCCACAGGTCCCAGCTTAAATTGTGTTTCAACTACCAAGGATTCTTGTCCCTCTGTAAAGTCTGCAATATCATCAACATGCTCAATCATCTCGTCAGGATGACTTGGATTATTAAGGTTTAACCCCCCCTAGGTAGAGATCCAATTAAGGCAAGTTGGAGTTGTTCAATAGGCAAGCTCGCAGGATTACAATTTGGAACCACGAATGTTTTATGATTTTGTAGGAGGATATTTCCATGGACTATATTATGTGATCTTTTCCCTTTAGTTGTCTTAGTAGGGACATTTCCTTGGCCATAATGTGTCCCATCAGCAATATTAGCGACATTAGACACCTACCCATCACCTAGGAGAATAGCTTGCTTGGGCTCTGAAATAACAAGGCCCAACGGATTGGCTTTTGAAAATTGGCTTAGTCTAGAGAGTCAAATGAAACATTAAAAGAGTTGGGGTTGGAGGAAGCCTTAGGCCGAACTATGGTGACATCTAAGTTTTATCCCTAGGCTTAAATAGGGTCCTGACTTTCGGCCCGCCCTTTTGCCGGTGGCCGGTCCAGCGGCACTTTGCATTGACCAGAATCCATCATAGAGGTGATACACAGTTCCTAAGAGACAGAGTTTTTTCGCCAAAAAAAGAAGTTGGAAATTGAACAAAAATGTCATCCTTTGTCTACATTACTTCATTTTAAACTATGTTCAACATGATTGATTCAAAACAAAATCTGTTAAATAGTCAAAATAAATTGAAAAAATAAATCTATACATGCGACCAAGGTAACCTTTTTAAAAATTTTAATCGTGTTATAAAACTAATGAAAATGGAAGAAAGTAGAACAGAGAATACAAAAGAGAGAGGAGTCATTCTTATTCATCTCATAGTGTGTTGAGTGTGAGGCTATTTATAGCCTATGAAAGCACACACCTCACTCATTAATTTGCAATATACATTGAGCATTCCTGCAGTACAGCACACTAACACCCATACAATTACTTTCCCAGTTTCCGATTGTGGGCTACTAGGCGGCAAACATGTGCCACCTACATACCTTAATATATATATATATATATATATTATACACCCAAATGATTCTGATGAATTGGCACTGAATGTGGAAAGATAAAAGTTAATGGACATCTACATAATTAATATATTCATAACAAAACGACAATTGTAAGATTTTTTTTATAACCGATCTTAAGATTAATTACCTATATGCATGGGTGGAAATAAGCTAAGCCTACGACCTAACCTAACCTATTTAGTAAATAAGTCATGCTCATACTCAAGCCTATTTTTAAACCTATTTAGATAAACAGACCAGACTTACTTTCATTGGGTTAGCCTATTCAATTTTTTAAAATTTATACTATAATATAATTCAATATAATATAATATAAAATAATTATTTATAAAATTTTAATTCTAAATTTCACATCTCATTGTCATTTAGACACACTCAACCCTTGCATTTTTTAATCCTTCGCCCTAACCTCTCTTTTCTTTTAAGTTCTATCACTCGAGATGGCAACGCTAATTCGTTCCCCCTCTCCTGATTTACGTGGTATGCTAAAACATAATAATCACTGTAAATTTATTTCAATGCCAAATAAAATATTATAATCTTAATAGGAGGAGTTTGTCTCATTTTATGTGGGAAAAATAAAAGAGGTAAAATCTAGTTTTATATATTGCTTATTATACTTGGTCGATTTTAAAAAATATATCTCATTAATCAACAACAATTAGTTTTTTATTCCTATGTATTCGGACTACTATTATCACTAAGCCTTCTTTTCATTTCCTTACTAAACCCTCATACTATGACCAAAAAATGGATCATGTGCTTTTAAAATATAACGTATGATTGTAAATAGGCTTGAATGGTTATATACGAATTTGAGGAATAAGTTTTTGACCCTATTTAAAGACCTACATTTTCCTAAACCCTCATACTATGACCAAAAATGGATCATGTACTTTTAAGACATACCACTCTGGTCCTATTTATAAGTCTCTTTTGACCAAAAAAATTTGGTCCTATTTATAAGTCCCCTTTGACCAAATAAATAAGATTATGATAATTTTGTCCATATTAATTATACCAATGAAAATAGAGAGAAGAAAGAGTTGAAGATACCCAATCATAAATAAGGGTAAAGTTGAAAATTCACCTCATAATCATTGAGCTAACTACCTCTCCTTGGTATGTGTGATTTGGTCAAAAAAGGACTTATAAATAGGACCAAAGTGGTAACATATGATTGTAAATTGGCTTGAAGGGTTATATGAATTTAGAGAATATGCTTTTAAGCTTATTAAAAAGCATACATTTTAAGTTTTTTTTTCTTTTTGCTATTGCACCCGGTTCACCAGAGCTTCGCCCTGCCTAATCCGGATCGAGGTTCTGTCGGGCGCATACACGGGGACCTCTCCCAGTGGAGTTTTCTGCATCCACAAGGACTCGAACTCGAGACCCTTGCTTAAGTGGCCCAAGTCCCTTCCATTTGAGTCAACTCCCGCTGGTACATTTTAAGTATTAAGTATGCATTTTAAAAAGGCTTTAAGGCCTTTTGAAGGCCCAGATTCAAATCTAAATAAAAAAACTATACACAGGCTCAGACTTTGAATCTTTATTATAGGCCCAAATCTATTTAAGTAAAGTTTAACCTATCATAACTTATTTCCACACCTATAACTAGCGGAAGTTGGCCTGAGTGGAAGAGGCTCTGGTCGCTTAAGCAAAAAGTCTCAGTTTCGAGCATTTGTGAATGCAAAAAACTTCCCTGAGAGAGGTTCTCGCTTTAACACCTGATAGAATTTCGGAGTGATTGCACACTTTGCCACCATTTTTATTATTTAAAAAAAAATATTTCCACCCCTATATGTACGTTGCCTCTCGGGGGAAAAGTACAATAGTCATTGCAATAAAAGATGAAAAATAAAAAAACACAGCATTTATTTATTTATCTTTTAGTGACAATACCGCATTTATTTTAAATTACATTAATTTTCAGTATTTTAAATTAATTGCAGATCATCACAGATAACAAACCTAAAAAATCACTAAATACTTTGTCATTTTCATCAACCCGTGAGTCCAACTTGCAAGTGGATTGATGATTCTAATATTCCGCTTTTTCTATTTTGGTGAATGAATTATAAAAATGAGACAATGACATATGAGATCCCACATGAGAAATAATTTTATTTACGTCACAAATTTCAGAAATGTCATGGAAAAAATATATTTAATATTTTATAAAATTATTATCATAATATTTTATATTTTAAAAATTTTAAATGTAACGGCCCGGAAAAAAAAAATTTAATTAAATCAGATTGGGGAATAGATTATATTATTATAGTATAAGTTAATTTTATATTTACCTATCATTGTTGTAGCAAGGAGTTAAGTTGGGGTCTGTAGCTTGTTGGTTTTGAGCATGGTCGAATATTCCTATGGTCCTGAGTTCGAATTCTCTTTGAGCCAGTGTCTTTCTTTTTATTTTATTTTATTTTATTTTTTCCTCAGCTCATCCGGAATTTACCGGAATGCCCTTATGGGTGTTAAATGAAAGAATGATATCATCAGTTTTTTTTCCCCCTGGAGTGTTCGATTTAGTTGTTTGGCAGAGAGAGAGAGGGCCGTGTGATCTTCTTCAGGAACCCTAGCCTTGGTGCGACTTTCCCTTCGTCGTGGCTGTCCGCGCTCTGCCTCCGCCGTCGCACGTCTGATCGCCGCCGGCGTCCTCCTCCGGTTCGAATTTTCTGCTGCTGTTCGACATTTTTCTCTGTTTTGTTTTGTTTCTTTCGGTCGCTGGTTCTAAGGGCTGCTGTGATGTTGATAAATTTAGGGTTGGAGGCTATTCTTGGTAGAAGGAGTTTTGGAAAGGAATAACTTCTAAGGTTTGTTTCATATGAGTTCGTTGCTGTTTTGATACTCTTTTTCTGTTCTCTTTTCTTCCCTGTCGTTGGCACTGGGAAGGACCGAATTCATGGATTTATAAGTTCTTAACTTCAATCTGTTCGTTTTTGCCGTGTTGGGTGAGTGAGGTTGAGGTTTGGAGATGTGTAAATTCATGTGTGTATGCTGGAAGTGGGTTAGCCGAGCAGATCAATACTTCAAATGGTGGTTTAATCATTTTTGGGTGTGAGGCATGTTTTTGTTGTAGATGTATATTTATATAAGGAAAGCAATGAGAGTCCCTTTGTGAGTGGTAAATGTTATTGATATGAATTAAAGGGGTTTTGGTAAATAATATTATGAGTTCATATGGTTATGAAGAAGGTGCTTATATGATTAAAAGATTTTTGTGCCGGCTAGGGAAGGGGGTCAATTGAATGTGAATATAGTGAATTTTGTATAAGGCTTTAATTGGTACTTTTGTTGGGTGTTAGGAGTTGATGGAATAAATTGTTTGGAAACCGATAAGTTGGAGAAGGAAGCGTAGCATAAGTCTGGCAGGTGCGTGAATAACGTCCCATTGAATTTTCATAAGTGATGCTTTCTTGTTATAAATTTTATTAAGGTATCATCTTTCTTTAGAAACCAACTTCCTCAAGATAATGTTGCCAAACTATATGAATTGATTATTTTTACTTTCTTTGTTAAACGGTATGGTGGTTTCATTCAAGGGCAATAGTTCCATAATAGTTTATCGCTTATGGGCTTTTATGTAAAGAGTTTACAAGGATACTTCAAAGATTCTCTTTATTACTTTGATATTGAGAAGATGTCGTATTCTGAAATGTTCTTATTCAAGTTATTATGATATGAAAGAATTTCTACAGATGAAATTGGAAGTAAACGTTTGGAAACTCTGTAAACTATCATGCTGGGGTTTTTTGTTGTGAAATAGTGTTTTCAAATTCTTCTCATTAGAGAATAGCGTCTTTGCTTGTCATTGGAAAATTTACTCCATGCATGCTTGAAATTGTTTCTGAAAGGGCCGAATACAGAACGCTGGTTACTAACAGCAGTACTGTTAGTCCTTGGTGCACCATGGTTAACCTCGAGCTCGCTTGACATTCGTGGGTGTAATGCTCACGCTTGATATTCGTGGGATTTGTTCTCACGCTTGTTATTCGTGGGTTTTTACCTGCGCTTGTTTCCGTGGCTTGCCGCGCTTGGTTACTTACCCTCGTGGACTGTGTGTCCACGCTTGTTTTCGTGGCCTTGAGCTACGCTTGGTTATTTATCCTCGTGGACTGTGTGTCCCCGCTTGTTATTCGTTCTGTACAGGTCCTACGTTTGGTTCGGCTTTGAGAACTATTGTTTTAAACTGAATTTTGGCAAAACGAGATGATTCATCTTATGCTTCAATTACTTGATTTATGTTTTTACATATAGTCTGTTTCCAATTGCGCTAGTATGGTTTGTAAATTGTACCTTATTTGTTGAAAGTGATTTTTGACAAAGTTTGAGAAGCACTTTAACTGTTTTTATGGCTTATTATTTATTTATGGGACGTTATTCACCGGAAAATTTTGCTTGGTTCAGATAGTATTGCTGCCGTTGCACCTGAGGCTGAGCAGTGAAGAGCCTTTTGAGATCTATTGTTGTCGGCTTACATCTTTTGTAATGCTCCTATGTGATGTATATTCTCGCTGATCGGTTGTATTACTATTAAAGGTTAGAGGCTCCACGTAGACTATAGGCAGGATCCATGTCTTCCTTTTGTTCATGTAAATGTTTGCGATTAGACATAGATGGTGCTGAGCTCCAAAAGTTATCTTATCATTTAGTAATTCTGCAGAAGTCCGTGTGGTCCGAAAGACTTTCAATGAAAACTCTAGTGTTAATCCTGAGATTCTATTATCTGGTTTGGTGGTCTCTCCGTTAGAGTTCAGGGTGTGACATTAAACCTCTTTTATACTGCAGTTATGAGCTTTTAAGGTTACATTGTGACATTTTGTATTTATTTAATTATTCATTTAATTTTATACTAACATTATAAAATACTAAATTTGAATTATCCATTTTTTAACCTGAAGTGAATATCGGATTCTAAGTAAAAAGGAAAAAGAATTAAAATGAGAAGAGATGAACCCAAGCTCTTGTGTCTTGAATGTTTTCATATAGAAGCAGTGGGTATTTGAAATTAGTTGTAATTTCAATATCATGCCAAAAATGTTAGAATAAGAACAATGGTTCCTTACTCTAACGATAGCCAAATAAATGCATGTCACATCAAACTTTATGCCATGTATTATTTTATAGGGGTATGACTGATTTTTTTTTTTTTTTGGGTGTGTGTGGTCATATAGCTTTGGAGGTTTTTGCGAAAAAGTAATATATCACCCTAAAAGTGTTTTTTTAAAAAAAAAAAAAAAGAAGATCAACATCATCTAAATTTAAGCATAAAATAAATAAAAAAAAATGCATATAAAAGACCGCTAAAGTGACATTGAATAATCAAAATAAACTCTTACAAATTTTTAATTCAAACTTAACATTATGAACTTTGACAACCTTAATTTCTAGGGTCAACAAAAGCTAGCACAATAGCTCGAACAGTTTGATTATATGATGAAGACTATGTTCCAAAGAATGTGCACACGTGCCCCCGCAATGAGAAGAAAATATTTAATCAAAATGTCATATTAGTTGGTACTTAAGCATTCTATGTTACTTAACTCTTCATCATAAGCTCTGAACAATACAATTACTATAATACAATAAGTCAATTAATAATCTGGTAGACTATAAAGTTTATGCCATTGAGGAGCCAACAATGACATGAAGAAGAACCAAGTTACAAAATCCATTTGAACCCATATCAATAATATTCCAAGCCCAAAACAATTATACAAAAATGGGAAAACTAAGGAGGCCTTTGCTTTTTCATGTCAAACTCAAATAATACAAGCAAGTAGAGAGGATAACATGAATAGTAAGGTACAACGAGTTAAACTAATTTAGAAAGAAAGACAATGATTTATCCATATATATAGAAAGAAAGACATTTGGATGGATTAATTCTGAAAATTGTGTGGAGTAAAATGAGGTTAATCAATTTCTAAAGATTAAATTGACAGAACATGCAACTTCCAAGGACTTCAATAGCTTACTTCACTTGTTTCTTAAACATTGTCAATAATTAATACACAAGAAAAATTATCAAGAGCTTGACTTATTTGTTAGAGCAAGCTAATAGCTAAAGAGGTAGTTGCAAAACGAGATACGGAAATCAGGATGTCCAGTAATAGAAAAGCACAAGGTAAGTTAACTAGATAGTCAAAATGACAGGAACCTGATATTAGGAGCAGTCCATTTGCTGCAACTACTTCCATGATCGCTAATTTGACACTTTTAGTTTAGGTTGGTATTGCTCATTCTGCATCCATGGAAGATGGGGTTAATTAAATATATAGATTTAACACCATATACCTCATATTACCATCCCAAGTAAGCTGAAAATTAAAAGAAACAATATGAAGAACCTATAAATCATATTTATTACTGTTGTTGAATTCCTTCTCTAAGTGTTCATTGATATAGAGTCTCCCAACCTCCCCAAACTGACACAAGTTTTAGAACACACCATAAAGATGTTAACAGAGAGCAGAGCAAGTTTTAAAGTATAGGAAATAGAGAGGGAAGCCACAAACCTCAACTAAGGTGCTACACACTGAGGAACCCATCCAACAAAAAAGCGATATTCAGCCTAGTAACTCAGAACTTCTTTGTTCAGTAGTGGCCAAAAAAAAAAAAAAAAGGTGGAAGTTTCATATGAATAATTCAAGGAACAAACTCAACTTAATAGGGAAACATTTTGAGCTCTACCTGGTCGATGCCTGATCTGCCAAGCCACAGCCCCACAAATTGATCAAGAAACAGAAAAGTAGACAGCATTCCATATTTGGACTGGAAATATCATGAGAAAGAGAAACAGAATAAGAAGGGAGTGAGTATATTAAAAAGGAGGAATATCGCAAATAAAGCTTTTACCTTTCCGAACAAAATTAAGGGAAGGGGAGTTTCACGTGGAGCAATAGATTGAAGATCATCGACAAACTGCATATTAAAATAAATTTGAGAGGAGACCAATAGCTTGCTCAAAAAAAGTATTGAAACTTCCTTTTACAATTTACTTTCCAGTTTTGCCACAGCAGAAACAAGGATTAATATGCACAATAACATAACATAAATATATGATACTCTTCACTTAAATAAATCAAGACTTGTCCTAAAAGAAAAGGGAATTAAGAGAATACAAATAAGTAAAAAGATTTAATTCATATATATAAGTTACAAGGAGTATGTTTTCTAAAGAAGAAAACAAAAAAGAATGAATGAATGAATGAATGAAGAGTAATTATTTAGGATTAAAACAGATAATCTAACCTTGAATAGAAGAAAACCTTTGGAAGCCAAAGTGGTTGATCTGTCGACATTCTGGGCATATTTCGCTTAGATATGAAACCAGAAGACCAAGTTCTGCTCTGGTTGCATCCAGTTACTCATCTTATATGCTTATCAAGGCTGCAAAACAAAATCAAAGCACAATTCTGTTGCAAAAGAATCATTGCAACAAAGGAAAATGGAAACTTGTACATCTATTGAACTCATGTAAAAGAGGTGTGTAATTTCACACACATTGGAAAGAAAAAGCACAAAGGTATTTGACACATTATGTAAAGAGCAATAAAATATGGCAGAAGGACGAAACATTGACTCAGGTCACACAAGTTTGATAACCACGGAAATTTACATGCACTAGCAAGTAAATGATAATCATAGGTTTGTTTGAAAATTTAGCCTTCTTGTAGCAATAAATCGTTGTCCATTAGTAACACTCTACAGTCTACATCTATCTCAAAAATGGAAAGGAACCAAACGCAACACGGAAAATTTTTGGAGAATTTTATTCACCATCAAAAAAGGATTTTACTTTTCATCTTTGCTGTCATTTGAACAAGCTAGGAGTAGGAAACAACTGCATTGCAGAAACCAAAAACATCCTTGTCAACAAAAAAATAAAAACAAAGAAAGAAAAGAATACTCCCAACTTAAATCTCAACCAATTAAGGACATGACCATTTGCATCCCTTGAAAACCAACGAATATGATTTTAACATCAACAAAACTTGCAGGAAACTATACATTGATGGATTATAAAAGTTGTTTGCAGTAAAATGATGTTTAATCAATTTCTAAAGACTACATTGACAAGAACACACATCTTCAATGTTACATATACCTTACTTCATTTACTTCTTAAACACTGACTTATTTGTTAGTGCAAATTGATAGCTATACTTAGCAAAGTAATTTTTTGAAACTTGCTCAAAGTATTTGATTTCTTATTCTTTTAACTGCAGAAGCAAAGAATAATATTACACCAGTAGAAATATCAGATTCTATTCATTTAAGTAAATCAAGACTTAACCCAGAAGAAAAGGGAACTAATTAAAAGGATGAAGATAAATAAGAAAACATTTATGAAAAATCCATTTAAATAAACTACAAGGAGTAAACTCACTCAAAGAAGATAAACAAATGCATAGAATAATCATCTCAGGATAAAACAGAGTAATTTGACGAAAAAGCTTTTCCAGCCAAAATGGTTGATTTGTCAACATTCTCAATACCACCCACCAGATTACCCTGCATATTATGTGCCCAATTTCAGCCTTTTCAAAAAATAAAAACAGAATGAGGACAATAATTTTACTTCATAACTGTAGCAATATATCCTTACCAGTGAAAAGAAAGGGAACAAGGTAAATTGTTTAGGAATTCAATTCACCAAAGAACGAAGATTTTACATTTGTAGCTGCTTTATTTAAATTTCTTCATTCCAACAGAGACACTTGGCATGAACAAAATGGTTGGATGCAAATAACTAACCGCCTCACTTAGTTCCAAACAACAAGAACACAATAGATAAATGCTCTACGTCTATAACAAAATTTTGAAATCCTTTTTTTTTTTTTTGGAAATTATTGAAGTTTGTTTGACAAGTATTAACTGAAAATTGGTGAATAGAAGTCACAAGCCCAAAAAGGATTAGAACAGACTATACCATGTCACAATCTATGTATACAAACAATATTTACTGCTAGGTGAGTAATAACACTCAAGTTCTTTTAGAAGAGATTTCCTAATTAATTAATGCCAACACATTCAAGGGGGGAAAAAAAAACTCAGAATCTAACACAGACTATATCATGTCATAATTTAACCAATGTCACACTCGCAAAAAGGTGATGTTAATCAATTTCTAAAGAGGAAATATTGACAGAACACCCATCTTCTATATTTTAAGAACATCCATGTTATATATATAGAGCTTACTTCATTTGCTTCTTAAATATTGTTAGTAGTTAATACACAAGAAACATCATCAAGAGCTTTGCTTATTAGTCAGTTCAAGTTGATCTGAGAGGTAGCTACAAAACCAAATATGCAAGTTTAATAGAAAAACGTAAGTTAACTTAATAGTAATCACAATGTCAGGCACCTGATATTAGAGGAAGTGACAAATCCAAAGGCTTAGTATTGCTTGATATTGATCATTCGGAATTCATGGAAAACGGGGTTAATTAAACTTAGATTTAACACCAATGAAACCATGTTAATGTGCCAAGGTGGGAAAATAAAAAATTAAAAATTAAAAAAAAATAAAGAATAAACTATGAAGAACGTATACATACGTCATATTTAATATTGTTATTGAGTTCCTTCAACTTTTTTATTGATGCAGAGTCTTCCAAGCTCCCTAATCAACTTGGTACTTTCTTTGTTCTGTATATGTACAAAAAGAGTGTGTGTGACCCCTTTCCTCAGTGAAAATTGTGCTAGAATTGTGATTCAAGGAACCAACATAAAACTTGATGAAACATTTTGAGTCCTGCCTTATAGATGTTTTCACCTTCCAACACACAAAGTGATGCAGGAAAAACAAAAAGCTGACAGAGCAATGCATATTTGGACTAGAAAAAGCATAACAAGGCAAAAAAGGAGGAACAAAATTAAGGGAAGGGGAGTTCCCTGTGGAGCTAGACTAATCAGAGCATGCAGGCCATTGACAGAGTACAAAATAATTTGCAAAATAATTGTTTTGAAACCGTTCTCTAAGCATTTGTTTTCTGATTGTTTTAACTGCAGAAGCAAGCAATAATATACTCACTAGTAATTAAGAGGATGAAGAAAAGTAAGATGACATTTTTAGAAAGTCTATTTAGATAAACTACAAGGAGAAAAATACTGAAAGAAGCAAAACAACAAGAATAAAGAAATGCAGAGAATAATTATTTCAAGATAAAACAGAAAATTGTAATCTTGATCAATTGAAGATAAACTTTGCGAGCCAAAATGGTTGAATATTTGTCAATATTCAGAGCACTACCAGGTTGCCCTGGTTGCATTCAATTTACTCATTATTTATAATTCTATCTCAGACCATGAAAAGAAAGTTTTAATGCAAATAACCAACTGCCTTCAGATCCAAACAACAAAAGCACACTAAAAAAATGCTCCACCTCTGAATCAAAATTTTGAAATTGTTGAATGCACTTCTGATAAATATCAAGGTAAAATTTGTGAATAGAAATCAGAAGCACAATAAGTGAAAACTATACCAAGTCACAATCAACGTACGCAAACAATATTTACTACTATGTGAGTGACAACACTCGTGTTCTTTCAGCAGAAATTTCCTAATTAATTAATGCCCTTTTCCCTTCCCCCTTCTACCATGTCATGGACATGCTACGTAACCAGCAATAAGAGAATCATTCAGGCAACAGAATTGCAATTAGGTAGAGAATCATTCTGAAGAAACAATGGGTCATTACTCATTCAGGACAAAATCTAGCCATACCGTGTTTGATTCTCTTATCAAACTCAAAATGACAATTCAAACTGCACCAAAATAAAGCACTTCAAAGCAATTTAAGGCAGGAGTTTGGACTAAACTTTTCAAGATAGAAATAGGAGATAAGGGGGGGAAAAAAAAAAGTCAGTCAGTGCGTACATGTGAGCAACGTCTGTTGCCCTCTTCTTGCCCGAAAGGTAGCCCGTCAAAGCATCCTCCATTCCTGGAAAAGGGCATTTGCAGAAAATTACGCACACCGGTTAGGGTCAATAACCCAATAAGAGAAATCAATCTGGCCCTAGAAATGAGGGATATTGCGTACCAGAAAGTGGAGAATCTCTGGGGAGCGAAGAAGATTGGAATGTGCTCCATTTTGCTGATTCGGCTTCGGCCAAGAATAGAAATTCCTGAACCTTCTGCTTGAAATGTATCTTTGAATCCACTCGAAAATCTTGTTCGGTGTTTCTGAATTGCAATTGAACCTGACCAGAATCTCAGTAACGACATCAATCATAATTGAACAAGCCACCACCGTAGTATACTACTTTTGTCAGAACCGCAAAATCTTGTTAACCAGATTGACAAAATTTTTTACCTTCAACTGACAAGAACGAGTTTTGAAGGCTGCTAAGGTGAAGATGCTCGGACTCTGATCTGTGTCTCTCGCAACGCTCCCACTGCAACTTGGGAACTCCCCTCCTCACGTCGCCGGCGACGATGGAGGTGAGAACGGAGTCCACATTCCCTGCTTAGACTTACCTGCTTCTTACCTGCTTAAAGTCAAAACGGCATCGTTTCCATGGAAAGAGAACCCAAAGCACCGTTTGCTTCATTTCTCGTTGCCTTCCTCGCTCTCTCTCTCCTTATCTCTTTTACCGTTTGTTCTGTGATGCAGGGATCGGTGGCCGAGGACGCCAATAACAGAAACCTTACCGGAGATTCATCGGAAGAGAGCCCAAGGTAACTCATCCGATCGAACCAAAAACTCATCCGCAAATCCATCTTACGAGATCAAGCGTCGATATGATTCTGATCATTTGTGATTTCATCGATTTGGTTCACTGCAGTCTCTGTGCAACGCGTGTGGGATCAGAAGCAGGAAGAAGAAGAGAGAAATTGATGCACAGAGTTGGAGCGCAGTCTGAGTATGAAGGGACGCAGAGGTTTTGCCACTGCGGTCTGTTGGCTCCTAGGTGGACATCTTGGACAAAAAAGAATCCTTGAAGAAGATTCTATGGGTGCCCAAACCATGTTGAGGTAAGATTTGTAATTTCTCTTGCTCTATGGAAATGGGTTCTGATTTTGGTATAAAATTTGCAGGGGGGATGTGGGTATTTTTCATGGCACGATGATGATGTCGATGAGAGGTGGAAGGTTGTGTGGTTTATTCAATATGTGGTCTTCTACTCACCAAATGGTAATGGAGAATCTCATACCCTGTCAAGGATCTTAAACTGAAAAACGTGCTTCTGGGTAAGGACAAGATAACTTGGTCATAAAAAAGGTTCTATTCTGAAGCTATTTTCCTTTGATAATGATTATACTTGTTGCTTGTGTGGTTTATTCAATATGTGGTCTTCTACTCACCAAAGGGAGTATTTCAAATTAGTTCCTAAGTGATCTAAATTATATTTTAGTATGTGAGCGAAACATATATTGGTTTTTCTAATCACTGGTTTTAATCGATACTTCTGAAATGTAACAGTTCAAAAGATTCCTGAAGGGAATGGACCTCCTTGCACAGCAGTGTTCTCCCTTCAAAATTCTCCTGTATGTAGCCTAAAGTTTGCAAACCTGGGAGAGAACCTTTGTGTTGGATATGAATGTGAAAGGGTGAGATCTTCCACAATTTTATGTTTCTAAATGAGATAGTTCGTTTATTTTTGGTTAATGTGTTGACTTATAATTTGAGTTAAACTATTCTCAAGTCTCATTTTTTATTTTTAAATCCACTTTGCAGGTTGCTATGCTTGATATCATAGAACCATCAGTTCTCTTTCTCACCAATGACGAATCTAGTGTATCTTCGCCAATAATTTCTCTGAATGTAAAATTTTCTGATAGCTGTGGCTTACCAAACAGTCCACAGAAATTACCAACCAATATTTCTGACAGTCCTGGAAAATGGCTGTTAATTAATGCAACAAGAGATGCACATGTTGCCACAGATACTGTCTCAGGGGATATGGTTTGCAGCTCTTCTCATGTGGAAGGGACAACCAAGCCGCACAGTCTCTCGGCCAGAGGCTGAAAATATTAGGAGAGCTCAACTTTGAAGGAAGGCAATGGAGACCAACATTACTGATTAATGTTACTTAATTAAATTTACGTTTTCTCTTTTGCAACATTTAGGTTCATTTTGGTGAAATCCTTTTGATGGATTGTTGACTCTTCATGTGTGTAATGTATGGAACATACATGTTAATTATGAATCTAAATTATGTGTAATGTCTTTCGTATTATGAATCTACATTATGTGTTATTTAGTTTATGGAAGGAAATAGATCCAAAGTATAAACACAAATATGCAAACTTCATTTAGACCAGGTTCACTTACAGGCATCACAATCACAACTAGTACCTACAACAACAACCATCCATTCCAATACACGCTTTTACAAAAAGAACAACAAACGACATGAACAAACATCTATTTTAGCCACTATATCCTACTAACACTTGTTACATAAATAATCTACTTGGAGAGGACAACAAGAAAAAACAGCCAACAAAGGACAAGTGTTGCCATCATTCTCTTCGATTTCTTCTTCATTTGCACGATCTCAATTGACAGCTGCTTCTTCACCCTCTTCATTTCACTTAGTACCTGCTCCATACCAGCTGCTCTTGCGCCTTCTTCTCCTTCTCTTTTCTTCATGCTACTCTTCAGCTTCACATTCTCCGCAAATAGCTAATCTATATGTTCCACAAGTGCATTAATCACAACCTTCCACCTCTCATCGACATCATCATCGTGCCATGAAAAATACCCACATCCCCCTTGCAAATTTTATACCAAAATCAGAACCCATTTCCACAGAGCAAGAGAAATTACAAATCTTACCTCAACATGGTTTGGGCACCCATAGAATCTTCTTCAAGGGTTCCTTTTTGTCCAAGATGTCCGCCTAGGAGCCAACAAACCGCATGGCAAAACCTCTGCGTCCCTTCGTACTCAAACTGCGCTCCAACTCTGTGCATCAATCGCTCTCTTCTTCTTCCTGCTTCTGATCCCACACGCGTTGCACAGAGACTGCAGTGAACCAAATCGATGAAATCACAAATGATCAGAATCATATCGACGCTTGATCTCGTAAGATGGATTTGCGGATGAGTTTCTAGTTCAATCGGATGAGTTACCTTGGGCTTTCTTCCGTTGAATCTCCGGTAAGGTTTCTGTTATTGGCGTCCTCGGCCTCTGATCCCTGCATCACAGAACAAACGGTGAAAGAGATAAGGAGAGAGAGACAGCGTGGAAGGCAACGAGAAACGAAGCAAACGGTGCTTTGGGTTCTCTTTCCATGGAAACGCCGTTTTGACTCTAAGTAGGTAAGAAGCAGTTAAGTCTAAGCTGGACTCGTGAGAACGAAGGTTGTGGGTGACTGAGGGCCTGTTTGGAAACAAAGAAAATGGACTTATTATTCTATTAGATGGGATAATAAGTCCATCAGGTATTTTGGGGCTGTTTGGAGACACTAAAAAATTAATGGACTTCAAAGTGCAATGGACTTTATTTTTAAAGCTTCCATTGAGGTGCTTATTAGTCCATTGAAGTCCATTGAGGTATTTTGATTTTTTTATCCCAAATTATTTCATTTTATACGGCACATATGTGTGTGTGTGAGAATTTGATTTATGCCCTTTTCAGTCATTTTCTATCTCATATATTTTTTTTAAGCTATGCCAAACAAGTTCCCATTACAAACAAAAGCCACTTTTGCTACTGCTATCCCAAACACAAATCACATCAGAAAAAAGTCCATTAGGAAAAAGTCCATTAAGAAAAGTCCATCAGAAACAAAAGCCATTTTTCCCACAGCAATCCCAAACAGGCCCTGAGATGAAGGGAGTGAAAGACGAAGGTCAGACCTCTCCGGTTATGCTGCGCTCCAATCTTTCTCCGTCCGTGTAAAGTGGAGGAAGAAGGAGAGAGTGAAGATCTTCCTTTTTCTTTTCCAATCTGGGTATCAGTGTAATTTCGTATTAATAAGGGTAACCTTTTTTTACGTGTAAATGTTCTTTGAGCCTATTTAAGATTATATGGCTTAATTGGGCTCTGAGGTGCATTTTTTCTTAATTAAACTTAGATTTAACACCAATGAAACCATGTTTTAGGTGGAAAAAAATTAAATATAAAAAGAAACTATGAAGAACATATACATACCTCATATTTTTTGTTTTTTGGTTTACAAGGGGAAAATTTTAACTATATATTACCTGGTCCTAATGGATAAAAAATGGGTTTTTTGGATGTAATTTTTCACCTGGGTCATTAGATGTAATTTCCACTCAAACTTTTCCACAAAACATTCAGTAAAACACGTGTACTGCTCCACTTTGATTAAAATAATAATATAATATAATACGATATAATATAATATAATTAGATTATAATATATTTTTTTAAAAAAACAAAAAGAACAAGCTCGGCGGTCATGGGAAAAAGAAAATAAAAGGTGTGGGCCCCACATTATTATTATATAAATATAATTTTTTTAATAAATTTAAATTATAATATAGACAAAACACTTAATTTTATACTTCTACATCTCCTCCAAACCTCAACACACCTTTTAACCCAAAAAAAAAAAAAAACTCAAAACACCTAATAAAACATCCTAAAAACACTTAATTACTATTAATAAAAATTAGATGTTACAAGTGACTACATTTGAGTTCTTTGTGACCAGAACTTTCTGAATTAAGTAATGCCATCATTTTTTTAAAAAAAACTCAAAATGTATCTCAGAGAAAGAGAAAATGGAAAATAGGGGATCATAACATATTAATAAAAGGAGTTATTGTTTGTCATGTCACTTGACATAAGGTTATGTCAAGTCACCTCAAAACTACGTCGTTTTGGGGTTAGAAGAATTAATGAACTCTTAAAACGAGTAGTTTTAGGATTAGGATAATTAATAAAGGATTTTTTGGTAAAATCTATATAATAAATACAAAAAAAAAATACAAAACCACCTTTCATTAATTCCTTTAACTCTCAAAATGATGTAGTTTTGGGATGACTTGACATAATCTTATGTCAATTCACATAACAAACGATAAACCCTTAATAAAATTATACTTATATCTACATATCAAAAGTAACCATTTTTGTTTAAAAGAAAGAACGGTGTTTTTTATTAAAAGGATAAAATTAAAAAAAAAAAATTCACTGCCCCAATCAAACTGAAACCCCAATTAATTCATCATGTCATCAATTTTCGGCTACAAGGCCCTGTGCTTTATTTTTTTCCCCTTTTTAAGGAGATTTGTATTGGGGGGAACATATTTAAGAATATAATAAATGATAGCCAACAGAAGTAAGTAGTGCAATAATAATCATAAAAATCTATCCAATATTGCAAAAAAAATTATTAAAAAAATAAAATAAGAATCACAAATTCACTGCCATGACATTAATTTGAGACATATTTCCCAAATGGGTCCCATAGAAAATATGAGGCATGATCATTGGACCATACGCTGCATCGGTAAAATTTAAGAATAAGAAGTAAGAAATACCTGTAAAAATATTAAAGGAAGTGTATTATAGAGAAAGCTGTGTTTGTTTGAGTAGAAATTTGAGTTGCAAGGGGTGACAGATGAAGTTATCAATATGACCCGACTCCGAGTAATGGACTAGGTGTACTCCACATGCTTTTGCAGGGACTTTGTAAGAGGCTCTCTCCACTTCATCCCAATATTCTAGAAAGAATTCACATGAAATCTTAGCATCATTACCTCTCCCAGATGAGAGGCTCGTCTTAGACCATAGGAACACATGATCCGGATTCAATGCAGGATAAGATATCGTGTGTGAACTATGGAATTTGTTATCATCATAAGAGAAATAGCAATGCACTTCTTTTAATTGATGTGAGACGGGATGAGGAGGAGCAACACATCAAATTAATAAACGTTGTGATCGTTTAAGATTGCAAGTAAATTCGGTTGCATTGAAAGTCTCTGTCATACATTTATATTCCATCCACTCTGGAACTCTACTTCCTGGGTAACAAATTAAACCATTAAAAAAACGATATGAGGAAAGTAATTCCTGAATATAGCGAAGTGAACGCTCATCCAATTTTTCACAGTTGCAAAAGTTGAAGGCACATTTAGTCTGAACTAGAGTGTCGAAGGATACAGTCTCCAATAACGTGCATTCAGAGGTGTCTAACTTTTGAAGGGAGGGAGGAAGTCCAAGCATCGACTTAAGCCTTTTGCACCTTCTCAGGGAAATTTCTCTTAAACTTGAAAGATGGCTGACGCAGGTTGGCAATGTCTCCACAACAGAGTCATTCAATGACAAATGTTTTAACTTTGTCAAGGTCTTGATATTGTCAGGGATTTCCGACAAGTCACTACACCCCTCCAAACGTAGTTCTCTCAAATTATGCCAAGCATCAAAAAGGGAGTGTAGCAGCTTTATGTCAATTACTTGCTTCAAATTGGTAACCTCAAACACCTCAAGATTTCTCAAGCAACACAGCTCATCTATTGAAACACTCCCTTCTAGACCACCACAAATTCTAATATGTTTAAGTTCTCGGAAACGATGGATTGGGAAATGAAATATTTCGACTTCAATTTCTTCAAGACATAAACGACTCAATTTGTTTGATGACAAACAAAATTTCCTATCCTCCAGAAAGGGACACCGTGAGCTCCACATACAGCGTCCTAAAAACATATTTGGGACGCCATAAATAGTAATTTAATTTAGGATACTGAAAGTGCCTATTTTTTTTTTCAAAAAAAAAAATCTCCTCATAACAATGACAGATCGTGAAAAAGAACAACAATGAAAATGAAGATCAAGAAACTCTGTTAACATCTTGAAGTAGAATGTTTGCATATGAGAATGACCACATACAACAATCGAGTCCATTTCAGGTAATATAAAAATTCTTAGTATATCATCTCAGTTCTTAAAACAAACAAATAGCAATTTCACTTCAACAAAATCCTAGAAAAAAAACAGATCGAGAGATGTGGATTTAGAGACAAATCTCACCCAAAGCTTCACACACTAGACACAAATCAAGGGTGAGCTTCACATGCTAGACACAGGTCAAGCGAGATCAAGGGAGCACGAACGAAGGAGCGCGGATGGAGGGAGCACAAGACTACCGGCGCTTAGAGCTTCGAGCTTCGAGCTTCGAGAGAGCTTCCAACGGCATATCTACACAAGATTGACGAAATTTTGGATCTACATGAAAGAGCTTCCAAGGAGAGAATAGCTGACGAAATTTTGGATCTGCACTTCCAGCTAGAGAATAGCTTGTGTGGTGGGGAGAGAGTGTGTGTAGGATTTGAATATGAAATTTTGTTTAACAGAGTGGCGAGAGAATAGCAAGGTTCTGAAAACCGGACCGGTTATCAAACCAGTGAGGATACTGGGTTAAGGGTCAGTAGATCAGACCGGAGTCAAACCCGTGTTAGTTATAAATATAATTTAATTAAATAGTTAAAAATATTAATATTTTAATAATAAAATTATTTTATTGTCTTAAAGGATATGATGTGATAAACTGATAATAGATTCTTGGAAATATGACAAGACATACCAAGAGATCAGAATTGTGCGGCTAGAAAGGCAAAAGAGATCACGGGTCCTTGGTTTATGTAAATAGGAGAGCAATAAATAATAAATAAATAGGTTTCTTCTGTGGGAAGCTTACCGCCTCAGACATGAGGTGTCATATTCTTCTCTTGAGCTGTGCCTTCACTCTCTCTTCCATTACTAACTCCCTCCTTCCGATCATTCTCTCCCTCTTTCTTCATTTCAAGTCTTCCTCCAGTAATGCGATTAGGATTAGACTTAGCCAGGTTGAGGAAAATCCTTCTACCAGTAGGGGCGACTCTGGATGCGGCGTCAATAGTTGATCCAGTCTGATTAGAGCACAGGTTTGGGCGATGCGATGGCGAGATGATCGGTGTTGTAAAATGCCCTGGGAGCGAAATCTGTTTGTGGAACACTTTCTCTTTCATCTTCACAGCTCCTCCTAGCTTTTCTTCATCTTCTTCGTCTTGTTCTTCTTCTTGTGGGGTTTCTTCCTTTCTTTCTCTGGCATTACAAACTTCCGTTTCAGGCGACTTTTTCTTGTTGGGAAAAAAAAAAAGAACAGACAGGCTGTGGCTCGGTCACCTCAGCCGGTTCAGGCCGAGTTAACCGAGTTGACTCCGGGTTAGCTCGTAACCCCAGTTTTGTCCCTGACTCGGACCGGTTAACCGGTTTCCGGTCTGAACCGGCCGGTCCGGATCTCAGAACATTGGAGAATAGTGTATATATGGAGCCAAAATTTTACCCTTTCGGCGTCCTAATTTTTAATTGGGATGTCAAAAGTATCACTTATGATGTCTTAATTTTAAATTGGGATGCTAAAAACACCATTTATGGCGTCCTAATTTTAAATTAGGACACCAAAAGTTGATTTTTGGGGTCCTAGTTAAAAATTCGAATGCCAAAAATAAACTTTTCTCACACATAATTACAAAAATGTTACCATCTTTATTTTTTATTTCCCTTTTAAACAAAAAGGACGTCTCTTAGGAAAATAAAAGTCTTTTTTTTAGTAGTGAATTAATCTCACACCCAAAGTATAAATGGTATATGACAGTTAACCATAACAGAACTAGTCAACAACAATTACACAGATCAAATGCAGCAAAATTGGCATACATAAATCATATAACCATAGCACTAATAAAATGATTGACTAGGAACGACCCAGTCATCTAAATACAACTAGATTCGCCACCTGTCGACTATCGGTCCAATAGGCTTTACCCTAGTCCTAACCACTAGGAAGGATCTCCATGATCAATCCTTCCACTCAATTGAGCTACGAGGGGGTGTTGGCCCCACATAGGATGAGACTTTCATAAATATGGTTTAAACAAACATACACTATCATGCAAAGTGGGTGCCTAGGTTAACGCCTGAGGATAATAGACGGCTCGCCCTGCTCAACATTGATATCACCTAGGAGGAATGGAGATTTTTCCCTATTCTTGGATCGTGAGTAAACCCAACTCCTTTCCTAAAATTTGTGTATTAAAAAAAAGAAAATTTTGAGGCAGTGGAAAGATACATATGAGCACTTGCCGCACATGTCAAGTGAAAAAGAGGGATGACGTGGCGGTTTACCAATGGAAAGAAAAAAGATGAGGTGTTTATTTATTTATTTTTTTTTTCAAGAAGAGAAGGGTAAGGTGGCGGCAAATTAAAGGAGTAATAAAGTGCCGGTGCGCTTTTGCGCACATGGCACTAGGCCAGGCATTAGTGCCTGGCACTCCCACAGGTAGTGGGATCGATTCCCCCCTCCCCCACATCGATGTATCAAAAAAAAAAAAAAGGAGTAATAAAGTGTGACAAGTTTTGCAATTCATTCTTATTGTCCAATGGAGCATATGACGGCAAGGAGGGTAATTGTTGACAATTAGACAATACTCTTGCACTTATTTACATGTTAACCACCAATAGCTATTTCCAATCTTATCCTTTCTTTTTCTCTTGTCTACATACATGACCGAAAATAATAACCCAACAAAATTTGGATGTTAGACACAAGTGTCTCACTTTATGCCAACATGTGTCTCCGATTTTTTGAGTTCCGGAAAATTGAACACGTCAAGAAAAGTTGTGTTCATAGTTAAAATTCAAATATTAATTCCATTATATTTACATATTGTATAAGGAGTTTTGCTCAAGCAAAATCAGGATGTTACAATTAAGAGGATGAAGATAAGTAAGATGACATTTTTAACAAGTCCATTTAGATAAACTACAAAGAGTAAACTATTTAAAGAAGAAAACAACAAGAATAAAGAAATGCAAAGAATAACTATTTCAAGATAAAACAGAAAATTATAATCTTGAATTAATACGCAATAAACCTTGTGAGCCAAAATGGTTGAATATTTGTCAACATTCATAGCACAACCACGGTGCCCTTGTTGCATTCAATTACTCATTCTTTATGCTAATCAAAGATGCATAAGAAAATTTGATGAGGCCAACTAACAAGTTTACTTCATAGTTGTAGCAATATATCCTTACCCAGTAGTGACACTATAATTCTATCTCAGACAATGTAAAGAAAGTTTTAATGTAAATAACCAACTACCTTCAGTTACAAACAACAAAAACACACTAGAAAAATGCTCGACCTCTGTATCAAAATTTGAAATCACTGAATTTATTTTTGATAAATATCAAGTGAAAATTTGTGAATAGAAATCAAAAGCACAATAAGTGAAAGCTATACCAAGTCACAATCAACATATACAAACAATATTTACTACTAGGTGAGAGACAACACTCGAGTTCTTTGAGCAGAAATTTCCTAATTAATTAATGCCATCACTTGAAAAAAAAAACTCGGAATGTAACTTGGAGAAAGAGATAATGAAGAAGAGGGGATCAGAGCATATATATATATATATATACACATATACATACATACATATATGTGTGTATTTCCCTTTTACCTTTTCTTCCCTCTTTTTAAAGAGATTTGTATTGGGGGAATATATTTAAGAATAAATAAATGACCGCCAATGGAAGTAAGCAGTGCAATAATAATCATCAAAATCTATAAAATATTGCAACAAAAACAAATTCAGAACCACAAATTCACTACCATGACATAAATTTGAGACATACTTTGGTCCCATAGAAAATATGAGGCATGATCATCGGACCAGGGAGCAGAAATATGAAGCATAACAATAGATTATACATATATTTCACGCACCAACCACTTTGTTCTTTAAAAATTATCACATGATGTGTCTGTAAAATTTAAGAATAAGAAGCAAGAGATACATGTAAAATATAAAAGGAAGTGTATTAGTGTGAGAGGTCTTCTTGTTTGATAACGCCTAGAAATTTGAGTTGCAAGGGGTGACAGATGAAGTTATCACCATGAGAGACATCGGAAGTCTTTAGTTACTTTGTGGGAGGAAGTTGCTACGGGTAATATAATAGGTGTGCTCCGCATGCTTTTGCAGGGACAACGCAAGGTTTGTCGTCCTCCTCATCCGAACATTCCAGCCAGAATTCAAATGAAATCTTAGAATCATCACATATCCCAGATGAGAGTCTCATAGGTCATAGCAATACATGATCCTTATTCAACACATTGTCTGAGCCGCGAGGAAAATAGAATTCGCCATCATCATAATAATGGACTTTGTCGTTATAACCAATCGAGAAATGACAACGGACTTTATTTAATCGCTTTGAGCCGAGATGAGGAGGAGCAACGCAGCAAATTAATAAATCCCGTGATTGTTCGATATTGAAAGTAAATTCGGTTACATTGAAAGCCTCCGTCATAGGTTTATATTCCATCCACTCTGGAACTTTGCTTCCTGGGTAACAAGTTATAGCATCATAACAAGTTATAACATAATAATCATAGGTTGAAGCCATTGAGGAAAGAGTTAATTCCTGAATATAGCGAAGTGAACGCTCATCCAATTTTTCACAATTACAGAAGTTGAAGAAACATATATTCTTAACCAGAAAGTTGGAGGATACAGTCTCCAATAATGTGCATTCGGAGGCGTCTAAACTTCGAAGAAAGGGAGGAAGTCCAAGTATAGACTTAAGCCTTTGGCACCTTCTCAGGGAAATGTCTTTCAAACTTGAAAGATGGTTGACGTAGGCTGGCAATGTCTCCACTGCAGAGTCATTCAATGACAAATATTCTAAACTTATCAAGGCCTTGATATTGTCAGGGATTTCTGACAAGTAACTACACCCCTCCAAACATAGTACTCTTAAATTATGCCAAGCATCAAAAAGGGAGTGTAGCAGCTTTTTGTCAATTACTTGCTTCAAATTGGTAACCTCAAACTCCTCAAGATCTGTCAAGCAACACAGCTCATCTATTGAAACACTCCCTACTATACCACCACAAATTCTAATATGTTGAAGTTCTCGGAAACGACCGATTGGGAAATGCAATATTTCGACTCCAGTTTCTTCAAGACACAAACGACTCAATTTGTTTGATGACAAACATAATTTCCTTATGCAATTACCACCGTCAAAGAAAGATTCTAAATGAGTCTCACTTTCAATGCTCTCTAATTTTGAGCAACCCTCTACATACATTACAATAATATTGGGGAGAGACAAAATAGATGGATGAATACTCCTCAAACTTGTACAATTTTTGAGATTTACACTTTCAAGTTTGCGTGCCATCGAGAGATCAGGCAACTCTATCAATTGTTTGGAAAAACTCAAATTTATTGTCTTTAGGTTTCCAAGATCCTATATTCACAATGAAAAGTAAACAATTACCAAAATTAGAAAGCCCTAAAAAATTTTATTAGGTTGAAGACAAATAAAATATACATTAGCAACACATACGTACCTGTTTTCCATCCCAAAGCCTTTTAACATTGCTGTTTTGCATGTGAAGTTCAACAAGGTTTTCAAGATAAAAGCCTAATGGCAGAGTCTCCAATGGATAATGATCCTAATGAAGATACCTCAATTTATTAGAAAGAGGATGAAAATCAGAGGGAAGATCTATATATCGTGTACAAGGAGACCATAATATATAAGAGAAAAATTTGAGGAATCTTAAATTTTTCATCTTTCCAAAAGAGCCAGCTTCCACTTGTACATATTTTATTTTATTCAGATCCAATATAATGCCTTCAATTTCATCCGTTCCCTGGACAAAAATAAAACAAAATAAATATTACACTTTTTAAAAAAAATTCAAAAGTAAAAATGAAAAGAAATAAATTGATGTATCTTTATTCCATACCATGTAACTTTTCAATACATGATAGATTTCATCTGCATCATTTAATCGGCTACGTCTTTCAGGATGACTCATATTTTCTCCACAAACTATTTGCTCAGCCATATCTCGTATCAAATCATGCATTACAATACAATCATTACAACAATCTAACTTTATGAGAGCTTTACTTATAAGATTTTGTATTCCACTAACTGCTTTGAAACCACAAGCCTCTAGCCCACATGTAACATTATGCTCTTTATCACCCACGGAAAAAAATGCAATGTCTAAAAATATTGCCTTGTCCATAGGATCCAATCCATCATAACTTATCTTCAATATATTTTGAATTCTCTCATGGGGATACCTCTTGAGTTTGCTGAGCTCACTTTCCCAATATGCTTTATCTCTAGAATGAAAATGGGAACCCAAAACTTCTAAAGCTAAAGGAAGTCCTTTAGCAATGTCCAACGTCTTTTATGATAGCTTTTCATATCCCTCTTTAGGCTGACTCCGACCGAAGGCATGTCTACTAAAGAGTTCAAGTGATTCTTTAAAATTTAATGCAATGACTTCATGTATATATTTGTCAAGAATCCCTCCACTCCAAAGAATTTGCTTGTCTCTGCTCGTTACAATGATCCTGCTACCCGATCCCCAGAGAAGACATTGTTGTCCAACCAGAACTTTCAGTTGCTTTGAATTATTCACATCATCAAGCACAATTAAGACTTTTTTACCTTTCAGTCTTCTCCTTGCGTCATTCATATCTCTGTGATCTTTTTTGTCTAATAACTTACAAATAAGCTCTTCATGCAAAGACTTCAAACCACCAACCTTTGCTGATTTTTCTCTCACATTTTCTAAGAAGCAGTGACTATCAAATTTAGACAAGAATTTGTCAAATATAGCACGAGCAAGGGTTGTTTTGCCTATTCCTCCCATGCCCCAAATCCCAAGAGTTCGAACTTCCTGTAACTTAATTTCCATTAATGATTCAACACTAGTGAAATTTTGATGAAATCTAATGTGCTGAGATTCTGGCATAGTTGGGCTATCAGCTTCCAATTTTTTCAAGACATCTTCAACTATTGCATCAATGAGTTTGGATTCGGTTCTAATGTATAAAAGAAAGGGGAAGGGGGGAGACAAAGAAACAAAATTACAAGCTGCCCATGATAAAATATTAAATCCATAAACATAATTCATAAATATGGGGGCCGAACTAACGAAAATCTAAACAAACTTGAGACTCTATATAATGATGTATTGAATAATAAAAACAAACTTACTGAAATTCTGATGAATGATAACCAGATAAGTTGGCAGATTTTTTTAAGACGGTTCTCCAAATTTGCAAATTGTCCACGCTATCCTTGAACTTATCTTCATGAAGAGTGAATGCCTCTGCATAAGTGCGTTTTTGATGCCTGACATCTGATGGATCTACGAGGTAGAAAACTGGTATCACAATCTGTTGACCAGCTTCCTTACATTTCATGATTTTGACAAGCTCTTCCAAGCACCACCTTGAGGAAGCATAATCTTTTGAGAATATAACCAAAGCAATCATGGATCCTTCTATTGCATTCACAAGTGATGATGATATTTCTTCTCCTCTCTCGAGCATGTCATCAACGTAGACATCTATTTTCTTTCGACGCAACTCCCTTTCCAAATGGCTGAGAAAACCAAATCTGACGTCTGGACCCCTGAAGCTGATAAAAACATCGTACTTTTTACATGGGACCTGGGAAGAAGAAGTAGAAGCAGAAACAGCCATTGCTGGGCACAAAAACGAAAAACAACGTTTTATAGGTCGTTGATAATTTTTGAAAAAGAACAGAAAGAACAACGTTGAAGAAGTTATAAAATGAAGGAGAAAGACCATATGAATAATAACTTGGTGGGAGTGGCTAAATCAAATCTGAGGTTGAAGACTTGAAGTTGACTTGGTGAGTTCTTTTATCGTGGGAATTCAATCTGTACAGAAAAATGAGAATGTAAGTATTGAGCCTTTGTTAGCATGTAAGAGTCAACAGTCAAATAATAAGTTGTCGGTGGAAATTTGTTTGCACAAATGAGGCCGAAACTTCCACGAAATACTGAAAACTTGTCCGGAGCTCTTTTTGACTCCCAAGTCAATAGCGCAAAATTTTCGTTCCCGTGCCGTGTGATTTTTTTCCTTGTTTTGTTTCTGAACCCAAAAAAAAAAAAAAAAAAAAGTGCGTAGAAATTTCAGTGGAAGGGAATTGTTCCTTGTTTGAATAAGGATTTTCCACTACACGTTGAAATCTCATCCAATCATGTGACCATGACGGAGCCAATTTGTCATTGAGAAATAATTGAAGGTTACTAGGAGTCAGAAAAAGAAATACAGTTAATATGGCGATATATTGACGCCTGAGCATTCACATTGTATTTCGGTGACATTTCTTTCTTGTTTTCAATAAAATGATTAATTATATAAAATGAAAATAATTATATAGATAAAGTAGGAGTATATGGATAAGAATAAGTAGAAAAAGATTGAAGTATCATTCCTTAAAGTACCACTGACATTAAAATGGTCAGGCGACTATTGAACAAATTTACGGGCTGTTGATTATTTCTTATTAAAAGAAACAAAGAAAAGAAAGAAAGAATATCAAGTAGTAAGTGAATGAGAGAGAAAAATCATGGTAAGGGAGTATCTAGAATCAAATCTTAATTTGAAAAGACTTAGAAATTTCCAAGTGAACTACATGTTTTTTATTAGTTAAAGAATTAAAAATGTCTAGAAGTTTTGTCAATTCGAACTTTTTTCCCTGTTTATTATGTATAAAGTGGACACATTATCAATCTACATACTAAAATCATAAATTAACATAGGCTAAGTATCCTATTAAGGGTCTGTGACCTACTCCAATTAGGATTTGGCCAGGCCTAGTTTGTTTTTTTTGTTTAAAAAAAATTATACCTATCTTGTTAAATTCTAATCTATAAACCTTTAGGTATGGTCACATTAAAAAAATAATATTATATTTATATTCTATATCGTATTTTTATGATATATTTTGGACAACTTTTGAACATTCACATTAAATTGGTGGACATTTCTTATTTAACGTAAGAAGAAATTTCAACTAAAAAATTTAAAAAGTTTGTTCATCGACTTTTTTTCACACCAAATAAAAAAAAACGTTATTTTTTGGGTTATTTAATTAAAAAATTTCAAAAAGTCTTCAAAATATCCTTAAAATGAGAAACTTTCTTAAGAAAATAGGGAAATTTTTCCCATTAAAAATTATATTTTACATTAGTGAGAAGAACCTAATAAATTGTTATACTTAGAAAGTACTAATACTTTGTAAATGTTTTGTATACAAAGTATTGATATTTTAATTTAGGCATTTTTCACTAATAAAATTTTAAATATAAGATTTCCCCTAGTTTCTCCAATTTTTTCCCTATGAATAATATAAAGTATTCTCCCAATAAAAAAAAGGTTCTTCTTTTTGTTTCTATTTTAAGGTAATTAAAAATTTTCTGAACCAACGAAGAAAAAAATAAGTAAAACTTTCAACAAAATAATGAAAACTTGTCATTACTGGCTCTTTGGAAATTGGAACACAGTTGTCAACAATATTTAGTTTGCTTCACATACACTAAACATTTTTCTGACTCGAGTCAATAATATTTTGTTTTGATTTTATTTTAAAGAGCTTTATTTATCCCAAGGATTTATTCACGCACTATTTTCAAATACATTGAAGTGTACACACACATGTAAATTTCACTAATAGAAAAGATGGCTTGTAGACGGGTTATAGAAGATCAGGTTAAAAAAGTATGACCAGTGACAGTTTCATAAATATAAAGAATTTTTAGACCGATTCCTTTCATTTATAGTCTAAAAGATATTATTTAGATCGGTTTCTCAAACAACCAATCTAAAAATTTAAAAATTAAAAAAAACATTTATTGTTACTAATAATCAGTCTAAAAGATGAAGAATAAAAAAAATAACGAGAAAATCCCATATAAAGCTGCTTAAAATAGGAAAATTCTAAATTGAATTAGTAAATTCAATAAATCCTTAATTAAGTTATCGACTCAATTAAGAATTTCAAAATTTAGATTAAATGACGTTAGTGCCCTTTCATAGTCTCCTCTCTCATCTTAAAAAGATTTCAATACTTTATAACTTATTTTTACAATAAGTGTAAATATATATAAACATTAATATATAATAAAATAAAATATGATTAACTTAGATCAAATAATTTTTTGTGTGTGTAAGAATGATCAGGAATAATTCCAAGAAAAAAAAAGTATCAACCCCAATATTAATTAAATGTTTTCTAATTGAACATTAGAATAAAAAAATTATTTTTTACTTGATTTTTTGTTCATTGAGAAAAAAAGTTAATATAAAAAAAAAGTTGTTTGATATAGCAAACTGCATATCAAAGATTTTCATTAATGATTTTTTTAAATAAAAGATATTTATTAACGTAAAAAAAAATATATTACATAAGTAAAATTGCATGATTAATTTTTTTTTATTGACAAAAAAATAATTTGAGTTCTTTCAAAAATAAAATTTTATTCAAAATATTTAATAAAAACATTTAATTGATAACGGTGTTATGCATTTTTTTTCACTCAAACCAATAAATCATTCTTCCTGAATACAAAACTCCTTTGATTTAAATAAATCATATTTTATTTTATTATGTATTAATGTTAATATATATGCACACTTATTAAAAGACAAAGTTAAAGAGCAATTAAATTCCTTAAAAAGGAAAGATGATAGAGAAGATTAGGAGGGTTTATTAAAGTTAATTTACCTCTATTTTAAATTCCTAAATTGAGTCTATAGCTTAACTAGGGAATTGTTGGGTTTAACAATTTAATTTAGAATTTCTCTATTTTAAGTAACTTTATATGAGATTTTTCCTTGTTTTTTTAATGTTAATAAATATCTTTTCTTTTGAAAAATCATTAATGAAAATCTTTGATATGTAATTTGCTATATCAAACGATTTATTTTTATATTAACATTTTTTCTCAATTCACAAAAAATCAAGTAAAAAATAATTTTTTTATTCTAATGTTCAACTAGAAAACATTTAATTAATATTGGAGCTGATACTTTTTTTTTTTTTGAATTATTCCTGATCATTCTTCCACATACAAAAAATTATTTGATCTAAGTTAATCATATTTTATTTTATTATATATTAATGTTTATATATATTTACACTTATTGTAAAAATAAGTTAAAAAGTATTGAAATCCTTTTAAGATGAGAAAGGAAACTATGAGAGGGCAATAATGTCATTTAATCTAAATTTTGAAATTCTAAATTAGGTCGATAACTTAATTAAGAATTTATTGAATTTACCAACCTAATTTAGAATTTTCTTATTTCAAGCAGCTTTATATGAGATTTTCCCTTATATTTTTTAATTACGTTCATTTATGCATGCTGAAACATTATACGCAGTAAGTTTTGTCCATATTAAAAAAAAAACGATTGCTTTTCCTTAAAGAATTAGAAATTTCCATGAAGTCATGAAAGTTCTTGGACAAATTACACACAGGTCCGAAAGACAAACAAATACTGCAACGTTTCTTAAAATCTAAAAATTATCAAGTAACATAGTGTTCTTCATTTTAAAACAAAAAAACTTGAGGGATGTTTTGTTAAAAGCACACAAACATCAAAATCTCATATTCCCATAATATTACGTTTCTATCATTTCTATTTTTTAATAAACTTTTTAGAGTTTTCTGAGTTCAAATAGTATTTAAAAGGAAATCCCCCCAGCAGGATTTTCCACTGTACGTTAAAAACAGATTGGTACGGACACGTTTTGACCAAATATTAACATGAGTGGAACTGGCATATTAATCAAATCCAGGCTGAAGATCTAAAGTTTTTTTTTTTATACATAAAAGTTTTGGAGGGGTTCGGTATCAGTCCCTCACCAAGGCCAAGGCACGGCCCCGGACTCTATGAGTACTTATTGGGGACTTACGAGATCGCCTACCAAAGGAGTCCCAGCGACGGCAGAGGGGATCGAACCCACGACCTAAGAACCTAGTCCTGGATCCCTTACCATCTATGCCAACTCTCATTGGCGGCTGAAGATCTAAAGCTAGAATAGGACGAAATTTCCATAAAATACTAAAAGCTTTAGCTAGTAGCTCTTTTTTGACTCCAAGTCAACCACATTTTTTGGGAACTTTATTATTTAAAGATTACTACCTCCGGTTCTAATTATAAGAGCTAGTTGATTTTCTTTGGAGAGATTAAGGAAGCTAAATAAATTACTTAGTCATTTCATATGCTAAATATTCTTAGGTTATATATTAGTTTATTAGTCAAACTATTAAATTTGAAGAAAAAAAATAAAAATAAAAATATTTTAAAGTAATTTAGTTAGCTTCCATAATTTTTCCAAAAAAATCAACTAGCTCTTATAATTAGCACTGGAGGAAGTAATAAATTTCGCAGAAGCCAAGGTTTCTCCTTTTTTGGCATCATCCTCACCTTGTGGCCCCGCTTTCTTTTCTCTTCCTCCCCTTTTTCATTCCTCTCATGGCGTGACCCACCCGGGTATCATTGATTTTCCTCTGGCTTCCGGTTGCTTGCCGATTTTTTGCCTAAATCCTAGGTTGAGAAGGCTTATTTTGGTCTAATTCATGAATCAGTCCAACTCTGTTAACCAACTAGCTTCTCTTGCCCATCGTCGGCTGAGCCAGAAGGATTGTCCAGTCGACCTTCACTAACATTGCTATTAAGCCATTGACAAGTTTAGTTAAGAATTTCATCACTTTTTATTATGTTTTAATAACTTTCGTTTACCAAGTAAATTATTCCTGCTGAAGCTTTGGCAACGGGGTGAAGGTTGATGTTTATTTTTCAAAAAAACAAAGCAAGGTCATTTTTGTAATTTACTTTGAATTTCAAAAAAGACATGGCATCTTAATGGGATGTTGAAATTCGAAGCACCTTTCTATATATCCTATATATTTTAAATAGTCTTTATATGTCTTTTTTCCCTATCTTATTCAGTTTGTATTAATTAAAAAATTTCAAGAAGTACTGAAAATATTTCAATACAAAATGTTTCTGGAAAATTTGAGAAAAGGTTCTCAATTAGAAATTTATTAGTGAGAAGTATCTAAATCTGATTTTAGGTAATTAAAATCTTTTTGAACCAACCACGAAAAAAAATAGAAATTTTAAGGAAATAATAAATATTTGTCAGTACTAGCTATTTGGGACAAAATCAACAATATTTAGTTTGATTTACCCTTTAGATCCATATTATAGACACGACGTTTTCCATGAAAATGACAAACACTTTTTGACTCCAAGTCAACTATATATTCTTGACTATTTTCAAATATGAATTATATATACACACATACAAGTTGATTAAAGAGCCAATTCTCTTTTATAATTGGGAGGTTACATATTTGATCCCCCTTACAACTTTACAACTTTAGATTGTTAGCACCTGCCCTTTTAATTAAAATTTAAAAAATATATTAAAAACAATAAATATGTAAATTGAGACATGCTAAAGATAATTAATCTTATACATATAATGGGAAAGATCAAGAGGAGAATCCATATCTTTGTGGGGTCAAGAGGACATTTTAAAAGAAATCAAACAGTAAAGGGCTTAACACCGTGGAAAAAAGCTGAAAACTCTTCAGAAAATGAAAAGGATTTAGCAAGAATTTCCCCCCTTTAGCATATGATGATATAAGCCACAAAGCCTCTCTACTCTCTACAGACACTTTCTTCTACCCAAAAAATTAAAAAAAAAATAAATAAATAAAATAAAAAACAGAGAGAGACTAAACTGATCATCACAGTTCATTACAAAACTAACACTTCTGTACCAATTAACATTCTAACACATAGTGGATCATCAATATGACCAAACAAAACATCATGCATGTCATATTTTCTGCTATCATGAAACATAAAATGTCACAATAATATGTACAACTACTTAAAACCAGACCTCATTAATTGGTCAGCACAATGCTTCATTGCACAAATCCAAAAACTTGTATAACTACTACGTATATAAAGCATCATGAGATTGAGTTTGTCTCTTCTTCCTTGGGCTTGCTTCTAGCACAAAGTGTAATAACCCCACTTTTATGTAAATTATTGTATAAAGCTCAATAATATTATATTATGGAGTTTTCATTAAATTTAAAGTAAATAATATGTGTTTCCATCTAATTGACTAATAAGAAATAATTATTGTGAGAAGGCACAGGAAAATAAGAGATTATTCAAGAATATGGACACATGGCAAGTTAAGAAGAGCATAAATAAATGACCTTGGACTCTTGGAAATGAATTAATAAGTCCTTGGTGGCATCACAAGCCAATTTATACACATATGTGTTCAAAAGTAATTAAAAGCATCAAATTTTCCCAACTTCACCAACTATTTCGATCAAGGGAAATAGGAGAATCGAGACAAGTTGTTTAATGTATGGACAAGGCAAGTACAAAGTAATAAAAGACACAAGTATGAACACATGAAATTATTCAACTAATTTTTTTTTTGCCCAAAATTATTCAACTATATGAAAGGACCATTATCTGCACAAATTTAATGCAAGATGGGAAAAATCAACTGATTGAACCATATTTTTACATGATTTTTGATAATTATATTGGGATTTTTAATATATTTTGTCGTAGTTATTGAGATTAAAATACTTTTCTTGTGATAAATTGTGATTAAGAGCAAATACATTAAATTAGGGCTAAAAAGGGCAAAATTGTCAAAAAAAATGTAATTACTCTTAATTATTGATTTTTCTGAGGATGTGTGATGTTAGATTCATTATTTTATTTGTGGATGGATAAAAAAATTAGATTAAATTTGAAAATAGAAGTTTGAGCTCAAGTTATAAATTTTTAAGTTTAGTCCCTCTCTAGAACTTTTAAAAATTTTCACTTAGGTCCCTGCAATTAAAACACACCGTTTTGAATGTATTAATTAGGTTAGCTGAATTGAGGACATGGGGACCCGACACTCTGACCCGTGGAGCTGAGGGAAAAACCTGAGAATTAATGATTAAAGAGACAACAGCACCGCGAGCTCAGTTTTTTTATTCACGCTGGGATTCACACCTTTGATCTTCGACTACACGCACGCCTTCATCCCTCTCGCCGGCGACTCAACCACCTCCATCGTCGCCGGCGAGCCATCATCCTTCTTCCTCCTCAAGTCCGTTCCATCGTCGCCGGCGAGCAAAGACTTCCACCCTCACCATTTTTTTTTCCGTCAACCTTCCTCACCCTCAGTCTGACGCACACACACACTCCACCCTCCACCGGTGACCACTCTTCCCACCTCACCCATAGCACCGTGGAAGACACACACACATAGACCACCACCACACCTCCAGTATCCTATTCTCATTCTTCCAACTCACTACACCTTTTATCTTCATCAGTTTCACCACACCTTCTCCACCTTCTTCAATAATTCCTTAGTTCTTTTTTCCCTTATTCCTTTCCATGGATGCTGCAATTTCAAGCTTGGTGGTGACAGTGGGTTCAATGCGTGGCTGAGGTGATTTTGTTTCTTGGTGGTGGATATTGGCTTTAGTTCCAAAGTTTCAAAGAGGAGTTTAGGTTGCTTAATTTTAGGAATGATTGTGTAAAAATTCTAGAACTGAGATTAATATTTATTGTTTTTGTTAGTTTGATAATTATAGTTGAGATTGGATTTTGTAATGTGAAAAATATATTTGTTTTAATTTCTTGTGGTTGCAATGTGATTATATTAATTAGCGTGTTATTGTCTAGTTAATGTGATTGATTTGTGCCCTTTGAGGGACTTTATGTACTCAATTTTAAGAACACTCATGTTGCATTACTCCAATTTTAATTGCACATCAAGTGGTTTTTAACAATTTCTTAAGAGGTAGTGGTTAGCTAAGTTTGTAGGACCTACTATTAATTAAAAATATTGGACTCAAGTGGTATCTTGGGGTTTTTTCTTAAAGATTTGATAAATTTTAACTCCTATAATCTTTTTGAGCAATGATAGTCATTTCTTTATCACCAAGAGCACCATCATCCATATTTCCATTTTCAAACTCCATTCCATTTTATTAAAAATACCAAAAATAATTGTTTAGCATTTGTTCTGTTCTGGGAACAGGACTGATTGGACTTGACTAGGTGTCAAGCCTAGAGCCTACGTACCCTTTGAAGGGATCAAAGTCCACGTAGTTCGATATACTTGGTGGCGTTACCCAGAGGGGTGGTGTGTGTGCTCTGTGTGGCAGAAAGTAAAGGTGAAGAATTAGAATGTGTGCACTTGATTAATTGACCCCTGTATTTATAGAGGCACCCAAGGCGGATATCTCGGCATGGCGTGATATTCGGGGCGAGTATCTTGGGGAGCATATCATGTGGATATGATCCGGATACTCCTAAAATGTTGATAGATTGGATCCGTTATGCTACCGGATCTTCCTCTATGACCGGTGTATTATACTTTTTGACATGTCCTTCGTTGGGCCATATCTCAAATTTGGGCCTTAGGCCGATCTGTAACAGTTGCCCCCCAGCTTGGTAGTTCAGGCTTCTGAGCTGCCGAGGTGTACCTTGCCCCCGGCCTCTGCCGTGGTCCGGGGCCTCTGCTTCAACCAAGCTGGCTTACAAGCGCCGTGGTTGCGAGGGTAGCCTTGGGTCCGAGGTCTTATTTCTCCGACCGCTAAAGAATTTTACCTCTGACTCCGTCCCGAGGCGCTGTGCCTTGCTTCTGCCTTAACCGTTCAGGGTGGTGTCTTAATCGCGTTGGTCCGAAGTGTTTAAGAATGACCTTAGATTTGCGAACCTAGCCCCCTAGTCGTCGGTTAGTCGCTCGGTATTCCCTCCGTATTCACTATCATTGCTACTTTACATCTGGCTCGACTTGATTGGGGAGAGTCTGTAATCGTTGCGCCTATCCATGCCTCGATTTTCCTGCGCATTTAATGCTCCCACCTTGCGCAGTATGCGACCTCTCTTGTCTAGGTGCAAAGCCCTTTTTGCCTCCGACGTTTGAATGCTTTTGTTTCACTGATAAGTACATTCCTCACATTTGATTTCTCACTTCCCTCTACTGTAATTGTAGTGCCGTACTTTCTCTCTGGTTTCCCATAGCCATATCCTTTTGCCACTGTGAAACTTTCGCCGCTTTACCCATCCGTAGTTCGAGCTTCCTTCATCTTTTTCTTCACAGGTACTCCACTTGTTCTCCTTTGCTTCTTTTACGGTGTAGCTTTGAATTTTTGTCGTTTATATACTCGTTCTTCCTTCTTCCTGGTCTGCTGGGTAGGCTTATAGTTCACTTTCTGGGTTTGTTTAGCGCTCCCGTAAATCTTGACATATCCTGAGTTTACCCCTATAACTGTTTCTCCTTCTTCATAAGACCTTTAGTACCTAAGTTCTTAGTTCCCTTCCAATGGATAGAGGCAATAACTTTCTCCACTCAAACCCAATGTTAACTCCCGCAGAAGCCGAAGTTTTTCATGCGCGCTTCCCACGAGCTTCATACTGGATTTTTGGTACTGAACTGTCGGAAGAGGAGAGGTCGGCTGCCGCACTCCGAGGTGGAGCTGGCCGACAAAGACAAGCCGGACCTCGACCTGCTGGTGCTAGAATTCTGATGTCTACACCCGTTCGTACTGCGGCATGTGTTGTCCCTTCCGCATTACTAGCCCGAGCCGGGGCCAGTGCCGAGATTGGTGCTAGGTCCTCTGCCTTGTTAGCTCATCCTCTAAATTTTTACTAGGCTCCTTTACCTATGGGCTCGGATTCCCATCCAGAGGGGTACCTCAGCCCCTGCTGGGATTGCCTTGCTGAGAGTTTCTTCCATATCGCACATGGCGGAGATTCGAGAGCTTATTCGATACTCGGTTCTTTCCAGCATCGGCAACCCTCGGGCCCCTCTTCTAGCGCCTTTTTCGTCCGAGTCTGCTGTTTTTTTCGCCTTCTAATAGGCTTATGCCAGGTATTCCCACACTTGCTAATCCTAGTATTTTTACTTTGCTTATAGGTAAATGGCGCCAAAATCTTTGCCCTCAAGTCAACGGTCCGAGGCCGAGGAGTTGGACTCTTCTAGTCCTCCTGAGGCTTTGTGTCGGAAGTATGCCTGGGTGACACACGAGGTCTTGAGAACTTGGTCTCTGATGTCGGATGTCGATATTGCCCGACTAAAGGTGCCGACATGGAAGGGTGCGTCATTTGTCCTCTGGAAGCCGACGAGCCCATTTGCTTTGAGCGGGAAATTGGTCGCACTAACTTCTTCTTCTTCTACCAGGACTGCTTAACCTGGGTCGGTGTTTGCTTCCCATTCACCAAATTCCAGATTTTGGCCCTCATGCACCTGAGCCTTGCACCTTCATAGCTTCACCCTAATGGGTAGGCTTATCTAGTGGCGTTTGAACGCCTGTGCGGCTCATTCCCCGTTCCCATTCCTTGTACAGCCAATCTTTTCTTCTATTATTTTTGCCCTTCACTCCTGGCTCACCGAAAGAGAGTGAGAAGTTGAAAGGATTAACATCACTCCGCGGCGATCTGGACGTGAAGCTTATGGTCGCCTTTTCGGATTCCTTCAAGCGATTCAAGAATGCCTTCTTCAAGGTCGCCGCTAAGCCTGGTCAATAGCTCTAGTTTTTAAAAGGGGTTGAGGACTCGGATGTGGAGTGGAGATTCCCTCTCTACTGGAAGGAAGAGCATCATAAGATAACCCCCGGGTCGTACCAAGTAGGTCTTGACGACCTTCTACCGGAGACTATCCCTTCTATCCCCCAGTTGTCGGCCTATGTAAAGGAGTATGGCGTCCAGAGCGCGGCCTTCTTCATAACCGGGGCTGGTTCGAGGTCGATACCCTCAAATTGTAGGGGTTTCGTTTTCTGCTTATATATCTATTATCCTTCTTCGCTTTATATTTTCACCTGATATAATGATTTGGCTTCTAACTCCTTCCATTTGCCTTTGCAGCTCCAGACATGAAGGCACTCCCCAGCTACTTGTCTCAGGTGAACCCGACCGTGTCTTCGCCGAGTAGGGCGGCTCGGAAATGGGTTACTGCTGCTGATGCGGATGCAAATAAGGCCACCGCTACCTTATCAAGGGCCAAGAAAGCTAAGGCCTCTGACGGCCAAGGCTCTACTCCCTCTGTCCCCGCCGAACCTTCCCAAGGAGTAGTCACTCTTGCCTCGAAGGGGAAAGAGGCTGCGAGGTCCGAGTCTGTGGCCACTCCCTCTGCTCCTTCGGCCTCCGTGCTTCCACCTCCACCACCTCCTCCTCACCAGACGACCAACATTTCTTCACTGCTTCCACGAGGTTTCGTCTGGGAGAAGGGGGTGACCAAGGAACTTGACGTCGCCTTCTTGCCTCCTTGACAGTTCATGAACGGCCAACCACTATCGCCGGTGAATGAGGTCGTGGTGCATGATGCCCAGAGGTTCTTATGCAAATCCATCGGGCTACTTCAAGCATTGATTCACCTAAAAAGAAAACATGCTTTGGCTGAAGAAGAAATTCAACAGCTTAAGGCGTCTCAAGTGGAAGTGGCGGCCAAGAAGAAGGCTTTGGACGAGGCCGCGGCTGTAAAAAAGCCTCTGGACGAGGCTGAGGCTAGGGTGAAGACCCTAGAGATGGAGCAAGACGCCGCCAAGGCCGCTGCTGGGAAGTCGTCCCAAGAACTGCAGCTCTCCAGAGAGGCGCTGGAAAAGGCGTCTTTGGAATGTGCCCGGGTGCAGCGGGCTCTTGGTGAGAGCCTGGATGCCGTGAAGTCTCTGCAAAAACAGCGCACTACCTTGACCTCTAAGCTTCACTCGGCCAAAGAGGCTCTTTCTTGGGAGCAGCAGGCGCACTTGGAGACGACCGAGTCCTTGAAGGAGACCGCCCAGGACTGCTTCAAGATGGCTCTAGAGCATATCCGCTGCCTGAATCCTAACGTAATCCTGAGCCTAGCCAGGTACGACTTTTGGGCCTATGTGCAGGATGAGGTCCTAGTTTTGTTCCGCTGATGAGTCCTTATCCTTTGAAGAAGAGGCGGATGCCGGAGACAAGGCGGGGCAAGGAGTTCCTGAGGCCGGGCAATCTAGCAAGGAGGTTCCTTCTAACAATGTTGCTCCTCCGAGCTAGTGGTCTGGGTTTTCATATTTCTGGCGTCTGTGTCGTTTGTTGGGGGCGTCTGTGCCCTTTTGAATATTTACGGCGTCTATGCCGTTTATGTATATATTGTGACAATGTATGATTTAACTTTAAACACTCGATTGCCGTACTTTATTTATAAATTCTAAACTTAGTTAGAAATTTATCGACCGTAGTAGGTATAGGTCTATATACTCGACCAGAACTTAAGTCTAGGAAAGTCGGGCAGGATTGTATGTTTTAACCTCGTGGGGTGTTAACTTAACCGCACTACCGCGTTCCGGCTTTTGCAGCCGGAATTATAAATTGTAACCGAGATAAGGGCGAATTGTCACATGTCCAGCTGAGGGGTCCGTAACGCAATACTTGGACATTGTGACTTGATCAAGGTCAGAATGACAATTCTTGTACTTAAATCGGGGCGACCATTGACGCGTCAATTTCGCGATGGCCACGTATGGCAATTTCGCCAAGCTCTAACTTGAGCGCGTTGGAGTACAACGGCCGGTGTCATCCATCTAGATGGGTTTTGTTTGTGACCGGGTTTAAGGACCTCGGTGTCATGTTTTTGACCGGGTTTAAAGACCTCGATGTAATGCTTAAGCAATCATTCGTACACGTCAATGAATCTCCTCTGAGGGATCCTTCATTAATAACAAAACAGCTCCAAAGAGCTAACAAGTAGTTTCGTTGGCATCTTAAAAACATAAACTAATGAAATAGAAATATTGGAATTATGAAATAACCAAACTACAAAAATTAAGGAATAACCGAACTGCAAACAAGGTGCGTCTGTGGTTGTCAGGCCGAATCAAGATCTAGCTATAATAGATCTTCAACTTGTCGGCGTTCCACTTTCTCTTAACCGGCTTCCTTGCCAAAGTTTTGAGAATATATGCTCCATCATCTAGTCTCTCTTTGACCCAGTAAGGGCCTTCCCAATTCGCGGTCAGCTTGCTGTCCTGGGCGTTCTTATTGCCGATGTCAGTCCGTCGGAGTACAAGGTTACCTCGGTCAAAAGATCGTGGTCGAACCTTCCGATTATACTTTGCTGCAAGAAGTTGCTTGGCGGCTAGTTCTCGGCAGTGTGCCACGACTCGTACCTCGTCAATCAGGTCTAAGTCCGTCTGCAAGGCGTCGTCATTTGACGCTTGTCCTTCCTGCTGAGCTCTGAGTTTTCTCCATGACGGTTGTCCTATCTCAACCGGGATCATCGCTTCGCATCCATAGGCTAACCGAAATGGAGTCTCCTGGGTTGAAGTCTGCACACTCGTTCTGTAGCCCCATAAAACGCTGTGAAGTTGCTTGACCCAGTTGGTCTCTGCGTCTAGCAATCGTTTCTTCAGGCCGTCTAGAATAATATTGTTGGCGGACTCGACCTGGCCTTTGGATTGAGGATGTTCGACCGAGGAGAAGTGTTGCTTAATGTCTAAGTTAGACATTAAGGTCTGGAATCTATGGTCCATGAACTGGGTCCTATTGTCCGTGACGATTTCGACTGGTATCCCGAAGTGAGAGATGATGTTGTGACGAAAAAACCTAATTATGCGGGCCGAGGTGATCGTCGTCAATGGCTTCGCCTCAATCCACTTAGTAAAATAATCTACAGCGACGATGAGCCATTTGAGTTGTCCAGGCGCCGGCTTAAATGGTCCGAGGATGTCTATACCACACTTGTAGAAGGGCCAGAAATGCCCTTCAACTCGGTTGGCGGTGACTAAATAATCCTGGCATGTTTCTGGCAACTATCACACCTCTTGGCGACTTCCATGGCGTCCTGCTTCATGGTCGGCCAATAGTATTCGGCACGTAGGGCCTTCCTGGCAAGAGCCTTGCCTCCCATGTGATGGCGTTGCAGCCTTCGTGTATCTCAGCCAACACATATTTGGCCTCGGTTTCGCCCAAACACTGTTGGGCAATGCAGTCCCTTTCGATACAGCTGATCATCAACCATGGTGTAGATAGCGGCCTCTCGGATGAATTTCTTCGCTTCGGTGGAATCCGTCGGGATGATGCCTCTTTCTAGGAAATCTTCGATCGACTTCCTCCAATGCGTTCCTGCCGAGATAGTCATCACACAACTTGGCTCGGCAAGCTTTTGCTAGATCACGGTTCTATGGCTTCTCGGTCCTTTCGTGCTTGCCAATTTGGAGAGGATGTCCACCCTGGTGTTTTATTCTCTCGGAATGTGGGTAACGATCACCTCATCGAAATCGGCCATGACTTCCTTCTCTCTGTTAAGGTACTTAGCCAACAGTGGGCCTTTTGCCTGATAGCTGCCATTAATTTATGCAGCGACGAGCTGCGAGTCGGTGAAAACCTTGACTCGCCGTGTAACATCCCAATTTTCTAAAGCGTTTTTGAAATAATTGATCAGAGTAGAGCATCGGAATAATTTTAAAAGAGCAAGTATCTAATAAACATTTACTGATGTAGTATCTGGCTGCTTACACAGTGGTACAGTAATCTGAATATAGTTTGATAAAATAAAGTCAAAATAAAAATCTCTCCGTCTGCGTCCTCACGCTGGCTCCTTACCCTTGTCCTTGGCCCTGGTTCCTCTGGATCCTGAGGCTATAGCAGGAGCTGAGGTTCAATGACCATTGAACCTCAGGTAACGGTTAACCTCATGCTTATAGATGACAGTATATATATGACAGATATTCATGGTGTTATAGCAACAATCAATACATAAGCACACAGCAGATGTATCCCAACAGTACATAAGCACACAGCAAATGTATCCCAACAGTACATAAGCACACAGCAGATGTATCCCAGCAGCACATGTTACACCCCTACCGGCCTCGCCCTTTCGGGTGGCGGGTTAGAGGGATTTCTTATAAGCTATTACCTTTCCTTAGTCATTAGTCCATTTTGATTATAAATCAGAGCACGTGCAAAAGAGCATATGACCAGTTTGGACAATTTCTGTACTGGTAAAAGTAAAATAAACAGAGAATATAAGTCCCAGTAGGATTAAGGGTACAATCATCCAAAATCAATACCAAATATGTACAGTAATCCCAAAAAATGTAAGTACAAAAATTCAATAGGGCATTCCCTATTCTTCATCTGCATCGTAGGGCCTTACCTTTCCAAAAAGGATCTTTACTTCATGCACGTCCCCCTATGACTACAAAAGAGTCTGGAGTCCGAGAACGGCCCCCAGAGTAACCGTCAATACTCATGCACTAAATGTGTGATGTGTATGTATGCAACCATGTGAGTATGTAAACATAGATAAACGTGCCAAACATGCCACAATATGCAAACAGACACAAATACTACAATAACATCACGTCTTCGCACCGTCGGGTCGCCTTACCAAGGCAGACCCCGGAATTACCGGAATCACAAGCCTGTCTCCATAGAGTCGCCACGTAGGCAGACCCCAGCAGGCACCCTCAGCCTCTAGGGACACAATCACAAACATGTTCTGTATGCATATTTGGCCAACAATACAAAAACACACATATGGCAAACAAGTACATACAACAAACACATAAAAGTGCCGGAGTAAAGAGGTTACTACCTGGTGTGGTGAATACCACTTTTACTACCTTTTTGCTCTGTGGCCCTTCTAAAAGTACCCTTGACCTAAAACATTAAAATACATCATTTTCAGTATTTGCAGAATTGCCTTACATTATTTTTTGTTAAATCCGTGCCCTTCATGAGTTTTCTAGAAGGTCCCTGTTTCTGTCCCAACTTCTGGGATTTTTCATAAATTCCACAAAAATCATATTGACATAAAACCAGTTCCATTCGAACCGTTAAGATGTCTATTTTGTAGGAAAAATATACTTAGACCATGAAAGTACAAATATTTTGGCGTGTAGCTTATTTTCTCTCGTCTGGTCCAGATTCGCGTCACTGTTCCAGTCGTTTTTTCAACTATTTATTTCACCCAGTAAATATTATCCAAATCTATCATATTATATATTTAAACTTATGCCCCAGGTGTCTAGTTTCTACATATAAAATTTCAGCTTAAACCGAGTTTGTTTACCCTCTCAAAAACGCGTTAGAAGGTTCACTGCCCAGATTTACTGAAGCTGGCAGCAAGCCCTTTCATGGGTTTTCGGTGTTTTCGGCTTCGGAAACTTTAACCATAGCTATACCCTATACAAAACCTCATTCCAGAGACTTTTGTGACCTTAAAAATTCAAAAATCCAACCCTAACATCAAGCACCAGCCATTTGCACGAAAATACTTAGTTAAGAACTCAAGAAGATGAAGTTGTAGGTGTTACCTTGAATCGGAGAAATGGTGAATGATCTTGGTGGCTTGAGTCTTGAGTTTAGCTATGGAGTTTTTGCAGACCTCTCTCTCCCCCTCCTCTGGAAATTTCGTGCTCAAGGGTGAAAAAGAAGAAGAAATTACATTTTTAATAAAAGTAAAATTGATCCGGTTGAAGTAGAATTAACTGGCGTAAATAACTGTCTGGAATTCATCAAGCTTTTGGCTTATTTTCCAAGTAAATCCAGAGTTTTCCAGAGGTTCCTAGGGTTCTGCCACGTGCTCAGCCCCCTCCAAAAATATCTAGATATTTTCCTGCTTTTGGGGCAAATTACCTATTTTGGCCCGAAACTTTCAAAAATTGCAATTGTGGCCCAGAACTTTTAAATAATTACCAAATTTTCCCCACCTTTTTGTCTGCCCTTTTTGACACATGGGGCGCCACTTTGGGCCCACACACCTGCCCAAACCAATTTTTACCTATTTATTCCCATTTTGCCCCTGATCTCCAAATGTGGGTCCCGCAGTTTGACTTTTACACTGACTTTTCTTCCTTTTTCTTCAAGTAAATATTTTCAATGTTTAAAGGGAGTGTGTGACGCCTAAGGGGCCTCACACATCGGGTCTCTGGTATTTATTTCCCTTTTTCCTCACTTTTCCAGTCCAGTTCCCCATCTATCGGTTCGTGTGGGTCCCACCGGCCAACAGGGTGTTTACTTTTGCGCTTCTCTCTATCTTTTCCAGACTTTTTCCTCTTGAATGGACACTCCTATGTAGTACTCTCCAAACTTCATGGAGTGGCCCCACACTTGACCTACTCGGTCCAAAAGAACCCCCCAATCGATCCCTATCAGTCCCGTTTCTGTCGGTTAATCACCTACGGCACCCGCATTTCAAGTTTGGGCCTGAATATGGCTTAAATCACCTGGTTCTCTCTTATTTCTCATGAGGGACGAAATTCAACATTAAAAAGACAAGGAATTGACTATTTTGCCCTTGCTTTTCCTCTTTTACCCTTGAAGTGACACGTGTCCCAATGTGATCATTACTCTGACTCTCTAGTGTCTCCTTCTCTTCCTATTTTCCTTAAAAACATAGAGGATCTTTACTTGTCCAGGAAATGTCATACTTCCTGAACCGGGCTTAGTGTTCTGCCTAACTTAGGCTTATTCTCAATCCTCAGGGTCTAAAATTCAGGATGTTACAGCACACAGCAGATGTATCCCAACAGTACATAAGCACACAGCATATGTATCTCATAAGCACACAGCAAATGTAAAGTTATCTATCACATATAAGCATATAATAAGTATCAGAGTTAGTGTCACAGTACGCGAACGTACCTTTGCCGGTGATCGCGGTACATACGTCGGTCGGTATGATCACGTATATCCTATAATGGTAATTTCGCATTTATTAATTCACAAATAATATCCTACTAGGTATCTTTAGTCACAAATGGCCATTTTCTCTTGGTGGAATTACTTTTCAACTTGTTTCCCTTAGTTTTCAGAAAAACGCCGGTACAACATTTCTGGGCTGACTTTTCGTCTAACTTTGAAAAATCATAACTATGTCTAGAAAAATTGAAACGAGGATCCGTAAAATTCCTCGGAATCCTTAGGATGTCTAGTTTTAAATAAAAATACTCATTTATGTTCAGTTCGCACAAGTCATTCCCAGTTTTAAAGTTTCTAACCTCTGCCCAGAAAAATTCCAGAATTTCGTAGCTCAACTTTGAGAATTTTTATCTCACTATACAGAACTCCTTTTAATACGTTCTAAGCATATTTGGAAAGCCCTATATGTCTAATTTAACTATGAAGTTTCCCAGATTTTTAGAGCTTCATTTTGTGCATAAAATATTGGCATTTTCATCACTGATTTCAGAAATCATCTACCGACATAATTTCGCCAGGTTTCATTACTTTGATCCTGATCTTTCAAAAATTTTGCTAGAAGACCTCCTTCATCAATTTTTCAAACTAAAGCCAATTTTGACTATAGAAACATGATATTAAAATTACTCTAGCATATTTAAGATCAAAGCTACTTCTAACTATGAATTTAAGAACTAAAACTTAAAGAACTTAAAGTTAGAGCTAGAGAATTTACCAAGAACTTTGCTCCTCCTTCTCCAAGACTCCTCACTCTCACTTTCACTCTCTATATTGATTCGCTGAGCTTGTTTTGGTGTGAGAAAAAGTGAAGAACCAAAGCCCCTATTTATAGCAATTTGGTGTGGCATTTTGGTAGATCTTTCAAACCTAATTCATCTTGAATATTAGCCCTTGGATCTAGGTCATTTTTGAAGCTCAAATCCTCACATTTATTGCTCCAAACCGTGCTCCTCTTATCTCTCCCTCATCCTCTTCCATTTTCTTTAATAATCCTATCCAAAGTACATTATCCTCTTCCAACTTTGAAAGTTATTATCCCATGTGGTTTTTTTTAATAATAAACAATTCCTAACTCCTTCTTCAAGTCACAAGTTCCTCCTTCATCCATTCTTGGTTTTGCATTTCACTAGATAAAAATATATTTAGGGGTCTTCATGAAGTTTTATTCAAATCTTCTCTTTGGTTTTGTAATCTTGGAACTCATGGCTTAATTTAGGAACCTCTAATTCCCTTTTAATCATTTGGCAATAATCTTCACAAATTTGGGAAATGACTTTGGTTATAGCCTATCTCAAGCTTAAATTATGCTTGTTAATAATAACTCCTTATATTTGATCTATGATCAACGGATCTCAAGATACAATTTATTTTGTATAGATTTTCATTTGCTTATGTCTTGAATTAATTCTACTGATTAATTTCATTCATTTATGCTTCTTTTTCTTATTGGTGGAAACTTTGACTTTTCCCTCTAGGCTCACAACATTTGCACTCACAACACTCTCTCTCTTACACACACTCACAACTCTTTTCTACTAGACACACACACACACACACTCACAACTCCTTTTTCTTTTTCCAATTTTTCCTCTTCCACATTTCATAAATACTCTATCCCATAGTACTCTTATCCTCTTCCAAGTCTTTATTCAATTATCCCATGTTCTAGCTTAAATAATATCTTGATTCAATATACTTCCCTTCCTCTTCATCAAGCACAACCGTGCCTTCCCTGTCTCTTGGTTCAAATGTAGTGTTTCTTATGTGTCTAGTAAATAAAACTCAAGCTTCCTATTGGCTCATATAAACTCACATGGATTTAGTTTAATTATGAGATTTATTAAGACCATTGGATTTAACTTTATGAGGTTTAATCCTAACCCTCCATATTTAATCCTAATTAGCATCCCTAATAAAGTGGTTAAGTATAATTGTCAAAATATGATGGGTTCCTAGATTAATCATGGTTCTTAGAAACTCATTTATTCTAATCTTAAACTCTTATTGGTCCTTTATTTTTAATTAAGTCCAAATATCCTTAATTGATTATTTTTAATTGCCACTAGATTAATTATGAACATTTATACAATTATTTTAATTAGTGTAAATTTAATTGTCCACTAATTGTTGTTAATTCCCTTTAATTTATCAAAGTATTTTCATGACATTTTCTTGCTTACTTTAATTATATGAGAATCATGATTTAATATAATAATTATATCATATTTTATAATCCTAATATGTAGTCTTAAAATTGGCCTTTTGTTTATTTAATTATAAGAGATGTAACACCCCAAATTTTCAAAAGCAGAATAATTTTTTTTTTTTTCATCAGAGTAGAGCATCGGAGCAAGTAAAAGAATGAGTAACTGATATACCATTAACTGTGGCGTATTTGTCTGTCCATAATGTACAGTACAATTATATAAGTAATGTTACAACGGTACAAGTCTAAAAGTAGGATCTTCAGTCGGGTCTCTACGCATGCTGTTTACTCTGCTTACTCTTGTCTTCGATCCTCGGTTCCCCGGACCCTGAAGCTATGGTAAGAGCTGAGGTTCAATACCCATTGAACCTCAGGTAACGGTTAACCTCATGCTTATGTAACAGTTATGTATGACAGATATTCATGACAGTACAATAATATTCACATATAGTATTCACATACTCAAGATAATAACAACCACAGTCTCCACATATTCATATTATTCCAGTCTCACCACATATTCACATCAAACTAGTCTGCACTATTTACCAGTGCCACGGTGTACATCCGTGTCCTCAGCGCTAGGAAAACTCAACGGCGTTATCATGGCTATAACCCGTATATAACTATATGTGTATGCCCAACTTTTTAAAACAGAATCCATAACTTTTCAAAAACAGTGTCTCAGAGTATCTATCACATATAAGTATACAATAAGCATCAGAGTTAGTGTTACAGTACGTGTCCGTACCTGAGTTGGTAATCTCGGTACGTTGTCGGTTGGAAAGCGATCGCAGATATCCTAAGAGAGTAATATCGCGGCTATTAATTCATAAATAATATTCTAATAGATATCCTAGCCACAAATGACTATTCTACCCCTAGTGTATTTATTTTTCAATTGTTTTCCTTTTATTTTCGGAAAAAAAACGCTGATTAACAGCATATAGGCTGATTTTCATCCAACTTTGAAAAATCATAACTAATTCTAGAAAAATCGAAACGAAGATCCGTAAAATGTCCCAGACTCCTTAAGATGTCTATTTTTAAGAAAGAATATCAGGTTTTGCCCAGAATTCAAGAACATCTCCCAGATTTCAAATGTTCACACGCTGCCCAGAATTTCCAGAAATTTCGCAGCATAAACTTTGAGAATTTGTATCTCACTGTACAGAGCTCATTTCAACATGTTCTTTGCATATTTGGAAAGCCCTATATGTCTAATTTAACCATGAAGTTTCCCAGAATTTTTCAACATCATTTTCAACATGAAATATAAGCATTTCTGCTACTGACTCCAGAAATCGCCTAACCGACAAATTTCGCCAGAACTTCGTTTCTTCGGTGTTTTTCTTCCAGAAATTTTGCTAAAACCTCTTGTTCATCAATTTTTCGAAATAAAGCTATTTTTAACCATAAAACCATGAAAATAAAACTACTCTAGCATTTTTAAGATTAAAACATATCTATCTATGAATTTAAAACTCAAAACTCAAGAACTTGCTTACCTAATGCTTGAACTCCTTCAAGCTTCTCCCACTCTCTTTCTCACCTCTCTAATACTCAGTTGTTGCTTGAGATTTTGGTGTGAGAATTTGTGAAGGCCATTGCCCCTATTTATACTAAAATTCCAACATCTCCAACAAGCTACCACCTCTTGAATTTTGGCCATTGGATTTAGGGAAAATTTTCAAACTCTCATCCTCACTCTTTATTCCCCCTCATCCGTGCCCCCACCCTCTCTCTTCCTTCATCTTTTTTTCCCTTCTTCAAGAAGTTGAAGAACTTGCAAATCAAGTAAGGAATAGTGTCAACTTCTCCCACAAATTGTTGACCACAATTCCAACATGTGTTTGATAAATTTCCTTGCCCTTCAAGGCTTAAAAAAACCGTCGCCCCCCCTTTCTGTTTTTATTTATTTATTTATTTTGCATTTACTTAATTGCTTAAATAATGGTTTGGAGCCAAAACATTGGTCCTTTGGTGATTAATTATGGTAAAATACTCCTAATTAGATCCTTTTATTTGCTATTTGATCTAGCTTAATTAGGTTTAGTTGTAATTATTTAATTGATTACCAAATCAATTATGACCTTTCAAAATTCATTTGTTACAAATATTGAACCCTTGTTAAGCTTAAATAGGTAATTAAGCCAAAATATTCTAAATTGCTTATTAATATTTGTCATTAGATTAATTATGAATGTTAATTCAATTAGGATTAATTTAGGTGCCCAATAACTATCTTTAGTATTCCCTAATTACTTTAAGCCTCTTTACAATCCTTTACGGCTTATTTTTGACAATATACGAATTAAATGTTAATATCTGTTTAAATATAGATTTAATTGTTCCTTAATTGTTGAAAATTCTCTCTAATTGTTGTAGGTATTTGATAACTCTCCATATTTTGTATATTTAAAATACATTTTGAAGATATTTGGAGAGTTATCTAAGCAATTTTAGGAAATTTTTATGAGAATATGTTATTTTAAGAGGAATCAAAGTGGTGCATTATTTAGGGGATTTCATTGTAAATACCATAGTTTTCAAATTTAAATAGAAGTACTTTGGTTTAAATAAAATAATAGCAAGTTACTAAAATGAAATAAAAGAAAGAAAGAAAAAAAAAGAATGTGATTTTAGTTTATTATTAATGGTATTTTATTATTATAATATCTATTCTCTTTTATCAATTGTGGACGGGCCATGTGGAATTAATTGTGATTGATGTGTTTTCAAGCCCAAGGAGCTGCACACCGTTTTGGTGGATTTGGAATCAAAGGAAAAAAAAAAAAAAAAAACCTAAAAAGCTAAAGGAGATTTTGGCAGAAACAGAGGAGGCGGCTGAGAAAAGAAAAGAGAGGAATTGATCATTGCGCTGGACATTGGAGGGGCATCATCATCATTAATCATTCTCGCTGAGGGCGACGCTGTGCAAAACAAAAAGAGATGAGTGGAGGCGAATTATTTCGGGAGCACTCTCGCTGACATTGTCATCGCCTCAACTGTGCAAAAGGGAAGGATATTTTTGCTGGAAGAGCAGAGGCGCTGTTGTGGGGGCTGTTCAATCACCGTTATCTTCAACCTCTGGAGAGTCCTCATCTTCTTCTCCAAGAACCAGTAGTACCGAATCAGAACGAAGAGGCTTTGCTTAGTCTTTGTCTTTGGTCTTGTTATTTCCAGTATGTTGTTGGACCTGAGTTTTGATTTTGCTGTGACGATGTTTAAAGCCATGTGTGGCTAACTTTTCCTTTACAACTTAGAGTATTATGAACTTGTTTGAGACTTAGAAATTGTTCCCACTAATTAATTTTGCTTAATTTTAATTCAGTTTATTTAATCTTGTTTTTATTATTTATTGTTTAGTGATTGACCACCATTAAACATGTTTGGGGATTTAGGATTAAACTTGACGAAGGAAATCTTAAATAGACCTTGGATTAAATAGTGTGGAATTAGATTTTAATTTAATTTACGTCTAGGATAGACATATATTTAGAAGCTCCACATAATCAAATTAGAGTGAGCCCGATTTAGATTGCATCTTAATTAATTATGTAAGACATTACATAATTATTTGAGGTAGGTTTATAAGTGGACCGACAGGCACTTATAAACATTAATACTCTAGATTAGCTGATTAAGTTAAGTTAGAATTAATTTAGTGGGAATAAAATCTAAGAAACAAATAAGGAATTAATATCTCTAAGTTGTCCTCCTTGATATTTGAATTTGCTCTCTGTGAAAAGTCTTTGTTGTTATTAGTTTCTTGTTTTATTTGCATATTTCTTTTTACTCATCTTGAAAACAATTTTGATTTGCTCAACTTAAATGAAAAAAAGGAAATTTAACACCTAATTACTAGTTTTGCCTTAAGTCTCTGTGGGACGACCTTGATTTACCACTCACTATTTACATGACCCGTATACTTGCGGTGCTTAATTAAATTTTGGTAGCATCAAGTTTCTGGCGCCGTTGCCGGGGACTCAAGGCAACTGGTGATTAGTACTCCCTCCGGTCCTAATTATAAGACATAGTTGACTTTTTTGGAGAAAATAAGGAAGCTAATTAAATTAAGTTAGACTATTTTTATTTTTATTTTTTTCTTCAAACTAATTAATTTAACTAATAAACTAATATATAATCTAAAGATGCAAAACATATGAAATGATTTAGTAACTTATTTAGCTTCCTTAATATTTCCAAAGAAAGTCAACTATGCCTTATAATTAGGACCGGAGGGAGTATTAGAAATCCTTTAGTAGTTTTAGTTTGAGTATTTTTTTTTATTTTTTTTATTTGTTTATTTTTCTTTCTTTAAGCTTTTGGGGTTAGTTTGATACTTTGAGATTTGTTTGGGTTTTACAGGTTCTTTGATATATGACCCGTAGAGCCAAAGCACCTAAAACACCAGAGAAAACAAGGAGTATTCAAGAGCTTTTGGAAGCTACAACACCTCAGATCCAAGAGGAGAAACTAATACCTACTGAAGCTGAAGAGATGGCTGAGGATGAGAATGATAATTTGTGTATCCATGATTTTCTGGGAAGACAACCTCAGGGCTATCAGTCAGGAATCAGAGTGCCTGATTTTCAAGCCAACAATTTTGAAATCAAGCAGACTATGCTTAAGATGCTTGAGCTACAGGGTCAGTATTCAGGAAATGATTCAGAGGATCCAAATCAACATCTGATACAATTCCTTGATGTTTGCAACTCATTCAAGCAAAATGGAGTTCCTAATGCTGTGATCCGTCTTCGGCTTTTTCCTTACTCTCTACAAGGGAAAGCTAAAGAATGGCTCAACAATTTAGAAGAGGGCAGTATAACTTATTGGGAGACATTGGAAGAAAAGTTCAGATCACGATTTTTTCCACATAACAAGATGGTGGATGCAAAAGCCGCTCTTACTAATTTTTGTCAACAATTTGGGGAACACCTATATGAAGCTTGGGAGAGGTTCAAGTTTCTTGTTAGGCAGAGTCCTGGTCACAATTTAGAGAAGTGGGTCTTACTTCAGATTTTCAGTACTCGGTTGACTTCTAAATCTAAATCAGAATTAAATGCTGTCACTAATGGGGGAATTACAAAGCAACCGATGAATTATATCTGGAAATGCTTGGATGACTTGTCAGCTGACTTTATACAGAACAACAATGAAAGAAGACTAGTGAAATCAGTTGATAAAATTAGTGAGGAATCTTCTTCACAGTTGATGGCAATGCTGAATACAATCAACAAGAGGTTTGATCACTTAGAAGCTCAAGTAAATCGATCAAATGGTAGACAGATGGGAGTCAATGCTATTCATGCTTCTTGTGATTACTGTGGAAATGGTCATGATAATGGACAATGCCTCATCTCTCAACAGGTGGAGCCAGTGAACTATGCAGGCAATTACTGGGGCAATAACCAGAACAATCCATACTCAAATACATACAATTCTGGGTGGCGTAAAAACCCCAACCTCTCTTGGAAATATGGTGCGACTCTTAATGATGCTTCAACCTCTAGTACAAGACAAGTGTCATCTCCTGGATTTCATCAATTGGAAAAGGAAGTCATTCCTACCCAAGAACCTAAACCTAATCTAGAAGCAATGATGTCTCAGCTTGTTAGTTTTCAATTAAAGAATGCTCAGGAGCAAGCTGCTACTAATGCAAGAGTAGATTCATCTATTGCAGAAGTAAACTCATCTATCAAGAATCTTGGGCTACAAGTGGGACAACTTGCAAATGCTGTGAATGTTTTACAGCAAAGAGAATTGCCAAGCAATACTGTGCCTAATCCTCGTAGAGATGTGAAAGAGGAATGCAAAGCTCTTACATTGAGAAGTGGAAAGGAATTACCTGAGATTCCTCAACCAAAGAAGAAACCTTACAATCACTATAGCTGATGATGAAGAGGTTGTACAGAAGATGGTTGGAAAAGTCAATGAAGAGAAAGTTCAGATTGAGTCTAAAGAGGGTGAAGTGAAAAAGAAGGCAAACCAGGAGAATCTTAAATGGGTACTGCCTTTACCATTTCCTCAGAGATTCCAGAAGAAAGCTTTAGAGGAGCAATATAAGAAGTTTTTGGGGATTTTCAAGCAACTACACATTAACATCCCTATCCTTGAAGCGTTAGAGCAAATGCCTCAATATGTGAAGTTTCTAAAGGAGATGCTGAGTAAGAAGAGGAGGTTCGATGACTATGAAACCGTAGCCTTAACTGAAGAGTGTAGTGTTATTCTTCTCAACAAGCTACCCCTTAAACAGAAAGATCCAGTTAGTTTTTCTATACCTTGCATAATTGGAGAACAATTTCACGGAAGAGCATTATGTGATCTAGGATCAAGTGTGAACTTGATACCACTATCTGTGTTTAGAAAATTGCAACTAGGTGAAGCTCAACCAACTTCTGTGACACTTCAGCTAGCTGATCGAAGTTTAGTTTTTCCAAAGGGTATCATTGAAGATGTTTTGGTTAAAGTTGATAAGTTTATTTTCCTTGCTGACTTTATTGTCTTGGACTGTGATGAAGATAGAGATCTACCGCTCATTGTTGGAAGACCTTTCCTTGCTACAGCTCGAACGCTGATTGATGTTGAAAAGGGAGAGATCAAGTTGAGGGTGAATGATGAAGAAGTTATATTCAACATAAACAAGGCATTGAAGTATCCTGAGGATGTTACAGATTGCTTCAGGGTTGACATGTTCGATGATATGATTCAAGAGACTCTAGAGTCATTTTCTATAAAAGAACCGTTGGCATCTGTTTTACTTGGGACTGATGAAATTGAAGAAGAGCATATAGTTGAATGTAAGAAGTTACTTGAAGCTTCTCCTCATTACAGGAAATCATCACAGCAGTTTGAGTTGCTAAAGAAGGAATCAAGGCAAACTACTTCTTTGAAGCCTTCTATTGAACAAGCACTGACCCTAGAGCTTAAACCCCTACCAGCGCATCTTGAATATGCATACTTGGGTGAATCTGAGACACTACCTGTTATCATCTCTTCTTCCTTATCTGAAGATCAAAAAGAACAGTTGTTGAAAGTTCTCAAGAGCCACAAGGGTGCCTTAGGTTGGACAATTGCAGACATAAAAGGCATAAGTCCATCCATTGTAATGCACAAGATACTTTTGGAAGATGATCACAAGAAATCTGTCCAGAATCAGAGAAGATTAAATCCCATGATGAAAGAAGTGGTCAAGAAGGAAATTATCAAATGGTTAGATGCTGGGATCATTTACCCAATTTCTGATAGTTCATGGGTCAGCCCAGTGCAATGTGTTCCTAAAAAAGGGGTATGACAGTTATTACCAATGAGAAAGATGAGGTTATCCCCACTCGTATAGTTACTGGTTGGCGTATTTGCATGGATTACAGAAAGTTGAATGATGCTACAAGGAAATATCATTTCCCACTTCCTTTTATTGACCAGATGTTAGACCGATTGGTTGGTAAAGAATTCTTTTATTTCTTGGATGGGTATTCAGGGTATAATCAAATTGTGGTTTCTCCCGAAGATCAAGAGAAGACAACATTTACATGTCCTTATGGCACTTTTGCCTTTAGAAGAATGCCATTTGGTTTATGCAATGCTCCTGCCACTTTTCAGAGATGTATGATGAGTATATTCTCTGATATGATAGAAGAGATAATGGAAGTATTCATAGATGACTTCTCGGTATTTGGAGAATCATTTGAAGAGTGCTTGATCAATCTGGAAAAGGTGTTGAAGTGATGTGAGGAGAGAAACTTAGTGCTCAACTAGGAGAAGTGTCATTTCATGGTGACTGAAGGCATAGTTTTGGGTCATAAAGTTTCTAAAAATGGTTTGGAGGTTGACAGAGCCAAGATTTCTGTGATTGAACAGCTTCCTCCTCCTTCTAATGTCAAAGCTGTGAGAAGCTTCTTGGGCCATGCTGGTTTCTATCGCCGATTCATTAAAGATTTTTCTAAGATTTCAAAGCCTCTTTCACAGTTACTGGAGAAAGATACTCCTTTTCAGTTTACTGAGGAGTGTATGAAGACTTTTGAAGAATTAAAGAGAAGATTGACTTCAGCTCCCATTATTGTAGCTCCTGATTGGTCACTACCTTTTGAAGTAATGTGTGATGCAAGTGACTATGCTGTTGGAGCTGTGTTGGGACAAAAAAGTGTGAAGATCTTTCATCCTATCTATTATGCGAGCAGGACTCTAATAGCAGCTCAGGTAAATTACTCTACTACTGAAAAAGAAATGCTTGCTATAGTGTTTGCTTTTGAAAAGTTTAGGGTATATTTGATGGGTGCTAAGGTTATAGTTCACACTGATCATGCTGCCATTAAATATTTGTTAGGGAAGAAAGAGTCTAAACCTAGACTGATTAGATGGGTTTTGTTGCTACAAGAATTTGATGTGCATATTGTTGATAGGAAAGGAATTAAAAATCAAGTTGCTGATCATTTGTCTAGAATTGTGAACCCTTCTGATCATGTGAAAGATTTGCTGGTGAATGAATGTTTTCCTGATGAGCAATTGTTTGTTGTAAGTAGTTGTGGTTTACCATGGTATGTTGATATTGTGAATTATCTTGTGTGTGAAGTATTACCTTCTGATTTGAATTTCTATCAAAGAAAGAAGTTTTTGCATGATGTTGCCTACTATATTTGGGAAGAACCATTTCTTTTTAAGAGATGTGCTGATTTGATCATTAGAAAATGTGTGCCTGAGGTAGAACAAGAGACAATTTTGAATGTATGTCATGCATCTGCATATGGGGGACATTATGGCGGGCAAAGAACTGCATCAAAGATTCTTAAATCTGGTTTTTATTGGCTTGCTTTGTTTAAAGATGCTCACCAATTTGTTACCAAGTGTGACAGATGTCAAAGAACAGGTAATATTTCTAAGAGACATGAGATGCCTCAAGCTGGAATCCTTGAGGTGGAGTTGTTCGATGTTTGGGGGATGGATTTCATGGGTGCTTTCCCATCTTCAAGAGGAAACAAGTACATTCTTGTTGCTGTGGAATATGTGAGTAAATGGGCTGAAGCTATGGCTTGCCAAGCTAACGATGCCAACATAGTAATTCGATTCTTGAAGAAGTATATCTTGACAAGATTTGGCACCCCCGGAGCAATCATTACTGATGAAGGGACTCACTTCAACAACAAGAATTTCAAGGCTCTCTTGGAAAAATACAGAGTGCACCACCGGATGTCACTTGCCTACCATCCACAGACTAATGGTTTGTGTGAGTTGACTAACAGGGAAATTAAGAGGATTCTTGAGAAGACTGTGAGTCCAACTAGAAAAGATTGATCTGACAAGCTTGATGATGTTTTATGGGCTTATAGGACAGCTTTCCGTACCCCAATTGGCATGTCACCATACCGTTTGGTTTTCGGAAAAGCATGTCATTTGCCACTTGAATTGTAATATAAAGCATGGTGGGCAATCAAGAAGCTAAACATGGACCCTCATCAAGCGAGAGCTAAAAGGTTATCTCAATTGAATGAGTTGGAAGAATTCAGACTTCAAGCATATGATAGTGCACGACTATATAAAGAAAGAACAAAGAAATGGCATGAAGGTCATATCTTGAAGCGCTCTTTTGAACCAGGGCAGACTGTGCGCCTCTCTTTTTCGCTCTAGGGTTTCTCGCGGCTTTCTAATACGCTCGACTAAAAGTCCCGTAGGTTTTTCTAAACCCATCGGCGTATTATATTCAAAATTAATCCCCATTAATTTTGAATTTCGAATTTTAATTAAAAAAATTAATTAAATCTATCTAATAGATTTAATCTAATGTATTTATTTAATTCAAATTAAAAAGCGTTCTGATTTAATTTATCTCTATAAATTAAATCCGAGAAATGATATCTATCTATTTAATTAAATTTGAGATACAATATCTCAATTTAAATTAAATAGATAATGATATCTTTATTCGAAAATCAAATGAGATATAATATCTTCATTTGTTTTAGATATTTAATTTATCTGATAAATTAAATATAAAACAAATATCATATAATAATATTATAATCTCTATTAAATAATATTATTATATTATTTTCGAATTTAATATATATATTTATATATACATATATATATTTATCCTAGATTAAATTCAGTATTCATTTAATCTCATATTAATCTGAGATTCAATGAATCAGGACACTTTTACCAGTGTTGGATTATTCTTGTGTGCGACCCTACAGGCCCATATGAGATTGGCAGTGGACCAAGACTATATCAGCCCACAAGTCGCAAGCGGCCTCTAGCAAGACATTGCGACTACCCAATTCACATGGGGATCGATGACACGATTCTACCTATCGTATAACCATGTCACGTCCCTTTTGTCACGCAATAATTTGGTCAAGGATGAGGCATGGATAACGTCAACTTCCTTTTCTTGACCATTACTTTCTCGATTCTCGAGCAGTCTAATAAGTGAAATGGAAACTCTTTTCCATCACAGTATGGCCATACATTTCTTAGACTCACTCATCGAGGGGCCCAGTATTATCTCTCTACAAATGTGAGGGACAAATTCCATCTTGACCATTCACATTCCTCCGCATGAAAACCATTGATCCCGATCCCAGCCTTTATCATCACCCGGTTAAAGGTGACTTTTGACTAGGTCAAAGACCAGTGACTCATCATGTAGGAATCCATGATGATCTTAGGTCATAGGGCGTTGTGACGTGGTTATACATGAGATAAGCTTATGACTTAATCCATGCAGCTTTCTCATAATGGGTCGGTCCAGCACCTTGTACTCTTACAAGTGCCCATGATTTTGATTCGTATCTCCATACCTCATCAAAGTCATACTGGTCTTAACTCATCTTCACTCTCGCGTAGATGACCGACCAGGGACATTTAGGATAATCTATAAGATATATCCAGAGATATAGTTATCACCATAAACATGCGTATGAAATGATAACTTAATGGAAAACAATGACTTGCCCCTAGGGCATAATTTCCAACAATATTCACCTATTTTAATAGGTATCATTTATCAAAATATAGTGGTTATGCTAACTATGATTTTTAGGGTATTACAAGAGAAAATTGCCTAAAATTATATTTAACTTTTGATTAATTATGAAAATTAATACAATTATTCCAATCATTGTAGATTTAATTGTTCCTTAGTTGTTGGTAATTTCCCCTGAGTGGTATAAGCATTCTCAAGCCATTTAATTGCCTCTTATGATTAAATATGAACTATGTTGTTTTATAATAATTTTTTGGTGTTTTATGATCCATAATGTACATTAGAAAATTGGGTTTTGCCCTATTTAAATTCTAGAGAAAATTTGCCCTAGAAATAAAATAAATTACAAAGTTGGAGACAACATATTCTCCCATTTTTAATAGGTGTTATTTGTCAAAATATAATATTTATAATGAATATGAATTTTAGGGTATTACATTTCTCCCCCCGTTAAATAAAAATTTGTCCTCGAAATTTGAACGCATACAACCCCTAAAGATTATCTAGACTTCTAATTTATTCCTTCCCTATACATGCTTATCTAGCACACTCATTCATATTGTACCCAGGTATAGTATCCAAGGATCTACTTGATTCATTCTCACAATGCTTGGTCACACAGGCCTCACCGCCTGACTCACTTAGCCTTCCCGACTCCACATATATTGGTCTTCCGGTTCAACCTATTATCACAATACTAGGGATTTTAGCCTCAATACCTAGGAGATCATCCTCAGGCCTTAGGCACCTTACTTATTACCTGGTACAATGAATGTTTTGCCAGACACCCAAAATGTACTATAGGCATACTAGTCTAAAGTCACCATGACAATTAACATTTCATACAGTGCTAAGTACCACCGGTCTTACGGTCTAGGGACATCGCCCCATACACACTTGCAATACATTTTGAACATGCATTAGAAACTAAAGTTGTCACGCCAAGTGGGGTAGCCATTATCAAGTCATAGGGCAATCTATAGGCATGCATCCTATGTGATTTGCACAATCATATGAACTACACGAACGGCTAGCACCCGAATCATACAACGTCTAAAGAAGATTCCCTACTGAGAGAGATAGTACCTTGGACCATCTTCGGAGATTCTCTATCCTTTGAATTGGTTAGTGCATATACCCAGCCTGGGTTCTGTGGCCTTAATCCCACAGCCTTCTCGGGACAGTTCCAGCTAATGTGCCCCGGCTTCTGACATCTGTAGCAAATTTGCCTCCTATCACAGTCAATACCGAAATGGTATTTTCCGCATTTTGTACATGGTTGGGATCCCGGCATTCTTGGGTTGTTGTTCTACCTAGACTGGAATGACATCTTGCTTCCATTTCGAGAGTTGTTCAATGGTGCCTCTCTATTCTGCGAGGAATTTCCACGGCTAACAACGCCACGACTTGCACTGCTGCTGTTGTTGCTTCTTGATGTGCGTAGTTCCTTCAAGTTATGTTCAATCAATCGGTAGGCTTTTACTGCTTGAACTAGCTCTGAGAATTGCTGCGACACTAACCTTTCCCTTATCTCATACTTTAGCCCATAAATTAATATGTTAGCCATACTACTTTCATCATCACCCCACCTCAAGTGTGATGAATACCATGAAAGATTGGTAAATCGGGCAAGGTAGTCATCGAATGACTCCTCGTGACCTTGTCGGATATGAAGGAACTCCGACTCCTTGATCACTTGAGTTGAGGGAGGAAAGTACTGTTCGTTAATTTCTCTAGAAATTTCTCCCAAGTAACGGGACAAAAGCGCGCTCGTAATGATGTCGCAATGCTTTTCCACCATCTATCCGCATCTCCTTCCAGCTTGTAGATCGCAAGTTGAGCTTTGCGATTCCCTGGGCACTCCATAACTTCGAAGATCTTCTCTAGTCTTATTATCCAATCTTCGGCTGAGTCCAGCTTGCCGTGGAAAGCTGGTGGCTTCAGTTTGCAGAATTGAGTGACCCAGTACTACGTAGTCTCAGCTATTCTGTTGGGTTGCGGTGGTGCTGCCATCGCTCTATTGTGTTTAGGAGGTGACACCGATCTCTCAGGCTCCTCAGCTTCTTCCTTGCGTTCCTCTTCTCGTTCGTCTTCCCCTTCCTCCTCAGTATTTTGTTCTTCCTCGGTTTGTCGTCCTTCAACTTGTCTCTCAACTCTTCTTTCCCTGTCTATCGGCGAGGAGTGTATCAATGAGAACTCTTTGCTCCTGTAACATTCTTCTCATCTCCTGCATTTCATTTTGAGCTGATTGTTGTGGTTCGTGTTGGTCGAGTTCGTGTACTGGTATCGTTCGTGGCTGTCTGCCTCTTCCTCAGCCTCTACCTCTAGGAACGCCGGCTTCGTGTAAATTCTCTATTTTATCTTTCTATATTTGATATCGCAAGAATGAAAAATATCAATATCGAGGGGTAATATAGTCTGTAAATCAAACATATATTTCACATAAGATATAGTGTACATGTCAGTATATATCACATGATTTAATATAATAATTATATCATATTTTATAATCCTAATATGTAGTCTTAAAATTGGCCTTTTGTTTATTTAATTCTAAGAGAAAATTGCCTAAAATTATATTTAACTTTTGATTAATTATGAAAATTAGTACAATTATTCCAATCATTGTAGATTTAATTGTTCCTTAGTTGTTGGTAATTTCCCTTGACTGGTATAAGCATTCTCAAGCCATTTAATTGCCTCTTATGATTAAATATGAACTATGTTGTATTATAATAATTTTTTGGTGTTTTATGATCCATAATGTACATTAGAAAATTGGGTTTTGCCCTATTTAAATTCTAGAGAAAATTTGCCCAAGGAATAAAATAAACTACAAAGTTGGAGACAACATATTCTCCCATTTTTAATAGGTGTTATTTGCCAAAATATAATATTTATAATGAATATGAATTTTAGGGTATTACACACCGCGCCCCGTTATTCTTTGCTTGCAAGAGTCTGGCCAGTAGGGCTTTGTATTCAGCTTGGTTGTTTGAAGTCGGAAACTTTAACTGCAAGGAATGTTCTGTTGCAACCCCCTTTGGACTTTCGACGATGACTCCTGCTCCGCTTACTTTTTCATTGGAGGAACCGTCGACATATACCTTCTTGACTGTTGTTGGAAATGTCTTAGGTGATAATTAAATGGGTCATAATTGGATGAATGCTTTGAGAACTAGCGAAGAATATGAGAAAGGGGTGGAAGAGTTTATTGAATTTGCTAGAAGGAATGTGGCTACAAAAAACGGGATGTATTATTGTCCATATGTTAATTGTTTAAATGGGATTCGAAGGGATATTGCTGGTATAAGGGATCACCTAATTTGTGACGGAATAAACATTCGATACACAACATGGATATGGCATGGTGAGGAGGTAACTACCAGTGCGTTCCACAAAAATGAAGTTGAGGTAGATGACGATGGAATGGAGAGAATGATTCATGATGTTGAGGTCGAATCTTTTGCACAACCGCATGAATATGATAGCGTGCGGAGTGATGCAGAGACACCTTTGTTCCCTGGGTGTACTAAGTGTACACGGTTGACTGGGACCATACATTTGGTCAACTGAAAGGCAACTTGTGGGTGGACCGATAGCAGTTTCACGTCGTTGCTTGAATTGTTGTGTGATATGTTGCCAGATGATAATGTACTTCCAAATCGTATGTATGAGGCCAAGAAAAATCTTATCTACGATGGGTATGGAGTATAAAAAGATACACAGTTGCCTTAATGACTGCATATTATACAGAAACGAGTACGAAGGCCTCAGCAATTGTCTGAAGTGTAAAACTTCACGATACAAAGTGAAGAAATGTAGTGTTTCTGGAGAGCAGACAACAAAAAGGCAACCTTTGAAGACATTGTGGTATCTTCCAATGATTCCACGGTTTAAGCGTCTGTTTACTAGTGAAGCAACGGCGAAGAAGTTGAGATGGCATTCTGATGAGAGAATATCCGATGGAAAATATCTTCGGCACCCGGCTGACTAAATTGTTGTAGTAACTTGTTCAGCGGATATTTTCTGAGTCTGGGAGTTGAGTGAATGGCTTGAATTTGATTGATTGTAACTGTAGTTTTGTTGTGAATATCCCATGGACATGTACCATTAACATTGTTTGAATTTTGCTATGGTTGCTGAGTATTATGGTAAAAACTTGTCCATTGAGTTATGAATTGCCTTGCTATAATTGGTGTTAAAAAAACAAGAATTTGGTAGGAGTATTCAGTTTTGCAGCAAATTGACCAAACAAATAGCAAGAACAAACTTTAAAAAAAAAAAAACTAATATAAGGCGACCTGAAAATCAATTCAAGTCGTCTGTGGAACATAAGAGGCAACCTGAATAATAGTAAGGTCGCCTATTAATATATAATAGGCAACCTGAATTGAAAATTAGGTCGCCTCAAAACTAATAAGAGGTGACCTTAATTAGTCTCATATGAGGCGACCTTAAGCTATTCAGGTCGCCTCATATGAGGCGACCTGAAACTACTCATGAGGCGACCTTAAGCTACTCAGGTCGCCTCATATGAGGCGACCTGATTTAAATTCAGGTCGCTTAATACAACAGAAACTACTATACTCTCCCCGACGTCCCTTAGAAAAAGGACGTTAATTGGGTCTTATTTAGGTCGTCTTTTAGGTATTTTGTAGTAGTGTTCCTTGCTCTATTGCAATGCTTATTTTATTTATTTGGAAGTAAAAGTCACTCTATCCGCCACCTGAAAAGGCAAGGCCAGTAGGAGTGTAATACAAAGCAACTGTATTGCATGTAACACAAAGCAACTCTATTGCACAAACCAAAATATTTTAGCTTAAATTTAAGCAAATCAATAAAATGAACATCATAAAGCTCTTGAGTGGTGTAAAAGCCAAATATTTCTTAATAAATTATTGTAGTCAGAGAATGATAATTAATTTTTATAGCCTAAACTGATGGAACATGCATCTTCTTGAAAATCAAACGCTAGACAACTCCATTTGCTTCCAAAATATTGTTAACACAATGTCCCTACAATTTCATGAGGATTTGGTCTAAGTTTAAGTAAAAGAACCAAAACAAAAACTCGATAAAAGTATAGGGACAAACCGTTAAATTGGTCCCAAATCCTTATGAAACAATAGGGATCAAAATCAATAATCTGAAACTACAGGATCAAAACCAAACATTCAATCAAACTATAGGAATCAATACTAGTAATCCACCCAAGAAAAAATATCAAGAGCTCACCTTATTTGTTAGTGTAAGTGTATATAAAATAAGTTGGAAAATGAGATAGAGACACTAACTCAATGAAATTTGGAAGCTAATGTATAAGAGAAGCAGAAGCTGAATCACAAGGATAATAGCAGGCACCTGATAGCACGATATTTGGGAACTGACGAATCCAAGGGCTCCAGTCACGCAAGGAGTAACTTCTTGGGTGCCAATTGAAGCAGTTCAACTGCTACAACTATATCCGTTGCCGCTTTGATAAGTGCTAGTCTCCTCTCATTCTACTCTTTTAGTTTAGCACGGTATTGCTCCTTCTACAATCATCGAGAATGGGATTAAATGAAATGCAGTTTCTAAATGGAGGATACTGCTATTACTATCCCAAGCATAGGGAAGAAGGAGTTAGGAGTGCATCACTTTTATAAAAAGAATAAGTAGAAAAAGATTGAACACTGCTACAAAAAATGGTTTTTACTTTCCTTATTAACGTCCTTTTTTAAAAAAAGGGAAGTAAAAAAAAGAAGGTAGTATTTTTGTAATTATGTTGAGATCTTTGGCATCCTAATTTTGAAAAAAGACTTCAAAAGTAATTTTTGGCGTCCTAATTTAAAATTGGGACACTTAAACAAGGGATTCTTGGCATCCTAAATTAATTTTAAGATGCCAAAAGTGAATGTTGACACCATTTTTAGCGTCCTAAATTAATTTTAGGAAGCCAAAAGTAAACCCTACGCCATTTCTGGCGTCCTAAACATTAATTAAGACGCAAAATGTCCCTTATTATCTCATCCCATCTATGCTCCCTCACGTCTTTCAGTTTGTGGGAGGGAAAAAAAAAAATCCCCCTCTTATGCTCCAGTGACTTTGGCCTCCCTCCCCACTTCAACAAGTAAACGAGCAAGGCAACAATGACGATCGTTTCTCTCCACTGTCACCCTGCGGCCTCCCTCTCTACTTCGACTCATAAACCAACAACGACGATCTCCACGGTTATGGTGATGGCAACCCACCAGCAATAGCCACAGCTCGCCACTGCAGATCCTTCTAGCCACAGCTCACCATTGCATATTTGGGTTGGAGATCTTCAGGTCCTTCGAGTTTCTGTGTGTCTCTAGGTTGCAGATCTACAATTTTAGGTTGCAAGAGCCTAGATCTAGCTACAATCTTCATAGCGATCTTTGGCTTCCTCTTACCCTTCTCCGATGAGGGTTGTCAGGGAAGTTTGTTTGGTCCAGTTTTCTGGAGAATGGGAATACAAGACAAAATGTTACTACTTTAGGTTTTTTTTTTAAAAATGTTTTTTGTTCTTTCATTTGGCGGAATGGGAGATGTTTTTTTATGATTCAGATCCTTCTAGAGTTCAAGGATACGAAGACTGTTCAAACATGTTGATTTTTTTTTCTTGCAATTTTGATTGTTCCGATTTTAATTAAGACCACACTCCTCTTAGTTTTAGTTTTTGTTTCTAGTTTAAGTCTCTTGAAGACCCATCCTTACTTTTATGGTTCTTCTTCACCGTCACCATTATTAGCCTAACTTGCCATATGAGAGACGGAAGAAGGAAAAAAAAAATATTTTTTTAAGAAAAAATTAGGCACTTAAAACTTATGGCTTTCTTTTTTTTTTTGGGATGTCATAAACTTTACCTTATGACGCCCCCCAATCAGGCTACTTGTGAGAAAATGATGTTAAAAGTGTAAAAAATAGGACTCCATAACCCTTTTTTTGTAGTAGTGGAAACATCAAGTTTGTATCCTTCCTTAAAGTACCACAGAAATTAAAATGAACCAAGGACTATTGAGCAAATTTATGGATTGTTGATTATTTCTCATTGAAAAAAAGAAAGAATATCAAATAGTAAGTGAACAAGGAAGAAAAATCATGGTGATATCTGGGTGGGAGTATCTAGAATCAAATTTTAGTTTGAAAAGACTTGAAGTTAATTTGACGAATTTGCTTTTGCTGAGTATTCAATCAATGGGTAGAATAGAAAAATGAGTTTCTGAGTTATAAATTAACTAAGCTGGCACTGCAAATTTCTTGTTTAAAGAATTAAAAAATTTCAAGTCAACTACATGCTTTTTATTGGTTAAAGAATTAAAAATGTCTAACAAGCCATGAAAGTTTTGCCAGTTCAAACTGTTTTCCCTTGTTTATTCTTGTATAAAGTGGGTAGAAATTTCCTGTACCAACCCCAAAAAAATAAAGTATGAAGAAATTTCTATGGACACTTGTTTGACTCCAAGTCAAATATTTATAATTTTATTTTAAGGAGATTTATTTTCTCCAAAGGCCTCTTCATTATTATGTGATTATTTTTTAGACTATTGATTAATTATGAACATTCAATAATTGAGGCTCTAATTTTCTTTAAAGAGTATATATATTTGCGGTTCAAAACTTATATGTGCAATAACTTTGGTCAACGTTAAATATTTGACTTGAATATAAATTAAAACAAAAAAAAAAACAAAATGTTCCTAAAAATGAAAAAACAATTATCAATCTAATTAATAAATTAACATAGGTCAAGCAGCCTATTAAGGGCCTGTGACTTGGTCTGGTTAGAGCTTGGTTAAGCCTAATCTGTTTTTTTTTTTTAATATCATATATATTTTGTTAAAGTCTAGCCTGTAAACCTTCAGTCATGGTCTCATTAAAAAATAAGGGATAATCACTGTCAAATTCTAAGGTACAAAATTAATCACAAAAAAATCTTATATCAAATTCCCCCCCCCTCGAGGACTTTTTTGTGATTAATTGTTGAATTCCCTTCACAAAAAAGTCTCGTTGTCAAAATGGTTTTTTATGTTGTCAAAATAGATTTATTTGTTGTTAAAATGTGCCAATGACAATCTCATTGTGAAAAAGGCTTCTAATGTTATCAAAATGGTTTTACATGTTATAAAAAATTCTTTGAGTTTTTCTTCCAATGTGTAGAATTTTAGAAACCTGAACAATTTTTGGCAACATAAAAAGTCATTTTGACAACATAAAAAGCTATTTTCACGACGAGATTTTCATAGAGACATTTTAACAACTAATAAAGCTATTTTGACGACATAAAAAGTTATTTTGACAACGAGACTTTTTTATAAGAGGAATTCTATAACCTATTTATAATTAATCACAAAATAGTCCTTAAGGACTTTTTCATGAGGGGAATTCAGTTTGAGATTTTTTTGTGGTTAGTTTTGTACTTTGGGACCTGACAAAGATTTTCCCAAAAAATAGTAGTATTATATTTATATTCTATATATAAATTTATATCATATTTTTATTATATATTTTGGATAACTTTTGAACTTTCACATTAAATTGGTGGACATTTCTTATTTAATTTAAGAAGAAATTTCAGCTAAATTATAAAAAAGTTTGTTTATTGACTCTTTTACATACCAAGTCAAAAAAACATGTTATCTATCAAAAAATTTCAAGAAGTCTTCAAAAGATCCTTCAGAGGCGAAACTTTCTTAAGAAAATTAGGAAAAATTTTCCTATTAAAAATTATATTGTATATTAGTAAGAAGGACCTAATAAATTGTTATACTTAGAAAATACCGATACTCTATAAATTTTTTGTATAAAAAGTACTCATATTTTAATTTAGAAATTTCTCACCAATAAAATTTTAAATACGATATTTTCCCCTAGTTTCTCCAATTTTTTCCCTGTGAATAATATAAGGTATTTTCCAAATAAATAAATAAAAAGTTCTTTTTCTTTCTATTTTAAGGTAATTAAAAATTGGGAGAATTATAATAAAGGACCTAAAAAAAATAATATTTATTAAGAAGGATTAAAACAATAATATAAAGAGACTAAATTGCCATTGGTTCTACAATTTTTACATAAAGGTGAGAAATGAAAAAAGAAACATTTTGGAACAACAATATATAGCAACCTTTTTTTTGGAATGAAATATCTAATTAACAAAAAAAAACACCTACAATGAAATAACTAATTAACCAAAAAAAAAAAAACCTACAGGTCAATGTTTGTGAAACTTTTTTTTTTCCGGGAACAATAATATATGGCAACCTTCCCTTCCACATAAAGAAAGAAAAGTGACGGACCATGCGAATTGGTTTTGGTGATTCAAAACAAAAGTTTGAAAAATATACAATACTAAGGGGGCAAAGATTAATCAAATTTTAATGATTATACCAAGAACCGAACTAAAGGAAAACGAGATAAAAAATTATCAGGAAGAAGAACTTGAAGATCATAGAATAGAGGGGAGGATACCTAGGAGATCTTTGTGAATGAAAGAACCTATGATTTCTTCTTCAGTCTTCATAGAGAGATAAAAAGTTACCAATAGAGACTCTAACTTGTATATTCCAGATTCTGATTTGATCTCTATTTATCATTTTCAATCAATCATTTCAGATTCTGATTTAATTAGAGAGATAATATAGGAAATTTGACCAAGGGCAATTTAGTCTCTTTATATTAAGGGAAAATTATAATAAAGGACCTAAGAAAAATAATATTTATTAAGAAGGACCATAAAAAGTAGTAATTATTTTAAAAGACCAAAAATTAAAATATTAAAATAAAAGGACTAAATTACCCTTAATCAAATTTCCTATCTTCTCATTAACTAAATCTGGAATGATTTTTTCTTACATGAGAATCTAGAGTGATTGATGGATAATAATAAAAAGATATAAATTCAAATAATTCTTTTTCTATTGTAGAATCACTCAAGATTATTATGTTAGAGAAAATATAGGAAAGATAGAGCTTTTTATGGTTATAGCGAAAGGAAAGAGAGATTTGGTTTCTTTAACCACGTTCTTCTCTTTTGATAAGGTTTTTCTAAGTTAAGAACCTTTTACTTTATTTTCTGTTTATCTGGGAATGGAACAACTGGTAATATTGAATGAATATCAGGTATTTTTGGTTGCCTCAACATAAAAAATCTCAAGTCTAATACTACAGACGGTTGCACAACGCACGGGGCTTCTTCTGCCACAACCATAAAAAGCTTCATCTTTCCTATCTTTTCTCTAGCATAATAATCTGGAGTGATTCTACGATGAGAAAAGAATTATTTGCATTAATATCTATTTATTATCATATATTAATTACTTTAGATTCTTATGTACAAAAAAATCATTCCATATTCAGTTAATAAGAAGATAGGAAGAAAAAATTATTCCAGATTTAGTTAATGAGAAGATAGGAAATCTGATTAAGGGTAATTTAGTCCTTTTATTTTAATATTTTAATTTTTAGTCCTTTAAAATAATTACCACTTTTTATGGTCATTCTTAATAAATATTAGTTTTCTTAGGTCCTTCATCATAATTTTTCCTTAAAAATTTTCTAAAACAACGAATAAAAAAGTAAGTAAAAATTTCAAGAAAATAAAGAAAATCTGTCATTGCTAGCTCGTTGGGACACAGTTGTCAACAATAGTTAGTTTAGTTCACACTAAACTTTTTTCTTACTCAAATCAATAATATTTCGTTTTGATTTTAATTTAATGAGCTTTATTTATCCCCAAGAATTATATTCACTATTTTCAAATACACTAAAGTGGACACACACATGTAAAGTTGGTTAAAGATACTCTTCTATGATGAGTTTCAGCCCCTATTGCCCTCCTCTTAATTGGAAAAAATTAAATAAAAAACAATAAATCTATAAAAAGAGATATGGCTTAGATAATTAAACTTATAAATACAATGGGAAAGAGGAGTTAATAATTGTGGAGAACATTTTTTGTATCAGATCACGGTAGAATAACTATGTTTCTTTGAGGACACAAGTCTAATAACAAAATTAAAGACATAGGAGTCAAATTTACATGTGATTTATATTTTTTAATTACGTTCATTTTTTTCCCATTCATGTATGCTGAAACATTATATGCAGTAAGTTTTGTCAATATTAAAAAAACGATTAAAGGGAAAATTTCTTAGTTCACAACTCTTTTTTGCTTCAAGAATTAGAAATTTCCATGAAGTCCTGAAAGTTCTTGAAAAAATTAAACTCAGGTGCCAAAAAAGACAAACAAATACTGTCTCCTAAAATCTCAAAAAGATAATATAATGCAATTATGAAATTACCACCTTGCCTTTTATAATAGACAAGAAAGAACATTGACATGCAGAGACGTCTTAATTGACATGTTAAGGCACCTTGATTAACCACTGTTACAACATTTATTAACAACTAGTGTCAATATGCTTAACACATTTGCTATTGACAACTAAACTACCTATATTAATAAGCATTGTTGTCAAACTCGCGAGTTGACTCTCCGAGTTTACCGTTTTTACGCTTCTAGCTTACAAAAACGAGTCGAGTCAGTGGTAAACTCGTGCTAGTTGTAAACTCGGTTAAACTCACGAGTCTATGCACCGAGTTTACCGTTTTTACGTTTCTAACTTACAAGACCGTGTTAACTTACTCTTAAACTCGTGTCAACTTTTTTTGATTTGATCATGCTCAACGGCTTTATATAGAAATTTTATAAAAATTTCTTTATTAAATATGATAAATGATGAATGTTGATGGACATAATTTTAATTATTTGAATTTAAGATATATTTAAATCAAATTGTTGTCATTTTTATATTTTAATTATTTAATTATACACTAGTAATACCTATTTAATAATAAAAGTAAACTCTTACGAGTTTATGATTCGAGTTCACGATACGAGTTTACGTCGTTGTCACGAGTTTGCATAAACTCTTGAGTTTGACAACCTTGTTAGTAAGTGTTGCAACATTTATTAACAATTAATGTCAACTTGCACCACACACTTTTTATTGACAAGTAAATTGACTGTTTTGACAGTTATTGTGGCATGTATTAACAACTAATCAGTAAGGGTAGTTTGGTAATTTCACAATTGCATTATATTGTCCACAGATCTATTGGGACTTATTAGTAATTTTGAAATTTTAATTTACCTTGTATTATTAATTTGCTTTCTATAGGATTTGAGTGTAATTTTCCCAAAGTTCTTACATCATTACTTCTCTCGTTCTTAATATAAGATATATAAAAGAATATATTGGTTAGAGAGTAGGAATATGATATTTTAACATTGGCCAAAAGACAAAACTCTCATGGAGAGCTTTTTTTTTTAATAAAAAAAAATGGTAAACTAAGCGTTTATTATTCAATTCATACGTTTTCAAGTCTGAAACTTCATCCAAACGCATACACTGAGACAATTACTGTTGAAAATAATTGAAACTTAGTGGCGAAGTAAGCAGAAATTTCAACAAAATAATAAATTAAAAAACTATGTCCGTAGACACTATTTTTTAGGTTTTTATTAATTAAAAAAATTTTACGAAGTCTTTTAAATCCTTCAAATAGACAAATATGAAACATTTTTAAGAAAATTGGGGAAATTTTCTACATTATAATTTTGAAAAACACAAATCAAGCCCTCACACTTTGGTGACATTATAAATATTCAAAATACTTTTTTATCTTTCAACATTTTTAAAGTTCTTTTTTAGGATTTTTCCTTTAAACATTTGAAAGAGTTTTTATTTGGCATTTTTACTATATTCTGCTTATTGGACCACTGTATGATTCTTTTTGTGGTCCACCTTGATTGTTTAGTATTGTAGTTTGTGTCCCTAGAAAACTTTTTATTTATTATAAGTGTTGTTGTAAAACTCACGGGTTGACTCTCCGAATCTACCGTTTTTACGTTTCTAGCTTACAAAAACGAGTCGAGTCAGTGATAAACTCGTGTCAGTTGTAAACTTGGTTAACCTCACGAGTTTATATACCGAGTTTACCATTTTTACGTTTCTAGTTTACAAAACCATGTTATTTTACTCTTAAACTCATGTTAACTTTTTTATTTGATCATGCTCAGCGGCTTTAGATAGAAATTTTATAGAAATTTCTTTATTAAATATGATAAATGATGAATGTTAATGGATTTAATTTCAATTATTTGGATTTAAAAGATATTTAAATCAAATTGTTGTCATTTTAATTATTTAATTATACACTAGTAATACTTATTTAATTATAAAAGTAAACTCTTACGAGATCATTGTCACGAATTTGCTTAGACTCGTGAGTTTGATAACTTGATTATAAGTTAGACATGCCTGTTCTATTTTATGGCTTAATTGACATTTTAAGTTTTTCATAAGTTTGTGTCTTCAATTTCTCTCAGACGTTGGTGAAGTACTAGTATATTGCATGAAAATAATTTGTCATAGTTTAGAGAGAATTCTCATAAAGTAAAAGCAAATAATAATAGAGATAACTTAATTCTAGTAATTTTGAGATTTCAAGAGACCTTACAGTATAAATTTGCGTTCTATAGGATTTCAATGTAATTTTCCCAAAGTTCTTCCGTCACTACATTTCTCATTCTTAATATAAGACATATTTACCTAATTTAATTAGATTGAGAAAGTTAGTTATGTTTATTAATATAATATGATATGTATTTTCTAAAATACCTTATTTATCTTGCTTAATTTACTCCTTCTCTCCCCTCTTTACTATTTATCTTTCTCAAAATACCCTATTGGGGTGTAATTAGAAAAAGATTGATAAATATAAAAATTATGTTGTATATTTAGGATCAAGATGAGCTCTTTACTCATTATGAAACAAATATCATTTAAACAAATATCCTATAGAGATGTGCTCTAGGTTCTAAAGTCACCCAACTATTAATATACCTTGTTAGTATTAATCATTTTTTGCTCTTTCATTTATATCGAAATTCTATATGCAATAATTTTTATCAATGTAAAAAATTTGTTTGAATATAAAATGAAAAATAAAATTAAAATGATATTAAAAATAAAGAATGATCATTTCAATACCTTGGTGGGAGTGTCTTAAATCAAATATTAGCCTGAAAAGATTTGAAGTTAATTGGGTCAGTTTGCTATGTTGAGTTGAGTCAATGTACATTTCTTGTTAAAAGTAAGCGGAAATTTTCAGAAAATATTAAAACAAATTCGTCATTAACTTTTTTTTTTGGGTAAAAGTCATTAACTCTTTTTTTTTTTTCTATAATAAGTCATTAACTCTTTTTGACTCCAAGTCAAAATCACATTCTTTTTTGGGCTTTTTATTATTGTTGTAAGAACTTAAAAATTCCTGGAAGTCTTGGAAATGTTTCAAATACAAACCTTTTTTTATTCTTGTCAATACTACGAACTCTCTGCGTCCAAATAAAAAATGGTTTTTTATGGTTTAATGTAATTAAAATTTGTATATACAAACAAAGAAAAAAGGTAAAAAAAAAAATCAAGTTGAAAATTTTAAGGAAATAGTAAAATCTGTCTTCTTAAAATTTGTAGGGGAAGGAAAATTTTTGAGTTGTATTTAAGAAAATTGAATAAGTGAGATTACAAAATTTTAATATGTAAGATAAAAGAGTAAGAAAACTTAATTAAAAACTTTATACCCCTCTTCTCTCATTTTTTTAAAATAACCCAACTCAATTTTTTTTCCTCTATCCATTTTCTCTCCGCTCTTCTCATACCAAACAAGGCCTTCATGGTTTTCTAAGGAACCGAGAGATATTATTCTCAAGCATGTATTGTCTCCAGCATTCTATAGCAAGTGGGCACTTCCAAAAGATATGATCTACATCTTCGTTGCCACTATTACAGTGGGTTTTTTATGGCATCATCCGGTATTCAATTTGGGGCTTGTGACTAGCACTTCCAACATAAATGTCTTCTCTAAGACTTAAGTTTCTAGAGGAATCTGGCGGGACCTTACTCTTCTAGGCCAACTCTGTGTTCGTGCCACTATTATAGAGTTCACAAGTTGCACCAATGGTTAGATGCCTTTTTTTGCTAGGCACATGTATTCTTCTTTTGGAGATAATCATATTTGAAGCACTGTTGGACATTAAATGTGGGCACCTCACAAAGTGAAAACTCACTTTAATTTATCATGCTGTGAAGGATTAGCCCCTTCTGTTAGACCCAACCACTATTGGTGGTTAGACGCCTTTTCATTCTCTCTTTTTCATGAGAAGGTTGTTTTTTTTTTTTTGATACAATTGAGCAACCAAAACAGAAAAACTAGCCTTTATCTAGAATCAGGATCCTCTCTAGCTCCCCGTCTGCAGTTGGCACAATCTGGAAGCCAGGCCTGAAGGAGAGACTGGATTTAGCCAAACTATCTGCTGCCGCGTTGGCCCATCTGTTAATAAGCTGAACCTCTACAGACCAATCTCGCGTCAGTACCCCCTTAATTTCTTCAACCAGCTGGCTATCTTCATGCGTGTCCATTGATGGCGTCTTTAACAGTGATACTGCGTCCGCCGAGTCCATCTCTAGAATAATATTTCGAAATCCCAAATCCCATGCGAGCTTAACCCCATGCAAACAGCCCCACAACTCTGCGGTCAGACAGTCTCCCTCCCCTCCCTTGAACATGAATGCCGACAAGAATTCCCCATGTTCATTCCTGAGAATGCCTCCACTGGCCACTCCTGGAGATAGGGGCGAGAAGGCCCCATCAGTATTGACCTTCACCCATCCAGCTGGTGGCGGTCTCCATTTCTCACCCTGTTCATAGGTCGTCGCCGTTGTGCCATGATTCGTACATAGCTTGTCACTTGCGGTCTTCAAACTAGTAATCATGGCCTGGACATTAGCACTAATAGTGTGATTCGAAGTCTTCTTTCCTTCGAAAACATAGGCATTCCTGCGCCTCCATAGCCACCAACAGGTTATGACAAACTGCTGCCTCCACGTCTCCCTATTTGGATCATCTCTACTCAAGGTAAGATTCCAGGTGAGCCATCGCTCCAGCCGTAACGCAAAGAATTTGTGTCGGAGCTTGGCTGGAACAATCTGATTCCATAGCTCTTGTGTGTCACGACAATCTCTAAGGAGATGCATAAGCGTCTCCACCTCCTCCCCACAAATCGGACACCTAGCATCTGTACTTAGCCTACGTTTACATCTAGCTGCATTAGTCAAGATTCGTTTATGGAAGACCAGCCAAAAGAACATTTTGCATCTCTCTGGGACTTTTAATTTCCAGATCTTGCCCCATACAGGGTTCGGGTAGGCACTATCTTGGGTAATGACATCATATGCAGATTTCACAGTGAAGGAACCACTCTTGATCCACTTCCACCTAACTTTCCCCTGTGGCATTACCTCAACACCTTCCTGCACACTACTCCACGTACGCTTGATTCCACACCACAAATTTGATCCACGTCTACCCATGTCGATCTTTGGCATTACGTCCAAACCACAGCCATATTTATTTCTGATAACTCTCACCCAGAAATCATCTTTACGAGCAATAAGGTTCCACCCTACCTTCATTAGGTAGGCTTGGTTAGAGGAGCTGGTATGACGAATCCCCAATCCTCCTCTCGTTTTCGATTTGCATACAGAGTCCCAAGGCACCAGCGGAATTTTCCTTTGCTCCTCTGAACTGCCCCATAAAAACTTGCGGTTGCATTGGTCCAATGTATCACAAGTGCCAGATGGAAGGAGGGATGTTTGCATAACATATCCCGGGATTGCTGTGGTAACTGAAGAAATTAAGGTAGATCTTCCTGCAGAAGATAAAGATTTGATTTTCCATGAAGAAAGCCTTGTCTTCACCTTATCCACCACATACTGAAATGACTCCTTCGTTACTCGCTTATGATGTAGAGGAACACCAAGGTACTTACCCAAGTCACTCGTAATGGAGAAGCCAAGCGAGGCACACATCTCACTTCTTCGGGAGTGGTGCACATTTTTTGAGAAAAATACCCGTGTTTTTTGCTGATTAATCTTTAAACCAGAGCTAGCACAAAACGACTGCAGACATTCATTGATCGTTGCTACCTGCTCCATTGATGCTTCCGCAAAAAGGATGATATCATCCGCGAACATGAGATGAGAGATGGGAGGTCCAGACCTGGTAAGGCGGATGGGTTTCCAATCCCCCTCCTGAATAGCTGATTGGATAAGATGAGCCAATTTTTCCATACAAATGACAAAAAGGTAGGGCGATAACGGGTCACCTTGCCTCACACCCCTGGACGGATTAAAACAGTCAGCCTTGTCTCCGTTCCATAAAAGTTGCATATTGGAGCTTGCGATACACTGGCCAATCACCTGTATAAGGGAGTTGGGGAGCTTGAGTTCCTGAAGACATCCCAATAAGAAGTTCCAATTAACTCGATCATAGGCTTTCTCCAGATCAATTTTAATTGCCAGAAATCCCTTCTTCTGCTTCATATTACGCATGGAATGAATAACCTCCTGGGCCACAATGATATTATCACTACTATGTCTTCCTGGGACAAAACTGCACTGATTAGGAGCTATCACCTGGGGGAGAATAGGCTTCAATCTGTTCACAATAACTTTGGTAAGAGTCTTGTAAATGACATTACAAAGACTGATAGGCCTAAAATCTCCCACAGTTTCCGGATGGTCCTTCTTAGGAATGAGGACAAGTAAAGTCCCATTAATCTCCGTAATAGCCTGCGGATTAGCAAACAGATGTTGCACATATGTTACAACAGACATACCTACCGTGTCCCACTGATTCTGGTAGAAAAGAGCGTTAAACCCGTCAGGGCCTGGGGATTTGAGGGCTCCCATACTAAAAACTACATCTTTAATCTCAATAGCAGATACGTCCCTATTACATCGTCTTAGTAGCTCCTCCTCAACATTGGGATAAGTCATGGTACACTGAAGGGGTGGTCTGTGATAAATATCTTCTGTAAGAAGGTTAGAGAAAAAACATGTAGCCATACCTTTAATTAGAGAGATGTCATATACCCATGTTCCCTCACTATCCTTTATAGCCTCAATACGTTGGGATTTCCGTCTTTGGTTGGCTCGAGCGTGAAAGTACCTTGAATTACGATCTCCATAAATTGACCACTCCGCTTTTGCCTTCTGTGCCCAGATTAGAGATTCCTGCAACAACACCTCTTCAAGTTTCCTCCAAATAGCTAGCTGGAGCTCCTCATATTTTGGCAGTAAACCAAACCGAGCTACAGCCCTGTTGATTCCATCCAGCCTACGTAGAAGATGTTTCTTTCTCCCTTCAGTATGTTTAAAAACTTCCCTATTCCACTTCAGACAAGCATCACTAAATTGAGAGATATTTTGTGTCCACACCGCTTCATGTTGCCAAAATTTCCTAACAAATCCATCAAACTCCTCGTGAAGAACCCAAGCAGCCATGAATCGGAAGGGGCGATTCGTCTTAGAGGAATTAGAAGCTGACTCGAGACGAAGGAGTAGGGGTCTATGATCCGATTTAAAAAATGGCAAGTGTGTAACAAAGGCATTGGGGAACACGTTACTCCATTGTTCACTGGCAAGGAACCGATCCAGTCTTGCCTCCATTTGCCCGTGTTTAAATGTAAAATCTGGCCCAACAAAGCCTATATCCCTCATCTCATGTGCATCCATCCAGTTTCGAAAGTCTCGGTCAACAGTACCTCTAGAAGTGGTTGTAGACCGCCGTTCACCATGGAGTAACGTACCATTCAAGTCACCTCCTATGAGCCAAGGCCCCTGAACTGAGAGTGCTAGACGAGAGAGGTTGTCCCAAAGAACCCGGCGAGGTGCGTTAGAAGGACTGGCATAAACCACCGTGAGCACCCATTGTTTACCTGCTGCTCCAGTAATTTGCAAATGCATAAACTGATGGTGGCTTTCCAGCAAAGAAATAGAGAAAATATTATGATCCCAAAGACACCAAATACCACCACTGTATCCTACACAATCCATAATCTCCACATTAGGGAAGCCCAGTTGCCTAGCTCTTCTAACTGACATCTCCTTAGGGCATCTTGTTTCCAAAATTGCTACAAAATTTAACTGATAATGAGATTTAAGATCCCGAACGAGCGCGGGAAAACTTCTTGCTCCAGTGCCTCTAGAGTTCCATATGAGGAAATTCATTGAGAAACAATAGGGATTGGATGGGGTTTGGAAACCTCCCCCTCGGTTTTATCCTGATCAATCATGAGATCATCCATATTTTGAGGCTGGATACTCTGCAAAGGTTGCATTTCCTCTTCCATGTTACTTGGCACCGTCACATCTGGAGTATTTGAAACACCAATCTTTGTTATCCCAAGTGAATTATTAAACACATCCCCACACGGCCCACTACCTTTTGACCCCTTCTTGTTAGCCGAATTCTCCTTTTCAATTAAAGGGGCCGAATTCCCCTTTTCAATTAAAGGTGCTTCAGCATCTTGCAATACACCAAAGGTATTCACATTGGTGGACCCAATCTCCATGCCTACACAAGATGCATGATGGACCCTACTACTTGCAGGAGGACGGTTTTCTTTCCCCTTGGTCTTCCCTTTGTTTGTATTCTTCCTTTTCACACCAACTTGGACCCATTCAACTTTTGGAGGTCCCGCTTGCTTTGACAAATCCCCATTAATTATGTTATGGCCTACCAAGACCTCCTTTTTCTCATTTAACCGATGCATATCCCCTTTTTTCTCATTAATTCCTTGATCAGCGCCCTTCAATCCAGCCCCATTAATATCCTTTTTAGAATTATTCAAACGTGACATCCCCCCAAAATCTCTCCGCAATATCCGGATTTTCCCAAAAGGTGTCTCTTCCCCCACTCCGTTGCCGGCCGCCGGTACTGATCCCTCACTAACGCCACGATTTTCCTGCTGTAAATTAGCACCGACGCTGCTACTTGAAGAACTGTCACTGGCTGATTTTTTGTGTTCCTGTGCAAGCTCCGGGGGCTGGAGAGTGTCTGGGCATCCTGACTTTTGATGACCATATTTCCCACACCCAATACAAACTTGGTGAAGACCCTCATATATAATTTGTCGTTCATCCCCAAAAATGATATACGTTGGCACTAGCGGTTTCTTCAGATCAATCTCCACACAAATTCGCGCAAACCCACCCTTGTCATAAATTGAAGTGGACCGGTCGACTTTGATCATCCTTCCAATCATATTACCAATTCGTCGTAAGCATTCAGCATTATAAAATTCAAATGGGATATCCGGTAACCTGATCCATGCCGCAATATTACACTGCAAATCAGCTTTCCAAGGATTGAAATTTGGTCTCCATCTCTGAACAATCAGGTAATGATCCTCTATCATCCATGGGCCCTCTTGGAAAGCATAATCTTTATCCTCTTTGTTGGAGAAGGAAACAATGTAGTAGCCATTATTCAATGGAGTAAGCTTAAGAGGATCTTTCGGCCGCCACATCCTATTAATGCGATCACGAATAATATATGAAGGAAAGCTTGCTCCCAATACCTTAATGATAAGAGAATTTTTCCAAGGGAGGCACCAAGCCGTGTACTCATCTGCTGTAAACTTTAGAATACCTGGTTTCCCTTCCATCCTTCGCGTCTCCTGTGTTTCCTCCTCCTCTGACTCCTCCGAGTGGCAACAATCATCTTTAGCATTCATTTTGTGGAAATAGTCTTTCCATCCTTTCACAATATCATCATCGTCAGAGTGTTTTACTAAGAATCCACCACAACCAGGCGATAATAATTGATCCCTATAAGTCATCTTGGCCGGTCCCCGCTGCATTTTTTGTCTTGGTTCATTAGTGCCCACAGCCTTTCCTTTTTGCTTTTCATCCACACAGCCAGCAGCAAAACGTAGACCAACTTCGCCCAACAGGTTCTTCTGAGCACCGCTACTCCCATCACCCTCACCGTCGCCACCGCCTGACCCCTCCTTACCACCACTCGCCACCCCCTGTTTCCTCGCAATTTCTCTCGCCCCCTGTTTCCTCTCTCTCTCTCTCATCGCAAAACCTTATGAGAAGGTTGTTTTTGAAAGCAAGCTTAGAGGTTTAGTTTTGACCATCTGCGAGAAAAGACCATGAGTAGTCCAAGCAGCCCGGAAATGGAAGGGCTTTGGGTTGTGGCCTATTGGAGAGTGAAGCCCAAGAACCAAAAGCAAATGGCTATGATCAAAACTTTTGGTGACTAAACTCAAATTCACAATACATTTCAATTGAAAGGATTGTTAGTACGTAGTAGTTTAGCATATATAAAGACAACTTCTGGCTTCCACTTTCGAATGAGGTACCCTAGTTTACAGTTAAAACCCTTCTAAAAATGTCATCCTTCGTCTACATTACTTCATTTTAAAATATGTGTTTGTGTTAGTTCAACATGGTTGATTTGAAACAAAATCTGTTAAATAGTCAAAATTAATTGAAAAATAAATCTATACATGTGACTGAGGTAACTTTTTAAAAAATTTTAAACGACAATTGTAAGATTTTTTTTCTTTTTAACCAATCTTAAGATTAATTACCTATATGTATGGCTGGAAATAAGTTACACCTACGGCCTAACCTAGCCTATTTAGTAAATAAGTCATGCTCATGTTCAAGCCTATTTTAAACCTATTTAGATAAATAGGCCATACTTATTTTCATAAAGGTTGGCCATTTATTTTTAAAAAAATTTATACTATAATATAATTCAATATAATATAATATAAATAATTTTATAAACTTTTAATTCTAAATTTCACATCTCATCGTCATTTAGACACACTCAACCCTTGCATTTTTTAATTCTTCACCCTTTTCTCTCTTTTCTTCTATCACTCGAGATGGCAACACTAATTCATTCCCCCTCTCCTGATTTACGTTGCATGCTAAAACATAATAATCAATGCAAATTTATTTCAGTGCCAAATAAAAAATTATAATCTTAATAGGAGGAGTTTGTCTAATTTTATATGGGAAAAATAAAAGGTAAAATCTAGTTTTATATATTGCTTATTATGCTTGATCGATTTTGGAAAATATATCTCATTAATCAACAACAATTAGTTTTTCTTATTCCTATGTATTCAGACGACTATTATCACTAGGCGTTTTTTTCATTTCCGTACTATACCCTCATACTATGACAAAAAAAATGGATCATGTACTTTTAAAACATAAAGTATGATTGTAAATAAGCTTGAATGGTTATATACAAATTTGAGGAATAAGTTTTTAACTCTATTTAAAGACCTACATTTTCCTAAACCCTCATACTTTGACCAAAAATGGATCATGTGCTTTTAAGACATAACATATGATTGTAAATTGGCTTGAAGGGTTATATGAATTTAGAGAATATGCTTTTAAGCTTATTAAAAAACCTACATTTTAAGTATTAAGTAGGCTTTTAAAAAAGGCTTTAAGGCCTTTTGAAGGCCTAGACTCAAATTTAAATAAAAATCTATACACAGGCTCAGACTTTAAATCTTTATTGTAGGCACAAACCTATTTAAGTAAAGTTTAACCTATCATAACTTATTTCCACACCTATAACCAGTGGGAGTTGGTTTGAGTGGAAGAGGCTCTGGTCGCTTAAGCAAGAGGTCTCAATTTTGAGCCCTTATGAATGCAAAAAACTTCCTTGTGAGAGGTTCCTGCTTCGGCGCCTGACAGAATCTCGGAGTGATTGCACACTTTGCCACTATTTTTATTATCAAAAATTAAAAATAATAATAATAATAATTTCCAACCCTATATGTATGTTGCCTCTCGGGGGAAAAATACAATGGTCATTGCAATGAAAGGTGAAAAAACAAAAAAGACAGCGTTTATTGATTTATCTTTTGGTGACAATACCGCGTTTCTTTTAAATTACATTAATTTTCAGTATTTTAAATTAATTGCAGATCATCACAGATAACTAAAAATATTTTTCCAATTAATTATTATGTTAATTAATTAGAATAAATAATTAATTAGAAAAAATTCTCTAACTTCTCTAAGTAATTATTAGTTAGAGATTTTTTCTCTAACTAACTAATTAATTATTCTCTAACTAAGTTTATCCTATAATAATATATAACATATTTCAAAAAAATATTTTTATTAATTCACTAATTATGATTCTCAAAAATTTATTTAATTAAATTTAGCTAATAATATTTAACAATTTATATACTAAATTATTAATATTCAAAATATTAAATAATTAGTCATTTATCTCATTATTTATAACAAATTCACTAATTAATTAATTTAATAATTATTAGTCTTGTATCCTAAGATTTATAATAAATTTTAAATATTTTAATTTTCATAATTATTAATTAAAATTATTATATATAATTATTAATTATATTTTTAAATATAATTATATAATTTTAATTTTAAAAAAAAATAAAAAAGTGGTGGCGTGCATGGCAGCACACCACCTTTGTGGGCCTGCACGCCATCACTTGTGGCGTGCAGGGGAGCACGCCACCTTTCCAGGTGGCGTGTGTGACGACACGCCACTTCCAGGTGGCGTGTGGTGATTCGCGGCATCAATGGCGTGCGTCAGTACACGCCATTGACCGCATTAGATTGGTAATTTCTTTCTGGTACGTCCTATTTTGGTATTTTTTTTCTGATTCTGTATTATATTGGTAAAAAACCCCTGTCTTACCATCAAGTACAATTTCCTCCTTTTTCATTGGTTCAAGCCTTATCCTTGTTGCACATTCAAATTTCTTTCTCTTTCTTTTCCTATATGATTTCGAAAATTGAAGGCTCTTTTGAAAAAAAATATGCCTTCTAGTATACTTTCATCTCTTCTTAAACCCTTACATTGAACAAATTATCACATTTTCTTCTCTCTCTTATTGGACAAAAATATAAAAATAATGAGGGAAAATTATTATTGTTATTATTATTTTACCCCTTTTTTTTTCTCCTTCCCATCAGGCATGTCGGAGATTATTTAGGATTTGGCATGATTTTTCTTCTCTTCAACCGAACAACGAGCAGCCCCCTCTTTCTTTCTTTCTTTTTTTTTTTTTTTGCTCAAGCAGCCCCCTCCTTACTTCATTAATTATGGAATGTCTCATCCTTCATTTCTTTCTTTTCTCACGTCACGTCAGAGGCCATAAAGCATTGGAGAAGAATTACACATTTTTACTAATTTTTCCATTTGTTTCTTTCCCTTATCTGACACATCGAAAAGCATAAAAAAAAATTGTGCTTACATTGCATCACGTGCCTACTCCCTCTTTCCTTCATTTATTTTTTTTTTTGGTAATGGAAGGCAAGCCGCGGCTTGAAGGGATACAAAGGCTAGACTACATGCCAGCCCAAAATACTACAACCGAGAAAGAACTAGTTGGCACAGACCAACTGATCTTGCAAAAACATGTGAAGGCATCCAATAGGAACCGTCGGAATGAGGACCAAATCAGCATCAGTAGAGGTCTCATGGCCCTCCCTGGCCATATAATCAGCACAAGAGATATTGTCTCTTGGTGTGTAGTGAAATTGAACATCCCAGTCACCAAACAGAAGGTCTCTGGTCTCCATGATAGCATCCCTGAGCGGGTTCCTTCATTTATTTTGATTTCTCCAATCCACCACTTCGTTCTTTCTCTCCTCATCTTCCATTTTTTTTAGGGAAAATTACATCTAGATCTCAAAGAACAGAGTTATTTACATTTAGGTCCATTGAAATGACAAAATTACTCAGAAGTCCCAAGAGACTTCTGAGTAATTATTTCAGAACATAAAATTACTTTGCTGCCCATAGTGCATATTTCACACAGAATCGATTAATAACAGAAAATGTATAAATTAACATTAGAAAATGCATGTATTAACAACAACTTTTGAAAACCCTGAATTTGTCTTCTTTCACTTCCAGAATCGATTAACAACAGAAAATGCATGTATTAACAACAACTTTATTTATTAACAAAATTCATGGTTTTTAAAAGTTGTTGTTAATACATGCATTTTCTGTTATTAATTTATGCATTTTCTGTTGTTAATCGTTTCTATGTGAAACATGCACTATGGACAGCAAAGTAATTTTACGTTCTGAAGTAATTACTTAGAAGTCCCTTGGGACTTCTGAATAATTTTGTCATTTCAAGGGACCTAAATGTAAATATTTCTGTTCCTTGGGACTTATATGTAATTTTCCCTTTTTTTTGTTTCTTCAATATTCATTTCCCTTCCCTTAGCTTCTCTTTCACGCCAGATACATGGGGAAGCAATTGAAGAAATGGCGTGTGATCCTTAAACCACATGCACAATCTCTCACCTTCAGTAATTACATTGTTTCGTCCGTCACTTTTATTTTCTCCTTTTTCTTCTTCTTTTTTTTTTTATCAGAATTTTCCCTGGAAAAAATGTATTTTTACCTTCCTTAACATTACTTATCTCAAATTATCTATAACCAAATTTATTAACCATCTCTCAAATAATTCCACATTACTTTTCCCAATAATTAATTTAATCTTGTCAGAAAAATAATATATCATTGACTACTACTTGGTGAGAAATTCTCATATTCAAATAATTAATTTACATGAAAATTGGGGATGTTACAATGGACATTGGAAATGGCTATTGTTTCAGGACCTCTTCCCTCCTAATATCCTCAAACATATATCAGAGATTAGGCTTGCTAATTACCAGGAGGACCCCTCGTGCTGAATTGGAATGCTGCTAACAATAAATGGAAAAAGCTATGGAAACTCCCAGTAGCTCAAAGAGTATGAACTTTTCATGGCTGCTTCTTTAGGAGAGATTTCTCACAAATGTTGAAAGGTACAGGAGAGGAATAACCATGGATCAACGCTGCTGTTTGCGTCAAGGAGGCATAGAAGACATCAACCATGTCCTTAAGCATTGCCCACTTGCTTCATCTGTTTGGAAAAGGATCCTAGCTACCTGCGGATATCTGTTTGGATTTTTTCAAGAATGATGGAACATCTTGGGTAGCTAATTTGCAGAGACACCCCCAGCTCAACATGTCATGGAAGATTGGATTTTTTGTCACTTGTTGGAAGCTTTAAGAAGTCAGAAACCACCGTATCTTTGCAAATGAAGTTTTAACTGCTGAAGGAGTATTGGCACAAATTAGGGCAGTGATAGATCATACATCTAAAAGTTTTTCCACCTTTAAATTTCTCATGTAATTTTCTTCAGTTTGCATTTCACAGTTTTGTTGTTATACTCTCTTGTACCTGTACTGTCTTTACTGATTAATGGTATTCCATTTCCCCTAAAAAAAGATTCATGGGAGACACAAGTCTAAGTCTAATCCGAATGGAGAAGGCAAAAAAGAAAAAAGTTTAATCCAAAGGATGCATTTATTTATGCTCTTGTCTTATTTATAATCGAGATGATCTTGTAAATTTTTACATGTATCTTGTAAATACATATATTTGACTTGTAAATTCTCAATTATGTCTTATAAATAGTATGTATTCTTCCGAATATACTAATTGTCTTGTATATGGCCGAAATGGTCTTATAATTCCACTTATTTATCTTGTAAATAAACATATTTGACTTGTAAATTCCTATATGTATCTTGCAAATAATCATATTTGACTTGTAAAGTGAAGGCATAATTGTCTTTACACTCATAAATTTTTTTCAATTTCGCCATAGGGAGTGCAGTGAAATTTCAGAAAGTTTTGGAAGCTATTTGAGAATAATTTACTACAAAGGGGTGCAGTTAAATTTTCCATGCATTTTATACTTTCATAAAGTTTTAAAAAAGTACTTGTTTTTATGCTAACCAAAGTTGTAGATGTAAATTAAAGTACTATTATAGTGTAAAATGAGAGGGCAATTAATTGAACTCAACATAATTCTAATTCCCTCGGAAAATCAAAGATAACTTGTACTTTTGTCGAACTCATAAAAGAGGGTGTGTAACTTCACATATATTTGAAAGATTCTGCACAAAGGTAAGGGAAGGAGAAAGAGAATTTAGAGCAAGGAAAAAAACCTTAATATTCATGGGTGTTTGACATGTTAGTTAGATATATTCTACATTCATTCATTTATTTAGATAAAACAGAGTAAATTTATAAATATATATATATATATATATATATATATATATATATATATATATAGTTAGTTTGAAACAGATTTTATTTTAAAAATAAAAAAAATGTGGGATTTATTCATATCATGTTAGTTGTCATTTAAGCATTCCATGCTGCTTAACTCTTCATCATGACGATAAATTGAATGCTACAATTCAACTAATGAATTAATAAACTGGGACACTATAAGGTCAACATTATTATGGGCAACCTGCGAAACGACCACAGGAAAATGCAACAAGTCACAAAAATCTATTTGGATCCATATGAATAATATTGAAGCCCCAAAATACACATGGGAAAGTATAAACGCCTTAATATTTATTTGTCAAGCTCAAATAATAGATAAATAGCCCAAGTAGGGAAAGTAAAAGGGCCTCTTTTTTGTTTTTTTTTGTTTTCAAGAAAGAATGAATCTATTAAATGACATGTTGTCCATTTTTATATCAAAAATTATATATATATATATATATATATATATAAAGACATGTCCATTTTCACAATAAAATGGTAGGGACTTAAATGGAAATTGAACTTCTCAATTCCCTGCTTAACAACAAGGATCTTTTTGTATGTAGCATGATAATACTACCTCCGGTCCTAATTATAAGGCATAGTTGACTTTGTTTGGAGAGATTAAGGAAGCTAAATAAGTTGCTTAATCATTTTATATGTTGTATATCTTTAGATTATATATTAGTATGTGAGTCAAACTAATTACTTTAAAGAAAAAAATAAAAAGAAAAATACTCTAAGTTAATTTAATTAGTTTCTTTAATTTCTCCAAAAAAGTCAACTATGTCTTATAATTAGGACCGGAGGGAGTACTTTTTAATGTTTTTAAATTGTCTACTGGCATGGCCACAGTAGTATTTAGTCATATTAACTTCCTCAAGAATTTTTTTTGTACAAAATGGGCCAAAATTTCCACAAAATAATGAAAACGCGTGAGTAGCTGGTTTTGACTCCAAGTCAACAGGTTTCTTTTTTGGGTTTTTCTTTTATTTGGTTAAAGAATTAGAAATTTTCGCTCCGGGGTGAATTTTTTCCTGTTTTGTTCATAGGTTAAAGTGGATAGAAATTTTCTGTACCAACCCAAAAAAAGGGAAAGAGCGTAGAAATTTCTATGGAAGTCAATTTTTTGTCGTTACTTATTTGAAGTAGGATTTTCCACCCGACATTAAAAATGGATTGGTACGGAAACTCTTTGACCATATATTAACCTTGGTGGAAGTTGCATTATCAAATCTGACGAAATTTCTCTTCGTCCAACAAAAAAAAAAAGAAAAAGAAAACGTAGCTCTTAAAACTTTTATCAATGTAAAAATTTGATTTAAAAATAAAATTTAAAAGAAAATCAAAATGATCTTTAAAATAAAATAAAAATAATGATCATATTAATGACCTTGGTGGGAGTAATTTCTTTTTTTATTTTATACATTTTAAACATATGCACATAAACATATCAATCTTAGACTCAGTCTGAAATCTAATCCAAGTTTATCAAGTAAGGCTATAACTGAGCCAACTTGCCATTGAGAAATAATTGAACCTTGATGATAGCTCGTGTCAAAACTCAAATAAGATCTTAGCTTGAAAAGACTATTTTGTGATATGTTGACAATTGTGTATGTAGCACATTGTATCCGTGTGCATTTCTTATTTTCTGATAAAATAATCAATTATATAAAATAAAAATAGATATAAAACTAAAGTTGGAAGAAAGGGACATATGGAAGAGGGAGTTAGGAGTACATCACTTTTAGCACCTGGGCCAACACTTTGGAGTGAGAGGGAGTTTCATATTAACACAAAATGCGTATGAAAAGACTTTTGAAGATGCAAAATAAAGCATGTGATTTTTATTCTACTTATTCATATGAAATAAACATAGTCTAGATGCCGCCAATGGCCAATAGAGTACAAGTGACAATGATGTTTTTGTTATCTGGAAAATGAAATGCCATAAAATTGGTACTACATATTATGGCTTAGCAACAAGGGGAGGGTAAGAATGTCTTTTCATCTTTGCTATATCTTGTACAAGCCTGGGGCAAGAAGCAACTGGCCAGCTGCATTGCACAAACCAGATATATCCTTATCAACGCAAAAGATTGAGATACTCCCAACTTAAATTCTCAACAAGGTAATAATTATCTGAGTAAATATAATTTAAAACTTAGTGTAGTGTATACAAGGAAATGGTCTATTTAAAACTTTAATTCAATTATCTGAGTAAATATAATTTTACCATTCAGAAAGTTGAAGGTCAACAAACCTTGCAAAAAGGATTATATTTTGATGGATTAATTTTGAAAATTGTGTGGAGTAACATGAGGTTAACCAATTTCTAAAGACTAAATTGACAGAGAACATGCATGCATCTTCCAAAGACTTCAATAGGTTACTTCGCTTGTTTCTTAAACACTGTCAATAATTAATACACAAGAAAAATTATCAAGAGCTTGACTTATTTGTTAGAGCAAGTTGATAGCTAGAGAGGTAGTTGCAAATTGAGATACGAACAACAGGATGTGCAGTAATAGAAAAGCACAAGGTAAGTTAACTATATAGTCATAATGACAGGAACCTGATATTAACGAACTGATAAATCCAAAGGCTTGAAGCAGTCCATTTGCTGCAACTACTTCCATGATCGCTAATTTGACCCTTTTAGTTTAGGTTGGCATTGCTCATTCTGCTCTCTTGACAAGACCAATTAAGGACAAGACCATCTGCTTCCCTTGAAAACCAACGAATATGATTCTAACATCAACAAAACTTGCAGGAAACCATATATTGATGGATTCTAAAAGTTGTTTGGACTAAAATGATGTTAGTCAATTTCTAAAGGCTAAATTGACAGAACACACATCTTCAATGTTACATATATCTAACTTCATTTACTTCTTAAACACGGGCTTATTTGTTAGTGCAAGTTGATAGCTATACTTAACAGAGTAATTTTTTGAAACTTGCTATAAGTATTTGTTTTCTGATCTTTTAACTACAGAAGCACTTAATATTCACACAAGTAGAAATATAAGGTTCTATTCATTAAGTAAATCAAGACTTAAACTAGAAGAAAAGGGAGTTTATTAAGAGGATGAAGATAAGTAAGAAGATATTTTTGAAAAATCCATTTAAATAAACTACAAGGAGTAACCTCCCTTAGAGAAGAAAGCATAGAATAATTATTTCAGGATCAAACAGAGAAATTTAACCTTGAGTAGACGAAAAAGCTTTTCCTGCCAAAATGGTTGTTTTGTCAACATTCTCAGTACTACCAGGTTGCCCTACATATTATGTGCCTGATTTTAGCCTATTCAAAAAAGAAAAACAGATTGACGACAATAATTTTACTTCATAACTGCAGCAGTATATCCTTACCAAATACAGTAAATTATTTAAGAATTCAATTCACCAAAGAGTGAAGATTTTACATTTTTAGCTGCTTTTAATTTCTCCATTCCAACATAGACACTTGGCTTGAACAAAATGGTTGAATGCAAATAACCAACCGATTAGTTCCAAACAATAAGAACACACTACACAAATGCTCTACCTCTTTAACAAAATTTTGAAATCTTTTTTTTTTCTTTGGGAAATAATTGAATGTTTGTTTGATAAGTATTAAGTGAAAATTTGTGAATAGAAGTCAGAAACCCAAAAAGGATTAGCATAGACTATACCATATGACAATCAACGTATCCCAACAATATTTACTGCTAGGTGAGTTATAACACAAAAAAAATAACACTCAATTTCTGTTAGAAGAGATTTACTAATTAATTAGTGCCAAAACTTTCAAGAGAAAAAAGAAACTTAGAATCTAACACAAACTATATCATGTCATAATCTAACCAGTGTCACTTGCAAAATGTGATGTTAATCAATTTCCAAAGACTAAATATTGACAGAACACACATCTTCTATATTTTAAGAACATCAATGTTACATATATATATATATATATATATATATATATATATATATATATATATCTATATATATATATATATATATAGCTTACTTCATTAGCTTCTTAAATATTGTCAGTAGTTAATACACAATAAACATTATCAAGAGCTTCGCTTATTAGTCAGTTCAAGTTGATCAGGTAGCTGCAAAACCAGAAACACAAGTTTAATAGAAAAAAATAAGTTAACTTAATAGTAGTCACAATGGCAGGCACCTGATATTAGAGGAAGTGACAAATCCAAAGGCTTGGTATTGCTCACTCTGCATTCATGGAAAATGGGGTTAATTAAACTTAGATTTAACACCAATGAAACCATGTTATTGAGCCAAGGTGAAAAAATAAAGAAACTATGAAGAATAGATACATACATCATACTCAATACTCTTATTGAGTTCCTTCCCAACTTTTCCATTCATGCAGCGAGTCTTCCATGCTCCCTAATCAACTCGGTACTTTCTTTGTTCTGTATATGTACAAAAAGAGTGTGTAACTCGTTTGCTCAGTGAAAATTGTGACTGTGATTCAAGGAACCAACTCAAAACTTGAGGAAATATTGAGTCCTGCCTGATAGATGCTTCATCTTCCAACAGACACAAATTGATGCAGATACTAAGGGGGAAAAAAAAGTTGACAGGGCAAAAATGAGGAAGAAAATTAAGGGAAGGGGAGTTATCTATGGAGCTAGACTCGTCAGAGCATGCCGGTCACTGACAAACTGCAAATTAATTTGCAAAATAATTGTTTTGAAACCGTTCTGTAAGTATTTGTGTTTTGATTGTTTTAACTGCCGAAGCGAAGAATAATATACTCACTAGTAATTAAGGGGATGAAGATAAGTAAGATGACATTTTTAAAAAGTCCACAAGGAGTAAACTACTAAAAGAAGCAAAACAACAAGAATAAAGAAATGCAAAGAATAATTATTTTAAGATAAAACAGAAAATTGCAATCTTGAATCAATAGACAATAAACTTTGTGCGCCAAAATGGTTGAATATTTGTCAACATTCACAGCACTACCATGTTGCCCTGGTTGCATTCTATGTACTCATTCTTTATGCTAATAGAAAATGCATAACAAAATTTAATGAGGCCAATAAGTTTACTTCATAATTATAACAATATATCAATTCCCCAGTAGTGACACTATAATTCTATCTTAGACAATGAGAAGAAAGTTTTAATGTAAATAACCAACTGCCTTCAGTTCCAAACAACAAAAACACACTAGAGAAATGCTCCAGCTCCGTATCAAAATTTTGAAATCATTGAATGAATTTGTGATAAATATCAATTGAAAATTTGTGAATAGAAATAAGCACAATAAGCGAAAACTATACCAAGTCATGATCAATGTATGCAAACTCGAGGTCTTTGAGCAGAAATTTCCTAATTAATTAATTAATGCCATCACTTAAAAAAAAAATACTCATAATGTAGCTCGGAGGAAGAGAAAATGGAGAACAAGGGATCAGAACATATTAATAAAATGATATATGTGTGTGTGTGTAAATCTATATGTATATGTACATGTATATGATATATATGTACTCCCTCTAGTCCTTATTATAAGACATTTGCTTGTTTCCAAAGGGTATTAATTGTTTTTTTTTCCATGTATGCCTATAATTAATGAGGGTAGTAGGTGAGAGAAATAATTTATATAATATTAGAGTTTAGTGCAATTGGTAGGGGTGATATTCAAAATTATTTAAATTCTAGGACAACTTTATTGACATTAACCGTTTTTATTGATTTGTGACAATTGTTAGTTGATGTCTTATTATAAGAACGAAGGGAGTATATGTGTGCATATATATATATATATATATATATATATATCAAAAAGTAACCATTTTTGTTTAAGAGATTTGTATTGGGGGAACATATTTAAGAATATAATAAATGACAACTAATAGAAGTAATCATGCAATAATAATCATTAAAATCTATACAATATTGCAAAGAAAAAAACAAAAAAATAGAACCACAAATTTACCGCCATGACATAAATTTGAGACATACTTCGCAAATGGGTCCCATAGAAAATATGAGGCATGATCATCGGACCAGGGAGCAAAAATATGAAGCATTGCAATAGAATTATACATATATATCACGCACCAACCACTTTGTTCCTTAAAATTTTCATACGCTGTATCTGTAAAATTTAAGAATAAGAAGAAAGAGATATACCTGTAAAATATTGAAAGGAAGTGTATTAGTGAGAGAGGTCTTTTTGTTTGATAATGCGTAGAAATATGAGTTGCAAGGGGTGACAGATGAGTCCATCACCAAGAAAGACACCTCTTCAATTGCTTTGTGGGAGGGAGTTGATCTTCAAACCAATCTGCAACCCTCTTTCTATTTCGACCCGGCTCCGAGTAATATATTAGGTGTGCTCCACATGCTGTTATAGGGACTTTAACATAGTCTATCTCCTCATCCCAATATTCCAGAAAGAATTCACATGAAATCTTAGCATCATTACATATCCTAGCATCATATGAGCTCATTCTCACATGCCATAGCAACACATGATCCCGATTCAATGGACCAAAATCATCTAACGAACGTGCAATATCGAATTTGTTGTTATGATCATAAGAGAAAGAGAAAGAGAAAATAAAACGCAGTTCCTTTAATCCCTTTGAGGCGAGATGAGGAGGAGTAACCCAGCAAATTAATAAATCATGTGATCGTTCAAGATTGCAAGTAAATTCGGTTGCATTGAAAGCCTCTGTCATAGGTTTATATTCCATCCACTCTGGAACTCTACTTCCTGGGTAACAAGTTATTTCATCATCATCATAACTACCACTGGCTGAAGTCATTGAGGAAAGAATTAATTCCCGAATATAGCGAAGTGAACGCTCATCCAACTTTTCACAGTTACAGAAGTTGAAGACACATTTATTTTGAACCAGAGAGTCAGTGGATACAGTCTCCAATGATGTGCATTCGGAGGCGTCTAAGTGTTGAAGGAAGGGAGGAAGTCCAAGAATAGACTTAAGCCTTTTGCAACTTCTCAGGGAAATGTATGTCAAGCTTGTCAAGGCCTTGTTATTGTCGGGGATTTCCGACAAGTAACTCCCCTTTAAACATAGTTCTCTCAAATTACGCCAAGCATCAAAAAGGGAGTGTAGCTGCTTTATGCCAATTACTTGCTCCAAATTGGCAACATCAAACACCTTAAGATTTGTCAAGCAACACAGCTCATCTATTGAAACACTCCCAACTCTACCTTCTTGAATTGTAATATCTATAAGTTCTGTGCAACGACCGATTGGGAAATGCAATATTTCGACTTCAGTTCCAATAAGATATAACGCTCTCAATTTGTTTGATGAAAAACTTAATTTCTTGAGGCAACAATTATTAGCACAAAGTTTAGAGAAAGATTCTAAATGAGTCTCACTTTCAATACTCTCTAATTTTGAGCAATTAGATACTTCTAGTTTAATAATACTGGGGAGAGATAAAATAGATGGATCAATACTCCTCAAACTTATACAGCATTGGAGCTCTACACTTTCAAGCTTGTGTGCCATTGAGAGATCAGGCAACTCTATCAATTGATAGGACCAGCTAAAATTTATTGTCTTTAGGTTTCCAAGATCCTATGTTCACAATAAAAAAGAAAACAATTACCTAAATTAAAAAGCCCGAATAAATTTAATTAGGTTGAAGAAATTTAAAATATACATTAGCATATATTTACCTGTTTTCCATCCCAAAGCCTTTTAACATTGCTTCTTTCCATGTGAAGTTCAACAAGGTTTTCAAGATAAGAGCCTGATGGCAGTCTCCAATGGATAAGAATCTCACCATAGATACCTCAATTCATTAGAAAATGGGTGAAGATCAGAAGGAAAATCTATATTTGGCTCACGGACATACCTCAATAAAAAGAGTAATCTTAATTTTTTCATCTTTCCAAAAATGTCAGCTTCCACTTTTACATATTTGTCTATAAGATCCATATCCAATCCAATGCATTCAATTTCATCCGTTCCCTAGACAAAAGAAAAATGAAATAAATATTAAACTCTTAAAAAAACTTTCAAAAATAAAAATAAAAAAATAAATTGATGTATTTTTTCTCATACCTCATTACTTTTCAATATATTATAAATTTCATCTGCATCTTTTAATCGGCTACGTCTTTGAGGATGTCTCATACTTTCTTCACGAACTATTTGCTCAGCCATTTCTCGTATCAAATCATGCATTACAATACGGCCAAACCCCTTTGACTTTATGAGAGCTTTATCTATAAGATTTTGTATTCCACTAACTGCTTTGAAACCACAAGCCTCTAGCAGAGAAGTAACCATATCCTTGTAGCAACCCACTGAAAAAAGAAGAAGCAATGTCTAAAAATATTTCCTTATCCATACAATCCAATCCATCATAACTTATCCTCAATATATTTTGAATTTCCTCATGGGGATACCTCTTGAGTTTGCTAAGCTCACTTTCCCAATATGCTTTATCTCTAGAATGAAAATGGGAACCCAAAACTTCTAAAGCTAAAGGAACTCCTTTAGCAATGTCCAATGTCTTTTATGATAGCTTTTCATATCCCTCTTTAGGCCGACTCTGATTGAAGGCATGTATACTAAAGAGTTCAAGTGATTCTTCTGAACTCAATTCATCAACTCCATGTATGAATTGATCATTAATCCCTCCACTCCTAAGAACATCCTTCTTCCTACTTGTTACAATGACCCTACTGCCTGGTCCAAATTGGAGAAGTCCAACCAAATCTTTTAGGTGCTTTGGATTGTCCACGTCATCAAGGGCAATTAAGACTTTTTCCGGTGTGTTATTCTGGTGATCGTTTGGCCTAGCTTAGAAAGAAGCTCCTTACGTAAAGAATTAAAACCATTATTAGTCTTTGATTTTTCTCTCACGTTTTCTAAGAAGTAGTACCTAGCAAATTCAGGACAGAATTTGCCAAATATAGCACGAGCAAGGGTTGTTTTGCCTATCCCTCCCATGCCCCATATCCCAACAAATCGAACTTCATGTGACTTAATTTCCATTAATGATTCAATAATCGTAACATTTTGATGAGATCCAATGATGATCTGAGAATTTGGGACAAAGAGGTCAGGATTTGGGACAATGGGCTTCTTCTCTTTTAGCTTTTACAAGACATCTTCGACTATTGCAACAATGAGTTCGGATTCATTTCTAACATATAAAAAGACCAAAAACAAAGAAAAATAAAATTACTAGCTGCCCATGATAAAATAATAGATCCACAGGCATAAATTGATATAACACCACTAGATTTAAGGCAAACTAAGGAAAAGCTTAACAACATTGAGACTCTATAAAATGGTAAATTGAATAATAGAAACCAACTTACAGAAATTTTGATGAATGATGGCCAGATAAGTTGGCAGATTCTTCTAAGACGGATCTCCAAATTTGCAAATTGACCCCGCTACCCTTGAACTTCTCTTCAAGACGAGTGAATGCCTCTGCATAAGAGCGTTTTCGACTCCTGACATCTGATGGATCTACGAGATAGAAAACTGGTATCACAATCTGTTTACCAGCTTCCTTACATTCCATGATTTTGACAAGCTCTTCCAAGCACCACCTTCAGGAAGCATAATCTTTTGAGAATATAACCAACGCAATCTTGGATCTTTCTATTGCTTTCATAAGTGTTGGTGATATTTCGTCTCCTCCCTCGAGCCTGTTATCCACATAGACATCTATGAGCTTTTGACTCAACACCGTTTCCAAATGGTGCAGAAAACCAAATCTGACATGTGGACCCCTGAAGCTGATGAAAACATCATATTCTCCACATGAGACCTGGCAAGAAGAAGAAGCAGCCATTGCTGGGCACAAAAACGAAAATCAATGTTTGATAGGTCGATGACTATTTCTGAAAACGAACAGAAAGAACAAGGTTTAAGAAGTCATAAAATGAAGGAGAAAGACCATATTAATAATACCTTGGTGGGAGGGGCTAAATCAAATCTGAGGTTGAAGACTTGAAGTTGATTTGGTGAGTTCACTTATCTTGGGAATTCGATCTACTAAAAGAAGCAAAACAACAAGAATAAAGAAATGCAAAGAATAATTATTTTAAGATAAAACAGAAAATTGCAATCTTGAATCAATAGACAATAAACTTTGTGCGCCAAAATGGTTGAATATTTGTCAACATTCACAGCACTACCATGTTGCCCTGGTTGCATTCAATGTACTCATTCTTTATGCTAATAGAAAATGCATAACAAAATTTAATGAGGCCAATAAGTTTACTTCATAATTATAACAATATATCAATTCCCCAGTAGTGACACTATAATTCTATCTTAGACAATGAGAAGAAAGTTTTAATGCAAATAACCAACTGCCTTCAGTTCCAAACAACAAAAACACACTAGAGAAATGCTCCAGCTCCGTATCAAAATTTTGAAATCATTGAATGAATTTTTGATAAATATCAATTGAAAATTTGTGAATAGAAATAAGCACAATACGCGAAAACTATACCTAGTCATGATCAATGTATGCAAACTCGAGGTCTTTGAGCAGAAGTTTCCTAATTAATTAATTAATGCCATCACTTAAAAAAAAAATACTCATAATGTAGCTCGGAGGAAGAGAAAATGGAGAACAATGGATCAGAACATATTAATAAAATGATATATGTGTGTGTGTAAATCTGTATATGTACATGTATATGATGTATATGTACTCCCTCTTGTTCTTATTATAAGACATTTGCTTGTTTTCAAAGGGTATTAATTGTTTTTTTCTCATGTATGCCTATAATTAATAAGGATAGTGGGTGAGAGTAATAATTAATATAATATTAGAGTTTAGTGCAATTGGTAGGGGTGATATTGAAAATTATTTAAATTCTAGGACAACTTTATTGACTTTAACTGTTTTTATTTATTTGTGAGAATTGTTAGTTGATGCCTTATTATAAGAAAGAAGGGAGTATATGTGTGCATATATATATATATATATATATATATATATATATATATATATATATATATATATATCAAAAAGTAACCATTTTTGTTTAAGAGATTTGTATTGGGGGAACATATTTAAGAATATAATAAATGACAGCTAATAGAAGTAATCATGCAATAATAATCATTAAAATCTATACAATATTGCAAAGAAAAAAACAAAAAAATAGAACCACAAATTTACTGTCATGACATAAATTTGAGACATACTTCCCAAATGGGTCCCATAGAAAATATGAGGCATGATCATCGGACCAGGGAGCAAAAATATGAAGCATTGGAATAGAATTATACATATATATCACGCACTAACCACTTTGTTCCTTAAAATTTTCATACGCTGTATCTGTAAAATTTAAGAATAAGAAGAAAGAGATATACCTTTAAAATATTGAAAGGAAGTGTATTAGTGAGAGAGGTCTTTTTTTTTTTTTTTTTTTTGATAATGTCTAGAAATCTGAGTTGCAAGGGGTGACAGATGAGTCCATTACCAAGAAAGACACCTCTTCAATTGCTTTGTGGGAGGGAGTTGATCTTCAACCCAACCTGCAACCCTCTTTCTATTTCGACCCGGCTCCGAGTAATATATTAGGTGTGCTCCACATGCTGTTATAGGGACTTTGCAATCATAGTCGTCTATCTCCTCATCCCAATATCCCAGAAAGAATTCACATGAAATCTTAGCATCATTACCTATCCTAGCATCATATGAGCTCATTCTCACATGCCATAGCAACACATGATCCCGATTCAATGGACCAAAATCATTTAACGAACGTGAAATATCGAATTTGTTGTTATCATCATAAGAGAAAGAGAAAGAGAAAGAGAAAATAAAAAACACTTCTCTAATCCCTTTGAGACGAGATGAGGAGGAGTAACGCAGCAAATTAATAAATCATGTGATCGTTCAAGATTGCAAGTAAATTCAGTTGCATTGAAAGCCTCTGTCATAGGTTTATATTCCATCCACTCTGGAACTCTACTTCCTGGGTAACAAGTTATTTCATCATCATCATAACTACCACTGGCTGAAGTCATTGAGGAAAGAATTAATTCCCGAATATAGCGAAGTGAACGCTCATCCAATTTTTCACAGTTATAGAAGTTGAAGACACATTTATTCTGAACTAGAGAGTCGGAGGATACAGTCTCCAATGATGTGCATTCGGAGGCGTCTAAGTGTTGAAGGAAGGGAGGAAGTCCAAGAATAGACTTAAGCCTTTTGCAACTTCTCAGGGAAATGTATGTCAACCTTGCCAAGGCCTTGACAAGGAGTAAAATACTGAAAGAAGCAAAACAACAAGAATAAAGAAATGCAAAGAATAATTATTTCAAGATAAAACAGAAAATTGTAATCTTGATCAATAGAAGATAAACTTTGTGAGCCAAAATGGTTGAATATTTGTCAATATTCAGAGCACTACCAGGTTGCCCTGGTTGCATTCAATTTACTCATTATTTATAATTCTATCTCAGACCATTTAAAAAAAGTTTTAATGCAAATAACCAACTACCTTCAGATCCAAACAACGAAAGCACACTAAAAAAAATGCTCCACCTCTGAATCAAAATTTTGAAATCGTTGAATGCACTTCTGATAAATATCAAGTTAAAATTTGTGAATAGAAATCAGAAGCACAATAAGTGAAAACTATACCAAGTCACAATCAACGTACGCAAACAATATTTACTACTATGTGAGTGACAACACTCGTGTTCTTTCAGTAGAAATTTCCTAATTAATTAATGCCCTTTTCCCTTCCCTCTTCTACCATGTCATGGACATGCTACGTAACCAGCAATAAGAGAATCATTCAGGCAACAGAATTGCAATTGGGTAGAGAATCATTCTGAAGAAACAATGGGTCATTACTCATTCAGGACAAAATCTAGCCATACCGTGTTTGATTCTCTTATCAAACTCAAAATGACAATTCAAACTGCACCAAAATAAAGCACTTCAAAGCAATTTAAGGCAGGAGTTTGGACTTAACTTTTCAAGATAGAAATAGGAGATAGGGGGGGGGGGGGGGGGGGAGAAAAAAGTCAGTCAGTGTGTACATGTGAGCCATGACATTAATTTGAGACATATTTCCCAAATGGGTCCCATAGAAAATATGAGGCATGATCATTGGACCAGGGAGCACAAATATGAAGCATAGCATAGCAATTGTTCTCAATTAAAAAAATTTCATACGCTGCATCTGTAAAATTTAAGAATAAGAAGTAAGAGATATCAGATACCTGTAAAAATATTAAAGGAAGTGTATTAGAGAGAGGTCCTTTTGTTTGCTAATGCGTAGAAATTTGAGTTGCAAGGGGTGACAGATGAAGTTATCAACATGAGAGACACCAAAAGTCTTGAGTTGCTTTGTGCAAGGGAGTTGATTTTCAACCCTAATATCTGCAACCCTCTTTCTACTTCGACCCGGCTCCAAGCAATGGAGTAGGTGTACTCCACATGCTTTTGCAGGGACTTTGTAAGAGGCTCTCTCCACTTCATCCCAATATTCCAGAAATAATTCACATGCAATCTTAGCATCATTATCTATCCCAGATGAGAACCACATCATCACACGCCATAGCAACACATGATCCCAATACAATGTAGGATAAGATAACGCGTGTGAAGTATGGAATTTCTTGTTATCATCATAAGAGAAATAACAATGCACTTCTTTTAAATGATGTGAAATGGGATGAGGAGGAGCAACACAGCAAATTAATAAATCATGTGATCGTTCAAGATTGCAAGTAAATTCGGTTGCATTGAAAGCCTCTATCATAGGTTTATATTCCATCCACTCTGGAACTCTACTTCCTGGGTAACAAGTTATTTCATCATCATCATAACTACCACTGGCTGAAGTCATTGAGGAAAGAATTAATTCCCGAATATAGCGAAGTGAACGCTCATCCAACTTTTCACAGTTACAGAAGTTGAAGACACATTTATTCCGAACCAGAGAGTCAGAGGATACAGTCTCCAATGATGCGCATTCAGAGGCGTCTAAGTGTTGAAGGAAGGGAGGAAGTCCAAGAATAGACTTAAGCCTTTTGCAACTTCTCAGGGAAATGTATGTCAAGCTTGTCAAGGCCTTGATATTGTCGGGGATTTCCGACAAGAAACTCCCCTCCAAACGTAGTTCTCCTAAATTACGCCAAGCATCAAAAAGGGAGTGTAGCTGCTTTATGTCAATTACTTTCTTCAAATTGGTAACCGCAAACACCTCAAGATTTGTCAAGCAACACAGCTCATCTATTGAAACACTCCCAACTCTACCATCTTCAATTGCAATACATGTAAGTTCTGTGCAACGATTGATTGGAAAATGCAACATTTCAACTTTAGTGTTACCTAGATTTAACACTCTCAATTTTTTTGATGAAAAACTTAATTTCTTGAGGCAACAATCATTAGCCCTAAGGTCAAAGAAAGATTCTAAATGAGTCTCACTTTCAATACTCTCTAATTTTGAGCAATTAGATACTTCCAGTTTAATAATACTGGGGAGAGATAAAATAGATGGATGAATACTCCTCAAACTTATACAGCATTGGAGCTCTACACTTTCAAGCTTGTGTGCCATTGAGAGATCAGGCAACTCTATCAATTGATAGGAACAGCTAAAATTTATTGTCTTTAGGTTTCCAAGATCCTATGTTCACAATAAAAAAGAAAACAATTACATAAATTAAAAAGCCCTAATAAATTTAATTAGGCTGAAGACATTTAAAATATACATTAGCATATATTTACCTGTTTTCCATCCCAAAGCCTTTTAACATTGCTTCTTTCCATGTGAATCACAACAAGGTTTTCAAGATAAGAGCCTGATGGCAGGGTCTCCAATGGATAAGAATCCCACCATAGAAACCTCAATTCATTAGAAAATGGGTGAAGATCAGAAGGAAAATCTATATTTGGCTCACGGGCATACCTCAATAAAAAGAGTAATCTTAATTTTTTCATCTTTCCAAAAATGTCAGCTTCCACTTTTATATATTTGTCTATTAGATCCATATCCAATCCAATGCATTCAATTTCATCCGTTCCCTAGACAAAAGAAAAATGAAATAAATATTAAACTCTTAAAAAAACTTTCAAAAATAAAAATAAAAATAAATAAATTGATCTATTTTTTTCTCATACCTCATTACTTTTCAATATATTATAAATGTCATCTGCATCTTTTAATCGGCTACGTCTTTGAGGATGTCTCATACTTTCTTCACGAACTATTTGCTCAGCCATTTCTCGTATCAAATCATGCATTAAAATACGGCCAAACCCCTTTGACTTTATGAGAGCTTTATCTATAAGATTTTGTATTCCACTAACCGCTTTGAAACCACAAGCCTCTAGCAGAGAAGTAACCATATCCTTGTAGCAACCCACTAAAAAAAAAGCAATGTCTAAAAACATTTCCTTATCCACACAATCCAATCCATCATAACTTATCCTCAATATATTTTGAATTTCCTCATGGGGATACCTCTTGAGTTTGATAAGCTCACTTTCCCAATATGCTTTATCTCTAGAATGAAAATGGGAACCCAAAACTTCTAAAGCTAAAGGAACTCCTTTAGCAATGTCCAATGTCTTTTGTGATAGCTTTTCATATTCCTCTTTAGGCCGACTCTGATTGAAGGCATGTATACTAAAGAGTTCAAGTGATTCTTCTGAACTCAATTCATCAACTCCATGTATGAATTGATCATTAATCCCTCCACTCCTAAGAACATCCTTCTTCCTACTTGTTACAATGACCCTGCTGCCTGGTCCAAATTGGAGAAGTCCAACCAAATCTTTTAGGTGCTTTGGATTGTCCACGTCATCAAGGGCAATTAAGACTTTTTCCGGTGTGTTATTCTTGTGATCGTTTTGGCCTAGCTTAGAAAGAAGCTCCTTACGTAAAGAATTAAAACCATTATTAACCTTTGATTTTTCTCTCACATTTTCTAAGAAGTAGTACCTAGCAAATTCAGAACAGAATTTGCCAAATATAGCACGAGCAAGGGTTGTTTTGCCTATCCCTCCCATGCCCCATATCCCAACAAATCGAACTTCCTGTGACTTAATTTCCATTAATGATTCAATAATCGTAACATTTTGATGAGATCCAATGATGATCTGAGAATTTGGGACAAAGAGGTCAGGATTTGGGACAATGGGCTTCTTCTCTTTTAGCTTTTTCAAGACATCTTCGACTATTGCAACAATGAGTTCGGATTCATTTCTAACATATAAAAAGACCAAAAACAAAGAAAAATAAAATTACTAGCTGCCCATGATAAAATAATAGATCCACAGGCATAAATTGATATAAAACCACTAGATTTAAGGCAAACTAAGGAAAAACTTAACAACATTGAGACTCTATAAAATGGTAAATTGAATAATTGAAACAAACTTACGGAAATGCAGATGAAGGATGACCAGATAAGTTGGCAGATTGTTTTAAGACGGATCTCCAATTTCGTAAATTGTCCTCGCTCACCTTGAACTTCTCTTTATGACGAGTGAATGCCTTTGCATAAGTGTGATTTTGATGCCTGACGTCTGATGGATCTACGAGATAGAAAACTGGTATCACAATCTGTTTACCAGCTTCCTTACATTCCATGATTTTGACAAGCTCTTCCAAACACCACCTTGAGGAAGCATAATCTTTTGAGAATATAACCAACGCAATCTTGGATCTTTCTATTGCTTTCATAAGTGTTGGTGATATTTCGTCTCCTCCCTCGAGCCTGTCATCCACATAGACATCTATGAGCTTTTGACTCAACGCCGTTTTCAAATGGTGCACAAAACCAAATCTGACATCTGGACCCCTGAAGCTGATGAAAACATCATATTTTCCACATGGGACCTGGGAAGAAGAAGAAGACGCAGCCATTGCTGGGGCACAAAAACGAAAAACAATGTTTAATAGGTCGATAAATATTTCTGGAAAAGAACAGAAAGAACAACGTTTAAGAAGTTATAAAATGAAGGAGAAAGGCCATATTAATAATACCTTGGTGGGAGGGGCTAAATAAAAATCTGAGGTTGAAGACTTGAAGTTGATTTGGTGAGTTCACTTATCAAAGTGAACAAGTTGTCGAGCCTTTGTTAGCATTTAAGAGTCAGCTAACAAGTTGTCGGTGGAATTTTTTTTTGTACAAAGTAGGCCGAAATTACCCCAAAATAGTGAAAACTTGTCCGTAGCTCTTTTTGACTCCAAGTCAACAGCGCTCTTTTTTGGACTTTTCTATTTTTAAAAAAAAAAATTAAAAATTTTCGTTCCCGGGCCGTGTGCTTTTTTTCTTGCTTTGTTTCTGTACAGAAAAAAGAAAAAAGAAAAGGGAAAGTGCGTAGAAATTTCAGTGGAAGGGAAAATATTGTTTCTTGTTTGAATAAGGATTTTCCACTATAAATTGAAATCTCATATAATCGATCATGTGGCTATGACAGCCATTGCAAAATAATTGAAGGCCAGTGGGAGCTAGGAAAAGACGTAAAGTTAATATGGGGATATGTTGACTATTGAGCATTCACATTGTGTGTCGGTAAACATTTCTTGTTTTTCAATAAAATGATTAATTATATAAAATAAAAATAATTATATAGCTAAAGTTGGAATACATGAATATACGGAAGAGGGGGCTAGGAGAACATCGCTTTTATAAAAAGGATAAGTAAAAAGATTGAAGCAACAAATTTGTGTCCTTTCTTAAAGAACTACTGAAATTAAAATGGACAAGGGATTATTGAGCATATTTATGGGCTGTTGATTATTTCTTATTTTAAAAAATAAAGAATATCAAGCAGTAAGTAGACGAGGGAGAAAAGACTTAAAGATAATGTAGTGAGTTTTCTTTTATTGAGTATTCAATGTAATGCGCAGAACAAGAAAATGAGTTTCTAAGTTATAAATCAGCTAAGCTAGCATCAAAGAATTAGAAATTTCCAAGTCAATTACATGCTTTTTATTGGTTAAAAAAATTAAAAATGTCCAGGAAGCCATGAAAGCTCTGCCATTACGAACTTTTTTCCCTTGTCCATTCTTGTTTAAAATGGGTAGAAATTTCTTATACCAACCCCAAAAAATAAAGTATGAACACATTATGGACACATGTTTGACTCCAAGTCAAATGTTTATAATTTTATTTTAAGGAGATTTATTTGCCACAAATACTTCTTCATTATTATGTGATTATTTTTTCAGACTATTGATTAATTATGACCATTCAATAATTGAGGCTCTAATTTTCTTTGAAGAGTACTTGTGGTTAAAAAAAAAAAAAACTTATATGTGCAATAACTTTGGTTAGTGTTAAATATTTGATTTGATCCTAAAAATGAAAAAACAATTATGAATCTAAATATTAAAATTATATATTAACATAAGCCAAGCAGCTTATCAAGGGCATGTGACTTGGTCTGATTAGGGCTTGGCCAAGACTGGTCTATTTTATTAAAAAAGGGCATACCTATTTTGTAAGTATAGCATATAAACCTTTAGGCATGATCTATTTACACATAAAAAAAATAAATTTATATTTATATTCTATTTATAATATTTATATCATATTTTTATGATATATTTTGGATAATTTGAATTGAGTTATTGTAATTTTGGATTGATTTATTTAATTATGACCTATTTTTGAGGCATTTTCAACCTATTTGAAGGCCTAAGCCTATTCTCTGACAGACTTATATTTGTTATATTTAACATTTTGACCTATTAACCTATTTGAAGTTTTAAAAAAGGGTTAAGGTTCATTTTCACCAACAAACTATTATGAAAGGAGCATCTGCCACAAATATTAATTGGAGGTACCTTAAACACAAACAAACAATTAAAAAATAAAAAAACACACAATGCCGTTAGCTATTTGTTAACGATCGTTTAGTTCAATTGATTAAATGATGTGGCTAAGAGGAAAAGAGGATGTGTCAGGAAATATTGACTTTACCTGCGGAAAACGACAAAGGCAACAGAGCTGAGGAAAACAAACAAGTACTCTACATATCGACAAAGATTGAAGGAACTATGAGCTGGAGGTGGTCCGGAGCAATTAGCGCTGCCAAGGCAAGGATCTTCCACCAATTCTATCATTTTCTAATTTATCTGTCTTTCCACTTTTTTTATTCTTCCATTTCCCTCTCCAGAAGAAACTTGGTGAAGACGAACAACCATCAAATTTCGAGAGCGTGGGGTCTTGTGATCGGTGTTACCGGCATAGTTGGTAATAGCCAAGTCGAGATCTTACCTCTTGCCGACACACCCGGCGAACCATGGAAGGTATACGGCATCACTCGCCGCCCTCAACCCAGCTGGAACGCAGATCGTCCTTTCGAATGAATTCAGTGAGATATCGATCCAAATGACACCAGAGCCAAGCTCTCCGGATTGACCGACATGACCCACATTTTCTACGTGTCCTGGACCAATCGACCCACTGAGATTGAGAATTGTAAGGTGCATGGGGCTATGCTAAGAAATGTCTTGCACACCGTCATTCATAATGCCCTAAAATCTTCGCCACATATGCCTTCAAACCGGTGGTAAACACTACGTTGGTCCATTTGAGTTATTCGAGAAGATCAAACCCCATGACCCACCTTTCATCGAGGATTTACCACAATTCAATGTGCCCAATTTCTACTACACCTAGGAGGACATTTTGTTTGAAGAGGTAGATAAGAAAGAGGGTTTGTCTTGGTCCGTTCACCGTCGTCAAATGATATTCAGGATTTCACCTTATAGTGTGATGAACCTGATAGCCACGCTATGTGTTTATGCGGCCATTTGTAAGCACGAGGGGGTTCCCCTGAAATTTCTGGGCACTAAAGCAGTGTGGGAGTTTTACGATGTTGCATCTGATGCTGATCTGATCGCAGAACAACACATATGGGCGGCGGTGGACCTTTATGCAAGGAACGAAGTCTTTAATTGCAACAATGGGATGCATTCAAGTTGAACGTGTTGCCTCTGAGATCGCGTTTTCCATCGTTAAAAAATCAGTAACGGTGTTGTGTTTTTTTAAACTTTTTAATTGTTTGTTTGTATTTAAGGTACTCCCAATTAATATTTGTGTCACATGCTCCTTTCATAATAGTTTGTTGGTGAAAATGAACCTTAACCCTTTAAAAAAATGCATATTTTTTTAACAGGTTTAAGGCGAGAGCATTCTATAGATTAGGCTTAGGTTCGGAAAAAATGCCAATGGATGGCTTGGCCTATTACGCCTAAAGCCTAGTCTTATCTTAGCATGTTTCTACCTCTAACAATGAATGTGTGAATTCTTTCCTCTTAGTAGTGGATGGCAAAAGAAAAGACTTTTGTCAAGTAAAAAATTAGATCCAAAAATTAAGTTAAAAGAAAAAACAATATCATCTTAAAAATAAAAATAATAATGATTATATTAATACATGTGTGGTATTTTTATTTTATTTTATAAATTTAAACATATTCACATATATAAACATGTCAATTCAAGCTCAAGTCTAAATTCTTCATCTAAGTTAGTAGACTAAACCAACTTGCTGGTCGAACCTGAATGGGATCTAACGTCTAAAATCAAATCACATCTTAGCTTGAAAACGACATGAACTTAATTTGGCGATATGTTATTTGGTGGACATTTCTTATTTAATGTAAGAAGAAACTACAACGAAATAATTAAAAAAATTTGGTCATAGACTCTTTTTCACACCAAGTCAAAAAACACGTTATGTTTTGGCTTTTTTAGTTAAAGAATTTCTGGAAGTGTTCACAAAAAAATCCTTCAGATGCGAAACTTTCTTAAGAAAATTGGAGAAATATTTCCTATTAAAATTATATTTTATTAGTCAGAAGGACATAATAAATTGTTATACTTAGAAAGTGTAGTACTATACTCTATAAATTTTTTGCATACAAAGTACTGATATTTTAATTTAGGCATTTCTCACCAATAAAGTTTTAAATATGAGATTTTCCCCTAGTTTCTCCAAATTTTCCATGTGAATAATATAAAGTACGTGTCCAAATAAAAAAAAAATCTTATTTTTCTTTCTAGTTTAAGGTAATTAAAAATTTTCTGAACCAACAAAGAAAAAAGTAAGTAAAAAATTTTAAGAAAATAATTTAAAAAAATGTCATTACTGGCTCTTTGGGACACATTCAACAATATCTAGTTTGGTTCACACTCAAAAAATTTCTGACTCAAGACAATAATGTTTCGTTTTGATTTTATTTTGATGAGCTTTGTTTATTCCCAATGATTTATTTACTATTTTCAAATACACTGAAGTGTACACACACATGTAAAGTTTGATTAAAGAGACTCTTCCATAATGAGTTTTAGCCCGTTATTGCCTTCCTCTTAATTGGAAAAATTATATTAAAGACGATAAATCTATAAAAAGAGATATGGCTTAGATAATTAAACTTATAAATACAATGGGAAAGAGGAGTTAATAATTGTGGACAATGTTAAAAAACACTTATATGTGCAATAACTTTTGTTCAGTATTAAATATTTGATTTGAATATAAATGAAAATTAAAAAGAAAATCAAAATGATCCTAAAATTGAAAAAAACGATTATGAATCTAAATAGTAAAATCATAAATTAATATAGGCCAAGCAGCTAGTCATGGGCCCGAGACCTGGTCTGGTTAGGGTTTGGTCAAGTTTGATCTTTTTTTTTAAAAAAAAAAAGGTCATACCTATTTTGCTAAAGTATAGTATGTAAAACTTCTGGCATAATCGATTTACATATTAAAATAAATAAATTTACACTTACATTCTATATATAATATTTATATCAGATTTTTATGATATATTTTGGATAATTTGAATTGAATTATTGTAATTGGATTGATTTATTTAATAATGGCCTATTTTTGGGGTATTTTCAACCTATTTGAAGGCTAAGCCTATTTTCTGATAAAGACTTATATTTAATATATTTAACATTTTGACCTATTGGCCTGTTTGAAGTTTTAAAACAATGCATATTTTTTTTAACAGGTTTGAGGCGAGACCTTTGTATGGGGTAGGCTTAGATTAGGAAAAAAGGCCAATATAATGGTTGGATTGGCCTATTAAGCCTAAAGCGTGATCTGGTCATAGCTTGTTTCTACCTCTAACAATGAATGTGTGAATTCTTTCCTCTTAGTGGTGGATGGCAAAAGAAAAGACTTTTGTCAATGTAAGAAATTTGATTGAAAAATTAAGTTAAAAGAAAAAAAAATATCGTCTCAAAAATAAAAATAATAATCATTATATTAATACATGTGTGGTATTTTTTTATTTTATAAATTTAAACATATTTACACATATAAACATGTCAATTCAAGCTCAAGTCCAAAGCTTCATCTAAGGGTATAGACTAAGCCAATTTGCTGGTTGAACTTGGATGGGATCTAACGTCTAAAATCGAATCATATTATAGCTTGAAAAAGACATGAACTTATTTTTGCGATATGTTAAGTTTCAAACATTTACATTAAATTGGTGGACATTTCTTATTTAATGTAAGAAGAAATCTCAACGAAATAATAAAAAAGTTCGGTCACAAACTCTTTTTCACACCAAGTCAGAAAACACGTTATCTTTTTCCTTTTTTAATTAAAAAATTTCAAGAAATCTTAAATAAAAATCCTTCAAATGCGAAACTTTCTTAAGAATATTGGGGAAATATTTCCACCTAATAAATTGTTATACTTAGAAAGTACTATACTTTGTAAATCTTTTGTATACAAAGTACTGATATTTTAATTTACGCATTTCTCACCAATAAAATTTTAAATATGAGATTTTCCCCTAGTTTCTCCAGATTTTCCATGTGAATAATATAAAGTACGTGTCCAAATAAAAAAAAAAAAATCTTCCTTTTCTTTCTAGTTTAAGGTAATTAAAAAATTTCTGAACCAACGAAGAAAAAAGTATGTAAAAAATTTTAAGAAAATAAAAAAAAAATGTCATTACTGGCTCTTTGGGACACATTCAACAATATCTAGTTTGGTTCACACTAAAAAAAATTTCTGACTCAAGACAATAATGTTTCATTTTGATGAGCTTTGTTTATTCCCAATGATTTATTCAGTATTTTCAAATACACTGAAGTTTGATTAAAGAGACTCTTCCATAATGAGTTTTAGCCCGTTATTGCCTTCCTCTTAATTGGAAAAATTATATTAAAGACGATAAATCTATAAAAAGAGATATGGCTTAGATAATTAAACTTATAAATACAACGGGAAAGAGGAGTTAATAATTGTGGACAACATTTTTTTAATCAGATCATGGATCATGGTAAAATAATTGTTTTTTTTTTTTTGAGGAAGGAATTTAAACAATACATATTAGGGGTTCAAGAGCAACGCCTTGCCCATGCAGTTCCCTCAGCGTCCTCGCGAATAAATCCTTGCAAGCCAACCAGAGGTTCTATCAACAGATGAACACCTGCACCCAAGATAAGGGCATACGTTGCTAGGAAGTCGGCACAACGATTGCCCTCCCGATATACATGGTTGATCGTCACCTGCCAGTCTCACTTCAAGAGATGCTGTATACGCCTGAGCAGGCCTTCACAAGCATGCACGTTTTCATCCTGCTTCTGGGTGAGATGCAGAGCAACTAGACAGTCGATCTGCACCGTTACATCCCTGTATCCCTGGGTCCAAGCGAGCTCAAGACCGTCCCGCAAAGCCCATAGTTCTGCCTATAAGGATGAGCAATCACCGATATTACAGCATCTCCCTACAATCCACCTTCCTTCCCAATCTTGGAGTAGGCACCCTGCGCCTACCAATGACGAGAGTTGCTTTCTAGAGCCATCACAGTTCAGGGCAACCGAGGTGGGTGGCGGTTTGAGCCACGTGACTATGGTGACTGGTGGTGGTTGGTCTCCTCCGCATGTCACATCTACACGAGTGGCGGCTTGGGCACTATACTCCACCAAGCTGTGCACCTCCTTTGCCAAGCTTTCTGGTCGTATTAGAGCATCCTGAAAGATCCTCTTGTTGCGTGCTTCCCATAGTTTCCAGCATATTAACCCAAAGAAGGTTTTCCAACAACGATTATCATCAAATCTGGGTGGGGCATGTCGGAGGTTCTGCAGCATCCAATCCTCATATTCCAATTGTAGGAACTGCTGTAATCGAGGGGCTAGAAGGAATAAACCTCAAACCTGTTAAGCAAAGCGACAACGACGAAGCACGTGATCCACATCTTCTAAAGCCTCCCCACACAGCGTACAAGCCGCTGTCTCTACCATATGGCGTCGTTGCCTCTGCGCGTTGTTGAGTAGCCTCGATCTGGCGGCCAGCCAAAGGAAGACACAAATTCGTTGGGCTCCCGGCCATTTCCAAATGGCCTCCCACAAGTTAGATCGAGAGGGGTCCGGAGCATCGCACAGGGAGTCATATGCTGAGGAGACTGAGAAACATCCATCTGATGAATAGTCCTAGAAGCAGCAAGGGTCCCCATCATCCGGCGATGGTACAGTACAACCAAGATAAGGGAGAGGACATGCTCCGGTAAATCATTGCTGAAACTCTCCTATTGCCATTGCCCATCTGGAAAGGTGAAATGGTTGACTGTGAGTCGTTCTTCTACCCATGATATGTCTCTAAAGGACAAAATTTTGAGTGGGCCCACTTCCGAGACCCAATTATCCAGCCAAAAACGAGTGCTCAATCCATTTCCAACATTCCAGCGTGTACCCAGTACCACATCACTCCAAATCTTCCTCAGGTGGCGCCATAAATAGGAACAACTCTGGGTCTTCATGTGAAGTCCATCGTTGCCATCCTAGCCATATTTATGACGAAGGACCTTTACCCATAACAACTCCAGTCGAGCTTGCAAAGAAAACCCTAGCTTCATAAGAAATACATTGTTCTGGGTCTCCAATTGCCTGAATCCACAACCCCCCGCTTCAGTGGGTAAGCACATGTCCTCCCATTTTATTAGAGCGGGTCGTCGATCAGTGGTCGTACTTCCCCACACAAAATTTCTGATGTGGCGCTCTATCCGGTGACAAGGCCCTGATGGTAGCTTCGTAGTTTGCATGGCATACGCTGGAATGGCTGCAAGCACCGCCTTGGCTAGGGTAACCCATCCAGCCAGTGAGAGGATCTTAGCTACCCAACCTGAAAGTTTATTGGTAATTTTTTCTTCCAGATATTCATAGGTCCCTGTCCTGACTCTTTTATGTAGAAGAGGCACTCCAAGATACATCCCCAAGTCATCAATTCTCCTAAAACCCAACTCCTAACTGATGTGTATTTGTGCTCCCGGTGGTACATTCTTGGAGAAAAAAATAGTAGATTTGGAGCTACTCACTTTGTGACCTGAGCTGGCACAGAAGTCATCCAGGACACTCTGGGTAAGCACTACCTGAGAATCATCAATAGAGCTGAAGAGGATTAGATCATCTGCAAAAAAAAAAAATAAATAGGTGAGATAGTGGAGGTCCACCCCTCCCCATACGTATCGGTCTCCATTGTCCATTAGCCACTCGCTGGTATATGATTTGGGACAACCTCTCCATGCAAAGGATGAAAAGATACGGCGACAAGGGATCCCCCTGTCGAATACCGTGTGAGGGGTGAAAGCGCTCCGATCGGTGCCCGTTCCAAACTACTCTCATGCTATATGTGGTGACACACAACATAACAGCCTGCACAAATTTTTAGGATAATCCTGCATCGTAGAGAGTCTCTTCGATAAAATCCCATCGCAGGCATCATCATATTTCAATCTTACATCAATGGAGAGGTTACAGGCTCCTAAACATGTGTTGACGAATTGTCCACTTGTTGAATGGTACATCCAGTAAGTAAACCTGAATATTTTTTTAGGCGAGTTGTTATTACTGATGTTCTAATTTTAATAATTTATTTAGGGAGTTCCGAAGAGATGTGAAGAGGAAACTAAGAAGGACTACTCGGAGTCAAGCTGAGATAGATAAACGGGTTCATAGGGAGTTCGCTGATTGGTTCTCTAAGCGTGTGGGTATTTTATTGCACAACAAGGATCAAGAATATTTTTCCTTTTTGAGTTAAATTGCATGGCGCTAACATTATTTCTTTTGTGTTGTAGATTCCTTTAGATATTGAGAATGTTAGCGAATCAGAAAAAAAAAATATATTATGTTTTCCCTTGCTAAAGGTCCTATTTATGAAGCAAGAAGGTTCAGTGCATATAATGTCAACGGCTTCAAATTTCGAACATTGGATCGAGACAACAACCTGAAAACACAAAATAATGGGGTCTTTGGAACATTTGACACAAGAAGTTATTCAAGTAGTAGAGATGGCCAAATGATATGTGGAGGAGTTCCTTACTATAGAAAATTGGTTGACATTATTGAGATTAACTACAATGGCTTGTTCACTGTGCCTTTGTTTAAATGTCAATGGGCTGATACTACCACTCATAGAGGGCATAAGAAGGATAAATTGGGTTTTACCCAAATAAACTTTTCAAAATTGATACATACTGGTGAAAAAGAGGATGATGAGCCATACATTAAAGCTTCTGAAGGTCAAATGGTTTTTTATGTTGATGACGAGAAAGAAAAGGGTTGGAGCATACCTGTCCATGTAAAGCCTCGAGACTTATAAGATATGGGCAAAGATATCATGACAACCACTGACCTATTTCCATCACAAAACTTAGATCACATTTTAGTTGATGACACAGTAGCTCTACAATTATCAAGACCTGCCATAGATGATGACATTCCAAATTTGATAGCTAATCACAATGAGGATGAAGATTTAGACATATAATTTTTTGTTTAAGGCTTAGGTTATGTGTACTTACATGGGGTTGTGTAGTCTAACATTTTGAGGATTGTCTTTTGTATGGTGTGTTGTGTCTGGTTTTCTTTATATCATGTGTTTTGCTTGTATGTAATTGTTGTTGAAGACTTAATATTTACAATTCAATTTCTTAATGCTCATATACTATAATCTTTTTCCAATATATATTGGAATTGTATGATTTTGTAAACACTTAAATATATGTTGCCATGTTATATTTTGGACAAATGGATTAGGTGGAATGGGGTGTACAAGGAGATTCCCTACAAGAAAAGCTTCAACAAGCTCTACAACACCTACCCTCCAAACACAAAATGTACAACCTAGTGAGAACCTAGAAAATGATATTTAAAGGGTGGAACCACAGCCACCTGAAATGGAAGGCCAAGAAGATCAAGTTGCTTTGTTTGTATTATGCTTGATATATGATAAATTGATAGTCATGTTGATGCCATGATGCAATGAAAAAATGGCTGAACAAGACATTGTAGCATTTGATGTTTGTTTCAATTTTATTTCAATGTATTATGATGCAAATTTGGGGTCTTCAGGGCTCAGAAGATCTTCTCATGCTAGTCATGAGCTGCATTGTGACAGACCGGATTCATCACCTCATATTCCATCTCCATCACCACAACCTTGAATATTTTATTTAGATATTGATTTTGGATAGTATTGTTGTCATTATCCAATGTTTAGCAGTTGAGGCTTTGTTTATGGTTGTTAAACATATTTTGTTCTATGATTTTGGATAATGTATGCAAACATACACTTTAATCTTGTGGTGAATTTATATATCTTATGCTTTTAATTAAGGGCTTTTAACATTGTATGGATATGTATGCTGAAATGCAATAATTTTTTTTTTCTTGATACATCAAATGCAACAAGTTATTATTTCATTATTAGGAAAAAAATTATTAAATTGAAACTGTAAAAAAATCACCTATTAACTACCTTTCATTATTAAAATTAAAAAATATAAAAAAGTAAAAAAATTATTTATATATATATATTGGCTGATAAATAACCATCTGCAAACCGTCTCAGAATGATATTTTGAGGCTGTTTATATACCCCCTTTCAAAATCTTTAACTCCATGCACAACCACCTCAAAATGACATGTTGAGGCATTTACAGAACCGCCTCGAAATGACATGTTGAGGCACTTACAAAACTGCCTCGGAATGTTATTTTGAGGCGGGCACAATAACCGCCTCCAAATCCAAATCTGGGGTGGTTATACTAAACCGCCTCTATATTACATTCAGAGACGGTTAATGCAACCGCCTCAAAATACCATTCAGAGGCGGTTAAGAAAACCGCCTTTGAATTCTAATTGGACTTTTGTTGTGTTGATTGAGGCGTTATTAGCCGCTTGCGTTACCGCCTTTGTTCCTTAGGAGGCGGTTATACCAGCGGCTCATTTAAACCGCCTTAGTTTGGCTCCCGACGGTGGTAACTTCGACGCTTGTTTAACCGCCTGCACTTGCAATTAGAGGCGGTTTGAACCGCCTCCAAATACTCATATAACCGCCTCCATTTACTAGTTTTCTTGTGATTTCAGAAATGAATTTCCCATAAGTTTATAAATCAACTTGTTCATTGCCTTTTCCTGTGCATGAATTCTTACAAGTAATATGTAACCATTCTGTTTTTATTTGTTGTTGCTCTTTCCCCCTGTTCTAAGCAACGGCAACATGATATCAAAAATCAAAATGATAATAAAAAAGATATTCAAGTAGGTGGATTGGCATTTAATCAAGAAGGCTTTCATGGTAATTTGGCTTAATTTACTAACAAATGACTCAGTGCTCCACAGTATTAGAGCATTCATTCATGTTATCGCGCTCATGCAGTATATATATATAGCCAACGTTCGTACAATATATATAATATGGACAACAGAACACGGGTGTAGAGAGGTTAAACCCGAGATAAATTTTGTCTTGTAGCTTTATTAAAAAGCCAAATGAAACAGTATATATATATATATAGCTTTATTAAATTTTTCAACTAACATTTTTAAAAAATGATATTTCCATTTAAAAATTGACAGTTAAAAAAAAATAAATTTGGATGGCCCAAATTTGGAAACTGGTTCCACCCTGTTTGTTACACAGAGAGCTGATATAGACAACACGAACTCTTCCAATGCCTTCGTTATTTGTCTAAAAAGTTTAAATTCTTATGCTGAACTCTATTTTATGGGAAGGAGATCTTCTTCTTATCTTGTTTCTTATTTTTTCTCATTTGAGCCTTTGATTTGAATAGTAAGAAAAAAGTTAAAGTAATATTATATTGATTGGACGGATATGATTTAAAAATTATGAGGAATGATGAGAATAAAAAGATGAGAAAAACTCAACCCTATTTTATGTCATTAAGAAGGGATTATTGAATTAGTGGGTCCAGAGAATTTGTGAGGCAGATCTCTTTGGAAAAGCAAATTAAAGAGGAGGGCCATGGTCAAGGATGAAGCGGCAAAGGTTGGAGTTATTTTATATTAGCATTTAACTGGAACTTATTGTCAGATTCACTGCCATGCAGTTTAAAGGAGCCTTTTTCTTTCTCCGCTCCTTTATAAATGCTCTTCTTCTGCGTCCACATTGTTAAGAGCAAGCACTGGACAATCTTATAAATACTGCTTCTGCCACAGCTGGCTTCTTCGTATATCCCCGCATCCAATCCTTCATTACCTTATGTTTCTTGAACCCACACTGCATCTTTCAGACTCCTTTCTTTTCTCTAATCTCTCTTGACTCTCCTTATTCCTCAGTCAGCCTTCTTCGCCTTACTCGTTAATCGACTCTAGTCTAAAACAAATAGTAACTAGCCCATCATGTAAAACTACTTGATTGCTCTCTGGTCACTGATTATTCCAATGGCAGCAAAGTAATTAACTTTCATCAGAAACTGCCCAGATTGATGACTTCCTTGGAGTGTCAGTTCATCCACTGAAGCTCGTTCAACAAAGCCTCAGCCATGGAATAGACATTTGTACCTTTTGAAGGAATCAAGAAATGACATTTAAAAAAAAAAAAAATCAAACTAGGTAATTCAACCAATGGAATAGTTATTTAAGTCGATTCCTACACTTGCGATGACATTGACAACTATTGCCATTTTCACAACGTCCAAAACACCATTAACAACCTTTCCTTTTCTTCTTTTTTTTTTTTTGTCTTTTTGGCAATTTTCAAATTTGACTGGTTCAACTAAGCGTTTATTATTTAAGCCATAAGTTTGAAACTTCATCCAAACGCATGGAGTGAGACAATTATTGTTGGGAAATAATTGAAACTTGGTGGCGACTAGCATCTAAAATCGAATCTTATCTTAGCTTGAAAAGATATGAAGTTAATTTGGCCATATGCTGACTTTTGATCATTCACATGGAGTCACTAGACCTTTCTTTATTAAAGTAAGCAGAAATTGCGACAAAATAATTTAAAAAAAGTATGTGCATAGACACTATTTTTTAGGTTTTTATTAATTAAAAAACTTTAGGAAGTCTTTAAAATCCTTCAAATAGAGAAATATGAGACATTTTTAAGAAAATTGGAGAAAATTTTCACATTATAATTTTGAAAAACACAAATAATCAAACCCTCGTACCTTTCTGAATTTATAAATATTCAGAATAGCTTTTTATCTTTTTAGCATTTTTAAAGTTCTTTTTTAAGATTTTTCCTTTTAACATTTGGACCGAGTTTTTATTGTTAGTTCTCTGTGTTTTGATGATAATTGACAATTGTAAACAATGTATGGATGTTTTTGGATAAGCCAATTGATTGATGAAACTTGTTTTTTGTGAGAATATTATGCATTTATTATAATTATTGTCTTATTATTATGATTAGGTATAGGTATATTTGGTATATTTCCATCTTAGGAAATTTCCTATTATATTTCAATTAGTTTAATTTACTTTAATTTGATTAGAATTTATGGGATTCTAGGTTTAGCTCTATTTGCCTATATAAAGACTTATATGTATTCGTTCAGTTTAAGAAATTAAATAAGAATTATATTTTGTCTCTCATAGTCCACATGGTACCAGAGCTATAGGTTCAGTTTTTTTTTCCCCGCTGCAATTCTGGTTTATTTGGCGACAGAGAGGTGCGACAAAGAGAGGAAGAGAAAATTTTCGAATTGCGTTCCTGGCCTCTTCTCGGTACACGCGCCCCACCATCGTCCTCCCCACCCTCCGATCGACAGACGCCGGAAATTTGGTGGCCATCCGACACCTCCACGATGGCGCGTGGGGTTCATGCGCTCTCAGGCAGCGTCATGATGACGGCGCGTGGCAGCTCCATTTCAATGGGGACTTCGTGTTCTAGCCTTCTCCTCTCCTTTCCGGCCTGATCCGGGAGTTTTGTGGTGTTCGGGTACTGGTTGATGTTTTCCGGTGAGCTTCCGGTGACTGTTTGCACTTTCCGGCAAGTGTTTTGTTCATTTGCTTTTCTGGGATCGACTTGCTGCCCTCGTTCTAACCTAGGTTGTTTTGTGCTAATCTCATCCTCTGCTCAGTTCTATTTGATCTACTGTTTGCTTGGTTTGCTTGTTTTTTCTTTTGAGAGACTGGTTTCTTGGTCTGCCTTGGTGATTCTTCTCGGTTTGGCCCTTGTGTGGTTGATTTCTGATTCTCTATAATCGTTGCCTGTCTATGAAGTAAACCTAGGTTATTCAACCCTAGTAACGGTGGGTTCATCATTGTCTATGAAGTAAAGCTAGGTTATTCAATCTAGTAACGGTGGGTTCATCGTTGTCTATGAAGTAAAGCTAGGTTATTCAACCCTAGTAACATTTGAGGCATAGTTCTTCATCAACGTCATTGTTGGTGGTAGTTCCTTTGTCATCGTGCCTCTCATCTCGTTCGGCGACTGGTCCCGTCGTCCTATCAGGTATTGTTCAGTTTATCTTTAAGCTTCGTTGGTCTCTACAATGGTCAGTATGTCTACACAGTCAGATGCCTTGTCCTCTATGCCACGACTTGGGTCTAATGACATCTCTCCTGTTCTCATTGTCTCTAGGAAACTCACCAGCAACAACTATCAGGAATGGTCTCAATCCATGATTCTTGCTCTTGATGGAAGAGACAAGCTTGAATATATTAATGGTGAAGCAGTAAAACCCTAAAAATCAGAAACCCCGGCATTTCGAAAATGGAAGTTAGAAAATGCATTAGTATCTTCTTGGTTGATTAACGCAATGTCCTCCTCACTTAAGAAGAGTTTCATGTATCTTTCATCAGCCCACGAGATTTGGGAGGCTCTCCGTGAGACATATAGTACTGTAAGGAGTCGCTCCCGCATCTTTGGTGTTAAGAAGAAATTATGGGAGCTAAAACAGGAACAAATGTCACTCGATGATTATTATCTGGAAAAATCAGTTCTGTGGCAAGAGTTTGATGCCCTAACAAATAAAACTCATCATTGTGGGGCCAATGCTAAAGAGGAGCACAAAGAAAAAGAAGAAGAAAGAGTCTATGAGTTACTTGCTGGGCTTAACGTTATTTATGATGATGTTCAGGCACGGATTCTTAGTCAAGAGCCCTTGCCTTCTGTGCGTGAAGTCTATGTCACTTTGCGTGATGAAGAGGATAGGCGCAAATCAATACTTCAGGATCAGAATAATTCCACTGCGACTTTTGTGCCCTCTGAGACCTCAGCACTTGCAGTTCGATTCAAAGGTCCGAAAAATCGACTAGTATGTGATCATTGCCACAAACAGGGACATAAAAGGGCTAATTGCTGGGACCTTCATGGTAAACCTACAGATTGGAAGCCAAGAAAGGAAAAAGAAAGAGATGATGAAGCTGAAGCCTCCAACGAATCATCCAAGCATGACAAGCTCAACAAAATAATCGAAATGCTAGCCGCACTTCAGACTACGAAGCAACCAATTTCCAGCTCGGCCGTGGCGGCCACGGTTGACAAAAAAGAATCTGCTGACGTAAGCGGCGTAGGTGGCGATTATTGGTGATAAGGGAGTTGAAAGTTGTATAAGCATGTTGGACATGATTAATGTAACGCCACAATTTTAATACCCAAAAACTCGGTCAAAATATTAAAAATACCTCCAAAAGGTTTAACAATATCCAAATCATTAGATTACATTACCGTTTCAAATAAAGTTTAACCCTTAATCAAAATAAATTTCAGAAAAATTATTTCAGAGTTCAATACAAAGCGGAAGTCTTAGGTTCATGGCAAATAAAATAACATATCATAAACTATAGGAGTACAAAAGAGCCTTCATAGCTCACTCCATAGGTGCCTTCCCTTGCTCTCTACTAGGATATTCACCTGAAAAATGTTAATATGGGATGAGATTCCACGTCTCAGTAACTACTGAATATTTCTACCTTACACGAGCAAATTACATATGACAAAAATAAAAGGTAATATAATGTGAATTTAATATACTCAGATATTTTTAGATATACCGTTGTTCACATCAAATGCCTTTACAAAATACTCATCATTCTTTATTGAATAATTCAGAAATGCACTATGCAGTATGCAGCCTCCCTTATATCCCCTTCCAACCGTATACCGCTGACTGGAACCATAGGCTAACATATAGTCCAATAGAAACTCATTCATTTGACTGGATGGTTTCAAGCTCACCAAAACTTAAGATACACCCGGCCAAAGGTATAGAGCTTAAATCTGGACTATGGCTCCCCTCCTTTAAAATAACAACTAAGGAGGTGTCACATGTCCCACATCTCCAATGAAATCCCGGCCAGAGGAAAACATGGAAGATGGGGCCCTGAAAAGTACCATCCACTGTGCACCGAGTGGTGGCATAAACAATTCTTATCATTCAATTCCCTCCTTACTCCACCCATCACAATACAACCGCCATGATGAATGTATTTACTCAAAAATAATGCATTATTATACCATTATATACATTGATATGCGTATTTATGAATAGTAAAATACTATGCGTATCTGTGAATAGTAAAATACTATGCGTATCTGTGAATAGTAAAATACGGTATATATGAATAGTAAAATGAATAGTAAATACGGTATATGTGAATAGTAACGTACGTATAAATAGTACCTCTACAGATTTGCAAGTCAAAGTTCCCACACCAGATCTTAAAACCATAAATATTTTCTAAATATTCTTGCCAAAATAGTAAACAAACAAATTTATAATCATACATAATTCACAAGTATAAGGAAGAATATTCAGAGTTACTGAGACGTGGAATCTCATCCCATATTAACATTTTTCAGGTGAATATCCTAGTAGAGAGCAAGGGAAGGCACCTATGGAGTGAGCTATGAAGGCTCTTTTGTACTCCTATAGTTTATGATATGTTATTTTATTTGCCATGAACCTAAGACTTCCGCTTTGTATTGAACTCTGAAATAATTTTTCTGAAATTTATTTTGATTAAGGGTTAAACTTTATTTGAAACGGTAATGTAATCTAATGATTTGGATATTGTTAAACCTTTTGGAGGTATTTTTAATATTTTGACCGAGTTTTTGGGTATTAAAATTGTGGCGTTACATTTTTGGTATCAGAGCCAGGTTAAAGGTAACCATGATCGGGGGTTCTCACAGTGTGATCTGTGGCGAAGCATTGGCTCTTACCCCGACATGGCCAGGGAGTCTGGTTGCACTGGGACGTATGGGCGTACCCTGAGCCGTGAGGCGGTGCGTAAAACTAGCGGCTGAGGTACGTTATGTTGCCACGGTGTATGGGCACCACGGAGACATTTTGGGCTGAACAGAAACAGAAACAAGGGTAAGCAGCAGGCAGAAGGACTAGCTGGAGAAAGTCCTGTAGATATGTATAGTCTTTCGAACTCTTTGTATCAACAAACCAGTACACTACAGTGGTTGAATATCAGTTACTTTGTATTTAAAATCATTTCGTTGCTCAACTCTGGTTAAATTATTTTGAACTCTGATCAAATAATTTCGAAAATACTTTAGAAAAGTTGGGGTGTTACAATTAACATCCATGATCCAACTTAAGGGGGAGTGTGAAAATATTATGCATTTATTATGATTATTGTCTTATTATTATGATTAGGTATATGTATATTTGGTATATTTTCATCTTAGGATATTTCCTAGTATATTTCAATTAGTTTGATTTACTTTGATTTGATTAGAGTTTATGGGATTATAGGTTTAGCTCTGTTTGCCTATATAAAGGCTAATATGTATTCGTTCAGTTTAAGAGATTAAATAAGAATTATATTTTGTCTCTCATAGTCCACATTTTCAACCAAAAACATTCTGTCGGTGCCAAACTCGAGTCTAGATTGGCAAACTTGAGTTTGCCACTAAACAGAGAGCAAAACTCGCCAGTTTGCACCTTAAACTTGAGACTGGACCTTAAACCTAAACCTAAGAGTTTTTACAAAGTTTAATTTTCTCATATTTTGAGTAAACTCGAGTTTACATTTTGAAACTCGAGTTTGCGAGAGACCGAGAGCATTCTGGATTGAAAACATCTTTAAACTCGAGACTCTTATTTCTAAACCTTAAGTTTGCAACCTCCAGAGAAAATCTTCAAAGAGTTTACAAATATGTGACAAACTCGAGTTTGCCTCTGGCAGGAAGAGTTTTTAAAATTGAAAACATTTCATAAACTCTAGACTACTCCTTTTTTAGTTCAGTTTTCCATCATCTTGAAAATCACAAGAGTTTACAAAATTTGTAAACTCGAGTTTGCGCTTGGCCGAGAGCTTTCAATGTTTTATAACTAAGAAAACTCAAGGCTATATTTATAAGCTCCAGTTTGCGTCAGGCCAAGAGTTTTCAAAAAAAAAATTCTTAGTTAAGAAAACTCGAGTTTAAGATGTTAAACTCGAGTTTGCGCCATACAGAAAGTCTCCTAAGTTTTGAACTATTGAAAACCTCCAGTTTTGTCCAAAACCGCCAGTTTTAAGGTTTCCTGAGTTTTCATAAGATTTGTGAAAACTCGAGTTTTGTTTGAAAACTCGAGTTTTGAACTAGGAAAGAACTTTGATGCTTTAGTCAAATTTTAAAACTACCAACGTTCGAGAAAGACTTGGCACAAAGTTTCTCTAAGTTTTCATAATAAAATGAAAACTCGAGTTTTGATTTCAAAACTCGAGTTTTAGCCTGACAGAGATCATTCATGTTTTCTTAGATTTTGAAAACTACCAGTTTCCAGGAAAACCTCTGGTTTTGACTTGGCGCGATTTCTCAAAGTTTTCATATCTAAACGAAAACTCGAGTTTTGATATGGAAACTTGAGTTTTGGCTAGACAGATAGCTTCGATGTTTTTCATGTTTTGAAAACCGTCAGTTTTGGAACAAAACCTCCAGTTTTGATGTTTTGGACTAAAACACATACTTCTCATTAAAAGTCCAAAACTCGAGTTTGGTTTTAGAAACTTGAGTTTTGAGTTTATTTCAAAAATGTGTTTCAAAACTCAAATCGCGGCTTTCCTCTTTGGAAGGAGGAAACTCAAGTTTGGTTAAGGAAACTCGAGTTTGAGTCGCAGAATTTGATATTCAAATATGACGAATTTGTAAAACCTTCTTGTTTGATCTTAATACTTCCTATTATCATTCTCACATATTCCTAGCTATGTTTAACCACTTTGTTAGTGAGTTTCAGATAATTTAGAAGATGTTTAGTGAAGGTCTAAAGCAAAAGCAAAAGGTGACGTCAGCACATTAAATGCAAAACCTAGAAAGTTGCATAATTTTGGGTAATCTTTCTGCACACGTCTACAAAGAATTAAAGAATGATTTCTACATCCAGCAACTGCCATTCCAACAGATTTATTGTCAAGAAGTCAACTTTGAACTTCTGCCCAGCTAGATTAAGTGAAGATTAGAGAGAAAAGAGAACCAAAGCTTAACCTAAACCTTGTCTAATGAAAGCAATGATTATATTAAGGATCTCAACGGTCATATATTGATTTCTACCTATAAAAGAAGACAAATTCAAGACAAAAAAGGGAGAGACACAAGCTTACAACTTTAACATGCTAATACTCTGTTTTTCACATCATTTACTCTTTGTTTTTTCATGTTTAGATAGCTTAGAGAGTGAAGTGATTTATATTGTTCTTTATTGAGTATTCATTCACTTCTAAGAGAGAAGATTTACTGTAATTATTCTATCCTTCTATCTGAGAGCTACTCAAGATTGATTGATTTTGAGTGGGAAACACATTGTGTTGATTACAGCTTGTAAGGGGAGTAAATCCTAATGAGAGGACTACTTCGAGTATAGAATGTGTAATCAAACAGTTTATTAATTACAGTTTGTAAGGGAAAGTGAATCCTAATGAGAGGATTACTTCAAGTACAGAACGTGTAATTGAGTTGAAAGAAGATAGTAGATTGAAAATCTCAAGCGGTTCTTGAGGACTGAATGTAGGTCAAGGATTGGGCCGAACCAATATAAATCAGTTTGCACATTCTTTTCATTTATCTCTTACATTTCTAGCATATACATCTGAATGTCCATACATGTTTGAATGACTGTCTATTGCTTTATAAATTGTTTCTGTCATTCAAACTGATTTCAGTAAGTTTTGAAAAGATTTTCAAAGTAACTGAAGTTTTTATCAAACACCCAATTCACCCCCTCTCTTTGGTGATAGCCAGATCTTTCATTTATTTGGCATTTTTACTATCTTCTGCTTATTGGACCACCGTATGATTCTTTTTGTGGTCCCCTAGTTTTATTTACATTGTATCATGTCAAGAACCAGCTGATTGTTTAGTATCGTAGTATGTGTCCCTAGATAATTTATTATTATTATTATAAGTTAGACATGCCTGTTCTTTTTTATGGCTTAATTGATATTTTAAGTTTTTCGAAGTTTTTGTGTTCAATTTCTCTCAGATGTTGATGAAGTATATTGCATGAAAATAATTTGTCATAATTTAGAGAGAAATTCTCATAAAGTAAAAGCAAATAACAATGGAGATAACTTAATTTGAGTGACATATTGACTATACCATGTCACAATCCATGTATACAAGCAATATTTACTGCTAGGTGAGTAATAACACTCAAGTTCTTTTAAAGGAGATTTCCTAATTAATTAATGCCAACACATTCAAGGGGCAAAAAAAAATAAACTCAGAATGTAACACAGACTATACCATGTCATAATTTAACCAATGTTCACACTCACTACCATGTGATAATTTAACCAATGTCACACTCACAAAAAGGTGGTATTAATCAATTTCTAAAGAGGAAATATTGACAGAACACCCATGTTCTATATTTTAAGAACATCAATGTTATATATATAGAGCTTACTTCATTCGCTTCTTAAATATTGTCAATAGTTAATACACAAGAAACATCATCAAGAGCTTCGCTTATTAGTCAGTTCAAGTTGATCTGAGGTAGCTACAAAACCAAATATGCAAGTTTAATAGAAAAACGTAAGTTAACTTAATAGTAATCACAATGTCAGGCACCTGATATTAGAGGAAGTGACAAATCCAAAGGCCTAGTATTGCTTGATATTGATCATTCTGCATTCATGGAAAATGGGGTTAATTGAACTTAGGTTTAACACCAATGAAACCATGTTAATGTGCCAAGGTGGGAAAATTAAAAATTAAAAATTAAAAAAATAAAATAAAGAAGAAACTATGAAGAACGTATACATATGTCATATTTAATATTGTTATTGAGTTCCTTCAACTTTTTTATTGATGCAGAGTCTCCCAAGCTCCCTAATCAACTCAGTACTTTCTTTGTTCTGTATATGTACAAAAAGAGTGTGTGTGACTCGTTTACTCAGTGGAAATTGTGCTAGAATTGTGATTCAAGGAACCAACATAAAACTTGATGAAACATTTTGAGTCCTGCCTTATAGATGTTTTCACCTTCCAACACACAAATTGATGCAGGAAAAACAAAAAGCTGACAGAGCAATGCATATTTGGACTAGAAAAAGCATAACAAGGCAAAAAAGCAGGAACAAAATTAAGGGAAGGGGAGTTCCCTGTGGAGCTAGACTCATCAGAGCATGCAGGCCATTGACAAAGTACAAAATAATTTGCAAAATAAATGTTTTGAAACCGTTCTCTAAGCATTTGTTATCTTATTGGTTTAACTGCAGAAGCAAGCAATAATATACTCACTAGTAATTAAGAGGATGAAGATAAGTAAGATGACATTTTTAAAAAGACTATTTAGATAAACTACAAGGAGTAAAATACTGAAAGAAGCAGACCAACAAGAATAAAAAAATGCAAAGAATAATTATTTCAAGATAAAACAGAAAATTGTAATCCTGATCAATAGATGATAAACTTTGCGAGCCAAAATGGTTGAATATTTGTCAATATTTATAATTCTATCTCAGACCATGAAAAGAAAGTTTTAATGCAAATAACCAACTGCCTTCAGATCCAAACAACAAAAGCACACTAAAAAAAGGCTCCACCTCTGTATCAAAATTTTGAAATCGTTGAATGCACTTCTGATAAATATCAAGTTAGAATTTGTGAATAGAAATCAGAAGCACAATAGGTGAAAACTATACCAAGTCACAATCAATGTACGCAAACAATATTTACTACTACGTGAGTGACAACACTCGTGTTCTTTCAGCAGAAATTTCCTAATTAGTTAATGCCCTTTTCCCTTCCCCCTTCTACCATGTCATGGACATGCTACGTAACCAGCAATAAGAGAATCATTCAGGCAACAGAATTGCAATTAGGTAGAGAATCATTCTGAAGAAACAATGGGTCATTACTCATTCAGGACAAAATCTAGCCATACCGTGTTTGACTCTCTTATCAAACTCAAAATGACAATTCAAACTGCACCAAAATAAAGCACTTCAAAGCAATTTAAGGCAGGAGTTTGGACTAAACTTTTCAAGATAGAAATAGGAGATGAGGGGAAAAAAAAGTCAGTCAGTGCGTACATGTGAGCAACGTCTGTTGCCCTCTTCTTGCCCAAAGGGTAGCCCGTCAAAGCATCCTCCATTCCTGGAAAAGGGCATTTGCAGAAAATTACGCACACCAGACCGGTTAGGATCAATAACCCGATAAGAGAAATCAATCTGACCCTAGAAATGAGGGATATTGCATACCAGAAAGTGGAGAATCTCTGGGGAGCGAAGAAGATTGGAATGTGCTCCATTTTGCTGATTCGGCTTCAGGCAAGAATAGAAATTCCTGAACCTTCTGCTTGAAATGTATCTTTGAATCCACTCGAAAATCTTGTTCGGTGTTTCTGAATTGCAATTGAACCTGACCAGAATCTCAGTAACGACATCAATCATAATTGAACAAGCCACCACCGTGCTATACTACTTTTGTCAGAACCGAAAAATCTTGTTAACCGGATTGACAAAAATTTTTACCTTCAACTGACAAGAACGAGTTTTGAAGGCTGCTAAGGTGAAGATGCTCGGACTCTGATCTGTGTCTCTCGCAACGCTCCACTGCAACTTTGGAACTCCCCTCCTCACGTCGCCGGCGACGATGGAGGTGAGAACGAAGGTTGTGGGTGATTGAGGTGGAGGGAGTGAAAGATGAAGGTCAGACCTCTCCGGTTATGCTGCGCTCCAATCTTTCTCGGTCCGTGTAAAGTGGAGGAAGAAGGAGAGAGTGAAGATCTTCCTTTTTCTTTTTCAATCTGGGTATCAGTGTAATTTCGTATTAATAAGGGTAACTTTTTTGATATGTGAATGAATGTTCTTTGAGCCTATTTGAGATTATATGGCTTAATTGGCCTATGAGGTGAATTTTCCCTTAATTAAACTTAGATTTAACACCAATAAAACTAAAGTGTTTTAGTAAATACATGTCATTATTTAACAAATATTTTTAATCTAATTAAATTAGATAAATATATATTGTATTAAACATGAGTGCACTATTTTGAAAAAAAAAAAAACATGAGTGCACTATTAAAACTAAAGAATTCAAATTATTGGGTTTGGGGAGCATCCCAAAATAGGAAGGAGTCTAACAGTAGCAAATTAACAATAGAGTGCGCCAAGCACTCAAGTAGTGCAGTGGTATGACGCTGGCCTATCCAGCCTTTGTATCAGGGTTCGACCCTGCCCGGGACCATTAGGTCCCCAATTTTTAAAACAATAGAGTGCATATAAATACAAATAGATTTTTTTTTTTACCATGAAATACAAGTAGATTCGATATTCCATTTTGTTGGCAGACTATTTATTTATTAAATACAACTCTATATGATATAAGACTTTCTTGTTTTATTACATCAAGTAAAATCCACTTACACATAACAACAATTTCCCATTGATTGACTCCACCAATGTAATATGCTCCTCCTATTGACCCATATTTTACAGACGTCATCTTGTCACAATAACCCAACCAAAAATCTTCACTTAAAATCATTTTTTCCACCATATCTAATTATATATATTTCGTGCAGCAGGGTCAAAATTTTAGTTTTGAGAAAGATGATTAGAATAAACAAATTTTTGTCAATATATGAGCAATTAACCATACTCGCACGCCCTCCATTAAGTTGATGTATACCTCCATTTAGATGAAACTTTATTTATACACACACTACCTCTTTAATATAAGGCAAGTACCTTTTGAATTTGTAAAACCCTCAGAAATCTGTTGAATTTGTAAAAAGGCCGAGAAGTACCAAGGACCTATGAGAGATATGCAAATTCAAGTTAAATTACCTTTTTGCCCTTAATTTCAAATAAATAAATAAATAAAAATACCCTCCCCTCGCCGGGGCCGGTGGTGGTGGTGGTGGTGGCCGGCCGGGGGGAGGGATTTTTTTATTTATTTATTTAAAACTAAGGGTAAAAGAGTAATTTAACCCAAATTTGCATATCCCTCATAAGTCCTTGATACTTCACAGTCTTTTTACAAATTCAACGGACTTTTGGGGGTTTTGCAAATTCAAAAGGTATTTATGTAGAATTTTCCCTAAATTGGGATTAAATATATTTTTTTAAAAAAAAAAACAAAAAGAATATGAAGCATATTAAAGGAACAGGGAGCAGAAATATGAAGCATAGCATAGCAATTGTTCTTAATTAAAAAAATTTCATACGCTGCATCGGTAAAATTTAAGAATAAGAAGTAAGAGATACCTATAAAAATATTAAAGGAAGTGTATTAGAGAAAGGTCCTTTTGTTTGCTAATGCGTAGAAATTTGAGTTGCAAGGGGTGACAGATGAAGTTATCAACATGAGACACCAGAAGTCTTGAGTTGCTTTGTGGAAGGGAGTTGATCTTCAACCCGACTCCGAGTCACAACCCGACTATGAGTAATGGACTAGGTGTACTCCACATGCTTTTGCAGGGACATTGTAAGAGGCGCTCTCCACTTCATCCCAATATTCCAGAAAGAATTCACATGAAATCTTAGCATCATTACCTATCCCAAATGAGAGCCTCGTCTGAGACCATAGCAACACATGATCCTGATTCAATGCAGGATAAAATAACATGCATGAACTATGGAAAATCTTGTTATCATCATAGGAGAAATAACAATGCACTTGTTGTAATTGCTGTGAGACGGGATGAGGAGGAGCAACACAACAAATTAATAAATCATCTGATGGTTCAAGATTGCAAGTCAATTCGGTTACATTGAAAGCCTTTGTCATAGGTTTATATTCCATCCACTCTGGAACTCTACTTCCTGGGTAACAAATAAAACCATAAGAATAATAATGCGAAGTCATTGAGGAAAGTAATTCCTGAATATAGCGAAGTGAGAGCTCATCCAATTTTTCACAGTTACACAAGTTGAAGGCATATGGGAACCGAACTAGAGAGTCAGAGGATACAATCTCCAATAATGTGCATTCGGAGGTGTCTAACATTTGAAGGGAGGGAGGAAGTCCAAGTATCGACTTAAGCCTTTTGCACCTTCTCAGGGAAATTCCTTTTAACCTTGAAAGATGGCTGATGCAGGTTGGCAATGTCTCCACAGTAGAGTCATTCAATGACAAATGTTCTAACTTTGTCAAGGTCTTGATATTGTCAAGGATTTCCGACAAGTCACTACACCCCTCCAAACTTAGTATTCTTAAATCACGCCAAGCATCAAAAAGGGAGTGTAGCAGCTTTATGTCAATTACTTGCTTCAAATTGGTAACCTTAAACACCTCAAGATTTCTCAAGCAACACATCTCATCTATTGAAACACTCCCTTCAAGACCACCACAAATTCTAATTTGTTTAAGTTCTCGGAAAAGACGGATTGGGAAATGAAATATTTCGACTTCAGTTTCTTCAAGACATAAATGACTCAATTTGTTTGATGACAAACAAAATTATTTCCTATCCTCCTGAAAGTCATAATCGAAAAAGAAACATTCTAAATGAGTCTCACTTTCAATACTCTCTAATTGAAAGCAACCAAATACATCCATTACAATAATATTGGGGAGAGACAAAATAGATGGATGAACACTCTTCAAACTTTTACATCCCTTGAGATATACACTTTCAAGCTTGTGTGCCATCGAGAGATCAGGCAACTCTATCAATTGTTTGGACCAACTCAAATTCATTTTCCTTAGGTTTCCAAGATCCTATGTTCACAATGAAAAAAAAACAATTACCAAAATTAAAAAGCCCAAATAAATTTAATTAGGTTGAGACATATAAGATATACATTAGCATATACATACCTGTTTTCCATCCCAAAGCCTTTTAACATGGTTGTTTGGAATGTAAAGTTCAACAAGATTTTTAAGATAAAAGCTTGATGGTAGAGTATTCAATGGATAATGATCCCAACGAAGAAACCTCAATTTATTAGGAAAATTTTCAAGACCAGAATGAAGATCTATATATTGACTAATGCTTTTTGAAAAATCATCATCATCATCATAATCAAATGCGAGGAATCTTAAATTTTTCATCCTTAAAAAAATGTCAGCTTCCACTTGTACATATTGTATTTTCCTCACATCCAATACAATGCCTTCAATTTCATCCATTTCCTAGACAAAAATAAAATAAAATAAATATTAAACTCTTAAAAATACTTTCAAAAATAAAAATGAAAGAAATAGATTAATGTATCTTTTTCCCATACCGTCTTACTTGTCAATGCATCGTAGATTTCATCTTCATCTTTTAATCGGCTACATCTTTTAAGATGTCTCTTACTTTCTCCACGAACTATTTGCTCAGCCATTTCTTGTATCAAATCATGCATTAAAATATATTCATCCCGGCCACCTAACTTTATGAGAGCTTTATCTATAAGATTTTGTATTCCACTAACTGCTTTAAAACCAAAAGCATCTAGGTAATAAGTAACTTCATCCTTTTTGAAAGTTAGCCAAAAAAATGTAATGTCTAAAAATATTTCCTTGTCCGTAGGATCCAATCCATGATAACTTATCTCCAATATATCTTGAATTTGCTTATGGGGATACATCTCGAGTTTGCTAAGCTCACTTTCCCAATATGCTTTATCTCTAGAATGAAAATGGGAACCCAAAACTTCCAAAGCTAAAGGAATTCCTTTAGCAATGTCCACTGTTTCTCGTGATAGCTCTTCATATCCCTCTTTAGGCTGACTTTGATTGAAGGCATGTATGCTAAAGAGTTCAAGTGATTGTTCTAAACTCAATTCATTGACTCCATGTATGAACTGATCATGAATCCCTCCACTCCTAAGAACATGCCTGTTCCTACTTGTTACAATGACCCTGCTGCCTGGTCCCAATTGGAAAAGTCGAACCAAATCTTTTAATTGCTTTGGATTGTCCACGTCATCAAGCACAATTAAGACTTGTTTCCCTTGCAGCCTTCTCTTTGCGTCTTTCATATCTATGTGATCTTTTATGTTTAATAACTTAGAAATAAGCTCTTGATGCAAAGAATTCAAACCACCAATCTTTGTTGCTTTTTCTCTCACATTTTTTAAGAAGCAGTGACTTTCAAATTTAGACAAGAATTTGTCAAATATAGCATGAGAAAGGGTTGTTTTGCCTATCCCTCCCATGCCCCAAATCCCAAGAACACGAACTTTCTGTTACTCAATTTCCATTAATGATTCAACACCAGTGAAATTTTGATGAAATCCAATGAGATGAGATTGTGACATAATTGGGCTATTATCTTCCAATTTTTTTAAGACATCTTCAACTATTGCATCAATGAGTTGGGATTCGTTTCTAACATATAAAAGACAAAAGGGGAGACAGAGAGACAAAACTACAAGCTGCCCATGATAACATCTTAAATCCACAAACATAATTAGATATAACTTCACTATATTTAAGTCAAATATGGGGGCCGGACTAAGGAAAAGCTTAACAAAGTTGAGACTCTATAAAATGATGTATTGAAAATTGAAACAAACTTACCGAAATGCTGATAAATGACGACCAGATAAGTTGGCAGATTTTTCTAAGATGGATCTCCAATTTGACACATTGTCCACGCTATCCTTGAACCTCTCTTCATGAAGAGTGAACGCCTTTGCATAAGTGCCTTTTTGATGCCTGACGTCTGATGGATCTACGGGATAGAAAACTGGTATCACAATCTGTTGACCAGCTTCCTTACATTCCATGATTTTGACAAGCTCTTCCAAGCACCACCTTGAGGAAGCATAATCTTTAGAGAATATAACCAAGGCAATCATGGATCCTTCTATTGCATTCAGAAGTGCTGATGATATTTCTTCTCCTCCCTCGAGCCTATCATCCACATAGACATCTATGTTCTTTCAACGCAACTCCTTTTCCAAATGGCTCAGAAAACCATTTCTAACATCTGTACCCCTGAAGGAGATGAAAACATCATATTTTCGACATGGGACCTGGGAAGAAGAAGCAGCCATTGCTGGGGCACAAAACGAAAAACAATGTTTTATAGGTCGTTGATTATTTCTGTAAAAGAACAGAAAGAACAACGTTTAAGAAGTTATAACATGAAGGAGCAAAACCATAGTAATAATACCTTGGTGGGAGTGGCTAAATCAAATCTGATGTTGAAGACTTGAAGTTGATTTGGTGAGTTCGCTTATCTTGGGAATTCGATCGGCACAACAGTAAAGTGAGAATGTGAGTATTGAGGCTCTGTTAGCATTTAAGAGTCAATAATCAACTAATAAGTTGTCAGTGGAATTTTTTTTGTACCAAGTAGGCCGAAATTACCACGAAATAATGAAAAACTTGTCCGTAGCTTTTTTTTTTTTACTCCAACCCAACAGCGCTCTTTCTTGGATTTTTCTTTTTTGTAAAGAAAATTAAAAAAATGTCGTTCGCCGGCCGTGTGCTTTTCTTCTTGTTTTGTTTCTGTACCAAACGGGAGGAAAGAAAGAACAAAGGAAAGTGCGTAGAAATTTCAGTGGAAGGGATTTTTTTTTTTTTTCTTGTTTGAATAAGGATTTTCCACTACACATAGAAATGTCATATAATCATGTGACTATGACCGCCATTAAAAAATAAGTGAAGGCTAGTGGGAGCTAGGGAAAGAGACAAAGTTAATATGGGGATATGTCAACTATTGACCATTCACATTATGTGTCGGTGGATTTTTCAATAAAATGATTAATTATAGAAAATGAAAATAATTATATATATAACTAAAATTGGAATAAATAGTTATACGGAAGAGGGAGCTAGGAGTGCATCTCTTCTATAAAAAGAATAAGTAGAAAAAGATTGAAGCAGCAAGTTGTATCGTTTTGTTAAATCGTTTTGTTAAACTACTACTGAAATTAAAATGGACTGGGGATTATTGAGCAAATTTATGGGCTGATGATTATTATTTAATTTTAAAAAAGAAAAATATATCAAGCAGTAAGTGAATGAGGAAGAAAAGACATAAAGCTAATTTAGTGACTTTCCTTTTGTTGAGTATTCAATATAAAACTTTGACAAAAAAAAAAAAAGTATTCAATATAATGAGCAGAACAAGAAAATGAGATTCTGAGTTTTAAATCAACTAAGCTGGTGGTGGAAATTTTCATGAAATCAAAAAATCACATAATGTGCTGGCATGATACTTTAAGGGAAAATTCGTCTTAGGGCCCTATTAGGCAAAGAATTCTAAAAAAGACCCAAATATTCTGAAAATACCCAAAAGGCCTAGAGATTTTGACAATACCCAAAAAGGCCCTAAGATTCTGACTGGGTGTTGATATAGTTGTTAATGGGGCTGCTATAGTTGTTAATGGGGGGCTGATATAGTTGTTAACCGGACTGATTTAGTTATTAACATTTTTTTAACAACTAAATCAGCCCGGTTAACAACTATATCAGCCCCCACTAACAACTATATCAGCCCCATTAACAATTCTGTCAGAATTTTGGGGCCTTTTTCTGTATTGTCAGAATCTTTGGGCCTTTTTAGGTATTTTCAGAATGTTTAGGCCTTTTGTGGAACTCTTTACCTAATAGGCCCTGAGACGAATTTTCCCATACTTTAATTGAAGACGCACCTGGCTTTGCCTGATAAATGCAAAGGTTCAGTACTCCATTACGCAGAGTAGCAGCAACTTTTTTCTATTTTAAGGTTATTAAAAATTGACTAAACCAACGAAGGAAAAAATAAGTGTCTGTTTGGCCTAGCTTATTTTTAGCTTATCTTCTGCTTATAAGTAAAAGCTAGGCCAAACAGAATTTAAAATAAGCTCTTATATTATAATAAGTTCTTATATTATAAGAGCTTATTTTACAATGAAGAAAAAAGGTCTTAAAAAAAAAAGCTCTTGATAGGAGCTTTTTTAGCTCTTTTTTTTTCAGCTCTTTTTTGTTTAACCGATCGCGCCTCGCGAACTCGACTCTCACAGCCTCTGTGAGCACTCTCACTCTTGACACTCTCATCGCCTCTGTGAGCAATCTCACTCTCGATCGCCTCTGTGAGCACTCATCTTCAAAGAAGAAGGTGGATCGGACGAAGGATCGAAGGGATCATCTCCTCAGCTCAGTTAGTTTCTTCTACTTCCTCTAGATTTCTTAGAGATTGATTTTTGCGCTTTTTGCTACAATTTATCTCCTATTGCTAATTGATTTCAGTGTTGACGTCGCCCTAAGTTTTTATCTCGGATTGATTTCTCCTGGGTAATTTATGGGTCGCTGGTTTTCTTCCTTCTCCTCTAGATTTTTCTATTTTGTTACTATATTTCTGTGCTTTCTGGTCGCCAATGTTCGAAGGTTTAGATTTCTTCACTTTAGATTTGAAACCCTTGCCTCCTTCGATCATCTCAGTCCTTCCATCTTTCCTTGCCGTCCGTTCGTTTATTAATGTTTAATGTTTGTTTGCTCTGAGATTTCTGAATTGAGACCTATGTTTATGTGCATTGATGTAAGGTTCTATGAAATTAGTGTTGCTTCATGTTGAATCAGAACTTTGGATAATTAATTAGATGAGAATATTGTTGGCCCTGATCTAGCGTTCTTGTGTTGGAATTTTTGAAGCTTTGATAATTAAATGTGTCCACATGATTGGAGCTTGGTGTAGAATCTTAGGCAATGTTATGAAAGAAGCCTTAGTTTTGATTACGGCAGTTACTTACTTGAACGGGCCAAGTTCCAAGTTCATGGTGATCATGGAATTGTGTAATTGTAATACCTCTTTCTGTTCCAAGGCCATTTGCTCGGCCTTCCTGTTTGCATATATTTTGGACTGGCTTGTTAATAAGGACTGGATTTTGATGGGGTTCCATAAATGTTGCTTTTACGTGCGTTGGTTTTGTGACCAAAAAACAAAAAGCAAACGAACAAATGTTATGAAGTCTACTAGAGAATCTGATAGCTCTCCACTTGAAAACTCTTGCTAAAGCTTGTCCTAATATTGGAGTTTGGTTCTGTACTTTCTGATGTCTTTAACTGGCGAAGCAAACAAACTGCAACCAGGTCCATTTACTTTTTGTTGACTCACTCATCTGTTCTTCTGCTCCTTGGACTACAATCACTAAAAGCTGGAGCATCCTTGCATGTTTGGTTTTGGTGTATTTCTCAGGCACCATTTATGCAACCCTGGTTTTCCTTTTCTCTTCTATCCTTTTTGATTGTTGAACAGTTTAGGTTGAGCTGGTTTTGGAGTTGGATGGTTAGTTTTTGGAATATTGGTTAAGGTACTTTTATTTTGGTAAGGAGTTTTTGAAAGATATTGGCTGTAAGGAGTTTTTATACATTTATGCACCATTTATTTATTTTTTTCCTGGAGTGAGAAATGTTGAATTACATGGTCATGATGGTGTCACTATGAAGTCATTGTGCTCTTGAATTTCCCTCAGAGAGCAAAAAGAAAGAAACTTATAGACCTAGTTACGTGCGAATCTAGATCAAAGATACAAGCTTTATTAGTCACCACATAAAATGCAGAACCTAAAGTGAGAAAATTAAGATAGGCATTTCTATATTAAAGAACAGATAATGAAAATGAGATGTATATATATATATATATATATATATGTATATGGAACTTAACACAGAAAGTATTTAAATAAGAACTTTGAAGAACGATGACTGGTGGAAACAGAGTGGTCCAAAGGGGTGACCTGAGAACATAAAGTGAATTAGCAATGAAATTAATGAATGAGATGAAGCCAATTCACCATGTATTCTCAGTCTCACTCCTCTGAGCTTAACTTCTGGTGTGTGAAAAACTACATGACACCATCTCCATTATATTAAGTGCCATATTCACATACATCACCATGTATTCACAAATTAAAAAAGTGGGATTGCAACAAGCATGCTTAAAACATTAGATCGAATGGCCAATGCAGCAGAGAGTCATAATGTCGCTGAAGCGGCTGAAATCTCACAAACATCTGAAATCAATGGACACTTTTCCATTCCGGATGGCATTGAAATACTGAGAAAGTTGAAGGCTGAAGGGAGATTGGATGCCAAACAATTTTTCTATGTAGTAGATTTGCTTAGAGTGCAACAAGAAAGGATCATTATTATGTCCTTTTCAAAGTCAATTGATGAACTCGTAGGGTGGATTTTGTACAAATATAAGTTAGATAAAAAGTCTAGTGATTAGGTTTGAATTTGATTTTATATTTGCTATTCTCATGTTTACTGGCTGAAGATAATGGTTATATGAATAGAGTTCGAAATCAAATAGCATCAACATTAATGGAAAATAGAAATAGGTGATTTTAGGTTAATGAAATATTGGTTGACAATTTGTAAGACCACTGATAATTTTTTGATTGTACTCCACGGTTGGAAAGTCTATTCTCATAGTATTTTTAAATACATTGATAGTTTAAAAAGGTTATTTTATAATATACTTTTTAAGTTAATTTTTATTAGAAAAAGTTCTTATGACAAAAGTTTTGCCAAACAGCTTATTTTTAATTTTAGCTTTTAAGTAACTTTTAAGCTGGAAATTTTATATAAGCACCAAACAGCTTTTAGCGTTTTTAAAAAAGCTCTTTTTTTTAGCTTTTACTTAAAAGTAGCTTAAAAGCTGAAAATAAGCTAGGCCAAACGGTTTTTTTTCAAGAAAATAATGAAAATCTGTCATGCTTTTTAGGGCACAGTTGTCAAACAACATTTAGATTGGTTCACGCTAAGCATTTTTCTGATTCAAGGCAATGAGTTTTATTTATTCCCAAGGATTTTAGATAACTATATTTTTTAAGCATCAAATCTAAAAATTATGATTAGTGATAGTTTCATAAATATAAAAAAAAATTATTTTAACCATATATTAACATGGGTGATAATGGCATAATCAAACCGAGACTGAGGATTTAAAGTCAGAATAAAGTTAGAATAGGACGAAATTTCCATGAAATAATAAAAAAAACAAAAAATAATGAAAATAATTATAAATGGATGCAGGAAATTTCTAAGTTATAAATTAACTAAGCTGTACTGGAAATTTCTTGTTCAAATTAAACACTTAAAAATTTCTACGTCAACTACACGCTTTATATTAGTTCAAGAAGTAAAAATGTCTAGCAAGCCATTAAAGTTTTGCCAGTTCGAACTGTTTTTCTCTTGTATATAGCGTGGGTAGAAATTTCCCCTACCAACCCAAAAAAACAAAGTATGAAGAAATTTCTATGGATATGTGTTTGACTCCAAATCAAATATTTATAACTTTATTTTAAGGAGATTTCTTAGGCTTCTTCATTATTATGTGATTATTTTTTGGGTTAAGGTGTAATTTTACTAACGAATTATTGGTCCAGGAGCGTCCAACACAATTAACTATTAAGTGAACCAAAAATGCCAAAACAGTTTTACTTAGGAGCGTCCAGCACAACGCTGTTAGACAAAAGTTAATGACAGTTATCTAAGGTGCAAATTGACCAACGAATTTTTATCCTAGGAGCGCCCGGCACAAAATTCTAAATTTTACTAAATTAAATAAGTTTTTTTTTCTCAATTTTCATTATTAAAAACTACTTGTATAGATATCTATGGACAAAAATTACTCATTCTTCAATTTTGTCAAAATCAAAATTTGCTAAAATAAACAAAATTTTTAATAAAAAAATTTAATTATATGATTTAAATAAAACTCAAGGTGTTTTATAGTTTATTATATATGTTAAACAAAAAATTATATGATTTATTTTTATTTTAGAAGAAATTTATGTGATTTAAAAAATTCATTTAATGTTAATAAAATTTTTGTAGGCCAAGTTGCTCCTTAACCCATTAAAATTGCTCCTTCACCTATTATTAAATTGTGCTTCATCAGGCCTCTTAAGTTATCTTTTTTCCCCCCAACAAGTCATAAATAATCAATAGATCATTTATTAACAAATATATTATCAAGTTGCCGGATTTATATAATTAAGTATCAATATTGATATCCATTAAAAATAAATCATATATGTGTGTGTGTGTGTGTGTGTGTGTGTGTATATATATATTTAACATATAAATTAAACTATAAAATACCTTGAGTTTTATTTAAATCATATAATTAAATTTTTTAATTAAAAATATTTTTTATCTTAGGAAATTATAATTTTGGCAAAATTGAAGAATGAGTAATTTTTGCCTATAGATATCTATATAAGTAGTTTTGAATAATGAAAATTGAGAAAAAACTTATTTAATTTAGTAAAATTTAGAATTTTGTGCTGGGCGCTCCTAGGGTAAAAGTATGTTAGCCAATTTGCACATTAAATAACAGACGTTAACTTTTGTCTAACGGCGTTGTGTGTAACACCATTCCTGATTTATCAGAGTTATCGCGCACAGGCATCGAAATGTTTTGGACGACTTTAATTGCGGAAAGAAAATTTCATAAAATAACTAAGTCTGAAAATACGAGAGTAAATTTTTCGCGATTCGATTCCATCCCACAGGGGGATGTTAATACAGTAATCCCAAAACAGACAAATGATAAATGTTAAAGTTCTGGCTAACTACTCGTGTTTTCCAAAAGTTTCTGTCTGCTGTAACCCTTACAGCTTCATCTTGCCTCTCGATCCTGATCCACTACCTGTCTCTTCCATACGGTCTGGAGTTCAAATGAATGAATCCCAGGGGTAACAGTTAATCTCATATACAGGTATGAAATGTAAAATCACAGTATAACACATGTATAAGCATAGAATAATTCACAATAAACAATCAAACCGTAACCGCAGTTAACGGCCAAGGACCGCAGCCCTTTATGGAACACGCAGCTCTGTACTTAGGACACGCAGCCCTATGAGACACGCAGCCCCCAATCCATAGCTAGGATACATACAAGCAAATTATCTAGCAAACATGATCAGTCATACATGAGATACATACATACAAGTCTATAAGATAACAGTTACCCACCTCAAGCTTGAGTCCTTACTCGTCTGAAGTTGTTGGAATCAGGAGAGGTGTCAAAGTATGCCTATAAACGTTTATCATTGCTGTTAGTCACTACTTGCGTCGAAAAGTAATTAGCTACGGAAATTATTTTTAGAGGATTAAAATTAGCTATTAATCCCTAAAAATCCCCTTAATATTATCCCCTTTTTATTAAATAATAATACTATTTATTATTGTTAATTGCTCATTATCAACTAATAGTTTTTCCCTTAAATAATTAAGAGGGGTTTTCTTTGACTATTTTAAGACTTACCCAGAAATTCAGCTTCTAACTTTTCTGAGAATTTAGAAAATTCATAACTGGACCTGTATAACTCTAAATGGAGTGATTCTAATTTCTACTTAAACCTTGATTAGTCTATTTTTATAAATTAAAGTCACAAGGTTAATTTATGGTTTGAGAAAATTCCCAAACTTCTGAAAACACAAGCCGTATACAAAGTTTTTCAGAAAATCTTCCATAATTATGACTTAAATTTCAAAAATTATAACTAAAGTTGTAGACGTCCGTTTTAGGCGTTCTTTGGCTTGTTGGAAAGGTTCAAATGCCTACTATTTACTGTAAAAATTTCAAGTTTAAACTCAAATGTTTTCCATTTCAAAATCAAGCTCCAAAAATCTCTGTTCACCAAAAGTTGCAGAAAATGTTTCAGATTTTGGCTAAACTTTGGAAAATCATATCTCCCTCGATTCTCATCGGAATTTGACGAATTACCTATCAAATTAAACCTCTGTGTGTCTACTACACATCTGGAAAGTTTCATAATTTTTAAAAATTGTTAAAGTTTTCCGAAATGCAACGTCATAAAACTGTCTCCAGCATCATCCCAAAACGTTACCAGATTCATGACTCAACTTCCAAAAATCATAACTGGAGTTGTAGATCTCCGTTTTAGGTGAACCAAAGCTTATTTTAAACCTTAAGGAGTGTACTTTATGATGTAAAAATTTCAGATCAAAACTAAAAGGTTTACTAGGTCCGAAATGCAACGCCATTTGGTTGCTTTAGAATCCTACTGAAAGTTTTGCAGATTTTTAGCTCAACTTTGAAAAATCATATCTTGGGCTACAGACCTCCGTTTTGGGTGATTCAAAGCTTGATGTAAAGATTGTTATGTGAACTATATGTCCACAAAATTTCAGTTTTAAATGAGTTCATTTGCCCTAGTTTCATCCTGCTCGAAATCACTGATCCAGCAACAAAGTTCATGACAGCAACTCTCTCTCTCTCTCTCTCTTTTTTTCTTTCATCTCTTTCATGCACAGCATAATTACGTTGAAACTTTTATGACAGAAAGCAACCTTAGTTTACTTTAAATATACTCATGTCCAATTCCTAGTGTTTTTGGTATATCTATTTGCCCTTATACGGTGGACTTCTTTCAAGCTCATGGGAAAGGAAATCATAACACACATATTGTAGCTTCCTGTTTCTCTTACAGCATCGCATACTTATATATATATATATATACCTATACCTATAACTTGGTTTCAAAATATGTACATATACATATTCATGTGCAGCGATGACATGATCTTCCACTGCAAAGTTTAGTTTTCTTCTTTCTTTCTTTTAGATGTAGCGTTGATATATGCATATACTGTGCAGTAAAAAAAAAACAAGCTCAAAGACCTCAAACGCAGGCTAAAATAGGTCCTTGTTTTCAGTTTTCATCTTGTAGCTATATGACCCAATTCCTATGGTTTAATATTCATCATTTGCACTGGGAAGTATCGAAAATCAAAAGCAAGAGAAGCTCAATGGTTTACCTCCGGTTGCTGGTTTGAACACTACGCTTTCCACCACCACGCAACACCCCTGATTTCGGTGTTTATTTGCAGAGGAAGGTTGAGCAAACGACCTCACTGTTTCACACACTTTCTCTCTTTCACTTACTCTCTCTCGGCCTCACACCTTCCACGCCTTCTCTGTTCTCGCGGGTAGGAACAGAGCACACACACACAGCTCTCTCTCTCTCTCTCTCCCCTTCTCGGTTTCAGACTTGGCTCAAGAAAGATGGAGTTGTATGGTGTTTCTAGTTTGTGTTCAGTTGAGGGCGATGGCAATATATGCTGACTAGAGGGAGTATGGAAATTTGATTTTCTGATTGCGTATCAGCATTATTATTCTTTTTTCACGTGTTGCCGGGATGAACAATCTGGAAAGCTGATTGGAGGTATGGGTGTCGTGAGGAGCAAGGCTGGCTGCACGTTCACAGATTCCCTTTTTTTTTTTTTTATGGCTTTCCCTACTCCGATGCTAATAGAATAAGTAGGTTTGACATGGGCTGATTGAAAGGTGTACATATACAAGCTATAATTGTTTTGCTTGTTCTCACGCATTGGGCTTAATGAATTTGACTAGGTGGGATAATGGGTTGTATATTTCATTGAATATATGGCCAAAATCAACAACGTTGGGGTGGATATGTGTTTTATTCTATTGCTGTTTTGGAGCTGAGGATAATAATGGGCTTTTGTTTTTATTATTATTAATATTATTAGAATTAAATCCCCTTTTTTTTTCATAAAATATTTCTAATTCGAAATCCCAAAAATTTGGGATGTTACATTGTGTTGAACGCTCCTGAGTAAAACTTTTTTTGGTATTTTTGGTTCACTAAATAGTTAATTGTGTTGAACGCTCCTGGACTAATAGTTCATTGGTAAAATTGCACCTTAACCCTTATTATTTTGTCAAGAGCTATATATATTATTATTGCAAATTGGTGCAATACATGAAAACAAACTGAATATGAAATACAAACAAAATCAAATCGAATATGCAGCAATGACATAGAATGATACTCGCCTGTGGCTTGTGATGGTGCTACAAGCCGCCAATGAAAAAGAGATGAAGGAGGGTTGACTATTGATTAATTATGACCATTCAATAATTGAGGCTCTAATTTTTTTTTTTTTGAAGCGTATATACACTTGCGGTTCAAAAGTTGTATGTGCAATAACTTTAATGTTAAATATTTGATTTGAATATAAATTCAAATTAAAAATAAAATAAAAATCTTCCTAAAAATGGAAAAAAAAACAATGATCAATCTAAATACTAAAATAATAAATTAACATAGGTCAAGCAGTCTATCAAAGACTCATGATTTGGTCTGGTTAGGGCTTGTTCAGGCCTACTTTGTTTTTAAAAAAGTACATACCTATTTTGTGAGAGTTAAGTCGGTCAACCATCAAACATATAACATCTTTTTTTTTTTTTTCACTTGCAGAATTTAATTATAATTTTTTTTAAAAAATAAACAATGTTATAATGTGGCAGGTGGCCAGGTGGGTTAAAACCCCACGCACCAGTAATAAGGCAACGTGCTAAGGGGCATGTGGGTGGCGGCCCACCTCTCAATTCATTTCAAACTTTTCATGGACTAAAATAATACATAAATACCATTTAAATCTGTAAAACTTTTAAAAGTCCGTCGAATTTATAAAAAGATTAAGAAGTATCAAAGACCTATGAGGGATATTTAAATTAAGGTGAAATAACCCTTTTGCCTTTAGTTTTAAATAAATTTAAAAAATAAAAATATCCTGCCAGCACAGGCCACCGGAGGGTCACCAGCCGGCCGCCCACCACAAGGCCGCCAGCCACCGGCGAGGGGTGGGTTTTTTTTTTTTTTTTGAGTGGGTTGGGTTATTTTTTTTTAAACAAAAACTTATATTAATTGAAGTGTTGGGGTTGAGGTTCGAATCCCCCACCCCCAACGCTATGAGACTAAGTGGTCCACCAGTTGGGCCACTTGTTTCCTTTAATATATATATATATATATATATATATATATATATATATATATATATATATATATATATAAAATATTTTTCTTAACATTTTTTCAATAGTATTTACAAACCATGAAACAAGAATTACCATTCCATAAACGACAATTACCACGTTTTCTATAGAGATTCCTTTTTTACTCTTTGATGTATGTGAGTGAATTTGTAAAAAAATACACTTTTACCATTCTATAAATGAGAATTACCATCCCACAAATAAAAATTACCATTCCATAAACTAGAATTACTATGTTTTCTACAGGAATCCTTTTTACTCTTTGATGCATGTGAGTGAATTTGTAAAAAAATGCACTTTTACCATTCCATAAACGAGAATTATCATTCCACAAAGGAGAATTATCATTCCATAAACGAGAATTACCATGTTTTCTACAGGGATCCCTTTTTTACTCTTTGATGCATGTGAGTGAGTTTGTAAAAAAATGCACTTTTACTATTCCATAAACAAGAATTATCATTCCGCAAACGAGAATTATAATTCCATAAATATAAAAAAACCCAACCCCCCAACCCACTCCAAAAAAAAAAAAAACCCCCACCCCCTCGCTGGTGGTTTGTGGCCCTATGGCGGTCGGTCGGCCGGCCGGTGGCCCTCTAGCGGCTTGCGCTGGCGAGGGTATTTTTATTTTTTAAATTTATTTAAAACTAAGGGTAAAAGGGTAATTTCACCCGAATCTGTATATCCCTCATAGGTCATTGGACTTTTCAATCTTTTTATAAATTCAACGGACTTCTGGGAGTTTTGCAAATTCAAATGATATCTATTTATTATTTTCTCAAAAATTAATTAAATAAATAATATTAAAATAATTTATGCCAGACATAAATCGACTATTGTGAGGGGGGTCGAAATAATTTCAAAACATCCCCCTCTCTTTTCAATGTGTGTGTTTCAAAGCTTTCACAAGCACACAATGAGAAGAGAAGGTAAAAAAAATTAATTAATATTAAAATATTTTGTGACAGGTAACTATGTCTGCCACGATTGACTATTGTAAGAGGGGTGGAAATAATTTCCAACTGCCTTTTTTTTATTCCCTTTTGAAATCAAGGGTATCTTTTGCCGATAACAGAGACTAATCCTCATTCACACAGTAATCGTCATGAAGGGGCATTAATGCTAACCAAATAACCTTCTTCATATACATCGCCATGGATCGAACCCCTGACTAGGTGCTTGAGGGAACCTAGCTACGAACCAACTGAGCTAGGTTGCCCCTCACTTTTCAATCTGTGTGTGTTTCAAAGCTTTCACGGGCGCACAATGGCAAGAGAAGGAAAAAAATTAATATTAAAATATTTTTGTGGCAGACACACGATTGACTATTGTGAGGAGGGTGGAAATAATTTCCAACTACCCCTCTCTGTTTTTTTTTAAGGATAGAAATCAGAGGTATCTTTGGATGACAATAGAGGATGATCCTCCTTTGTATTGTAGTCGTCCTGTAAGGGCATTAGTGTTAGCCAAGTAACTTTCTCTATACACACCATTAGGGATCGAACCCCTGATTAGGTGCTTAAGGGAACCCAGCTACAAGCCAACTGAGTCAGGTTGCTTTGGTTGCCCCTCTCTTTTCAATGTGTGTGTTTTTCAAAGTTTTCATGGGCGCATAGTAGGAAGAGAAGGAAAATACTAATAATTAATATTAAAATATTTTGTGAAGGCATGGAAATAATTTCCAACTGCCCCTCTTTCTCTATTTTTTTTTTTAAAAATAGAAATCATGATTTTCTTTGTCAATAGTAGAGACTAATTCTCTTTCACACCGTAGTCGTCCTGAAGGAGCATTAGTGCTAGCCAAATAACCTTCTCCATACACATTGTCAGGGATCGAACCCCTGACTAGATTCTTAAGGAAACCCAGCTATGAGCCAACTGAGTCAGGTTGCTTTGGTTGCCCCTCTCTTTTCAATGTGTTTGTTTCAAAGTTTTCTCGAGCACACAGCGGGAAGAGTAGGAAAAAAAATTAATTAATATTAAAATATTTTGTGGCAGGTATACAATTGACTATTGTGAGGGGGTTGGAAATAATTTCCAACTACCCTCTTTTTTTTTGGATAGAAATCAGGGGTGTCTTTTGCCGAACGTAGAGACTAATCCTCCTTCGTACTGTAATCGTCCCGAAGGGGCTTTAGTGCTGGCTAAATAACCTTCTCTATACACATAGTCAGGGATCGAACCCCTGACTAGATGCTTAAAGAAACCCGGTTATAAGCCAATTGAGCCAGATTTCTTTGGTTGCGCCTCTCTTTTCAATGTGTGTGTTTCAAAGTTTTCACGGGTGCACAATGGTAAGAGAAGGAAAATAATAATAATTAATATTAAAATATTTTGTGGCAGACAAGTATGCCTGCCACGATTGAGCTTGTTTGGGATAGCGGTGGTAGAAGTGACTTTTGTTTCTGATGGACTTTTGTTTTTGATGGATTTTTCCTGATATGATTTATGTTTGACGTAGCTTTCAGAAATCACTGTGAAGTAGGAGAAGCTCCAACAATGAGCTTCCATAAAAAACCCACATCAAACTCAGAAGCCCATTAAACACTAAAAACCCACATCAAACTCAGAAGCCCATTAAACACTGATGCTATTTCAAACACTCAATTATCAACTCTTGATGGGCTTTTTTCCCATCTAATGGACTTATTTGCCCATCACATGCTATCCCAAACACACCCATTGACTATTGTGAGGCGGGTGGAAACCTTTTAGTGTAAGCGCGCGCATGTGTTAGAGAATGAGAGCGGTTTTGAGAGCATAACCGAAGTGTGAGAGCAAGAAAATGAGGGTATTTGAGAAAAAAAATTTAGATAGGTTATTTATCTTATAAGATTATTTTGGTAGCTAAATTAACTCATTTTCAACAAACTTTCTTCATAAAAGTTACTCCATATATTTTTTGTTTTCTAATGAGGGTAACACTGTCAAGATTAGTGAAAATTTTGGAATTAAAATACTGAGACGGTTTTGAGGTTTGACAATATAAAACTATACATACATAAAGGAGGATGATTAACAATAAATTTTAATTGATTTAGATTTGTTATTTGGTTGTTATAGAAATTTAAATCAATTTATCTATTTAAGAAGTTTATGATTTATCTTACAAGATATTTCTATAGATTAAATGTGGGTTTAATAATTTATTTGGGTTAAATGAAATATTTTTATAATTTTAATCGGTTAAGTTTTCAAATTTGAAATATTAAAATTTCATTTCTGAAATCTGAAGGTTTGAACTTTCATTTCGAGATTTTAAGTACTAAAGTGTCATTTTGAAATTTTAAGGATTAAACTATCATTTTAAAATTTAGAAAAATGTACTAAACTTACTTTCATATATACTATTTATATGTGTTTTGAAAAATTATGTGAATTTTGATATGAAATTATTTCATTAGAGCCGTGTATTTTCCAACTTACTTGTGTGTGTATGTGTGCTTAGAAGTGAATATTTCAGATTGTTAATATTGTAATAATTATGATGTTTGTTATGAGATGTTGTGTTATGGAAAATGAATTTGTAAGATGTTTTTGAAAATTATAACGATATATTATTTTTTTTGTTGTGGGTTATATTGGGTGGTGTGGAAGAGATTAAGGGTGAAATTGTACCTATCAACTCTCTCATTCCTGACCCGGATTTGAGTTGAGTGTTTTGGATAGACACCTCATTGTTATGGTATATTGTGGTGGCATGGGAGGAGATAGTATTTTTAAAGTGACTAACTAACCTTGGCCAGGTATACTAGAACTAATAGGTTGTTATCACGTCGAGAAGATATAAGTAAGAGCATGATGGATGAGTGAGGATGGTTCTAATTGTTGTTTATTATTAGTATTATTCATTTATTGAAAATATTATTATTATGTCAGTAAACCTGTTTTTATGACTTACAATCCTTCTTTACATATTTTATAAATTAATTTTGGTTACTGAAACTTTATGTCTTATTCCATCATTATTAATATTTTTCAGGCGGGACCTCTAATTCTACTAGAGGTCAAGGGAAGCAACTAGAGGCATAGAATTCTCTAAATTGTAGGTCTCTTTTGGTATGAGTATTGTATTAATTTATATCTATCATTATAGGGCCATCATGTTTTTAAAATACCATATCAATTGTTTGAGTAACTATTTTGGACCGGCACTACTAGTAGTGTAGTAGTATTGGGAGTAGTCTCCTCACCCCTTGTACTGGGTTCGATCCCCCCATCCCCTATCGCCTATGTATCAAAAAAAAAAAACTATTTTGGAGTTACGGTTTAACTACTGTTGGGATGGAGGCATTATTTTATTATACATTTGGATAATTTTGGTGGATCCACAGTCACATTTTGTGTGGAAATTAATTTTTATAGATTCTTTGTTGTGAGGTTTAATATTGTAAATTTGTAACACTCGTAGGCGTTGTATTCTTCTGTTTGTTAATTGTGCCCAAACTTAAAGGATTTTTTTAGTAGATTTGTGGATGGAATTTATGTCCTAGACTCCAAGTTTGTGGGCGAAAGTTGTGCAGTGAACCCCAATATATGTGTGTTCTAAAAAAATAAAAAAATGGTTTTCATCCGTTATTACTTGTTAATAAGATTTTATAAAACTATTATGGTTAAATTATTGTTCATGCAAAAGGGTCTTTTAAATGGTCACATTAATAAAATAAAATTATATTTATATTCTATATATCATATTTTTATGATACATTTCACATTAGATTGGTGAAAATTTCTTACTTAATGTAAGAAGGAATTTCAACTTAATAATAAAAAAATTTGTTCAAAGACTCTTTTTCACCCCGAGTCCAAAAACGTGTTATCTTTGGAGTTTTTTAATGGGTTAATTAGCAATGTTATTCTAGAAGTACACGTTCAAGGACAATATTGTCTTGAAAGTTTTTTGGTTTCAATGTTGTCCCGTTAGTTCTTAAACGTAGCAATGTTGCTCTCAGTTAGCAGTCTTAACGATCAAATATTAGTTGACCATATTTTCCTGATGAAACATGACTACATGGCATCTCTTTCATCCCCCCACCCTTCCAGGTCAGATTTACAAAATTGGAAAAAAGAAATAGAATTAAAAGGGCACCCGAGAACCACGCCGACGAACCATGGCTCATCCACCACGGCGATTTCAGTAGAATTTACCTCAGCAGCGAAGCGCCGGAGGAACTATCGTACACGAAATTGCTATGCGAAGCGAGACAAAAGATTTGCCTGGCTGTGTGAAGTTAGGTGCCTTTCTTTCGTATCCATAATTTTGGGGATCAAAGCCCGTTGGATCTGCAATAGAGGTAGGACACGAACAAAGCCTGCCGCTTTTGCTGTGGAACTTTGTGTACTTATTGGCGCTGGGCGGGATCGAATTCAACGGTTAATTGTTGGTTTTCTGAACCGCCCAGATCAGATCTAGACGGTCAAGAACTTGTCCGTACGGACTAGCTTTCTGTGGGACGAGCACAATAACCAATTCCGGGGATATAGTCCCTAATAAAGTACAACCTGTGGCAGGGAAATTAATGATACTTTAGTGGGAGTGGCTAAATCAAGTATGAGGTTGAATACTTGAAGTAGATTTGGCGAGTTGGATTATCTTGAGAATTCGATCGCACACCAGAAAAATGAGCATTTGAGTATTTAGACATTGTTAGCATTTGAGAGTTAACAATCAGCTCATCATGAAAATTTCTTCTTCAAAGTAGGCCGAAGTTTCCACAAAATAATGAAAACTCTTGTACCTAGCTCTTTGTGACCCTATTTTTTTTCCCCCGGTTTTTCTTAAAGAATTAGAAATTTTCACTCCGTTATGATGTTTTTTATTGTTTTTTTGGGGTTTGACGTGGGGTAGAATTTTTTTTTCCTAACCCAAAAGGAAAGAAAAGAAAAGAAAAGAAAAGGAAGTAGCATTTTTTTTTTGGGGGGCTACAAAATTGGCATAATTAAATTAGAGGCTGAAGGCTTAAAGTTAAAATGTGACGAAAATTCCATGAAATAATAAAAACTTTCTTTTTTTGAACACTATGAAATAATAAAAACTTTCGCTAGGTGCTCTTTTTAACTCCAAGTCAACAATATTTTTTTTTGGGTATTTATTGTTTAAAGAATTAGAAATTCCGAGATAGTACCTCCACTATATTTTTATCCTTGTTATGTTTCGTTACGTAAGAATTTGGGAAAATCTCTCTTAGGGCCCAAGGAAGTAAAATATTCTCAAAAAAGGCTCAAAGAATAGTCACATGTTAGAAAAGGTCCTAGAACCATTTTGGGTATTATGTTAGAAAACAAAATTACATTATCAAAATGATATAATTGTTAATATGGACACTGAAAAAGTTGTTATGACACACGGATATAATTGTTAACATACACACATTATGTAATTGTTAACGTATATTGATAAAGTTGTTAATACATACTAATATAGTTATTAATGTTTATTGACATAATACTCAAAAAGGCTTTAGGACTTTTTTTAACATATGATTTTGTTTGAGCCTTTTTTGAGAATATCTTATTTTCTTGGTCCTTGAGAGAGATTTTCCCTAAAAATTTCCTGTACCAACAAGAGTAACATTACTAGAGCTTTGTACGAAAGCAACTTTTTTTTTTTTACAATTGTTATTTGGGCACTTTTTCCCCCTTTCATTTACGTCATAACCTTATATGCAGTAAATTTGGCACCACTGATAATTAGCTCCTATTTAAGTTTTGCTTGAACATGTGATTTCGTATTCGACGTGCTTTATGAGTACGATAGATGGATGAACACCTTCCTTTTAGAAAGATAACAAGAGAAAAGACTTTTGACAATGTAAAAAATTTGATCAGAAATTACAATTAAATGGTATTTAAATAAGAAAAAAATAATGATCATATTTGTTACTTTGTGGAAGTATTTTTTGTCTTATAAATTTAAACTTGTTCCCACACATGAACATGTCAATTCAAACTTGAGTCTCAAATTTCAGCCTGGCATCTAATCCAACTAGCTCTTTAGAAATACTTTCTCTGGTCTTAAATATAAAATATATTTGATTTTTTTTAGAGATTAAGGAAGGTAATTAAATAAGTTACTTAAACATATTATATATTGTGTATCCTTAGATTATTATATTAATTTATTAGTCAAACTAATTAGTTTAGAGAAAAATATAAATGTAAATACTTTAAAGTAATTTAATTAACTTTTTTAGTCTATTTAAGAGAGTCAACTTTATCTTATATTTATTTAGGACTAGAGGGAGTAATGATTTGAAGCTTGGTGGGAGCTAGTCCATAAAATCAAATCACATCTTAGCATAATACTGTAATATAGCAGCATGATCCGGGTCATGTTCACTCCATAAAGCCGAAAATGAAAATAATTCTTAAGTTAACTAAGTATCAAAATTAACAATAAAAATGAAGAAAATGGATTTTCTTTTTGAACTATCTAAAATGCAAATAGAATTAAAATCCCTAATTAAAGCGCTACTTTTTTTTTCTCTTTAATTTATAAAGTGAACATGGATGGATACAAATGAATGAAATGGTGAGAATTAGCGTTCTGCATAAGCGATTCACGGTAAGACTTCGGCGCTTGCCTAGCCCCATCCTGTTTCATCTGGCCTTCCTCGCGAGCATGAATCGATTCCTTGCCTGAGAATTCCTCGTTCGCAAAACGGACCTTCTTCTTCTGGTGACTCGTCTCCGTGCATTCTTCACTTATAGCTACCTCACCTATCCCTCCCCGCAAAGCACTGACAGAGGAACCACTCGTATCCTCCGCCACAGTGGGTGACGAAGTGCTCTCTTCCCCAATTTGGAAGCCCTAGCAGAGCTTCGATTTCCCCTCTCGGGGCCCAAGGAAATAAAATATTCTCAAAAAAGACCCAAAGAATAGTCACATATTAGAAAAGGTCCTAGGATTTTTTTGGGTATTATGTCAGAAAACAAAATTACATTATCAAACTGATATAATTGTTAATGGACACTGATAAAGTTGTTAAGACACACGGATATAGTTGTTAACGTACACACATATATAGTTGTTAACGTATATTGGTAAAATTATTAATACATACTAATATAGCTGTTAATATTTACTGACATAATACCCAAAAAGGCTTTAGGACTTTTTTTTACATATGATTTTTGTTTGAGCCTTTTTGGAGAATTATCTTATTTTCTTGGTCCCGAGAGAGATTTTCCCTAAAAATTTCCTGTACCAACGAGAGTAACATTACTAGAGATTTGTATGAAAGTAACTTTTTTTTACAAGGGTAAAGTAGTAATTTTACACATGTGTTTTGTTCCCACGAGTGCCTAGCACTACGAGAAATTTTCTGGACCAAAAATACACATGTGTTTACGTTTTGGAGCGCCTAGCACCACGGCCGTTAGTTGACCGTTAGCTAGGATGGAACACTGACGTGGCGTTGATTGGGAATGATAGCTGACGTGGAATAAAAATTTGAAAAATTAGTAAAAAATTCGAAAAATTAGGGAAAAATTAAAATAATTAGAAAAAAAAATTTAAAAAATTATGAAAAAAGTAAAATAATTAGAAAAAAATTCAAAAAATTAGGAAAAAATTTAAATAATTAAAAAAATAGAAATAATTCAAATAATTAGGAAAAAATTAAAATAATTAGAAAAAAAATATAAAAAAAATTCAAAAAATTAGTAAAAAAATTCAAAAAATTAGAAAAAAAATTCAAAAAATTAGGAAAAAATTAAAATAATGAGAAATAAATTAAAATACCCCCGCAAGTGGGCCCCACCACTAGCTACCCTACCGTCGGCCACCGCCGGTGGGCGGTAGCTGCTGCCACTCGGTAGTGGCAGTTGGTTATTTTTAAAAGTAGGAAAAGAATGTATTTTTAGTCTTTTACGGAATTAAATTTTCATATGAATATTCTTACTCTTTATTTATTATTATCTAGATAATTATTTTTTTAAAAAAAATGTATAGATAAATAGGTTTAAAGTTAAAAAATTATTAAATTTTGTGATAGAATTAATAAAGTTTAAAATTTTGCGGTCGGTCCCCACCGCTGGCAATCGACCACCGCCACCGACCGACGGCGGCTGACGGTAGGGTGGCTGGTTGCGGGGCCCACTAGCGAGGGTATTTTATTTCTTTTTCTAATTTTTTCAATTTATTTCTAATTATTTCAATTTATTCCTAATTTTTTGATTTTTTTTCCTAATTCTTTTGAATTTTTTAATTAGTTTATAATATTTTTATAATTATTTGTTTTTTTTCCTAATTATTTGAATTTTTTTCTATTTTTTTAATTTTTTTCCTAATTATTTTAATTATTTCCTAATTTTTTGAATATTTTTCTATCTTCTCCTAATTTTTTGAATTTTTTCTAATTTTTTTTTAAAAAATTTTCCTAATTTTTTAAATTTTTATTCCACATCAGCGTCCACGTCATCGTCCACATCAGCATGTCAGTCCCAATCAGCATCACGTCAACATTCCATCCAAGTTAACAATCAACTGACGGTCAACTAACGGCCGTAGTGCTGGGCGCTCCAAAATGTAAACACATGTGTATTTTTGGTTCAGAAAATTTCTTGTGATGGTGGACGCTCCTGGGGGCAAAACACGTATAAAATTGCTCCCTTATTCTTTTTACAATTGTTATTTGGGCGCTTTTTCCCCCTTTCATTTACGTCATAACCTTATATGCAGTAAATTTGGCACCACTGATAATTAGCTCCTATTTAAGTTTTGCTTAAACATGTGATTTCGTATTCGACGTGCTTTATGAGTACGATAGATGAATGAACACCTTCGTTTTAGAAAGATAACAAGAGAAAAGACTTTTGACAAGGTAAAAAATTTGATCAGAAAATACAATTAAATGGTCTTAAAAATAAGAAAAAATAATGATCATATTTGTTACTTTATTTGTGGAAGTATTTTTTGTCTAATAAATTTAAACATGCTCCCACACATGAACATGTCAATTCAAACTTAAGTCTCAAATTTCAGCCTTGCATCTAATCCAACTAGCTCTTGAGAAATACTTCCTCCTGTCTTAAATATAAAATATATTTGACTTTTTTTTGAAGAGATTAAGGAAGGTAATTAAATAAGTTACTTAAACATATTATATGTTGTGTATCCTTAGATTATTATATTAATTTATTAGTCAAACTAATTAGTTTAGAGAAAAATATAAATATAAATACTTTAGCATAATTTAATTAGCTTCTTTAATCTCTTTAAAAAAGTTAACTTTATCTTATATTTATTTAGGACCGGAGGGAGTTATGATTTGAAGCTTGGTGGGAGCTAGTCCATAAAATCAAATCACATCTTAGCATAATACTGTAATATAGCAGCATGATCCGGGTCATGTTCACTCCTTAGAGGCGAAAATGAAAATAATTCTTAAGTTAACTAAGTATCAAAATTAACAATAAAAATGAAGAAAATGGATTTTCTTTTTGAACTATCTAAAATGCAAATAGAATTAAAATCCCTAATTAAAGCGCTACTTTTTTTTTTCTTTTTAATTTATAAAGTGAAAATGGATGGATACAAATGAATGAAATGGTGAGAATTAACAAGTAATAACAATGAGAGATGTTCCTCTAGCACAATGTTTCAAGCTATCCTTGTTTCAATGAATTTGGAAGTGTGCTAGTTTGACAAAATTTCCAAAAAGACTCTTTAAGGTAGCTTGAGTTAGATGAATTAAATCTTTCCACCGGGCAAGGCTGAATTACTCTAACCGAAACCCAATAATCTCTAGCCAATAAAGAATCAAAGATATGCATTTAACTCATAATCCAATAACCAAGCCACATTGAATTATCACTAAATATTCAGAATAATCTTATTACATAACTAATCTAGAAAATATAAAGAGATTAAAGCTAATTATAGACCAGTGTCAAATGTGAAATCATAGATCCAGCAGCTAAACCAATCTTTGTCTTATTTATAATCATCTCAATATACAGCTAAACATCACAAAGCTTAGCCCAAGAACAAGGGATGATCTCTAAATAATGAAAGGGTAAGAGACTGGAAGAACTGAACTCCCCTTTGAACTCCAAACTCAAGCCTTAATCACTACTCTAGAGGATTGAGGGATTCAGCAGTGCCTAGCCATCAAAAGAGTGGTCGCCCGCTGAATTGAAGTCGCAGACATGGATGAATGGTGGAAGAATGATGGAAATACCGATTCAACGGAAGCAGAATGAAGATTAGACGGAGGGATGTTGGTTCAGTGATGGGAAATGGCGGTTTTGGTGATAGAGAAGATGGACGAACACGATGGAAGTGGAGGTCGAATGGCGAATGAGTGTGGGAGTGGTGCGGTTGAGGGAGCCATGGAGATGGTCTTCATGAGGCTACGTGATGGTGTCCGTAAGTCCTAGCTTCCCCAAAACGCATAGCACTCCATAAGTCCTTAATTGTTATTAATTCTTTTCAACACTTGGAACTCCAATTTCTTCCAAGTAACCTATAAAATGTGACAATTATGCCCTTTTTAGCTCTAATTCAATGCAATCATTCTTAATCTCAATATATCTTAATAAATGCATTTTAAGAACAATAATCATGATAAAATTCCTAAATAAGATATGTACATATATGATAAAATAGGGATTTGTGAGACATAAAGTTAATTTAGCTATAAGTTGACTTTTGAACATTCATATTGGGTTGGGGGCATTTCTTATTTAAAGCAAGCAGAAACTGAGGAAATAATAAAAAAAATTCGGTCATAGATGCTTTCTTATTTAAAGCACACATCTTCTGCATTATAATGACATCAATGTTATACATACAGCTTCTTTCAGTAGTTACTACAGAAGAAACATTATCAAGAGCTTCGCTAGGTTAGCGCATGTTGATAGAGAGGTAGCTGCACAAAACCAGGTACACAAGTTCACTAGAGAAACTGAAGTTAACTTGATATTCATAATAAAAAGAAACTATGAAGAACATTTACATTATATTTTTTACTGTTCTTGAGTTCCTTCTCTAACTTCTTCATTTGATGCAGAGAGTCTCCGATCCAAGCTCCCCAATCAACTCAGTGCGTTCTAGATGGACAAAAAGAGAGCTCGCGCACTTGTGTGTATGACTCGTATGCTCAGTGAAACTTTTGCAACAATTACAATTCAAGCAGCCAACTTTAATCATTTTGAAGTAAGAAGACTTCTTAAACAGTTCATTTAAATAAACTAACTACAAGGAGTAAGCTATTCAGAGAAGGAAAACAAAAGGAATAAATAAATGCATAGAACAATTATTTTGGGATAAAACAGAGTAATTTAACCTTGAATACACAAAAAACTTTGTGAGCCAAAATGATTGATTCGTCAACATTCTCAGCACTAGCAGAAATTTGGAACGGTACTGTATTTCCCTGTATAATATGTGTCTGATTTATGCCTTGTTCAAATATAAAACCAGAAGACCAAGTTCTGTTCTGGTTGCCTTCAATGCACTCATCCTTTAAGCTAACCAAAGATGTAGAACAAAATTAAAGCACTATTATGGTATTAAATTAGGCCAATAATTTTATCTCACAAAAATTCTAATTCAGCTGGAAAAGGTCAATTGTACTTCAGTCGGAGGTGCGTAATTTCACATGCATTGGAAAAAATATGCACAGAACCAAACTCACGTCACGCAAGAATGATAATCTTGGCAAATTGGACCAGAAAGAGCTTAATGCATAAGATCTTCCACATTCCCAAGTAGTGATCAATACGCATGTGTGTTTAGCCTTCATAATTGTAGCAATATATCCTTACCTAATACTTGCACTTTACTTCTATCTCAGACAATGAAAAGAATGTCAACACAGTAAGTTATTTAGAAATTTAATTCACAAAAGAATGAGGATTTTTACTTCTTGAGCTGCTTTATTTCAATTTCTCTATTCCAACACAAAGGCACTTGGCATGAACAAATTGTTTTAATGCAAATTGACATATCCTAGATTTTTAGCCTAGAAGCTAAAAAATATGCATAAATCAAATAGGCTATCAAGCCTAGTTAGGTAACAGTCCTGAAAATATTCTTAAAGATAAAATGATTCCCAAGAATTTCTAAATAAAGGTTAGTCAAGGGCCAAATAAAATAGTATATGCCCTAAGGTAGCATTTTATTCTGGAAATTATGCCCAGAATTTCACGGAATATTCCTGGAGACACGGAGAGGGTAGAGAATAATTTCCTGAACTATATTCAAGATTTTATTGAGATATAAATGAGAAAATTACCTTAAAAAGGAATTTCAAAGAATTATTAGAATTTTGGTTAAATAAAAGACAATTCCCGGTGTATAACTTATATATGATTTGTTCTGCTTTTTGGTTCATTTTGTTGGCAACATTATTGTTTATATTTGTTTTGTTTATGTATAATTTTTTACAATTGCTATTGTATATATTTCTTCATATATACTTTTTTTAAATTTATTATTCAATATTGTTTATTTCATAATTTTTTTTTCTTTATTCAAGTGGTTACTGTGGAAAAGCTCTAATTATTTAAGTAGTTGTTGTGGAAGAGCCATCATAATTAATAATATTTTTTTTTAATTCCTCAATTTGAGACAGATTTTTTTCCATATTCCGTCACAAATTGTTACATCATTTGTACATAATTTTAGTCCGTTACAATTTGTAAAGGATGACATAAAATCCATTGGAAATTTTGTTTGCAACAAAGTTTTTGTGACGGATTTTTTTTTGTCCCAAACCCAGTTTGTAATTGATTTTCTCTAATTTATGATGAATTTTTTCTGCCGCTAATTTTATTTTATTTATTTATTTATTTATTATTATTATTATTATTATTATTATTATTATTATTTTTTGGTTTGTAGTGATAGTCTAATTTCCTATTTCTTCTACCCTTACCCTATTATCCCTTGTTCGATTATCATTTACATTTCTTTTGAGTCCTTATTCTTTTACTACATATTATATTATTTATTTTCTTCTTCTTTTTATACCCTTTGATTTTGTTATTTGATTATACATTTGTGTGTTATCTTTATTTTATGTTATCTAATTCTGTTGTTTCTATTTCGCTATACATATATAAATTACATATATTATATATGTTGTTTACATTTATGTATAATTTATTTTTATTCTTTTACCATTCCCCATTTCATTTGTTTATCTCATTGGAATTTATTACTTGTTTTATTTGTCTATAATATTTTATTATTTATTTCTATTGTTTTTTATATGATTCGTTTTACATGTACCATTTTATCTCATCGCCTTTTTTTTTTGTATTTATTTCTTATTTATGTTATTTATTTCTTATTTATGCTATCCTTTAGTTTATATTATTCATTTTATTTGTATTATTTTATTTTATTATTTTTATGCCTTGTTACTCACATTGTTGCTATCTGATATCTGTTACTATACATTTGTTCATTTTTCTATTTTATTTTGCCCCTAATTTATTTGTTTACATTTATTATATAAATTATTCATTTTATTTATTTGTTTTTTATAATGCATTATTGCCACTTTATTTTATGTCATCATTTTTGCACTTGTATCCTAATTCTTCTCGCCAAACAAACAATTGTCTGTTTCCCATACCCGCAAGAACATAAGCACACCAACAAAGTTTAAGTCGTTCAGATAACCCTCATGCTTCAGCACACACAGCATCGCAAGTGTCAACCTTGGCAAAGAACCTATCTTATGGTTCTTCATCATCAACAACAAATTAAACTAGAAACAATCAATTTTAACTAACACCCAAAAAAAAAAAAAAAACTCCTTCTGAATCTCTAGTTTCATCTTCATCTTTATCATCATCAACAACAAATGCATTTGAAATTCATCATCAAATTCAGCCACAAATTACACCGGATGTAACACCCCACTGTTCTGAGCCCAGAACAGAGTGGTATCTTCACCTATCATGCAACGATGTAATATTTAACAAAAATTTAAATCACTAGGCTAGGTTTGGTTCTTGTAAAGAAAACCCTTCTTTAAATAAAAATTTCAAAATAATAATATAGTTCGAATGGGTTTATTTGAAACATTTAAAAACATTTTATCAGTGGTTCAAACTTATTATTAAAATTACATCATACTTAAAACTTTATCAAGTTTTTTCAGAGTATTTCCTTATTTCTCCAATTAATCTAGTACTCTTCTACTAAATCATTCACCACGATTTGGGCTTGTTACATACATGCATGTCCCTACAACAATCGTTAGCAACATATATAGCTATGCAAATTAAAGAATGTGAGATTAGAGTTACTACCTGTTGGTCTTACCGACACTGCACCTTTTCACAAAGTTCCTTTTGCTTAATTTAGCCTTTATGCTTGAGCAAGTATCTTTTCTTATAATTATCATTGATATGAAAGATGGGTCATTAATCACTCTAATCTTAATAACATAATTAAGAATTAGCTCCCTTAGACCCACCCGAAAATATTCATCCTTTAGTATCTTTATGACTAGAGATATATACTAATTGAGACTTATTTAATTAGATACTATTCACTATAAAATAAATGTCATCTTAGCCATTTAACTCTTCAATATACCCAAAGAGACATTTACTTTGAAAATTATGCATAATCAATAACTTGTGTGATTATTTTAAGACTTATAAAAAATTCAACTTTTAACTTTTTTGGGAATTTGGAAAATTCATAACTTGATCGATATAACTTCAAATAGAGTGATTCCAATTTCTACTTAAACCTTGAAAAGTCTATTTTTATAAATTAAAGTCTCCAAGTTAATTTATGGCTGAGAAAATTCCCAAATTTTGAAATACACAACCAATGTCCAGAATTTTCCAAATTTCTTGATTAAAAAATCATAACTCCTTCAATATTTATCAAAATTCGATAAATTACCTATCAAATTAAATCTCTATGTATCTACTATTTATCTGAAAAATTTCACATTTTTTTAATTTTGTTTACTTAGCCCGAAATGCCACATCATTTTCATGCTCCAAAATCATACAAAAAATTTCCAGATTTTTAGCTCAACTTTTAAAAATCATAACTGGAGTTATAAACCTCCATTTTAAGTGATCCAAAGCCCATTTTAAACCTTAAAGAGAGTACTATATGTTCACCAAATTTCATGGACTAGCATGGACGTTTTGACTCCAATAAAAAAAAAAACTTGTTTTTCATTTTATTTTATGGAGTTTTATTGAATCCCAAGGCTTACTCATTATTATTAAATTTTGAGAATATCAAACAATTATGATGATTCAATAATAAAAAATGAATGGCTAAGATGTAATATCTTTTAATGATTATTAAATAATAATTATTTTTTCATCTTTTCCTTTCAGAATACCTTCTCATATCAATAAAATGAATGGGTCATATGCAATATCTTATAAAATATTATTATACTATTACTAAAACATAAATATATAAATTTAAATGGTTAAAATTTAATCTGGATTGTTTACACTTGTATTATAAATTAGGTGTAAAAAGACCGTTGACCATTAAGTTTGACTTTTTCTGTTGATGGGATGATGACTTGACTTTCAAAGGTGTAAAAATACACATGTAGTTTGGCAAAAAGAGCGTTTAGCACCAAGTCTTTTTTTTTAATTTAATAATTTTATTTCAATTAAATGAAAATTATTATATCTCTAGGTATAATTCCTGAAAGACCAAATTTTTTAGTTCCATAATTTATTTTCTTTTTTTTTGGAAAAAAACTTATTAAATTTTCTAATTAATAATTAATTAATGAGTATTTATGCATTTAAAATTTGATATTATAAATACCATATTTAATTAAAAATAATTTTACTTTGTTGATCTAACAAATTGAACCATAAATTATTAATTAATAAGGATTTATAATATCAAATTTGGATTATTTTTTTTCTAATTAACGATCAAAAAATTTAGATCAAATTTTAGAGAAATAATAATTTTTATTTTATTGAAATAAAATTATTAAATTAAAACAAAAAGAATTTGGTGTTGGACACTCTTTATATACATGTATATTTTTGCATCTTTAAAAGCCACATTATTATCTAGTTAGCGGTTAAAGTTAAACTTAATAATTAAACGGTATTTTTACATGTAATTTGAAACCACGTGTGCATATTTACATTTAAAAAAACTCTTGATGTTGGGTGTTCCTCGAAGTAAAGTAAGTATACATTTTTACACCTTAACTCTTTTTATTTTTACATCTTTGAAAGTCATGTTATTATCTAGTTAGCGGTCAAAGTCAAACTTAATAGTTAAACGGTATTTTTGCACCTAATTTGAAACCACGTGTGTACATTTATACCTAAAAAAACTCTTGGTGTTGGGTGTTTCTCGACGTAAAATAAGTATATATTCTTACACCTTAACCCTTCTTATTTCCTACTCTTGCAATGATATTGACAACGCCTTCCACCATTTTTACAACTTAGTTAATGCAAATATAATTTACAACTTTTTTGTTTTAGAATTTTAAAACTAGGTAATCAATATCAATATATATATAAAATGTCATCTTTCAAGCCGCCTCTTAAACAGCTTAGCATCGGCTCCCCTTACATTTTACTGTAGCTAAGCCGACTTCATTTTTTGGTCAATAAAATATTCACAAATCGGCTCCTTCACGCTTCACGGGACATTGACTTCTTTTTCTTCTCACTCCCTCTGCCTTCCTGTCACTCAATCACTATGTCACACTAGCTTCTGTTCTTCACTCCTCACCACGCCTCTTGTCACTCATCCTCTCTCTTCCTGTCACTCTTCAACGACTCTTCCTCTCCCTCTCCCTCACTCTTCCTTCTTTACCTTTTCCCGAGGCCTTTTTCTCTTCTTCATCGGTTTCTCAATCTCATAGCATCACATCTCTCTAGCCAAGTTTCAAAATTTGAATGTTCTCCTCTGATCAAATTTCTTCTTTCCCATCCTCTCTCTCAGTCATCTGTACTCCTTCACAATGGCCTCTATCATTGTTGACGCAAGGGTAAGGGAGAGCGATCTGTAAGGGAGAATCACGAGTTGTGTCTGTGTGTCTGATTATATGAGGGAATTTTTTGGTGTACATTTGATTTTTTTTTTTTTGGAATCACGAGTCTGTGTACGAGTTGCATCTCATTTGATTTTTTTTTTTTTTTGACTCTGTTAGGGATTTCATGAGTAAGGGAGAGCGATCTGTACATTTGATTTTTTCTTTTGAAGGTGATTCTCATCACCGGACAATTTCCTGGCCCAAAGAAGATTTCAGCTGTTACTCTTCCGGGAAGATGGCCTCCATCAGATTTTCTTTGTGTGTTGATGAGGACAAGGACGATGTGAACAGGTCTCACATAATCGTCTCTCGACTTCCTCACGCCGCTATGAATCTCGATCTGATTTGTTTTCCTTTCCTTTTATTTTCATTTGTTTCTTGGAAACTTTCAGTTTCGTGTTGTTGTTCTTCTTTGTCTATTTTTGGCTTTCACGGTTTCAAAGTTTATGAATTTTGTGCTTCTTAAGAATCAACGGGATGAAATATCTTGCAGTTTTGAACTATATGCATGATATCTTTCTAGCACACATATTTCTTAAGAATGTTGCTCATGAATCATTGAGGGAAACATTTACATCTGGAGATTTTAACATGGGTAATTTTATAACGCCATATTCTGGGACTGATTTGTGTCTTGAGTATCCTTAAACATAATTTTCATTAGAAATATGCTTTCTTTAATGGGTTTGATTGGTGCATTTATGAATCAGCTCATATAGATTTACATTTTTCTTTCTCAATTTTTTTAACATAATTTGAGGGAAATATGGTGAAACCTAGTGTCACTGTCCATTTCTTCATCCGGCACAGTATATTACAAATCCTTTTTGAAATGAAAATGAAATAAGCATATTCACATAAAACTGTTTAATCAAGAATGTTATTAACTAGATGGTGTTCTTCAGTTCAAGAGATAAATAATATAGAATTTTTATACCCTTCGAACAGTAGCTCTAGCTTGATATTTTGTTGTTTTTTATATGTTGATTTCTCTATACATATTTGATTAATGATATAGATTTTACTATAAAAAGTATAGAATTATTTATAGTTCGTTGCTTAATTTTGTTTGGCTATAATTTCATTGCAGCATAGCTGAAACTGAATATACAGCTGAAGCAAAAGGTGCAAGGTTCTCATTTCTAGCGATTTTCATGCTTCCATTCTCTAACTAAAGATACAGGTTGGGTTTGTGTTTTGAGACTGATAGTATGGCTCGATTTGTTGCTGGTTTTCATACGTTTGCGTATTGATAATTGTATAGAGGGTTTGATAATTCTTTGTTTTTGTTAGTGGTGGCAAGTCTGGCGATGAGGTAGCAAAGATTTTTGTGATTAGCAACAATGAGTGCAGTTTACTTTACCTCTATATTTATGTGTGATAACCCAAGATTATTGTGAAATATTGTAGAGTAGATCATTGAATAGCCCATATGTAACACATAAAGCTTCCTGTTTTTTTTTTCCCCCCAGTAGTGAAGCAGATGTCAGCTTAGACCAATATGAGAATCATAGTTGAACCTAAAGGTACAACTATTTTACCTATTATGTGATTATTTGATCATGTTGTTCAAAAGTAATAAAAGTCTTCATGTCGGGAAGAAAACATAGTAAGGATATATGAGAAAATCAATTTCTTATGGAATTTATATTGTGTGCTGGAACAATATATGAATTGTATGGCTTCTAAGGTCTGAAATAAAATATCTTCTGTTATGGAATAAGAAACAAGACAAAGATAATGCTATGTATTTAAAGAAAAAGATTGCGGGAAAAAGTGAAGACTTTTGACCATACAATGGTATATGTTGTCTTTCTTATAGGTTGTAATGTAAGCTTATAAATTTTTCTGGTAACATTTTTACCTTAGTTTGACTTAGTTGCTAAAAAACATGTTCACCTGATCAAAAAAAGAAACATGTTCACATCCATGCCATTACTTATTGTTGGGATCCGTACACGCAGCGGATTAAAATTTTTTACGAATCCCGTCCTGAGGATCACTCAGGTGCGTTTAAATCAAGATTAGGGAACCCGAATCATACCTTATAGAGAACTCTGAATCATCCGGAGCCAGAGGTTTTCCTTTGATTTTAGCGAACTAGTAGCTCAAGAATCTACACAAACCCTTTGCGCACATTTTCTCATGGCGATCAAGAAACTGTAGTGAATTCGTTCGCGTCTCGCTCTCTTTGAACTGATGGGCTACATTCTCGATTAGCAGAAGACGACTCTTAGAATTGGCTTCCTCTACCGGTATCCACACGAACAATCTCCGAACACGGACACGGTAGCGTGCTAGCGCCTCGGACTGTGCGTCTCTCTCTTTATTTCTTTCTAGGGTTTGTCGCGGCTTTCTAATACGCTCGACTAAAACTCCCGTAGGTTTTTCTAAACCCATCGGCGCATTATATTCAAAATTAATCCACATTAATTTTGAATTTTGAATTTTAATTAAAAAATGTATTAATTAAATCTATCTGATAGATTTAATCTAATGTATTTATTTAATTTAAATTAAAAGCCTTCTGATTTAATTTATCTTTATAAATTAAATCCGAGAAATGATATCTATCTATTTAATTAAATCTGAGATACAATATCTCAATTTAAGTTAAATAGATAATGATATCTTTATTCGAAAATCAAATATAATATCTCTGTTTTAGATATTTAATTTATCCGATAAATTAAATATAAAACAAATATCATATAATAATATTATAATCTCCATTAAATAATATTATTATATTATTTTCGAATTTAATATATATATACACACACACACATATATATTTATCCTAGATTAAATTCAATATTCATTTAATCTCAGATTAATCTGAGATTCAAAGAATCTGGACACTTTTACCTGTGTTGGATTATTGTTATGTGTGACCCTGCAAGCCCATATGAGATTGGCAGTGGGCCAAGACTATATCAGCCCACAAGTCGCAAGCGGCTTCTAGCAAGACATTGCGACTACCCAATTCACATGGGGATCGATGACACGATACTACCTATCGTACAACCATGTCACGTCCCTTTTGTCACGCGATAATTCGGTCAAGGATGAGGCATGGATAATGTCAACTTCCTGTTCTTGACCATTACTTTCTCAATTCTCGAGCAGTCTAATAAGTGAAATGGAAACTCTTTTCCATCACAGTATGGCCATACATTTCTTAGACTCACTCATCGAGGGGCCCAGTATTATTTCTCTACAAATGTGAGGGACAAATTCCATTTTGACCATTCACATTCCTCCGCATGAAAACCACTGATCCCGATCCCAGCCTTTATCATCACTCGGTCAAAGGTGATTTTTGATTAGGTCAAAGACCAGTGACTCATCATGTAGGAATCCATGATAATCTTAGGTTAGAGGGCGTTGTGACGTAGTTATACATGAGATAAGTTTATGACTTAATCCATGCAGCTTTCTCATAGTGGGTCGGTCCAGCACCTTGTACTCTTATAAGTGCCCATGACTTTGATTTGTATCTTCATACCTCATCAAAGTCATACTGGTCTTAACTCATCTTCACTCCCGCGTAGATGACCGACCAGGGACATTTAGGATAATCTATAAGATATATCCAGGGATATAGTTATCACCATAAACATGCGTATGAAATGATAACTTAATAGAGAACAATGACTTACCCCTAGGGCATAATTTCCAACACTTATAATACCGATGAGTAGCCAGTTTTTCTTTTCTTTTAGATGATACCTATTTGATATTTCCTTCAACGGATTTAGTTATCTTTAAGGGAAATTCCATTTCATTTTTTAGGAGTTCTTAGTAAGGACAACATAAGAACTCATTGAATCCTCTGAAGTATCAATTTAGGATTAAAATAGACACTGACATCCTCTGAAGTATATAGTAGGAATCAGAAAAGATGTTTTTTACTCCCTAAATGAAGGATGAAATAACAAAGCTCTGTGATATCGGCAACAATCCAGATGCCATTGTTAGTTGGAGGAAGTTCCCAAAACATGATAGTTTCCATGTACACTTTCTGAATGCATTCATTGTTGAATTGTTTTTTAATCCCTTAGTTCTGCTGTTTTTTAATTGTTTCTTTTCTTTGATATTTTCCTCTGCTTTCATGCATGCAAGCATATGATTTATTGTTACTTTTTTTTTTTCCATGGCCAACAGGTTATGTTTCCTTAAATGTTGTTTCATCTTTCTGGATGTTGTTATTCTGAACACAAAAAAGGCAGGTCCTGCTAGTTTATGTAAATGAATTGAAAATGCTTCCTCTTCCAATGATCCCTCGGTCTTGCATCATTATGAAATACCTAAAACATGATAGCTTTCATAGTAAACTTGGCTAGCTATGACTCACTAGGGAAAAGGTGCTTTACTGCTTTCACCTCTAACATGTCTTCTGACATTAACCTCTGGCGAAAGTCAAGGGCCAAAGCAACCTCTGCCAAAATCACGGGCCAAAGCAACCTCTCTGTTCTCATTACCAAAATTTCTTCATGGGCCTAAGCAATAGCCTGGAGATTGAAACCCCTACTAAAGTTCAATGGATGGAACAACTGATGCTCTAATTCGTTGTCCTAATTGAAAACTTTGTTATAAATGGAGAGTTAAAACGAAACTCTTGAGTTGTCTTAAGAAACCTGTAACATCCTGAATTTTGAATCTAATATCTTGAACATAAACCTATTTTGGGAAGACTAGTAGGCTCTATTTTCAGAAAGTGATAAATTTGAAATCAGTATTTTGTGGGACCCGTGAATAGTATTTACTATTTGTGCATAGTGATTTACTATTTGCATAGTGATTTACTATTCAAGCGGGACCCACGACCAAAATAATTCTTCCTCCCGACAGAAACACTCCCGTGAGTGTTGAAAATTTTGTCAGTGGGACCCACGTAATAATAATTTACTATTTGATTTATAATATTATATTATTAAAAATACTATTTGCACAGTATTTTACTATTTGAAATATTAAAATATTATTAAAAATTTTTAAAAAACGTTCACGAGGCGGCTACTGAAGTCACGGGAAGGTTTCTTTTTATAATTTTGGGAAAATAACGTAAAACGACCCAGAGACGAAAATTACACTTAAAGACCCATTTTCCAACTATAAATAGACCTTCCATTTCATTTCATTCCACACAACTTCTAAGAGCTATAGAGAGAGGTAGAGAGAGTAGAGAGATATTTGCTTGAGAGTCATATAATAGCTGGTTGGTGATTCGGGTATTAGCAAGTAGCAGGTAACTCTGAATATTCTTCCTTATACTTGTGAATTATGTATGATATAAATTTGTTTGTTTACTATTTTGGCAAGAATATTTTAGTAAATATTTATGGTTTTAAGATCTGGTGTGGGAACTTTGATTTGCAAATCAGCAGAGGTACTATTTATGCGTACGTTACTATTCACGTATACCGTATTTACTATTCATTTTTACTATTCACGTATACCGTTTTTACTATTTACATTTACTATTCACGTATACCGTATTTACTATTCATTTTGCTATTCACGTATGCATACCGTATTTACTATTCACATTTACTATTCACCGTATTTACTATTCATTTTACTATTCACGTATGCATACCGTATGTACTATTCATTTTTACTATTCATGTATATATACCGTATTTTACTATTCACAGATACGCATAGTATTTTACTATTCACAGATACGCATAGTATTTACTATTCACAGATACGCATAGTATTTTACTATTCATAAATACGCATATCGATGTATATAATGGTATAATAATGCATTATTTTTGAGTAAATACATTCATCATGGCGGTTGTATTGTGATGGGCGGAGTAAGGAGGGATTTGAATAATAAGAATTGTTTACGCCACCACTCAGCGCACAGTGGATGGTACTTATTTCAGGGCCCCATCTTCCATGTTCTCCTTTGGCCGGGATTGCATTGGAGATGTGGGACATGTGACACCTCCTTAGTTGTTATTTTAAAAGGAGGGGAGCCATAGTCCAGATTTAAGCTCTATACCTCTGGCCGGGTGTATCTTAAGTTTTGGTGAGCTTGAAACCATCCAGTCAAATGAATGAGTTTCTATTGGACTATATGTTAGCCTATGGTTCCAGTCAGCGGTATACGGGTGGAAGGGGATATAAGGGAGGCTGCATACTGCATAGTGCATTTCTGAATTATTCAATAAAGAATGATGAGTATTTTATAAAGATATTTGATGTGAACTACGGTATATCTAAAAAAATATCTGTGTATTCTAAATCCACTTTTTACTATCTACAATTTTTGTCTTATGTAATTTGCTCGTGTAAGGTAGAAATATTCAGTAGTTACTGAGACGTGGAATCTCATTCCATTTTAACATTTTTCAGGTGATTATTCTAGTAGAGAGCAAGGGAAGGCACCTATGGAGTGAGCTCTGGAAGCTCTTTTAATCTCCAATAAATTATGTTATGTTATTTTATTTGCCATGAACCTAAGACTTCCGTTTTGTATTGAACTCTGAAATATTTTCTGGAATTTATTCTGATTATGTATTACGGGTTTTATTCAAAATGGTAACATTGTAAAATGATTTGGATATTGTTAAACTCTTTTGAAGGTAATTCTAATATTTTGACCGAGTTTTTGGGTATTAAAATTGTGGTGTTACAAAACCTCCCACAAACAATTCTATTCCAATCTTTAGTAATATGTTTATAGTAGAGAGTTAATTGACTGTTGTACTATTGCAAACCAAGAAGCAAAGCTAAAAGCAGCAAGGATACACATTTAAGTAAGGAGAGGAGGCCCCAACTACTACAAGAGTCTTGTTGCCAAAATGAGAGCACTCGGAGAGGAGATTGGAATCCCCATTCAGGGTGAAAAATAATTCCTTTGCCGATTGTATTCTGTATTTTTGGTGATCCCTATCAGAATAAAGTATTATGAGTTGTGAGGAACTTTTTCTGATATTTTTTAGGTCTCTTTTGTAGGTTTGTGGACTGCAGGAGCAAGTCTGAATATGGTGATATTGAGGTGTATGCTACATAGGTTATTAAAGAATTTCAATATGGCAGTAGTGTTTAAAAAGACTACAGCCTGAAGCAAAGTTTAGAGACAAGGTGGACCACTTTAGCCGTATGTGTTGGAGTATAAGCTTTATTTGATTCGCCAGCTTCCATATACGTAGAGGAAATTAGGAGTATTAAAAGTTACCTTTCTTTGGTGATGTATGTTAAGTTACCTTTTGTTTCTGTTGTACAATATTATCCAAATGATTTTTTTATAAGGGACAATTAATACGGCTCAAGATATAGATCACTGTTCATGAGCCGTCCTTAGTTTTTTTCCAAATAAAAGATTCCTTCTTGGGACTGCGAACAAGCAATGGCCAGCTCACTTGTAGGTGGAGGAAAAAAATTTCATTGTAAAATGTGGCAATCCTCATCTATCCATTCATCCTTTTGCCTTAGATTAAAATTTCAAAATATTCTTAATTAGGCATCAAAAGAAGGCTTATAAATTTTCAATCTAAGAGTGAATCAGCAATGTGGAGATTTAGCGATGGTGGAGATATAAATTGTGAGGGCGGTGGGGAAATGCATATGTAACTATGTAAGTATGTCTTCACCATTTGTAATGTTCCTTTAGCATGTTTAACATTGTTGATGTTTAACGTTCATTGAGATTTCATTTATAATATGTAATTTAAATCGATTGGAGGATATCATTAGTTATCATTGCTGAGGTTTCATGTTTCATTTCTAATATATAATCATTCATTAGTAATGTTGTTTTAATGTTTCTTAAAAAAAAAAAAGTTGCATGACTTAAAAAGCAAATATATTTAAGTAATTCGTGAAGTGATATCATCCATGTAACGTACGGGAAGTATAAGCTCATTCAACCAAAGGGATAATTATTTTAGTCGATTCCTACACTTGCAATGATATTGACAACACCTATAGCCATTTTCACAACTACGAAAACAACATCAACAACCTTTTATTTATTTTGATTTTTTTTTTGTAATTTTCAAACTAGTTCAATTAAGCGTTTATTATTTAAGCCATAAGTATTCATCCATTGCATTAATTCCATGTCATGAAAAAAAACGACCTAAATATATATATAATTCCTTTGAACAATACACAATATGATTAACGACGCTCTGTCAACGAGTTTGTCGACTACATTAACAGCATTTTCCAAAAATCAAAATGCCCATGACAACAACTACATTTTCCAACCTATACTCATTGTGATTTGGCATGTCGATCAATTGCCCCTTCATAGATAAAAAGGAGCAAATTTTGGCCTGAATGTATTAAAAATAAAAAAGCTAACAATTTTACCCATAAAATGCCACGTCATTGTGCAACTTGCTTCCTCTATCTCCCCCATATATATATCTCCATAATCCCCCACCGCCGCTCTACCTCCTCTGTCCCCATCTTCAGATTTCGTCTTTATCATTGGCATCAGCCATCGTCTACGTAAGCCACGACCTCGCTCGCATGCTTCCCGCACTACACAGCATCCAACGGGCCGTTAGCAGCAACACTCTCCTGCCAAAGAATTTTTATATCCTTGATTAGTTTTATAGCCCATTAATAAAAACGTCGTTCAAATTTATTATAGATTTGAATTTTTTATGTTTGCTCTTTTGTTCCCCATCTCGCTCGAATTCAACCCTAGAAGATTTGTATCTTCCATGCCACCTAATTTATCCTTCATGAATTGGATTCCAACCTTGTGCTGAAGAAAATATCGTGATACCGCTTTGGAAGTGCAGCCAGACGAGAGTGTCCGGCGAGCTGCGGAGATTGAGGAGGTGACGGAGTTGGGAGGGGAGAACGGTTCACCGGAGAAGGCAAAAGCGATCGATTGGGAGGCTGAGAACTCGAATGAAGAAAAAGGCATGCTTACATTGAAAGCCTCTGTCATAGGTTTATGTTCCATCCACTTTGGAACTCTACTTCCCGAGTAACAAGTCCTAGCATCATGATTTTCATTAAACAACTCTGGCTGAAGTCATTGAGGAAAGAGTTAATTCCTGAATATAGTGAAGTCAACGCTAGTCCAATTTTTCACAGTTACAGAGGTTGGAGACACATTGATTCCGAACCAGAGAGTCGGAGGATACACTCTCTGCTCAAAATGCACACAATCTCAAGTTTTGGTTTGTTCTCCCCTCCCAAACATTTCAGAAATGAATTCCCCAGAAATTTATAAATCAACTTGTTCACTTCCTTTTCCTGTGCAATGACATGCTGTCTTCATCAAAGGAGCCTTTTTCTTTATATTAAAATGGAGGGCCATGGTGAAGGATGAAGCGGCAAAGGTTGGAGTTACTTTATATTAACATTCAAGTGGAACTCAGTCAGATTCACCGCCCTGCTGTCTTCATCAAAGGAGACGTTTTCTTTCTCCTCTTCTTTATAAATGCTCTTCCTCTGCGTCCACATTGTTAAGAGCAAGCACTTGACAATCATATAAATACTACTTTTGCCACAGCTGGCTGCTTCGTATATTTCCGCATCCAATCCTTCATTACCTTATGTTTCTTGAACCCACACTGCATCTTTCAGACTCCTTTCTTTTCTCTAATCTCTCTCGACTCTCCTTATTCCTCAATCATCCTTCTTCACCTCATTCGTTAATCGACTCTAGTCTAAAACAAATAGTAACTAGCCCATCATGTAAAACTACTTGATTGCCCATCATTGACGACTTCCTTGGAGTGTCAGTTCATCCTCTGAAGCTCATTCAACAAAACCTCAGCCATGGAAGAGACATTTGTACCTTTTGAAGGAATCAAGATTGATATTTTTTTACAATTTTCAAACTAGGTAATTCAACCAATGAGATAATTAATTAAGTCGATTCCTACCCTTGCAATAATATTGACAACAACTATTGACATATTCACAACTTCGAAAACACCATTAACAACCTTTTATTATTTTTATTTGTTTGCAATTTTCAAATTTGACTAGTTCAACTAAGCGTTTATTATTTAACCCATAAGTATTCAAGTTTGAAACTTCATTCCAATGCATGGACGGAGACAATTATTGTTGGAAATAATTGAAACTTGGTGGCGACTAGCTAGCATCTAAAATCGAATCTTATCTTAACCTGAAAAGACATAGGTTAATTTGGTCACATGCTGACTTTTGAGTATTCATTTTTTTTTTTATTGGAAAGCAATTTATATTAATACTAAAAACAGGTATAATATCTGGATACAAGTAAAGCTAGATCTAATATAACAAAATACATCAAAATAAATTATTTTGAAGCTTTATCGTACTTAGCCAATCATATTTCTCCAATACTCAACTTAACGCATGCTTCCAATTTTTCCTTAAATTTTTTATCGTTGAAGCTTCAAAATAAATTATCACTGTGTTGCATTTTAATCTCCATATGTAATCATCTCTATCATTCAAACACACTTATTTGTTTGAAAATGATTAATAGACAGTAAGGTGATAATTTATATTCAAAATATTTGTTAATCATGTTTTTCAAATTTAGATATAATATTTTTTATTTAAAATATTGTGTTGTTATTTTGTAATGGTAATTTTACCTTTTTTATATAGAAAATTTACATGTAAATTTAATTTCTTATCCCAAGTTATCACATAATAAACATATGTGTGTGTAGTTTTCAATAATATTCATGCCCTTTTTAAATATTTTCCATCTAAACTGACTTTTCAAATATTATACCAAACAAGAACCCATTTACAAAAAAGTCACTTCTGTCACCGCTATCCCAAATACAAATCACATCAACACTTTGACTTTTAGAGGGGGGAAAAAAAGCTACTCAAAAGAAGTCCAGCAGGGATAAAAAAAAACCAATTCTACCGCTGAGATTCAAAACAGCCCAATATCTTATAAAATATTGTTATAATATTACTAAAATATTTATCTGGAATAAATATAAATAAATAAATTTAAATGGTTAAAATTTAATCTAGATCATTTATACTTGTTTTTTTTTAATTTAGGCTAAATTATATATTTAGTCCCTTATGTTTGCCTCTGGCATCAATTTAGTCCCTTAAGTTTGTAAAGTAAGCATTTGGTCTCTCAATGTTAATACCGTTAGTTTGACTTAAAGGAAAATACTGTCTCAACAATTTTAAGCGATCACTGTGCAATTAAATGCTGACTAAACATACTTATATGTTAGTATTTTAATAGATTAATATTTTAAATCATATTAATTGAAAATATTTAATTGCACAGTCATCGCTTAAAATTGTTGAGTCAATATTTTCCGTTAAGTCAGGCTAACGGTGTTAACATTAAGAAACCAAATGTGCACTTTACAAACTTAAGGATTAAAATGATACCAGAGGTAAACATAAGAAACTAAATGTATAATTTAGCCTTTAATTTATAACATATTTTAACAGAAATTTCATAAAACACTACATTTGAGTTGTGTCGATGGAAATTTCTTGTTAAAAGTAAGCATAAATTTTCAGGAAATAATAAAACAATTTGGGCATAAACTCTTTTTGACTCCAAGTCAAAAACGCATTCTTTTTTTTTTTTTGGCTTTTTATTGTTTTAAGAAACTTTAAAAATTCCGAGAAGTCTTGGAAATCTCTCAAATGCAAACCTGTTTTGTTCTTGTCAATAATACAAACTCTCTGTGTCCGAATAAAAAAAAAACGTTTTTTATGGTTTAACGTAATTAAAATTTAATATACAAACAAAGAAAAAAAAAGTAAGTTAGAAATTTCAAGGAAATAGAGAAATCTGTCTTTTTATTTGATTTTTTTTTTGTGAGAAAAAAAGTAAGTTAAAATTTTTTTCCCTCTAGCCGCTTTCTCTCCCCTCTTCTCATACCAAACAAGCCCTTAATGGTTTTCCAAGGAACACAGATATTAATCTCAAGCACAATACGCTTCCAACATTCTATAGCAAGTGGACACTTCCAAAAGATATGATCCGTTGCCACTATTATAGTTTTTTTTTTTTTTTAAAAGATCATTTGGTATTTGGTTTAGAGTTCATGATTGCCCCTTTTAATACAAGTGTCTTCTTTAGGACTCAAGTTCTCAAAGAAATTTAACAGGCTTTACACAACTAGACAAACTCTGTGTTGATAGCACTATTATAGAGTGCACAAGTTGCACCGCTAGTTAGATGTCTTTTTTTTTTTTTTTTTTTGATAGGCACATGTATTTTCTTTTTGAAGACAATCCTGTTCGAAGTGCTATCAGACACTAAATATGAATATCTCATACAACGGAACCTCAAACTTTAATTCACCACATTATGAGAAACTAGCCCCTTCCACTAGATTCAACCGTCATTAGATGCCTTTTCATTCTCTCTTATTAGTGAGGCGGTTATTTTTAAAAGCAAGCTAGAGGTCCAGTTTTCTTTGACCATCTGCGAGACAAGACCATGAGTAGTCCAAGCAGCCTGAAAATGGAAGGGCTTTGGGTTGTGGCTTGTTGGAGAGTGAAGCCCAAGAACCAAAAGCAAATGTCTATATTACTTTCAATTGAAAGGCTGGTTAGTACGTAGTAGTTTAGGATATATAAAAAATTCGGCTGCAGCTTTTGGCTTCCACTTATACCCCTAGTTTACAGTTAAAACCCTTCAACAAATGTCATCTTTTATCTATATTACTTTCTTTATTGTAAAATATGTGAATGTCTTAGTTCGACATGATTGATTTTTTTTTCCTTTTGAAAAAACCTGTTAAATTGAAAAAATAAATTTAAACGAAAATTGGAAGAATTTTTTTATAATCAATCTTAAGATTAATTACATATATGTAGGGATGGAGATAGATCAGACATCTGATAAGAGCCCACAACCTAGTCTAATCTATTTAGCAAATAGGTCAGGCTCAAGTTTAAACTTAATCCCATTTAGATACACAAGCCAGACTTATTTTAATAAGACCTAACCTACAAATCTGACCTATTTATGTTTTTTTAATTTATACTATGATATAATTCAATATAATATAATCTAAATAATTTATAAAATTTTAATTCTAAATTTCACATATCATCTTCATCTTCATTCATGAAAAGCCATAAAATTGGCACTACAGATTATTGTTTAACAACAATGGGGAGTGATGAGGGTCAGAATGTCTTTTCATATTTGCTGTATTTTGTACAAGCCTGGGGTAGGAAGCAGCTGCATTGGACAAACCATAAATATCTTTGTCAACACAAAAGATTGAGATACTCCCAACTTAAAAGTCTCAACAAGGTAATAACAAAGATCATCACAAAGTCCTTCTTAGAGTATACAAGAAAATTATCTATTTAAAACTTAAATTTAATTATCTGAGTAAATTGGCACTTGATATCCCGAAACCCCATCTAAATATAATTTCACCATTTAGAAAGTTGATACAAAAAACTTGCAAAAAAGATTCTATTTTGATGGATTAATTTTGAAAATTGTGTGGAGTAAAATGAGGTTAATCAATTTCTAAGACAAAATTGATAGAACATGCATGCGTCTCCCGAGGACCTCAATAGCTTACTTCGCTTACTTCTTAAACATTGTTAATAATTAATACACAAGGAAAATTATCAACAGTTTGACTTATTTGTTAGAGCAAGCTGATAGCTAGAGAGGTAGTTGCAAAACGAGATACGGAAAAGCGCAAGGTAAGTTAACTATATAGTCATAATGACCGTAAGCTGATCTAGATTAACCTGATCTAGATTAGCGAAGTGTTTCTAGATTAAACGCCATATACCTCGTTACTGTCCCAAGTAAGGTGAAAATTGAAAGAAACAATATGAAGAACCTACACATCATATTTACTACTATTCTTGAATTCCTTCTCTAACTTGTTCATTGATAAAAGTTTTAGAACACACCATAAAGATGTTAACAGAGAGCAGAGCAAGTTTTAAAGTATAGGAAATAGAAAGGGAAGACACAAACCTCAACCAAGGTGCTACACACTGAGGAACACATCCAACAAAAAAGCCATATTCAGCCTAGTAACTCAGGACGTTCTTTGTTCTGTAGTTGCACAAGAAAAAGTGAGAGTTTCATATGAATAATTCAAGGAACAAACTCAACTTAATAGGGAAACATTTTGAGTTCTACCTGGTCGATGCCTGATCTGCCAAGTCACACAAATTCATCAAGAAACAGAAAAGTTGACAGCAATGCATTTTTGGACTGGAAATATCGCATGAAAGAGGACCAAAATAAGAAGGCGAGTGTGTAATATCCTGAATTTTGGGTCTAAAGATTTGGAAATTAGTCTATATTTGGAAGACTACTAGACCCAGTATTTAAATGTGACAAATTTGGGATCAGTATATTTTGGGACTATGAATAGTAATTTACTATTCACATGTACGTTATTTACTATTCACGTATACATTATGAAAATTTGGTCTGAAAGACTATATGAATAATTATTGAAAATAAGGAAATTTTATTGGAGGATTACAATTAGGAAATTCCAAATGCTTATATGGATATATTTTATTGATCAATAAAGTAGGCTATAGAATATTTTTATGATAGCCACATCAATATTCACGTAGCTTCCATGCATGCCCATTTGATTCATTAAGCAGTATCTTTCCAGCGTCATACTTCACTTTAAATGGAAGAATATTTGTACAAGACACACACACTCCATCCTCTTGCCAAACCCACGGCCAACACCCACACACATTCACACTACCCATGATAATTACTCTTGGCCGACATATATGGAAAATGTATGTGTGAATATTTGTGTCGTAAGAATTGCAATTTGGTGAAGAGTAGGTGATGTACAAAGTGGAGGAAAAGAAGTGTGAATAAGCTTGTATACATACCCACCATTCTCTTGGCAACCGCACTACGTACACATACAACACATTTCACCCACTTTCACCTATTTTGTAATTATCCACCAAACCACCAAACTCACCAAATTTTCCTACGTATACTCCACCTCCCTCCTTTCACTCTTGGCCTATATATAGAGGACACACACACCTTCCCATTTTTGTATGCGTATCATCCAACAAAGAAGGAGAAATAGTGAAGAGGAAAAGAATAGTGGAGATACCAAGAGAGTATGAGAGAATAATAGAAACTGAGAAAGTGTTCGGTGAGGACAAGAAGATTTTATGCAATTGACTTTTGGGCTTAGGTAAGGATTTTAATACCTCTCCCATATTTATTTCAGTTGTTTAATATTATTTTTGAGGATGAAAAGCTTACTGGAAAATAAGAGTTTTCATAAGAATTTTCTGTCACCTTATAAGACAGTGTTATTTTGAGATGTTTTCTGGACAATATTCACATTTTTAAAATCTGGGAATAAACGGCATGTGATAAAATTATGAAATTTTCCAGATATAAAGTAGACATCTAGGGCTTTCCGTTGATATATAATTTGTAACGTTTTGAGCTCTGGACAAGGAGATCATAATTTTTGAAGTTAAGCTTTGTTTACTGGATTTAAATCTGAGCAGTGTTTGGAAACGGAAAATCTGGGAATGACTCATGAATTTCGAGTTAAATCCGTTATTTTTCCTTGAAAATAGACATATCAAGGGTTATGTGGAATTTTACAGCACCTCATTTGGAGTTTTGTAGAATTAATTATGACTTTTCAAAGTTAGAGAAAAATCTGGGCAAAATGCTGGAAATTCCGTTTTTGGAGAAATGTAAGGGTAAAATGGTCAATGCTGATATAAATAACCCTTAGAGCATTATTCTAAGTGATACGGTGATATGTTAGGATGTCCGGGAAGTTTGGAGTCGGATTCAAAGGACGGGCATATTACTATTCATGAATAGTGACGTATACATGAATAGTAAACTACTATTCACGTGGAAGGAAGGTACGTTCGCGTACAGTAACGTTAACTCTTATTAGCATGTAAGTATGTAATTATGTATGACTGATCATGTTTGCTAGATAATTTGCATGTTTATTTCCTAGCTATGGATTTGAGGCTGCGGTCTCATAGGGCTGCGTGTCCTAAAGGGCTGAGGTCCTTGGCCGTTAACTGCGGTTACGGTGCGACTTGTTTACTGTAAATTATTCTATGCTTTTACATGTGTTATACTGCATTTACATTTCATATTTACAAATAAGGTTATCTGTTACCTGAGATTCAATGTGTATTGAATCTTAGATTTGGCAAAAGCTTCAAGAAGAGAAGCTAGATGAAAGAAGGAACTATTCAAGGAAGTACGTGAAATGTCACCAGACAGAACGAAGTTCGGAAGAAAGACTAGTTCTGGAAAGAATATTCGTTCGAGATTTTTAATATGCCAGCTTAAGTTTGGGCATTGTATCGGATACTCATTATCCAAATGATAATGTATGCTCTATCATCCGCATTACTCTGATTTGACAATACCGTATTCCTCAGTATTATGTGTTTATGAACACAATAAGTGGTATGGAAATTGGGGTGTTACAGAGTGAGTATAATATGAGGAATATCGCAAAAGCAGAACATCATAATCTACCTTGAATAGACGAAAAACTTTGCGAGCCAATTATGTTGCTAAAGAATCATTGCAATAAAGGAAAAAAGGAAACTTGTACATCTATTGAACTCATAAAAGAGTGTCTAATTTCACACACATTGGAAAGAATAAGCACAAAGTTATCTCACACCTTATGGGAAAGAGAAATAGAATATAGCAGGAGGACGAAACATTGACTCGTGTCACACAAGCATGATAAACACGGAAATTTACAAACAATAGCAAGTAAATGATAGTCATAGGCCTGTTGGAAAATTTACCCTTCTTGTAGTAATTAATCGTTGTCCATTATTAGTAACACTCTACAGTCTACATTTATTTCAAAAATGGAAAGAAACCAAAGGCAACACAGTAAATCCTTGAAGAATTTTATTCACCATCAAAAAAGGATTTTACTTTTCACCTTTGCTGCAATTTAAACAAGCTTGGAGCAGGAAACAGCTGCATTGCAGAAACCAAATACATCCTTGTTTGTCAGCACAAACAAATAAAAAAAGAAAGAAAAAAAGAAATTCCCCCAACTTAAATCTCAACGTACCAATTAAGGACAAGACCATTTGCATCCCATGAAAACCAACGAATATGATTTTAACATTAACAAAACTTACAGCAACCGATATATTGGTGGATTCTAAAAGGTGTTTGGAGTACAATGATGATAATCAATTTTTAGAGACTGAATTGACAGAACACACATCTTCAATGTTACATATACCTTACTTCATTTACTTCTTATACACTAACTTATTTATTAGTGCAAGTTGATAGATATACTTAGCAGAGTAATTTTTTGAAACTTGCTCTAAGTGTTTGTTTTCTGATCCTTTTAACTGCAGAAGCAACGAATAATATTCACACCAGTAGAAATATCAAATTTTATTCATCTAAATAAATCAAGATTTTACCCAAAAGAAAAGGGAATAAATTAAGAACTACAAGGAGTAAACTCACTCAAAGAAGATAAACAAATGCATAGAATAATTATTTCAAGATAAAACAGAGTAATTTAACCTTAAGTAGACGAAAAAGCTTTTCCAGCCAAAATTGTTGATTTGTCAACATCCTCAATACCACCAGGTTGCCCTGCATATTATGTGCCTAATTTCAGCCTTATTCAAAAATAAAAACAGAATGAGGACAAGAATTTTACTTCATAACTATAGCAATATATCCTTACCAGTGAAAAGAAAGGGAGCAAGGTAAATTATTTAGAAATTTAATTCACCAAAGAACGAAGATTCTACATTTTTAGATGCTTTATTTTAATTTCTCCATTCCAACATAGACACTTGGCATGAACAAAATGGTTGAATGTAAATAACTAACCGCCTTGATTAGTTTTAGACAACAAGAACACACTAGATAAATGCTCTAGCTCTGTAACAAAATTTTGAAATCTTTTTTTTTTGGACTGAATTTTTGTTTGAAATCATTGAATGTTTGTTACGTTTGATAAGTATTATGACAAAAATTTTGAATGGAAGTCACAATCCCAAAAAGGATTAGCAAAGACTATACCATGTCACAATCTACGTATCCAAAAAATAAAATTTGTTAGTTCTCTATGTGCTTTGATGATAACTGACAATTGTAAACACAAATTGAAATTTGTCTTTGGTAAGTTGAAAAACTTACTGTTAAAAGCAAACTCGAGTTTTGGTTTCAAAACTCGAGTTTTGGATTTGACAAAGAGTAGCTCAATTTTTATAAACTAGAGAAAACTCCAGTTTGCGTAGCCAAACTCAAGTTTTAGTCATACAGAGAGCATTCAAGTTTTTCACTTTGAGACAAACTCGAGTTTAGGTTTACAAGCTCGAGTTTGCATTATACAGAGACTTTTTAATATTTTCTGATTACGATAAAACTCCAGTTTTCATTTGGAAACACGAGTTTTGGTCTTACAGAGAGTTTCCAACATTTTGAACTTATGCAAACTCTAGTTTACACTTTGCCATGAGTTTTCTAAGTTTTCCCAAAGTTTTGAGAAAACTCGAGTTTTTATCTGGAAACTCGAGTTTACACTTGACAATGAGTTTTCATGTTTTACTCAGTTTTTGAAAACTCCAGTTTTGACTTAGCATAGATTTCTCAAAGTTTTCATACTTAAATGAAAACTCGAGTTTAGTTTTGGAAACTTGAGTTTTAGCCAAGCCGAGAATTTTTCTTCTTTTCCATTTTGAAAACTCCAGTTTAGAATGAAAACTCCAGTTTTGATGTTTTGAACTAAAATTCACATTTCATGTAAAAAGTCCAAAACTCGAGTTTGGAAATGGAAACTCAAGTTTTGAAATGTGTCTCAAAGCTCAAATTGCGACTTTCCTCTCTAGAAGGAGGAAATTCGAGTTTAGTTATGGAAACATGAGTTTTGCTATTAGTGCACAGTGACAAACTCCAGTTTTGGTGAACAAACTCGAGTTTGTGTTGCAGAGTGTGGAATTCAAATCTGACGGATTTGTGAAATCTTCTTGTTTGATCTTAATATTTCCTATCATCATTCATTAATATTCCTAGCTATGTTTAACCACTTTGTTAGTGAGTTTCAGATGATTTAGAGGATATTAAATGAAGGTTAAAAGCAAAAGCAAAAAGTAACGTCAGCACATTAAATGCAAAGTCCAGAAAACTTGCATCCTTCTGGACAATCTTTCTGCACATGTTACAAAGGAATTAAAGTCTGTTTTTCACATCCAGTAGCTGCTTTTCCAAGAGATTAATATTTAAGAAGTCAACCATAAACTTCTGTGCAACTGGATTAAGCAAAGAATAGAGAGAGAAAAAGACCTAAGCTCATCCTAATCCTTCTTGAATGTCTCCAACGGTTACATTAAGGATTACAACGGTTTTTTAATGTTTTCTTAGTATAAATAGAGCTTTATTCAATTCTTCTCAACAACTAATCTGCTGAAAACGAAATTCATTCAAGTTCTCAACTACTTTTGAGTTTTCTTGAGCAAAGTATCTGTTAATACATTCTGTACTTCAATGTTCATATTTGTCCACTCTTAGAAAGAGTTCATTTATTGTAAATCATTCATTGTAAGAATCTCAAGTCAGGGGACTTAGAGATTGGGTTATTAATTGCAACTTATAAGAGGGAGTAAGTTCTAATAAGAAAATGATTCTTGAGTTACAGAGTGTGTAATTAATTTATATAGTGAGAAGGACTTAATAAATTGTTATACTTAGAAAGTACTTATACTCAGCAAATTTTTTGTATATAAAGTGCTGATATTTAAATTTAGGCATTTCTCACCAATAAATTTTAAATATGATATTTTTTCCTAGTTTCTCCAATTTTTCCTTGTGAATAATATAAATGATTTTCCAAATAAAATAAAAAAGTTCTTCTTTTTATTTCTATTTTAAGATAACTAAAAATTGTCCAAACCAACGAATGAAACAAGTAAGTAAAAATTTCAAGAAAATAATGAAAATCTGTCATTACTGGCTTTTTGGGGGCACAATTGTCAACAATATTTAGTTTAGTTCACACTTAACATTTTTCTGACTCAAGTCAATAATATTTCGTTTTTTTGATGAGCTTTATCTAACCCAAGGATTTATTCACTATTTTCAAATACACTAGTGCATCAATTTTATAAAAAGAATAAGTAGAAAAAGATTGAGGCATCAAGTTTGTATTATTCCTTAAGTACCACTAAAATTAAAATGGACAGGCGACTATTTAGTAAATTTACGGGCTGTTGATTATTTCTTATTTTTTTAAAAAAAAAAAGAATATTAAGTAGTAAGTGAACGAGGGGAAAAAATCATGATAATATCTTAGTAGGAGTATCTATAATCAAATCTTAGTTTGAAAACACTTAAAAGATAATTTGACGAGTTTGTTTTTGTGGAGTATTCAATGAACATAACAAAAAAAAAAAAAAAGAGTTTCTGAGTTATTAATTAACTAAGCTGGCAATGGAAATTTCTTGTTCAAAGAATTAGAAATTTCCAAGTCAACTGCATACTTTTTAGGCTAAAGTATACGAGTCCGTTTGGGATTGTTGTGGAAGAAGTGACTTTTGTTTTTTGTGGACTTTTTTTAACGGACTTTTTTCTGATGTGATTTGTATTTGAAATAGCAGTAGCAGAAGTGATTTTTATTTGTAATGGGAACTTGTTTGGCATAGTTTTTAAAAAGATAGATAAGATGGAAAATGACTGAAAATGTATGAATCAAATTCTCACACACGCACATATGTGTGGTATAAAATGTGATAACTTGGGATAAAAAAATTAAAAACAAACATAAATTTGCCAAATAAAATAGTAAAATTCCATTAAAAAATTGATGAGCTTCCACATAAAAAATTTAACAAATAGGCCCCAAATAAAAAATTGATGAGGGAGGGGGGCAAATGGTAATTCAACAAATGGACCCCACATAAAAAATTAATGAGCTTTCACTAATGGGATTAGAAGCTACAAATGGGAGCTTTAAAAAAAAAAAACCCATTGCCCATTGAAGTCAATCAAATTAAAAGTGTTCCCAAACACTCTTAATTTTCTTGATGGACTTATTATCCCATTGGGGAGTTCCCAAACAGGCCCTACTTTTAGTCCTTTAAGTTTATATGAGATATACTTTTGGTCCTAAGATTTAACACCGTTAGTTTTGTTAATGGAAAATACAAACTTAAGTGATAACAGTGTAAATTTAAGTGATGATTTTATAATTAAATACTATTAAACTTAAATTTAAAATATGGGTAAATTAAAGAATACGTAAAATATGTGTAATTTAGTGCTATTAGTCATCACTTGAGTTCGTTGCATCAACGTTTTTCGTTAGTAACATTAACGGTGTTAGAATTTTTGGACAAAAAGTATACTTTATAAAGTTAATTAAGGGATCAAAAGTATACCTTATATAAAACTTAAATGACTAAAAGTATACTTTAACCTACTTTTTATTAGTTAAAGAATTTAAAATGTCTAGCAAGTCACTAAATTTTGCTAATTCGAAAAAAAAAATTTCCTTGTTTATTCTTGTATATAGTGGGTAGGAATTTCATGTACCAACCGCAAAAAAATAAAGTATGAAGAAATTTCTACAGACACGTTTTTTACTCCAAGTCAAATATTTATAATTTTATTTTAAGAAGATTTATTTGCTTCAAAGGCTTCTTCATTATGTGATAATTTTTTAAACTATTGATTAATTATGAGCATTCAATAATTGAGGCTCTAATTTTCTTTGAAAAGTATATATACTTGTGGTTCAAAACTTATAAGTGCTATAACTTTGGTCAGCGTTAAATATTTGATTTGAATATAAATTAATCTTAAAAAGAAAACCAAAATGTTCCTAATAATCAAAAAACAAGGAAAAGTTCCATTTAAATACCAAATGAATTTGTGAAACCCCTAGAAGTCCATCGAATTTGCAAAAAGACTGATAGGTGACAATGACCTTTTAGGGATATGCAAATTCAAGCCAAATTACCCTTTTGCCCTTAGGGTTAAATAATTTTATAAAAAAGAAAAAAGAAAATACCTCCCACGGTGGGCCCCACCGCCGGAGGCCACCACCCCCACCGACGACCGGTGACCACCGTCGGCAACTCCCGCCGGGGGTGGTCGCCTGCACCGTCGCCGGTCACCGGCACCACCGCCGGCAGCTGGCGGTGGGGCCCAAGTGGGGTATTTTCTTTTTTTAAAAAAAATTATTTAACCCTAAGGGCAAAAGGGTACTTTGGCTCGAATTTGCATATCCCTAAAAGGTCCTTGTCACCTTTTAGTTTTTTTGCAAATTCGACGAACTTCTGGGGGTTTCACAAATTCATTTGGTATTTAAATGGAATTTTCCCAGAAAACAATTAGCAATCTAAAACTAAAAACATAAATTAATATAGGAAAAGTAGCCTCTCAAGGCCCTGTGACCTAGTCTGGTTAGGGCTTGGCTACGCTCAATCTTTTTTTTTTTTTTTTAAAAGAATCATACATAGTTTGTTAAAGTCTAGCCTATAAACCATGAGGTATGGTCACATTAAAAAGGTTATTTAATAATATCATATGTTGAGTATTCTTAGATTATATATTAGTTTATTAAACAAACTAATTAATTTGAAGAAAAATAAAAATAATCTAAATTAATTTAATTATTTTCTTTAATTTCTAAAAAACGTTAATTTTATCTTATTTTAAGACTAAAGGAAATATTATATTTATATTCTATATATAATATTTATATCATATTTTTATGATATATTTTGGATAACTTTTGATCATTCATATTAAATTGGTGGACATTTCTTATTTAATGTTGGAAAAATTTTCAATTAAATAATAAAAGAGTTTGTTCATAGAGGTTTTTACATTAAAAAATTTCAAGAGGTCTTCAAAAAATCCTTCAAATGCAAAACTTTTTTAAGAAAATTACGGAAACTTTTCCTATTAAAAATTATATTTTATATTAGTGAGAAGAACCTAAAACTGTGGTCTAATAAGCAGAATATAGTAAAAATGTTGTGGTCCAATAAGCAGAATATAGTAAAAATGCTAAATAAAAACTCATGTTAAAAGGAAAAATCCTAAAAAAGAACTTAAAAAATGTCAAAACATAAAAATGTATTCTCAATATTTATAATGTCATAAAGGTGTGAGCATCTGATTTGTGTTTTTCAAAATTAGGGTTCAGATACGATTTGGCTAATAAACTATTGGTTCAGGAGCGTCCAACACAATTAACTATTAAGTGAACCAAAAATACCAACAAACTTTAAAAAGGAGCGCCCAGCACAACAAACTTTAAAAAGGAGCGCCCAGCACAACAAACTTTTAAAAAGGAGTGCCCAGCACAACGCCATTAGCAAAAAGTTAACGTCCGTTATCTAAGGTGTAGATTGGCCAACAAACTTTTACTCTAGGAGCGTCCAGCACAAAATTCTAAATTTTACTAAATTAAATAATTTTTTTCTCAACTGTCATTATTCAAAACTACTTGTATAAATATCTACGAATAAAAATTACTCGTTCTTCAATTTTGTCAAAATTATAATTTGTTAAAATAAAGTAAAAATGTTGTGGTCCAATAAGCAGAATATAGTGAAAATGCTAAATAAAAACTCATGTTAAAAGGAAAAATCCTAAAAAAGAACTTAAAAAATGTTAAAACATAAAAATGTATTCTCAATATTTATAATGTCAGGAAGGTGCGAGCATCTGATTTGTGTTTTTCAAAATTAGGGTTAAGATGCAATTTGACCAATAAACTATTGGCTCAGGAGTGTCCAACACAATTAACTATTAAGTGAACCAAAAATACCAACAAACTTTTAAGAAGAAGCGCCCAGCACAACAAACTTTTAAAAAGGAGCGTCCAGCACAACACCGTTAGCAAAAAGTTAACGTCCGTTATCTAAAGTGTAGATTAGCCAACGAACTTTTACTTAAGGAGCGCTTATCACAAAATTCTAAATTTTACTAAATTAAATAATTTTTTTCTCAATTGTCATTATTCAAAACTACTTATATGGATATCTATAAACAAAAATTACTCATTCTTCAATTTTGTCAAAATTATAATTTGTTAAAATAAACAAAATTTTTAATTAAAAATATAATTATATGATTTAAATAAAACTCAAGGTGTTTTATAGTTTATTATATATGTTAAACAAAAATAAATCATATACTTTTGTTTATTTTAACAAATTATAATTTTGATAACGGACGTTGACTTTTTGCTAACGGCATTGTGTTGGGCGCTCTTTTTTAAAAGTTTATTGTGCTGGGCACTCCTTTTTAAAAATTTATTAGTGTTTTTGGTCCACTTAATAGTTAATTGTGTTGAATGCTCCTGAGTCAATAGTTTATTGGCTAAATCGCACCTTAACCCTAATTTTGAAAAACACAAATCAGATGCTCACACCTTTTTGAAATTATAAATATTGAGAATACATTTTTATGTTTTAACATTTTTTAAGTTCATTTTTAGGATTTTTCCTTTTAAGATGAGTTTTTATTTAGGATTTTTACTATATTCTGCCTATTGGACCACAGTATGATTATTTTTGTGGTCCCCTAGTTTTGTTTAATTACAATGTATCATGTCAAGAGCCGGCTAATTGTTTAATATTGTAGTTTGTGTCCCTAGATAATGTTTTTTTAAAAAAATAAAAATTATAAGTAAGACATGCCTGTTCTATTTTATGGCTTAATTGACATTTTAAGTTTTTCAAAAGTTTTTGTCTTTAATTTCTCTCAGATGTTGATGAAGTATATTGCATGAAAATAATTTGTCATAGTTTAGAGAGAAATTGTCAAACAGCAAAACATATTTAACCGTTTTTGGGAAACTAAGGAAATGAGTTAAATTAGTTAATTTTACTTATTTTCGTAAAATGCCCTTCTATAAATTTAAAATGACAAAAGTAAAAGTAAATCAACAACCCCTACCACATATTTTTCCTACCTAAAATTTTTCTTTTCACACATTTTCTAATTGAAATAAATACATATATGTGTGTGTGTGTATATATATATATACATGCGCGCACACACACATACATACATACATATATTCATATGTTTGTGTGTGTATATTTACACATATATAAACACACACCTACACACTCACAAATATGTGTGTGTGTGTGTGTTTGTGAATAGATATATCTATATACATATGCGCGCGCGCGCAGACACACATATATATTTGTGTGTGTGTATCTAGACACATATGCACGTGCGCACACACAGATATGTATATGTTTTTGTGTGTGTATATCTAGACACATATATAAAACACACACATATATGTTTGTGTGTATATATATCTACACGCATAAACACAGACCCACACACACATATAAACAAACACCCACATTCGGAACTGGATCTTCTCCTCATCTTTTTTCTCATCTTCTCTCATAATTAAGCTCATTTAGGCCATTGATTGGGAAGAGGAGAGAGATGTTAAAGTAATATTGTGATTGATTAGATGAATATAATTTAAAGATGATGAGGAATAATGAGAAAAAGATTAAGAGAAAAACCCAACCCCTCCCCCCCCTCTCTCTCACACACACACACAAATATACATATGAACACACCCACACACATATCTAAACACACACACACATACATATGTTTGTGTGTATATATATATATTCAATAATTTAAAAGTTTTATTGACTAAAAGAGTTTATGCATTCATATACGTATATTCATCAAAAACCAAATACACTTAAAAGAATAAATAGGGGTATTTTAGGAAGGAATTGACAAAAATTAAAATGATGTCCTATAAACCAACTCTCAAATGTTGTCTTATAATTAGGACCGGAGGGAGTAATAATAGAGATAACTTAATTTGAGTGACATATTAATATTAGTAAGTGGGGGAATCTTATGAGTGAAGATATGTGCGACGAAATTTGAAACAGACCAGCGGGCAGAGGGCAGTCCAACGTGGAAGATCCCCATTGGCTGCAAACACGTTTCTCACACCAATTCTCAAAAAGCATAACATTCAATGTTACAAGTTTTTTTTGCAGAACCATTAGGGTGCTCATCAAAATAATGAGCACCTCAAGTCCATCAAATCTGGAAAGTCCGACTTTTTTTTTTCAACTAAAAATTTTTAAATAAAAAATAATAAATGAGATAATTTTTTATTTTAAATTTCATACCTACTAAAATATTTTTTTCCAAAAAAAGATAAAGAAAAAAATTAAAGGATTAATGTGCAAAAATATCCATAAACCTATGCTCAATGTGCATCCAACGTCATAAACTATTTTCGGATGTAAAAGTACCCATAAATATATAAAAAGAGGGCAAAAATGACAAGTCTGTTAATAACACCAAACTTCCGTCACTTTTTCTAGTGGGCCCCCATAATATTAAAAAATTGCTTGAGTTTTAAAATTCTAGTAATTTTGAGATTTCAATAGATTTTATAGTATTAATTTGCATTCTATAGTATTTCAATGTAATTTTTCCAAAGTTCTTCCATCACTATTTCTCTTACTCTTAATAAAAGACATATTTACCTAATTTAATTAAATTAAGAAAATTAGTTAAGTTTATTAATATGATATGTATTTTCTAAAATACCCTATTTATCTTGCTTAATTCACTCCTTCTCTACCCTCCTTACTATTTATCTTTCTTAAAATACCCTATTAGGTTTCAATTAGAAAAAGATTGATAAATATGAAAATTATATTGTATATTTAGGATCAAGATCAATTCTTTACTCTTTATGAAACAAATATCATTTAAACAAATATCCTATAGAGATGTGCTCTAGGTTCTAAAGTCACCCAAATAATTAACAAACAAAAGTCCTATTGGAGAATGATGTTGGGTAGTTACTGATTGTCTGCTTTTGTTTATCAAAAAAAAAAAAAAAAAAGTCCAAGGTCATGCTTGATCTAAGAACAGAGTGTGAGAAGCTTAGAATAAATAATAAGACTATAAGTTGCCGTACCAAATAAAAGGAGTAAGCTTGTAAATAAAACTGGGTTCTATTCCATGTAAACTGCTGTAGAAATTGAAGACCGGGAAATCAGCCATATATCCCTACCCCTTATTCAAGACACAAGTCTTATCTTCTATATATATATATATATATATATATATATATATAAAACATATTTTAATAGGGGTGAAGGAGCGAAAATATACACGACTTTTTCTCCCAGGAGCGCCTACGACTTTTTCTCCCAGGAGCGCCCAGCACCATAACCTTTTCTTGGGAGCAAAAATACATATAATCTATCAAAATCAAAGCAAAAATACCATTGCAGTTAAAGAAGACTAACGTCTGTTAACTAGCACTTAAAAATACCAAAATGTCCCTCTCTCTGTCTTTGAACCAGGAAGAACTCTCTATTGTCGGACGAAGAAAATCGCAGTCGACCAAGAAAATCAACAAGAAGCAGATCTTTCCCTGTGAACTTCGCGAACTCAACAAAACAAATGAAATTTGGGTCGAATGAATTACCAAAGGGTTACTGTCGATCCTTCTCTTGCTCGATGAACCGAGAATCCACCAAAGATCAAGCAGATGTTGCTCGACTTGATGAAATTGTGAAAATGATGAGAGTGATTTAAAGATATGAATGAGAAGGATTGTCTAGCGAATCATCAGGGTCGAACTGAAAAAAAAAAACCACCTCCCACTCAGCCTCATATCCTCAGTTTGTAATCAAAAAGCATTTGGTGCGATAGAGATAATCAAACAAATTGAAATTGAAAACTGAATCCAAACAAATTGGATCTTCTCGATTGAATCGAAAATTGAAAAAACATGTTGTATGAACAAACTCCATATACAACTCTCAAGCAAAACGAAACCAGAAACCCAGATTGAAACCCAAACAAATTCGAACCTTAGATCCAGAACGAAAACCAGAAACCCATATCGAAACCCAGAAAAGTAAAGAATCAATTAATATATATCTTGATTCCTGAGAACAAAGACGAGAAAAAATTTCCCAAAACTCATATCGAAACCCAGAAACCACATAGGTCAATGAACAAGAAAGTGATTAGAAACCATACATGGCTGAAAACAAACAGAAACCCTCGATCAGAATCGTGTCGCCGCGAAAAAGTGGAGCTTTTCCATGGTCTCGGGGTGAAGATCTACCATGCAGAGATAAAAATCCAAAGAGGAAAGGAAATCGAATGAGGAGCGGCAGGGATCTGCTCAGCCATGGTTCAGAGCGCCACCGTCGCCTCTGGTAGAGGTTGCCACCGCTGAGAAGGAAATCGTGCTAGGTGAAGGGAAAGGGGAGACTCAGTAGCTTCTCTCTTTTTCTGATTCGAAGAGACAGACAAAATTAGGGCAATATTGAGGGGAATTCTGGAGCTTGGGAAATTCGAACAGGGCTAAATCATGAACCCAGAAATAGAGTCACAGAGTCGTCCTGTGTGTTTAGAAGAGGGAAGGATTTGGAAAGAAAGAGGAAGGGCAAAAGAGGGAATTAGAAAAAGTTAGGCATTTTTTAATTTTTTAAATTGTGTGGGGCCTACCAAAAAGTAACGGAAGTAAGTCTATTTAACGGAATGGGTATTTTTGCTCCAGTTTTAAAAGCTTATATATATTTTTGTTCCCAAAAAAAGGTTGTGGTGCTGGGTGCTCTTGAGAAAAAAGGTCGTGTGTATTTTCGCTCCTTTACCTTTTTAATAGCAATTTCATAAATCAATACATTTGAACCATCTAAAAAATGATCATTTCAATACCTTGGTGGGAGTGTCTTAAATCAAATATTAGCCTGAAAAGATTTAAAGTTAATTGGGCCAGTTTGCTATGTTGATCAGTTGAGTCAATGGACATTTCTTGTTATAAGTAAGCAGAAATTTTTAGGAAATATTAAAACAAATTCGTCATCAACTCTTTTTGACTCCAAGTCAAAAACACATTCTTTTTTGGGGTTTTTTTATTATTGTTTTAAGAACTTAAAAATTCCTGGAAGTCTTGGGAATGTTTCAAATACAAACCTTTTTTATTCTTGGCAATACTACGAACTCCATGTGTCCAAATAAAAAATAGTTTTTTATGGTTTAACGTAATTAAAATTTTATATACAAACGAAGAAAAAAGGTTAAAAAAAAGTTAGAAATTTCAAGGAAATAGTGAAATCTGTCTTTTTTTTTTTTTTTTTTTGGTGAAAAGGGGTATATCAACCAAATAAAATGTCAATAAATATTTAAAAAAATCGAGCAAACAGAGAGTAAGTACCTAAGACATCAATAGTGTTCAAGGCTTTGGTAGTATGTTCAACGATCATAGAGTGATAGCCACAATCTCTCTCCCCTGGTTGATATTATTCTCCCAGAAATTAATAACCAGTGATTGGTTGTCCTTTAGGGTCCATTTGGTATTTAGGATTTGTAGGGAAGGGAAAATTTTTATGAGTTGTATTTAAGAAAATTGAATAAGTGAGATTGCAAAATTTTAATATGTAAGATAAAAGAGGAAGAAAACTTAATTAAAAACTTGGGTAAATGAGCAAATATATATATATGCTTTACCCTCAAGAGCATTCAGTACCATATGCTTTTTCTGGGAGCAAAAATACACATGTAATAACATTTTTGGAGCAAAAATAACACCCACCGTTAATTCATCAGACATCTGTTACATATGAAGTTGATAGTAATAAATCCTTGCTCCAACGCTCATGCTTTCTGCTTTTCGTTCTTTGGTTCCGCTTCTCTATGCATTAATTGCATTCTCAATTATGCTTGTAGTTTGAATTTAATACGCTTCATTTGACTCCCCATTTCCACCATTTTCTTAAATCCTCGATCTGTACAGGGAGCAACCACATGAGTTCAAGTAATGGAAAAGTTGTGGATCAAAAGCCCTTCAGGATCTTCGTGGGTTATGATCCTCACGAAGAAGATATGCCTACCAGGTCTGTCGCCACTCAATCCTCTAGAGGTCCTCCATTCCCGTGGAGATTGCACCAACCAAGCAGTCTGATCTGGGGATGACTTTTGCTTCTAAACTGTACTCCCCCCTCTCTTTTTTTTCATCCTAATTGCTCTTGCTCTTGCTCTTACTTCTTATATGAAAAACGTAGACACAAATCAAAAACTGAATTTGTGGAAAAAAATAGAATACCCCTATTCCTAGCTCATAGAACAAGGGCATTAGATAAATGTATAGTATTGAAATCCGACATTCATTATTAATTGAGTCTTCCGCTGCAACGATTTTATATGCTTATGTGTTTTTATTTAGAGAAAAATCTAGGGTGAAGGTGCAGATTTGCCAACCAACTATTACCCGAGGAGCGTCTAGGCCAAATAACTATTGAGGGGACCAAAATTGCCAATCAACAATTAAAAAGTGAAAACAAACACCAAATAACTATTAAAAGTGAAAAAAAACCAAATAACTACTAAAAATAAAACAACTATCACAATTAAGTTAAAATATGAGGTACTGGTGTAGGACGGTGGCGGAAACGCTGGCGAAAAGAGTGGTTAAGTCTTCCTGTTAGAAAAGAAAAACACCAACAGAGATGGGACCCATGGGAGCAGGCATTGTGGCAGCAGTGGTTGCTGCTTGTGGCACGGAGGGATGAAACCAGGGTACAAGGTGCATGTCAATCAAACGTTGTGGACTACTGGATGAGTTCAAGAGAGTGAGTGGAACATGCAGCAACAATAAAAGCTTTGGAAAGGCCGACGTCGCTGACACTGTGACAGTCAATGGAAGACAGAGACACCAAGACAGTAACAGGGTAATAGTTCGTTGACAAATCTGCTCCAAATTGTGTTTTTTCACTATTTAATTGTTAATTGGCAATTTTGGTCCCCTCAATAGTTATTTGGCCTAGACGCTCCTCGGGTAATAGTTGGTTGGCAAATCTGCACCTTGACCCAAAAATCTAACATCTCCCGAACAGTGATATGGCTTTGATTAAACAGTAACTAGCTGAAAAATGACTCTGGTTGAATAGATAATAGCAAAAACCAAGAAAAACATGAACAAGTGAATAAAACAGAGTATGATGAGGGACTTACAATAATCTCTGCAATAACATGAGGCTGCCTCACGGGCTTGATGAGAAAAGCCAGACCACACGTGATGATCATCACGAGGTAGATTTGTAAGATGGCAAGAGGAAGAGCATAATCAACATATGCTAGGAATTAGTGGATGTTGTCGTTTTTAAGTTCCTGAGCAACAGTGATAAAGAACTCAATGAAGATGAATCTAAATGCTCTGAATCAAAGCTTGGCACACTAACAGACGTTTGGTCATTAACAGTAGGTGTGATTTTTACTCCATTTTCTTAATCACATGGGTACTTTTGCTCCCCAAAAAAGCATATGGTGCTGGACACTCCCGAGGGTAAAGCACATGTGTATTTTTACTCCTTTACCCTAAAAACTTTATATCCCACTTCTCTCATTTTTTTAAAAACCCAACCCAAAATTTTTTCCCTTCGCCCATTTTCCCTCCCTTCTTCTCATTCCAAACAAGCCCTTCATGGGTTTCCCAAGGAACCTAGAGATATTATTCTCTGGCATGTATTGCCTCTAGCATTCTATAGCAAGTGGTCACTTCCAAAAGACATGATCCCCATCTTCTTTGCCACTATTACAACGTTTTTTTTATTGCATCATCCGATATTCAGTTTAGGATTCGTGACTGCCACTTCCAACATAAATGTCTTCTCTAAGACTCAAGTTCCTAGGGGAATCTGGCGAGGCCTTACTCTTCTAGGCCAACTCTATTCATGCCACTTTTGCAGAGTTCACAAGTTGCACCAATAGTTAGATGCCTTTTTTTCTTGCTAGGCACATGTACCCTTCTTTTGGAGATAATCATATTCAAAGCACTGTCGGATATTAAAAGTGGGCACCTCACAAAGTGGAAATTCACTTTAATTCATCATGTTGTGAGGGATTAACCCCTTCCGTTAGACCCAACCGCCATTGGTGGTTAGACGCCTTTTCATTCTCTCATTTTGGTGAGGAGGTTATTTTTTAAAGCAAGCTAGAGGTCCAGTTTTGACCATCTGCGAGAAAAGACCATGAGTTGTCCAAGCAGCCCAAAAATTGAAGGGCTTTGGGTTGTGGCCTATTAGAGAGTGACGCCCAAGAACCAAAAGCAAATGGCTATCATCAAAGCTTTTGGTGACTAAACTCAAATTTACATTACATTTCAATTGAAAGGCTTGTTAGTACATAGTAGTTCATCATATATATAAAAATTGGGATGCAACTTCTGGCTTCCACTTTCAAATGAGGTACCCTAGTTTATAGTTAAAACCTTTCTAAAAATGTCATTCTTTTTTTTTTTTGGGGATAATAAAGACAAGCTGAAGCTTGAAAAGGGAAAGGAACTAGATTATAAAACTCTAGCCCCTAAAACAAAACAAAATAAAAGAAAACTAAGAATGGCAGGATCGCTGATCCTTCAAAAACATATCAAAGCATCCTTTAGGGAAAACAAGATTCATAGCCACGTTGGCACCAACAGCATCATGATGGCCTTGCTTGGCCATGAAGTCAGCACAAGAGATATTCTTTCTCAAAGTATGATGAAGTTCCACGCCCTAATCTCAGAATAGAAGGTCCCTATCTCCCCAATGATGTCCTTAAGGGGGTGATCAGTAGGAGAGTCTCTCATAAGGATATTGATAGCATCAAGAGAGTCAGAGTAGATAACAATTCTTTGAAAATCCATATTGAGACTAATCTGCAACCCTACCAAGATAGCGTAAATTTCAACTTCAATGACAGAACAGAGGCCAAGTGCTTTATAAAACCCTATCAACCAATCTCCATGGGAATTCCTCAGCACTCCTCCGTAAGCCGCTTGATGGTGATGAAGAACCAATCCATCCACGTCAATGTGAACAGTGTTGTCAGGTGGCGGGGTCCACGATTCCTCTTCAAGCATGTCAAGTTGAAAGATCAGATGCTTAAGCTTTTGATTTGCTCCATTTTCCATAAGAAGGTAGTTGCACCGGTGTAGCATCTCCCTGGTTTCTATGCTCTCTCCTTGAAAAATAAATTTACATCTGGAAGTCCAAAGGATCCAGCACCCTAGACTGAAGATTCTTGTCCATGAGAAGTTTTGAAATCTTCCCTTTCTGGGCTTGTGATTGGTGTTCCAATTAAGCCAAACCTTCAAGCTACTAGAGAAAAACTGAGAGAAATAGTTAGCTTTTAAAATTTGTTTCCACAAGTTTTTAGCACACTCACAATCATGAATTATGTGAATCACACTTTCCTCATAGTTACAATGAAAATGGCGACCATTATCATTGGTGAGGCCCCTCTTAGCCCAAAGAGAGTTGGTAACGAGCCTCTCATGACCAACTTACCACATGAACTATTTAACTTTCTTGGGCATTTGTCATTTCCACACTTAGGACCAAATATTGATAGTGGTCTCACCTCCTCTGTCAGAAAGGTATTGGTAGGTTGATTTGTTGGAAATTATATTGTAGGGGCAAGTCATTGTAATTTAAACATTAATGTCATTTAAAGTATTCTCCATTTCGTTATCATTTCATTTGCATGTTTATAGTGATAACTGTATCGTTGGATATATCTTATTGATTATCCTAAATGTCCCTAGTCAGTCATCTACGTGGAAGCGAAGATGAAATAAGACTAGTATGACTTTGATGAGGTATAGAGATACGAATCAAAATCATAAGCACTTCTAAGAGTACAAGGTGCTGGACCGACTCACTATGAGAAAGCTGCATGGATTTAGTCATAAGCTTATCTCATGTATAACCGCGTCACAACACCCTTTGACTTGAGATTATCACGGATTCCTATATGATGAGTCACTGATCTTTGACCTGTTCAAAAGTCACCTTTGACCAGGTGATGATAAAGGCTATGATCAGGATCAGTGGTTTTCATGCAAAGGAATGTGAATGGTTAAGATCAGATTTGTCCCTCACATTTGTAGAGAGATAATACTGGGCCCCTCGATGAGTGAGTCTGAGAAACGTATGACCATACTATGATGGAAATGAGTTTTCATTTCAATTAGACTACTCAAGAATTAAGAAAGTAATAGTCAAGAACAGGAAGTTGACATTATCCATGCATTATCCTTGACCAAATTATCACGTGACAAGGGACATGACATGGTTATACGATAGGTGGAATCGTGTCATTGATCCCCATATGAATTGAGTAGTCACAATGTCTTGCTAGAGGCCACTTGCAACTTGTGAGCTGGTACAGTATTGGCCCGCTGCCAATCTCATGTGGGTCTGCAGGGTCACACACAAGAATAACCCAACAAGAGCAAAAATGTCCAAATTCATTCAATCTTAGATATATCTAAGATTTAATGAATATTGTATTTAATCTAGGATGAATATATATAAACATATATATTATTAAATTCAAAAATAATATAATAATATTACTTAATAGAGATTATAATATTATTATATCATATTTGTTTTATATTTAATTTATTTGATAAAGTAAATATCTAAAACAAATAAAGATATTGTATCTCAGGTTTAATTTTTAAATAAAGATATCATATAGCTGATTTAATTAGAATTAAGATATAGTATCTCAAATTTAATTAAATAGATAAGATATCATATATCATATTTAATTTATAGAGATAAATTAAATCAGAAGGCTTTCAATTTGGACTAAATAAATAGATTAGTTTAAATCTATTGGATAGATTTAATTAATATATTATTTTAATCCAAATTCATATTTCAAGATTAATAGGGATTAATTTTGTATATATAATACGCTTATGGGTTTTAGAAAAACCTACGAGGCATTTGGTCATGCATATTAGAAAAGCCACGAGAAACCTTAGAGAGAAAGAGAAGAGACGCAAGAATACTGAAGGCGCTAGCACGCTGCCGTTGGTGTTGGAGGCCGTTCATGTGAACACCGGTAGAGGGAGTAGATTCGCAAAGTCGGCTCCTGTTGATCGAGTAGGTAGCCTACCAAATCAAATTGAACATGACGCTTATTAATTTGCCTACTTACGGTTCCTTTCTAACTTGATTTAAATGCCATTGATGGATCCTCCAATGAGATTCGTAAGTTTTTCTAATTCCACTGCGTGTACGGATCCCAACAGATTTAACAAAGAATCCCCCATCCTTATTAGCTCTCCAAGTAAAGCAATCTGATGAATTATTAGAGGGGGAGGGGGTGAGCATTTTGGATATGATATTGATAAGATCCGCGGTGAGGACTCAAGCCATTTGTGATTGTCCCACTATCTGTTAGACAGAAGATGATCCCTAACTGTCTCATCTTTGTTCACAAAGGAGGGGTGTTGAACAAAATATATGATTGATTGAGCAAGGGGGAGCCAAAGGTCAGTCCAAAACTTGGTTCCCTCCCCGTTGTTGACCTTTTTGCTGACATCGGTAAGGAATTTCTCCCAAACTTCAAGAATTGCTTTCCAAGCAAAGGAAGAGCTTCTCTTTCTGGAAACATTAGGCATGTGAAGGTCACCACAATTGTACTTGGACCACAAGCATTGGACCCAATGGGTGTCTTTCTTAGTTAGGAGGTTCCAACAAAGTTTCATAATTAAAGCTTTGTTTTGGCAACAAAGGTTTTTGAAGCCAAGACCCCCTTGCTTCTTAGTTTGAGTAGTTTCTTCCCATGCAATAAGATGCATTTACCTCACATCAACTTCCTAGGACCGGAGGAAATTCCGAAAAATTTTCTCAATTTCTCTGATAGTACATATAGGAGGAAGAGTTGATTGCATGTAGTGATTGGGCAGTGAGGAAAGAACAGACTTGATGAGCACCAAGCGCTCTACAATAGTAAGAAATTTACTCTTCCATGCAGACAGCTTATTCCTAGCTTTTTGCACAATAGGGTAGTAGGTGGCCTAAGAGACTCTTTTATGGATAATCGGAAGCCCCAAGTATTTACAAGGTCAACAGTAATTCCAATCCCAAGGAGATGGCTTAGCTCGAGAGCCTTGTTGAAGTTAACTTTTTTAGAGCAAAACATCCAAATTTATCAAGATTAATTATATGCCCTCAGACTTCACAGAAACTTCGCATTACTTTACGAACTTCAAGTATTTGGCTATTAGAAGCTTCTGTGAAGGAAAACATCATCGGCAAAGAACAAATGAGAAATATGGGGGCTACCACACTTGAAGAGAAAAGGCTTCAAGCGGTGCGCTTCACATTCAGATTTTATTAAGTGGTCGAGGCACTCCATACATAGGATAAAAATATAAGGGCTCGGAGGGTCGCCTTGTCTAACTCCTCTAGATGGAATGAAGCTCGGGCTTTCATCACCATTCCAGAGGATAGACATAGAGGTAGAGGTAGTGGAAATAGATGCCATAATGAGATCGATAGGGCTATTTTCCAAATTGAGACACTTAAGGGTGTTTTGAATAAACCCCCAGTCTAACCTGTGAAAAGCTTTCTCCATATAAATTTTGATAGCCACAAAACCTTTCTTTTTCCCAAATACTTTCATGGAGTGAATGATTTCTTGGGCTATAAGGATATTATCACAGGTAGATCTATTGGCCATGAAACTGCACTACTCTAGACTAATAAGATGGGGTATGATCCCTCTAAGCCTATTAGCAAGGAGTTTAGTAATAATCTTTAAGCTCACATTGCATAGGGAATTGGGCAGAATTCCTTTTGCAAAACAGGATTATCAACTTTGGGAATAAGAACAACTTTGGATTGATTTATACCTGACAAGTTGGAGGGGTTGTTAAAACATTTTTCGAACATTTCCTGATAGAGAGCAGAGGGTATTATCATCAATGATAGGGAAATTGAAACAGCACCCCTCAGGGTCTCTCATATAAGCGTCCTTGGTGTAAAGATTTTTAAAGAAGTTATGGGCCATCAATTTCAGAGTGTCATGGTCATCAGTACACTCCCCCTAGTCATTTTTAATGCCACCAATTCTCTGTTTCTTCCTTTTGACCATGGTTGATGTGTGAAAGAACCTTGTATTTTTGTCACCCCTATGAAGCGATTTACTTCTAGATTTTTGGAACCAAACGATTTCTTCCTGAGTAGCAACTTTATGGTAATCTTCCTAAAGCTTTCTTTCAAGTTGAAAAAGACTAGTTTGAAGGTTCATTTTCCTGCTTCTATCAATACCTTCCAACCGCCTCATCTTTTTTCTTCCTGGTGAAGTTTCCCACATGGTTCTCATTCCACTTCGAAGTAGAATCTCTGAAATTTTGAAGAGCATCAAGCCAATTTTTCCCTCACCAGGCTTCAGAGGTAATATCTTTAAAATCATTCTCAAGAGACCAAGCAACCTAGTAGGAGAAAGTTTTTTGAAAGCAATGGTGATGGGGGGAGGGACTAGAATTTACGACCACAATCCAATGATCAGATTTGAATTTAAGTTCATGCCGGACCATGGAATTAGGGAAGTAGTTGAGCCAATTGAAATTTGTGAAAACCCAATCCAATCTTTCTTTCAGACCCTGTTTTTCCCACATAAATTTTTCCCCGTAGACCCTCCCTCTATACAATCCCTAAAATGATTTATAGAGGTCCATGAAGGAACGCCACCACCAAATTTATCAGAAAGGGAAAGATAGGCATTGATGTCACCCAAAACTAACCAAAGAGAGGAGGAGCTATTGGCTAACAGATGAAGGGAGTTCCACAACGTGATTTTGCCAATAGAGTTAGTCTCACCATAATCCACAATCATAAGACTTAAGAGATTGGAACTCTGATTGATGACTTGGCAGTGAATCAACTGGGTGTTAGAGGAAATATAGGTGATATCAAAACTTTCATTGTTCCATAAGAGCCAAATACCACTAGAAAACCCAGTAGATTCCACACAAATCCAATGACTAACACCAATCTTGCAGCAAACATTATCACCACTAGCACCGCTAATATGAGGCTTAAGTAGACAAAGGATATCAATATTATATTTTTTTAACAATATCATTAACAAAAATAAGGAAGGTCCGATTACCGGCCCCCTACAATTCCATAAAGCTATAATCATTAAGATAAATGTAAAAGAATAGGGAGCATATACTTACTTGGCATGCCCAGCATTTGGTTCAACAGGTCCCAGCTTAAATTGTGTTTCAACTACCAAGAATTCTTGTCCCTCTGTAAAGTCTGCAATATCCTCAACATGCTCAATCATCTCGTCAAGAGGACTTGGATTATTAAGGTTTAACACCCCCCCCCCAGAGGTAGAGATCCAATTAAGGCAAGTTGGAGTTGTTCAATAGGCAAGCTCGCAGGATTACAATCTGGAACCACGAATGTTTTATGATTTTATAGAAAGATATTTACATGGACTATATTATGTGATCTTTGCCCTTTAGTTGTCTTAGTAGGGACATTTCCTTGGCCATGTTGTGTCCCATTAGCGATATTAGTGACATTGGACGCCTACCCACCTAGGAAAATAGCTTGCTTGGGCTCTGAAATAACAAGGCCCAACAGATTGGGATTTTGAAAATTGGCTTAGTCTAGAGAGTCAAACAGAACATTAAAAGAGTTGGGGTTGGAGGAAGCCTTAGGACGAACTGTGGTAGCATCTGAGTTTTATCCCTAGGCTTAAATAGGGTCTTGACTTTCAGCCCAGTTGTCTTAAGTGGTTGAAATTGAGGGCTGCTCACCTGTTGAGCATTTCCTTTATGCGTCCAGTGCTTTTCCTAAGGTTTTGCCCGAGGTCAGCTATTGTTTCTGATAGCTATTCCGGTTCCGCCATTTTCAGTATGGGTTTGCGCTGGTAAGTCCCCTGACATCAATGATCGTTCCTCTTCTGCGTTTTCAATGGCTGCAAATCGGTTTGTGTCTTTAACAGATTGACCTGTCACCATTTTTGAACCAGATTTTGATGGAGGCAGCTGACCCTCACTGACAGTTGGATCAGGCTGTTTGAGTGTATGACGCTTACTTCGGGTGAGCATCCAAGGACCAAAGGGTTCATCTTCATTAGCGGGTTTCGCCGTCATCGGAGTCTTCACGGTTTGTGGTGTCGGGTTATCAGCTCCGCCATGGGTGTCCGAGCTGTATTTGTAAGGGCAGTGGTCCTTCTTATGGCCAAGCCTACCAAAGATAAAGCATATGAGATTAAGGCCCTCATACTCAACTTAAAGATGGATCCGGCGGCAATGACCTTCATGACTAATTTCTTTTGTAAGTTTAGCTCAACACAGATTCTAACAAATTTCCCCCTTTCAATTTTTGAATTTGTTGCTTGTAAGTCTTGGAGGGTATTCATATCTACTTTAAGAGTTCTTCCAATTCTGTCTCCTAGTCTTAATATGCAGTGTTGGTTGTAGTAATGAATAGGAACATCAGGAATGCGAACCCAGGTGGCCACTCTTCCAAGGGGGTTTTGGTATGGGTTGAAGTAAGGGGTTTAGCATTGAATTAGAACACAACGTTGGTGAATCACCCATGGACCATCATAAAGGACTTTACGATAATGAGCTCTCCATAGTTCAAGGTCTTGGAATCTAACCACAAAGGAGTTGTTGGGTAGGTCAATAAGTTCAAAACTTGGAAAACCCCACATTCTTTGCAAGAGATTTTTTAGAACAAAAAGATTAAACCTTTTACTAAGCACAGTTAAGATCAAAGAATAGTTCCAAGGTTCACACCATTCATTGTATTCTTCTTGATTGCATGGCGCCAGTAGATACAGTTTCATAAGTTGTTTCATTTCTTCTATTTCCTCTAGTAACTTCTGAGAGATTTCCTTGTCATCGGTAAATAGGTCTTCGTCCTCCATAGTGGTGTTGCTTTGTGCCACACCATTGAAACCCATTAGGGAAGCACGATAGGAAGTGAATTTTGGGTGATGTCCTTCCTTTGGGCCCCCTGTTTCATTACCAACAGAGGGTTATCCTCGACAAAGGTTTCCTCATGAACAGGTTCAAAATTGAGTCATCCATTATAGCTTGTGGAGTATCCTCCACCTTCTTCTTCTTTTGATCATCCTGCCCTTTTGCCGGTGGCCGGTCTAGCGACACTTTGCATTGACTAGAATCCATCATATAGGTGATACATAGTTCCTAAGAGACAGAGAGTTTTTTCGCCAAAAAAAGAAGTTGGATATTGAACAAAAATGTCATCCTTTGTCTACATTACTTCATTTTAAACTATGTTCAACATGATTGATTTAAAACAAGATCTGTTAAATAGTCAAAATAAATTGAAAAAATAAATCTATACATGCAACCAAGGTAACCTTTTTAAAAATTTTAATCGTGTTATAAAACTAATGAACATGGAAGAAAGTAGAACAGAGAATACAAAAGAGAGAGGAGTCATTCTTATTCATCTCATAGTATGTTGAGTGTGAGGCTATTTATAGCCTATGAAAGCACATACCTCACTCATTAATTTGCAATATACATTGAGCATTTCCTACAGTACAGCACACTAACACCCATACAATTGCTTTCCCAGTTTCCGATTGTGGGCTACTAGGCGGCAAACATGTGCTACCTACATACCTTTATATATATATATATATATATATATATATATATACACACACACACACCCAAATGATTCTGATGAATTGGGACCGAATGTGGAAAAATAAAAATCAATGGATATCTACATAATTAATATATTCATAACAAAACGACAATTGTAAGATTTTTTTATAACCGATCTTAAGATTAATTACCTATATGCATGGGTGGAAATAAGCTAAACCTACGGCTTAACCTAACCTATTTAGTAAATAAGTCATGCTCATACTCAAGCCTATTTTTAAACCTATTTAGATAAACAGACCATACTTATTTTCATTGGGTTAGCCTATTTAATTTTTTAAAATTTATACTATAATATAATTCAATATAATATAATTTAAATAATTTTATAAATTATTTATAAAATTTTAATTCTATATTTCACATCTCATTGTCATTTAAACACACTCAACCCTTGCATTTTTTAATCCTTCACCCTTACCTCTCTTTTCTTCTATCTAGAGTTGAGCAACGGGCGAACCGGGCTGCCCCGGGGGTCAACCCATGTCCCGCCCGTTTATTTTACACTGGTACAAGCCAGCCCCATACCCATGACAAACCCTGTTTAACCCACGCAAAACGGGTACGGGTTAAACGGGTATTACTTAAACGGGTCCAGGGAACCCGTTTAAGTAATTTGGGCTTTTTTATTTAAAAAATAGTTTTTTGGCCCAGCATAGTTTTGGGCCCAAAACAGATTTTTCTCTTGCGTTTTTTTGGGCCTAGAGTAGTTTTTTTTTGTTTATTTGTTGTGCTTTTTACCAATTGCCCAAAACAAAAATAAATATAGAACAATATTTGAGACTGACCAATTTGGTTGAGTCAAAACGCAGCCATACACACAAGGAAGTGGAATTCATAGGACGACATTTTCTTTGGATTGCCTAATCATCAACAGAAACGCAAATACATGCACATATCACAAAACAAATAGGGAAAATTCCAATTAAATACCACTTGAATTTGTAAAACCCCCAGAAGTCCGTCGAATTTGCAAAAAGACTGAGAGGTGACAAGGACTTTTGTGGGTTTTGCAAATTCGCGCCAAATGACTATTTTGCCCTCAGAGTTAAATAATTAAAAAGAAAAAAGAAAATACCCCTGTGGTGGGCCCCACCGCCGGTGGCTGGCAACCACCACCTCCGCCGGTGGCCGGCAGCCACCACCGGTCGCCGGCCACCGGAGGGTTTTTTTTTTTTTGGCGGGGGTGGGATGTTTTAATAAAAAACATTGCAAGTGTGGGGGTGGGGTTTGAACCCCCAACCCCCCACACAAGAACCAAGTGCCCAGCCAGCTGGGCTACTTGGTTCTTTTATTATACATATACATTAATAAATATATATTCTTCTTGACATTTGTTTAACGGTAATTACCATTCGATAAACGCCATTTACCATTCCACAAACGCCATTTACCATTCCAGAAACGCCAATTACCATTTTTTTCACAGGGTGCCATTGTTTACTCTTTCATGCATGTTATGGATAACAAAAAAAACGCCACTTTAACCATTCCACAAACGCTATTTACCATTCCACAAACGCCATTTACCATTCCAGAAACGCCAATTACCATTTTTTTCACAGGGTGCCATTGTTTACTCTTTCATGCATGTTATGGATAACAAAAAAAACGCCACTTTAACCATTCCACAAACGCTATTTACCATTCCACAAACGCCATTTACCATTCCAGAAACGCCAATTACCATTTTTTTTCACAGGGTGCCATTTTTTACTCTTTCATGCATGTTATGGATAACAAAAAAAACGCCACTTTAACCATTCCACAAACGCTATTTACCATTCCACAAACGCCATTTACCATTCCAAAAACGCCAATTACCATTGTTTTCATAGGGTGCCATTTTTTACTCTTTCATGCATGTTATGGATAACAAAAAAAACGCCACTTTAACCATTCCACAAACGCCATTTACCATTCCACAAACGCCATTTACCATTCCAGAAACGCCAATTACCATTGTTTTCATAGGGTCCCATTTTTTACTCTTTCATGCATGTTATGGATAACAAAAAAAAATGGACACTTTAACCATTCCACAAATGCTATTTACCATTCCACAAACGCCATTTACCATTCCAGAAACGCCAATTACCATTGTTTTCACAGGGTGCCATTTTTTACTCTTTCATGCATGTTATGGATAACAAAAAAAAATGACACTTTAACCATTGTGCAAACGCCATTTACCATTCTACAAACGCCATTTACCATTTCAGAAACGCCAATTACCATTATTTTCACATGGTGCCATTTTTTTTGTTAATTGGCCATTGTTTTCACATGAAAGAGTAAAAAATGGCACCAAGTGAAAATAATGGTAATTGGCGTTTATGAAATGGTAAATGACGTTTGTAGAATGGTAAATGGCGTTTGCACAATGGTTAAAGTGTCCTTTTTTTTGTTATCCATAACATGCATGAAAGAGTAAAAAATGGCACCCAGTGAAAACAATGGTAATTGACGTTTCTGAAATGGTAAATGGCGTTTGTGGAATGGTAAATGACAGTTGTGGAATGGTTAAAGTGTCATTTTTTTTGTTATCCATAACATGCATAAAAGAGTAAAAAATGGCACCCTGTGAAAACAATGGTAATTAGCGTTTCTGAAATGGTAAATGACGTTTGTGGAATGGTAAATGGCGTTTGTGGAATGGTTAATGTGTCTTTTTTTTTTTTGTTATCCATAACATGCATGAAAGAGTAAAAAATGGCACCCTGTGAAAACAATGGTAATTGGCGTTTCTGGAATGGTAAATGGCGTTTGTGGAATGGTAAATGGCGTTTGTGGAATGGTTAAAGTGGCATTTTTTTTTGTTATCCATAACATTCATGAAAGAGTAAAAAATGGCACCCTGTGAAAAAAATGGTAATTGGCGTTTCTGGAATGGTAAATGGCGTTTGTGGAATGGTAAATGGCGTTTGTGGAATGGTAATTACCGTTAAACAAATGTCAAGAAGAATATATATATTTGTTAATGTATATATATAATAAAAGAACCAAATAGCCCAGCTGGCTGGGCACTTGGTTCTTGTGTGGGGGGTTGGGGGTTCAAACCTCACCCCCACACTTGCAATGTTTTTTATTAAAACATCCCACCCCCGCCAAAAAAAAAAAAACCCTCCGGTGGCCGGCGACCGGTGGTGGCTGTCGGCCACCGGGCGCCGGAGGAGGTGGTGGTTGCCGGCCACCGGCGGCCGGCGGTGGGGCCCACCACAGTGGTATTTTCTTTTTTAAAAAAAAATTATTTAACTATAAGGGCAAAATAGTCATTTGGCGCGAATTTGCAAAACCCACAAAAGTCCTTGTCACCTCTCAGTCTTTTTGCAAATTCGACGGACTTCTGAGGGTTTTGCAAATTCAAATGGTATTTAATTGGAATTTTCCCAAACAAATAACTAGTAGCTTGAACAACAAATCTGCTTCAAATAGAAGATAAATTTGAAAGAAGACCAAACAAGAATTTGAAAAGGAAACTTGCAGATCATAGATCGCAAGGTAAAACCCTAATGCCCAAACCTATATCCAAGAATCTCGACATTCCAAACTAAGCAAGAAAGAAATCGTGCACAAGAATTTATAAATAATAATAAAAAAAAAGGTTCCTTTGCGGATAGGAAAAGCGTTAGCACACAAAGCACGATGTCTGGGAGGGAAGGAAGAATTAAAACCTCCAAATGAACTCAGAGAGAACAATTTGCACGCACAATTCCACACAAGATGACGAAAATGATACATAGTTAACCTAGATGGAAATTCACCTTATCAGAGGCTTTCGGGTGCGAGACTCAAGCCAAAGAGAGGGAAGGGGGTTAGAAGGTGAGAGAAAGGTTGTGACACACAGAAGACGAGAGTGAGAAAACGATCCCTCCTTAGGAAGTCATTGAAAAAATAATAATAATAATAAATAACAGCACATAAATACCCCGTACCTCAACTCGTGGCCCGCCCGTATAATGAAAATAGGTACAGGGCAGCCCCGTACCCATGACGGGTCCAATTTAGGCGGGCTTAATCTGGGGAAAATTCTACGGGGTGCTGGCGGTTGGACGGGTTGCAGGACACTTGCTCACCCTTACTTCTATTACTCAAGATGGCAACACTAATTCGTTCCCCCTCTCCTTATTTATGTGGCATGCTAAAACATAATAATCACTATAAATTTATTTCAATGCCAAATAAAATATTATAATCTTAATAGGAGGAGTTTGTCTCATTTTATGTGGGAAAAATAAAAGAGGTAAAATCTAGTTTTATATATTGCTTATTATACTTGGTCGATTTTAAAAAATATATCTCATTAATCAACAACAATTAATTTCTTATTCCTATGTATTTGGACGACTATTATCACTAAGCGTTCTTTTCATTTCCTTACTAAACCCTCATACTATGACAAAAAAATGGATCATGTGCTTTTAAAATATAATGTATGATTGTAAATAGGCTTGAATGGTTATATACGAATTTGAGGAATAAGTTTGTGACCCTATTTAAAGACCTACATTTTCCTAAACCCTCATGCTATGACCAAAAATGGATCATGTGCTTTTAAGACATACCATTCTAGTCCTATTTATAAGTCTCTTTTGACCAAAAAAATTTGGTCATATTTATAAGTCTCCTTTAAAAGTGGAGCCAAATACCCAAAAGGGGGAGTGAATTGGGTATTATAAATTTTTTTGAAATTGCTCTGTTTTTGAACTATGAAAACAAGGATAAACAGAGTGAGGGAAAAATAGCAAGAAAAGCTTGAATTTCTCTTTGTAAGACCAAACCTCGAAGTTTCTCTGCAAACCTCGAGTTTTGCTCTCACAGTGAGTTTTACACAGTTGACAGCAAAACTTCACACTTTGTTTACAATTATTGGTAATCATCAAAACCCTTAGAGAACTAACATCCTTTGACCAAATAAATAAGATTATGACAATTTTGCCCATATTAATTGTACCAATGAAAATAGAGAGAGAAGAAAGAGTTGAAGATACCCAATCATAAATGAGGGTAAAATTAAAAATTCACCTCATAATTATTGAGCTAACTACCTTTCCTTGGTATGTGTAATTTGGTCAAAAAGAGACTTATAAATAGGACTAGAGTGGTAACATATGATTGTAAATTAGCTTGAAGGGTTATATGAATTTAGAGAATATGCTTTTAAGCTTATTAAAAAGTATACATTTTAAGTATTAAGTATGCTTTTTAAAAAGGCCTTAAGGCCTTTTGAAGGCTCAGACTCAAATCTAAATAAAAAACTATACACAGGCTCAGACTTTGAATCTTTATTATAGGCCCAAACCTATTTAAGTAAAGTTTAACCTATCATAACTTATTTCCACCCCTATAACTAGCGGAAGTTAGTTTGGGTGGAAGACGCTCTGGTCGCTTAAGCAAAAGGTCTCAGTTTTGAGCCTTTATGAATGCAAAAAACTTCCCTGAGAGAGATTCCTGCTTTAATGCCGGATAGAATTTCAGAGTGATTGCACATTTTGCCACCATTTTTACTATTTTTTTAAAAATTATTTCCACCCCTAATGTTCGTTGCCTCTCGGGGGGAAAAATACAATAGTCATTGCAATAAAAGGTGAAAATACAAAAAAGATAGCCTTTATTTATTTATCTTTTGGTGACAATACCGCATTTATTTTAAATTACATTAATTTTCAGTATTTTAAATTAATTGCAGATCATCACAGATAACAAACCTAAAAAATCACTAAATACTTTGTCATTTTCATCAACCGGTGAGTCCCAACTTGCAAGTGGATTGATGATTCTAATATTCCGCTTTTTCTATTTTGGTGAATGAATTATAAAAATGAGACAATGACATATGAGATTCGACATGAGAAATAATTTTATTTACGTCACAAATTTTAGAAATGTCATGGAAGAACTATATTTAATATTTTAGGAAATTATTATCATAATATTTTATATTTTAAAAATTTTAAACCTCTTTTATACTGCAGTTATGAGCTTTTAAGGTTACACTTTGACATTTTGTATTTATTTAATTATTCATTTAATTTGATACTAACATTATAAAATACTAAATTCGAATTATCCATTTTTTAACCTAAGGTGAATATCGGATTCTAAGTAAAAAGGAAAAAAGAATTAAAATGAGAAGAAATGGCAAGCACCTCGTAGCGCGACGGCACTAGGGCTAACCTTAGGAGCTGGCCTTTCCCCTTGTCCAGGGTTCGAGCCCTGCCTCCCCCTCTCCCACTGGTTATATCAAAAAAAAAAAAAAAAAAGATGGACCCAAGCTCTTGCGTCTTGAATGTTTTCATATAGAAGCAGTGGGTATTTGAAATTAGTTGTAATTTCAATATCATGCCAAAAATGTTAGAATAAGAACAATGGTTCCTTAGTCTAACAGTTAGTTCTCTATATTTTTAATGTTTTGATGATAATAAATATAATGTAAATAAGTCAATAGATTCATGGTTAAATCATGTTTTATATAGTTAACTTGAATCTATAATATGTTTGGAAGTTTTGCATTTGTTGGCTTAAGCTAAAATGGTTTTGCCTTGGAGTTAATAAATTAAATCGATGCAAGCCTCTAGTTAAATCCATGTAAGCCTCTAGTTAAATGATGGAAAAGATTTAAATAAATATTGTTAACTCCAATCAATTATTTAATTGCCTCAAGTCATATCTTTTAATCTTGAGATTTTGAAACTATCGATTTTGACCTGTGAATATGAAGTTGATGACTCAAGTCATTAACTCAAGTCATGACTTATTAACTCAAGTTAAACCTTCTATTCCTTTGTAAAATATCAACTTTAACTCTTGAAAATCAAATTGATGACTCAAGTCATTCACTTACTAACTCAAGTTAAGTCTACATTTGGCCATCTCTTTTGAAAGCATTGAGTTTCACTTTTGAAAATCCAGTTGATGATTTAAGTCAATGACTCAAGTCACTCACTTATTCACTCGAGTCAAGCTTTCATTTGGTTTTTTCTTTAGAAAGTATTAGGTTTAACTTTTGCATTTCAAATTAATGACTCAAGTCATTAACTCAAGTCATTCACTCTTCATATCAAGTTAAGCTTTCAATTCTCTAGTTTTTGAATGCATCGACTTTGACTCTTGCATATCAAGTTGATGACTCAAGTCATCAACTCAAGGCAATTACTTTTAAACTTCAAGTTAAGAGGTCAACTTGCAAATTTTTCAAAGCCATCGACTTTAACTTTTGCACATCAAGTTAATGACTCTAGTCATTAACTCAAGGCATACTTTCAAGCTTCAAGTTAGAAAATTAAACTTGGGAATTTCGAAAGGAATTTCACTTGACTTTTGTTTATTAAGTTAGTACCTCAAGTCATCAACTCTAGTCAATTATTTCTCAACTCAAGTCATTGACTCAAGGCAATTATCTATTTGAATCAAGTTAAACCTGCAGCTCGTCTTTTACGAAGAAAGAGTCTTTGACTCTTGAATATCAAGTGACTACCTCTAGTCACTTACTAGAGCCAATTAATTTTTACCTCAAGTCAAGTAATAATTTCCTTCGACTTGCTTCTTTAACTTGTGGAAAACAACTTTGTCTCTAGTCAAAGCTTCAAGTTTACTACTTCCAAACTTTAATTCTCTTATAAAGTTAACTCGTCCCAATTCATTTATTTTCTTGTCTCAAGTCATTAGCTCCAGGCATCAACTCTTTAACTGAAAGTCATATCCTTTTAGTTATCAAATCATCGTCTCCAGAAAATCAAATTCAATTAATTGTGATTTATTTCCTCAAATCATTACTCATTACTATTCTTAATTTCTTTTAATCAATTTGTTAATGAGTTACAGATTATTAGAATGAGGATCAACACAGGATATCGATCAAGGCAATCTGACATTTATTAAACTTGTCTATTCGAGAAACTCAACCAACAGACATACCTCTACAACATTCTGGACAAGAATATTTCATTTCTTTTGCTAGATTTCAATGGTCATAATCACAATTACAAGAATAATGACCGCGATTATTCAACGGTCATAACCACCATTAGAGGAATAATGACGGCGATTATTCCAACTCTTCTGCTTCATCTCTAACGATCATTTTAAAGAGCCTCAACAAATATTTCTTCAATCTTCAACTACTATAAATACTCAAAGGTTTGAATTCATCAAGACGTACAAAAATGCATACACAGACAAAGCACTCAAAGCGATCAATCTTTATTCTGTTTATATCTTCGGATATTATTGAGCCTCAGTGTTATCAACATCTACTCTGTGAGAGAGTTCATTTTCGTGTATATCATTCATTGTAAGAAACTTAAGTCGTGGGACTTGGAGATTCGGTAATTAGAGTACAACTTGTAAGAGGGAGTATATCCTAGAGAGAGGATAACTTTCAAGTACAGATTATGTATCTGATTGTGTACAATTACAACTTGTAAGGGGGAGTAAGTCTTAAGGAGAAAAGATCATCCTGAGTTACAGAGTATGTAATTGTTCTTGAATAATAGTAGAAAATCTCAGAGTATCTGAGTACTGGACGTAGATCAAGAGTTGGATCGAACCAGTATAATTCCTCTGTGTCATTTCTCCTTACTTTTCTTACTACTTTCATCGTTAATCTATTGTACGTCAAAAGAATTTTGAGATCACCTATTCACTCCCTCTAGATGATATTTCACCTCCTCTAACCATAGCCAAATAAATGCATGTCACATCAAACTTTATGCCATGTATAATTTTATAGGGGAATGACTGATTTTCGATTTGTGGTCATATAGCTTTGGAGATTTTTGTGAAAAAGTAATAGATCACCCTAAAAGTGTTTTAAAAGAAAAAAAAAGAAGAAGAAGATCAACATCATCTAAATTTAAGCATAAAATAAATAAATAAATAAATAAGCCTATAAAAGACCACTAAAGTGACATTTAATAATCAAAATAAACTCTTACAAATTTTTAATTCAAACTTAACGTTATGAACTTTGACAACCTTAATTTCTAGGGTCAACAAAAGCTAGCACAATAGCTCAAACAGTTTGATTATATGAAGACTATGTTCCATAGAATGTGCACGCGTGCCCCCGCAATGAGAAGAAAATATTTAATCAAAATGTCATATTAGTTGGTACTTGAGCATTCTATGTTACTTAACTCTTCATCATAAGCTCTGAACAATACAATTATTATAATACAATAAGTCAATTAATAATCTGGTAGACTATCAAGTTTATACCATTGAGGAGCCAACAATGACATGAAGAAGAACCAAGTTACAAAATCCATTTGAACCCATATCAATAATATTCCAAGCCCAAAACAATTATACAAAAATCGGAGAACTAAGGAGGCCTTTACTTTTTCATGTCAAACTCAAATAATACAAGAAAGTAGAGAGGATAACATGAATAGTACTTAAGGTACAGCGAGTTAAACTAATTTAGAAAGAAAGACAATGATTTATACATATAAAATTAACATTGCCTAGATGCAGCCAATGGCGAATAGAGTACAAGAGACACTGATGTTTTTGTTATGTGGAACATGAAATGCCATAAAATTGGTATCACAGATTATTGCTTAGCAACAAGGGGAAGTGACGAGGGTAAGAATGTCTTTTCATCCTTGCTGTATTTTGTACAAGCCTGGGCAGGAAGCAACCGTATTGCACAAAACCAAATATATCCTTGTCAACACAAAAGATTAAGACACTCCCAACTTAAAGTCTCAACAAGGTAATAACAAGACCATCACAAATTCCCTCTTAGAGTATACAATGAAATTATCTGTTTAAAACTTAAATTCAATTATCTGAGTAAATTGCCATTTGATATCCTGAAACCCCATATAAATACAATTTTACCATTTAGAAAGTTGAAGGTCAACAAAACTTGCAAAAAAGATTACATTTTGATGGATTAATTCTGAAAATTGTGTGGAGTAAAATGAGGTTAATCAATTTCTAAAGACTAAATTGACAGAACATGCATCTTCCAAGGACTTCAATAGCTTACTTGGCTTGCTTCTTAAACATTGTCAATAATTAATACACAAGAAAAATTATCAAGAGCTTGACTTATTTGTTAGAGACTTAGAGCAAGCTGATAGCTAAAGAGGTAGTTGCAAAACGAGATACGGAAATCAGGATGTTCAGTAATAGAAAAGCACAGGGTAAGTTAACTAGATAGTCAAAATGACAGGAACCTGATATTAGGGAAGTGAGAAATCCAAAGGCTTGAAGCAGTCCATTTGCTGCAACTACTTCCATGATCGCTAATTTGACACTTTTAGTTTAGGTTCGTATTGCTCATTCTGCATCCATGGAAGATGGGGTTAATCAAATATATAGATTTAACACCATATACCTCATATTACCGGCCCAAGTAAGCCGAAAATTAAAAGAAACAATACGAAGAACCTATAAATCATATTTATTACTGTTGTTGAATTCCTTCTCTAAGTGTTCATTGATATAGAGTCTCCCAACCTCCCCAAACTGATACAAGTTTTAGAACACACCATAAAGATGTTAACAGAGAGCAGAGCAAGTTTAAGTATAGGAAATAGAGGGAAGCCACAAACCTCAACTAAGGTGCTACACAGAGAGGAACCCATCCAACAAAAAAGCGATATTCAGCCTAGTAACTCAGAACGTTCTTTGTTCAGTAGTGGCACAAAAAAAAAAGTCGAAGTTTCATATGAATAATTCAAGGAACAAACTCAAAAGGGAAACATTTTGAGTTCTACTTGGTCGATGCCTGATCTGCCAAACCACACAAATTGATCAAGAAACAGAAAAGTAGACAGCATTCCATCTTTGGACTGGAAATATCATGAGAAAGAGGAACAGAATAAGAAGGGAGTGAGTATATTAAAAAGGAGGAATATCGCAAATAAAGCTTTTAAATTAAGGGAAGGGGAGTTCCACGTGGAGCAATAGATTGAATATCAGTGACAAACTGCATATTAAAAGAAATTTGAGAGGAGACCAATAGCTTGCTCAAAAAATGTATTGAAACTTCCTTTTACAAGTTACTTTCCAGTTTTGCCACAGCAGAAACAAGGATTAATATGCACAATAACATAACATAAATATATGATACTCTTCACTTAAATAAATCAAGACTTGTCCTAAAAGAAAAGGGAATTAAGAGAATACAAATAAGTAAAAAGATTTAATCCATATATATAAGTTACAAGGAGTATGTTTTCTAAAGAAGAAAACAAAAAAGAATGAATGAATGAATGAATGAATGAATGAATGAAGAGTAATTATTTAGGATTAAAACAGATAATCTAACCTTGAATAGAAGAAAACCTTTGGAAGCCAAAGTGGTTGATCTGTCGACATTCTGGGCATATTTCGCTTAGATATGAAACCAGAAGACCATGTTCTGCTCTGGTTGCATCCAGTTACTCATCTTATATGCTTATCAAGGCTGCAAAACAAAATCAAAGCACAATTCTGTTGCAAAAGAATCATTGCAACAAAGGAAAAAGGAAACTTGTACATCTATTGAACTCATGTAAAAGAGGTGTGTAGTTTCACACACATTGGAAAGAAAAAGCACAAAGGTATTTCACACATTATGGAAAGAGCAATAAAATATGGCAGAAGGACGAAACATTGACTCAGGTCACACAAGCATGATAACCATGGAAATTTACATACACTAGCAAGAAAATGATAATCATAGGTTTGTTTGAAAATTTAGCCTTCTTGTAGCAATAAATCGTTGTCCATTAGTAACACTGTACGGTCTACATCTATCTCAAAAATGGAAAGGAACCAAAGGCAACACAGAAATTTTTTTAAGAATTTTATTCACCATCAAAAAAGGATTTTACTTTTCATCTTTGCTGTCATTTGAACAAGCTAGGAGTAGGAAACAACTGCATTGCAGAAACCAAATACATCCTTGTCAATAAAAAACAAAAAAAAAAACAAAACTAAGAAAGAAAAGAACACTCCCAACTTAAATCTCAAACCAATTAAGGACACGACCATTTGCATCCCTTGAAAACCAACGAATATGATTTTAACATCAACAAAACTTGCAGGAAACTATACATTGATGGATTATAAAAGTTGTTTGGAGTAAAATGATGTTAATCAATTTCTAAAGACTAAATTGACAAGAACACACATCTTCAATGTTACATATACCTTACTTCATTTACTTCTTAAACTGTGACTTATTTGTTAGTGAAAATTGATAGCTATACTTAGCAGAGTAATTTTTTGAAACTTGCTCAAAGTATTTGTTTTCTTATTCTTTTAACTGCAGAAGCAAAGAATAATATTACACCAGTAGAAATATCAGATTCTATTCATTTAAGTAAATCAAGACTTAACCCAGAAGAAAAGGGAACTAATTAAAATGATGAAGATAAATAAGAAGACATATATGAAAAATCCATTTAAATAAACTACAAGGAGTAAACTCACTCAAAGAAGATAAACAAATGCATAGAATAATTATCTCAGGATAAAACAGAGTAATTTGACGAAAAAGCTTTTCCAGCCAAAATGGTTGATTTGTCAACATTCTCAATACCACCCACTAGATTACCCTGCATATTATGTGCCTAATTTCAGCCTTTTCAAAAAATAAAAAACAGAATAAGGACAATAATTTTACTTCATAACTGTAGCAATATATCCTTACCAGTGAAAAGAAAGGGAACAAGGTAAATTATTTAGGAATTCAATTCACCAGCTGCTTTATTTAAATTTCTTCATTCCAACAGACACTTGGCATGAACAAAATGGTTGGATGCAAATAACTAACCGCCTCACTTAGTTCCAAACAACAAGAACACAATAGATAAATGCTCTACATCTATAACAAAATTTTGAAATCCGTTTTTTTTTGGGGGAAATTATTGAAGTTTGTTTGACAAGTATTAACTGAAAATTTGTGAATAGAAGTCACAAGCCCAAAAAGGATTAGAACAGACTATACCATGTCACAATCTATGTATACAAACAATATTTACTGCTAGGTGAGTAATAACACTCAAGTTCTTTTAGAAGAGATTTCCTAATTAATTAATGCCAACACATTCAAGGGGCAAAAAAAAAAAAAAAAAAACTAAGAATCTAACACAGACCATACCATGTCATAATTTAACCAATGTCACACTCACAAAAAGGTGATATTAATCAATTTCTAAAGAGGAAATATTGACAGAACACCCATCTTCTATATTTTAAGAACATCAATGTTATATATATAGAGCTTACTTCATTTGCTTCTTAAATATTGTCAGTAGTTGATACACAAGAAACATCATCCAGAGCTTCGCTTATTAGTCAGTTCAAGTTGATCTGAGGTAGCTACAAAACCAAATATGCAAGTTTAATAGAAAAACGTAAGTTAACTTAATAGTAATCACAATGTCAGGCACCTGATATTAGAGGAAGTGACAAATCCAAAGGCCTAGTATTGCTTGATATTGATCATTCTGCATTCATGGAAAATGGGGTTAATTAAACTTAGATTTAACACCAATGAAACCATGTTAATGTGCCAAGGTGGGAAAATAAAAAATAAAAATAAAGAAGAAACTATGAAGAACGTATACATACGTCATATTCAATATTGTTATTGAGTTCCTTCAACTTTTTTATTGATGCAGAGTCTTCCAAGCTCCCTAATCAACTCAGTGCTTTTTTTGTTCTGTATATGCACAAAAAGAGTGTGTGTGACTCGTTTGCTCAGTGGAAATTGTGCTAGAATTGTGATTCAAGGAACCAACATAAAACTTGATGAAACATTTTGAGTCCAGCCTTATAGATGTTTTCACCTTCCAACACACAAATTGATGCAGGAAAAACAAAAAGCTGACAGAGCAATGCATATTTGGACTAGAAAAAGCATAACAAGGCAAAAAAGGAGGAACAAAATTAAGGGAAGGGGAGTTCCCTGAGGAGCTAGACTCATCAGAGCATGAAGGGCATTGACAAAGTACAAAATAATTTGCAAAATAAATGTTTTGAAACCGTTCTCTAAGCATTTGTTTTCTTATTGGTTTAACTGCAGAAGCAAGCAATAATATACTCACTAGTAATTAAGAGGATGAAGATACGTAAGATGACATTTTTAAAAAGACTATTTAGATAAACTACAAGGAGTAAAATACTGAAAGAAGCAAACCAACAAGAATAAAGAAATGCAAAGAATAATTATTTCAAGATAAAACAGAAAATTGTAATCTTGATCAATAGATGATAAACTTTGCGAGCTAAAATGGTTGAATATTTGTCAATATTTATAATTCTATCTCAGACCATGAAAAGAAAGTTTTAATGCAAATAACCAACTGCCTTCAGATCCAAACAACAAAAGCACACTAAAAAAATGCTCCACCTCTGTATCAAAATTTTGAAATCGTTGAATGCACTTCTGATAAATATCAAGTTAGAATTTGTGAACAGAAATCAGAAGCACAATAAGTGAAAACTATACCAAGTCACAATCAATGTACGCAAACAATATTTACTACTATGTGAGTGACAACACTCGTGTTCTTTCAGCAGAAATTTCCTAATTAATTAATGCCCTTTTCCCTTCCCCTTCTACCATGTCATGGACATGCTACATAACCAGCAATAAGAGAATCATTCAGGCAACAGAATTGCAATTAGGTAGAGAATCATTCTGAAGAAACAATGGGTCATTACTATTCAGGACAAAATCTAGCCATACTGTGTTTGACTCTCTTATCAAACTCAAAACGACAATTCAAACTGCACCAAAATAAAGCACTTCAAAGCAATTTAAGGCAGGAGTTTGGACTAAACTTTTCAAGATAGAAATAGGAGATAAGGGGAAAAAAAAGTCAGTCAGTGCGTACATGTGAACAACCTCTGTTGCCCTCTTCTTGCCCAAAAGGTAGCCCGTCAAAGCATCCTCCATTCCTGGAAAAGGGCATTTGCAGAAGATTACGCATACCGGTTAGGATCAATAACCCAATAAGAGAAATCAATCTGACCCTAGAAATGAGGGATATTGCGTACCAGAAAGTGGAGAATCTCTGGGGAGCGAAGAAGATTGGAATGTGCTCCATTTTGCTGATTCGGCTTCAGGCAAGAATAGAAATTCCTGAACCTTCTGCTTGAAATGTATCTTTGAATCCACTCGAAAATCTTGTTCGGTGTTTCTGAATTGCAGTTGAACCTGACCAGAATCTCAGTAACGACATCAATCATAATTGAACAAGCCACCACCGTACTATACTACTTTTGTCAGAACCGCAAAATCTTGTTAACCGGATTGACAAAAATTTTTACCTTCAACTGACAAGAACGAGTTTTGAAGGCTGCTAAGGTGAAGATGCTCCGACTCTGATCTGTGTCTCTCGCAACGCTCCACTGCAACTTTGGAACTCCCCTCCTCACGTCGCCGGCGACGATGGAGGTGAGAACGAAGGTTGTGGGTGATTGAGGTGAAGGGAGTGAAAGATGAAGGTCAGACCTCTCCGGTTATGCTGCGCTCCAATCTTTCTCGATCCGTGTAAAGTGGAGGAAGAAGGAGAGAGTGAAGATCTTCCTTTTTCATTTTCAATCTGGGTATCAGTGTAATTTCGTATTAATAAGGGTAACCTTTTTTGGTATGTGAATGAATGTTCTTTGAGCCTATTTGAGATTATATGGCTTAATTGGGCTTTGAGGTGAATTTTTCCTTAATTAAACTTAGATTTAATACCAATGAAACCATGTTTGAGGTGGAAAAAAATTAAAAATAAAAAGAAACTATGGAGAACATATACATACCTCATATTTATTTCTTCCTTCTGTAACTTTTCGATCATTTTTTTTTAACTTTTCGATCTTATTTGCTATTTTTTTACTTGCCTTTTCCAATACAGAGACAGTTTCAAGCGCCCTAAACTATATATTATCTGGTCCTAATGGATAGAAAATGGGTTTTTTGGATGTAATTTTCCACCTGAGTCGTTAGATGTAATTTCCACTCAAACTTTTCCACAAAACATTCCGTAAAACACGTGTACTGCTTCACCTTGATTAAAATAATAATACAATATAATACGATATAATATAATATAATTAGATTAGATTGGGATTAAATATATTTTTAAAAAACAAAAACAACAAGCCTGACGGGAAAAAGAAAATAAAAGGTGTGGGCCCCACATTATTATTATATAAATATAATTTTTTAAAATAAATTTATCTTATAATATAGACAAAAAACACTTAATTTTATACTTCTACATCTCCACAAAACCTCAAAACACCTTTTGACCCAAAAAAAAAAAATCAAAACACCTAATAAAACATCTTTAAAACACATAATTACTATTAATAAAAATTAGATGTTACAAGTGACTACATTTGAGTTCTTTGCGAGAAGAAATTTCTGAATTAATTAATGCCATCATTTAAAAAAACAAACTCAAAATGTAACTCAGAAAGAGAAAATGGAAAATAGGGGATCATAGCATATTAATATTAGGGTTAAATATCAAATTTGCCACGGAAGTTTCCCAAATGGAGCGCCCAGCACCCGAAAGTTTTTTGGGTACCAAATTTACCCCGGAAGTATGAAAAAGGTAGCAAATTTGCCCCGGAAGTATGAAAAAAGGTAGCAAATTTGCCCATCCGTTAATTTTGACCGTTAAATTTGACTAACTGTCCACGTGGCATGCCACCTCATCACACGTGGCATGCCACCTCATTACACGTGGCATGCCACCTCATCAACCAAAAAAGGCAAAATTGCTACTTTTGTAAACTTCCGGGGCAAAATTGCTCCTCAATGAAAACTTTCGGGGCAAAATTGCTCCTCAATGAAAACTTCCGGGGCAAAATTGCTCCTTAATGAAAATTTCCAGGGCAAAAATGATACTTTTTATTGATGAGGTGATATGCCACGTGTGATGACGTGGCATCTACGTGGACTTCCGTCACTTTTGGGTAAATTTGATACCTTTTCAATACTTTCGGGGCAAATTTGGTACCCAAAAAACTTCCGGGTGCTGGACGCTCCATTTGGGAAACTTCCATGGCAAATTTGATATTTAACCCTTAATATTAGGGGATATGATATATACGGTCACTGCATATAACATTAGGTATAGTGAGGTCTTTACTGCCTCGTTTCAATTGGAAAATATGCATGACTTATACTTGGTCAAAGATTGAATTATTTAATGCTTCAATTGAATTATTTAATGAGGATCTAATTATGTAGCAATCACGATTCACGCTCAAATAGGAAGGTTTGAGGTGAGTCAAATTCATTGTTCTCCTTGTGATCTATAATCGGTGCATTAAAAAAAAAAATCCTTGTTCCCAACATTTATTTTATCTTTCTCTTCTTGTTCCCCATGTGTCCAATATTTTGAAATAAATGGGAATACGGGAAATAGTTTTAGAAAAACAAAAACAAATTTGGTCAAAATATTGGACGCAAGGGGAAATAAGAAGAGAAAGATAAAATAAATGTTGGAAACAAGAATTTTTTTTTATGCACCGTAAAAAAAAAATTATAGATCACAAGGAGAATAGTGAATTTGACTAACCTCAAACCTTCCTATTTGGGCGTGAATCGTGATTGCTATAGAATCAGATCCTCATTAAATAATTCAATTGAAATATTAAATAATTCAGTCTTTGACCAAGTATACAAAAATAATTCAGTCGGCCGTTATTGTTGCTAATACAAGCTCATGCGCATTTTCCAATTAAAACGACGCAATAAAAGCCTCGTTGCACCTATTGTTATATGCAGTGACAGTATATATCATATTCTCTTAATAAAATTATACTTATATATACATATCAAAAGTAACCATTTTTGTTTAAAAGAAAGAATGGTGTTTTTTCTTAAAAAAGATTTTTTTAAAAAAAAAATTCACTGCCCCAATAAAACTGAAACGCTAATTAATTCATCACTTCATCAATTTTTGGCTACAAGGCCTTGTGCTTTATTTTTTCCCCCTTTTTAAGGAGATTTGTATTGGGGAACATATTTAAGAATATAATAAATGATAGCCAACAGAGGTAAGCAGTAAGCAGTGCAATAATAATCAAAAAAATATATCCAATATTGCAAAAAAATTATTAAGAAAAATAACACAGAACCACAAATTCACTACCATGACATTAATTCGAGACATATTTCCCAAATGGGTCCCATAGAAAATATGAGGCATGATCATTGGAACAAGGAGCAGAAATATGAAGCATAGCATAGCAGAGCAATTGTTCTTAATTAAAAAAATTTCATACGCTGCATTAGTAAAATTTAAGAATAAGAAGTAAGAGATACCTGGAAAAATATTAAAGGAAGTGTATTAGAGAGAGGTCCTTTTGTTTGCTAATGCGTAGAAATTTGAGTTGCAAGGGGTGACAGATGAAGTTATCATCAACATGAGAGACACCAGAAGTCTTGAGTTACTTTGTGGAAGGGAGTTGATCTTCAACTAACCCTACTCCAATCCGACTCCGAGTAATGGTGTAGGTGTAGTCCACATGCTTTTGCAGGGACTTTGTAAGAGGCTCTCTCCACTTCATCCCAATATTCCAGAAAGAATTCACATGAAATCTTAGCATCATTACCTATCCCAAATGAGAGCCACGCCACAGGCCATAGCAACACATGATCCCAATTCAATGCAGGATAAGATAACGCGTGTGAAGTATGGGATTTGTTGTTATCATAAGAGAAATAACAATGAACTTCTTTTAATTGCTGTGAAACGGGATGAGGAGGAGCAACACAACAACAACAAATTAATAAACCCTGCGCTAGTTCAAGATTGCAAGTAAATTCGGTTGCATTGAAAGGCTCTGTCATAGGTTTATATTCCATCCACTCTGGAACTCTACTTCCTGGGTAACAAATTAAACGACGGCAATAAAAACGATCTGTAGTCATTGAGGAAAGAATTAATTCCTGGATATAGCGAAGTGAACTCTCATCCAATTTTTCACAGTTACAAAAGTTGAAGGCACATTTAGTCAGAACTAGAGTGTCGGAGGATACAGTCTCCAATAATGTGCATTCGGAGGCATCTAACTTTTCAAGGAAGGGAGGAAGTCCAAGTATCGACTTAAGCCTTTTGCACCTTCTCAGAAAAATTTCTTCTAAACTTGAAAGATGGCTGACGCAGGTTGGCAATGTCTCCACAGCAGAGTCATTCAATGACAAATGTTCTAACATTGTCAAGGTCTTGATATTGTCAGGGATTTCTGACAAGTCACTACACCCCTCCAAACTTAGTATTCTTAAATCACGCCAAGTATCAAAAAGGGAGTGTAGCAGCTTTGTGTCAATTACTTGCTTCAAATTGGTAACCTCAAACACCTCAAGATTTCTCAAGCAACACAGCTCATCTATTGAAACACTCCCTTCTAGACCACCACAAATTCTAATACGTTTAAGTTCTCGAAAACGATGGATTGGGAAATGAAATATTTCGACTTCAGTTTCTTCAAGACATAAACGACTCAATTTGTTTGATGACAAACAAAATTTCCTATCCTCCTCAAAGTCATCATTCATAAAGTCGTCACAATCGAAAAAGAAACATTCTAAATGAGTCTCACTTTCAATACTCTCTAATTGAAAGCAACCATCTACACTCATTACAATAATATTGGGGAGAGACAAAATAGATGGATGAACACTCCTCAAACTTCGACATTCCGTGAGATCAACACTTTCAAGCTTGTGTGCCATCGAGAGGTCAGGCAACTCTATCAATTGTTTGGACCAATGCAAATTCATTTTCCTTAGGTTTCCAAGATCCTATGTTCACAATGAAAAGAAAACAACTACCAAAATTAAAAAGCCCAAATAAATTTAATTAGGTTGAGACATATAAGATATACATTAGCATATACATACCTGTTTTCCATCCCAAAGCCTTTTAACACAGCTGTTTGGAATGTAAAGTTCAACAAGATTTTTAAGATAAAATCCTGATGGCAGAGAATTCAATGGATAATGATCCCAACGAAGATAACTCAATTTATTAGGAAAATTGTCAAGACCAGAATGAAGATCTATATATTGACTAATGCTTTCTGAAAAATCATCATCATAATCATCATCACCATCATCATCATAATCATCATCACCATCATCATCATCATCATCATCATAATAAAATGTGAGGAATCTTAAATTTTTCATCCTTAAAAAAATGTCAGCTTCCAGTTGTACATATTCCATTTTCCTCACATCCAACAGAATGCCTTCAATTTCATCCATTTCCTAGACAAAGATAAAATTAAATAAATATTAAACTCTTAAAAAGACTTTCAAAAATAAAAATGAAAGAAAGAAATTAATGTATCTTTTTCCCATACCGTCTTACTTGTGAACGCATCATAGATTTCATCTTTATCTTTTAATCGGCTACATCTTTTAAGATGTCTCTTACTTTGTCCACGAACTATTTGCTCAGCCATTTCTTGTATCAAATCATGCATTAAAATACGTTCCTCCCAATCTAATTTTATGAGAGCTTTATCTGTAAGATTTTGTATTCCACTAACCGCTTTAAAACCACAAGCCTCTAGGTAATAAGTAACTTCATCCTTTGTGGAAGTTCGCCAAAAAAATGCAATGTCTAAAAATATTTCCTTGTCCATAGGATCCAATCCATGATAACTTATCTCCAATATATCTTGAATTTGCTTACGGGGATACATCTCAAGTTTGCTAAGCTCACTTTCCCAATATGCTTTATCTCTAGAATGAAAATAGGAACCCAAAACTTCTAAAGCTAAAGGAATTCCTGTAGCAATGGCCACTGTCTTATGTGATAGGTCTTCATATCCTATTTTAGGATGACTCTTATTGAAGGCATGCATGCTAAAGAGTTCAAGTGATTCTTTTGAAGTCAATTCATTGACTCCATGTATGAATTGATCATCAATCCCTCCACTCCTAAGAACATGCCTGTCCCTACTTGTTACAACGACCCTGCTGCCTTGTCCCAATTGGAGACATCCAACCAAATCTTTCAGTTGCTTTGAATTATCCACGTCATCAAGCACAATTAAGACTTTTTTCCCTTGCAGCTTTCTCATTGCGTCTTTCATATTTATGTAATCTTTTATGTTTAATAACTTAGAAATAAGCTCTTGATGCAAAGAATTCAAACCACCAATCTTTGTTGCTTTTTCTCTCACATTATCTAAGAAGCAATGACTTTCAAATTTAGACAAGAATTTGTCAAATATAGCATGAGCAAGGGTTGTTTTGCCTATCCCTCCCATGCCCCAAATCCCAAGAATACGAACTTCCTGTAACTCAATTTCCATTAATGATTCAACACGAGTGAAATTTTGATGAAATCCAATGAGATGAGATTGTGGCATAATTGGGCTATTATCTTCCAATTTTTTCAAGACATCTTCAACTATTGCATCAATGAGTTGAGATTCGTTTCTAACATATAAAAGACAAAAGGGGAGACAGAGAAACAAAATTACAAGCTGCCCATGATAAAATCTTAAATCCACAAACATAATTAGATATAACTTCACTATATTTAAGTCAAATATGGAGGCCGGACTAAGGAAAAGCTTAACAAAGTTGAGACTTTATAAAATGATGTATTGAAAATTGAAACAAACTTACCGAAATGCTGATGAATGATGACCAGATAAGTTGGCAGATTTTTTTAAAACGGATTTCCAAATTTGCACATTGTCCACGCTAACCTTGAGCTTCTCTTCATCATGAAGAGTGAATGCCTCTGCATAAGCGCCTTTTTGATGCCTGACGTCTGATGGATCTACGAGGTAAAAAACTGGTATCACAATCTGTTGACTAACTTCCTTACACTTCATGATTTTGACAAGCTCTTCCAAGCACCACCTTGAGGAAGCATAATCTTTTGAGAATATAACCAAAGCAATCCTGGATCCTTCTATTGCATTCACAAGTGATGATGATATTTCTTCTCCTCTCTCGAGCCTGTCATCCACATAGACATCTATGTTCTTTCGATGCAACTCCCTTTCCAAATGGCTCAGAAAACCGAATCTGACGTCTGCACCCCTGAAGCTGATGAAAACATCATATTTTCCACATGGGACCTGGGAAGAAGAAGCAGCCATTGCTGGGGCACAAAACGAAAAAACAAAGTTTTAAAGGTCGTTGATTATTTCTGAAAAAGAACAGAAAGAACAACGTTTAAGTAGTTATAAAATGAAGGAGAAAGACCATAAGTGGCTAAATCAAATCTGAGGATGAAGGAAAGTTGATTTGGTGAGTTCGCTTTCGATGGGCACAACAGGAGAGTGAGAGTGTGAGTACTGAGCCTTTGTTAGCATTTAAGAGTCAACAACCAAGTGAGCGACAAGTGAGTTTTCGGCCGATATTTTTTTGACTTTAAGTCAACAGCGCTCTTTTTTGTTTTTAGAAAATTAAAATTTTTGTACCAAACGGGAAAAAAAGAAAAAAAGGAGGAAAGCGCGTAGAAATTTCAGTGGAAGGAAATTTTGTTGTTGTTTCATGTTTCGATGCCGTGCCGTGTGCTATATAATCATGTGACTATGACGGCCATTGAAAAATAATTGAAGGCTAGTGGGAGTTAGGAAAAGACATATGGGGATATGTTAGACTATTTCGGTGGACATTTCTTTTCTATTGATGATTATATAGTTAAAGTTGAAATAAATGGATACCTGGAAGAGGGGGTTAGAAGTGCATCACTTTTATAAAAAGAAAAGGTAGGTCGTGGGTATGCCTTCTCCCCACAACTGGGGAGGTCGTGGGTTCGATCCTACCCTTTGTACTTCAGGACATTAGTCCTACCATTGTACTGCAAAAAAAAAAAAAAAAAGGCAAATAAAGTAGAAAAATATTGAACCAACAAATTTTTTTTTTTGGTAAATTTGAACCAACAAATTTGTATCTGTTCTGTATGAAGAACACAGAGATTGGACTTGACTAGGTTGTTAAGCCTAGAGCCTACGTGCCCTCGAAGGGATCAAAGTCCACGTAGTTCGTAACACACTTGAAGGCACGTAGCCAGGGGAGTGGGGTGTGTGCTCTGTGTGGCAGAAAGTAACAAGAGCATAAGATAGAACGTGTGCACCTGTTTAGGGTTCCCTTCTATTTATAGAGGGGTTTGGTGCGCGTATCTCTGCCTTAATGAACAATATCTTAGATTGAGCTGATTGGCTGCTGCCATGATTGTCGGAGAATCTTTATTAATAAGATCCTATATTTGTGGGATCTCGGATCCCTTCCTAATATAGCGCGGATTCCCTTATAGGCGCCATTGGGCCGAGGTCCGGACTTGGGCCTATTGGGCCGATCCGTAACAGTATCCTTTCTTTTTTTTTGATACATACGATTTGTATCCTTTCTTAAAGTACTACTGAAATTATAATGGACAGTGGGCCTACGGAGCAAATTCATGGGCTGTTGATTATTTCTTTTTTTTTTAAAAAAAAAAAAGAAGTGAAAGAGGGAGAAAAATCATGATAATCTTGGTGGGAGTACAAATCTTTAATTTGAAAAGACTTAAAACTAATTTAGTGAGTTTTTTTTTTTAGTATTCAGTATAATGGGGCAGAACAAAAAGATGAGTTTCTAAGTTATAAATCAGTTAAGCTGGCGGTGGAAATTTCTTGTTCAAAGAATTAGAAATTTCGTCAACTATATGCTTTTCATTGGTTAAAGAATTAAAAATGTCCAACAAGCCATGAAAGCTCTGATAGTACGAACTTTTTTCCCTTGTTTATTCTTATTTAAAATGGGTAGAAATTTCCTTAAATGGGTAGAAATTTCCTATACAAAGCCAGAAAAACAAAATATGAAGAAATTTATATGGACATGTGTTTGACTCTAAGTCAAATGTATGTAATTTTATTTTAAGGAGATTTATTGCCCCAAGGAAGCTTCATTATTAAGTGATTATTTTTTTGACTATTGATTAATTATGACCATTCAATAATTGAGGCTCTAATTCTCTTTTATACTGCAGAATGATTCAAGAGATGAAAGAGCTTGAGTGCAGAAATAAGAATAAATCAAATAAAAAGATATAAAATAAAATATTACAAAAATACAAAGATATTGAAAAATCACTTTCAAAGATATTGTCATTGTATCTACTATATAAAAATATAAAATAAAAACCAAAGAAAAAGAAAAGCAATCAGAAAAACCAAATAATGTTTTAAACCTCAACCTGACGGACTATAACCGTCTTCAGAGCCAAAACATAAAAATAATCAGAGCCACCAGAAAAACACAAAGCCACGAAACACAGAGCAAAGAAAACTCAGGCAACATATGAAGCAGGGAGAGATTTTTCTAAATCAACAGTCGACACCCACATCAGAAAAATAATCACCAAAGTGAAGTGAAGCAACTCACCAAAGTGAGAGCCGACGGTGAGACGGCAAGATCCACCTTTGCTTCGGACTTCAACTTCGGAGAAGTGGAGAAGAGGGAGATGGCAGTCGCAGATAGTAGAGTGAGACCGGATCTGCAAAGTATGGCAAGATCGAGCTTTGATCGACGCTGTGAGAGTCGACCGGAAGTGAAGTGAGAAGGCGAAGCGAGAGTGCAGAGTCTGGCGACAGGATCTGTGAGAGTTTGAGAGAAGGCGCTGTGACCTGTTAGAATCGACTCCGGATGTAAAGAGAGAACGCGCTGTGACTGTGAAGTGAGAAGGCGAAGACGCGAAGTGAGAGCCGCCTCGCAGAGAGGGCTAGAGTTTTCCACTGAAATGAAAGTGAGGAAGTGCTTGAAGGGATGACAATATAATGTTTTTAACTGTTAAATCCAGCTCACTGTCATCTACCATACTGTGAGAGTACCAAAATACCCTTAACACAAAAAGAAAAATAAAAGGTCTTTTTAAAAACCAGGATTGATCTTAAATCTCAGTTAATATATACTACCTCCGGTCCTAATTATAAGACATAGTTGATTTTCTTTGGATATATTAAAGAAGCTAAATAAGTTACTTAATCATTTTATATATGGTGTATCTTTAGATTATATATTAGTTTATTAATTAAACTAATTAGTTTGAAGAAAAAAATAAAAATAAAAATAGTTTAAAGTAATTTAATTAGCTTCCTTAATTTCTCCAAAAAAATCAACTATGTCTTATAATTAGGACTGGAGGGAGTATATATAAAGAGATGCATCTTCATTCTTCGTATACCTAATAATTGGATTTAAAAAGCTGGAAACCAGATGGTACAAAGATTATTTGAGAAAATTGGCATTTTAGAGTTATAGACTTGAGAATTCGCAACAACTCTGGCATAATTGTTGCCCCTCGTGCAAGTCAGTGTGCATATTGATTTACTGCTGTTCCATAATTTAATTTAATTGTAAATTTCTACTTATTCTTCATGTTTTCATCCCATTACAAAATAGGCTTGCCATAATTACCGATATTTGGCTTTATTCATGATGCAGAGCCTCATGAACTTGGCAATACTTTAGTTTAATATGACTATAAAGTTTCATATATTTTCTTTTTAGTTTTCTCATGTGTATCAGATCTGCAGTATAGTATATATTTTTATTTTTTAAGATTTTTTAGGGAAATGGCGCGGCCGGCTAACCCTCAAATCCACGATGATGGCCATGTGATGCGACCGAGAAGCATATATAATAAATTTGTTTTTTTATTATATCCTTCAACTACTTGCAATATTTAAAAGCCTCCTTCAAATATTACTTTAATTATCCCTAATAAATATGGCTTCATTTTCCCTTGTCAAGTGCAAACTTGGCTTTATTATCTCGAGATTCCTGCTTCTCTGATTCTTTCTAGATTTCTCATCAACGCGTTGTTCAAATATCCAACATAAAGATATTTTCTTCCATTATTAGCCCTATTTTTGATGTTATATATATATATATATATATACCAAAATGTCCCTTTCCTTTTTTTTTTTTTTTTTAGAAAAAGGCAAGCACCCCTTACCGGCCAGGGGTCTACCGACGCCAAGGCTCTGCTAGTAGGCAGCACCCCGCTGATAGTCTAACGACTGGAGCTTCGATGACAACATGAGTAAACCCATTAACTACCTAGTCTAGCTTAAACTATAAAGATTGTCTTATCAAGCGTCATTGATTAGTTAAATGAAGGTAATAACAACTTTAATATAGCAATTTTTAAACTATAAATAAAAACTTTTATACACAGATTATGCCAATGCTCTAATTTAGGTGCTCACTAATAAAATTTTATGGGGATTAGTTTTCCCAACTTTTTTCTTACCAATAATACAAACTATGTGTCCAAATAAAAAATGCTTCTTTTTGTTTCTAGCTAGTTTGCTTCTTTTTTGTTTCTCGCTAGTTTAAGGTTTTTTGGAACCAAAAAAGAAAAATAAGTAAGTAGAAATTTCAAGGAAATAATGATATTAAATTATGTCATTACTAACTCTTTGGGACGCAGTCAACAATATTTTGTTGGTTTGTACTTTATAATGTTACAAACACGGTATTTTTCAAATGAGCAAATTCAGACATTCAATCATCTTTTATAATGAGCAAATTTGGCGCAAGCTACTGGTTGAGGTAGTTGGTCCGGGTCAACTCAGAAGTCAAAGTGGTAAAAAGTAAAAAATAATTTAAATTGTCATCATATCATCTAAATACTAAATAATCATATACTTATGAAAAACTTTTTAAATATTTAAAACACTTATTCTCATTCATTCATTTAAAAGAAAAAATGGCACTCTTTTATATATATATATATATATATATAAGTTTAGGTGGGGATAGACACCAGTACTCTACCAGGGCTAAGGCATACCTCCAGGTTTAAAGAGCGCTTATAGAGTTACTTAGAGATTGCCCACCAATGAAGCCTTCTCACATCGACCAACAGGTATCGAACCTCCTCTCTTTTGGAGTGCAGGCTGACACCTTAGCCAACTGTGCCAATTAAAAAAAAAACCAATTTTTTTTTAAGCATGGGCCCACAGCCCATTTACACCCTTCAATGTAACCGTAACTATCACTCCCATTCGTTATTTGATTGCTTGGCCGACACATCACCCACAAGCGTAGAGGGGCTTCTCTCTTTTGCCCAAGCCATCCACTGCCATAAAATGATAAAATGACGTTGTTTCACAATTAAGATGGAGAGAAAGTGTGAGGGTCAGTGCAACTAAAAATTGAAATGGTGGAATGAATTGTAATACTCTTATGCGTAATCGCTGGAGCTTCGGGGAATCACCTAACAAACTTTTTTTAAAAAATACTTAACCCTCCCTAGTTTTCACGTCGACCTTTTTCAGTAAAAATTAAGGATCGGATGAACTGATGGAGTATAAATTATAGATTATTTTTTAAAATAATTGTATTTTAATTTATAATACATTTTAGAAAAAAAAGTTAAAAATAAATATTACTTGCGGTTCTAAATATAAAATATAATTGAATTCTTTAAGGGAAGTAATTTATAAAAGGGTTAAGGTGTAAATTTGTTATGAAAAATATAATATTGCTCCATTTTAATACTTCCTAGGCAATATTAAACCTAAACAAACTTTCAAGGTAATATTGTTTTTTAAGGAAAACTTGCAGGGCAAATTTGCACCTTAACCCTTTATTAAATTAAATACACTCTATTTGGATTAAAAACTAAAATAAAACCTAAGGTTTGAATTTTGAGGGACAATATAAAGCAAACTTAAAAGACTAAAGATTATGTCAATACTACTTTTTTTTTTCCATAATGAAATTCAACCACAAATTAAACTATAAACAATCAATTTTAACTAACACACAAGGGGGAAAAAAACTAACTCTCCCTCTGAACCTCTTGTTTCATCTTCGTCTTTATCATCATCAACAACAAATTCAGCTACACCGAAAACATATATCATTTAAACAAATATCCTGTAGAACGAATAATAAGACTATAAGTTGCAAACTTAATAAAAGGAGCAAACTTGTAAACTGCAGTAGAAATTGGAGACTGGGAAATCAGGAATATATCCCTAACCCTTATTATGTAACTGCCAAACTTTTGCTCCTTTAAGTAATACTCCATTCGGTCCTAATTATGAGACAAAGTTGATTTTTCTTTTTTTAAGAAATTAAGGAAGCTAATTAAATTACTTTAAGAGTGATTTTTTTTTCTTCAAACTAATTACTTTGACTAATAAACTAATATAAAATCTAATATACACAATATATGATATGATCAAATAACTCATTTACCTTCCTTAATTAATCTCTCCCAAAAAAGTCAACTCGATCTTATAATTAGGACTGAAGTAGTATCATTTTGTTCCTTCAAAAACAAAAGTATAATTTTCCACCATACATATTAAAAATGGATTGCCATGGACGTTTTGACTCCAACTAAAAAATCTTGTTTTTCATTTTATTTTATGGAGTTTTATTGAGTCCCAAGGCTTATTCATTATTATTAAATTTTAAGAATATTAAATAATTATGATGATTCAATAATTAAGTCTCTAATTTTGTTTAAAGACACAAGTCTTATCTTGCAGTTACAAAATTGATGATTCAACAAAAAGGAATGGGTCAGATGTAATATTTTATTAAAATATTATTACAATATTACGAAAATATAAATAAGTAAATTTAAATGGTTAAAATTTAATCTGGATTGTTTACACTTGTATTATAAAAATAAAAAATTAATCTATAACATATTCTGCCAGCAATTTTATAAACCACTACATTTGAACCATATATTTTCTTAATCCAATGATGTAGAAGAGTTTTAATAGGAAAATGAGAAAGATGATTAAGAGAGGATCCAAATCTGCGTGGGATTTACATAGCTTGTTTTTATTAATCATTTTTTGCCCTTTCATTTATGTCAAATTTTTTAAACTATACTAGGAAGATATGTCGAAATTTTTTACACAATAATTTTTATCAATGTAAAAAAAAAAATTGATTTTGTTTTGTTCTGGGAACAGGACTGATTGGACTTGACTAGGTGTCAAGCCGAAAGCCTACGTACCTGATGAAGGCATCAAAGTCCATGTAGTTCGCAACATAAGTTGGCGTAAGCCAGAGGGGTGATGTGTGTGCTCAGTGTGGCAGAAAGTAAAGGTGATGAATTAGAATGTGCGCACCTGATTAATTGACCTCTGTATTTATAGAGGCGTCCGCAGCGGATATCTAGGCCACACAGGATATCCGGGGTGAGTATCGTGCGGATTATATCATGTTGATATAGTACGGATTCTTCTATAATGTTGGTAGATTGGTTCTGCTGTGATATCAGATTCTCTTGTGTAATTGGTACATTATAATCTCTTGATATGCCCTCAGTTGGACCGTATCACGAATGTGGGCCTTGGGCCGGTCCGTAACAGTTGCCCCTCAGCTTGACTGGTCAGGCTTCGAAGCTGCGAGATGTGTTTTGTGCCTAGTCGCCTTTCTCTGCTGAGCTGTGGTGTCAGTTCAAATTATTTTTGAGGTCCGAGGTTTGTTCTCAGAACTCTCGGTGGCGCCCCCATTTCTTTAGATGACCGGGGTCTTGCGCATGCGGTGGAATCCGAGATAAAATCTCAAGGACCAAGTTGATACCTCGTAGTCGGCACGTCCGAGGTGACTCCATGGTAGGGGGTCCCAGTTATTCAAGCCGGTTGCTGATGACTTCAGGCAAAAAACGTTTTGCATTTGCCATCATTACTTTCTTACACCTGACAAGGTATTACTGGGGAGAGCCTATAACCGTCGCGCCTATCTACGCCCCAATTTTTGTGTGCATTTAATTCCCCCACTTCGCGTAGTACGTGACCTCTCTTGTCTAGGTGCAAAGACCTTTTTGCCCCCGACGTTTGAATGCTTTTGCTTCATTGAAAAGTACCTTTCTTGCATTTGATTTCTCACTTCTCTCCACTGTGATCGTGGTGCTTTCTTCTTTTTTTCTGGTTTCCCAGTGTCATCTCTTTCTACCACTGTCAAACTTTTGCTGCTTTACCCATCCGCAGTTTGAGCTCCCTTCATCTTTTCCCTTCCAGGTACTCCACTTGTTCTTCTTTGCTTCTTTGTGGTGTAACTTTGAATTTTTGCCGTTTATATACTCGTCCTTCCTTCCTCTTGGTCTGCTGGGTAGGCTTATAGTTCGATTTTTGGGTTTGCTTCTGATACGAGAACTCCTTTTCTTGCACTCCCATTAACCCTGAGATATCATGAGTTTATCCTTGTAATTGTTTCGCCCTTTAGTGCCTAAGTTTTTAGTTCCTTTACAATGGATAAAGGTAATAACTTCCCCCACTCAAACCCAATGTTAACACCTGCAGAAGAGGAAGTTTTTCGTGCCCGCTTCCCACGAGCTTCTTACTAGATTTTTGGCATTGAACTGTCAGAAGGGGAGAGGTCAGCTATCGCCCTTCGGGGTGGACCCGGTCAACCAAGACAAGCCAGATCTCGTGTTGCTACTGCTAGAATTCCAACCTTAACGCCTGTTCGTTCTGCGGTACGTGTTGTTCCTCACACATCATCAGTTCCAGCCGGGACTAATGCCGGGATTGGTACAGGGTCCTCTGCCCTATTAGCTCAACCTCTTAACTTCTACGAGGCTCCTTTACCTGTGGGCTCGGATTCCCATCTAGAAGGGTACATCGGCCCCTGTTGGGGCTGTCTTGCAGAGAGTTCCTTCCACATCGCACATGGTGGAGATTCCAGAGCTTCTTCTATACTTGGTTTTTACCGGCATCGGCAACCTTCGGGCCCTTCTTCTAGCGCCCCTTTTCGTCCGAGTCCGCCGTCTTTTTCGCTTGCTAATATGCTTATGTCAGGTATTCTCACACTTGCTAATCTTAACATTTTTACTTTGCTTATAGGTAAATGGCCCTGAAATCTTTGCCATCAAGTCAACGGTCCGAGGCCGAGGAGTCGGACTCTTCTAGTCCTCCTGAGGCTTTATGCCAGAAGTATGGCTGGGTGACACACGAGGTCCTGAAGACTCGTTCCTTGATGTCGGATGCCGACATTGCCCGACTAAAGGTGCCGGACTTAGAAGGGTGCATCATTTGTCCTCCGAAGGCCGACGAGCCCATTTGCTCTGAGCGAGAAATAGGTCGCTCCAACTTCTTTTTCTTTTACCGGGACTGCTTAACCCAGGTCGGTGTTCGTTTCCCGTTCACCAAATTCCAGATTTCGGCCCTAATGCACTTAAGCATTGCACCTTCATAGCTTCACCCTAATGGGTGGGCTTATCTAGTGGCATTTGAACATCTGTGCAACTCATTCCCCGTTCTCATTCCTTGTACAACCAATCTTTTTTTCTATTATTTCTGCCTCTTCACTCCTAGCTCACTAAAAGAGAGCGAGAAGTTGAAAGGATTGACATCACTTCGCAGCGATCCGGATAGGAAGCTTATGGTCGCCTTTTCTGACTCCTTCAAACTATTCAAAAATGCCTTCTTCAAGGTCGCCACTAAGCCTGGTAAAAAGCCCTGGTTTTTGAAAGGGGTTGAGGCCGCAGACGTGGAGTGCAGATTTCCTCTCTCCTGGAAGGAAGGGCTTCACAAAATATCTCCCGAGTCTTACCAAGTAGCACTTGACAACCTTCTATTGGAGACTATCCCTTCTATCCCTTGGTTGTCAGCCTTCGTAAAGGAGTACGACGTCCAGAGCGCGGCCTTCTTCATAACTGGGGCCGGTTCAAGGTCGATACCCTCAAATTGTAGGGGTTTCGTTTTCTACTTATATATATGTTATCCTGCTTCGCTTTATACTTTCGCCTGATATAATAATTTGGCTTCTAACTCTTTTCATTTAACTTTGCAGCTCAAGACATGAAGCCTTTCCCAGCTACTTATCCCGGGTAAACTCGACCGTGTCTTCATTAAGTAGGCCGAATCAGAAACGGGCTACTGCCGATGTGGATGCAAATAAGAATAAGGCCGCTGCTACCTCATCAAGGGCCAAGAAAGCAAAGGCCTCGGACAGACAAGGTTCTACTCCCTGTCCCCATCGAGTCTTCCCAAGGAGTAGTCACTCTTGCCTCTAAGGGGAAAGAGGCTACGGTGTCCGAATCTGTGGCCTCTCCTTCAGCTCCATCGGCCTCGGTGCTTCCACCTCCTCCTCACCAGATGACCGACATTTCTTCACTGCTTCCTCGTGGTTTCGTCTGGGAGAAGGGGGTGACCTCAGAGTGTAACATCCCAATTTTTCTAAAACGTTTTCGAACTATTTGATCAGAGTAGAGCATCGGAATAATTTCAAAAGAGCGAGTATCTGATAAAAACCTTCACTGTTGTAGTATTTGGTTGCTTACACAGCGGTACAGTAGTTTGAAAATAGTACAACAAGATAACGCTGAAATAAAAAAATTTTCTGTCTTCGTCCTTGTGCTGGCTCCTTATCCTTGTCCTTGGTCCTGGTTCCCCGGACCCTGACGTTATGTTAAGAGCTGAGGTTCAATTACCATTGAACCTCAGGTAACGGTTAACCTCATGATTATGTATCAAATATGTATGACAGATATCCATGGCAAAACAGCAATAATCACATACAATATTCTCATATTCAGATAATAACATAACACAGCCACTGCAATATGCATGTTATTATAGTCTGCACTATCTCCAGTGCCACGATGGCCTATCGTGTCCTCAGCGCTAGGAAAACATAACGGCATTATCAAAACTATAACCCGTATCAGGTTGTATGTGTATAATCAATTTCAAAACAGAGTTTCAGACTATCTATCACATATAAGCATACCATAAGCATCAGAGTTAGTGTTACAATACGCGTCCGTACCTGAGTCGGTGATCTCAGTACGTAGTCGGTCGGTCTGCGTTCTTCCAGATAGCCTATCATAGTAATATCGTCCTATCAATTTAAAATAATATCCTAAAAGATATTCTGACCACTATTGACTATTTTACCCTTGGTACACTAGTTTATCATTTTATTTCCTCAAAATTCGTTGAAGGACGCTGGAGTATATTCGGCGGAATTTCGCCTAACTTCGAAAAATCATAACTAATTATAGAAAAATCGAAACGAAAATACGTAAAATGTTCCGGACTCCTTAGGATGTCTATATTCCAGAAAAAATATCAGACTTTGCCCAGATTTCAAAAATAACTCCCAGATTTCACGTGTTCATCCTCTGCCCAGAATTTCGCCCAGAAAAATAGCCTAATCTTCAAAAATTCATATCTCCTTGTCCAGATATCAAAAAGTTACATATTTTATATATTTGGAAAGCCCTACATGTCTACTTTCTTTATGGAAAATCTCGTGATTTTTAAAGATCATTTGATACAGAAAATAATGCCCACTATCCAGTTGACTCCCAAAATCCAGAAATTCTAGACTTCTTTCATCTTACTCTAACTTGTTCCCTTAATCCTAAAAGTCACTCCCCAACATGTTTCCACCTTGTCAGGCATCTTTTTGATGCAATAAGGCTTGAAAACAAGTATGAGAAATTACTTTACCTATATACTAGATTAAACTAACATCTACATTAAAACTACTAAGAACAACTAAAAACTAAAAACCATAAAATTAAAAACAAGCTTACCTCTTGAAGCTTCTTGCTCTTTTTCCTCCCTCTTGCTCCTCTTAGAAATCAACTATTGAAGTTTGATTTGGTGTGAAGAATGAGGGTGGACAAGGCTTCTATTTATAGGCAAAGGGTGTGGCAATTTTTGTAATTAATTGAAACTTTCTCTTATCAATTTTTGACCATTGGATTAAAGCTAAATTTTAAACACTCATCCTCACCCTTGGTCCCTCCTAACCGTGCTACTCCCTCCCTCTTCCTCTTCACTATTTTTTCCTTGGTCCCCAAGACTTTAGGCTTACACATGAAGCTTCCATTTGGTCCAACTTCTTGAAGAAGTTGTTGACTATATTTGGCACATGTGTTTGAATAATCCTTGGCCTCCAATTTTCCCAAAAATCCGTCCCTCATCAGCTCCCCCCCCCCCCAATTTTTTTTAAATTGTTTGCTTGGGATTTAATTACCTAGCTCATAGTTTGGGCCACCAAAAATTGGTCCATTATGATTATTTGTGACAAATGAAAGAGAAGGAAATCACCAAGAGGGGGGTGAATTGGGGATTTCAAAATTCTTTTCAGTTCACCCACACAACAGAAAATATTAAGGCAAAGTGGAGATAGAGTAGAGAAGCTTGACACAGATGATTTATCCTGGTTCGGTCTAATCCTTGACCTACATCCAGTCCCCAGCACCTCTGGGATTTTCCACTATCACTCAAGAACAATTACACACTCTGTACTCAGGATGATCCTCTCCCTAGGACTCACTCCCCCTTACAAGTTGTAATTGCATACAACAGATGCACACTCTGTAACCAAAGGATGCTCCTCTCCCTAGGACACACTCCCCCTTACAAGTTGCACTCTGTAATCAGATACACCCTCTGTAAACGCAGGATGTTCCTCTCCCTAGGACACACTCCCCCTTACAAGTTGTACTCTGATTTTCCCAATCTCCAAGTCCCACTGACTTGAGATTATTACAATGAGTGATATACAATGAAATAGACTCTCTCTAAGAGCAGATAAGGTTACACACTGAAGCTCTATGTATCAAAGATACAATCTAATGTATATACAGAGAAAGAATAGGTATTTTCGTGCAGAAGTTTTGTAGCTGTCTTCTCTCTCTTGTTTCTTCAAATCTTCAGCTATTTATGGTAGTTTGAAGATTGTGACTGTTGTATATCCGTTGGAGCTTCTTCCCATTTGAAAAACTAGCTGTTGTAAGTGTTTCTCTATGTGTAAAGTTGCTGCTGAAGCTGTTGAACGAATATGCTGTCACCACTTTCAGATTTGCACGTTTTTCACTTTCTTGCAGTTGAATGTTGAGGCCCATACTATCTTGTTTGTTGATTCAACTTTATTCAGAGGAGCCTAAGTTGTCTGCAAGGTGTGCTGAATGTTCATCACGCCAGGCTGTGGTCCACTCCCTTTTGTCTTGAAGGATATAATATTATATTGTAAGTTGCACAAGCTGTCCCTTCATTTGATTCTCTGTCATGGGCTTGATATTTGAATATTGAATCTGTTGAAGCTTTTGTCCGTTGGAGCATTTCACCATTGAATATTCGAATCCTATTGCAGAACATTACAGTTGAGCATTGATTCAAGTTGCTAGTTCAAATCTGCCTTCTTTTGCCATTTCTGGAAATTCTGAATCACACTTTAATTTCTGTCAAGTTTGATGTAATCCCAAACTTTAATCACCTGAAACTTATACACAATTGATATAAAAGATGTTAAGAAATAGTATAAATCATTTGAGTAATTATCTGGATGTTCTTGAGAGATATGAAGTTTCAGTCATGGTGATTTTTCTGATCCAGAGGTGTAAACTCGAGTTTGTAATTGATAGGCTCGAGTTTCCTTTTGTTGTTGAAGGTTGGATTTTCCCTCTGCTTGAGCCAAACTCGAGTTTGTAACTTATAGGCTCGAGTTTGCAATCCATTCAGCTTAGAAGATGGTTTTGATCGAAGGAAAATTTGAACAGAGAACTTGGAAAACTCGCGAACTCGAGTTTGCAACTTGTAGACTCGAGTTTGGATCTCTTTAAAATCAATCTTTGCTCTCTGGAACCCATGAACTCGAGTTTGCTACTTATAGGCTCGAGTATGGATGTTTTCCAGCACCTGGTTGCTCTCTGTCTGAGCTAAACTCGAGTTTGTTCACTTACAGGCTCGAGTTTGCCTTTTTCCAAATGTTCATTTTCTCTCTGGAACTCTCGAACTCGAGTTTGTGACTGATGAACTCGAGTTTGGTTGCTTCTGACTTGGGCTGGCTTGAGTTTGCAACTTTATCAACTTTGAAAGATCATATCTCCCTGGTCCGAACTCCATTTTGGTCCATTCATGTGTGTCTAGTTTCCAATGGCACTGATTTGAGCTCAATTGGATTTGTATTTTGTGAGATATACCCAAAATACTGAAGCTTGGTCTGGACAGTGACGTTGATTTTTGATCCAAATTGTAAAATTCATAGATAATTCATCTGAACTCCTTTGGACATGAATTTGTGTCAGAAGTACGTGTTGGATGTCTAGTTTCCAATGCTTTTGGTTTCATATCAATCCGATCTCTGGTTTGTGAGATATCATCGAATTACCAGACCTCGCCCGAGCTGAACGTGAAACAGAGTGGAGCTGAAGTGCTGATGACCACTGTGAACTCGAGTTCACACTTACAGGCTCGAGTTTGCCTAGTCCAGAAACACCAGAAATGCTGAAAACACTTATGGGCTCGAGTTTGTTCTTATAGGCTCGAGTTTGCCCATCTAGAACCTCATTCTTGCTTGTTTTAACTCTGAATTGAATCATTCCAACTTCCAAATGATCTTGGAGTCTTCTAGCATCAATATAAGAACTTGGATCATAAAATCTTCATTCCATATATCAAGTTCTTCATTATTTGGTCTCTTCTCTTCTTCCTTTCAATTCTTATCTCCTCTTTGATCAACCTCTATAATTCAACTTGGATTAATCTACATTAAATACAACAATTTGTCAATGTAGGAGATAATTATATTACTCAATCTTTTTGCTTATAAGAATGACATCTATATAAGACATCATCAAAACTAATCAAAACTAACATTCTCCCCCTTTTTGATGATGGCAAATACTATAGGAAAAATATGGATGAACATGAAAATATAACAATGCAACATATTTTTCTTGCCATTCTCTCCCCCTTATTTGTCATTAGCAAAAAGTTGAAGTAAAGAGGAAATATTTGAAAAGAGAAACTGTGAAACCAAATGAGAATTAGTCAAAGAACTGATTTTCTCTTCTCGATTTGAAATTGTTTTCATTATGCGTATAAAATCAGATTGGAATGTTTCTTATGAATTAGTCAAGGATGAACTCGAGTTCGCCATGACAGGCTCGAGTTCATACTCTTAAAATCTTCTTTGAACTCTTTCAAACTTGAGGTTTGAGTAGAAGTTTGGAGTTTGAAATAGGTTTTCAAAAGTAAAAAAATAATCTTCTGGCAATGGTGAACTCGAGTTCGCCCTTGGTAGGCTCGAGTTCACTCAAACTTTCAAAGGTTTAATTTTGAACTTGAGGTTCAGTATCGAGTTTGGGCTTTGGCTTGACAAGTTTATGCTCACTGTCAAATCCAGGCTTGAGTTTAATCCTGTTAGGCTCGAGTTTGGTTTTAACAGATTGAAAATCACAAGTTTTAACCATCCTTGGCTTGCCAAATCATTCCATTATTGTTTAAGATACCAAAATTTAGAGAGGTTTTCAAAACATCTTTCACAATTAAAGCATAGAGATACCAAGCATGTGCAAAAATTTCTACTGAATATAAAGAGAGAGAGTTTAGAAATGCTCATGTTGGTTCTGCAAGCTGATGAATGATCACAGAAGTCTATTTGCTTGCTGCATGAAGTTTGATTGTGTCGCCATAGTCTGAGATGAAGCAGTGGAATGCTCTCTTCCTTGTTGTGTGAGATTCTTTGAAGAAGATCAATAGCAGGATCATGAATATCCTGTATAATGTAAATAGGATGAAAGTACTTGCTTCTTAAAGACTATTGCATCTGAATATGATTAGCACTCAGCTTCCATCCTTTGCTTTTTCTTCAAAGATCATCTATGCAGAGCATATCTTAGCTTCAATGGTTGATCTCCAAAGTTGCAGCTCATAACCAAATCTCCTCATATGAATTGAAAACTTTCTTTGCAAAAGATTTGTTAGTGCAAGCCAAATATCAAAGTATCCCTTTCTATAAGATAGTTTCAAATAACAATGAAAGGAAAATATGATATTAACTCATCATCAAAACTAATGAGAGATAGTAAATACAGATGAGTATGCTCAAAAGCGTTTTCTTCAAATAATAGAGAAGAGCTTATAGAGTATAAAACAACCATGAATGTGAAGCTCCCCCTTAATGAATGCATGACTAAAAAGTGAACTTCCCTTTAATGATACCAAATAATAATGTGATACCAAATGTTATTTCTCAATGACAATTTGTGAATACGCTTTACGTAGAGAAGATGTCATTGAGAGATGCATGTAAATTTGTACATAGAAAATCTTATTCATAAAGATAAGCATTTATCAATTTAAAGTTCATAATTTTTCAAGAAAGATAATGAAATATGCAAGGTGTTTCAAATCTTGAATGGTCTTTTTTAAAAAAATGATGACACATTATGAAATCAAAATTTTTATTCATGAAAGATTTTTGAAACATGTTTGAAAAACAATGCTCTTTTGAAACATGGTGGAAGTCAATAGGTTTAATGAATATATCAACATGCTTCAGATTTAGAGAACGTGTTGAACATTGAGGTTAACATATGGAAGAATTTTCTGCAAAGCAAAAGTCATAAGAGCATTATCAAGATATTCTTAAAACAACATATATATGCAAAATGACTTTGCCATGACCAAGAGATAATCTTGCTTCTTAGATGAAAGTCTTGAAAGTATGACAACAATCAAGGCAAGATTATGAATATACATAGATAGTTACTCAAAATATGGATGGAATTAAATTTGATGTATTTGAGTAACACTAAGAGTACTAGGATTCATGGACGATGAAGCACAATTTCTTTAGTCCAGATGACTAAAGTTTCAAAATATCATCCTAGTAAGTTATTCCATATAATGGTTAATACACATAATGCATTAATGAACATTCATAATGCTTTGGAATAAGGTTTTATGTAATAAGCATAAGTTTTCACAAATTGAGTTCTTTTCTGGAAATAAGCTTGAAGCTCATAGACGATTAACTTGTTAGACATGAGGTCCAACTAGTTAGAGAATGAAACGAAAGAGTTCAAGCAAAAACATTGAATTCTAAAGATCAATATGTGAAAGATAATGAAAACTCAATTAGAGAAATTTGAAGCACATTCAATATTCAGTAACAATATTAACTTCCAATTTGAAACATCATTTGAATGTAATCAAAGTACGGATATGTTTCAAAACATTTGTATATAGAGTTGAAATCCAAACAGATTTTATATTTGTGCATTTCAAAAATATGAAATCAACAAAGTTATGCGCAAATTCACTTGTTTGATCATCAAAAATTCACTAACAAATTGATTAAACATAGTTAGAAATATGAGTGAATGATGATGTGGAATATATAGATCATACATGAAGTTTTTGGAAATTCGAGCAAGATGATTTCAAAAACATGGTTGACTCAAACTTGAGTTTAGAAAGACAAACTAGAGTTTGCTAAGGCAAACTGGGGTTTGGAAAAATGAATTGGAGATTCTTGAAGATAGTCTCAAGTTTGCTTATTTTTAAAACATTAAATGCTCTTGACCAAGTGTAAACTCTTTGAAAATTTTCTCTGGAGGTCCAAACCTGAGGTTTAGAAACTTTAGTCTCAAGTTTAAGATGTAAACTGGTGAATTTTGCCTTCTGTATGGACCAAACCGGAGGTTTACGTAGTAAACCTGAAGTTTGTAAAATTTGTACAGGACCAAACTGGAGGTTTGCGTAGAGAACTTGAGGTTTGTAAATTTTCTTTAGGACCAAACCTGAGGTTTGCATTTTAGGCTCGAGTTTAGACTTCTATTGAGCAACCATCGGGTTTTCAGTTTGAAATATATTTTGAGCAAAACCACAAACTCGAGTTTGTAAGTGACGAACTCGAGTTTGACACTGTTTATGTCAAAAATCAGTTTAAGCTCTTAAAAGACAAACTGGAGGTTCCCAGTGCAAACCGGAGGTTTTCTCAAGTTCAAAAATATTTTGCTCTCTGTAAAGGCATGAACTCGAGTTTAGAAACTTGAACTCGAGTTCTCTCAACTTAGAAAAACTCTTGGAAACTTTTGGCCTAAAGCAAACTGGAGGTTCATGGCGCAAACTGGAGGTTCATGGAAACAGTCTCAAGTTTATGAAAATCTCATTTGAAAAACTGGAGATTGGCTTTTGAAATTGAATAACTTTCAAAACCTTTTAACTTAACATAAACCGATTACATATAATCATAGTATGAGACAAGGATTAGATATCACCAAAATTCCTCTTTTCCTCATAGAAGCTTGCTTGGTAGAGATGGATTGATGTAGATAACTCATTTTCCAAATTTCACCATCAACATCAAGTTTGGCTTGTGCTTCCTCAAGACTTAAGTCATTATCTATCTTGCATTCTTGAGAAGCTTTCCCTGATCCTACAAAGTTTTATAAATCTTTTTCTTGGTATCCAACTAAACTTGGATCCATTCATTGTTAGCTTGTAGGAAAAATATTTGCATGCACCCATGAATATAATCAATTAGAACAACTAAGCATGACTCTTTGCATAAAAGAAATACTTTCTTTTCACATCATTATGAATGCATAAAGAGTTCAACCTATTGAACATTGCAATTAGTTTTAAAACATATATATGTGTGAAAACCAAATTTAAAACAAATTGATTCCAGTGCTCATTTCTAAGGTTACAAAATATAAAACCTCAATGATTATTTCAGATTATAGCATAGGAGGTTTTACCAACATGTACCCTTGCTTTAGGTACTAGGAGGATTGGCTTTGCACACCCATTGTCTCTTTGGTGTTTGCAAAGTTTTCACAAAGGATATAGACTTCAAGTATTTACTCTTTGATACTTGAGAGGTTCTCCTCTTCTTGTTCTCCTCAAGGTAATTGAGTGGTACTCTCTGATAGTTTGCTCTTGAGGTGGAACATACTCCTCTTGCTTGTGTCCATTGCCTCTTATGATTTGATCTTGTAATTTCTGCAATGGGTACACTAGGAGTTCTCCTTCTTGATGTAATTCTCCTTTTGGGCTCATAAGAGATTCTCTGGCTCTTAACTTCTTTATGTCTATTTCTCTTAGAATCAATCTGCACATACATAGCAACAGATGGACATTTTGGTACCCTTTTGTGTTTGGGTCCTTCTGGATTAGTTTGGACCTTAGGGAAAACATAAGTTCCCTTTGGTTCCCATTGATAATTTCCTACAGGTTTATCTCTCCTATCTTTCTTATGAAAGCATGATGAAGTATTATGAACTTTATGGTTACAATAGTTGCAATGACCAAAAGGATTTGAGGTGTGAACAGATTTTTGAAAATAATTCAAGTAAGATTTCTGTCCATGTTTCTTCTTCCCTTTCTTCTTATCAAAATCTGGTTTATAACCGATTCCTGATTTGTCATTTGTGACTCTTTGCTGTTTTAAAATCACTTTGAGCATTTCACTACCTCTAGTGAACTTCTCAAGAATTTTTGTAAGATGTAAAACTCTTTTCTCCAAGATACAGCAATTGTCACAAACCTTTTCACAAACATTTTCTGAAATATTTTCAGAAGTGTTTTCAGAAATGTTTTCACAAGTAGATACAGAAATGTTTTTAGAAGTAGAAACAGAAGAAGAAACATTCTGAACTTGTTCTTCCAACAATTTAATTTTCTTCTTGGATGCAATGAACTCTTTAACAAGTTTTTCATATTCAGTATATAGTTCATTGTATTCAGAAAATAATTCATCATAGGAAGGTTCAGTATCATTTACCTCATTGTTGCTTTCAGATTGTTCTTCAGCAACTAGACAAAGATTTGCCACTTCTTCCTCATCACTTTCTTTATAGACTATTTCAAGAGCTTCCCACATGGCTTTGGCTGATGGAAAATTACAAATTCGAAAATACTCTTGTTGACTAAGAGCACTTTGCAGCACATGGATTGCCTTTATGTTGAGAGTCACTTGCCATTTGTCTTTTTCATTGTACTCTTCTTCAAGCTTGGGAACTCTTACTCCATCTTCTATGTCAGATGGTTCATAATTTCCTTTTTCAAATACTCTCCACAAACCATATTCAGATGCCATCACGTAGACTCTGAACTTTGCCTTCCAATAAGAGTAATATTCTCCATTGAAACCTGGTGGTCTGTTGATTGAGGCTCCTTCCGGTAGAATTCCTTCCATAGGATCTTTGATCTAGGATGTTAATCCTTCAAATAGATAACCAAAGCTCTGATACCTAATGAAAGAGAAGGAAATCACCAAGAGGGGGGGTGAATTGGGGATTTCAAAATTCTTTTCGGTTCACCCACACAACAGAAAATATTAAGGCAAAGTGGAGATAGAGTAGAGAAGCTTGACACAGATGATTTATCCTGGTTCGGTCTAATCCTTGACCTACATCCAGTCCCCAGCACCTCTGGGATTTTCCACTATCACTCAAGAACAATTACACACTCTGTACTCAGGATGATCCTCTCCCTAGGACTCACTCCCCCTTACAAGTTGTAATTGCATACAACAGATGCACACTCTGTAACCAAAGGATGCTCCTCTCCCTAGGACACACTCCCCCTTACAAGTTGCACTCTATAATCAGATACACCCTCTGTAAACGCAGGATGTTCCTCTCCCTAGGACACACTCCCCCTTACAAGTTGTACTCTGATTTTCCCAATCTCCAAGTCCCACTGACTTGAGATTATTACAATGAGTGATATACAATGAAATAGACTCTCTCTAAGAGCAGATAAGGTTACACACTGAAGCTCTATGTATCAAAGATACAATCTAATGTATATACAGAGAAAGAATAGGTATTTTCGTGCAGAAGTTTTGTAGCTGTCTTCTCTCTCTTGTTTCTTCAAATCTTCAGCTATTTATGGTAGTTTGAAGATTGTGACTGTTGTATATCCGTTAGAGCTTCTTCCCATTTGAAAAACTAGCTGTTGTAAGTGTTTCTCCATGTGTAAAGTTGCTGCTGAAGCTGTTGAACGAATATGCTGTCACCACTTTCAGATTTGCACGTTTTTCACTTTCTTGCAGTTGAATGTTGAGGCCCATACTATCTTGTTTGTTGATTCAACTTTATTTAGAGGAGCCTAAGTTGTCTGCAAGGTGTGCTGAATGTTCATCACGCCAGGCTGTGGTCCACTCCCTTTTGTCTTGAAGGATATAATATTATATTGTAAGTTGCACAAGCTGTCCCTTCATTTGATTCTCTGTCATGGGCTTGATATTTGAATATTGAATCTGTTGAAGCTTTTGTCCGTTGGAGCATTTCACCATTGAATATTCGAATCCTATTGCAGAACATTACAGTTGAGCATTGATTCAAGTTGCTAGTTCAAATCTGCCTTCTTTTGCCATTTCTGGAAATTCTGAATCACACTTTAATTTCTGTCAAGTTTGATGTAATCCCAAACTTTAATCACCTGAAACTTATACACAATTGATATAAAAGATGTTAAGAAATAGTATAAATCATTTGAGTAATTATCTGGATGTTCTTGAGAGATATGAAGTTTCAGTCATGGTGATTTTTCTGATCCAGAGGTGTAAACTCGAGTTTGTAATTGATAGGCTCGAGTTTCCTTTTGTTGTTGAAGGTTGGATTTTCCCTCTGCTTGAGCCAAACTCGAGTTTGTAACTTATAGGCTCGAGTTTGCAATCCATTCAGCTTAGAAGATGGTTTTGATCGAAGGAAAATTTGAACAGAGAACTTGGAAAACTCGCGAACTCGAGTTTGCAACTTGTAGACTCGAGTTTGGATCTCTTTAAAATCAATCTTTGCTCTCTGGAACCCATGAACTCGAGTTTGCTACTTATAGGCTCGAGTATGGATGTTTTCCAGCACCTGGTTGCTCTCTGTCTGAGCTAAACTCGAGTTTGTTCACTTACAGGCTCGAGTTTGCCTTTTTCCAAATGTTCATTTTCTCTCTGGAACTCTCGAACTCGAGTTTGTGACTGATGAACTCGAGTTTGGTTGCTTCTGACTTGGGCTGGCTTGAGTTTGCAACTTTATCAACATTGAAAGGTCATATCTCCCTGGTCCGAACTCCATTTTGGTCCATTCATGTGTGTCTAGTTTCCAATGGCACTGATTTGAGCTCAATTGGATTTGTATTTTGTGAGATATACCCAAAATACTGAAGCTTGGTCTGGACAGTGACGTTGATTTTTGATCCAAATTGTAAAATTCATAGATAATTCATCTGAACTCCTTTGGACATGAATTTGTGTCAGAAGTACGTGTTGGATGTCTAGTTTCCAATGCTTTTGGTTTCATATCAATCCGATCTCTGGTTTGTGAGATATCATCGAATTACCAGACCTCGCCCGAGCTGAACGTGAAACAGAGTGGAGCTGAAGTGCTGATGACCACTGTGAACTCGAGTTCACACTTACAGGCTCGAGTTTGCCTAGTCCAGAAACACCAGAAATGCTGAAAACACTTATGGGCTCGAGTTTGTTCTTATAGGCTCGAGTTTGCCCATCTAGAACCTCATTCTTGCTTGTTTTAACTCTGAATTGAATCATTCCAACTTCCAAATGATCTTGGAGTCTTCTAGCATCAATATAAAAACTTGGATCATAAAATCTTCATTCCATATATCAAGTTCTTCATTATTTGGTCTCTTCTCTTCTTCCTTTCAATTCTTATCTCCTCTTTGATCAACCTCTATAATTCAACTTGGATTAATCTACATTAAATACAACAATTTGTCAATGTAGGAGATAATTATATTACTCAATCTTTTTGCTTATAAGAATGACATCTATATAAGACATCATCAAAACTAATCAAAACTAACAACAAAAAGCCCTAAATTAAATCCCTCTTGTTTACTATTGGGTTTAGCTTAATTAAGTTTAATTTGTAATGATTTTATTGATTACCGACTTAATTATGATCCTACTAAATCCATTTGTTTCAATCATTGATCCCTTGTTAAGCTTTAATATAGAATTTAGCCGAAAATACTTCTAATTGTTGCTAATGTTTGCCATTAGATTAATTATGAATGTCAATTCAATTAAGATCAATTTTTGATGCCATATTATGATTTTTAGTCTCCTCTAATTATTTTAAGCCTTTTTATATACTCTTACAGCTTATTTTTGAAAATATAAGAATTACATGTTAATATCTTTTTAAATATAGATTTAATTGTTCTTTTCTTGTTGGAAATTCCCTCTAATTGTTTTAGGTATTTTCATGATATTTTATAATATTTTAGGGACCCTAATTTAATTATAATCCTTAGAAATTCATTTAAATAACTCTTAATTAGTCATTGGCTTTTAATTGGAATTATACATCTTTAATTATGCCTATTTTAATTTAGTTAAATTTAGTGTCTTCATTGTTGTAATTTCAATGGCTCATTAATTGTTATTAATCGCCCCTTAATCGGGCTCAGTGTGATGATAGCTCTTTAGGGCTTTCTATAAATCAATTATGATTTTATGCAATAGTGTGTTATTTAAGTAAATTTAACCTCTTAATAAGTTAATGATGCTTAATCAATTCCTTGATTATTTATAAAGATTTGGCACAATTATTTAATTTAATGAATACCTAACTATTTATTATTTTTCTCATATCTTGTTTAAGTATTCTCCATAGTACTTTATTGCTCCTTTTAATTCCATGTGAACCATAATTTAATTTGGTAATTATTTGCATTTTATGATATTTTATGGTTCCTAAGAGAATTCAATAATTAATTGCAAAAATTAATATAATTACTTTAATTAATGTACAATTATTTGTCCAATCTATTACTGACGCTTTCCTCTAATTTGTTTGGCATTTCAATAACATTTTATGCCCCTTTAGAATTTAAATATGAACTATGCTTCAATATGAAAATTATAGGGTATTTTATGATCCCTAAATGAAATTAGAATATTTGAGTCTTTTTGGTTTATTTAACTCTAGGAGAAAATTCTCTAATTTACACTAGATAAACTATTCCACATATTCACCTATTTTAATAGGTATCATTTAGTGGTTATGCTAAATAGGATTTTTAGGGTATTACACAGAGCTTGATGTCTCCCTTTTACCTCCCCGTCAGTTTATGGACGGCCAACCACTATCACCGGTGAACGAGGCCGTGGTGCATGATGCCTAGAAATTCTTATGCAAATTCATCGGGCTGCTTCAGGCATTGCTTCTCCTGAAAGGCAAACACACCTTGGCTAAAGAAGAAATTCGACAGGTTAAGGCGTCTCAGGCGGAGCTAGTGGCCAAGAAGAAAGCCTTGGACGAGGCCGCAGCAGTTAAGAAAGCTCTGAACGAGTCTAAGGCTAGGGTGAAGACCCTGGAGGAGGAGCGGGATACCGCCAAGGCTGTTGCTGGGAAGATGTCCCAAGAACTACATCTCTCCAAAGAAGTACTGGAGAAAACGTCCTCGAAATGTGCCCGACTACAGCGGGCTATTGGTGAGAGCCTGGATGCTGTGAAGTCTCTGCAAAAACAGTGCACCACCTTGACCTTTGAGCTTCACTCGACCAAAGAGGCTCTTTCTTCGGAGCAGTAGGCGCACTTGGACACGACTAAGTCATTGAAGGAGACCGTCTAGGACTGCTTCGAGATTACTCTAGAGCAGATCCGATGCCTGAACCCAGACGTCTCCCAGAACCTAGCCGGGTATGACTTCCAGGCTTATGTGTAGGATGGGTTCCTGGTTTCATTCCAATCCTCGCCTGCTGTCGGGTCCTTATCTTTTGAAGAAGAGGCGCAAGTTGGAGATGAGGCGGGGCAAGGGGTTCCTGAGGCCGAGCATTCTAAGGTAGTACCCTCTGATGGCGCTGCTCCCCAATTTAGTTGTCGAGGTTTTTATATTTGATTTTTTGTTAGGGGTGTCTGTGCCCTCTTGAATATTTCAGGCGTCAGTGCCGTCTATTTGGACAGTATATGATTTAACTTAATCAACTTAATTGTTGTACTTTGTTTATACATTCTACACTTAGTTAGAAATTTATCGACCATAGTAGGTACAGGTCTGAATGCTCGACCAGAACTTAAATCTGGGCATGTCGGGCAGGGTTGTATTTTTAAACTTGTGGGGCTGTTAACTTAACCGCGCTACCGCGTTCCAGATTTTGAACCCGGAATTGTAAATTGTAATCGAGATAAGGGCGAATTGTCACATGTCTAGTTGAGGTGTTTGTAACGCAATACTTAAACATTTTGACATGATCAGGGTCGGAATGACAACTCTCATACTTAAATCGGGACGAGCGTTGACGCGTCAATTTCGCGATGGCCACGTATAATTTCGCCGAGCTTTAACCTGAGCACGTCGAAGTACAACGACCGGTGTTATCCATCTAGATGGGTTTTGCTTTTGACCGGGTTTAAAGACCTCGGTGTCATGTTTTTGACCAGGTTTAAAGACCTCGGTGTCAAGTTTTTGACTAGGTTTAAAGACCTCGGTGTAATGCTTAAGCGATCATTCGTGCACGTTAGCGAATCTCCACTGAGGGATCCTTCATTAATACCAAAACATCTCCAAAGAGCTAACAAGTAGTTTGAATCAAATCTTAAAAACATAAACTAGTAACATGGAAATACTGAAATTAAGAAATAACTAATTTGCAGACAAGGTGCGTATGTGGTTGTCAGGTCAAATCAAGATCTAGCTGTAATAGATCTTTAACTTGTCGGCGTTCCATGTTCTCTTCACCAGCTTCCTTGCCAGGGTTTTGAGTATATAAGCTCCATCATCCAATCTCTCTTTGACCCGGTAGGAGCCTTCCCAATTCGTAAACAGCTTGCCATCCCAGGCGTTCTTATTGCTGATGTCAGCCCGTCAGAGTATGAGGTTACCTCGGTTAAAAGACCGTGGTCGAACCTTTCGATTATACTTTGCCGCAAGAAGCTGCTTGGCGGCTAATTCTCGGCAGTGTGCCGTGACTTGGATTTCGTCAATAAGGTCCAAGTCCGTCCTCAAAGCGTCGTCATTTGACTCTTGTCCTTCCCTCCGGGCTCTGAGTTTTCTCCATGACGGCTGTCCTATCTTGACCGGGATCATTGCTTCGCATCCATAGGTTAACAGAAATGGAGTCTCCTGGGTTGATGTCTGCACACTCGTTCTGTAGCCCCATAAAACGCTGTGAAGTTGCTTGACCCAGTTGGTCTCTGCATCTAGCATTCGTTTCTTCAGGCCGTCTAGAATAATTTATTTGGCTGACTAGGCCTGGCCATTAGATTGCGGATGTTCGACCGAGGGGAAGTGTTGCTTAATGTCTAAGTTAGACATTAAGGTCTCGAATCTATGGTCCATGAACTAGGTCCCATTGTCTGTGATGATTTCGGCTGGTATCTCGAAGCGAGAGACGATGTTGTGACGAAAAACCTCATTATGCGGGCCAAGGTGATCATCGTCAATGGCTTCGCTTCAATCCACTTAGTAAAATAATCTACTGCGACAATGAGCCATCTCAGTTGTCCGGGTGCTGGCTTGAATGGTCCGAGGATGTCCATACCCCACTTGTAGAAGGGCCAGGGGGCTGAAATGGCCCTCAACTCGGTTGGTGGAGGCCAGATAATCTAGGCATGTTTTTCGAAACTATCACATCTCTTGGCGGCTTCCATGGCGTCCAGCTTCATGGTTAGCCAAAAGTATCCGCCCGTAGGGCCTTCCTGGCAAGAGTCTTGCCCCCCATGTGATGGCCGTTGCTGCCTTCATGTATCTCGGCCAACACATATCTTGTCCAGCTTCTAGAGTCTGTGGCTGGGCTCCTACTTCGGCCGTCATGATTACGTTTGCCATTTCTTCTTCCTTAGGTTTTGATCATGTACTGACGTAGCTTTCCCTCTCTTATGAACTTCTCTATGGCATCCCTAAGTTCATAGCTTTCATCAGTAGTGTGCCCCGAACCGTCGTGAAATGCACAAAATTTGGACCGATCTGTTGTGGGTTGGTTTCTGATAGATCTCGATTTCCCGACCTTCCTCATCTCTGTCTGAGCCACCTCCTTCCATAACTGCGATTGAGGGACATTCAAAGGGGTGTAGCTGTCATATTTTGCCTTACTGTCAAGCCTCTCCCAATGAGATAGGTTATCTCGATTGCGCTTACGGGGCTCCGTCTTCCGTCTGTCCGTTCGATCCTTTACGTCAGGTGACGTATTCCTCCGTTTCTCAGATTCGTCAGCATTGGCTATCTCCATCTCTTCGACATCCAGATACTGCTTCGCCCGAATGTAGAAGTCAGTCAATGTGTAGACTCGGTTCTTACACAAATTTTTGGCCAAGTGTGATGATGGATCCAAGCCGTCGACTAGACAATGTACATGGACCTCTTTGAAAAGCGAGCATACTTGCATCGCCACATCTCTGAACCGGTCCAAGTACTTTTGCAACGTCTCACCCTTTTTCTATTTTACTTTGCTCAACATGAACTGAGACTTTGGCTGTTTTTTGTTGGTGGCGAAGTGTAACTCGAACTTTCGTCCGAGGTCTTCGAAATTTTGTATTGAGTTATCTGGTAGGGAATTCAACCATTTATGCACTGGTCTGGTCAATGTGGCCGAGAAGAGCCGTAAAATGACCGGGCCCTCAATTGACCGAACCCACATGAGCTTCTTGAATATCTCGAGGTGGTTGCGCGGATCATGAGTCCCATCGTATTTTGGAAGGTCGGCCAAATCGAAATTCTTCGGGTAAGGAGCCGTTGTCGTTGCTCTTGAGAACGGGGTTCCACCAGATCCCATCAAGTATTTCATTTTATATTCCCTAGGTGAGCCATGTAACCAGGGTGCTTTCTTCACCCCTCGATCCTCATCGAAATCTCGGTCCTTGTAATCATCTCGGTCTTTGAAATCATCTCGGTCTTCTTCTTCACCTTGGTCCTCTTTGTCCATGATCCGAGATAACCGCATTTTCTTCCGTGCCAAGGCCGATGGGCATTCTCGCCCTGTATTCTTCCCTCCCTTTGTCTTGCTGTGAGTCCGGTGTTTTGATTTTATCTCAGGGCTACTAGATGGACTACTGCTATTCACGATTACTTTTTCCTTTCCTTTACGAGAGTCTTTCCGGTTTCCACCCTGAAACAAGTTTTCGAGCTTTTTGTACCATTCATCCATCAATTGTTTGATAACTCTGAAATCTTCTTGGCGTAGGAGGTAATCCCGTTTTTCCTTATTTTCAAATCTCTGGAGCATCGACTCCTGTGTTCTCCACAAGGTACGGACGTCAGCTTCTGGTGCCGGGGCGTCTGGAACCGGAGTCTCCTTTGTTATTTCCTCCAATGGTTGATCAGTGATGGGAGGGGAGGACGTGGTGTCGGTAACATGGACCTCCGGAGTATTTTCACGTAGTGGTTGACTCTGAGCATGCTGTTGACTTGGTCCAGCCTGGGGTTGCCTTGGCTTGGGATTCCTTTCAACCTGCGGCTGGTTAGACTGATGATTTTGACTGTGGCTTCTGGTGTTAGCCATCGATGGTCACGGGGATCGAAATTTAACGTCCCCACTGTCAGCGCCAATGTTCTATTCTGGGAACAGGACTGATTGGACTTGACTAAGTGTCAAGCCTAGGGCCTACGTACCTGATGAAGGGATCAAAGTCCACGTAGTTCGCAACACAGGTTGGCGTAAGCCAGAGGGGTGGTGTGTGTGCTCAGTGTGGCAGAAAGTAAAGGTGATGAATTAGAATGTGTGCACCTGATTAATTGACCTATGTATTTATAGAGGCGTCCGCGGCGGATATCTCGGCCACACAGGATATCCGGGGCGAGTATCGTGCGGATTATATCATGTTGATATAATCCGGATTCTCCTATAATGTCGGTAGATTGGTTCTGCTGTGATATCATATTCTACTTTGTAATCGGTACATTATAATCTCTTGATATGCTCTAAGTTGGGTTGTATCCCGAATGTGGTCCTTGGGCCGGTCCGTAACAGGTTTGTATATAAAATGAAAAATAAAATTAAAATGACCTTAAAAATTTAAAAAAAATTATCATTTCAATACCTTCGTGGGAGTGTCTAAAATCAAATATTAGCCTGAAAAGATTTGAATTTAATTGGGTGAGTTTGCTAATGTTGAGTTGGGTCGATAGACATTTCTTGTTAAAAGTAAGCAGAATCCAGGAAATAATAAAAGATTTTGGCTATCAATTCTTTTTGACTCCAAGTCACAAACGCATTCTTTTTTGGGCTTTTTATTGTTTTAAGAAACATTAAGATCCCTGAAAGTCTTGGAAATCTTTTCAAATACAAACTTTTTTTGTTCTTGTCAATAATACGAACTCTCAATGTCCAAATACAAAATCGGTTTTTATGATTTAACGTAATTAAAATTTTATATACAAACAAAGAAAAAGGGGGAAAATTTAAGTTAGAAATTTCAAAGAAATACTTAAATCCGTATTATTATTATTATTTTTGTGAAAAGGGTTATATCATCCAAATAAAATGTCAATCAATATTTATAGAAATCAAGCAAACAAAGAATAAGTATCTAAGAGACTCAGACATCAATAGTGTTTGGGGCTTTAGCAGTATGTTCAACAATCCTAAAAGTGATAGCCACAATCTCTTGTGGCAGGGATTGACATTATGAAGCTATTAGTCCTTTAATGGTTTCCCAGGGAACGAAGAGATTCTCAGGCACAATACGCTGCTAGCATTCAATAACAAGTGGGTACTTCCAAAAGATATGATCCGCATCTTCGTTGCCATCATTACAGGGTTTTTTTCCCCCTCTAATAACATCATCTGGTATTCCGTTTGGGATTTATGATTGCCTATTCCAACACAAGTGCCTCCTTTAAGACTCAAATTTCCGGAGGAATCTAGTGGAACCTTTTGCTCTTAGACTAATTCTATGTTGGTGCCACTATTACAAAGTTCACATGTTGCACCGACGGTTAGATGCCTTTTTTTTTCCTGCTAGGCAGATGTATCCTCATTTTGGAGATAATCAAGTTTGAAGCACTATCAGACACTAAATGTGATCGCCTCACACAACGGAAATTGAATTTTGGTTCGTCATGTTGTGAAGGATTGGCCCCTTCCACTAGATCTAACCACCATTAGGGGTTAGAAAACTTTTCGTTCTCTCTTATTGGTGAGGAGGTTATTTTTTTATTTTTGTTTTTAGTTGCCCATCTGGTATCCACAGCTTCACCTGACTAATCTAGATTCGACCCACGTCACGCGCCTAGCTATGGTGGGAAAGTCTCCTAATGGGGCTTTTCTACATACACAAAGCTTAAACTCAAGACCTTACTTAAGCAACATAAGCCCCTTATCACTTGTGCCAACCGTCGTTGGTGAAGAGGAGGAGGTTATGTTTTTAAAGCAAGTCGAAGGCCTAGTTTTCTTTGACCATCTGCGAGAAAGGACCATGAGTAGTCCAAGAAGCCTAGAAATGGAAGGGCTTTTGGGTTGTGGCCTGTTGGAGAGTGAAGCCCAATAACCAAAAGCAAATGTCTATGATCCAAGCTTTTGGTGACTAAACTCAAATTTACATACTCCTCGTCCTTGGATTCAACTAGAAAAGGAGTTGAACGCTCTCACCAAAGGGAGGAGGTTTGATCCTAGAGTTAGTCAAGGCACTTGGGGAGATATCCTAACTCCTTCCTAAGTGACCAGGTTAATGCTTGAGGGTAATAGACAGCTCACCCTGCCCAACATTGGTATCACCTAGAAGGAAGGGGGATTTCGTCCTACCCTTGGATCGTGGGTGAACCTAACCCCTTTCCTAAAATTCTATTATCAAATAAATAAATAAACTCAAATTTACATTACATATCAATTGAAAGGCTTGTTGGTAAGTAATAGTTTAGCATCTATAAAAAATTGGGTTGCAACTTCTGGCTTCCAATTCTGAATGACGTACCCCTAGTTTACAATTAAAACTAATGTTATTAAAATTGGACTAGATCGGTTGGTTCGACCACAAAATCGTCGAATCGGTCAACTAACTAGTCTGATCTGACTGGTTGAACTAGTTCAATATTTTTCTAGAATTTTCTAATTTTAAAAATTCATATATAATTCTACATATCTTCAAAAATTATAAATTAAAACTCTAAGGAAAGCTTGAGATGTCTACTTTTTAATGCAAAAAGAATCACTAAAAAATATTATTATTTTATTCTAAAATATTATCAAATTCCAAAACTATTCCAAAAAAATATTATTGTTCAAGTTCACTTCCTCATCGGTCTAAACCCAGGTTAGTTCCGGTTTAACTCTGATCTAACTCGCTATCTCTTGACCCACTACCCAGATAGATTCAGTGGCCGGTCTGGGTAAAACCCTTAAACAAAGGTTATCCTTTGTCTATATTATTGCTTTCTTCATCTTAAAATATATATATGTGTGTGTTAGTTCAACATGGCTGATTTTTTTTTCTGAATAAAAAAATCTGTTCAATAGTCAAAATTAATTGAAAAAATAAATCTATACATGTGACAAAGTAACCTTTTTAACAATTTTAAACAACAATTGCAAGATTTTTCTACAACCAATATTTAATTACCTATATGTAGGGGTGGAAATATGTCAAGTTTCTAACAGGGGCCTATCGGCTAACCTACATAAAATCTAGATTATTAGTCTATTTATTAAATAGGCTAGATTCAAGCTCATGCCTATTGTAAAGTCTATTTAGATAAATAGGTCAGACTTATTTTCATAAGGCTTAGCTTATAAGCCTAGCATATTTAAGTGTTTTAATTTACACTATGATATAATTCAATATAATATAATCTAAATATTTTTTTATAAAATTTTAATTTTAAATTTCGCATCTCATCCTCATTCACACATATTCAACCCTTGCATTCATTAATCATTCACCCTTACCTCTCTTTTCTTCTATTACTCGAGATGGCAATAATAGTTCATTCCCTCTCTCCTGATTTACGTGGTCTGCCAAAATATAATAATCACTGTAAGTTTTTTTAGTGACAAATGAGATATTATAATCTTAATAGGAGGAGTTTGTCCCATTTTATGTGGGAAAAAGAAAAGAGGTAAGATCTAGTTTTACATTTTGCTTGTTATGCTTGGTCAAATTTAGAAAATATATCACATTAGTCAACAACCAATTGGTTTTTCTTATCCCTACTTATTCGGACGACTATTGTCACTATACGCTCTTTTCATTTCCTTACTAAACCCTCATTCTATGACAAAAAATGAATCATGTGCTTTTAAGATGTAACGTATAATTGTATATTGGCTTGAAGGGTTATATATGAATTTGGGAAATAGGCTTTTAAGCCTATTTGAATGCCTACAATTTCCTAAACCCTCATACTAAGACAAAAATGAATCATGTGCTTTTAAGATATAATGTGTTAGTTCTTTATGGGTTTTGATGATTACTAACAATTGTAAACAAAGCCTGAAGTTTTTCTTTGAAAAGTTGAAAAACTTATTATCAAAGGAAAACTCAAGTTTTGGTTTCAAAACTCGAGTTTTGACCTTACACAAAGAAGCTCAAGTTTTCTGAATTAAGCAAAACCTGCAGTTTTTCAGCAAAACCTTCGGTTTTCATCACACAGAGACTTTTCAATGTTTTCTGAAAAATGCAAAACTCGAGGTTTGGTTTGAAAACTCGAGTTTTGGTCATACATAGAGTCTCTTAAGTTTTGAACTTTTGAAAACCTACAGTTTTATCCAAAACTGCCAGTTTTGAGGTTTCCTGAGTTTTCATAAGATTAGTGAAAACTCAAGTTTTGAACTAGGAAACAACTCTGATGCTGTAGTCAGATTTCAAAACTACCAACGTTCGAGAAAGACTTGGCACAAAGTTTCTCTAAGTTTTCATGATAAAAGGAAAACTCGAGTTTTGACTTCAAAACTCGAGTTTTGGTCTAGCAGAGAGCATTCATGTTTTCTTCTGATTTTGAAAACTGCCAGTTTCCAGAAAAACCTCCAGTTTTGACTTGGCGCAATTTTTCAAAGTTTTCATATATAAATGAAAACTCGAGTTTTGATATGGAAACTCGAGTTTTGGCCAAGCAGAGGGTTTTAATATTTTTCATGTTTTGAAAACCGCCACTTTTGGAACAAAACCTCCAGTTTTGATGTTTTGGATTAAAATCATTTTTACATGTGAAAGTCCAAAACTCGAGTTTTGAGAAAAAAAACTCAAGCTTTCATCGCTGATTCAGAAATTCAAATTCGACGATTTTGAAAAACCTTCTTGTTTGATCTTAATACTTCCTATTATCATTCTCTCATATTCCTAGCTATGTTTAACCACTTTGTTAGTGAGTTTTAGATGTTTTAGAGAATGTTTATTGAAGGTTTAAGACAAAAGCAAAAAGTGACGTTAGCACATTAAATGCTAAACCCAGAAAGTTGTACACTTTTGGGTAATCCTTTTGCACACATTTACAAAGAATTAAAGAATGATTTCTACATCTAGCAACTGCCATTCCAATGGATTTATTGTCAAGAAGTCAACTCTGAACTTCTGCCCAGCTGGATTAGATGAAGATTAGCGAGAGAAGAAGACTAAAGCTTAACCTAAACCTTGTCTAATGAAGGCAACAGTTATATTGAAGAATCCAACGGTCATTTAATGCTCTCTTGGTATAAATAGAGCTGCATTCAAGTCTTCTCTACTAACACATTTGCTGAAAACGAACTGATTTCAAATATACATTTATTTTCTTTAGTTTTCATCTATATTGTATCTTCTGATACATTGTGCTTCAGTGATTATCATTATCCACTCTTGGAGAGAGTTTCTGATTGTAAATCATTTATTGTAAAGAATCACAAGTCAGGGGACTTGGTGATTGGGTGTATTGATTACAACTTGTAAGGGGGAGTAAGTTCTAGTGAGAGAATTACTCGAGTGTAGAGTGTGTAATCAATTGTGATAGTGGAAATCCCAGAGAGTCTGGGGACTAGACGTAGGTCAAGAGATTAGACCGAACCAGTATAAATCTCTATGTCTAGTTATTCCTCCCTCTACTCTGTTCATCTTTGTTTTCATTGTTTTAAAACAAAGCAAATTACAAAAGTTTTGAAAAATCCCCAATTCACCCTCCTCTTGGTGATTTAGCTCCACTTTCATAATATATGGTTGTAAATAGGCTTGAAAAGTTATATATAAATTTGAGGAATAGGCTATTAACTTTTAAGCCTATTTAAAGACCTATATTTTAAGTAGGTCTATAAAAAGGGTTTCAGTTCTTGTCAGGCCTTTTTAAGACTCAGACTCAGACTTAAATAAAAGCCTATACATAGGCTTAGGCCTAGGCTTTAAATCTTTGTTATAGGTTGATGAGCACAAATAATACCATATTTCCCCTATACTTCATGACTGAATTGAATGGTAAAAATAAGCTTAACTATGATTTAAACAAGCAAAAAGGCATGTATTCATGGTATAGGGACTGAGAGATAGAAATCATCCACATGTGCTAAGAACAGCGTAATTCACGATGCTTTTGAGGAAAACTGTGTAGCAGAGTTGATACGATGCTATAGCATTCGGACAGCAAACCAAAGGGCAATACAAGGCACATGAATGCTATAGCAAAGTAGAGGACACAATGCTATGCGGCTTATATTCTGACCTTTTTATCCAGATTATTTCAGGAATTAAATAAAAGGGCGACATTGACAGATAGGTTGCTGACGTAATGGAATAGAAGATGCGGAGGATCGGAACTAAAAGATTTGAAGAATCCCGCAGAATGAGCAAAAGCAATATAATCAGAAGAAACGATAGATCTCGACGGAATAGGAAAATCTCAACTCACTGCAACTTGCGCCGCAAGAAAGCTTGATTATAAAAGGCAGCCGAGCAAACCCTAAAGCAGTTGGAGAGCCCTAGACAGAATTCTATCTTCGGCAAACTCAAGAGAAGAGTGAGAAAGTTCACAAAGCATGCACTTTCCAGGACAACTTAGCATCCTTCCTTGTAGTTCGACAGAGAGAAGACGACGTGGAGTCGTAACGTGATAGGACTTCATCCACGCGTCGGAACTCTGTTCAAGCTTTTTGTTTTCCTTTTGTTTATCTCATATTTTGTATCATGGGTCATTCCATTAATGTTTGTTTCGTGTCTTCCTTGTCAGTCATGAACTGATTGTTATATGGCTGGACGAGGATGAACCTTTAAGTGTCAAATGAACCCAGTTGCAAGTTTTTAATTCAATAAATTTGGTTTGCGTATCGGTGTTTTAATTACTAGTCGGTTAACAGAAGTTGAGGGCTAGATTTGTGGCCTCAGCTTACAGGCAAGGAGTTGGGGTTAGACCTCTGAGAAACAGTGTTTGCTAGGCAGCTCGTGCACGGTTTGACCTATTATTGTAAGCTTCAGGAATAGGTCTACCTCTCATAACCATAACACCCTAAGCATAACAAAGATCTAAACTAGAAAGTTGCCATATGGAACGACCCTTCTCACAAGATAACATTTAACCATAAGGTTTTCTCAGAACCGGATTAGTAGGTAATTATAGGAAAACCTTCCTTCTCAAATACACATACCTCGGGTCCAGGGCACAAAACTTCGCCCACAAACCCATAACAGAAAAATCCATAACTCAGGGCACAATTATCGAACATGAGATTTATAGCCCATGAGTCATACAATAAGAACCCACAAGAAAGGGTCTACACAAAATAGTGGTCACATAGATATAATGGTGGATCCACAATGATATGATAGTGTATAGATAAGGCCTTCGGATAATAAATAGTCATCCAAAAATAATTGATGTAGTATTTCCAAAATATGAGGGTCCTAAGATGACAATATATAGATCAATACAACACTAATACCAAAACGAGGCCTACGAGTTATACAACGTCTATGCCTCAGGTTGCTTCCCTTGTCCTCTACAAAGATTAGAGGTCTCGCCTGAAAAAATTGATAATGACGGGGTGAGACATAAAGTCCCCGTAACCGAAATTAATTTATCAAATATGCAAGAAAGGATTGCAAGTCAGAGAAGCAGGTTTGTTAATAATATAATAATAGTAATGATAATAATAATAATTTCAATAATTAAATACCCACAAATAAAACCATTAAAACATAATAACCATAACAATTAACCATCCCCACTTATCCATCCTGCTCCTCCTTATCTCCTCGTGGACGTGAATCAGCCTATCGGTGCTAGTATACCCGGCCAAGGTTAGCTAGTCACTTCAAGAATACTGTCCCCTCCCATGTCACCACCAATATACCGTAACAGGGAGGTGCCCGCACAAAACACTCAACTCAAATTCCGGGCCAGGAATGAGAGAGCCGATGGGCACAATTTCACCTTCAATCTCTTCCACACAACCCAACATATCCCAACAGAAGAAATAATATTACACTAAAATTTTCAACAATATTTTATTAAATTACCATTCCATACACAACATCTCACAACAACATTATAACCATCAAAACAATAACAATTTCAATAATAATAATAATCACTTAAATAAATAGATTGGAAATACACTGCTTCACTGAACTGATTTGATATTCAAACAAACAAATAATTTTTTTTCAAAACACACACAAGTAGTATATATAAAAATTAAGCTTAGAAAAATACCTTACAGTCCAAAACAAACATATAAAATAAATTAACCCTGGTTACCTCAATTCCAAACTTAACCTTAGCGTGAGGTGCACAACCCGCACAATCACCGCTCACAAGAAGGCTCTACATTATCACAATTATAATTTATAATTTCCACTAAACAAATGCAAATTCTAATAGTAATAATATTATGATATATACTTATATAAATATAAAACCAGCTTCTAACTTTTCTGAGAATTTAGAAAATTCATAACTGAACCTAAACAACTCCAAATGGAGTGATTCCAATTTCTACTTAAACCTTGATTAGTCTATTTTCATAAATTAAAGTCACAAGGTTAATTTATGGTTTGAGAAAATTCCCAAACTTCTGAAAACACAAGCCGTATACAAAGTTTTCAGAAAACCTTTCATAATTATGACTTAACTTCCAAAAATCATAACTAAAGTTGTAGACCTCCGGTTTAGGTGTCCTTTGGCTTGTTGGAAAGGTTCAGATGTCTACTATTTACTGTAAAGATTTCAAGATTAAACTCAAATGTTTGCCATTTCAAAATCAAGCTCAAAAATCGCTGGTCACCAAAAGTTTCAGAAAAACATTTCAGATTTTGGCTAAACTTTGGAAAATCATATCTCCCTCGATTCTTATCGGAATTTGATGAATTACCTATCAAATTAAACCTCTATGTACCTACTATTTAACTGGAAAATATCACAATTTTATGATTTTTTTTGGTCAGTTCGAAATCCAACGCCATCCACTGACACCAGAAACAACCAGGAATTTTCCAGATTTTTGACCCAACTTTGAAAAATCATAACTTGAGCTACAGATCTCCGTTTTAGGTGAACCAAAGCTTATTTTAAACCTTAAGGAGTTTACTTTATGATGTAAGAATTTCAGATCAAAACTCAAAGTTTTACTGGGTCCGAAATGCTTCGTCATTTGTCTGCTTCAGAACCCTACAGAAAGTTTGCAGGTTTTTAGCTTAACTTTGAAAAATCATAACTCTTAGTGTGCACATCCGTTTTTGGCTGGGTTTTGACTTGTTTTAAACCTTATTATGTGTACTATACCTCACAAAAATTTCAAGTTCAAAAGAGTTTGTTTGCCTGAGTTTTACCTCACTCAAAGGTCACTATTCCAGCTGCATGTTCAGTTTTTCCAGCAAGTTTCTTTGTGTGTGTATGAGAATAACAAGGTTTTCCTAATTGGTTTTCCAACCTATATGTAACAGCAACTTTCATGACGTTAAGCTTCCTCTTTTCATATTCAACGAAGTACACACACACACTCAAATCTTCCTTCGCTTTTCACAAGCAGCAACTACATGAGTATATATATTTATGACTATAAGCTCCTCTCTTTCTCTCTTATCAGCTATGACAGTAAGGGTTCCCATATGCAGCAGCGCATATACCCATTCCTTGTTCTAGCTTTAGTTTAACAAGGTTCTCAAGGAAACCAACCTAAGTTCCTAATGGGTTCCTCCTAGGTTAGCTTGTCTTACATGATGACTGAACCATTAGGGAGAAGGAGTTAGACAACTTACTTGAACCCTTAGCTTGCAAAAATGTGATCCCCGTGGAAACCGAGACACTCCCTATTTTGAAGCTTGAGAACCAAAGCAACGACCGGACCCCCTCTCTCCCTCTCTCTTCAACTCCAAAAACCACACCACTCTGATGAGTTCAACTGTAACAATGAGATGGCTTGCTGGTTCCTACTCCATCAACGTCCTCTCTGGTTTTTGGCCGGTTGAACAGAGCACACTACTTACTCTCTCTCTCTTTCACTTACTCTCTCTCTCTCTCCCCCGTAGCACTCTCGTTCTCTCTTGGCTGGTGGAGATGAGTGAATGAAGATATGAGGCTACGGTTTATAATGAGAGGAAGTGGAGAAGTGCGCTGGAAGAACTTGCGTAGATTGGTTTACTGTTTCCTGCGGTTTCAGACTTTTGGCTGAAAGCTTCTGGGCTTGCGTGGCGGCGTTGTGTTCCTTCTCTGCGTTTTCGTGTTGCAGAGGTGTGTGGCGTGGACGTTGACTTTGCTGTTCTGGTTTCTTTGTTACCATATGATCTGCTAGTTACACTATGGTCACGGGTTCAGTTTGGTTTGTGGTGGTTTTCCCCGTGGTTCTCGGTCTGCTGCTGAGAGGTTTGCTGAGTGTGAGAGTTTAAGTGCTTCGTTATACCTTACGGTTGGGCTGTCTTCAGGAGTTGCTAAGCTTGGCTGATACACATTTAGTGGGGTGGGTTTCTTTTGCAGCTTATGGGCCCGGGAGGTGGAGCCAACCAATTTGAAATGGGTTCATTGTTTCTATACGATGGGCCAAGGTGAACATAATGGATCCAATGGTTTAATCCAACATGTTCATGCCCAATAATTCCTCTTATAGGGGCACATGACTTGCACATGGGAAGAGGTGAGTAAATTTTGAAATTAATTTTTAATTCCAAATACGGATTTATGGTTTAAATTATTTCTTAATTAATAAATCCTACTTGAATTTAGTCTTTCCTAAAATTTTTAAGGACAATAAGCCCTATAATTTAAGTAGTTAATCTTAAATCCTAAAATAAAAAAAATTAGGATGTTACACCGTAGGAATATGGAAGGAGTATAGTTAGCATCCTACGTATCAGAAGCGGAAGCTTCGGTAAACTATAGAGGTGGGTTAACCAAATAGCTTTGTGAGTAACAGCTATGCTGTAGCAATTGCGGAAGTTGTACAGTGTAGATGCTGTAGCATTGGGTAGAGCAACTGGGGATTAATGCACTTAAGGGTGACTCTGAGTCCAGCCTACCTTTTGTTGATATCTTCTCATGTTTATCGTTATTTTGTTTACTTTTGCTAGTAGCATAATCACCACAACCCCTCAATCTGATTTTATTTATTTTCTGCTTTCATAACTATCATAGCAATTGAGCGTCATTCTTTGGTATTTCAGTCTCTGTCGGATGATACTCTACTTTCACTTGATTACTTGTTCGACTGGTTCGCTTGCCATAAGGGAATTTGACCAACATAGGTCAATACCTATTTAACTAAAACCTAACCTAACCTAGCTTATTACCACATATTGCCTCTTTTTTTTGGGGGGGGGGGATAATGGGCATCAATATAAACTTAATAACAATAGCAAAATAAGCCGTGTACTGTTTGTCTACTCACATATCATTGTTCAAAAGAACAGTAACAGCTACAAATGCAAACCGTTCAAATTTTTGGGCTTTGTGCCTGAAGATTTGATATTGACCTGTTAGTTCACTCGTCCCTCCATTTTTTCAATTCAAATTTTAAATTTCAATATATAATCACCGAAAACGTCAGCATAAGAGTCCTTTCTCTCTCTTTTTTCCAGTCACCATTGCTCAATGATGCAAGTCGCCTTTCATCCAGCTTCCGTCTTCATCTTCTACAACCAGTCCTTTCTCTCTCTTTTTTCCATCTCCGATCCCTTCTTCCCATCATTCGCCTCCAGCATCCTCCAAATATCAGTTTCTTACCTTTATGCAGTGTTAGTATCAATTGCAGCGGACTCATGTATTCATCCTTCCTTCAGCGCTTGATAATTGAATATTTTATACACTTCTTTTTATCTCTTGATTAATAATTTAGGATTATTTAGTTAATAAATAATGGCTTTTATACTTATTTGGGCTTTGGACCTTTGATTTTATTTTAGCCATTTTTAAAAGTAAAATTTCAGTTTTACATTGCTTCGCTATTTTTACCATAACTCTTGAACCAGACTTTAGATTTGCCTCATTTTTGTCTCATATTTTAGATGATTCAGAGAGCTACAATTGTTATGAAGATATGAAGGGCAAATTTGGACAAGAGGGCGGTCAATTTGGAGCCGAATTCAGATGTATATTTCTGGATTTTATTTGGGCTCGAATTTTGTAATTAAAGCCCACTTTTATTTTATTTTCGTTTTGGGTTGAACCATTGGTGCCCATTTCCATTTTAAATTTAATTTAGGTCAGATGGTGGCTGAATATACTCTCATTCACGTTTTTAGATTTGTGTGGATCAAAATAGGAGTTTTAAAATTCTCTCAAATGTTCTTCGTCTGTTCTTCGTCTTTCCCAGCCATATTCGGCTAAACGTCTATGATTAACCCAACATTGATGATTCCATGATTCGTCCAGAGAGATTGTGCTTAATCGGTAACTTCACTCGTTTCTGTTTTCATCTTATCGGATTCGATTTCTGGAAATAGTTTGAATATTAGATTTAATATTCAGTTTGGTTCATCCCAATGACTGAGTTCAAACTAGGTTTCAGTGTTGCTGTGTGATCGCACAGTGAGACGCCATTGTTACATATGCTAGGCGATCGTCTAGTTGAGGGATTTTCTGGACGAACGCAGAGATTTCGGTTCGTCCAAAACCAAACGCGAGTTCGTTCAATTTTCGTTCAATGATGGAAGTTTCTGGAATCTAATTGTTGGGTTAATCGTTGTTAATCTGTTTCTCAAAATTTCATTATGTTTCTGCATACTTTCGTTTTTAATCTGTTTAAATCAAAAAAAAAACCCCCATTTTTACTATTTATGTTTTATTGCTGTTCAAATTGAACCGATTGTGAATTCGTTGGGAAACGGCCCAAGTTACATTATACTGCAATCCTTTTCTAATATGGTTATTTTATGAGATCACAGCAAATCTCTGTCAAAATATGGCACCGTTGCCGAGGAGTTTGCATTGGTTTGATTAGGAACAGTAGTGTAAATAGCATCGTTTCGATAGTTTAGGTGGTTCGGGTGGCTAGACAGAAATTTTTCTGCACAGATCACTCAAGCCAGGGCTTATTCACAAGGAATTGGGCATTCTAAGCAAGATTCATTTCCTTAAGGAAGTGTGATCTCATCTATTTTCCCCAAATTCCAACGTTTAGGCCATCTTTTTGCTGTTTTAAGTTTCAATAAATTAGTGTAAATCAAAAAAAATTGAAAAAGTGGTTCAAACGATGTAATTTGGCTTAAATCTAAGGAACCACAGTGCCTTGAAGGGACTATGTTTGTCTTAAAATAGGGTTTTCCTTCAGCCCACCAAAAATTAGCCCAATCGGAGTAGGTCATACAATTCTGAAATACTAGTTACATCCACTTTCAATGGCATTTTCGTAATTCTGATTGTCTGGTGGCATTTTCGTAATTATGAGTATTTGCAAATTCTGCCTTGTTTTTATGCTGCATGAGTACTAGTAGTACTACAAATCAAGAAGACTTGTTGCCATTTGATCATGAAATAGAGAGAACAATTCTTACTGTTAAAAGAGTTGCTAGGCTAAGTCGTGGGTTTAATACTGAATTGGACATTGAACTTGAGTCTGATTGTGACCATTCTGATTGTATCCATTTTGTTGATCTTTCTGATTGTGTTTCTGATAGTACTTCTGATAATCTTGTTGTTTTCACTGACTCTAGTAGCAATTTCGCTAACTTAGAAATTATGGCAGATTAAGTAGATCGTCCTACTTTGAAAGAATTAGCCACCTCTGATGTGGGCAATCAAAATTTGTGTATTCAATATCCTGAACTTACTGCTAACTTTGAATTGAAATCTGGTCTTATCCATTTGTTGCCCAAAATTCATGGTCTTGCAGGTGAATGTCCTCATAGGCATTTAAAGGAGTTCCATGTGGTATGCAGCACGATGAAACCTCAAGCAATTGATGAGGATCACATTAAGCGAGAGCCTTTCCATTTTCCCTAGATGGTCTCGCTAAGGATTGGCTATACAATTTGCAACCAGCATCTATTGGGAGTTGGGATGATATGCAGAAGTTATTCTTAGTAAGGTTCTTTCCTTCCTCAAAGGCCATTGCTATTCAGAAGAAGATCACTAGTGTTAAACAAATCAATGGGGAGACCATGTATGAGTATTGGGATAGGTTCAAGCGATTGTGTGCTAGTTGTCCACACCACCAGATTTCAGACCAGCTTCTAATTACATATTTCTATTCCGGTTTGTTACTATTGGATAAAAGTTTCGTGGATGCATCTAGTGGTGGAGCCTTGGATAGCAAGACACCTGAGGAGGCCCAAGAGTTGATATCTTCTACGGCTCCTAATTCTCAGCAATTTGGCACCAGGGCCAATAGTACTCCTGTTTACCAAATCCAAACACCTCCAGTCCAATATGATTCTCAGAGATTAGAGACTAGAGTTGATGATCTGACCTCCCTTGTGAGGCAGTTGGCAGTGACTCAGATAGTACAGTCTTCTCCTCCTCAGGTTGGGTACTCATGTGGGTTCTGTTCTAACCCTTATCATCCTACTGACTCTTGACCTACCTTGCATGATCCTGCTTATCGAGACCAGTCAGTAGCTGCAGTGGGTGTTTTCCCAGGGAAGCCACAATACCAGTACAGCAATGCCTTCTCCAACACCTACAACCTTGGTTGGAGAAATCACCTCAATTTCTATTGGAACCAGAATCATAATCAAAGTAACCAGTATCAGCAGAATTTTGGGAATTACCAGTAGAGGCAATACAGACCACAAAATTTCCAACAACAATCTGCATCTCCCTTGCTTGCACCACCTCCTCGACCAGCCATATGTGCACCTCCACATGCGACACAACAGCAGGTTAGTAGTAGTGGTTCCTCATTGGAGGATATGATGAAGCAATTTGCCACAAATACTATGTAGTTCCAATAGCAAACTGAAACTTCCATTCAAAGTTTGCAAACTCAGATTGGCCAATTGGCAACATCACTGAACTAGCTACAACCTCAGGGATCCAACACTCTTCCTTCACAAACCATTCCCAATTGTCTTTTCAAAACCAAAACCCCTGTTTTTTGCCTTTGGATATGAATTTTGCTTTGCTATGTTTTGTTCTAACGCAATTGACTTTCAATTCTGTCTCTAATTTGTTTGTCATCTTTTCCTAAATTCCCCCCTACGGTTTTGCCTCTTTATAGTTAAAATTTTGGTGGCCACTCTAGAAAGGAAAATATGTTGGTTGGTTTCTGCATTAACCATGGGTAATGAAACAAGAAGAAAACCTTGTCCAAATGCAACTTGAGTATTAGTCTATCACCGAAATGAAAAGCAACGATTCTTCAGTTCAAACCACAATTTCAGACGTGGAATTGGAAATTATGAGCATTTGAGCAGAGTCGTGGAGGCCATTCTCGAGAAGGGTAGCGATTTGATGGTTCAGAACTTCCATGATTGATAGGTCATGAGTAGAAAAATTCAGTTCTTCTTACTTGAGACTGAAAATGAAGATTACTAATGACGTTCACTGTGAATTAAAGATTTTGTACTAACTTCATATTTTAAAAAGTTGTTTGGTATTTAAGGTCCATTTAATAGTTCTTTGTGTTGGACGCTCCTAGTGTAATAGTTGATTGGCTAATTCGCTCCTTAACCCAATTATAAAATAGCTTGAGATTTATTTAAATCATATAATTATGTTTTTAATGAAAAGTTTTCTTTATTTTAGCAAATGAGTAATTTTTGTCCATAGATAACTATACAAGTAGTTTTGAATAATGACATTTGAGAAAAAAATTATTTAATTTAGTGAAATTTAGAATTTTGTGTTGGGCGCTCTTGAGTAAAAGTTTTTTGTGTTAGGCACTCCTGAAGTAAAAGTTCTTTGGCTAATTTGCACCTTAAATGACATACATTATCTTTTTTTTAATGGCGTTGTGCTGACTGCACATTTTTAAAAGTTTATTGGGCCGGGTGCACATTTTTAAAAGTTTATTGATATTTTTGGTCCACTTAAATGTCCGGTCTTAAAAGTATTCATTTAATTTTAAAAAGTATCGCCAGCCTTTTTAGGATCGTAGATTAGTTAAATGTCCGGTCCTAAAAGTCTTTGTTTAATTTTAAAAAATATGGCGAGACTTTTAAGACCGTGTATTTGTTAAATGTTCGATCTTTTTTTTTTTGGCTCAAGAGGAAATATATTACTACCAACATAAACCAAAGATACACAGCAAATGTCTAAACGCAGGAAATGAGGAAGTAACAAGGCAATATAAAGCCAATAAAACCAATGCAGAAACGAAAATAAACTAGACTAAAAAGCTGATAAAATCTAAAATGAGCCACCATTCAGAAATTGGTCAGAGGAGCAGATATCATTATGGGGAAAATTAGCCCCTTAATGTCCAAGGTTAGAAACGACCATAAAGCAGGTGATGGTTGCGATACCCACCCAATCGGGTACACCTCTTTATAAGCCTCAACTGCAAGACAGTCAGCTACATGGTTTCCCCTTCTAGGGGTAAAAGAAACAGAAAAACCCAACCTTGTCAGAAAGGAAATTGATAACATCATGAACAATACCTCTGCTTCACCAATCAACTAAATCCAGGTGACCTTGCATCAACACAATTCAGTAGAGAAAGGCAATCAATATGAAAGACTACTTTATCATGACCCAAATCCATAGCTAGTATAAGTGCTCTCTTCAAAGCCAATGCTTCAAACATAAATGTTGAGATAGATTTCAATTTACTCACAAATCCCCACTTAAAGCAGCCAAAACTAACTCTACAAACCACTCCAATACCTGGATAATTTTTCCCTAGGGAGAAAGAGTCATCACAATTAACTTTTAAAAAATCAGATTCAGGTGGTACCCAATGGACAACATCAATACTCCTTTTAACCCCTAATTCAGCATCTGTATGGAAAGTAACCCAAGAGCTCCAAAATTCAGAATTGTGTGCTTTGGCCAATTCAATAATAGTAAAGGGGTTTGGTGGCTCATGACTAAAAATTTTGTTATTTCTTTGTTTCCACACAAGCCAAAGAATCCAGCAAAGAAGTGAAATATCATGGGGGTAATCTCTGCCATACCTGTTATTTGAATCCACCAGCGATTAAAACTGGTAACACTATTAACATCAAAATGGGCACTAAGAGAGCTGCCAAACCATATGCACCTCGTCCAAGGGCAATGGAAAAAACAATTTTCAATAGTTTCATCTACCTCTTCACAAATCGGGCACTTGCTAGTAGGGGATCTTTTTCTTCGATATAGAGCTGTATTGGTAGTAATGGCCTTGTTTAGAATACACCACACAAATTGTTGCACTCGAGGGATAACTCTAATTCTCCATATGGATTTCCAGTGAGAATTTGAAATTACAGTGGATGAACTAGCCTTGTGCACACATTTAGATCGATTTTCCTTTTCAGCTTGGTATCCAAATTTCACCATATAAACCCCATTGTTTGCCTTTTTCCACACTAGGTTGTCCTCAAGCCCATTATTGGGAATAGGGATTTGATAAATAGCATGTATGATATTAGTTGAGAGGTATTGTGCAATAGGAGCCAGGTCCCAGGAGCCCTCTATAATTAGATCACTTACCATTCCATCTAAAACAAAAGGGTTTCCAGTATTAAGCAGCTGGGCAAGGAAAATGACATTCAGCACCCACTAATCCCCCCAAATTTTAATCTAAGAGCTGGTATCCACATCCCATTTTAGGTTAGGTTTTAAGCACTCCCTACCATCCATGATACTTGACCAACACCAAGAAGCCCGATGGCCTTTTCTTGCTTCCATGAATACAAATTTGGGAAAATAAATACTCTTCAAGACCCTCACCCACAGCTCAGTAGGTCTCGTCATCAGCCTCCAACCCGTTTTCGCCAATAAAGCATCATTCATCACCACCAAGTATCGAAAACCCATGCCTCCCTTCCCCTTACCATTAGTTAAGGTCTCCCAATCCATCCACTACGTTTTCCTCCCAAAGGCACTACCGTCCCACCAAAAATTGGCAATCATGCCATGCAACTCTTTACATGATTTGATCAGGAATTTAAAGCAGGACATCGGATAGAGGGGAATTGCCTGAATTACCACTTTGATTATCACTTCTCGTCTAGCAAATGAAAGGAAAGAATGCCCCTACCCTTGAATCATGTTTAGAACACGTTTCCTTATGTAGGCAAGGGCTTGCTATTTGGTTTCCCCCTATATACTAGGGATCCTAAGGTATCTACACGGATCCTTAAATCTCGACATGCCCAAGGTAGCACCCACTCTATCCCTAACTTCCTCAGGGGCATTCCCAGAAATATATATATATATATATATATATATATATATATATATATATATATATATATATATATATATATATATGCTAGATTTATCTAAATTGATCACCTAGCCTAAAGCTCCACAATACCGTTGCAATATGTTAGACAAAATATGACAGTTGCTAATCCGCATTCATATAGAAGAGTACATCATCTGCAAAAAAGCTATGCGTGAGCATTAGGAAACTCTGGCTTAGCTTAATCCCCTTAAGCCTCTTGACCTCTTGCCTTTTCTAATCATCAGAGAAAGCACCTCAGCCACTAGGATAAATAAGTAAGGTGACAACATATCACCTTGCCTCAGCCCCCTGGATGGATTTAAAGAGCACACTTTCTCTCCTGCTAAGCAAATATTCAGGTGAGTCTACCTCACACATCTCATAATAAGCACCACCCATTCTTCACAGAAACCAAAGCGCAAAAGCGCCTTCTCCAGAAAATCCCAATCCGCTCTATCATAGGCTTTACTCATATCCATCTTCAGTGTAAATTCAAAATTTCCCCCAGACTTCTTTCTTTGAAGGTAGTGATAGACCTCATGTGCTATAATGATGTTATCCTGAATGCATCGACCGGGAATGAATGGCTCGTGGCTCTAGGAAATGTATATATCAAGTAGCGGTCTCATCTTGTTGGAAATGATCTTTGAGATTATTTTGTAGGAGAAATTGCATAATCCTAGCGGCTAGAATTGAGAAACGTATTCAGGTCTAATTACCTTTGAATCAAGGTAATATTTGTCTTATTAATCTCATTTAGAACTGTCTTGCCAGCAAAGAAATCCTAAACTAAAGTGCACACTATTCCCCCTACCTCTCGCCATGCATTCTGATAAAACATCCCGAAGAACCCATCTGGACCAGGAGCCTTCAACCCTCCAAGATTGAAAACTGCCACCTTAATCTCCTCTTGCAATACCAATATTAAAAGTCTTTGGTTCATGTCCTCAGAGACCTTCTTATCAATGACCTCAAGAACTCCTTCCATATCATATGACTCTGTAGGTGCCGAGAAGAGGTTCAGGAAGAAGTGGGATATGTTGTTTGTAATTGTTCCCTTCTTAGTGAGCCAATTTCCCAAATCATCCTTGATGGCTAATATATCATTTAAATCTCCTCCTTTTAACTGTAGCTAAGTGGAAGAAGCATGAGTTTTTATCCCTTACTTGAAGCCAACTTACCCGTGATCTCTGCCACTAGTATTGCTCTTCCTGTTCAAACATCTTATTCAGCTGTAGCTTCAGCTCAGTGACAGTGTTAATGGAATTAGAAGTCAAATCTCCTAGGGACATAGTAGTTAGCTTGCTTTTGATATGATCAATAGCCTTTGCGAAGTTTGGGAAGTCTTTCCTACTCCATCTTACCAAATCCAATCGGCATCTGTCTAATTTACTGATAAACCCTGCCAAAGCACTTCGAGAGTCTTCAGCTCTATGTTTCCAACTTTCCCCCCGACTCATTGAAAATTACAATGGTTAACCGAAGAGGCTTCAAAGCGAAATGTCCTCTTCGCTCTTGGGCTTTCTACATGACATTTAATAAGAAGTAAGTGGTGGTTTATGCTTATCCTGCTCTCGGGAATTGTTAGTTGGAAATTGATTATCATAGACATTCTCAATATTCAAGATAGCATATCATTCTCGAGAATTTCTATCTCGTTCTCGAGAATTATCAGTAAAAACTTAGCGTTTAAACCAGTGACCATTCTCGAGAATTAAGTTTAACATAATGAACACAATTTTTCATCTTTCAAACTTTTAGATCTTTGTTATCATCAAAACATTAGGAGCCAACAAAGATTATCGTTCAATGATGTCTATGAGAAAGACATCAAAGAATACCACCAGGTGATAATCGTACTACACGAAGATGCCATTTCGCTAAAGGGAGTGGGGTGGGTATACAATGAGACTAAATAGTAAATAAGATGAATAGAGAATGTGCATCTGCATGTTAATATCCTATCTATAGAGATTACCTAGGGTTTTGTTCCTTTGGCTGTGATTCCGCTCCTCAAGCAATATGCTCCTCCACGTTTTGCAAATTCCTACTCCACTACATGTACTATCTGGGATTATAGGCATGGTTATAGGGTGACTAGCGTTTTACCTGATTAAGAAGAGCTTCTAGAAACAACTGTCCTTTCTGGGCCACATAACAAATGTGTCCAATATGCGACTCCATAACAACTTTCTTATTTTAAAAAAAAAAATATGTGTATATCTTAGTTCAACATGATTGAATTTTTGTTTTTGGTTTTAAGCAAAAAAACCTGTTAAATAGTCAAAATTAATTGAAAAAATAAATTTAAACAAAAATTGTAAGATTTTTTTTATAACCAATCTTAAGATTAATTACCTATATGTAGGGATAGATGGAAATAGATCAGACCTTTGACAAGGGCCCACAGCCTAGCCTAGCCTAGCCTATTTAGCAAGTAGGTCAGACTTAAGCCTATTTAAATAAACAAGCTAGACTTATTTTAATAAGACCTAACCTATAGGCCTGGCCTATTTATGTTTTTTTTTAAGAAAAAAAATTTATACTATGATATAATTGAATATAATATAATCTAAATAATTTTATAAATTATTTATAAAATTTTAATTCTAAATTTCACATATCATCTTCACATTCAAACACACTCAACCCTTGCATTAATTAACCATTCACCCATTCCTTTTTTTTTTTTGGGTATCACTCAAAATATGCAACACTAGTTCATTCCCTCTCTCTTGATTTACGTCGTCTGCTAAAATATAATATTCACTGTAACTTTTGGTGCCAAATGAAATATTATAATCTTATTATAGGAGGAGTTTGTCCCATTTTATGTGGGAAAAAGAAAAGAAGTAAAATTTAGTTTTATATATTGCTTGTTATGCTTGGTCAATTTTAGAAAATCTATTTCATTAGTCAACAACCAATTGGTTTTTGTTATTCCTGCTTGTTTTTTGATATATACTTATGCCTACTTGTTGGAATGACTATTGTCACTAAACGTTCTTTTCATTTCCTTACTAAACTCTCATAGTATGACAAAAATTTGATCATGTGCTTTAAGACATAATGTGTAATTGTAAATAGGTTTAAACGATTATATATGAACTTGGAGAATAGGCTTTTAAGCGTATTCAAAGGCTTACATTTTAAGTAGACCTTTAAAAAAGGCTTTCAAGCCTTGTCAAACAGTTTTTAAGACCCAGTCTCAGATCTAAATAAAAGCCTATACAAAGGCTTAAACTCAGGCTCAATCTTTAAATATATGTTGCAGGGCTAGGCATATTTAAGTAAAGTCTAACCAAGCCTAACTTATTTCCACCTAACCTATATGTATGTTGCCTCTCAGGAAAAATAAAATTAAAAAAAAAAATACAGTGGTCATCATTGCAATAAAAAGTGAAAAAACAAAAAAGACAGCGTTTATTTATTTATATTTTGGTAACAATACCACGTTTATTTTAAATAACTAAATTAATTGCAAATCATCACAGATAACAAACCTAAAAAGTCACTAAATACTTTGTCATTTTCATCAAGGCGTGAGTCCCAACTTGCAAGTAGATTGGTAATTCTAATATTCCGCTTTTTCTATTTTGATGAATAAATTATAAAAATGAGATAAGGACGTATGAGATCCCACATGAGAAATAATTTTATTTACGTCACAAATTTTAAAAATGTTTGGAAGAACTATATTTAATATTGTATATAACTATTATTATAATATTTTATATATTAAAAATTTTAAACCTTTTTTGATACAGTAGTTATGAGCTGTTAAGGTTAAAATTTAACATTTTGTATTTATTTAATTATTTATTTATTTTTATACTAATATTATAAAATGTTAAATATGAATTATCCATTTTTTATCTAAAGGTGAATATCGGATTCTAAGTGAAAAGGAAAAACAGAAAAATGAGAAGATATGGACCCAAGCTCTTTTGTCTCGAAAGTTTCCATGTATGAACACTAAGTATCTAAAATTTGTCATAAGTTCAATATCACACAAAAAATTTTAGAATAAGAACAGTGGCTCCTTACTCTGAAGATAACCAAATAAATGTATCTCATCACATTAAACTTTATGCCATGTTTAATTTTATAGGGGTATGGTTGCTTCTTTTGTTTTTTGTGGTCATTTTAGCCTTGGAGGTTTTTGCCAAAAAGCAATATATCACCCTAGGGTGTTTTTTTTTTTTTTTAAAGGATCAATTTCGTCTAAATTTAAGTGTAAAAAAGAAACATATGATTTATTCATATAAAATTAACATTGCCAGATGCCGCCAATGGAAGTGATAGTGATGTTTTTGTTATCTGGAACATGAAAAACCATAAAATTGGCACTACAGATTATTGCTTAACAATAATCGGGATGATGAGGGTAAAAATGTCTTTTCATATTTGCTGTATTTTGTATACAAGCCTGGGGTAGGAAGCAGCTGCACTGCACAAATCAGAAATATCTTTGTCAACACAAAAGATTGAGATACTCCCAACTTAAATTCTCAACAAGTTAATAACAAGATCATCACAAGGTCCCTCTTAGAGTATACAAGGAAATTATCTATTTAAAACTTAAATTCAATTACCTGAGTAAATTGGCATTTGATATCCTGAAACCCCATCTAAATATGATTTCACCATTTAGAAAGTTGATACAAAAAACTGGCAAAAAAGATTCTGTTTTGATGGATTAATTTTGAAAATTGTGTGGAGTAAAATGAGGTTAATCAATCTCCAAGACAAAATTGATAGAACATGCATGCATCTCTCGAGGACCTCAATAGCTTACACTATTACAAAAAACGGTTTTCGCGTCTCAAAAAGACGTCATTTTTTTTAAAAAAAAAGGAAGTAAAAATAAAAGAGATGACATTTTTGTAATTAAAAGTTAACTTTTGGAGTCTAAGTTTCAAACTTAAAGTCTCGCGAAAGCCACCTTTGGAGTCTAAGTATAGAACTTAGACTCAAAAAATCATCACTTTTGGAGTCTAAGTTTTAAACTTGGACTCCAAAAGTCATCCCGTATAGCAGAAAAGAAGGTCACGTCGTGCAGCAGAGGGTCACATCGTGCAGAAGGGGTTCAGTGTGGGGCCCGCGTGAGACACTTTTGGAGTCCAAGTCTTAAACTTGGACTCTAAAAGTCATTCTTTTGGAGTCTAAGTTTAAAACTTAGACTCCAAAAGCAAGACTTTTGGAAAACTTAGACTCCAAAAGCAAGACTTTTGGAGTCCAAGTTTAAGACTTAGATTCTAAAAGTGATTTAAAAAAAGAAAAAATGCGGTAAACGAAAATCCTAGCGGGAAAAAGTATCACTTTTCACGTGTTTGTGGGGCCCGCGAAGACCTTTTAGGAGTCTAAATTTTACACTTAGACTCCAAAAATCATGCCTTTAGAGTCTAAGTTTTAAACTTAGACTCCAAAAGTCCCACTATCAGCCTCCACGAGTTTTCCTTTTTCTTCCCCCCCCCCCACTTCATTTCATTTCATTTCATTTCCATCTGTCTTCCTTCTCTACTCTGCATCTTCATTTCAGATGCTGCCTGAGACCTTCCGATCATCGTCGGCCCTCCTCCGTCATCGCTCCTCCTTCGTCATCCTCCCTTCACCGTTAGCGTGGTTCGTGCTCGTCTTCCTCCTCGTCTGTTTTCGTCAACCATCGTTCGTCTTCCTCATCATCTTTTTCCGGCAATGCAAGCCTTTCTATCTTATTTTATTGAAATCAAACTCAGATCTGAGCTAATGAAGGAGGATGATGGCGAAGGTGAGCAAAAACACGGATCTATAGATTTTTTTAAAAAAAATTTTGAGTTGCTCTTGTTATTTTTCAAAAACATAAACTCAGATCTGTGCTCCTAAAGCTTTCAATGTGCTATAGATGATAGGTCCGGTGATGTTTTGTTTATTGCGTTCTGGATATTTTCTAGATCTGAAATTTCATTGTGTTCTAGATTTTTTTTAAGATCTGAAATTTCTCATATCTTTTTATTGCGTTCTGGATTTTTTTTTCAGATCTTAAACTCCCTAGATATGTTTATTGCATTCTGGAGTTTTTTCGTTCTAGATTTTTTTGCAGATCTCACACTTCTCGGATTTGTGTTTAACGCCGTCATCGTCCCCATCTAATTTTTTTAAAAAAAATACTTATGGAGTCTAAGAAATATTTAGACTCTGTAAGTCTCAACTTTTGGCGTCTAAGAAATATTTAGACTCCGTAAGTCTCTGCTTTTTACGCCCCCCAGATAGACGTCCTCTCGAAAAAGGACTCCAAAAGTACAAAAAATAGGACTCTGTATCTCTGTTTTGTAGTAGTGTTACTTCGCTTACTTCTTAAACATTGTTAATAATTAATGGGATAAGAGTCTTACATGCCATGGAAGTTTTCGTTTAGGAGCACTAGTAAGACGGAAGTTTTTTTTAGACCGAAAATGCCATGGAAGTTTTCGCTGAGGAGCAATTTTGCCCCGGAAATTTTCACAAAAGAGCAATTTTGCCCTGGAAATTTTCATTAAGGAGCAATTTTGCCATTCTATCCCCAAATATTAAATTTGACTATTAAATCAGTCAAAGACCACACATATGATGCCTTGAAAAGGTCAAACTTGGAGCTAAAGACCACACATGTGATGCCTTGTAAAAGTCAAACTTGGAGCCAGAGAAGGAGATCCTTGAGATGTTGAGCTCAAGGCGGCCAGAATTTGTGAAGCAAAACTGGTTAAAGGGACTGAAAGGTCGACTGTCACAAAACCCAAAGGAAGCATCACTTATGATCTAAGCAAATGATCAGTCTATATAAACGTAAATATTATCACTATTGATTTGTTTTACTGAATCAATTTTTGGAACAATTCATTTCTCGTTGTGTTTTATTTGCGTTTTGTGACAGACCTTTCAGTCCCTTTGACCAGTTCAGCTTCACAAATTCTGGCCGCCTTGAGTTCAACATCTGAAGGATCTCCTTCTTTGACTCCAAGTTTGACCTTTTCAAGGCATGATATGTGTGGTCTTTGACTGATTTAATAGTCAAATTAAATATTTGGGGACAAAAGGGCAAAAAATTGCTACGTTTTGTAAACTTCTGGAGCAAAATTGCTCCTTAATGAAAACTTCCGGGGCAAAATTGCTCCTCAGCGAAAACTTTCGTGGCAAAAATGACACTTCCGGGGCAAAATTGATACTTCCTGTGAACTTACATGGCATTTTTTGTCCAAAAAAAACTTCCATCTTACCAGTGCTCCTGAGCGAAAACTTCCATGACATTTAATATCCTTATCCGATAATTAATACACAAGGAAAATTATCAACAGCTTGTCTTATTTGTTAGAGCAAGCTGATAGCTAGAGAGGTAGCTGCAAAACGAGATACGGAAAAGCACAAGGTAAGTTAACTATATAGTCATAATGACCGTAACCTGATATTTGCGAAGTGTGTCTAGATTAAACACCATATACCTCATTACTGTCCCAAGTAAGGTGAAAACTAAAAGAAACAATATGAAGAACCTATACATCATATTTACTACTATTCTTGAATTCCTTCTCTAACTTGTTCATTGAGACAGAGTCTCTCAAGCTCCGCAAGCTGACAAAAATTTTGAAGTATAGGAAATAGAAAGGGAAGACACAAACCTCAACCAAGGTGCTACACACTAAGGAAACCATCCAACAAAAAAGCGATATTCAGCCTAGTAACTCAGGACGTTCTTTGTTCTGTAGTTGCACAAAAAAAAGTGAGTTTCACATGAATAATTCAAGGAACAAACTCAACTTAATAGGGAAACATTTTGAGTTCTACCTGGTCGATGCTTGATCTGCCAAGTCACACAAATTCATCAAGAAACAGAAAAGTTGACAGCAATGCATTTTTGAACTGGAAATATCATAAGAAAGAGGAACAAAATAAGGGGAGTGAGTATATTAAATAGGAGGAATATCGCAAAAGCGGAACATCATAATCTACCTTGAATAGACGAAAAACTTTGCGAGCCAATTATGTTGCAAAAGAATCATTGCAATAAAGGAAAAGGAAACTTGTACATCTATTGAACTCATAAAAGAGTGTCTAATTTCACACACATTGGAAAGAATAAGCACAAAGTTATCTCACACCTTATGGGAAAGAGAAATAGAATATAGCAGGAGGACGAAACATTGACTCATGTCACACAAGCATGATAAACACGGAAATTTACATACAATAGCAAGTAAATGATAGTCATAGGCCTGTTGCAAAATTTAGCCTTCTTGTAGTAATAAATCGTTGTCCATTAGTAACACTCTACAGTCTACATTTATTTCAAAAATGGAAAGAAACCAAAGGCAACACAGTAAATCCTTGAAGAATTTTATTCACCATCAAAAAAGGATTTTACTTTTCACCTTTGCTGCAATTTAAACAAGCTTGGAGCAGGAAACAGCTGCATTGCAGAAACCAAATACATCCTTGTCAGCACAAACAAATAAAAAAAGAAAGAAAGAAAGAAATTACTCCAACTTAAATCTCATCGTACCAATTAAGGACAAGACCATTTGCATCCCATGAAAACCAACAAAAATGATTTTAACATTAACAAAACTTACAGCAACCGATATATTGGTGGATTCTAAAAGGTGTTTCATGTTTGGAGTACAATGATGTTAATCAATTTTTAAAGACTAAATTGACAGAACACACATCTTCAATGTTACATATACCTTACTTCATTTACTTCTTATACACTGACTAATTTATTAGTACAGATTGATAGATATACTTAGCAGAGTAATTTTTTGAAACTTGCTCTAAGTGTTTGTTTTCTGATCCTTTTAACTATAGAAGCAACGAATAATATTCACTCTAGTAGAAATATCAAATTTTATTCATCTAAATAAATCAAGATTTTGCCCAAAAGAAAAGGGAATAAATTAAGAACTACAAGGAGTAAACTCACTCAAAGAAGATAAACAAATGCATAGAATAATTATTTCAAAATAAAACAGAGTAATTTAACCTTAAGTAGACGAAAAAGCTTTACCAGCCAAAATTGTTGATTTGTCTGTAAGTTTCGGCTGAACCCAAGAGGGGGGTGAATTGGGTGAAGAACAAAAATTTCCACTCTTAAAAAGTTTTTCGCAATCCAGGAAATTCATCTTTGAGTAATAAAAAAAAATCACAAACGATTGGTAAATACTCAAATGTAAATGCTGGAAATACAAGAGATAAGGAAGAAGAGCTTGCAAACAGATTTATACTGGTTCGGCCCTCCTTGACCTACGTCCAGTCCCCAAGCCTTACTTGAGATTTTCAATCCACTATCTTCAATAAGCTTGATTACACGATCTGTAATTGAAGTAATCCTCTCTCTAGGATTCACTCCCCCTTACAATCTGTAATCAATACACTGCTTGATTACACACTCTGTACTAGAGATTATCCTCTCACTAGGATACACTCCCCCTTACAAGTTGTAATCAACACAATGTATACCCCACTCAAGATTACCCAATCTTGAGTTACTCTCAGAAAAATAATGTGTTTACAATAAGTTTCCTCTCAAAGGAATGGATAGATAATCACTGAAGTACAAACACAATTCATTTCACTCTCTAAGCTATTTAGAAATGGAAAACGAGTGATAATGATGTAGAAACAGAGTATCAGCATTTTGGCATGGTAGGCTCGTGTCTCACGTACTTTTGCTTGAGTTCATCTTCTACTTATAGGTAGAAATCAATATATGACCGTTGAGAAGTGATTGTTGAGCCGTTGTGAGTAATTAATATGACCGTTGGAGTTCGAGGCTTCGTCTCTTCGTATGTTTCCGACATTCGTCCGTTATTCTCCATTGACATTCCATATTCAAATTGTCCGTTGGAATACTTTAGGAATGCTGTCTGAAAAGTAGCCGGATTGCTTTTCACTGGCTCAGATGGTTTCTTGCCGAATTGGTGAATGTTCTGAGCTTTGCATTAAATGCTTCTGACAAAAAGTGCTTTATGATAATCTGAAGATTTAACCTTGTTAATCCTGTCTAAAACACACTGGAAACATGATTAATAATGATTAGAAATGATAAGAAACAATAAAATCAAGTACCCATTGCATAATCATTGAGTTCCAGAATTCGAGAATGCTGATTTTCAAAAACTGATATGAGTAACTCGAGTTGCACAGTAATAACTCGAGTTATTTTTAAGTTCAGATTTTCTGAAAACGAAGGCCAACTCAAGTTGCACAGTACCAACTCAAGTTACACAGTACAAACTTGAGTTGTACAGTAATAACTCGAGTTGTGTTAAGCTTAATTTCAAACAGAGAACATTTGCGTTTGGCATAACTCGAGTTGCATAGTAATAACTTGAGTTGTGTTAAGCTTAATTTCAAACAGAGAACATTTGCGTTTGGCATAACTCGAGTTGCATAGTAATAACTCGAGTTGTGTTAAATAAAATTTCAACCCGAGAGCAACTGCTACAGAAATAACTCGAGTTCTAACTGTTCACAAAATTTTGATTTTGCGAGAAGCTTTCTGAATAGCAAAGTACAGTCCATAACTCGAGTTCTTAAGTGGTAACTCGAGTTATGATGTAATATCCAAAATTTTTCTTATTAGAACTTAATTATAATTGTAAATTAATTAAATATGATAAATTTATTTTTATGTATTTGATAAAAAAAAAATATAATAAATAATATATATATTTGCAGCAGTAAAAAAAAAAAAAAAAAAATTAAATTATATATATATATATTATATTATATATATATATATATATATATATATATATATATAATAAAGTAAGTGGGAAGCATGGCGCTTCCCACTATACTTTTGGCAGTGGGGGCGTGACCCCCCACTGCCGAAATAAGGGGAAATGGTGGGAGACATGTCTCCCACCATCCTATTTAAAAAAAAAAAAAAAATAAAATAAAGAAAACAATAAAATATTGTGTGCTGGGAGTTATAAATACCCCCCACACACACAATACGCACACACACACCCACGGCAGAGAGGAGAGACAAGAGAGGAGAGAATTAGAGAAGAAGTGGTCATTCTAAGGTATGTCTTGTATCTTATAAGATAATTTAGGCAGATTAACTAGCTTCTTTTTAAGAAACTTCCTTCATGAAAGTTATTCTATATATTTTTATCTTTCAAAAGGGAGTATTATTATATTGGTTAATGAATATTTTGGGATTAAGATTTTGGGAAAGTTTTGAGTTTTGACAATAGAAGACTATGTATGTGTAGTTGATGATTAATAGTGAATTATAATCGGTTTGGATTTATTGTTTGGTTGATATAGTAATTTAAAATAATTTTTTTTAGAAATTTATGATTTTATATCTATGAAATATTTTTACTGATTAAATGCTATGAAAACAAATTATTTGGGTAAGGGAGTTATTAACTAATAGTAAAATGAAGGGAGAATTAATATTTTCAATGGCATCCTTGATTTTCTTTTTAATTACCGTCTAATTTTTCTATTTTAAACATTTCAAATTTATTATTATAATTTGTATATATTTAATCTTATAAAATTATAAGTTATAATTTTATGAAGAGTTTAGAAGAATTATTAATAATTAGAAAATTGATTGTGGTAGATTGATTTTGCCGTGTTTGAGCTCTTGAATTAAGAGGAGTGGGATAATAATTAGCTTTGGCGAGAGGTAACCACTTTCCACTTGTTATGGTTATTGATATGTTGCTTGTGAGTATTTTGTGAAATGATTATGAATATCTTAATAGAAATTGCCTTGTGGAACTTTATGATTTGAATTGCGAATATATACATATTTATTTATTCATGTATAAGAATTGTTCATTTTAATATCATGATATTTAACATATTTATTTATTCATGTATAAGAATGGTTCATTTTTAATATCATGATATTTAACATATTTATTTATTCATGTATAAGAATGGTTCATTTTAATATCATGATATTTATTTTATTTACTTATTCATATATAAGAATTTCTTTCATTTTTAATATCATGATATTGATTCTGATAATTATGGTAAGGGTTGAATTGGGAGGATGGAGTAATTTATTCCACCACGTGGTGAGGCCTCCATTAATGCATGATGGTTGGCTTTCTATTGTCCCACAATTCAATAAGGGACGGGCCCTCTAATTCAATAAGGGCATACGACACCCCACATGTTCAATGAGGGGAAAAGGTCCATGGTCTGGGACATGTGCTCTGAGGATTTTGGCCGATCCTCATCATATGACCAGAGAGCTTTTCGAGTCACCAGTAACATGGATGTAACTTAGCCCATGGGTCTAGTCGGAGGAAATAAGGCGGTTCGGTTGGATTGGTGGGAGGCTCTTTGGGGATTGTATTAATGAAAAATTGTAATAAATAATTTGTGATATGAAATTTTGTGATGTGGATATTGGTAAATCATATTAGTAATATCTTGATATATATATATATATATATATATAAATTGTCCCACTTGGCACCTCACTAGCACACATTAGTATTCGTAATAAGTTGGATTGATGGTTACCCACATTTTTCAGGTGATAGCTTTTGTGCAGATCCATCAGGGAAGACCCCAGAAGCTTAGACTACTTCTACCAAAAGTAGCACTTCTGTCTTTATGGTTTATGTTGGATGATTGTATAATGCCACGTTAGGGCTCATACTGCATACTCTGATTTACTTTTGCATATTTTAATTCAATAATGGGCATTACTTAGTTGTTAATGAACCCTTAATTACTTATTATGATTTGAATTGCGAATATATACATATTTATTTATTCATGTATAAGAATTGTTCATTTTAATATCATGATATTTAACATATTTATTTATTCATGTATAAGAATGGTTCATTTTTAATATCATGATATTTAACATATTTATTTATTCATGTATAAGAATGGTTCATTTTAATATCATGATATTTATTTTATTTACTTATTCATATATAAGAATTTCTTTCATTTTTAATATCATGATATTGATTCTGATAATTATGGTAAGGGTTGAATTGGGAGGATGGAGTAATTTATTCCACCACGTGGTGAGGCCTCCATTAATGCATGATGGTTGGCTTTCTATTGTCCCACAATTCAATAAGGGACGGGCCCTCTAATTCAATAAGGGCATACGACACCCCACATGTTCAATGAGGGGAAAAGGTCCATGGTCTGGGACATGTGCTCTGAGGATTTTGGCCGATCCTCATCATATGACCAGAGAGCTTTTCGAGTCACCAGTAACATGGATGTAACTTAGCCCATGGGTCTAGTCGGAGGAAATAAGGCGGTTCGGTTGGATTGGTGGGAGGCTCTTTGGGGATTGTATTAATGAAAAATTGTAATAAATAATTTGTGATATGAAATTTTGTGATGTGGATATTGGTAAATCATATTAGTAATATCTTGATATATATATATATATATATATATAAATTGTCCCACTTGGCACCTCACTAGCACACATTAGTATTCGTAATAAGTTGGATTGATGGTTACCCACATTTTTCAGGTGATAGCTTTTGTGCAGATCCATCAGGGAAGACCCCAGAAGCTTAGACTACTTCTACCAAAAGTAGCACTTCTGTCTTTATGGTTTATGTTGGATGATTGTATAATGCCACGTTAGGGCTCATACTGCATACTCTGATTTACTTTTGCATATTTTAATTCAATAATGGGCATTACTTAGTTGTTAATGAACCCTTAATTACTTATTATGTTAAGTAAATTTTTGGGATGTTACAATTTGGTATCAGAGCGTATGATTCTGATAACAATCATGCATGCACTACACTTAGTGGCAATATACAACATTCACATATGCCTTCCCTGTTTAGTGTTCTGTTGTGTTGTTTTATCACTCACTTAATATGGTGGGTTTCATCCTTAGGTGGGGAGAATGGGAAACACACGAAAGACTCGCTCCGTCGTTAACCAACCTTCAAATGCTGCTGAGACTGCCGTTAATCAACCTCCTAATGCTCCTGAGACACCGATGTCTCAAGAGAATGAGGCCTTATTACATCGATTTAAAGATACATTAATGACTGTCATGGATGAAAGGTTTCGACAGTTTGAGGAGGAATTTCAAAAGAAGATCAGAGAGGAAGGAGGTATTCCCTCGCAAAAGAATCAAGACAAACAGGAGCCTAGTATATCGGTATCACAGAGACCTGAGCAAAGTGGCTCAACTAATCAAGACAAAATTATGAAGAGTAGTGGGGGTGAAGGATCATCATTTCAACTCAATCCTGAAGACCTAGCAATTAACAAGGTTTGGAAGGATGTCCATCGTCACAATCCTGAGAAGTTTCATGGAGATTTGGATCCACTGAAGGCTGAGGCTTGGATTGAGGGCTTGGAAACTATTTTTCAAGCTGTGGTCTGTAATGAATACCAGAAGGCTAGGGTGGCCATTATACTGCTGAGGGATCGCGCCAAGAGATGGTGGCAGAGCACAGGTGGTCTGGATGACTCCAGAACAACTTGGAGAGAGTTCAAGACAAAGTTTTTCGATCATTATTTCCCTCCAGCGTTGAGACAAGAGAAGGAGACAGCATTTTATGCCCTACGACAGGGGGATATGCATGAGGACGAGTTTATTGCTACTTTCATTGACTTGTCCAGATATGTGACCTACTTGCAACGACAAGATGACCCAGAATGGAAGTCGCGCCAACTGATTATAAAGGCTAGACCAGAGTTAAAGCCTTTTGTGTCCATGCATGCAATTAAGAGTTTTGAGGACACTTGCACCAATCTGAGGGTGGCTGCGCGCATGAAGCGTGAAATTGATGATGCAAGACCCCGTGTCAACCAGGGTAAGTTCTCCACTTTTATCAAACCTGTAAGTGGTATAGCCAAGCCATTCGGGTTCAATTCCAGAAGTACAGGGACTTTTAGTAAGAAGAGTCAGGCGCAGAAGAGTGGACCGCGACAGAGTTATTTCCAGAAGAGGCAGGGTCAGAAGAGTCATGCTGAAGGAAGCCAACAATCACGTCGTGAGACGGGTATGTCTGCCCCAAGTATTAATGGTTCTTGCCCGAAGTGTGGGAAGTCTCATGGTGGCCCATGTTGGCAGTGTTATAAGTGTCGTCAATATGGCCACACAGTGCGCTATTGTCCAGAGCTGCAGCAACAGCAGACCAACCAAAGCGGTCGTCCCACTATTCCGGGTAGAGTGTATGCCATCACACAACAGGAGGCTGGAACATCCCCTAATGTTATCAGAGGTATTATTTCTCTTCAAGGTCATGACATTGTTGCATTGTTTGACTCCGGTGCCACACATTCTTTTATATCTTTTGATTGCGCTAAAAAGTATGATTTTTCCATCTCTATTCTGCCATACGATATGAGAATCTCTACCCCTGCTGGGGTTATTGTGACGACTGCACATGCTTGTGTGGGCATTACTCTTCGATTTGAAAATCGAGATTCTATTGTTGATTTAGTATGCTTACCGTTGAAAGGTATCGATGTTATTATCGGAATGAATTGGCTAGTGGACAATGATGTCATACTCCATTGTAAGAAGAAAGTGGCAACTTATGCCATGAACGCCGCATCCGTAGAAACTCCTATAGTTCCTATGATGTTATCGACAGCTCAAGTGGATACGTGTATTCGAAAGGGCTGTCAAGCCTATGTAGTCTTCTTTTCTGTTAGTGTAGATAACGAAGTTGGGATCGACCATATCGATGTAGTAAGAGAATATCCCGAGGTGTTTCCTGAAGAGATATCCGGACTACCTCCAGAAAGAGAGGTGGAATTTTCAATTGAGTTGGTACCTGGCACAACTCCAATTTCAAAGGCTCCGTATCGAATGGCTCCGGCAGAGTTGGCAGAACTCAAGAAGCAAATTGAGGAGTTGCTTGAGAAGGGATTCATTCGACCCAGTGTATCTCCATGGGGATCTCCAGTACTCTTTGTGAAGAAGAAAGATGGCAGTCTGAGATTATGTATTGACTATCGCCAACTGAACAAGGTGACCGTTAAGAATAAGTATCCGTTGCCCAGGATCGATGATTTGTTAGATCAACTAGTTGGATCATCAGTGTTCTCCAAGATTGATTTGCGTTCGGGGTATCATCAGTTGAGAGTCCGAGCAGAGGACATCTCTAAGACTGCATTTCGAACAAGATATGGGCACTACGAGTTCCTAGTGATGCCTTTCGGATTAACTAATGCTCCAGCTTTCTTTATGGATTACATGAATAGAATCTTTCGGCCGTACTTAGATAAGTTCATTGTGGTGTTTATTGATGACATCTTGATCTACTCTAAAAATGAAGTAGAGCATAGAGAACACCTTCATATTGCACTACGAGTATTGAGGGATCATCAATTGTATGCCAAGCTGTCTAAATGTGAATTTTGGCTCAAAGAGGTGAAATTCCTAGGTCACGTGGTATCTGCAGCAGGAGTCGCTGTTGACCCGAGTAAAGTGGATGCAGTGTTGAAGTGGGAAGCGCCAAAGTCGGTAACTGAAGTAAGAAGCTTTGTGGGACTAGCTGGTTATTATAGAAGATTCATCAAAGGGTTCTCCCAGATCGCAATGCCGTTGACAAAGTTGACCAGGAAGGACCGACCGTTCCTTTGGACTGACCAGTGTGAGGCAGCCTTCCAGGAGTTAAAGATCAAACTGACTACCGCTCCGGTGCTCACATTACCCGACCCTAACCGCCCGTATGTTTTGTACACAGACGCATCTTTAAAGGGTTTAGGGTGTGTCTTGATGCAAGATAACAAGGTGATAGCCTATGCTTCAAGACAGTTGAGGCCTCACGAGGAAAATTACCCTACTCATGACCTAGAGTTGGCAGCTGTGGTATTTGCTTTGAAGATTTGGAGGCACTACTTGTATGGGGCTCAGTTTGAAGTATTCAGTGACCATAAGAGTTTGAAGTACTTGGTAGATCAGAAGGAGTTAAACCACAGACAGCGACGGTGGATGGAATTTCTAAAGGATTATGACTTCGAGTTGAAGTATCATCCTGGCAAGGCTAATGTGGTTGCAGACGCTTTGAGTCGGAAGTCGGTACACTTGTTTTGCATGAGCCTGGAAGAACAGAGTTGGCTAGATGCATTGAGAGATATCCACGTAGTCCCAAATCAAGAAAAAGGTACTTTAAATGCAGTCCTTGGTGAATACGGATTTTATCAGGACCTGAGAGACGCTCAAATGGAAGATGATCAGTTAGGCAGGATTCGCGAAACCCTAGAGCATGAAGCAGTTGCAGATTATGACATTGGTGATGCTGATATTTTGAGATACAAAAAGAGAATCTGTGTCCCTCAAAATGATGAAATCAAGAAAACCATTCTAGAAGAGGCTCATCGGAGCAAGTATGCCATGCATCCAGGAATCACCAAGATGTATAATGATCTAAAGCGAGAGTATTGGTGGCCGAAGATGAAGAAAGATGTGACTGATTTTGTCTTGAAGTGTTTAACGTGCCAGAAGGTCAAGATTGAACATCGGAAACCACCAGGATTACTCCAAAGTCTGGATATTCCTAAATGGAAATGGGATAGTATTTCCATGGATTTTATCATGGGTTTACCGCCCATCCGAGCCAGTTATGATGCTATTTGGGTGATTGTAGATCGATTGACCAAGTCAGCACACTTTTTACCAATCAAGGCGAACTACTCTTTAGAGAAGTTGGCAGAGTTATACATTAAAGAAATTGTTCGTTTGCATGGAGTGCCAGAGAGCATCATATCAGATCGAGACCCAAGGTTCACCTCGAACTTTTGGAAGTCTCTACAGGAAGCTATGGGTACAAAGTTGAAGTATAGTACAGCCTATCACCCTCAAACCGATGGTCAGACCGAGAGGACTATTCAGACACTGGAGGACATGTTGAGAGCTTGCGCCATCGAGTTCTCAGGTAGCTGGAATGAACACCTGCCATTGGCAGAATTTGCATACAATAATAGTTACCATGCCAGTATTCAAATGGCACCTTTTGAGGCCTTGTATGGTCGGAAGTGCAGATCGCCATTGTGTTGGACCGAATTGAGTGAAAGAACCATCATTGGACCAGACTTGGTAGATAAAACATCACGTAAGATTGAGACGATACGACAGAAATTGTTGACAGCTCAGAGCCGACAGAAAAGTTATGCGGATCGTCGGAGAAGACCATTGGAGTTTAGTGTGGGGGATCATGTTTTCTTGAAGGTTTCGCCCTTGACAGGTATAGGGAGGTCTATTAAGGCAAAGAAGTTGACTCCACGGTTCATAGGGCCGTATGAGATTTTGGAGCGAATTGGGCCTGTTGCCTACCGGATCGCCTTGCCTCCACACTTATCTCAAGTGCACGATGTGTTCCATGTGTCACAGTTGAAGAAGTATCATCCAGATCCGTCTCATGTCATTGAACCTGAGGAAGTCGAGTTGAGAGAGAACTTGACTTATATAGCAAAACCAGAGAGAATCTTAGATGTCCGGGACAAGCAACTGAGGAAGAAAACCATTCGACTTGTGAAAGTCTTATGGAAGGGTATGACACCCGGAGATGCAACTTGGGAAACAGAGGAAAGAATGCGTCGAGACTTTCCGAACTTGTTTGCTTAGGTGTGTAGTTGTACTTGTCTTGATTGAATTAATGCATTTATGGTGGTGTTATGTCAATGTTTGAATTTGTGTGACATGGTGATCGTTCGTTTTGATGTGTCTTATGTCAAACTAATTTGACAGTATTGTTTGACTCTGTTAAAGTATGTTAAAAACTTGGGATATGGATTAGCTTCCATAATGACTTGTTAGAAATTTTGGGGACAAAATTTTATTTAGGTGGGGAGAATTGTAATATCCAAAATTTTTCTTATTAGAACTTAATTATAATTGTAAATTAATTAAATATGATAAATTTATTTTTATGTATTTGATAAAAAAAAAATATAATAAATAATATATATATTTGCAGCAGTAAAAAAAAAAAAAAAAAAAATTAAATTATATATATATATATTATATTATATATATATATATATATATATATATATATATATAATAAAGTAAGTGGGAAGCATGGCGCTTCCCACTATACTTTTGGCAGTGGGGGCGTGACCCCCCACTGCCGAAATAAGGGGAAATGGTGGGAGACATGTCTCCCACCATCCTATTTAAAAAAAAAAAAAAATAAAATAAAGAAAACAATAAAATATTGTGTGCTGGGAGTTATAAATACCCCCCACACACACAATACGCACACACACACCCACGGCAGAGAGGAGAGACAAGAGAGGAGAGAATTAGAGAAGAAGTGGTCATTCTAAGGTATGTCTTGTATCTTATAAGATAATTTAGGCAGATTAACTAGCTTCTTTTTAAGAAACTTCCTTCATGAAAGTTATTCTATATATTTTTATCTTTCAAAAGGGAGTATTATTATATTGGTTAATGAATATTTTGGGATTAAGATTTTGGGAAAGTTTTGAGTTTTGACAATAGAAGACTATGTATGTGTAGTTGATGATTAATAGTGAATTATAATCGGTTTGGATTTATTGTTTGGTTGATATAGTAATTTAAAATAATTTTTTTTAGAAATTTATGATTTTATATCTATGAAATATTTTTACTGATTAAATGCTATGAAAACAAATTATTTGGGTAAGGGAGTTATTAACTAATAGTAAAATGAAGGGAGAATTAATATTTTCAATGGCATCCTTGATTTTCTTTTTAATTACCGTCTAATTTTTCTATTTTAAACATTTCAAATTTATTATTATAATTTGTATATATTTAATCTTATAAAATTATAAGTTATAATTTTATGAAGAGTTTAGAAGAATTATTAATAATTAGAAAATTGATTGTGGTAGATTGATTTTGCCGTGTTTGAGCTCTTGAATTAAGAGGAGTGGGATAATAATTAGCTTTGGCGAGAGGTAACCACTTTCCACTTGTTATGGTTATTGATATGTTGCTTGTGAGTATTTTGTGAAATGATTATGAATATCTTAATAGAAATTGCCTTGTGGAACTTTATGATTTGAATTGCGAATATATACATATTTATTTATTCATGTATAAGAATTGTTCATTTTAATATCATGATATTTAACATATTTATTTATTCATGTATAAGAATGGTTCATTTTTAATATCATGATATTTAACATATTTATTTATTCATGTATAAGAATGGTTCATTTTAATATCATGATATTTATTTTATTTACTTATTCATATATAAGAATTTCTTTCATTTTTAATATCATGATATTGATTCTGATAATTATGGTAAGGGTTGAATTGGGAGGATGGAGTAATTTATTCCACCACGTGGTGAGGCCTCCATTAATGCATGATGGTTGGCTTTCTATTGTCCCACAATTCAATAAGGGACGGGCCCTCTAATTCAATAAGGGCATACGACACCCCACATGTTCAATGAGGGGAAAAGGTCCATGGTCTGGGACATGTGCTCTGAGGATTTTGGCCGATCCTCATCATATGACCAGAGAGCTTTTCGAGTCACCAGTAACATGGATGTAACTTAGCCCATGGGTCTAGTCGGAGGAAATAAGGCGGTTCGGTTGGATTGGTGGGAGGCTCTTTGGGGATTGTATTAATGAAAAATTGTAATAAATAATTTGTGATATGAAATTTTGTGATGTGGATATTGGTAAATCATATTAGTAATATCTTGATATATATATATATATATATATATAAATTGTCCCACTTGGCACCTCACTAGCACACATTAGTATTCGTAATAAGTTGGATTGATGGTTACCCACATTTTTCAGGTGATAGCTTTTGTGCAGATCCATCAGGGAAGACCCCAGAAGCTTAGACTACTTCTACCAAAAGTAGCACTTCTGTCTTTATGGTTTATGTTGGATGATTGTATAATGCCACGTTAGGGCTCATACTGCATACTCTGATTTACTTTTGCATATTTTAATTCAATAATGGGCATTACTTAGTTGTTAATGAACCCTTAATTACTTATTATGTTAAGTAAATTTTTGGGATGTTACATATGACACTTTGAAAAATGATTTTCAACTTGAGTTGTGATTATTCAACTTGAGTTATGAGTTTTTGAAAAATTCTTTAAGTCCTATAACTTGAGTTGTAATCAACCAACTTGAGTTACACTCTTCAAAACATTTTCAAAGATCTTAGGCATTGATTTCAAAGATTTCATTAATTTCAACAATTCTTAGTCATCATCAAAACATATAGAAACTAACATTCTCCCCCTTTTTGATGATGACAACACTTGTAATTTTGAGAAAGAGATCATTTTGTAAGATCATTAGTTAAAACTCAAATATCAGAAATATCAGAAGGCTGGGCAAATTCTCATTCATTGAAAAGAAGCAATACACACATGAAGTTCATGAAACATCAAAGTCTAGCAACCGAAGAAAGAACTCATAGTCATCACATAAGATCTAAAACATAGAACTAATGAGCAATACACACAAAATGAGTCCTATGGCAGACTAGACTAAGTTTCATAGCTGCTTCTTTGGTTGATTTTCTGACTCTTTCTCTTTCTCATTCTCTCCCCCTTTGTCATCAGGCAAAATGGGAGGATCAGAGGCCAGGGAAGCACGTAAAGCCTGGAGAATGGGCAATGGTGAGTAGAGTGTTAGAGAGAGAGATAGCGGAGTAAGAAGGGAAGGTGAAATGACAGAGGTCTGAGGTGAGGAAGGAGATGAACCGGAGACACCTGAGGAATGTTCATCAAAAAGATCAGCAGTGTCACCTGAGGATGATGAAGGGTAAGTAGCATACTCGGGAGGAGTAGGAAAAGGCACAGTGGGTGGTGCAGAAGCTATAAAGGGAGCAAATAATGGAAGAGAGGACAGTGTAGGAGTGACATCAGGATGAGATGAGGTAAGATGAGAGGGTGATAGAACAGGAGTGGATGTAGGCTGATGGAAAGATGAATGAGGTGGAGATTGTTGAGGAGAGATATGGGGTGAAAGGTGAAGTGGAGAGTGAATGGGAGAGTGACTGGGAGGAGGAACAACTCCAGATGGACCATGAACAGCTTGTGACTTGAGCAACTTGTCAAACTTGGCATCTAACCATTGGTAAAGGTCATGCATGCTCTCAAAGCGATGAGACAAATCATCAAAGTGTCCTAACACAGCATCAACCTTCTCATCCAGAGAATCAACCTTGGCTTCTGTGGAGGCAACTGTCTTGCTCAACTTGGCAACCTTGGAATCTGTGGAAGTGACTGAGGAGACCAATTTCCCAATCTCAGACTCAAGCTTATCAGACAATTCATAGTATTGAGCCGTGAGAGAGTTCTAAAGAGTCCCAAAAGTCTCTTGCATTGCTTTGGCTATAATCCCCTTGATCTCAGCAGACAAATTTGAAGATTGTGGTGGAGGTTGAGTCTTAGAGGGGTCAGGAGAGAATTCAGCTGGAAGAGGTTTGGAGACAGAAGCTCTTGATCTTGAGGGAGCTCTGGATTGACCTGAACCTTCTTGAAAAAAGATGTTCATGTAATTCAGGTGAGTTTGTCCAAACATCTGTGGCTTCACTTCCTTCTCAGTGATGTCTAGATACCAGACCTTGTTTGTGTACAGAATCAATGAGACAAGATTTGGGAAAGGGATTTGAGCAGATGCTCCAGATTGAAAGGAAAATCTTTTCATCTCCTGAAATACCCAGTGGCCTATGTTGAAAGGCACTTTGTTGATCATTGAAGCAAAGAGGCCATAATCAGTGGAGTTGAAATGAGTGAAGTTCTTACTCTTTTGCACCAAGCTTCTGGAATAGATATACCACAGAGCCCTGAAGGTAGGTGACATATCAGCTGGTGACAACTTGAGTTCTCCCTCATAAGTCTTGTTAGGCAGTAGGGTCTTGAAGAACTTTTCCTTCTCATATTTGATGTTTGGCACCTCTGGAGGATTCTCAATAAACAGAAGGGAGTTGATAATATCAGCTGAAATAGTGATGGCCTTGCCTCTGACAGATGTAGTAATCTTATCCTCAATTAAGTTCCCTTTCTTATCTACCACACTTGCCATTTTCATGTTGTGGTAAAAGTGTTTGACCAAGGATGGAGAATAGGCAGTGTTGATAGCCAAAAGATTCCTAAACTGTTCAAGCCAAGGAGTGAGGTCCAAGTTACACTCTTCCTTCAATTTAGGCAAATCAACATATACAGTGGGGCAAAAGGTTCGAGTCTAAAAGTTCTTTTTAAAGCTAAGCATTTGTTGTTGATCCATAGGAGTGGGACAACAAAGAAATTCAGAACTAGGAGGTCTAACTAGGTTTGGAGGCTTGAAGACATATTTATGTTTGGAGGATACCTCAGGATTAGGAATAGACTGAGAACCACTAGGTGCCTTTGAGCCAGAAGCTATTGGTTTTCCAGCTGTTGGAGCTTTTGTTCCTGAGCCCTCACCCACTGGAAGTTGAACTTTCTTTTTCTTCTTTTTCAAGGGAGCAACCAGAGGCTCCTTATCTCTACGAGTGGCAGCAGCTGGGTCAATTGGCTTGGTGGGAGGAACATCTGGAGGCTCTTGAATTGTCAGCTTCCGAGGCTTCTTCACCGGTGGATCATTGATTGGCAAATTTTGAAGCTTAGGAGGTGGCTTGTGTTTTCTTGCCGGTCGAGTGAGTGGAGGAGGAGTCGATAACTCAGAGGGCTCATAGTCTGAGGTAGAGTTCTTCTGATCTTTAGGGTTTTTCGTGGATTTGGGGGCCATTTGGAGTGATTTGTTGTGAGGAAGAGAGAGATCAGAGAAAGATCAGCAAAGTCAAAGAGAGTTTAGGAGACAGAAAAAAAAAACCTCGAGTTAGGGCAAGCCAGTCGAGTGGAATGAGGAACGGTTGAATTTGGTTTAAATAGAGACAGGCACAACTCGAGTTGTTTAGTGGCAACTCGAGTTGTAAATAACTCGTTTTCTTCTTGGTCTGACCACTAACTCGAGTTATGCTTAAAATAACTCGAGTTATGTCGTGGTTCAGAGAAATCTGTTTGCTGACAAATGAGATAACTCGAGTTGCTTAATGTAACTCGAGTTATGTCAATAATTCAAAAATTCTCAGTAACAAAAGAGAGCAGACCAACTCGAGTTATTTGGATATAACTCGAGTTATATCAGTGAAAAATTTCAGAGCAAAGCAGAATAGTCACAGAAGCATTATATCAACTGAGATAAGCAAAACATACACCTGCAAAATAATATATATACACTAAACATGTGCAAAGTTTTTACTTGAATAGAAAAAGATAGAGTTTAGAAATGCTAATATAGGTTTTGCAAATTGATGAATGATTGATGAAGTCCATTTGCTAGCTTTCTTGTTGAAGGAGATTCTATGAAGAGTGCTCAATGAATAGGATAAAAGTGTTGGCTTCTTGAGGGTTATCTCATCTGAGCGAATATAGAAGTACTCAGCTTTCATCTCTTGCCTTTTCTTCATGGAACTCATCACAGAGCATATCTTAGCTGAATGATGGAAAATGAAAGCACTATTCCTTAATTTGATGGTTCCTCCTTGTAGTGCATTAAGGAATATCCTTGTATAAAACAAAATCTCCTGCTACAAATTGAAAACTTTCTTTGCAAAAGAGATTTGTTAATACAACCAGATATCAAAATATTCCTTTCTATATGATATTTTCAAATTATAATGATGAAAGGAAAATATGATATTAACTCATCATCAAAACTAATAAAACACAGTGAATACAAATGATTATATCAAAAAGGATTTTCTTCACATAAAGGAGATGAGCTTTTAAGATATAAAAACACATGTGAATGTGATGCTCCCCCTTAATGAATGCATGATTAAAAAAATATATGAAGCTTCCTTTAATGATACCAAATAATAATATGACACTAAATGTTATGAGGTCTAGAGTTCCTCCAACTCCAATGGATATAACATCATATCTCAGAATTAAGAATTTTCAAGTTCACTTGAGTGAACTCGAAATTGATATGAAGAAATCACTTATGCTTTTTATGATCGCAAAAATGTTTAGAACATAAGGATCATTATAAAAATAAGTGTTATCAAGCTAAACTTTATGAGGAAAAAAAATTTGAATGAACAAAATCAAGTTAGCCCGCTGAATAATGCGAGAGCATAGAAATGATTATGACATATGAACATTATTTCAAAATACAATACCTCACTCAAGTAATATCATAATTACTTGAGTCATAATCATTTGTAATCCATAGGTGCATCATGGGCTGGCCATTATCTAATGATGTGGTCAATATTGAGGAACTCCCAGATTTGATGCATAATGATAAGTTTCTATGGCCAACAGCTTTTCTTATCAAGCTAGTACACTCCTGTATCGTCTTGATCTAAGCCTCTTGTTAGATAAGACCTTGAAGTTTCGGTTGATCAATTCACAGAGTTGCCTAGTCTTGTCATTCACAGAAGTGATGTCATAGAATTTGCAAACGTAGCCACTGAAATGGTCTATTTTGTTTGCCTATGTTTGTTGTATCCAACAACAGACCATGTTAGTCATCTCCTGCAAAAAATATATGTTCTTTGGTACTCAATGAATCTTGAGTCCACACAGGATTAGACACAATAAACTCTTGTTCTCTTATAGACTTAAATTATATGATATTTGAGCAAAGAGTATATCAAAATCAAATATCAAAACATAGTTTTACCCAATCAAATAAATTCAAGCCAATGAATCAAAAAGGGTAACAACTAAATGATACCAATAATGTTATTTCTCAATGACAGTTTGTAAACACATAAAAGATGTCATTGATAAAATACATGTAAGTTTGAGCATAGAAATCTTATCTATAAAGATAAGCATTTATCAATTCATAGTTCATGAATGAGATCAGATTTTTCAAGAATGACAATGAAATATGCAAATTATTTGAAATCTTGAATGTTCTTTCAAATCATGGTAATGCATTATGAAATCAAATTTTGATAAAAGAAATATTCATTTTTGAAACACATTTGAAATCAATGCTCACTCTAAAACATGGTGGAAGTCAATTGATTAAATGAACATATCATAATGCTTCAGGTTCATAGAACATGTCAAATGTTGCACTTAACATATTGAAGAAATTTCTCAAAAGCAAAAGTCATGAAGATAAAGCGTTATCAAAGCATGCTTAGCATAATAAAACATATGAGTACAATGACTTTGCTATTGTTCAAGTGATAGCTTTGCCTCTTAGAATTGAATTTAGAAGCATATGAATGGTTAAGGCAAGTTTTTTAATATTCAAACATAGTTACTCAGACTATGGATGAAAACAATGTTGATGTATTTGAGTAATAGAATAACACTCAGATTAAATCCTTTTATAGGAGATAAGCTTGAATCTCACAAATGATCAACTTGTTAGACAATAAAGAATTAGGAGTTCAAGCAACACATTAAATACCAAGGATTAAAATGTGAATGATAGAGAAAACTCAATTGGACACATTTGAAGCATATCTACCATTCAATATACAATATTAACTTTCAATTTGAAACATTATTTGAATGCAATCAAAGTATGAATATGTTCTCAAGGCATTTGTATGCATTTTCTTAAAACAATGTGAATTGAAATCCAAACAAATTTTACACTTGTGCATTTCAAAAATATAAAACCAACAAAGTTATGCACAAGTTTACTTGTTTGATTATTCACTAACAAATTCATTTATGGTCCATTTAGCAATCTGAAAACATTTTGAAAAGAATATAAATGATTGATTGCTTAATGGGATGCATCATTGGACAAATATTCAATACTCGAACATGAATTTTATATACACATAGCATAAGGTAAGGTTAGATATCACCACAATTAATCTTGTCCTTGTGGAAGCATAATTGGCTGAGATGTATTGAAGCAGATAACTTCTCTTAGATCATTCACCAAAACATCAACCATTGTGTCTTCAACTTTCTCAAAAGTTTGAATTATTTCACTGTATAGTTACCTCTTTGAGAAGCTTTCCTTGTTCCTACAATACTATATAATTCTTTTTCTTCCTTGGTATCCAATTTTACTTGGATCCATTAATTGTTAGTATGTAGAAACAAAATTCATAAGCTCTAATAATAAGATCAAATTATGATAATTAAGCACAATGAATTAAACATAACTTTATGCATGAAGGTATGTTTTTCGACTCATAATGTGTGCATAAAGAGTTAAGCTCTTGAACATTGCAAAATATATATAAATAAATCTATCAAGTAGCTTTTCAATTTCAAAAATAATTTTCAATGTTCATTCTTACTATTCAATGAGTAAAACCTCAATAAATGTTCTAGAAAATACAGTAGGAGGTTTTACCAACATGTACCCTTTCCTTGGGTACTTGGAGGATTGACTTTGCATACCCATTGTCTCTTTGGTGTCTGCAAAGTCTTCTCAGAGGATATAGGTTTCAAGTGTCTTCTGCTTGATACTTGAGAGATCCTTCTCTTCTTGTACTCCTCAAGGTAGTTGTATGGTACCCTCTGGTAATTTGTTTTTGAGGAAAAAGATACTCCTCTTGCTTGTACCACTTGCTTCTTTTGGTGTTTAAACCTTGCAGTTCCAACAATGGGTGCCATGGGAGTTCTCTTGCTTGATATAGATTCTATGATCTTCTTCTTTGGTGCATGAGGAACTCTTGGCTTCTTCTTCCTCTTATCTGTACCTTGATGTCCATTGATATTCAAATCATCCTGCACACATGGAGTACTAGATGGACATTTTGGTATCCATTTATACTTGGATCCTTGATAGTTAGTATTGGACCTTACTTGTCCTTTAGGAACCCAAACAAAATGATTTCTCACATTAGAATTTCTCCTAATATAGCATGTATGAGAAATATGCCCAGATTTTCCACAATAATTGCAAATAACAGAATGATGCTTATTAAGAACAACTTTGCAACAATTGTACGAGTCTAGTGGATGCAATTTCGAGTGATTCATGTTCGTGCAATCTTTCTTCCCATATAATTTTCCAGCATGATTGATAATACTTTTGTTTTTCAAAATAGAATCAGTAATTGGTTGAAAAACACTTTTATGAAAACGTTTAAAAACATTTTTCTTAACCACACAAGGAGAATTGGAGTTGTTTACCACTTTTGCATATTGAGCTTTAGATAATGATTGATCACAATCTTCCATGAGCTCTCCTTGGGAATCCTCTTACTCTTGTTCTTTTGTGTTGACTGGATTTTGGAAGTATTCGATGATTTCTCCTTCTTCGTTCTCCACTTCCAATTGTTCATCAAGTGAGGATACATCACTTGTAATTTCAGATGAACTATCAACACTACCAACTTTAACACAATTGTTAGAAGCATAAAGAGAATCAAGAGTATACCATATATCTTTAGCACTAGAACAACATTTGATTTTCACAAAATCATTTTCAGTTAAAGCACTATACAAAATTTTCATTGCTCTAATGTTCAATGAAAACAATTTCTTTTCTTTTTCAGTCCAATCCTTCCTTGGTTTGAGATCAAAGACATTTACAAAAACATTCCACATATCAAAATCAGTTGCTTTGATAAAACTAGTCATTCTAGCTTTCCAAAACCAAAAATCAATATCTTTAAGAACCGGTGGAATTGTATAATCAAAACCTTCTGAAAGTGAAAAACACCCAAAATCAGCCGTTGAGACTCTTGAGATGGTTAAGTCCTTTAAACAAGAGACCTGGCTCTGATACCAAATGTAAGTTTCGGCTAAACCCAAGAGGGGGTGAATTGGGTGAAGAATAAAAATTTCCACTCTTAAAAAGTTTTTCGCAATTCAGGAAATTCATCTTTGAGTAATAAAAAAAATCACAAACGATTGGTAAATACTCAAATGTAAATGCTGGAAATACAAGAGATAAGGAAGAAGAGCTTGCAAACAGATTTATACTGGTTCGGCCCTCCTTGACCTACGTCCAGTCCCCAAGCCTCACTTGGGATTTTCAATCCACTATCTTCAATAAGCTTGATTACACGATCTGTAATTGAAGTAATCCTCTCTCTAGGATTCACTCCCCCTTACAATCTGTAATCAATACACTGCTTGATTACACACTCTGTACTAGAGATTATCCTCTCACTAGGATACACTCCCCCTTACAAGTTGTAATCAACACAATGTATACCCCACTCAAGATTACCCAATCTTGAGTTACTCTCAGAAAAATAATGTGTTTACAATAAGTTTCCTCTCAAAGGAATGGATAGATAACCACTGAAGTACAAACACAATTCATTTCACTCTCTAAGCTATTTAGAAATGGAAAACAGAGTGATAATGATGTAGAAACAGAGTATCAGCATTTTGGCATGGTAGGCTCGTGTCTCACGTACTTTTGCTTGAGTTCATCTTCTACTTATAGGTAGAAATCAATATATGACCGTTGAGAAGTGATTGTTGAGCCGTTGTGAGTAATTAATATGACCGTTGGAGTTCGAGGCTTCGTCTCTTCGTATGTTTCCGACATTCGTCCGTTATTCTCTGTTGACATTCCATATTCAAATTGTCCATTGGAATACTTTAGGAATGCTGTCTGAAAAGTAGCCGGATTGCTTTTCGCTGGCTCAGATGGTTTCTTGCCGAATTGGTGAATGTTCTGAGCTTTGCATTAAATGCTTCTGACAAAAAGTGCTTTATGATAATCTGAAGATTTAACCTTGTTAATCCTGTCTGAAACACACTGGAAACATGATTAATAATGATTAGAAATGATAAGAAACAATAAAATCAAGTACCCATTGCATAATCATTGAGTTCCAGAATTCGAGAATGCTGATTTTCAAAAAATGATATGAGTAACTCGAGTTGCACAGTAATAACTCGAGTTATTTTTAAGTTCAGATTTTCTGAAAACGAAGGCCAACTCAAGTTGCACAGTACCAACTCAAGTTACACAGTACAAACTTGAGTTGTACAGTAATAACTCGAGTTGTGTTAAGCTTAATTTCAAACAGAGAACATTTGCGTTTGGCATAACTCGAGTTGCATAGTAATAACTTGAGTTGTGTTAAGCTTAATTTCAAACAGAGAACATTTGCGTTTGGCATAACTCGAGTTGCATAGTAATAACTCGAGTTGTGTTAAATAAAATTTCAACCCGAGAGCAACTGCTACAGAAATAACTCGAGTTATGATGAAAATAACTCGAGTTCTAACTGTTCATAAAATTTTGATTTCGCGAGAAGCTTTCTGAATAGCAAAGTACAGTCCATAACTCGAGTTCTTAAGTGGTAACTCGAGTTATGACACTTTGAAAAATGATTTTCAACTTGAGTTGTGATTATTCAACTTGAGTTATGAGTTTTTGAAAAATTCTTTAAGTCCTATAACTTGAGTTGTAATCAACCAACTTGAGTTACACTCTTCAAAACATTTTCAAAGATCTTAGACATTGATTTCAAAGATTTCATTAATTTCAACAATTCTTAGTCATCATCAAAACATATAGAAACTAACATTGTCAACATCCTCAATGCCACCAGGTTGCCCTGCATATTATGTGCCTAATTTCAGCCTTATTAAAAAATAAAAACAGAATGAGGACAATAATTTTACTTCATAACTATAGCAATATATCCTTACCAGTGAAAAGAAAGGGAGCAAGGTAAATCATTTAGAAATTTAATTCACCAAAGAATGAAGATTCTATATTTTTAGATGCTTCATTTTAATTTCTCCATTCCAACACAGACACTTGGCATGAACAAAATGGTTGAATGCAAATAACTAACCGCCTTGATTAGTTCCAAACAACAAGAACACACTAGAGAAATGCTCTAGCTCTGTAACAAAATTTTGAAATCTTTTTTTTTTGGTACTGAATTTTTTTTTTGAAATCATTGAATGTTTGTTACGTTTGATAAGTATTATGCCAAAAATTTTGAATGGAAGTCACAATCCCAGAAAGGATTAGCAAAGACTATACCATGTCACAATCTACGTATCCAAATAATATTTGTTAGTTCTCTATGTGCTTTAATGATAACTGACAATTATAAACACAAGTTAAAGTTTGTTTTTGGTAAGTTGAAAAACTTACTGTCAAAGGCAAACTCGAGTTTTGGTTTCAAAACTCGAGTTTTAGATTTGACAAATAGTAGCTCAATTTTTATAAACTAGAGAAAACTTCAGTTTGCGTAGCCAAACTCGAGTTTCAATCATACAGAGAGCACTCAAGTTTTTCACTTTGAGACAAACTCGAGTTTAGGTTTACAAGCTCAAGTTTGCTTCATACAGAGACTTTTTAATATTTTCTGATGAAGATAAAACTCCAGTTTTCATTTGGAAACTCAAATTTTGGTCTTACAGAGAGTCTCCAACATTTTGAACTTATGCAAACTCTAGTTTACACTTTGCCATGAGTTTTCTAAGTTTTCCCAAAGTTTTGGGAAAACTCGAGTTTTGATCTGGAAACTCGAGTTTACACTTGGCAGTGAGTTTTCATGTTTTACTCAGTTTTTTAAAACTCCAGTTTTCATGGAAAACTCCAGTTTTGACATGGCATAGATTTCTCAAAGCTTTCATACTTAAATGAAAACTCGAGTTTAGTTTTGGAAACTTGAGTTTTGGCTAAGCCGAGAGTTTTTCACCTTTTCAATGTTTTGAAAACTTCAGTTTAGAATGAAAACTCCAGTTTTGATGTTTTGGACTAAAATTCACATTTCATGTAAAAAGTCCAAAACTCGAGTTTGGAAATGGAAACTCAAGTTTTGAAATGTGTCTCAAAGCTCAAATCACGACTTTCCTCTCTGGAAGGAGGAAACTCGAGTTTAGTTATGGAAACTCGAGTTTTGCTATTAGTGCATAGTGACAAACTCCTGTTTTGGTGAACAAACTCAAGTTTGTATCGCAGAGTTTGAAATTCAAATCTGACGAATTTGTGAAACCTTCTTGTTTGATCTTAATATTTCCTCTCATCATTCATCAATATTCCTAGCTATGTTTAACCACTTTGTTAGTGAGTTTCAAATGATTTAAAAGATATTAATTAAAGGTTGAAAGCAAATGCAAAAAATAACGTCAGCACATTAAATGCAAAGTCCAGAAAACTTGCATCCTTTTGGACAATCTTTCTGCACACGTTACGAAGGAATAAAAGTCTGCTTTTCACATCCAATAGCTGCTTTTCCAACGGATTAATATTCAAGAAGTTAACCATAAACTTCGGTGCAACTAATTAAACAAAGAGTACAGAGAGAAGAAGACCTAAGCTCATCCTAATTCTTCCTAAATGTCTCCAACGGTTACATTAAGAATTACAACAGTCATTTAATGCTCTTTTGGTATAAATAAAGTTGTATTCAATTCTTCTCAACAACAAATCTTTTGATACATTCTGTACTTCAGTGTTCATATTTGCCCACTCTTAGAGAGAGTTCATTTATTGTAAATTATTCATTGTAAGAATCTTAAGTCAGGGGACTTGGAGATTGGGTTATTGATTGCAACTTGTAAGGGGGAGTAAGTTCTAATGAGAGAATTACTCTTAAGTTACAGAGTATGTAATCAATTGATATAGTGAAAAGGACTTAATAAATTGTTATACTTAGAAAGTACTTATACTCAGCAAATTTTTTGTATATAAAGTGCTGATATTTTAATTTAGGCATTTCTCACCAATAAAATTTTAAATATGATATTTTTTCCTAGTTTCTCCAATTTTTCCTTGTGAATAATATAAATTATTTTCCAAATAAAATAAAAAAGTTCTTCTTTTTATTTCTATTTTAAGATAACTAAAAATTGTCCAAACCAACGAATGAAACAAGTAAAAATTTCAAGAAAATAATGAAAATCTGTTATCACTGGCTTTTTGGGGGCACAGTTGTCAACAATATTTAGTTTAGTTCACACTTAACATTTTTCTGACTCAAGTCAATAATATTTGGTTTTTTGATGAGCTTTATCTAACCCAAGGATTTATTCACTATTTTCAAATACACTAGTGCATCAATTTTATAAAAAGAATAAGTAGAAAAAGATTGAGGCATCAAGTTTGTATTATTCCTTAAAGTACCACTAAAATTAAAATGGACAGGCGACTATTTAGTAAATTTACGGGCTGTTGATTATTTCTTACTTGTTTTTTTAAAAAAAAGAATATTAAGTAGTAAGTGAACGAGGGAAAAAAATCATGATAATATCTTCAAATCTTAGTTTGAAAACACTTAAAAGATAATTTGAAGAGTTTGTTTTTGTTGAGTATTCAATGAACATAACCAAAAAAAAAAAAAAAAGAGTTTCTGAGTTATTAATTAACTAAGCTGGCAATGGAAATTTCTTGTTCAAAGAATTAGAAATTTCCAAGTCAACTACATACTTTTTAGGCTAAAGTATACTTTTAGTCCTTTAAGTTTACATGAGATATACTTTTGGACACTTAACTTTATAAAGTATACTTTTGGTCCTAAGATTTAACATTGTTAGTTTTGCTAACAGAAAATGCAAACTTAAGTGATAACGGTGTAAATTTAAGTGATGATTTTGTAATTAAATACTATTAGACTTAAATTTAAAATATGGGTAAATTGAAGAATATGTAAAATTTGTGTAATTTAGTACTATTTGTCATCACTTGAATTCGTTGCATCAACATTTTTCGTTAGCAACATTAACGATGTTAGAATTTTTGGACCAAAAGTATACTTTATAAAGTTAAGGGATCAAAAATATACCTTATATAAAACTTAAAGGACTAAAAGTATATTTTAGCCCACTTTTTATTAGTTAAAGAATTAAAAATGTCTAGCAAGTCATTAAATTTTGCTATGTTTATTCTTGTATATAGTGTGGGTAGGAATTTCCTGTACCAACCCCAAAAAAATAAAGTATGAAGAAATTTCTACAGACACGTGTTTGACTCCAAGTCAAATATTTATAATTTTATTTTAAGGAGATTTATTTGCTTCAAAGGCTTCTTCATTATGTGATAATTTTTTAAACTATTGATTAATTATGAGCATTCAATAATTGAGGCTCTAATTTCCTTTGAAAAGTATATATACTTGTGGTTCAAAACTTATAAGTGCAATAACTTTGGTCAGCGTTAAATATTTGATTTGAATATAAATTAATCTCAAAAAGAAAATCAAAATGTTCCTAATAATGAAAAAACAATTAGCATTCTCAAAACTAAAAACATAAATTAACATAAGAAAAGCAGCCTCTCAAGGCCCTGTGACCTAGTCTGGTTAGGGCTTGGCAAGGCCCAGTCCTCTTTTTTTTTTTTTTTTTTAAGTCATACATAGTTTGTTAAAGTCTAGCCTGTAAACCATGAGGTATGGTCACATTAAAAAGGTTATTTAATAATATCATATGTTGAGTATCCTTGGATTATATATTAGTTTATTAGACAAACTAATTAATTTGAAGAAAAATAAAAATACTCTAAATTAATTTAATTATTTTTTTTAATTTCTCAAAAAAGTTAATTTTGTCTTTTATTTAAGACTAAAGGAAATATTATATTTATACTCTATATATAATATTTATATCATATTCTTGTGATATATTTTGGCTAACTTTTGAACATTCATATTAAATTGGTGGACATTTCTTATTTAATCCAAATTTTCAATTAAATAATAAAAGAGTTTGTTCATAGAGGTTTTTACATTAAAAAATTTCAAGAGGTCTTCAAAAAATCCTTCAAATGCAAAAATTTCTTAAGAAAATTACGGAAATCTTTCCTATTAAAAATTATATTTTAATAAGCATAATATAGTAAAAATGCTGTGGTCCAATAAGCAAAATATAGTAAAAATGCTAAATAAAAACTCATGTTAAAAGGAAGAATCCTAAAAAAGAACTTGAAAAATGTTAAAACATAAATATGTATTCTCAATATTTATAATGTCAGAAAGGTGTGAGCATCTGATTTGTGTTTTCCAAAATTAGGGTTAAGATGTAATTTGACCAATAAACTATTGGTTCAGGAGCGTCCAACACAATTAACTATTAAGTAGACCAAAAATACTAACAAACTTTTAAAAAGGAACGCCCAGTACAATGCCATTAGCAAAAAGTTAACGTTCGTTATCTAAAGTGCAGATTGGCCAACGAACTTTTACTCTAAGAGCGTCCAGCACAAAATTCTAAATTTTACTAATTTAAATAATTTTTTTTTTCTCAATTGTCATTATTCAAAACTACTTTTATAAATATCTACGGACAAAAATTACTCATTTTTCAATTATGTCAAAATTAAAATTTGTTAAAATAAAGTAAAAATGCTATGGTCCAATAAGCATTTTTATTGTGGTCCAATAGGCAGAATATAGTAAAAATGCTAAATAAAAACTCATGTTAAAAGGAAAAATCATAAAAAAGAACTTAAAAAATGTTAAAACATAAAAATGTATTCTCAATATTTATAATGTCAGAAAGGTGTGAGCATCTGATTTGTGTTTTTCAAAATTAGGGTTAAGATGTGATTTGGCCAATAAACTATTGGCTCGGGAGCGTCCAACACAATTAACTATTAAGTGAACCAAAAATACCAACAAACTTTTAAAAAGGAGCGCCCAGCACAACAAACTTTTAAAAAAGAGCGCTTAGCACAACGCTGTTAGAAAAAAGTTAACGTCCGTTATCTAAAGTGCAGATTGACCAACGGACTTTTACTTCAGGAGCGCCCAACACAAAATTCTAAATTTTACAAATTAAATAATTTTTTTTTCAATTGTGATTATTCAAAACTACTTATATGGATATCTACGGACAAAAATTACTCATTCTTCAATTTTGTCAAAATTATAATTTGTTAAAATAAACAAAATTTTTAATTAAAAATATAATTATATGATTTAAATAAAACTCAAGGTGTTTTATAATTTATTATATATGTTAAACAAAAATAAATCATATACTTTTGTTTATTTTAACAAATTATAATTTTGATAACGGACGTTGACGTTTTGTTAACGACGTTGTACTTGGCACTCCTTTTTAAAAGTTTGTTGTACTGGACACTCCTTTTTAAAAGTTTGCTGGTATTTTTGGTCTACCTAATAGTTAATTGTGTTGAACGCTCATGAGCCAATAGTTTATTGGCCAAATCGCACCTTAACCCTAATTTTGAAAAACTCAAATCAGATGCTCACATCTTTCTGACATTATATATATTGAGAATACATTTTTGTGTTTTAACATTTTTTAAGTTCTTTTTTATGATTTTTCCTTTTAACATGAGTTTTTATTTAGCATTTTTACTATATTCTGCCTATTGGACCACAGTATGATTATTTTTGTGGTCCCCTAGTTTTGTTCAATTACAATGTATCATGTCAAGAGCCGGTTGCTTGTTTAATATTTGTAGTTTGTGTCCCTAGATAATGTTTTTTTTAAAAAAAAATTATTATAAGTAAGACATGCCTGTTCTATTTTATGGCCTAATTGACATTTTAAGTTTTTCAAAAGATTTTGTCTTCAATTTCGCTCAGATGTTGATGAAGTATATTGCATGAAAATAATTTGTCATAGTTTAGAGAGGAATTGTCAAACAGTAAAAGCAAATAATAATGGAGATAACTTAATTTGAGTGACATATTAATATTAATAAGTGGCGGAATCTTATAAGTGAAGATATGTTTGACGAAATTTGAAACTGACCAACGGGCAGAGTGCAGTCCAACGTGGAAGATCCCCATTGGCTGCAAACACGTTTCTCACATCAATTCTAAAAAAGCATAACATTCAATGTTACAAGTTTTTTTTGCAGAACCATTAGGGTGCTCATCAAAATAATGAGTGCCTCAAGTCCATCTAATCTGGAAAGTCCGACTATTTTTTTTTGGACTAATAATTTTTAAATAAAAAATAATAAATGAGATAATTTGTTATTTTAAATTTCATACCTATTATAACATTTTTTTTCCAAAAAAAGATAAAGAAAAAAATTAAAAGATTGTAAAAATATCCATAAACTTATGCTCAATGTGTATCCAACATCATAAACTTTTTTCGGATGTAAAAGTACCCATAAATATATAAAAAGAGGGCAAAAATGACAAGTCTGTTAATAACACCAAACTTCCGTCACTTTTTCTAGTGGGCCCCCATAATATTAAAAAAATTGCTTAAGTTTTAAAATTCTAGTAATTTTGAGATTTCAAAAGATATTATAGTATTAATTTGCATTCTATAATATTTCAATGTAATTTTCCCAAAGTTCTTCGATCACTGTTTTTCTTGTTCTTAATATAAGACATATTTACCTAATTTAATTAGATTGAGAAAATTAGTTAAGTTTATTAATATGATATATATTTTCTAAAATACCCTATTTATCTTGCTTAATTCACTCCTTCTCTACCCTCCTTACTATTTATCTTTCTTAAAATACCCTATTAGGGTTCAATTAGAAAAAATTAATAAATATGAAAATTATATTGTATATTTAGGATTAAGATCAATTCTTTACTCTTTATGAAACAAATATCCTATAAAGATGTGCTCTAGGTTCCAAAGTCACGCAAATAATTAACAAACAGAAGTCCAAGGTCTTGCTTGATCTAAAAACAGAGTGTGAGAAGCTTAGAATAAATAATAAGACTTTAAGTTGCCATACCAAATAAGACCCACCGTTAATTCATCAGACGTCTGTTACATATGAAGTTGATAGTAATAAATCCTCGCTCCAACGCTCATGCTTTCTGCTTTTCATTCGTTGGTTCCGCTTCTCTATGCATTAATTGCATTCTCAATCATGCTTGTGGTTTGAATTTAATACACTTCGTTTGACTCCCCATTTCCACCAATTTCTTAAATCCTCGATCTGTACAGGGAGCAGCCACATGAGTTCAAGTAATGAAAAAGCCGTGGATCAAAAGCCCTTCAGGATCTTCGTGGGTTATGATCCTCACGAAGAAGATATGCCTACCAGGTCTGTCGCCACTCAATCCTCAAGTGGTCCTCCATTCCCGTGGAGATTGCACTCTAAACTGTACTCCCCCCTCTCTTTTTTTTCATCCTAATTGCTCTTGCTCTTACTTCTTATATGAAAAACGCAGACACAAATCAAAAACTGAATTTGTGGGGAAAAAAAAATAGAATACCCCTATTCCTAGCTCATAGAACAAGGGCATTAGATAAATGTATAGTATTGAAATCCCACATTCATTATTAATTAAGTCTTCCGCTGTGAGGATTTTATATGCTCATGTGTTTTTATTTAGAGCAAAATCTAACATCTCCCGAACAGTGATATGGCTTTGATTAAACAGTAACTAGTTGAAAAATGAGGCTCTGGTTGAACAGATAATAGCAAAAACCAGGAAAAACATGAACAAGTGAATAAAACAGAGTATGATGAGGGACTTACAATAATCTCTGCAATAACATGAGGCTGCCTCACGGGCTTGATGGGAAAAGCCAGACCACACGTGATGATCACCACGAGGCAGATTTGTAAGATGGCAAGAGGAAGAGCATAATCAACATATGCTAGGAATTAGTGGATGTTGTCGTTTCTAAGGTCCTGAGCAGCAGTGATGAAGAACTCAATGAAGATGAATCTAAATGCTCTGAATCAAAGCTTGGCACACTAACAGACGTTTGGTCATTAACAGTAGGTGTGATTTTTACTCCATTTTCTTAACCACATGGGTACTTTTACTCCCAAAAAAAGTATATGGTGCTGGGCACTCCCAGGGGTAAAGCACATGTGTATTTTTGCTCCTTTACCCTAAAAACTTTATATCTCACTTCTCTCATTTTTTTAAAAATCCCAACTCAAAATTTTTTCCCTTCGCCCATTCCCCCCCCCCCCCTTTCTTCTCATACCAAACAAGCCCTTCATGGTTTCCCAAGGAACCGAGAGATATTATTCTCTCGCATGTATTGCCTCTAGCATTCTATAGCAAGTGGGCACTTCCAAAAGATATAATCCACATCTTCGTTGCCACTATTACAGCATTTTTTTTTATTGCATCATCCGGTATTCAGTTTAGGATTCATGACTGCCACTTCCAACATAAATGTCTTCTCTAAGACTCGAGTTTCTAGAGGAATCTGGCAAGGCCTTACTCTTCTAAGCCAACTCTATTAATGCCACTATTGCAGAGTTCACAAGTTGTACCAATGGTTAGATGCCTTTTTTTCTTGCTAGGCACATGTATCCTTCTTTTGGAGATAATCATATTCAAAGCACTGTCAGATATTAAATGTGGGCACCTCACAAAGTGAAAACTCACTTTAATTCATCATGTTGTGAGGGATTAACCCCTTTCATTAGATCCAACCGCCATTGGTGGTTAGACACCTTTTCATTCTCTCATTTTGGTGAGGAGGTTATTTTTTAAAGCAAGCGAGAGGTCCAGTTTTGACCATATGCAAGAAAAGACCATGAGTAGTCCAAGCAGCCCAAAAATTGAAGGGCTTTGGGTTGTGGCCTATTAGAGAGTGACGCCCAAGAACCAAAAGCAAATGGCTATGTGATGATTGAATATTATTACACTTAATTGTATCTCTTGGTGAATAAATTTAGGATTGTTTAGTTAATACATAATGGATTTTATTACTTAATCGAGCTTTGAGCTTTTAATTGGATTTAATTTATTTTTATGATTAAATTCTAGATTTATAGTGATTTAGTATTTTCGCCATAACTTTTGATCTAGATATCCGATTAGCCTGATTCTTCTTTCTTTTTTTAGATGATTCAGAGAGCTACAATTGTTATGAAGACTTAGAAGGCTGATTCGGACAAGAAGATGGACGAAATCAAAGCTAAAGACAGACGCATTTTTCTGGATTTTTATTTTGCTCGAATTTTGTAATAAAAGACCAATTTTTAGAGGTTTCCTTTTTTTATAGGGATTTCCTATTGATTAGGGGTTTTGTATTTATTAGAGGTTTCCTATTTTTTAGAGATTTCCTATTTATTAGAGGTTTCCTATTCTTAGTCATCTTTCCTATATAAGGAAAATTAGATGGTGGCTACAAACATATTCTCAATTACCCTTTATGGGTTTTTCAGATTAAATTAGAAGCTTTTTATTTTCTTTGAGTTGTTCTTCATGTTCTTCTTCATCTTTTCTTCTACGTTTTTCCTAGCCATGCTTGGCTAAGCTTCTTTGATTGACCCACTGTTGAGGATTCCATGATTCGTCCAGAGAACTTGTGCTTTATCGGTGATTTAACTTGTTTCTATTTTCATCTTATCGAATCCGATTTCTGAAAATAGTTCGAATATTAAATTTAATATTTGGTTTGGTTCATCCCAAGGACTGAGTTCGAACTAGGTTTTAAGTTTTGCTGTGCGATCACACAGTGGGATGCTGCTGTTCGGACATATTCTAGGTGATCGTCTAGTCGAGGGATTTTCTGGGCGAATGCAGAGATCTCGGTTCGTCCAGAGCCAAACGTGAGTTATTTATATTTCGTTCAATGATGGAAGTCTTTGGAATCTGAACGTTGGGTTGATCGATTTTAATCTGTTTCTTCTCATTTTCTTATATTCTATTTTATCTTTGCTTCATTTAAATTGCATTTCTATTTTAGTTTATTAATTTAAAAATCCAAAACCCAATCCCCCCTTGTCTTCATTGCATTTGCATGACATTTAGATTACTTAGGGTTCAATAAAAAGCTCCTTGAAAAGAGAGAACAATCCTAGGTTTGTCTATATGCAATCCTTGGTTAATTGTTGATTGTGGACCCCAAGGCTAATGACAAAAGGTCTCCATCACTATGATCAAAGCTTTTGGTGACTAAACTCAAATTTACATTACATTTCAATGGAAAGGCTTGTAAGTACGTAGTAGTTCAGCATATATATAAAAATTGGGCTGCAACTTTTGGCTTCCACTTTCGAATGAGGTACCCTAGTTTATAGTTAAAACCTTTTTAAAAATGGCATTCTTTTTTCTTGGATAATAAAGACAAGCTGAAGCTTGAAAAGGGAAAGGAACTAGATTATAAACTCTAGCCCCTAATACAATACAAAACAAAACAAAATAAAGAAAACTAGGAATGGCAGGATCAGCGAATCATAGCCACGTTAGCACCAACAGCATCATGATGGCCTTGCTTGGCCATGAAGTCAGCACAAGAGATATTCTTTCTCAAAGTATGATGAAGTTCCACATCCTAATCTCATAATAGAAGGTCCCTAGTCTCCTTAATGATGTCCTTGAAGAGGTGATCAGTAGGAGAGTTTCTCATAAGGATATTGATAGCATCAAGAGAGTCAGAGTAGATAACAATTCTCTGAAAATCCATCTTGAGACCAATCTGCAACCCTACCAAGATAGCGTAAATTTGAACTTCAATGATAGAACAGAGCCAAGTGCTTTATAAAACCCTATCAACCAATCTCCATGGGAATTCCTCAGCACTTCTCTGCAGGCCGCTTAATGGTGATGAAGAACCAATCCATCCACGTTAATGTGAACAGTGTTGTCAGGTGGCAGGGTCCACGATTCCTCTTCAAGCATGTCAAGTTGAAAGATCAGATGCTTAAGCTTCTGGTTTGCTCGATTTTCAATAAGAAGGTAGTTGCACCGGTGTAGCATCTCCCTGGTTTCCATGCTCTCTCCCTGAAAAATAAATTTACATCTGGAAGTCCAAAGGATCCAGCACCCTAGACTGAAGATTCTTATCCATGAGAAGTTTTGAAATCTTCCCTTTGCGGGCTTGTGATTGGTGTTTCAATTAAGCCAAACCTTCAAGCTACTAGAGAAAAACTGAGAGAAATAGTTAGGTTTTAAAATTTGTTTCCACAAGTTTTTAGCACACTCACAATCATGAATTATGTGAATCACACTTTCCTCATAGTTACAGTGAAAATGGCAACCACTATCATTGGAGAGGCCCCTCCTAGCCCGAAGAAAGTTGGTAACGAGCCTCTCATGATCAACTTACCACATGAACTATTTAACTTTCTTGGGGATTTGCCATTTCCACACTTGGGACCAAATATTGATAGTGGTCTCACCTCCTCTGTCAGAAAGGTATTGGTAGGCTGATTTTGTTGGAAATTATGCCCTAGGAGCAAGTCATTGTACTTTAAACATTAATGTCATTTAAAGTATTATCCATTTCGTTATCATTTCATTTGCATGTTTATAGTGATAACTGTATCCTTGGATATATCTTATAGATTATCCTAAATGTCTCTGGTCAGTCATCTACGTGGAAGCGAAGATGAAATAAGACTAGTATGACTTCGATGAGGTATAGAGATACGAATCAAAATCATAACCACTTGTAAGAGTACAAAGTGCTGGACCCACCTACTATGAGAAAGCTACATCGATTTAGTCATAAGCTTATTTCATATATAACCGCGTCACAACGCCCTTTGACCTGAGATCATCATGGATTCCTACATGATGAGTCACTGATCTTTGACCTAGTCAAAAGTCACCTTTGACTGGATGATGATAAAGGCTATGATCAAGATCAGTGGTTTTCATGCAAAGGAATGTGAATGGTTAAGATGAGATTTGTCCCTCACATTTGAAGAGAGATAATACTGGCCCCTCGATGAGTGAGTCTGAGAAACGTATGACCATACTATAAGGGAAAGGAGTTTTCATTTCAATTAGACTACTCAAGAATCAAGAAAATAATAGTCAAGAACAGGAAGTTGACATTATCCATACCTTATCCTTGACCAAATTATCACGTGACAAGGGACATGACATGGTTGTACGATAGGTTGTATCGTGTCATTGATCCCCATATGAATTGAGTAGTCACAATGTCTTGCTAGAGGCCACTTGCAACTTGTGAGCTCGTACAGTATTGGCCCGCTGCCAATCTCATGTGGGCCTGCAGGGTTTCACACAAGAATAGCCCAACAAGAGCAAAATTGTCCAAATTCATTCAATCTTAGATATATCTAAGATTTAATGAATACTGTATTTAATCTAGGATGAATATATATAAACATATATATTATTAAATTCTAAAATAATATAATAATATTATTTAATAGAGATTATAATATTATTATATAATATTTTTTATATTTAATTTATTTGATAAAGTAAATATCTAAAACAAATAGAGATATTGTATCTTAGATTTAATTTTTGAATAAAGATATCATATATCTGATTTAATTAGAATTGAGATATAGTATCTCAAATTTAATTAAATAGATAAGATATCATATCTCATATTTAATTTATAGAGATAAATTAAATCAGAAGGCTTTCAATTTGGATTAAATAAATAGATTAGATTAAATCTATTGGATAGATTTAATTAATATATTATTTTAATCCAAATTCATATTTCAAGATTAATAGGGATTAATTTTGTATATATAATACGCCTATGGGTTTTAGAAAAACCTACGAGGCATTTGGTCAGGCGTATTAGAAAAGCCGCAAGAAACCTTAGAGAGAAAGAGAAGAGACGCAAGAATACTGAAGGTGTTAGCACGCTGCCATTGGTGTTGGAGGCCGTTCATGTGAATACCGATAGAAGGAGTGGATTCGCAAAGTTAGCTCCTGTAGATCGAGTAGGTAGCCCGCCAAATCAAATTGAACAAGACGCTTATTAATTTGCATAGGTACGATTCCTGTCTAACCTGATTTAAACGCCAATGATGGATCCTTCGATGGGATTCGTAAGTTTTTCTAATTCTGCTGCGTGTACGGATCCCAATAGATTTAACAAAGAATCCCCCATCCTTAGTAGCTCTCCAAGTAAAGCAATCTGATGAATTATTAGAGGGGGAGGGGGTGTGCATTTTGGATATGATAATGATAAGATCCGGGGGGAGGACTCCAAGCCATTTGTGATAGTCCCACTGTCCGTTAGACAGAAGATGATCCCTAACCGTCTCATCTTTGTTCACAAAGGAGGGGTGTTGAACAAAGGATATGATTGGTTGAGCAAGGGGGAGCCAAAGGTCAATCTAGAACATGGTTCCGTCCCCGCTGTTGACCTTTTTGCTACATCGGTAAGGAATTTCTCCCAAACTTCAACAATTGCTTTCCAAGCAAAGGAAGAGCTTCTCTTTCTGGAAACATTAGGCATGTGAAGGTCACCACAATTGTACTTGGACCACAAGCATTGGATCCAATGGGTGTCTTTCTTAGTTAGGAGGTTCCAACAAAGTTTCATAATGAAAGCTTTGTTTTGGCGACAGAGGTTTTTGAAGCCAAGACTGTTGGGATCCGTAACACAGCGGATTAAAAAATTTTCTACGAATCCCATCCCGATGATCACTCAGGTGCGTTTAAGTCAAGGCTAAGATCGAATATTACCTTTTTAGAATTCGTCTGCGTCTCGTTCTCCTTGAATTGGTGGGCTACCTCTTCAATCAACAAATTACGACTCGTAGAGTTGGTTTCCTCCACCGGTATCCACACGAATAATTCCCAAACACGATGGCAGCATGCTAGCACCTTTAGAATTTTGCGTCTATCTCAATTCTAGGGTTTCTCATGGCTTTCTGAAAAATACGCTCGACTAAAAGTCTCGTAGGTTTTCACGACCCGATTGGCGTATTTAATGCAAAATTAATCGTTATTAATTTTGAAATTCAAATTTTAGATCTGGATTAAAATATATTAATTTAAATCTATCCGATAGATCTAAACTAATAATATTTATTTAATCCGTATTAAAACTAGATCTGATATTCGAATTTTTGAATCTAGATTTAAAAAAATATTAATTAAATCTATCTAATAGATTTAATCTAATTATTTATTTAATCCAAATTTAAAAGCCATCTGATTTAATTTATCTCTTTAAATTAAATCCGAGAAATAATATCTATGTATTTAATTAAATTTGAGATACAATATCTCAATTTAAATTAAATAGATAATGATATCTATAATCGAAAATTAAATGAAATACAATATCTCTATTTGTTTTAAATATTTAATTTACCAAATAAATTAAATATACAACAAATATTATATAATAATATTATAATCTCCATTAAATAATATTATTATATTATTTTCGATTTTAATATATATATATACCCCAGATTAAATTCAGCATTCATCAAATCTCAGATTAATCTGAGATTCAATGAACCTGGACACTTTTGCTCGTGTTGGGTTATTCTAGTGTGCGACCCTGCAGGCCCTTATGAGATTGGCAGTGGGCCAATACTGTACCAGCCCACAAGTCGCAAGCGGCCTCTAGCAAGATATTGCGACTACCCAATTCACATGGGGATCGATTACACGATACAACCTATCGTACAATCATGTCACGTCCCTTTTGCCACGCGATAATTTGGTCAAGGATGAGGCATGGATAATGTCAACTTCCTGTTCTTGACCACTACTTTCTCAATTCTCGAGTAGTCTAATAAGTGAAATGGAAACTCTTTTCCATCACAGTATGGCCATACATTTCTTAGACTCACTCATCGAGCGGCCCAGTGTTATCTCTCTACAAATGTGAGGGACAAATTCCATCTTGACCATTCACATTCATCCACATGAAAACCACTGATCCCGATCCCAGCCTTTATCATCGCCCAGTTAAAGGTGACTTTTGACTAGGTCAAAGGTCAGTGACTCATCATGTAGGAATCCACGATGATCTCAGGTCATAGGCGTTGTGACGCAGTTATACATGAGATAAGCTTATGACTTAATCCATGCAGCTTTCTCATAGTGGGTCGGTCTAGCACCTTATACTCTTACAAGTGCCCATGACTTTGATTCGTATCTCCATACATCATCAAAGTCATACTGGTCTTGTTTCATCTTCGCTCCCGCGTAGATGACCAACCAGGGACATTTAGGATAATCTATAAGATATATCCAGGGATGTAATTATCAATACAAACATGCGAACGTAAATGATAACTTAAAGAGAATTCCTTAAATAGCATAAATATCTAAGGTACAATGACTTGCCCCTAGGGCATAATTTCCAACAAAGACCCCCTTGCTTCTTAGTTTGAGTAGTTTTTTCCCAAGCAATAAGATGCATTTACTTCACATCAACTTCCTAGGACCAGAGGAAATTCCGAAAAATTTTCTCAATTTCTCTGATAGTACATATAGGAAGAAGAGTTGATTGCATGTAGTGACTGGGCAGTGACGAAAGAACAGACTTGATGAGCACCAAGCGCTCTACAATAGTAAGAAATTTAATCTTCCATGTAGACAGCTTATTCCTAGCTTTTTGCACAATAGGGTAGTAGGTGGCCTAAGAGACTCTTTTATGGATAATCGGAAGCCCTAAGTATTTACCAAGGTCAACAGTAATTCCAATCCCAAGGAGATGGCTTAACTCGAGAGCCTTGTTGAAGTTAACTTTTTTAGAGCAGAACATCCGGATTTATCATGATTAATTCTATGCCCTCAGACTTCACAAAAACTTTGCATTACTTTACGAACTTCAAGCATTTGGCTATTAGAAGCTTTTGTGAAGAGGAAAACATCATCGACAAAGAACAAATGAGAAATATGGGGGCTACCACACTTGAAGAGAAAAGGCTTTAAGCGGTGGGCTTCACATTCAGATTTTTTTAAGTGGCCGAGGCACTCCATACATAGGATAAAAATATAAGGGCTTGGAGGGTCGCCTTGTCTAACTCCTCTAGATGGAATGAAGCTCGGGCTTTCATCACCATTCCAGAGGATAGACATAGAGGTAGAGGTAGAGGAAATAGATGCCATAATGAGATCGATAGGGCTATTTTCCAAATTGAGACACTTAAGGGTGTTTTGAATAAACCCCCAGTCTAACCTGTCAAAAGCTTTCTCCATATCAATTTTGATAGCCACAAAACCTTTCTTTTTCCCAGATACTTTCATGGAGTGAATGATTTCTTGAGCTATAAGGATATTATCACAAGTAGATCTATTAGCCATGAAACTGCACTGCTCTTGACTAATAAGATGGGGCATGATCCCTCTAAGCCTTTTAGCAAGGAGTTTAGTAATAATCTTTAAGCTCATATTGCATAGGGAATTGGGTGAAATTCCTTTAGCAAAACAGGATTATCAACTTTGGGAATAATAACAACTTTGGATTGATTTATACCCGACAAGTTAGAGGGGTTGTTAAAACATTTTTCAATGAAGTCACATATTTTATCACCCACAATAGCCCACTGAAACTGGAAAAATGAGTTTGAAGGCCATCCGGACCCGGAGCTTTAAAGGCTCCCATGGCAAAGGCTGCATTTTTTATCTCAATCTTGCAAACATTTCCTGATAGAGAGCAGAGGGTATTATCGTCAATGATAGGGAAATTGGAACACCACCCCTCAAGGTCTCTCATATAAGCGTCCTTGGTGTAAAAATTTTTAAAGAAGTCGTGGGCCATCAATTTCAGAGTGTCATGGTCATCAATACACTCCCCCACGTCATTTTTAATGCCACCAATTCTCTGCTTCTTCCTTTTGACCATGGTTGATGCGTGAAAGAACCTTGTATTTTTGTCACCCCTATGAAGCCATTTACTTCTAGATTTTTGGAACCAAACGATTTCTTCCTGAGTAGCAACTTTATGGTAATCTTCCCAAAGCTTTCTTTCAAGTCGAAAAAAACCAGTTTGAAGGTTCATTTTCCTGCTTCTATCAATACCTTCCAACTACCTCATCAACTCTTTTTTCTTCCTGGTGAAGTTTCCCACATGGTTCCCATTCCACTTCGAAGCAAAATCTCTGAAATTTTGAAGAGCATCAAGTCAATTTTTCCCTCACCAGGCTTCAGAGGTAATATCTTCAAAATCATTCTCAAGAGACCAAGCAACCTGGTAGGAGAAAGTTTTTTGAAAGCAATGGCAATGGGGGGAGGGACTAGAATTTACGACCACAATCCAATGATCAGATTTCAATTTAAGTTCATGACGGATGGTGGAATTAGGGAAGTAGTTGAGCCAATTGAAATTTGTGAAAACCCAATCCAATCTTTCTTTTAGGCCCTGTTTTTCCCACATAAATTTTTCCCCTTAGACCCTCCCTCTATACAATCCCTACAATGATTTATAGAGGTCCATGAAGGAACGCCACCACCAAATTTATCAAAAAGGGAAAGATAGGCATTGAAGTCACCCAAAACTAACCAAAGAGAGGAGGAGCTATTGGCTAGCAGATGAAGGGAGTTCCACAACGTGATTCTGCCAATAGTTAGTCTCACCATAATCCAAAATCACATGACTTAAGAGATTGGAACTCTGATTGATGACTTGACAGTGAATCAACTGGGTGTTAGAGGAAATATAGGTGATATCAAAACTTTCATTGTTCCATAAGAGCCAAATACCACCAGAAAACCCAGTAGATTCCACACAGATCCAATGACTAACACCAATCTTGCAGCAAACATTATCAACTCTAGCACCGCTAATATGAGGCCTAAGTAGACAAAGGATATCAATATTATATTTTTTAACAATATCATTAACAAAAATAGGGAAGGCCCGATTGCCGGCCCCCTACAATTCCATGAAGCTATAATCATTAAGATAAATGTAAAAGAATAGGGAGCATATACTTACTTGGCATGCCCAGCATTTGGTTCCACAGGTCCCAGCTGAAATTGTGTTTCAACTACCAAGGATTCTTGTCCCTCTGTAAAGTCTGCAATATCCTCAACATGCTCAATCATCTCGTCAGGAGGACTTGGATTATTAAGGTTTAAACCCCCCTGAGGTAGAGATCCAATTAAGGCAAGTTGGAGTTGTTCAATAGGCAAGCTCTCAGGATTACAATTTGGAACCACGAATATTTTATGATTTTGTAGGAGGATATTTCCATGGACTATATTATGTGATCTTTGCCCTTTAGTTGTCTTAGTAGGGACATTTCCTTGGCCATGTTGTGTCCCATCAGCAATATTAGCGACATTAGACGCCTACCCACCTAGGAGAATAGCTTGCTTGGGCTCTGAAATAACAGGGCCCAACGGATTGGGCTTTTGAAAATTGGCTTGGTCTAGAGATTCAAACGGAACATTAAAAGAGTTGGGGTTGGAGGAAGCCTTAGGCCGAACTGTGGTGGCATCTGAGTTTTATCCCTACGCTTAAATAGGGTCCTGACTTTCGGCCCAGTTGTCTTAAGTGGTTGAAATTGAGGGCTGCTCACGTGTTGAGCATTTCCTTTATGCGTCCAGTGCTTTTCCAAAGGTTTTGCCCGAGGTCTGCGATTGTTTCTGATAGCTATTCCGGTTCCGCCATTTTCAGTATGGGTCTGCGCTGGTAAGTCCCCTGACGTCAATGATCTTTCCTCTTCTGCGTTTTCAATGGCTGCAAATCGGTTTGTGTCTCCAACAGATTGACCTGTCGCCGTTTTTGAACCAGATTTCGATGGAGGCCGCTGACCCTCACTGACAATTGGATCAGGCCGTTTGGGTGTACAACACTTACTTCGGGTGAGCATCCAAGGACCAAAGGGTTCATCTTCATTAGCGGGTTTCGCCGTCGTCGGAGTCTTCACGGTTTGTGGTGTCAGGTTATTAGCTCCGCTGTGGGTGTCCGAGCTGTATTTGTAAGGGCAGTGGTCCTTCTTTTGGCCAAGCCGACCAAAGATAAAACATGAGATTGAGGCCCTCATACTCAACTTAAAGATGGATCTGGCGGCAATAACCTTCATGACTAATTTCTTTCGTAAGTTTAGCTCAACACAGATTCTAACAAATTTTCCCCTTTCAATTTTTGGAATTGACGCTTGGAAGTCTTGGAGGGTATTCATATCTACTTTAAGAGTTCTTCCAATTCTGTCTCCTAGTCTTGATATGCAGTGCTGGTTGTAGTAATGAAGGGGAACATCAGGAATGCGAACCCAGGCGACCACTCTTCCAAGGGGGTTCTGGTATGGGTTGAAGTAAGGGGTCTAGCATTGAATTAGAACACAACGTTGGTGAATCACCGATGGACCATCATAAAGGACTTTACGATAATGAGCTCTCCATAGTTCAGGGTCTTGGAATCTAACCACAAAGTAGTTGTTGGGTAGGTCAATAAGTTCAAAACTTGGAAAACCCCACATTCTTTGCAAGAGGTTTTTGAGAACAAAAAGATTAAACCTTTTACCAAGCACAGTTAGGATCAAAGAATAGTTCCAAGGTTCACACCATTCATTGTATTCTTCTTGAGTGCATGGCGCCAATAGATACAGTTTCATAAGTTGTTTCATTTCCTCTATTTCCTCTGGTAACTTTCGGGAGATTTCCTTGTCATCGATAAATAGGTCTTCTTCCTCCATAGTGGTGTTGCTATGTGCCACACCAGTGAAACCCATTAGGTAAGCACGGTAGGAAGTGAATTTTGGGGGATGTCCTTCCTTTGGGTCCCCTGTTTCATTACCAACAAAGGGTTATCCTCAACAAAGGTTTCCTCATGAACAGGTTCAGAATTGAGTCATCCGTTATAGCTTGTGGAGTATCCTCCACCTTCTTCTTCTTTTGATCATCCTACCCTTTTGCCGGTGGCCGGTCCAGGGCACTTTGCATTGACCAGAATCCATCATAAAGGTGATACACAGTTCCTAAGAGACAGAGAGTATTTTCGCCAAAAAAAAGTTGGAAATTGAACAAAAATGTCATCCTTTGTCTACATTACTTCATTTTAAACTATGTTCAACATGATTGATTTAAAACAAAATCTGTTAAATAGTCAAAATAAATTGAAAAAATAAATCTATACATGCGACCAAGGTAACCTTTTTAAAAATTTTAATCGTGTTATAAAACTAATGAAAATGGAAGAAAGTAGAACAGAGAATACAAAAGAGAGAGGAGTCATTCTTATTCATCTTGAAAATGGAGCTGAATACCCAAGAGGGGGGTGAATTGGGTATTCTAAAAAAATTTTACAGATTGTTCTGTTTTGTGCTATGAAAAACAGGGCAGAACAGAGTGAGGGAAGAATAGCAAGACACAAGAAGATTTATACTGGTTCGGTCCTAACCACTGACCTATGTCCAGTCCCCAGCCTCACTGGGATTTCTACTATATCAAAGATTACACACTCTGCACTCAAGAAGTGATTCTCTCACTAGAACTCACTCCCCCTTACAAGTTGTAATCGATGATTCCCAAAATCACCAAGTCCCCTTGACTTGTGATTCCTTTACAATAAATGATATTCAGAAAGAAAAACTCTCTCAAAGAGTAGATATAAATGAACACTGAAGCTCAAGTATCACAAGATACTCTACAGATGAAAAACTGAAAGAATTGAATAAAACTTAATGAAATTCGCTCTCAGTTGTTGTAGTTGTTGAGAAGACTTGAATGCTCTTCTATTTATACTCAGAAGGCAATAAATGACCGTTGCAAAATGGATCAAACCGTTGGAGGTGTTTAGTTGCAACTTTGGTCTGCTTCTCTCTCTATTTTCCACTTAATCCATGTGAATAATCAGTCTGAGCTATCTCTCTGTGGATTAGTCCGTTGGAGAACAGGTTGCTTGTTGTAGCAAACATTCTTTAATGCTTTGCAACCGTGCACAGGTGGTTTAGCTGAAAGAGTGCTTCTTTTCTGAACAGCATTTATTGTGCTGACATGCTTTTTGCTTTTAGTTGGGATCTTCAATAACTTTCGTTAATCTGCCTTAAACTCACAAGTAAAGTGGTTAAACATAGTAGAGAATATGGAGGATTAATGCTGGAAAGTATTGAACTCAAATAACAAAGCATTCTAAAGTCGTTAAATTCAAATCTACAGATCAGGGATGGAAACTCGAGTTTTGTTCATGGAAACTTGAGTTTTCAACTGTGCACTTAAGTCAAAACTTGAGTTTCAATACTGAAACTCGAGTTTTCTATTTCCAGAGAGCAAGGTCGAGTTTTGAGGTTTTGGACCATGTTGGAATAACTCTCAAAACTCGAGTTTTCAAACCAAAACTCGAGTTTTGGACTTTTAATGAAAATAGCACGTGGAAGTCCAAAACATCAAAACTTGAGTTTTCATATCATCGTGAAAATGCTTTGTTCTTTGCCTGACCAAAACTCGAGTTTTCAAATCAAAGCTCGAGTTTTCATATTGTTATGAAAACTTTGAAATTTGACAGTGCTCTCGGGTTGAATCAAAACTCGAGTTTGTAAAACAAGACTCGAGTTTTCATCCAACGATGAAAACTTTGAAAATCTGCTTCAAGTTGGAAACTTGAGTTTTCATTTTGAAACTTGAGTTTTCAAAACAGAGTGAAAACTTGAAAACTCTCTGTTATGACAAAACTCGACTTTTGAAATCAAAACTCAAGTTTTCTCTTAACTTAGAGAAAACTTTGAAATTCTTAGAAGCAGTTTAAAAGATGGAGTCTTGGCACGAAACTGGGTTCAAAAAAACAGGGACTCTCTATATGTCCAAAACTCGAGTTTGTAAAACAAAACTCGAGTTTTGTCTTTAGTTGAAAAATGTCAAGAGTCTCTGTAAGAACCAAAACTCGAGTTTTCAAATTGAAACTCGAGTTTTGTCTTGAGATGAAAAATTAAGTGCTCTCTGTGTGATCCAAAACTCTAGTTTCCACAGGAAACTTGAGTTTTGCTCTGTTTAAAAAAAATGAGCAACTCTCTATCAAGGCCAAAACTCGAGTTTTGAAACCAAAACTCGAGTTTTGAAACCAAAACTCGAGTTTTGAAACCAAAACTCGAGTTTTGTCTTAACAGTAAGTTTTTCAACTTACCAAGACAAAACTTCATTTTTGGGTTTTCAATTGTTAGATCATCATCAAAACACATAGAGCACTAACACATCTCATGGTGTGTTGAGTTTGAGGCTATTTATAGCCTATGAAAGCACACACCTCACTCATTAATTTACAATATACATTGAGCATTCCCTGTAGTACAGCACACTAACACCCATACAATTGCTTTCCCAGTTTCCGATTGTGGGCTACTAGGCAGCAAACATGTGCCGCCTACATACCTTTATATATATATATATATATTATACCCCCAAATGATTCTGATGAATTGGGACTGAATGTGGAAAGATAAAAGTCAATAGACATCTACATAATTAATATATTCATAACAAAACGACAATTGTAAAATTTTTTTTATAACCGATCTTAAGATTAATTACCTATATGCATGGGTGGAAATAAGCTAAGCCTACGGCCTAACCTAACCTAACCTATTTAGTAAATAAGTTATGCTCATACTCAAGCCTATTTTTAAACCTATTTAGATAAACAGACCAGACTTATTTTCATTGGGTTAGCCTATTTAATTTTTTAAAATTTATACTATAATATAGATAATTTTATAAATTATTTATAAAATTTTAATTCTAAATTTCACATCTCATTGTCATTTAGACACACTCAACCCTTGCATTTTTTAATCCTTCACCCTTACCTCTCTTTTCTTCTATGAGATCTATCACTCGAGATGGCAACGCTAATTCGTTCCCCCTCTCCTGATTTACGTGGTATGCTAAAACATAATAATCACTCTAAATTTATTTCAATGCCAAATAAAATATTATAATTTTAATAGGAGGAGTTTGTCTCATTTTATGTGGGAAAAATAAAAGAGGTAAAATCTAGTTTTATATATTGCTTATTATACTCGGTCGATTTTAAAAAATATATCTCATTAATCAACAACAATTAGTTTTTTTATTCCTATGTATTCGGACGACTACTATCACTAGGCGTTCTTTTCATTTCCTTACTAAACCATATTTAAAAAATGGATTATGTGCTTTTAAAATATAACGTATGATTGTAAATAGGCTTGAATGGTTATATACAAATTTGAGGAATAAGTTTTTAACCCTATTTAAAGACCTACATTTTCCTAAACCCTCATACTATGACCAAAAATGGATCATGTGCTTTTAAGACATAACATATGATTGTAAATTGGCTTGAAGGGTTATATGAATTTAGAAAATATGCTTTTAAGCTTATTAAAAAGCATACATTTTAAGTATTAAGTATGCTTTTTAAAAAGGCCTTAAGGCCTTTTTGAATGCAAAAAAACTTTCCTGAGAGAGGCTCCCACTTTAACGTCTGATAGAGTTTCAGAGTGATTGCACACTTTGTCACCATTTTTATTATTTTTTTAAAAAAAATTATTTCCACCCCTATATGTACGTTGCCTCTCGGGGGAAAAATACAGTAGTCATTGCAATAAAAGGTGAAAAAACAAAAAAGACAGTGTTTATTTATTTATCTTTTGGTGACAATACCGCATTTATTTTAAATTACATTAATTTTCAGTATTTTAAATTAATTGCAGATCATCACAGATAACAAACCTAAAAAATCACTAAATATTTTGTCATTTTCATCAACCCGTGAGTCCCAACTTGCAAGTGGATTGATTTCTAATATTTCGCTTTTTCTATTTTGGTGAATGAATTATAAAAATGAGACAATGACATATGAGATCCCACATGAGAAATAATTTTATTTACGTCAGAAATTTCAGAAATGTCATGTAAGAACTATATTTAATATTTTATAAAATTTTTATCATAATATTTTATATTTTAAGAATTTTAAACCTCTTATACTGCAGTTATGAGCTTTTAAGGTTACATTTTGACATTTTGTATTTATTTAATTATTCATTTAATTTTATACTAACATTATAAAATACTAAATTCGAATTATCCATTTTTAACCTAAGGTGAATATCAGATTCTAAGTAAAAAGGAAAAAGAATTAAAATGAGAAGAGATGGACCCAAGCTCTTGTGTCTTGAATGTTTTCATATAGAAGCAGTGGGTATTTGAAATTAGTTGTAATTTCAATATCATGCCAAAAATGTTAGAATGAGAACAATGGTTCCTTACTCTAACGATAGCCAAATAAATGCATGTCACATCAAACTTTATGCCATGTATAATTTTATAGGGGTATGACTGATTTTTTTTTTTTTTGGGTGTGTGTGGTCATATAGATTTGGAGGTTTTTGCAAAAAAGTAATATATCACCCTAAAAGTTTTTTTTTTAAAAAAAAAAAGAACAATAAGAAGAAGAAGAAGATCAACATCATCTAAATTTAAGCATAAAATAAATAAATAAAAATGCATAGAAAAGACCGCTAAAGTGACATTTAATAATCAAAGTAAAGTCTTACAAATTTTTAATTCAAACTTAACGTTATGAACTTTGAACCTTAATCCCATAGAATGTGCACGCGCACCCACACAATGAGAAGAAAATATTTAATCTAAATGTCATATTAGTTGGTACTTAAGCATTCTATATTACTTAACTCTTCATCATAAGCTCTGAACAATACAATTATTATAATACAATAAGTCAATTAATAATCTGGTAGACTATAAAGTTTATACCATTGAGGAGCCAACAATGACATGAAGAAGAACCAAGTTACAAAATCCATTTGAACCCATATCAATAATATTCCAAGCCCAAAACAATTATACAAAAATGGGAAAACTAAAGAGGCCTTTGCTTTTTCATGTCAAACTCAAATAATACAAGAAAGTAGAGAGGATAACACGAATAGTACTTAAGGTACAACGAGTTAAACTAATTTAGAAAGAAAGACAATGATTTTTCCATATAAAATTAACATTGCCTAGATGCAGCCAATGGCGAATAGAGTACAAGTGACAATGATGTTTTTGTTATGTGGAACATGAAATGCCATAAAATTGGTATCACAGATTATTGCTTAGCAACAAGGGGAAGTGATGAGGGTAAGAATGTCTTTTCATCCTTGCTATATTTTGTACAAGCCCAGGGCAGGAAGCAACTGCATTGCACAAAACCAGATATATCCTTGTCAACACAAAAGATTAAGACACTCCCAACTTAGAGTCTCAACAAGGTAATAACAAGACCATCACAAAGTCCCTCTTATAGTATACAACGAAATTATCTGTTTAAAACTTAAATTCAATTATCTGAGTAAATTGCCATTTGATATCCTGAAACCCCATATAAATACAATTTTACCATTTAGAAAGTTGAAGGTCAACAAAACTTGCAAAAAAGATTACATTTTGATGGATTAATTCTGAAAAATGTGTGGAGTAAAATGAGGTTAATCAATTTCTAAAGACTAAATTGACAGAACATGCATCTTCCAAGGACTTCAATAGCTTACTTCGCTTGCTTCTTAAACATTGTCAATAATTAATACACAAGAAAAATTATCAAGAGCTTGACTTATTTGTTAGAGCAAGCTGATAGCTAAAGAGGTAGATGCAAAACGAGATACGGAAATCAGGATGTCCAGTAATAGAAAAGCACACGGTAAGTTAACTAGATAGTCAAAATGACAGGAACCTGATATTAGGGAAGTGAGAAATCCAAAGGCTTGAAGCAGTCCATTTGCTGCAACTACTTCCATGATCGCTAATTTGACACTTTTAGTTTAGGTTGGTATTTCTCATTCTGCATCCATGGAAGATGGGGTTAATTAAATATATAGATTTAACACCATATACCTCATATTACCGTCCCAAGTAAGCTGAAAATTAAAAGAAACAATATGAAGAACCTATAAATCATATTTATTACAGTTGTTGAATTCCTTCTCTAAGTGTTCATTGATATAGAGTCTCCCAACCTCCCCAAACTGATACAAGTTTTAGAACACACCATAAAGATGTTAACAGAGAGCAGAGCAAGGTTTAAAGTATAGGAAATAGAGAGGGAAGCCACAAACCTCAACTAAGGTGCTACACACTGAGGAACCCATCCAACAAAAAAGCGATATTCAGCCTAGTAACTCAGAACGTTCTTTGTTCAGTAGTGGCACACAAAAAAAGTGAAAGTTTCATATGAATAATTCAAGGAACAAACTCAACTTAATAGGGAAACATTTTGAGCTCTACCTGGTCGATGCCTGATCTGCCAAGCCCCACAAATTGATCAAGAAACAGAAAAGTAGACAGCATTCCATCTTTGGACTGGAAATATCATGAGAAAGAGGAACAGAATAAGAAGGGAGTGAGTATATTAAAAAGGAGAAATATCACAAATAAAGCTTTTACCTTTCCAAACAAAATTAAGGGAAGGGGAATTCCACGTGGAGCAATAGATTGAAGATCATTGACAAACTGCATATTAAAATAAATTTGAGAGGAGACCAATAGCTTGCTCAAAAAATGTATCGAAACTTCCTTTTACAATTTACTTTCCAGTTTTGCCACAGCAGAAACAAGGATTAATATGCACAATAACATAACATAAATATATGATACTCTTCACTTAAATAAATCAAGACTTGTCCTAAAAGAAAAGGGAATTAAGAGAATACAATTAAGTAAAAAGATTTAATCCATATATATAAGTTACAAGGAGTATGTTTTCTAAAGAAGAAAACAAAAAAAGAATGAATGAATGAATGAAGAGTAATTATTTAGGATTAAAACAGATAATCTAACCTTGAATAGAAGAAAACCTTTGGGAGCCAAAGTGGTGGATCTGTCGACATTCTGGGCATATTTCGCTTAGATATGAAACCAAAGACCAAGTTCTGCTCTGGTTGCATCCAGTTACTCATCTTATATGCTTATCAAGGCTGCACAACAAAATCAAAGCACAATTCTGTTGCAAAAGAATCATTGCAACAAAGGAAAAAGGAAACTTGTACATCTATTGAACTCATGTAAAAGAGGTGTGTAATTTCACACACATTGGAAAGAAAAAGCACAAAGGTATTTCACACATTATGGAAAGAGCAATAAAATATGGCAGAAGGACGAAACATTGACTCAGGTCACACAAGTTTGATAACCACGGAAATTTACATACACTAGCAAGTAAATGATAATCACAGGTTTGTTTGAAAATTTAACCTTCTTGTAGCAATAAATCGTTGTCCATTAGTAACACTCTACAGTCTACATATATCTCAAAAATGGAAAGGAACCAAAGGCAACACGGAAAATTTTTTAAGAATTTTATTCACCATCAAAAAAGGATTTTACTTTTCATCTTTGCTGTCATTTGAACAAGCTAGGAGTAGGAAACAACTGCATTGCAGAAACCAAAAACATCCTTGTCAACAAAAAAATGAAAAACAAAGAAAGAAAAGAATACTCCCAACTTAAATCTCAACCAATTAAGGACATGACCATTTGCATCCCTTGAAAACCAACGAATATGATTTTAACATCAACAAAACTTGCAGGAAACTATACATTGATGGATTATAAAAGTTGTTTGGAGTAAAATGATGTTAATCAATTTCTAAAGACTAAATTGACAAGAACACACATCTTCAATGTTACATATACTGTACTTCATTTACTTCTTAAACACTGACTTATTTGTTAGTGCAAATTGATAGCTATACTTAGCAGAGTAATTTTTTGAAACTTACTCAAAGTATTTGTTTTCTTATTCTTTTAACTGCAGAAGCAAAGAATAATATTACACCAGTAGAAATATCAGATTCTATTCATTTAAGTAAATCAAGACTTAACCCAGAAGAAAAGGGAACTAATTAAAAGGATGAAGATAAATAAGAAGACATTTATGAAAAATCCATTTAAATAATCTACAAGGAGTAAACTCACAAATGCATAGAATAATTATCTCAGGATAAAACAGAGTAATTTGACGAAAAAGCTTTTACAGCCAACATGGTTGATTTGTCAACATTCTCAATACCACCCACCAGGTTACCCTGCATATTATGTGCCCAATTTCAGCCTTTTCAAAAAATAAAAACAGAATGAGGACAATAATTTTACTTCATAACTGTAGCAATATATCCTTACCAGTGAAAAGAAAGGGAACAAGGTAAATTATTTAGGAATTCAATTCACCAAAGAATGAAGATTTTACATTTGTAGCTGCTTTATTTAAATTTCTTCATTCCAACACAGACACTTGGCATGGACAAAATGGTTGGATGCAAATAACTAACCGCCTCACTTAGTTCCAAACAACAAGAACACAATAGATAAATGCTCTACGTCTATAACAAAATTTTGAAATCCTTTTTTTTTTTTTTGGAAATTATTGAAGTTTGTTTGACAAGTATTAACTGAAAATTGGTGAATAGAAGTCACAAGCCCAAAAAGGATTAGAACAGACTATACCATGTCACAATCTATGTATACAAACAATATTTAGTTATTTACTGCTAGGTGAGTAATAACACTCAAGTTCTTTTAGAAGAGATTTCCTAATTAATTAATGCCAACACATTCAAGGGGGAAAAAAAACTCAGAATCTAACACATACTATACCATGTCATAATTTAACCAATGTCACACTCGCAAAAAGGTGATGTTAATCAATTTCTAAAGAGGAAATATTGACAGAAGACCCATCTTCTATATTTTAAGAACATCAATGTTATATATAGAGAGCTTACTTCATTAGTTCATTTGCTTCTTAAATATTGTCAGTAGTTAATACACAAGAAACATCATCAAGAGCTTTGCTTATTAGTCAGTTCAAGTTGATCTGAGAGGTAGCTACAAAACCAAATATGCAAGTTTAATAGAAAAACGTAAGTTAACTTAATAGTAATCACAATGTCAGGCACCTGATATTAGAGGAAGTGACAAATCCAAAGGCTTAGTATTGCTTGATATTGATCATTCTGCATTCATGGAAAACGGGGTTAATTAAACTTAGATTTAACACCAATGAAACCATGCTAATGTGCCAAGGTGGGAAAATAAAAAATTAAAAATTAAAAAAAAGAAAGAAGAAACTATGAAGAACGTATACATACGTCATACTTAATATTGTTATTGAGTTCCTTCAACTTTTTTATTGATGCAGAGTCTTCCAAGCTCCCTAATCAACTCAGTACTTTCTTTGTTCTGTATATGTACAAAAAGAGTGTGTGTGACTCGTTTCCTCAGTGAAAATTGTGCTAGAATTGTGATTCAAGGAACCAACATAAAACTTGATGAAACATTTTGAGTCCTGCCTTATAGATGTTTTCACCTTCCAACGCACAAATTGATGCAGGAAAAACAAAAAGCTGACAGAGCAATGCATATTTGGACTAGAGAAAGCATAACAAGGCAAAAAAGGAGGAACAAAATTAAGGGAAGGGGAGTTCCCTGTGGAGCTAGACTCATCAGAGCATGCAGGCCATTGACAAAGTACAAAATAATTTGCAAAATAATTGTTTTGAAACTGTTCTCTAAGCATTTGTTTTCTGATTGTTTTAACTGCAGAAGCAAGCAATAATATACTCACTAGTAATTAAGAGGATGAAGAAAAGTAAGATGACATTTTTAAAAAGTCTATTTAGATAAACTACAAGGAGTAAAATACTGAAAGAAGCAAAACAACAAGAATAAAGAAATGCAAAGAATAATTATTTCAAGATAAAACAGAAAATTGTAATCTTGATCAATAGAAGATAAACTTTGCGAGCCAAAATGGTTGAATATTTGTCAATATTCAGAGCACTACCAGGTTGCCCTGGTTGCATTCAATTTACTCATTATTTATAATTCTATCTCAGACCATGAAAAGAAACTTTTAATGCAAATAACCAACTGCCTTCAGATCCAAACAACAAAAGCACACTAAAAAAATGCTCCACCTCTGAATCAAAATTTTGAAATCGTTGAATGCACTTCTGATAAATATCAAGTTAAAATTTGTGAATAGAAATCAGAAGCACAATAAGTGAAAACTATACCAAGTCACAATCAACGTACGCAAACAATATTTACTACTATGTGAGTGACAACACTCGTGTTCTTTCAGCAGAAATTTCCTAATTAATTAATGCCCTTTTCCCTTCCCCCTTCTACCATGTCATGGACATGCTACGTAACCAGCAATAAGAGAATCATTCAGGCAACAGAATTGCAATTAGGTAGAGAATCATTCTGAAGAAACAATGGGTCATTACTCATTCAGGACAAAATCTAGCCATACAGTGTTTGATTCTCTTATCAAACTCAAAATGACAATTCAAACTGCACCAAAATAAAGCACTTCAAAGCAATTTAAGGCAGGAGTTTGGACGAAACTTTTCAAGATAGAAATAGGAGATAAGGAAAAAAAAAAAAAGTCAGTCAGTGCTTACATGTGAGCAACGTCTGTTGCCCTCTTCTTGCCCGAAAGGTAGCCCGTCAAAGCATCCTCCATTCCTGGAAAAGGGCATTTGCAGAAAATTACGCACACCGATTAGGGTCAATAACCCAATAAGAGAAATCAATCTGACCCTAGAAATGAGGGATATTGCGTACCAGAAAGTGGAGAATCTCTGGGAATCTCTGGGGAGCGAAGAAGATTGGAATGTGCTCCATTTTGCTGATTCGACTTCAGGCAAGAATAGAAATTCCTGAACCTTCTGCTTGAAATGTATCTTTGAATCCACTCGAAAATCTTGTTCGGTGTTTCTGAATTGCAATTGAACCTGACCAGAATCTCAGTAACGACATCAATCATAATTGAACAAGCCACCACCGTACTATACTACTTTTGTCAGAACCGCAAAATCTTGTTAACCGGATTGACCAAATTTTTTACCTTCAACTGACAAGAACGAGTTTTGAAGGCTGCTAAGGTGAAGATGCTCGGACTCTGATCTGTGTCTCTCGCAACGCTCCCACTGCAACTTTGGAACTCCCCTCCTCACGTCGCCGGCGACTATGGAGGTGAGAACGAAGGTTGTGGGTGATTGAGGTGAAGGGAGTGAAAGATGAAGGTCAGACCTCTCCGGTTATGCTGCGCTCCAATCTTTCTCGGTCCGTGTAAAGTGGAGGAAGAAGGAGAGAGTGAAGATCTTCCTTTTTCTTTTTCAATCTGGGTATCAGTGTAATTTCGTATTAATAAAGGTAACCTTTTTTTATGATATGTGAATGTTCTTTAAGCCTATTTGAGATTATATGGTTTAGTTGGTCTGAGATGGATTTTCCCTTAATTAAACTTAGATTTAACACCAATAAAACCATGTTTTAGGTGGGGAACATATACATACCTCATATTTAATTATTTATTTCTTCCTTCTCTAACTTTTCCATCATTTTTTTTTAACTTTTCGATCTTATTTGCTATTTTCTTACTTGCCTTTTCCAATACAGAGACACTTTCAAGCGCCCTAAACTATATATTATCTGGTCCTAATGGATAGAAAATGGGTTTTTCGGATGTAATTTTCCACTTGGGTCATTAGATGTAATTTCCACTCAAACTTTTCCACAAAACATTCCGTAAAACACGTGCACTGCTTGACTTTGATTAAAATAATAATATAATATAATACGATATAATATATTATAATGAGATTATAATATGTTTTTCAAAAAAGCAAAAAGAACAAGCCTGGCGGTCACGGGAAACAGAAAATAGGGAAAATTTTGTTCAGGGTCCATATTACTAAAAAAAATGCGAAAAAAGGCTCAAAGACTCTGAAAATTTAAAAAAATGCCCAAAATTCTGAAATTCCAGAAAAAGCCCAAGGTGAGTTGTTAATGGGGCTGATATAGTTGTTAGCGGGATACTGATATAGTTGTTAACTGGGCTGATTTAGTTGTTAAAAATAAAAATAACTAAATCAGCCCAGTTAACAATACCCCGCTAACAACTATATCAGCCCCATTAACAACTCATCTTGGGCCTTTTCTGGAATTTCAGAATCTATTTTTAACAACTAAATCAGCCCAGTTAACAAATATATCAGTACCCCAATAACAACTATATAAGCCTTATTAACAACTATATTAGTCCCCGCTAGTCTTGGGCCTTTTTTAGAATTTTCAGAATCTTTGGGCCTGTTTTCACATTTTTTTAGTAAAAAGGGCCCTGAACAGGATTTTCCCAAGAAAATAAAAGGTGTGGGCCCTACATTATTATTATATAAATATAATTTTTTTTTAATAGACAAAAACACTTAATTTTATACTTCTACGTCTCCTCCAAAACTCAAAACACCTTTTGACCCCAAAAAAAAAAAAAACTCAAAACACCTAATAAAACATCCTAAAAACACTTAATTACTATTAATAAAAATTAGATGTTACAAGTGACTACATTTGAGTTCTTTGCGAGCAGAACTTTCTGAATTAATTAAAGCCATCATTTTAAAAAAAAAAAACACTCAAAATGTAACTCAAAGAAAGAGAAAATGGAAAATAGGGGATCATAGCATATTAATAAAATTATACTTATATATACATATCAAAAGTAACCATTTTGTTTAAAAGAAAGAACAGTGTTTTTTCTTAAAGAGGATTAAAAAAAAAATATCACTGCCCCAATCAAACTGAAACACTAATTAATTCATCACGTCATCAATTTTTGGCTACAAGGCCCCTGTGCTTTATTTTTTTTCCCCCATTTTTAAGGAGATTTGTATTGGGGGAACATATTTAAGAATATAATAAATGATGGCCAACAGAAGTAAGCAGTAAGCAGTGCAATAATAATCATAAAAATCTATCCAATATTGCAAAAAAATTATTAAGAAAAATAAAACAAGAACCACAAATTCACTGCCACGACATTAATTTGAGACATATTTCCCAAATGGGTCCCATAGAAAATATGAGGCATGATCATTGAACCTGGGAGCATAAATATGAAGCATAGCATAGCAATTGTTCTTAATTAAAAAAATTTCATACGCTGCATCGGTAAAATTTAAGAATAAGAAGTAAGAGATACCTGTAAAAATATTAAAGGAAGTGTATTAGAGAGAGGTCCTTTTGTTTGCTAATGCATAGAAATTTGAGTTGCAAGGGGTGACAGATGAAGTTATCAACATGAGAGACACCAGAAGTCTAGAGTTGCTTTGTGAAAGGCAGTTGATCTTCAACCCTAATATCTGCAACCCTCTTCCTACTTTGACCGGACTGCGAGTAATGGAGTAGGTGTATTCCACATGCTTTTGCAGGGACTTTGTAAGAGGCTCTCTCCACTTCATCCCAATATTCCAGAAAGAATTCACATGAAATCTTAGCATCATTACCTATCCTAGCTGAGAGGCTTGTCGTCTCAGGCCATAGCAACACATGATCCCGATTCAATGCAGGATAAGATATCTTGTGTGAACGATGAAATTTGTTGTTATCATCATAAGAGAAATAACAATGCACTTCTTTTAATTGCTGTGAGACGAGATGAGAAGGAGCAACACAACAAATTAATAAATGCTGTGATCGTTCAAGATTACAAGTAAATTCGGTTGCATTGAAAGCCTCAGTCATAGGTTTATATTCCATCCACTCTGGAACTCTACTTCCTGGGTAACAAATTAAACCATAAAAAAAATCATGCGAATTCATTGAGGAAAGTAATTCCTGATTACAGCGAAGTGAACGCTGATCCAATTTTTCACAGTTACACAAGTTGAAGACACATGGGAACCGAACTAGAGAGTCAGAGGATACAGTCTCCAATAATGTGCATTCAGAGGCGTCTAACTCTCCAAGGAAGGGAGGAAGTCCAAGTATCGACTTAAGCCTTTTGCACCTTCTCAGGGAAATTTTTGTTAAACTTGAAAGATGGCTGACGCAGATTGGCAATGTCTCCACAGCAGAGTCATTCAATGACAAATATTCTAACCTTGTCAAGGTCTTGATATTATCAGGGATTTCCGACAAGTCACTACACCCCTCCAAACTTAGTATTCTTAAATCACGCCAAGCATCAAAAAGGGAGTGTAGCAGCTTTGTGTCAATTACTTGCTTCAAATTGGTAACCTCAAACACCTCAAGATTTCTCAAGCAACACAGCTCATCTATTGAAACACTCCCTTCTAGACCATCACAAATTCTAATTCGTTTAAGTTCTCGGAAACGACGGATTGGGAAATGAAATATTTCGACTTCAGTTTCTTCAAGACATAAACGACTCAATTTGTTTGATGACAAACAAAATTTCCTATCCTCCAGAAAGTCTTCATCGTCCAAGTCATGATTGAAAAAGAAACATTCTAAATGAGTCTCACTTTCAATACTCTCTAATTGAAAGCAACCATCTACACTCATTACAATAATATTGGGGAGAGACAAAATAGATGGATGAACACTCCTCAAACTTCGACATTCCGTGAGATCTACACTTTCAAGCTTGTGTGCCATCGAGAGATCAGGCAACTCTATCAATTGTTTGGACCAACTCAAATTCATTTTCCTTAGGTTTCCAAGATCCTATGTTCACAATGAAAAGAAAACAATTACCAAAATTAAAAAGCCCAAATAAATTTAATTAGGTTGAGACATATAAGATATACATTAGCACATACATACCTGTTTTCCATCCCAAAGCCTTTTAACATGGCTGTTTGGAATGTAAAGTTCAACAAGATTTTTAAGATAAAATCCTGATGGCAGAGTATTCAATGGATAATGATCCCAACGAAGATACCTCAATTTATCAGGAAAATTTTCAAGACCAGAATGAGGATCTATATGTTGACTAATGCTATCTGAAGAATCATCATCATCAGAATCATAATCATAATCATCATCATAAAATGTGAGGAATCTTAAATTTTTCATCCTTAAAAAAATGTCAGCTTCCACTTGTACATTTTGTATTTTCCTCAAATCCAATCCAATGCCTTCAATTTCATCCATTTCCTAGACCAAATAAATAAATAAATAAATAAATATTAAACTCTAAAAAAAACTTTCAAAAATAAAAATGAAAGAAATAAATTAATGTATCTTTTTCCCATACCGTTTTACTTGTCAATGCATTATAGATTTCCTTTGCATCCTTTAATCGGCTACATCTTTTAAGATGCCTCTTACTTTCTCCATGAACTATTTGCTCAGCCATTTCTCGTATCAAATCATGCATTAAAATATATTCATCCCAACCACCTAACTTTATGAGAGCTTTATCTATAAGATTTTGTATTCCACTAACCGCTTCAAAACCAAAAGCCTCTAGGTAATAAGTAACTTCATCCTTTTTGAAAGTTAGCCAAAAAAATGCAATGTCTAAAAATATTTCCTTGTCCGTAGGATCCAATCCATGATAACTTATCTCCAATATATCTCGAATTTGCTTACGGGGATACATCTCGAGTTTGCTAAGCTCACTTTCCCAATATGCTTTATCTCTAGAATGAAAATGGGAACCCAAAACTTCTAAAGCTAAAGGAATTCCTGTAGCAATGGCCACTGTCTTTTGTGATAGCTCTTCATATCCTATTTTAGGATGACTCTGATTGAAGGCATGCATGCTAAAGAGTTCAAGTGATTGTTCTAAACTCAATTCAATGACTTCATGTATGAATTGATCTTCAATACCTCCACTCCTAAGAACATGACTGTCCCTACTTGTTACAATGACCCTGCTGCCTGGTCCCAATTGGAAAAGTCGAACCAAATCTTTTAATTGCTTTGGATTGTCCACGTCATCAAGCACAATTAAGACTTGTTTCCCTTGCAGCCTTCTCTTTGCGTCTTCAATATCTATGTGATCTTTTGTGTTTAATAACTTAGATATAAGCTCTTGATGCAAAGAATTCAAACCACCAATCTTTGTTGCTTTTTCTCTCACATTTTCTAAGAAGCAGTGACTTCCAAATTTAGACAAGAATTTGTCAAATATAGCATGAGCAAGGGTTGTTTTGCCTATCCCTCCCATACCCCAAATCCCAAGAATACGAACTTCCTGTAACTCAATTTCCATTAATGATTCAACACCAGTGAAATTTTGATGAAATCCAATGAGATGAGATTGTGGCATAATTGGGCTATTATCTTCCAATTTTTTCAAGACATCTTCAACTATTGCATCAATGAGTTGGGATTCGTTTCTAACATATAAAAGACAAAAGGGGAGACAGAGAAACAAAATTACAAGCTGCCCATGATAAAATCTTAAATCCACAAACATAATTAGATATAACTTCACTATATTTAAGTCAAATATGGGGGCCGGACTAAGGAAAAGCTTAACAAAGTTGAGACTCTATAAAATGATGTATTGAAAATTGAAACAAACTTACCGAAATGCTGATGAATGATGACCAGATAATTTGGCAGATTTTTTTAAAACGGATCTCCAAATTTGCACATTGTCCATGCTAACCTTGGACTTCTCTTCATGAAGAGTGAATGCCTCTGCATAAGTGCGTTTTTGATGTCTGACGTCTGATGGATCTATGAGATAAAAAACTGGTATCACAATCTGTTTACTAACTTCCTTACACTTCATGATTTTGACAAGCTCTTCCAAGCACCACCTTGAGGAAGCATAATCTTTTGAGAATATAACCAAAGCAATCCTGGATCCTTCTATTGCTTTCACAAGTGATGATGATATTTCTTCTCCTCTCTGGAGCCTGTCATCCACATAGACATCTATGTTCTTTCGACGCAACTCCCTTTCCAAATGGCTGAGAAAACCAAATCTGACGTCTGTACCCCTGAAGCTGATGAAAACATCATATTTTCCACATGGGACCTGGGAAGAAGAAGCAGCCATTGCTGGGCCACAAAACGAAAAACAATGTTTTATAGGTCGTTCTGAAAAAGAACAGAAAGAACAACGTTTAAGAAGTTATAAAATGAAGAAGAAAGACCAAAATAATGATACCTTGGTGGGAGTGGCTAAATCAGATCTGAGGATGAAGACTTGAAGTTGATTTGGTGAGTTCGCTTATCTTGGGAATTTGCCGAGAATGAGACTACTGAGCGTTTGTTAGCATTTAAGAGACAACAATCAAGAGATCCACTAGTAACGAAAACGTGTCCCTAGCTCTTTTTGACTCCAAGTCAACAGCGTCCTTTTTGGGTTTTTCTTTTTTTTTGTTTTTAAAAATTAAAAATTTTCTTTCACGTCCCGTGTGATTTTTTCTTTCCGTGTTTTGTTTCTGTAACAACCAAAAAGAAAAAAGGAAAGTGCATAGAAATTTCAGTAGAAGGGAATCTATTGTTGTTTCTTGTTTGAATAAGGATTTTCCAAGACACATTGAAATAATCGAAGGTTACTTGGAGTTACCTAAAGGTTAATATGGCAATGTGGCGATATGTTGATTATTGAGCATTCACGTTGTATTTAAGTGGACATTTCTTTTCTTTTCTTTTTTTTAATAAAATGATTAATTATATAAATGAAAATAATTATCTAGCTAAAGTTGGAATAAATGGATATAGGAAAGAGGGAGCTAGGAGTGCATCACTTTTATAAAAAGAATAAGTACAAAAAGGTTGAAGCATCAAGTTTGTATCATTCCTTAAAGTACCACTGAAATTAAAATGGACAGGGGACTATTGAGTAAATTTACGGGCTGTTGATTATTTTTTATTAAAAAAAAAATATCAAGTGGAAAGTGAACGAGGGAGAAAAATCATGGTAATATCTTGGTGGGAGCATTTAGAATCAAATCTTAGTTTGAGAAGACTTAAAGCTCTAATTTAATGAGTTTGTTTTTGTTGAGTATTCAATGAGCATAGCAGAAAAATGAGTTTCTGAGTTATAAATCAACTACATGCTTTTTATTAGTTAACAAATTAAAAATGTCTAGCAAGCCATGAAAGTTTTGCCAGTTTTAACTATTTTTCTTTGTTTATTCTTGTATAAAGTGGGTAGAAATTTCCAGTACCAACCCAAAAAAAAAAAACAAAGTATGAAGAAATTTCTATGGACATGTGTTTGACTCCAAGTCAAATATTTATAATTTTATTTTAAGGAGATTTATTTGCTCCAAAGGCTTCATTATTATGTGATTATTTCTTAAACTATTGATTAATTATGACCATTCAATAATTGAGGCTCTAATTTTCTTTGAAGAGTATATATACTTGTAGTTCAAAACTTATATGTGCAATAACTTTGGTCAGTGTTAGATATTTGATTTGAATATAAATTAAAAATTAATAAGAAAATCAAAATGTTCCTAAAAATGAAAAAAAAAAAACAATTATCAATCTAAATACTAAAATCATAAATTAACGTAGGTCAAATAACTTATTAAGGGTTTGTGACCTGGTTTGGTTAGGGTTTAGCCAAAACTAGTTTGTTTTAAAAAAAATGTCATACATATTTTGTTAAAGTTCAACCTGTAAACCTTCAGGCATGATCACATAAAAAAAGTCACTTAATCTTATTATATATTATGTATCCTTTGATTATATATTAATTTATTAGACAAACTAATTAGTTTGAAGAAAAAATAAAAATATTCTCAAATAATTTAATTATCTTCATTAATCTCTCCAAGGAAAAAGTTACCTTTGTCTTATATTTAGGACGGGAGGGAGTATTATATTCATATTCTATTTTTATCATATTTTTATGATATATTTTGGATAACTTTTGAACATTCATATTAAATTGGTTGACATTTCTTATTTTATGTAAGGAAAAATTTCAACTAAATAATTAAAAAGTTTGTCCATAGACTCTTTTTTACACCAAGTCAAAAAAACATATTATCTTTTGGGTTTTTTAATTAAAAAATTTCAAGAAGTCTTCAAAAAATCCTTCAAACGTGGAACTTTGTTAACAAAATTTGGGAAAATTTTCCTATTAAAAATTATATTTTATATTAGTGAGAAGGACCTAATAAATTGTCATATTTAGAAAGTACTGATACTCTGTAAATTTTTTGTGTACAAAGTACTAATATTTTAATTTAGGCATTTTTTACCAATAAAATTTTAAATATGAGATTTTTCCCTAGTTTCTCCAACTTTTTCCTTGTGAATAATATAAAGTATTGTCCAAATAAAAATAAAAAACTTCTTTTTCTTTCTATTTTAAGGTAAATAAAAATTTTATAAACCAACCAAGAAAAAAGTAAGTAAAAATTTCAAGAAAATAATGAAAATCTGTTACTGGTTTTTTTGGGACACAGTTGTCAACAACGTTCAGTTTGGTTCACACTAAACATTTTTCTGACTCAAGTCAATAATATTTCGTTTTTTAATGAGCTTTATTTATCCACAAGGATTTATTCACTATTTTCAAATAAAATGAAGTGTACCGACCCATGTAAAGCTCATTGGTGGGGAAAAAGGCTTTTAGACCACCATATTTTGACAAGTTATAGAAGATTAAGTGTAAAAATTATGACCAGTGACAGTTTCGTAAATATAAAGAAAATTTTTAGACTGGTTCCTTTAATATAAGGTTTTAAAGATATTATTTAGACCGATTTTTCCAAACAACTGGTCTAAAAAGTTAAAAATAAATAAAATACCAATTACTTTTAAGACCGTTTGTCTTGTTTAACCAGTTTAAAAGATGAAATTTTTAAGTTTCGTTGTTAAAAATAACCAATCTTAAAGGTAAACTTTTAAGACCTTATTTTAAACATAACCAATCTAAAAGATTAGCTCCAAGTTACAACTCGCTCACTGTATCACTCTTATTACATTGATTAAAGAGACTCTTCTATAATGAGTTTTAGCCCATTATTGCCTTCCGCTTAATTGAAAAAATTAAATTAAAAACAATAAATATAGAGATATGGCTTAGACAATTAAACTTATAAATACAATGGGAAAGAGGAGTTAATATTGTGGAGAACATTCTTTGAGGACATGACTACATGAGGCTAAGAACAAGGAAAATTGTACATGTGATTTATATTTTTTAGGGTTAAGGTGCAAAAATACACATGTGCTTTTCTCCGAGGAGCGCCCAGTAGCAAATGCTTTTTTTGAGTGCAAAAGTGCACACGTGGTTACAAATTAGATGCAAAAATACCGTTTGACCGTTAAGTTTGACTTTGACCGTTAAGTTTGACTTTGACCGATGACGTGGCATTTCAAATGTGCAAAAATACACATGTGATTTGTCAAGAAGAGCCCCAACAACAATTTTTTTTTTAATTTAGTAATTTTATTTCAATTACTACTGGGTGCTAAAAAGATATTTAGAATACTGACCTGTACTGAAAAAATACTTTATAATCTTGAAAAATTATTTTTAGATCTGAAAAAATATTTCAGGGTACTAACTGGTACTAAAAAGATACTTTGAAGTATTTTTTCTGTACCAGTCAGTATCCTGAAAGTACTTTTTAGTACCAGTCAGTACCCTGAAATATTTTTTTCAGTATCCTTTTAGTACCGGTAAACACTTGAAATATTTTTTCAAGATCCTAAAATAAATTTTCAAGATTATAAAGTATTTTTTCAGTATCAGTCAGTATCCTTTTAGTACCGGTCAATACTTGAAATATTTTTTCAAAATCTTAAAATAATTTTTTAAGATTATGAAGTATTTTTTCTGTACTAGTCAGTATCTGAAAAAAATATTTCAGGGTACTGACTAGTACTAAAAAGTACTTTTAGGATATACAGAAAAAATAATTCATAATCTTGAAAAATTATTTTAGGATCTTGAAAACATATTTCAAGTATTGACCGGTACTAAAAAGATACTGACTGATACTGAAAAAAATATTTCAGGGTACTGACTGTTACTAAAAAGTACTTTCAGGATACTGACTGGTACAGAAAAATACTTCATAATCTTGAAATATTATTTTAGGATCTTGAAAAAATATTTCAAGTATTGACCGGTACTAAAAGGATACTGACTGATACTGAAAAAATACTTCATAATCTTGAAAAATTATTTTAGGATCTTGAAAAAATATTTCAAGTATTGACCGGTATTAAAAGGATACTGACTAATACTGAAAAAATACTTCATAATCTTGAAAAATTATTTTAGAATCTTGAAAAAATATTTCGAGTATTGACCGATACTAAAAGGATACTGACTGATACTGAAAAAATACTTCATAGTCTTGAAAAATTATTTTAGGATCTTGAAATAAAATTATTAAATTTTTTTAAAAAAAATTTGTTGTTGGGCGCTCTTCTTGACAAATCATATGTGTATTTTTGCACCTTTGAAATGCCACGTCATCGGTCAAAGTCAAACTTAACGGTCAAAAGGTATTTTTGCACCTAATTTGTAACCACGTATGCACTTTTGCACCCAAAAAAAAACATTTGCTACTGGGCACTTCTCAAAGTAAAGCACATGTGTATTTTTGCACCTTAACCTTATTTTTTAATTACGTTCATTTTTTCCCATTCATGTATGCTGAAACGTTATATGCAGTAAGTTTTGTCAATATATTTTTTTTTTATAAAAAAAAAACGATTGAAGGGAAAATTTCCTAGTTCACAACTTCTTTTTCCTTAAAGAATTAGAAATTTCCATGAAGTTATGAAACTACTTGAAAATAAGGTTAAGATGTAATTTTACCAATAAACTATTGGTCCAGGAGCGTCTAACACAATTAACTATTAAGTGGACCAAAAATACCAAAAAAAAGTTTTACTCAGGAGCGTCCAGGACAACGCCGTTAGACAAAAGTTAACGTCTATTATTTAAGGTGCAAATTGGTCAACAAATTTTTACCCTAGGAGCGTCCGACACAAAATTCTAAATTTTACTAAATTAAATAAGTTTTTTCTCAATTGTCATTATTCAAAACTACTTGTATGGATATCTACGAACAAAAATTACTCATCCTTTAATTTTTTTCAAAATTATAATTTGCTAAAATAAACAAAATTTTTAATTAAAAAAATTTAATTATATGATTTAAATAAAACTCAAGGTGTTTTATAGTTTAATTTATATGTTAAACAAAAATATATATATATATATATATGATTTATTTTTAATGGATATTAATATTGATACTTAATAATATAAATCCAGTAACTTAATGATATATTTATTAAATCATCTATTGATTATTTGTGACTTGTTGAAGAAAAAAAAAAGAGATAACTTAAGAGGTTTAATGAAGGACAATTTAATAATAGGTTAAGGAGCAATTTTAATGTCTAAAGGAACAACTTGGCTTACGAAAATTTTATTAACATTAAATGAATTTTTTAAATCACATAAATTTCTTCTAAAATAAAAATAAATCATATAATTTTTTTGTTTAACATATATAATAAACTATAAAACACCTTGAGTTTTATTTAAATCATATAATTATATTTTTAATTAAAAATTTTGTTTATTGTAGAAAATTATAATTTTGACAAAATTGAAGAATAAGTAATTTTTGTCCATAGACTATAGATATCTATACAAGTAATTTTGAATAATGACAATTGAGAAAAAACTTATTTAATTTAGTAAAATTTAGAATTTTGTGCCCGGCGCTCCTAGGGTAAAAGTTCGTTAGTTAAAAGCAAAAAAATTTTTGAAACACAAAATTTGAGGGGTGTTTTATTAAAAGCATACAAACATTTTTTTTGCTCAAGAAAGCACACAAACATCAAAATCTCATATTCCAAAGGCACACAAACTTTAAAATCTCATATTCCTATCTATATTATTTCCATTTTTACCATACATTTTAGAGTTTTCTAGCTGAAATGATACTTAGATAGAAATCAATTTTCCCCCTTCCTTAACAAGATTTTCCGCTATAAAAGCTATTTAAAAATGGATTGGTACGGACACCTTTTTTGGGGCTCATATGGAGTCGTTTTAACTACTCCCTCCAGTCCTAATTATAAAAGCTATTTAATTTTTTTGGAGAAATTAAAGAAGTTAATTAAATTACTTTAAAGTATTTTTATTTTTATTTTTTTCTTCAAACTAATTAATTTAACTAATAAACTAATATATAATCTAAGGATACACCACATATGAAATGATTAAGTAACTTATTTAGCTTCCTTAATCTCTCCCAAAAAAATTAACTAGTTCTTATAATTAGGACCGGAGGTAGTATATATTAACATGGGTGAAAGTGGCATAATCAAATCAAGATTTAAAATTAGAAATGGACGAAATTTCCATGAAATAATGAAAACTTCGGCTAGTAGTTGTTTTTGACTCCAAGTCAACCACACTTTTTTCCTTTTTAAAAAAAAAAAATTGTTTAAAGATTAACAAATTTCCCAGAAGCCAAGATGGTTTTTCCTTTTCTTTTCTTGTCATCCTCCTCTCCTTACGGCCCCTTTCTTCTTTTCTTTTCCTCTCTTTTTTTCCATTCCTCTCATGTCGTGTTTCAATTTTTGACCCGCCCGATTTCCGTTGATTTGCCTCTGACTTTTGGTTGCTTGTCGATTTCCAACCTAAATTACCGCTTGAGAAGGCTCATTTTAGTCTAACTCATGAAGCGGTCCAACTCTACTCACCAACTCGTTTCTTTTACCGGTTGCCGGCCGAACCGTCTGGTCCACCTTCAATAACATTACTATTAGGTAATTGACAGGTTTAGTTAGAAGTTTCACCATTTTTGATTAGGTTTTAACAACTTTTATTTACCAAGTGAATTATTCTCACCCGAGCTCCTGCGAAGGGATGAGGGTTAATGCTTACCTTTTTTAAACAAAATGAGGTCATTTTTGTAACTTACTTTGAATTTCAAAAAGACTTAGCATCTTATAGGAATATTGAAATTTGAAGCACTTCTCTATCTTGTACCATTTTAAATGGTGTTTATGTGTCTTTCCCTTATTTTATTGAGATTGTATTAATTAAAAAATTTCAAAAAGTATTGAAAATATTTCAATACAAAATGTTTCTGGAAAAATTGAGAAACTTTTCTTAATTAAAAATTTATTGGTGAGAAGTATCTAAATCTGATTTAAGGTAATTAAATTTTTTCTGAACAAACCAAGAAAAGATAAAAAATAAATAGAAAATTTAAGGAAATAATGTATATTTGTCAATACTAGCTGTTTGTCCACACGGCGTTTTCATGAAAATACAGTGAAAGTTGTTTTGTACAAACACTTTTTGACTCCAAGTCAACTATATATTCTTCACTATTTTCAAATACTATAAATCATATATATACACATACTCCTATTAATTCTATTATACTATAATATCATATTAATTAGGAAAAATCCACCTTAGGGCCAAAATAACCAAAAAATACCCAAGAAAAAGTCACATATCAAAAAAGACCCCAGAACCTTTTCTAGTATTATTTCATAAAAACGTTAGTTGTTAATTTGTACTGATATAGTTGTTAATGGGTACTAATTTAGTTGTTAAGAGATACTGATTTAGTTGCTAACAAATTATTGTTAATGTCTATTGATTTAATTGTTAATATTCTATTAATTTAGTTGTGAACGTTTATAAAAGACATGTGACTTCTTTTTAGGCATTTTTTCGCAATTTTTTTCTAAATTGGGTCTTGAGCATAGTAGTCAAAATCGCGCTTTAAACGCAAAAAACATCTGCATTTTTGCAAAAAAACATCTGTATTTTTGGGTTAAACGCGTTTCATTATGGAAAAAACGGTTTCAGAGTAAAAACGTAAAAAAACGCCGCGATAAAACGTAAAAACGCTGCATTTTTGCAAAAAACGCAGAATTTACTAAGGGACTTAAATAAAAGTTTTAAAAGTTCTGGAGAGGGACTAAAGTGAGAATTTTCAAACTATTTTGGGGCAGAACTGAAATTTCAAAATCATCTAGGTCCTTTTTGTAATTAATAAATAAAGATCATTTTACCCCTAATTACACTTAATTCAATACAAATGTTCCTAACTCAACTTAGTACTTAATCATACAATAATGTCCCAAAAAATGCATTAAAAATCCCAATTTAATCATGTAAAATCATATAAAAAAATATGATTTGATCAATGACAATGTTGGACATTTTAATTAATATTGCATTGATCAATATATGTGTATATGATGGCAGGTACCTTATTTTTCTCGAATTTTTTTTATATACATATGCAGATAAAAGCTCTGTTTTATTTTACGATTTTACGTTTTACGATTTTTCATTCTCCTTCCGTTTTTAGGTAAAAACTACATTTTCACTACCATGGTCTTGAGGGGGATTTTCCTTATTAATTATTACTCTCACTCACTATCCTTATTAATTGTAAGCATATATGAAAAAAAATATTTAATGCTTTTTGAAAACAAGCGGCTACCTTATAAAAATAACTATATACACTTGTTATCTGCTGCCTTATAATAAAGACCAAAGAGAATACAAACTGATCAAAGAGCCAATTCTCTTTTATAATTAAGAGGTTGCATATTTGATCATGCTTACAACTTTAGGCCTAAAATTTAAAAAATATTAAAAACAATAAATATGTAAAAAGAGACAATGCTAAAGATAATTAATCTTATACATACAATGGGAAAGATCAAGAGGACAATCCAAATCTTTGGGGGGGCTCAAGAGGACATCTTAAAAGAAATCAAACCGGAAAAGGCTCAAGACCCTGTGAAAAAGCCGAAAACTCTTCAGAGAAAATGGAAAGGATTTAGCATATAAAGAATTTCCCCCTTGTAGCAAATGATGATATAAGTCACAAAGCCCTCTCAATAGACACTTTCTTCTAAACCACACCCCCCCCCCCCCCAAAAAAAAAAAAAAAGAAAAGGAAAAAAAAAGAGAGAGAGAGAGACTAAACTGATCATCGCAGTTCATTTCAAAACTAACACTTATTTACCAATTACCATGCTAACACACTTTGTATCATCGATATGACCAAACAAAACATCATGCATATCCTATTTTCTGCTATCATGAAACATAAAATGTCACAATAATTTGTACTACTACTTATAACCAGACCTCATTAATTAGTCAGCTCAATGCTTCATTGCACAAATCCAAAAACATTAACTTACAAACTTATATAATGTGGCTCAGTACAAACTTGTATAGTTATATACAACTATAAAGCATCATGAGATTGAGTTTGTCCCTTCATCTTCACAGTGTCTTGGGCTTGCTTCTGGCAGGAAGCAACTGTATTGCACAAACCAAAATATTTCAGCTTACATTTAAGAAAATCAATTAAATGAGCATCATAAGTTGCTTGAATGGTGTAAAAGCCAGATATTTTTTTAAAAATTCTTGTAGTCAGACAATGACAATTAATTTCTATAGACTAAACTGATGGAACATGCATCTTCTTGGGAATCAAATGCTAGATAACTCCATTTGCTTCCCAAATACTGTTAACAGAATTTCCTTACATCTTTCAAGAAAATGGGTTAATATCATTGTTGGTCCTTACAGTTTGATTAAAATTTGGTTTTGGTCCCTACAATTTTATAAGGATTTGGTCTATGTTTGAGTAAAGGAACCAAAACCAAAACTCCATAAAGTATAGGGACCTACCGTTAAACTAAAACCAAATCCTTATAAAACAATAAGAACTAAAACAATGATTTGAAACTACAGGGATCAAAACCAAAAATTCCATTAAATTATAAGGATCAATACTAGTAATAAACCCAAGAAAAATTATCAAGAGCTCGCCTTATTTGTTAGTGCAACTGTATATAAAAGAAGTTGGAAAATGAGATAGAGAGACACTAACTCACAACGAAATTAGGGAACTTAAATATAAGAGAAGCAGAAGCTTAATCATGGGGATAATAGCAGGCACCTGATAGCAAGATATTAGGGAACTGACAAATCCAAAGGCTCCAGTCACACGGGGAGTAACATTCTTGGGTGCCAATTGAAGCAGTCCAACTGCTACAACTATATCCATCGCCGCCTTGATAAGTGCTAGTCTCCTCTCATTCGACTCTTTTAGTTTAGCACAGTATTGCTCATTCTGCAATCATCGGGAATGGGATTAAATGAAATGTAGTTTCTAAATGGAGGATACTGCTGTTACTATCCCAAGCAAAGTGAAAAGAAAAAAAGAAAAGAAACTATGAAGAACCTATACATCATATTTGTTATTGTTCTTGAGTTCCTTCTCTAACTTCTTCATTGATGCAGTGAGTCTCCCAATCTCTCCAAGCTGATAGAAGTTAGAACACACCATAAAAATATTAATAGAGAGCAGAGAAAGGAGTATTTGCTTGTATGGACACATTTAAAGTATAGGAAATGGAAAGGGAAGCCACAAACCTCAACCAAGGTGCTACAAACTGAGGAGCCCATCCAACAAAAAAGCGATATTCGGCCCATTAATTCAGTACGTTGTTTGTTCTGTAGTTAGACCAAAAAAGTTTACATGAATAACTCGACGGTGAAAATTTCATATGAATAATTCAAGGAACAAACTCAAAAATATAGGGAGACATTTTGAGTCTTACCTGGTCGATGCCTGATCTGCCAAGCCACACGAATTGATCAAGAAACAAGAAAGTTGACAGCAATGCATTTTTGGACTGAAAATAATAGCATTAAACAGTATATCAAAGGTAAGAATGAGGGACAAAATGAGAGGGTGATAAAACGGTTGAATAACTCTTATAAAGCTTGTACCTTTCCCAGCAAAATTAAGGGAAGGGGAGTTCCGTGGGGAACTGGACTTATCAGAGCGTGCAGATCATTGACAAACTGCATATTAATTTGCAATTTCTTTTCTATGTTAAAAATTCTTCTCAGTGTAAGAAGAGACCAATATCTTGCAAAATAAATGTTTTGAAACTTTCTTCCACAATTTACTTTCCACTTTTGTCACTGCAGAAACAAATAATAATATCCACACTAATAGACATATATCATTTTCTTCATTTAAATAATTCAAGACTTGAACTAAAAGAAAAGAGAATTAAGAAAATGCAGATGAGTAAAAAGATTTAATCCATTTATACAAATTACAAGGAGTAAATCATCCAAAGAAGGAAAAAAAAAGGAGTGAATAAATGAAAAGCGTACTTGTTCAGGATTAAAACAGGTAATTTAACCTTGAATAGACGAAAAACTTTGCGGGCCAAAGTGGTTGACCTATCAACATTCTGGGCAGTTCCAGGTTGCCCATCACTCAAAAATTTGGAGCCATATTGTATTGCCCTGCATATTTTGTCCCTGGATTCAGCCTTGTTCAAATATAAAACCAAAAGACCGAGTTCTGCTCTGGTTGCATCCAATGTACTCATCTTTTATGCTTATCAAAGCTGCAAAACAAAATTAACACACAATTCTACTGTTAAATGAGGGCACTAGTTTTAGTTCAATTGATAGGATACAGGCCATATGCAAAATAATCATTGCAATAAAGTAAAAGGTGACTGTACATCTATCAGACTGATATACGACAGGCGTGTAATTTTGCACCCACTGGAAAGAATAAGCACAAAGGTATTCTCAAACAATATGAGAAAGAGGAAAACAATTTAGCAGGACAGAACCTCAATTAATGTCACGCAAGCATGATCAGCATGGCTATTTACACCGGCAAGTAAATGACAATCACGGTACCACAAAGTGTGATTCAATTAAGTGGATATACATAGTAACACTCTACATCTATTTCAAAAAATGAAAAGAAACCAAAGCTAACACAGTAAATTGTTTAAGAATTTGATTTACCATCGAAAAAGGATTTTGCATGTCAGCAGCTTTATTTTAATTTCTCCACTCACATTCAAAGACTATTAACGTAGCAAAAATAAAGGTTGAATCCAAATAACCAACCGCCTTTAGAATTGAAATTTATTCCAACACAAAAGCACCAGAAAAAAGCTTCACCTCAGGATCTAAACTAATGAATAAAATAAAGGCATCAGTATCAATGTTTGTTTCACAAGTATTAAGAAAGAACAAAAATAGTCAAATAGGTCCCTGATTGAAGTCTGAAACAACTTCCAAATTCTAATCTATAAACTTACAATATTTCTGCTTGGGCTTCAGGAAAAAGGAAGGCTCATTAATACGGATTAAATTCGCATAAATTTTTACAAAGAAAGATGAAATAAATAAATGCTTGAGGAGAAGCCAAAAAATGAACAAACTCAAGATATGTTTAATATGTCACTCAAGCTGCAATTGCAAAGTAAGACTTTTTATAGCAAAAACCACTGTTTGGATATGATTTAAATCGAAAAGAAATAGATTTCATACTGTCAAAACTCAAAACAGTAGGCCGTATTCAATAGGCACATATTACTGAAAGACAGGATTCACATGCTACATTAGTAAGTGAATCACACATTTAAAATCCCAAATTTCCCCAGTCCTTTACTCAAAGTTCATTTACTGAATTATAAATTCCAGCAGTTCATTAATGGATTCTCAATCCTGAGTCATAATAAGACGAGCAACACAACGCAGAGCCAAAATCCAACAATTCAAATCAAACAATCATAAGATACTCTTTTTCAACCACAAACAGAAAACTCAACCATCTAGAAACTACAGGTGAAAGTGAATTTCATGACTACTCAACGTAGGCAAACGTCAAACAAACACGAAATAGAGAGAGAACATTAGGAAAGAGAGTAGAAGTACCGAAGGAAGTGGAAGCGGCAGATAAATTGGCCTCGAATAATCAAAATCACAATGTTGGCTGAACCAGAGAGCCTCTGCGTTGCTTGTAGCATTACGAAGATAAGCTTTTGAAAAAGGCTTGTTCGGTCCTCTTCGTTCCTCGGCAAACAAACAAAACATGTTTTGTTGTTGGCACACGAAAAGGCAATGATCCTAATCCCTTTTCTTTTGGACCCCCTGTATCGAGACCTTCCTCAGGAAATCAAATGCAATACTCAACGACGTCGTTTAAGTCTAGATGTCAAGTTTGGTTTTATACTTTTATTTATTAAAAAAGAAATTGAGAAATTCCAAATTGAGATTGGACCAATGTTTTCCAGACCAACGAGACCTAATATAAGAAAGTGTTTGGTTGAATGGATGGGAGGCTATGGGCTTTGTTTGTTTTCTAATTTTTTAATTTCAAAACTTGGACTTATATATGATAAAATATTTTTATATGCATTTAAAGTATATTTGTATTATTTTACCCAAAAAAAAAAGTATATTTGTATTAATGTTAACATACTATTAATATGCTATCTTATTATTTTTAATATTGAAGATATTTTTTATTAAAAAAAAGTCAAAATGGGAGACAATGACCAAATAAACAAATTAAAGCAATTGTTCATCAATTATTCAAACAATCTTGTATATAAATGATATGTTTTGATATCATTCCCCCACTTCAAATTCGGTCATCAGTTTCAGTGATCAACAGTGCTCATTACTGTAGTAAGATTTTCATAATATATTTACTGGTTCAACAGTTTAGATTTAAAATTTTAATTAATTATTTTTAAATGAAAAAATAATTTCTTAAAAAAATAACAGTTAATAAATTATCTTTATTTTAGATTTTATACACATTAAATAATTTTTTAAAAAAGATGACAAGTTTAAAACTAAAAAATGGACCATCCAAACTAATTTTAGGTGGCCCAAATTTCAATACTCATTAAAGATAATGAGCGTTGAAATTGAATTAAGATATATAATCATTACAAAATAGGGTTTATAGCGAGTACCTTAGGCACAAATGGAGGACATTGTAGCTTCACCAAGCTTCTTGCAAAAATGCATCCATGGCAACCACCATGAATGAAGAGCCACCGATTAAAGAATGAATGGCAGAGACCCAAAGGAATTTGATGATTAAAAGCAAAATTGGACACTGTATTGAATATTAAATCAGTAAATGGCATGCCAGATCTGGACAAGTTTGGAAGCGGGTGAAGGTTGAGAGGAGAATAATTGAACAATTGGATGTAAAGAGGGCTCAAAAATGGATTCAAGAATGTGAGCCCTTATCCAAGTCACTAGTTAATATGAGGTATGTCGTGGATGCTCGATCATCATTTTAATTAGAGTCATTATTGTCTTTTAATAACATTTAAAAATCCCTAACCAGGCCTCTTTGCTTGTTTAGGGTTTTGTTAAAGGTGTAGACCTAATTTTGATTTTAGGTATTTCAATTGGATTAATTGGGATTCTCCCTTATATTATTGCCAAAAAAACTAATTATTTGTTTTTTTTAAAAAAAAAGGAAATCTAATCAAATTATTTGAACGATCAATCATTACATTATAAATCATCCTCTTGGTGAAGAAAAACAGTTGACGTTATTCTTGTATTTTTGTAGTCGCTCCAGTACTGTCGTTAGCAATCGAAATTTTAGTTTTACTTATGTAAAAAGAAAATAATTTTTTTGAGCCTCTTGATAAAAACCTCCTCTCTAATTTAAGTTAGCCATTAATTAACATCAGGTATTAGATGGTGTTATGAAAATATTTATAAAAAAAAAAAGATCATGTAGAAACGATTAAAATCATGTTTTAGTGTTTTGCAACGACCAAGTGATATTTCATATTATATATCTCTTTGATATAAAAATATTTTTAATCCTTTTCTATAAATTATATTATTGTTGATCAAGTTAACCAACCAATTTTTAGCATATTTTATTTAATATATTAATATATATACACGAAAACTTATATTAAGTGTATTCTCTGAAAATGCAACAAATTTTTTTTCCCCAAAAAGCTTATGTAATTCAATGAAAATCACTGATACAAACCAGACTTGTCAATTATGGGAACGAAATGGTGGAAGAGGCAGGAAAGCAATCCAAAAAAGAAGTTGCCCTATGGCTCCATGCTGGGACTAATTACAAGAGAATGGTCGACCCATTAGACATTGCTTATTACTACATGGATAAAAAGAGACTACATAGATAAAGGAAGATCTGAGCATTATAAACAACTAGAGAAGTGGTTGGAAAATGAATCTCAATTAATATTATAAGTAGGACAAATGTCGAATCAATATTGATGTTGGATTCTTGCTTTTGGGCACATGTGGAAGAGGCTCTTATTTCGTGCCAAAAATCGAAGCTGTATTCTCCAGCCTTCAATTTTTGGCACGAAATAAGAGCTTCATCCACATGTGCCCAAAAGCAAGAAGCAACGTCAATATTGATTCTACGTTCCTCCTAATTACTGACTAAGATTTTCCAACTTCTTCTCTAGCCGTTTATAATGCTCTCTGATCTTCCTTCATTTATGTAATTTTATTTAGCGAGTGGGGTGCGCAGGATGCAATCATGGGAACTGGGTGCCCAAGTCTGATGCCTTTCTTCCCAACTTTGCCCCTGAAAGCAATACAGCAAGTCCTTGAATCAGCCCAATCACTGATGAACTATCAAATTCAAACAAGACTAAGCAACTCCAAAATATAAAGCAAGAAGAATACTACAAAAAGATTCTATTAAAATATATACCAAGAACCATGGTGGTGGATGAGATCATCATTATTATATTGTTTAAGAGGATAGGTAGGGTTAAGTGGGGTGAATGTGGACCACGGTGACGACGGTGGTCAGAGTGCTGGTGGTGGTGGAAGAGGAGGTGGTGATCATGGTGGTGGCGTTGGTATACACCACAAGTAACGCTCCATTCTTGAATCTTTGATTGACTGAGTTGACCAGAGGGGCTTCACGTACGGACTCCCTGGAGACCACAAGATTTTATATATATATATATATATTCTCTCTCTCTCTCTCTCACACACACTAATACATAAAATTACCCATGAATATTTTGAAAACTAGTTAATACTGAGAGCAGATTCAGATGGGTCAGGAGGAAAAGTAGATCGAGTTCATGTGGACGGTAGTCGATTCATCATCGGGTCTATGGAAGCAGACGCTGCGCGACAAAGTAATTGCATGATAAACTCTGCATGGTACAGTTTCTTATTGGTAAGAACGATGGCCGATGAAACTTACCAATAAACCCCATGATACAAGTTTAACTGTTTAAGAAATCAACATGCAGAACCAACATAGGCCTCCATTCGACCTTACACACCATTTTGCAACCATTAACCATTGTTTCCTATTTCAAAATCATTTTTCCACTATTTCCCTTAACCCCAAACACCAGCAAAAAGACCGATTGAAGATAGGAAAGGACTTGGAAAGCTCACCTTAATTGGAATCTAAGGTTGCATGTGAGTTCCGGCCTCTCCTTCTTCCTCTTCTCCGGCGGTTTATCGTCGGACTCTCTCTGAGTTCTCAGTCCGTCTTTGTCGCTCTCTCTCTCTCTCTCGGACTCACACTCTTTCTCTGTTGCTGGAGGTGTTTGGTCGACTGGGAAATGGAAATATGAGGGAGTGTGTGTGTGAGTGTTAAGCCAAATGGAATGGAAAAATAAGAAACGAATGTGCTGTGTAGGTGTATGTGGCGCAAGAGGGAGGAGGGGGCTGTGAGGTGTCGGGCATGCAGAATGGGGGGTGTGAGTGCGTGACATAAGAAGAGGAGTTTGAGGGTCCACTCACTGACATACACATTTGACCCCTATAAGGCTTTAATTGCAAACATTAGATTAGTGCAAGAAATTAATCTTTAATCTCATATAAGGATTTTTTTTTTCCCCCACACTTACTTCTCTAGGTCATAAATTATTTTTTAACTATTTTTCCTTAAATTTATGAAAAAATAGGCTAAATTTCTCGTAATTAATCCTTTCATAATATTTCTAGATTTCAAAATAGCATTTCATAAAATTTTCCTAATCTTTAATAATTATTTTAATTTTTTTTCCATAGTAAGCTTAAGACTTTTGTCTCCAATTGTCTTAGTAGCCTTTTTTATTTCAGTCTTATTCGTAAGCTTCTTACCCAAAATTTGGGATGTCAAAGTGGTGATGGTGGTGGTATATTATATTGGCTAGGAAAAGAAACAATGGAAGTCGTTCAACATGCAAGGAAGAAATATTTGTGCGAGTGAGTGTGTTTTTTTTGGGGGGTGTTGAAGAAGCTAGAAAAAGAGAATAAGTTTAGGATTTATAAAGATCTAAGCTTTATTTTACATGGTTTTTCAAGCTTGTTGGGTTTCTGGCATTTATTTAGCATATCCCTTAATAGCACTTCAGTTATAAAGGCAGCGATAAGCGAATGAAACGGATTTGCATAAAGCAGCGAAACAAAACCAAAACTACCCCACACAGATAAAGGTATGTCTGTATGTTTAAACTTCTCTGACCTTGAGATTTACAACTTTTGGCGTCTTCCTGATTTAATTGTTTGCCTTTGTTAGTGCATAATCTCATCGTCAGCCACGATATAGCAGAGATGTCCAACATTTCATGGATTAAGGATACTGTCCAAAACCAAACCGGAATACATCCCCCCCCCCCCCTCTATATATCTGTATAAATAAATAAATATATATATATATATATACACACACCTGATATAAATTTGGACGCAACAAGGTACTCCATTTTAGGCATACATTCGCGCGAACTAGTAAAAACACATATAGTTGTAGGATTTATTAAAAAAAAATGCTGACACAAGGGGTCACGTGATGGAGCCTCAGATATGGCAAATTCAGTGGTCAAAAGAAGATACTACATTTATTGCTAAGCTTTCTATATTAGTTTTTTCCCCCTCCAAAGGACGAAGCCGCTTCTGATGTGTTTACCCTCTTGCAGGCTGCAGTTTCTTTCTCGAGACTCTAGTGGTTGTCTTGGTCGGTGCCAAAATGTATTTACAAATATGTGAATTTTATTTAAATATTTCAAGTTGAGCATTTATGAAAAGATGAGCAAATATTTTATTAATCGCTTAATATAAGTAGGCAATTTTATGGTGGGAGAATTACCATGAGGTCCTAAGTAAAAAACTTAATTACTGAGAAGTTCTAATGACAAGTGGGGTTTTTGTTATTTCTTACTCTAGAACTTATCATTGACTGCTCTCCCATTGTTAATGAAGGTAGGGAAGACTAATGCGACTGCTAACTTAGGGGTAAGATTTATGTGCATGCTAACGTACTACACATGAATGTTGTCACAAGTTTCATAAAAGCAAAATGATGGAATGATTTTCTTATTATTAACAAAAAAATGAGTTAAAAAAAATAGTGGAATATCTTAGAATTAGGATTTTGGGCAAGTTTTAAGTTTTAGTACAGATTCAATTATAAATGAGTTTAATAATATAAAAATATAGTAATAGTCAAGTGAAGTAATTTTATTTCTATAATATATTTTTTTTCAAATTTTTTGTATATTAGGTTTGTGTTGTATTTCAAGTACTTTTATTTATAATATAGATTTTTTTATTTTCGCTCCCTCAGTAAAATTTCTTGGTCCATCCTTATTTTGATGAAATATGTTGAATATGGCTCATAATAAGATAAGAGGGGGTAGTGTTCGTTTCCCTTACAAATGAACAAGTTATTATAAATATAGGGACCAATATCTATAATTTGAGACAATTATAAAGTCTTTAACACACGCCACCCTTACAAATTAAGCTAAGCTTTTGAATTTCGACCTTCAAGAAAAAGGAAAGCTTGAATTCACATTGCGTGCTTTTCTCTTAGGTGTTTTTCTCTTTAATTAGAAGGATTGTGCATTTTTTATTTTTTTTATATATTCTATTTATTGAAATTAGATTATATGCTTGCATGCATCCTGAAATTTTTTTCACATCCAGTATCTCAGATTAATTAATTTCCAAGATATTGGGGTTACAGAAAAAATATTTCTTAAAGCAGGATTGAAAATTAATTAATTTGAGATATTAGGTAAAAAAAAATTTCAGGATCCATCATATAATCTAATCTAAATAAATAGAATATATAAAAAATAAAAATCCTAATCTCTCTAATTAGAGAGAAAAATAACTAAGAGAAAAGCACCTAATGTGAATCCGAAAGTTAAGCTTTTAAGTTTCCCTGCCCCCTGAAAACTTTACTTTTTCACTTCGATGAAATTTTCAGGAAGTTTCCTCTGGCCTTCGAATAGCTGCTTCCAGCCCTTAAAATTCCCAAGGTTTGTGATCAAATTCCTTCAAGCTAAACGACATGTAAGTTGCCACAAACCATAATAGATAAAGAGTTTTATTTTTTTAAAAAATATGAAGTAAAAGAATATTTATTATCAGCATAAAAATAAAAAATATGTTCATAAATCATACTTGTCTCCTTAAGTCCTTATATCTATATATAATGTGTTATTGATCTGGTTGATTTTAATTTTAGGGTTAAAGTGCATCTAGTATGTTAAAATATTTTTTCAGGTGTACCCAATACAATAAAATATTTTATGATATATGCAATAACCTGAAATATTTTGTTAGACACATTCAACACAAAAAAGTATATCTTTACGTTCAATTCACACATGAAAATAAATATTTCAATGTGCTGCTAGATGTCCCACAAAATATTTTAAAGTGTTGAATATAAAAAAAAAAAAAACTTTAAGTTGTTATTAGATGCACCTTGACCCTTAATTAATTAAATAAAGTTTGAATATCTAAAAATCACAAGGCAAGAGAAAACAGTAAAGAGCATCTACCTGGCCTTTAAAATCAGGAAGCTATTGGGGTTTCAGCATAAATTATGATCATAATCAACAGACTTTTGTGATACAAAGTCAACAACTACTGATTCATGTAATCCTTAAAATTCAATATATCCAGCTTTTTTTGGTTAAAATGATGTGCTCAAAATCACAGCAGCGAGGGAGGAAGGTCACAGGGGAGGAGCAAGGCCACGAGCGGTGGAGGAGATCAGAAGAAGCGATCGAGGTCGCGGTCTTGGCGTGAAGAGAGCGAGGGCCTGGCAGAATGAAGAAGAGATATGAAATTTTAGGGATTCAAGAGCGCAGTGTCTAAACATGAGCTCTAAAAAATAATAAATATTTTATTTTTAATGCAGAAAAAGATATTATCATTTTAATTATTTTTTTCTTTTAGAATAGGTGACTAGAAATAAGGTTTAAATAATATCTTTTTGGCCGTATTTAAAAGGAACGGTTTAGAAGTTATGATATTTAGAAGGGTAAATAGTGTGGCCCCATGATCGAACCATATTTTGATGTGTAATTTCATGATTAATTTGTGATTTAATCATGCTAATTAGGCTAAAAATGTATTATTTCTGATCAATTTGAATTATTGAGTGATTACATGAACAATGTGTTAAAAATGGTAAAATTGTCATAATTATTGTAATTATTCTTATTCATTTTTTTTTAGGAAGATTTGATGTTGGCTTGATTGATTTAAATTGTAGGTGCTTGAAGAAATTGGATCAAATTTGAAAATGGAAGTTTGGACTCAAGTTATAAAAATTTCAATTTAGTCCTTCTGTGAAGCTTTTTAAAAGTTGCAATTAGGTCCCTGCAAGGAAACACAGCGTTTTGACTAAAGTAAATTAGGTCAGCTTTGACCAGTTTCTTTGGAGGCGTAAGCACGGATTGGAAGAGGGATTAATTGATATATACTGGAGAGCCGCGAATCAGTCCCTTCCGTCCAGATTCACACCATCGACTCGCACCTTCGCCCTTCACCTCTATCGCCGGCGACTTCCTCTTCTACCACTGTCGCTGACGAGAAACCTCCCTCCACCATCATAGTCTTCCTTCAACCACCCACTCTTTCACTGTCAGGGTCAGCCACCACCTCTGTCAGAGTTGACGACCTGGTTCTGAGTTGGTTTGTACAGTTCTTTCAAGTGGGTTTAGAATAATGTGTGGCTGATTTCTTTTGGTTTTTGGGGATGAGAATGTGTTCTTGAGCTCATGGATTTTATAGGGGAGTTATTCTATCATTCTATTAGTCTAGATTATATATTTAGGTTGTCTAGTTTTATAAATTATTGTGTATAAATTCTAGAACTGAGATTAATGTTTATTGTCTCTGTTGGTTTGATAATTGTAGTTCAGATTGGATTTTGTAGTGTGAAAAAAATATGTGTTTTAGTTTCTTGTGGTTTCAATGAAATTATATTAAGCAGCGTGTTATTGTCTAATTAATGTGATTGATTTGTGTCCTTTGAGGGACTGTTATGTACTCAATTTCAAGAAGACCCATATTGCATTATTCTAATTTTAATTGCATATCAAGTGATTTTTAACAATTTCTCAAAAGGTAGTGGTTAGCTATGTTTGTAGGAGCTACTATTAATTGAAAATATTGGACTCAAGTATTATCTTGATGTTTTTCTTAAGACTTGATGAATTTAAATTCCCATAATCTTTTATGAGCAATAATAGTCATGTTTTTATTACCAAAAACTTTCATCATTCATATTTTCACTTCAATACCATTCCATTTCACTCATTCACTATTTTATAAAGAAAATACCAAAAATAATAGTTTAGTATTTAATTAAATTGCATTTCTCTTTAGTTTATTAATTCGAAAATCCAAAACCTATTTTTTCCCTTGTTTTAATTGCATCTTCATGGCATTTAGATTATCTATGAATCAATAAAAGGCTCTTCGAGAAGAGAGAACGATCTTCGGTTTACTTATACGCAATCCTTCATTTATTTTTGATTGTGGACCTTAAGGCTAAAGATAAAAAGGCCCTCATCACCCCACCCCAAAATTAACACCGTCTTTTAACGGTAGTGTGACTTTTGCTCTTAAATTATAACCATATGTGTATTTTTACTCCCAAAAAAAGTATATGATACTAGGCACTCCAATCCTAAAAATAAAGAACATATGTATTTTTACTTCTTTACCCTATTTAAAAAATGTTAGTGGCCACACTTTTCAGACCATATCCTTTATAACACTTTGAATATGGCACTCTAAAGTGCCTTTTTATACTAGGGGATGCATGTGAAAATAAATCTAAGTGTAGATTGAGTAAGAGTCATGTCATCATTTCCTAAGGCGGTTTCTTACAAATTAACAAATCATGAGTATAACTATATTTATAATGAGAAATGCTTACCTACTCTAGAAATGTCACATCATTTGAAATTTTTAAAATCAAAATACAACAATTCAGCATATTTTAATTTGCTGATGACACTTTGGGGGAAAAAAAAATCTTATTTTATTTTGTTTTACTGAAAAATAAACCTCATAATTGGAAAAACAAAAATTCATCTAAACCAAATTAAGAGGTCTATTTTTCTTAAAAACAAAACAAAATATAAATTATTTCATACGAGTTATTAGCATTCTAAGATTAAAATATACTGAGTTGCTATATTTTAATTGAACAAAATTTATATAATGTGGCGTTCTTAGAGTATGTAAGTATTTCTTATTTATAATTGGGAAAAGTATAAAGTTCTAATAGAAATGTTACAAGGACATTTTTCTCAGCGACTCTTTTTGCTTCTATTGCGAACTCCCCACAACATCATTTTTTGTTTACTGGATATTTCCTCGAGAAGTTTCAAAATTTAAATCTCTTCATCTGTTTTCTCCTCTTATTTTTCTTTTTGGTCCTTTTATTTATGGATCCAAGTGAGGGTGAAAGAATGAGCTAATATGATAATTAACGTAATGACTAGTGAGATTAACCAATAACTAATGGAGATAAAAATATAAAATTATGTTAAATATTTTCAGAAGTCTAGCAGAGGAGGATTTTTTCAAAATCTTTTTTCTCATTTTCTTCTCATAATCTTATCTCCACCCTCAAATCAAAAAATGAATAGTTCAGATTTAATATTTTCTAAAACTATTATTACAGTATTTTATTATTAATTCTTTAAAATTTTGTTTGTGTTATAGTTATGAATTGTGTATATCATATTTTAACAGTTTAAATTTATTTATTTATGTTTAAAATAATATATTTATAAAATATGAAATCTGGACCATGTATTTTTATAATCTGAGGGTCGTAATGGGATTTTGAAAAGAAAATGAGACAAATTATGAGAGAACTAAAACCCAAAGTCTAGCCATGTCTCTTGTAAATTGGAGGAGGAGATGGTTCGTAAATAGATGGTAGCGAAAATGGCTTAAGGTGCAGATTGGCCAACAAAGTGTTACATTAGGAGCGCACCAGGTACAGAAATGTTTAGAAGGAAGCAAAAATATCAATGAACAATTGAAATTGAGCAAGATACCAATGAATAATTTAAAAGTTGTAAAAGTAGCACAATCCCCGTTTTAGTCTATTCTCAGAAGTTTTAAATTCTTCATTGGTATTTTTACTCCTTTCAAAACATTTCTGTAACACTTTATTAGCCAATTTGCACCTTAACCCAAAAAGTTTTCAATATTTTGTAGAAAGTTTTACTCATTTTTTCAAACAATCATATTTTCACTTTCATAAACACAAATATGTCAAATGTAGAAAAAAGAGGGTGTGGTATTATTAAAATCGATGGTGATAGGATTAAAATTTAATAGGCTGTGATTTTTTTAATTGGTCAGTGAGGTAATATAATGTAACGTGGCACTCTAACGAGTATACAAAAATATCTCCAGTTATTATTAAATTAAATTAACAATTGCTTTTTTATCCATCAGAGCATGAGATGGAATTTTGAGAGTACATAAGAATTTCATATTTTATTTTCCCCCAGTACCCAATCTCAACCCATCGGGTTGAAATTTAACCGGTTTAAATTTAATAGAATAATTTTTAAATATTTTTTACTACAATTTTAAATTGTCTGAGCTAAGATTTAGGAAAAATAACACTTAAATACCATCTGAATTTTCTAAATCCAGAAAAGTCCATTGAAATTGTGAAAGGACACAGGAGGGATAGGGGCAATCAGGGAAATGAAAATTGGGCGGAAAAGTCCAAACTGCCCTTACCACTTATTTTCCTATCGTTCTTCTTGAAGCTCTCAACAGGCTATGTGCTAGGGCTCTCAACGACGACTTCGTATCGAAATCAGCTAGGGTAGTTGTAGAGAGAGTACTTTCGGCGAAGGTAGATCATAACGGGCGACAACTTCTTCTTCCTCCAATGCAGACAGTCAGTGTCGTCAGTGCATTCGGCAAAGGTTGTCAGCGTGTTCGAAGGGAGTATTAAGGTAAGCTAGTTTTGTCTATAATAGTTGGAATGTTAGATCTTCATAGCTGCGTGTTCTTGTTTATATTTTGGGGATAAGTTTTGCTTGTCTTGGTTGCGATATTGAAAACCAGTGAAGAGATTGGCAATGCTTCCATTCTCTTTATGATGTATGGCTGTATCTGATTTTGGTGAAGTAAGAAAGACGAAAAATGAATTTGTAGTTCGATTTTAATTTTCTAGGGTCACGTCGGATTCCGCAAAGGTCATACCTTTGCATTTTTAGCTATTAAGCATTCTTGAGATCATGTTTAAGTTCATCAGTGCGTTCATGTCTTATCCTTGGTAGAACACACCATCAGATAGCTGTAGTGGTTTTTCTAATTGTTACCATCAGATCCCTTCATAATACCATCAAAGCGTTTAGGCATTATCAGTAATAGTAATCCCCAAAGGAGCACAAACCATTGATGAAAATAGTAGAATCTACTTGTCTAACATCCCAAATTTTAGGAAGTGAACTTTGAAATGTTGAATGGGAGATTATTGTGAAATTCGACTTAAAATAATTATAAAGTTAATTATTGGAAATATAAGACCTATTTTCCCCTAGAAATTTACAGGAAAAATAAAGTCAAGGAATATTTGTAGGGATAGGATATTCTTACTATCATTTTTTGTTACTACCACTTTTCCACCGTTAGATCAGAATTTTAATAGGAGAGAGAAATTATAAAGGTAGATGAGATTCTGATCTAACGGTGGAAAAGTGGTAGTAAGATTGGTAGTAACAAAAAATGGTAGTAAGAATATCATATCCCATATTTTTGTAAGGGATAATTTTTGGCCTAAAAATTATGAAATAAATATTTTATGGCCTAGGAAAATTAATTGGGAAAGAAAAATCCTTATATGGAATTAAGGATTAATTTCTAACGTTTATCCAATATTTGAAATTAAATAAGCCAAGGACCTAATTGCAAATAAAAGCCTTGAAGAGCATAAATAGGTATTAATATGGGGCTCATAACACAATATTCACCATATCATCCATTCAAAAAATAGAAACATAAACACAGATATTGCAGCGGGAGATTACAACAGAAAGTTATGCCCTTCGAGCCCAACTTCCACACCAAACCAATCAGTCTTGGACAGTTCAACAACAAAACCCACACTCCCTTTGCTCAAAAATCTTTCTCAAACAAGATCATATATTTCCCTCTTCATTATTATTTATCCTTTATTAGAAATTAAAGACAAAAGCGAGATTGAGTCTGAGAGCAGAAATAGAGAGTGAAGCTGAGAGAGAGAGACCAAGAGACCAAAAAAAGGAAAAAAAAAAAACTAACACACAGAAAGTTGAGAACAAGAAAAACAGAAAAGCAAGACATAGACGCAGAGACGTAATCGGAACGAAGAACGACTAAAAGTGCATGCAAACGTAAGGAATCAATCAAGGTGAGTTCCTTAAGTCTTCTCCTTCTAGTTTTTGCACATTGGTTCTGAGTTTGAAGCTTCTGCACGTTGGTTTTGCTTCTGCACGTGAAACACCCCTATTTTCAGACTCAACAACAGAGCATCTTGTGCTAGTCTGTTTTTAAGGAGGATCTTTGAGTTTTTGCAAAAAATTTATGCAATAGGTAATAGACTCAATAAGTTTAAAATGAGCCAAAGAACACCCAAAACCTGTAGAATGAGAGATATGATTTTCTAAAGTTTAGCCAAAAATCTAGAACGTTTCTGCACTTCCAGAGAGCATATCGGTTTCGGGCTTGATTTTGAAATGGAAAATGTTTGATTTTTTATATGAAAATTTTAAATTAAATATTAGACTAAATAAGGTCTAAAACGAGCAAAAGAATAGCCAAAACGGATGTATAGATTGAGAATTATGATTTTTCAAAGTCAGACAATAAAAACTGGAAAATGTCAGTTTCTAGAAATAGACAGTAATTTTCAGGCTCGATTTTGAAATAGTAAACATTTCGGTTTTCCAATGAAATTTTGTCATAATATAATAGACATTTTAATCTTTGAAATGAGCCAAAGAAAACCTAAATCAGACTTGTAGAAAGGGACATATGCTTTTTCGAAATTTAACTGAAAATCTAGACTAATTCTATGTTCCAGAAATAGTGATCATTTTCGGGCAGATTTTTGATGAGGTAAATGATGTCCATTTCTCATGAAATTTTGCAGAATTAAATTAGACACAATGAGCTTTAATTTGATGGGTGACGCACCTAATTTAGATTCAAATTGAGAAAGTTATGGATTTTTGAAACTGACCCATGATTCTGGAACAAATTCTGGATAGTTTATGATTATTGTTGATTCTGAACTTTTATACGTGGGAATAAATGTCATGAGTATTTTTCCTTAAAACTAGACTCATTAACGATCACATAGCTTTTGGAACCACTCCATTTGGACATTTGTATAATTAGTTGTTATTTTTTCAAAATTTAATCAGAAAATTCTAGAAAATTCTATGTAAAGAGTCAAGTTATATATACATTTTATAATTTCCAGAATGATACAACTATCAATAAATCTTCTGATTATTTTTCCCTTAAGATAGATTTTTACAGCTTCAAATAGATATTCATTTCATCCAAATCTGAGTTATACGAAGTTAATCATGATTTTCCAAAGATTTCATGACAAATTAGCAAAAATTGAGCCTAGGAGTAAAAATGAAAAGTAAGGCCTAAAATATATATATATTGGCCTTTAAAAATTAAAATAGACCTTGGAGGATTAATATAGGCCCAATAGTCTTATTTTAAGCCTAGTGTCATAACATTAGAGATTATGAAGAGTTTGGACAAATAATAACCTGCCATCAATAAATGTATACTTATAGGACTTGACCATTGCTAGAGACAATTAAACAGACTTGGAGCCAGTTGAAGATTGTAAAGCAATCAGGTAGTAACTCTAGTCTCACATACTTGATATGACTGCGTATGTCTGTTTGAATCATATATGTGAATGTCCCATCCCGTATGGGCCAGCACCTCTCGTGGCTCGATTGAGCGGAAGGACTAACCATGGAGTATCTTCCTAGTGGATAGAATTAGGGTAGGGCCTATTGGACGAAAGTCCTTAGATGACTAACCTAGTTGCATTCAGAGGACTTGGACGCTTCTGATTGAGAACTCTGGCGGTTCCAGATTCTCAGTAGGTCCTTGTCTACTATTCCTAGTTGGGTGTTTCGATTGAGAATTATATTCCAGTGTACAGGGGGACTCTCGGTACAGGCCACATGGTATACCTAGCGCTATGGTCATGAGATATGTATATGCTGTTTTGGTTATATGTGATCTGCATTATGGATTCTGAATGCTTTATGTTATGTGGACTGCTATGTTATGTTGGTTGACTTTCATATACTGCTTATATTCTATTTGTGAGATTAACCTGTTACTTTAGAATCCTTTGGGATTCCAGCCCCTATTACTACCTGTGAAAAGGAAAGTGTATTGGACACAGCTCCCAGGACAAAGCGGCGGATATCTACAACTAGAGATTTCGGATCAAGACAAAGGCAACTACTAGCCATCTTTAATCAAATTTTGTAACTTGGTAATTGTTACTTTTAAAAGTTGTAGATAATCTATATAACCCTTTGAAAATTCCTGTTGTAATTAAGTAATATTATATCAGTATGTTATGCTATTCTATTTGCCTATTATGTTGCGCACTGTTGCTCTGATTATTGTTGGTAAATTAGTAGGGTGTTACAACTGCTATGTGTAACAATTATATGAACCTCATTTTTTTATATGAACTTGGTGGTAGAATGCAATCAAGGCAGACTCTTAGGCCTTGTTTATATAATTCTCAGAATGCAATTATATAACATAGCAATTTCTTTACGTTTTTCATCTGTTATCATCTTCCTAGAACTCCTAACATCTTCCCATTGTCCTTCCTTAGCATAAAAATATTAGACAACAGAATATGAGTTCCACCATTTTCATGTTCAAGTAGATCAATCACACAACTATAATGCTCTTCTTTGGGCATCACCCCATAAATCTTGTCTATGGAACAAAAGAAGTTTAATCCTTCTTCTACCATTCCTGAATGACTCCATCCTTTTAAAAGATTAGAAAATGTAGCATTTGGCTCATTCCTTTTGTCGATGATCCACTGAAAATTTTAAGTTTGAATGAAATTTCTTCCTAAACCATCTTATGCACTAAATTTTTTAAAACTCATATATGGTATCTACATGATAGTGACCAGTGATTTCACTTGAACTTAGAGTAAACCAATCATACAAAAGACATTTATCCATCTTAGGTGCTTATTTTGAGTGAAACGTTATGTACTTGTCACGCATATTTACAACTAGATTCGCCCCTACAAACATTGTAGGGCCTGTATATGAATTAAAGTCATCTGAAAAAGAAAAATTGCAAACAACTCCAGGACGAAATTAAGTAGTAGTGATTTTGGTTGGTGATTGATCTGAACTCTCGTTTCCTTGCATTTGCTATACTGACAACCACTATTTTAGCAACACAATATACTATTGCTAGCAAATCGACGTTAATTTAAATGAAAAGTTGTTGTTTTCTACCTGGCAAAGCCATTTAATAATTAATAATAAAAACCTTAATTAATTAATTTCAAGAGCAACATGTGAAGATGTTGGAAGCTTCTTTCCTTCCAAGAACGATTGGCAAGTAATATTGTTGGTTTTGCAGGATGATAAGTAGTGCGTCTGACGAAATGACTGCTGAAAAAGGGTTGGAAAAGTTGCAGTCTAACAAAATTTACATGACTAATGGGTACATTTTGTTTGATAGTGAGTTTGAGAAAGGGAAGCAATTTGCCAATTTTAATGGCAAGCTGAGTGAGTCTACAAAGGCGTGGAGGGATTTGAGTGTGGAGGAGAGGAAAAATTATAATGATAGGGCGAAACAAGGAAGGCCGAAGAAGAAGAAAGGCACCTACGTAGTTGCTTTTCCCTTACGCTGCTCTTTGAAGAAATTCAACAACTTGGCAGCATATGTTAACTCTAATGCACACTTAAAAGCTAAGGTGGAGAGGTTAGGCTTTTGAGCTTTGCTTGAAGTGCAATGTATGAGACTACCGCGGGAAATTTTAGTTATTATAATGAGAGCGTATGATCCCCTACCAATCAATTCAGAATAAGGATTGGAGAGCCCTGAGTGAATATTTTGTTGGGTCGGTGCACCTTATGTAGACCCTGGCTAAGAAATTGAGTCACTAGGGATTGGAGAGCTCACTTGTACAGACGAGGGAGATTGGGTCTGGACTAGGCTAGCTGGATTAGTGAGCAAAGGTGGATCCACTAAAATGGGTTGTGGCTCAGATACATCAGGGTTGGAATAAATTGGCCCAGTTTCTTGTAGTGGAGTATTGTAGATCACAAGCGGTACCAAGAATTCTTCAATGGCTCTGTTTGGGTTGGCGGTAGGAGTGGTGGCTTAAAAGCTACTGACTTTAGAAAAAGCTCGGTAGGAGTGGTAGCTTAAAAGCTATCTGATTTGTGTTTGGATTGATAGTGGTAGAAGTGGCGGGACCCACGTCAAAAAGCTGAGAGCGTTTTGGAAAAAGCTCCATGGTGGAGCTTTTGGCTTAACGGGCTTTTTGAGCGTTAGGAGCTTTTTTTTAACGCTCAACTCAAACAGACTAAATGAGCGTTGGCAGTGTTAGTGGACTTTTTTTCAAAATTACTGGTTCTAACACTCCTAACGCTCCCAACGTGGTGCATTCCAAACAGAGCCAATAATTGGAGCAGTTGATGTTTAGATAAGAAAAGCAGTCACAAAAGGAAAAACTGATGACTCAAATATAATATGTCTTGAGATATATATATGCCCAGATATAATAAAAAGACAATTAAATTCTTTATGTATAGGAGCTGGACCAAGATAAATACATTTTTTGCTGTGAAACTGAAATTTGTGACTCTTATGTGACTATTTAGTCATATACTAATATATTAACTTTTTATTAATCAAAGCAAACTCTTACAAGTTTATAATTCAAACTTAAATTTATGAACTTGAAAACCTGCTAGCACAATAGCTTGAATGTTTGATTATATGATTAAGACCATGTTACATAAAATATGTGTGCGCGAATGACAAAAAAATATTTAATCTAAATGTCATATTAGTTGACAGTTACTTAACTCTTCATCATAAGTTCAGAATTGTACAATTTTTATATTGCAATAAGTCGATTAATAATCTGGTAAACTATAACGTCTATATCATTGAGCAGCCAATAATGACATGAAGAAGAACCAACAAGTTACAAAATGTATTTGGATCCATATTAATAATATTCCTGGCCCAAAACAATTATACACACATCGACAAACTAAACGGGCCTTTGTTTTTTCATGTCAAGCTCAATTGATCTAGGAGAGTAGAGAGGATGACATCAGTGGTAGACCGATGTTGGTGTCTATATGGGCAAGTACAGACACAAAATTTAAGAATAACTATATTTTGAAGGAATTCTATGACAACTTGGTTGGGTGGTAGGGTTGGTTATCACACTACGTGCACCTAGAGGTCCCCTGTTCGATCATCCTGTCTTCCTTTTACCATTGTTTTTTTTTTGCTCTTCCTCTGCTCAGTGCTCTTCAAATAATCGTGTCGCCGTCTTCCCCATTCTCTTCCTTTGCTCTCCAAATCCTCTTCCCCTATCGCCGCTCTTCCTTTGCTCTCCAAATCCTCTCGCCCCTTTGTCTGCTCTCCAAATCCCCTTTGTTTGCTCTCCAAATCCTCTTCTCCGTTCGCTGCTCTTCCTCTACTCTCCAAATTCGAGAGTGAGAGGGAACCAGAGATCACTGGAAAGAGGAAGGAAGAGGCCGATCGCTGCAAGAAATGCCAGAAACTAAGTAAGGTGAGTCTCCTCAACCTCTTTCAACTTTTAATTTTCTGAATTGCTGCAGCTTGGGGTGAGAGGAGTGAATGGCATTAAAGCTTTGAGAAGGAAACCTCTATGTAAATGAAAGATAAGTTAAGATTAAAGCTTTTATCAAAAGAAATTAGTGCTTCATGTGTTTGATTTGTTCTGGTTTGTGATTTTTGTATCAAATGCTTGTTGTCTCTAAGTCTAAGGCGTTGAGTTCTCTAAAATTAAGGATAAGGAAAAAAAATTGTTGATAATATGTTAAATTAGCCAGATAAGATGGTTTAGAGCATATTTTGGTCTCTCATGTTGTCCATAAAAATTGAAGCTTTAAAGGTTTTATTATGATGTTGATTCTACTTGGAACTGAAAATTAGGGGTGAGCAACGGGTGGGCGGGACTGCCCCAGGGGTCAACCCATGTCCATTCGTTTTCTGGACCATGGGTACGGGCTGCCCCGTACCCATGGGAAACCCCGTTTAACCAGTACAAAACGGGTACGGCTTAAACATGTATTTATAAACAGGTCTGAGCGACCCATTTAAGAAATCTGGGCTTTTATTAAAAAAAAAGTTTTTTGGGTCTAGAATAGTGTTTTTTTCAAGAACAGCTTTTGGCCCCAAATCATTTTTTTTGGGCCCAGAAGTCCAGAATAGGTTTTTTTTTTTGGGTTTGTGTTTTTTTAACCTATTGCCTAGCTTTGGCTTTATAATGCCCAGTAAATCTGTATCAAAAAAAATAATGCCCAGTAAATTATAATGGTTATTTACCACTAATCTTAATTTGATTACGTGAGGATTTACTTTTTTTTATTTATTTATTTTGGTTGACGTAATGGTTATTTTGAACTTGTATTGTATTTATATCTCATTCTATCTTACCGTTTAAGACTTTAAATATCCCTACAATTATTAAAATTTTAAACTATGAAACTTTCACATTTTAAAATTTAAACTACCTATTGCCCAGAACAAAAAAAATTGTCATTTAAAACATAAATATAGAACAAAATATGTGGTGGGAATGAAAACAAATATGCACAGTCTGTGCATTTCTGAATTGTGAGTAAGGGACAAAAAAAAAATACCTATATTAAACGGGTCACGGGTTACCCGTGCCTCAACCCGTGACCCGCCTGTTCAATATAAACGGGTAATGGGTAGCCCGTTACCCATGACGGGCCCAATCTAGGCGGGCTTCAACTGGGGAATTTTTCGCAGGGCGCGGGCGGTTGGGCGGGGTGAGGGGTGCTTGCTCACCCCTACTAAAAATAGATATATGCATATATAGACACACACACACACACACAAACACGTGTGTAAAGGAATATTAGTACGATGTAAGGTTCGAACCAGTGCCTCTGTTCCAGAGGGGTTTTCATTTGCTGTTATATGGGGTTATTTACTTGAGGCTAAACCAGTAAAGTTGCAAAGAGGATGGCTTAAATGCTGGAGACATGAGCTGATATGTGTGGGTGGGGGAATATTTATTTGTGTCGCAAAGAGAATGGTTTAAATGCTGAAGACATGAGCTGATATGTGTGGGTGGGGCAATGTTTATTTGTGTTTGTAAAAGAAGTTGATGCTTCAAGGGATGCTGCTACTGCTAATTTTATTTGGAATGGAAAAGAGAATTAAGATATAGATATGTGTGTATTAGAAGCCTCAGATGTATATTAAGGTGTGATATGGGTGCTATTCTAAAGTTTCAAACTAAGTTTTTGAATGATGTTCTTAAAGTTGGGAATTTCCATACTTATAGAGGTAGCTAGTGTCGAACCTACACTAGTGCCAATATGGGTAAGTGCAGACACAAAATATATATAATTTAAAAGAAATTAGGGACAATGTGTGTAGGTGGTGCAAATGGTTAACATTCTAGTCCTCCTCTTAATCAATAGGTCGCGGTTAACTTTCCTTAAAAAAAAAATTCAGGGGTGCTACCTTCGAACGCCCAAATCCCATCACTAATTGTGCACCCACAAATCTAAAATCCTGGGTCTGCCATTGGATGACATGAATAGTACTTAAAGTGCAATATTAAACTAATTTAGAAAGAAAGATAGATGATTTATTCATATAAAATAAAACATTGCCTCGATGCTCCCAATGGCCAATAGAATACAAGTGACCAGTGGCGGAGCCGGGATTTAACATTTATGGGTGCATAATTAGTAGTGGGGTTTGGAAGTTCGGGGGTAGCGCCCCCGAATTGTTTTCTTTAAGGAAAATTTTAAATGCATTAAAAAACAAAAGAATATAAATAATAAAAGAAAATAAAACTTCAACTTAATTAAAAGGCAACTCACTCCTTTGTAAAGTTTAGGATCATAAATGAGGTTCAATTGGGAAATATTTCTAAAGAAATCAATTAAAACATAACAATATACTTTAATCCCATGACATATAGATATCCAGATGTTACACAATCAAATTTCAAAACAACATGGAAGGGAAAATTATTATGGTTTGGCATATGAGATAGAATATTAAAAAGTCAAATATCAACAATGGAGCAAAGGAGCATAAGGAGGAAAAACAAGAAATGTTGGGGGGAAAAAAAAAAGAAATGAGCTTTTATAAGGAGGAAAAACTTGGAGGAAAAGAAATGATCTACATGTGTTTCTCATAAGGAGTTTGGAAGCGGAAAAAAAAAACAAAAGAAATGAAAAGGGAGGGGGTTTGGAAGGGAAAAAAAAGAACCAAAAAAATATGAAAAGGGAACACGCGCTGGTTCGAACAGGGGACCTCTCTGTGTTTTGAGAACTGCTCTACCATTGAGCTATGGCCCATTTATCATAGTGGATTTCCGCTAAATAATATACATACCCTAAAATCTTATGTCTGCACTTACAGACACCTACCCCAACGTGACTCCGCCACTGCAAGTGACAATGATGTTTTTGTTATCTGGAGTGCGAAATGACATAAAATTGGTACTACAGATTATTGCTGAGCAACAAGGGGAAGTGATGGGGGTAAGAATGTCTTTTCATCTTTGTTGTACTTTGTACAAGCCTAGGGCAGGAGCAACTGCATTGCACAAACCAGGTATATTTGTCACCACAAAAGATTGAGATACTCCAAACTTCTCAACAAGGTAATAACTGAGATCATTACAAAGTCTCTCTTAGAGTATATAAGGAAATTATCTATTTAAAACTTAAATTCAATTATCGCCATTTGATATCCTGAAACCCCATATAAATATAATTTTACCATTTAGAAAGTCGAAGGTCAATAGAACTTGCAAAAAAGATCATATTTTGATGGATTAATTCTGAAAATTGTGTGGAGTAGAATGGGTTAGTCAATTTCTAAAGGCTAAATTGACAGAACATGCATCTTCCAAGGACTTCAATAGCTTATTTCGCTTACTTCTTAAAAATTGTCAATAATTAATACACAAGGAAAATTATCAAGAGCTTGATTTATTTTTAGAAAGGTAGTAAATCACATGTATCAAAAAGATGTAGTAATTAATTCAATGATTACGAGGTAAATTTTTAATTTTACTCTCATTTATGAATGAATATTTTTTAATTTTTTTCTTCATCTATTTTTATTGGTATGATTTATATAGATAAAATTGTGACAATCTCATTTGCTACCCTAAAGCTGAATTTATAGTTACATCCAAATTTTTTAGTCAAAAAATACTTATTAATAGAACTGATATTTAAAAAAAAATAAAAAAAAGCTGAATATTGATATTTATTTTTATATTAAATTAACTTATTTGAGTTAAAAAAAATTACCATTATCCATTTATAGGCATTGTGTCAGTTGGAGGTCTCACTTTCTGACAACTTTTTGGGCATCTTGGGGAAAGAAGACAATACACAAATTAGTCGCTAATTTCATTGAAAAGTTAAGTGCAATAAAGATTTTTTTTTAAATTTTTTTTAAGGAAAGAAATAAAAGTTCGTGAGAAGTGATCCTTTTTATAGGAAAGATCATGACTCATGATCAAGGTTGTCAAATTCATGAGTCAAAATAAACTCGTGACAGTGACATAAACTCGTATCGTGAACTTGAATTGTAAACTCGTAGGACTTTACTTTTCTTAGTAAATATGTATTATTAGTGTATAATTAACTAATTTGAATATAAAAATGACAACAATTTGATTTAAATATCTTTTAAATCCAAATAATTGAAATTAAATCCATCAACATTCATCATTTATCTTATTTAATAAAAAAAATTTCTATATATAGTTGCTGTGCATGATCAAATAAAAAAAATTAACATGAATTTTAGAGTAAGTTAATACGATTTTGTTAGATAGAAACGTAAAAACGGTAAACTTAGTGTATAAACTCGTGAGTTTAACCGAGTTTACAATTAGCACGAGTTTATCACTGATTCGACTTGTTTTTGTAAGCTAGAAGCCTAAAAACAATAAACTTGAAGAATCAATTCACAAATTTGACAACAATGTTCATGACATGAGAAAGGAAGCACACGTAGTACTTTCACTTTTCCTCGCCAAAAGCCATGTAATTTAAACACCACTTAGTGGTAGTCTTTCAATTTTCGTTGGATTCCTTTCTCATGAGTCATGATCTTTCCTATGGAAATGACCACTTCTCACGCACTTTAATTTCTTTCCTATTTTTTTTTCCTAAAAAAATCTTTATTGCACTTAACTTTTCAATAAAACTAGCTACTAGCTTGTGTATAGTCTTTTTTCCCCGGCATGCCCAAAAAGTTGTCAGAAAGTGAGACATCCAACTGACAAAATGCCTGTAAATGGATAATGGTAATTTTTTTTTAAAAAAAACCTTAGATAAGTTAATTTAACATGAAAAATAAATATCAAAATTAAGCTGCTGCTGCTTCTTCTTCTTCTTTTTTTTTTTTAAATAACAGTTATATTTATAAGTATTTTTTGACTAAAAAATTTGGATGTAACTATAAATCCAGCTTTAGGATAGTAAATGAGATTGTCACAATTTTATCTATATTAATTGTATCAATGAAAATAGATTGAGAAGAAAGAATTGAAAAATATTCATTCATAAATAAGAACAAAGTTAAAAATTTATCTCGTAATCATTGAGTTAATTATTATTACCTCCTTTTAATATGTGTGATTTAATTAAAAAAGACTTATAAATTATCAAGAGTTGATAGCTGGAGAGGTGGTTGCAAAAGGAGATACAGAAATCAGGATATCCAGTAATAGAAAAGCACAGGGTAAGTAAACTAGAGATGGCTTTCCTCATTTGCCTCTAATATCTGTTAGTTCTCTAATGGTTTTGATGATTACCAACACTTGCAAACAAAGTATGAAATTTTTCTTTAACAAGTTGAAAAACTTGCTGTCAAAGGAAAACTCAAGTTTTGGTTTCAAAACTCGAGTTTTGCCCTTGCAGAGAAGAACTCAAGTTTTCTGAACAAAGCAAAACCTCAGGTTTTCAGAGAACACTGCTGGAAAAAACAGTTTTTGGCATGAAAATCCGTCGCAAAACGAATTTGCGACAGATTTTATCCGTCGCAAATATCTGGTGGCAATTGCGACGGAATTTAAAATTCCGTCGCAAATTGTGACGGATAAAAAATCCGTCACAATTTGCGATGGATAAAAATCCGTTGCAGTTGCGACGGATTCAGAATCCGTCACAAAATTAATTAATTTTTATAAAAAAATTATAAATTTTTTATTTTAATTAATTTTTTATTTTTTTGTTTTAATTTTCTTTGAAAATTATATTGTTTTCCATTATTCTTTTAAAATTTATTTATTTTATTTTTTAATTTTGTTTAAAAATTATATAATAAAATATTTCTAAAAAAAGTTATATAACTTAAAAACCGAATCTTCATAACACAGAGTTTTACATAAAAAAGACAATATAAATATAGTGTTTCAACAGAGATGTACTAAAAAAGTAATCTAAACAGCAGCATTGTCATCATCATCATCATCATCAGCAGGATCACCATCAGGAGCCGGCATCGGACCCTTGTCTTTCATTAGGGTCATGATTTGAAGCTGCATCTATCTAACCATCTCTTGTGTCTGGTGGAGCTCATTGGCTGTCTCCATTTGTTGTTGCTTTGTCTGGCTCAGCTCAGCTGCTTGCTCCTCCACCAATGTCACCAACGTCTTCATCTTCTTCAACTCATCTGCCAAAACATTAGGAAATATAATTTTCTTTTTTGCACTTCATTTAAATGGATCAGAGAATGAAAATGTAACAATCAATATCAAATGTATTACGTTTACCTGTAGAAACACCTTCACTGCTGGTTGTGGAGCGCTTTGTTTGCCTAAGTCGGCTGGCACAGGAACCTAACTCGAAGACTCTACCTTTGCTGTTAAATCCACCTGCAGCCTGAAAGAATAGAGTCTCGTTATCGGGCTGGGAGGATGAGGGGTCGGTTCGACTCTGCGAGTCTCTCTCCTGTGTCAGTCTCAGATAGGTGTCCTATAAACAAAAAAATACATCACAAAAAAAGCCATGTCAAATGAAATAAACATGTTGGTGTGCGAAACAAAGAATCAATGCAATATAAATGTCTCACCGCCACTTGCTCCGACCTGGCGTTAATCCATATCTTCTCACCCTTTCAGTCTGCCGGGTATGGGTCCGCTCAAAGGCACGCCACTCAACATCTTCTGGAGGAACATCCCCAGACAGTGCCTCCAAACACATGAAAAATCGTTAACAAATTGTTTCAAGGTACAAAACATTGAATACTTTAATAGAAAATAATGTGTACTCACAATTTTTCGACAATGCTCACTCAGTGGAATGGAGCCGCCAGCATATGAAGGTCCCACCTGCTTGGCCCTATTCTGCTTACTTTTCTGACTTCCATTATTAAATTTCTCATCGTTCGCCCAATTTTGAAGTAATAGGCTTGCAGTCTCAGGGTCAATCCAATCTTGCTTGCCTGTACCCTTTCTCAATTTATGAAATCTCTTAGTCAACCACCGGCTTCCCTTATGGTTAAAAGCTTTTTTCAGTTCTTGACGATGTTCAGGCAACGTCATAAACTTATCCTGAAAATCAATAATGAACAATTAGTGCTCCAAATGTTAAAAATACTTAATCAGTTTGTATTTGGATAAGAAATTAATAACTATAAATCACTTAACTTACCAAAAACTCGTCGAACCATCTATTCCGAGTCAGCTTAGGAATGTCTTTCCACTTGCCCCAAGGCTCATTGAAATTACGGAATACTTGGGTTGACAAGACATTAGCTACCTGATTATAAGGCTCAAATCTGTAGAACAGAGGATATGATGCAAATATGAGCATACAAACTAAAGGTTAAAAATTGTAGCGTTATTAGTAACTTTATATGACTCACCCCTCGGTGCCGTCAGGACGGATCCAAAGCTTCCCTGTCGCAGGATCTTTCACTCCCCATATTGGTGTATTAGAGGAACTACCTCCTTTGTCGACCTGGCTATGAGGCGACGGAATGTGTTGAATGAAGGAATGTGAATTATTGAAGAGTTTGTACATAGATGGTTAAATAAAACTACACACTTGTAAATCAATCAGAAATGGTAAAGTAAACCTGGTGTCCCCCTTGCTGTGGATCACTGGAAGAAGACGGAGACGATGACATATACAACGACGGTGAAGTGGACAAATAAACCGATAGTGAAGATGACGTCTCAAATGGTGAAACCTCTGGGGAAGCGCCTCTCCCCCCTATGCCTACAAAGGGAGCAGATGGCGTTCCCCTACCCCCTCTGATAGGACGAGGTCGGGATCGACCACGACCACGCCCACCATCTGAACGTCCTCCAGGATGCTCCATCTCTGAACACTTACAAACATTATGTGAAAATATACATAAAAATAAGATATTTATTACTTAATATGACAATAGCGCAATTACGGAGTATGTAGTATAACAAATTGTCATAAACAAAGAACTAACACAAATCAATCGGATGATTCACGTTCTTCATCATTTGCTTGCATGGCTTCCTCTGGAGTCTCATAGTCGTCGAACTCAGATTCGCTATCAGAGTAAATCACTTCTGTCTCATCGTCTGATTCCTCACCATCAACTTGGATAGGAATCAACTCTAAGTTCGCAGCAGAATCAAACAGATTGCTTGGTACATCGTCGTAGGCAATGTTTATGGGCAGTACATGTTCCACATCAGCCAGGAACGGTTCCTTCATGCCGTCATTTGCTTCCGACTCTTTCGACTGAGGTATAATATTTCGTGCTTTGGTTTTAATAACTCCCACCCACCCTTGGCGGGATGTGGGGTATAATGTATATTAAACTTGTTCCGCCTGTTGAGCAAGGATGAATGGGTCATAACCAACCGTATATCTCCTTGTCCAGTGGATCTCAATATTTCCATGTTTGTCCACTTTTGTCCCACGCGGACTGTTATCAAACCACTCACATTTAAAAAGTATCACCACCTTGTCCCACTGGTAACTCAGCTGAATTATGTCGATTAACTTCCCGTAGTAGTCACTCTCCACCCCGTCAACTTGGTCACCTCAACAACATACACCATAATTGCAACATTGTGTATCTGCGTTCGCTTCAACAGTTGAAAATCGATACCCGTTGATTATATATTTGTTGCACCGGGTAACACTAATTGCAGCTCCATAAGATAAACTTCACGCCACTTTATTGGGATCTAATGGATGTGCTAAGAAGTAGGAGCGAAACCATTTTGGGAACTCAGAGTTCGTGAATTGATCAACTTGGGATTCCGACATTTCAGGATTTTTCGATCGGACCAAATTAGAAAAATAACTGCAACAAAAAATGAAGTTAATACTATAATACTTACCGTAACAGTGAAAAGAAAACAAATCTTACTTTAAGTATTGGGCGGCCTCTTCACAGTTGTTTAGAATGTACCACTCCGCTACTTGCTTATCTCTTCCTTCAAGAGTTGATCTCCAACGTTTTCCCACGACTCGGCCTGGAAAATCAAATATTGATTTTTGTTCGCTCGTATTACCGCCATCATCGTTGCGAGGTACCCGTCTCCATCTTGATGTCATTTCAGGGGGATAATAGTATGACGCAAATTTTGTGGCCTCTTCGACTAGATACGCTTCAGCGATAGATCCTTCAACGTGGGTTGGATTTTTGATTTTTTGTTTAAGAGTGCGTAAAAACCTACAGTGGACAATTAGAGGGTATTTATAAACTAAAGTGCGCGAAAGAAATAACTGCACGAAAGAAATATATATATTACCTCTCAAACGGATACATCCACCTATATTGTTGGGGACCTCCTACTTTTGCTTCGTAGGCCAAGTGAACAGGTAAATGTTCCATTGAGTCAAACATGCTAGGAGGAAACACCATCTCTAACTTGCATAGTGTTATTGGCATGCTCGCCTCCAGGTGCCGTAACTTTTCCACATTAAGCTCAGAAGCACAAATTTCTCTAAAGAACCTGGAAAATTCTGTTAGAATAGACCATATGTGGTTCGGTAATGCTTTGAAGGCCCACGGCAACAATCTCTGAAAAAAAACATGACAATCATGACTCTTCATCCCGAATAACTTCCCCTCGTGCAAGTTGACACATCTTTTCAAGTTTGACGCATAATGATAGCGACTTCGGCAAGTGCACCGGTCGTTATAAGTAATAAAGTAGTGAGAAAAAGATCGTCCCACGAGGAATAGTACTCCAATCACTAATTTTGCTATTTTTTGCTTTAGTTGGATGAATCGAGTAATATGGGGAAAACAGAATTTAAAAAAATTAAATAAAGAAAAAGAATCTAAAATCAAGAATTCAATAACAGTTGAAAAAGATAAGTAACTAAGAAAAACGCAGCTAGGGATGAGAATCCCCCTATGTTCCTCTAATAATTCAAATGGAATCCCTTATTGATTATTATTCTCTTGATTGACGATCAATTCTCTAAAGTTGGACTAAGTCCCAATGTCTTGATGCTACCTTAGTCCGTTATCTTTGAAAACAACCTAATGTCTTAGTATTGTTTGGAAAGATCATATTCTAATCCAGAATTATGAGATCGCATAAACTCGTAAGCCTATGTCTAGGTCATGCAACTCTATGATCAATTAACGGTTCTAGTTAAATGCACCAACATCTCTATTGTCATACACTAACCTATGAACAATCTAAAAGGTGATCAATCTTTAAGAAGGCTTTAAACAAAGATAATTCATTCAATCAAGAAAATAAAGAATCAATAAAGAATCCAAACAAATATTTTAGATTCGCATAGGGTTCATCCCCGCCCTAACTACAAAAGAAAACTAGCCAAGCATGGCTAGGTTAAAAAAAATAAAATAAAAGATGTAAAATCAAACTTGTTGTCGCGGCACACACTCCTGCGTCTCAATCTTCTTTTGCGTTTTTTTCCTCCTCTCTCTGCGTCGTTCTTGCTCTGCGTTCTTTTTTTTTTCCGTCGTGATGTGCGTTCTCTATTTAATCACCTCTCTCAATTGAATAGATATCCTTTTGCGTCTTGCGTGTTGGCGTCTCTGATGCAATATCCTTTCTAAATCTCTATCTGATTTAATTCAATATAATATAATAAGATATTATATTATCTTCATTTAATTCAATTCTTGCAAGAATATTTGCATCCACGTGATTCTCAATTGATCCAATTGACTCCTCCAGATTGCTTTTCTTTCTAATGCGTGGAGTCCGCGTCCTTTTCTTTATTCCAATTACTTCAATTTAATATAATATAATAATATATTATATTATATTATTTTCTATTTAATTTGTTGCCTTTATTGCTTTTCTAATATTTTCTCTTCTCTTATATCACATAATATCTCCTGCACAAATAAATAGAATATGAATAGATTTTCTGTTATAATATTCTTTTATCCTATATTTAATTAAAAGATAGATAAATATATAAAAGATAATTAAATAAGCACAAGATATTAGTAAAATCAATCAATATATTCCAAAATATATACTTATTTAATTATAAAATATCTACTTATCACATAACCGTCCGGGAGTTTCAGATCTTCAACCCATTGCAACAATTCTAAATTCTGCTGTTTGTTTAATGTGTACGGTGCTCTAGGTTTGGAAATCCGTCCCCTACCATTCTGCACCAAATGCAAAGCAGGCCTTCTACAAATCACTTCTATGTCCCGTCTTGCATTGATTGTGTCCTTCGTCTTGCCTTTCGTGTCCATCACGGTGTACAAAATATTGCAAAACACATTGCTCTCAATGTGCATGACATCCAGGTTGTGTCTTAACAATTGATCTTTCCAATATGGTAGTTCCCAGAAGATGCTGCATTTGTTCCAATGATGATCAACACCATATCCCTCGGGTTCGTTGGAAGCAACACCCTCTTCGACACTTTGAATATACTTGACCCTGTCCCATATTTCTTGGCCACTTAAACGACGAGGTTGATCTACTCGTTCAACCACATTTCGCGTGAAGTCTTTTCTATTTCTCCTATACGGATGGTCGGGGGGTAGGAATCATCGGTGCCTGTCAAACCAACAGACTTTGTGACTATGTTCCAAGCTAAAACCCATGTTCTATTCAAGACATACCGGGCATGCAAGCTTTCCCGACGTTTGCTAGCCACTCAACATCCCATATGCAGGGAAATCATTTATCGTCCACATTAAGGCAGCACGCATTGTGAAATTCTGACTCAATGATATATCATACGTTAGAACCCATTCACTCCACAACATCTTCAACTCGTCTATCAAAGGCTTGAGGTATACATCTATCTTTTTTTTGGGGTTGGATGGCCCAGGGATTAACGCGTTGAGGAACAAAAACTCCCTTCTCATGCACATAGAAGGTGGGAGGTTGTACGGTGTCACAATGACAGGCCAACAGGAATAATTTCTGCCCGATTTATCAAAAGGAGCGAACCCATCCGAGCGTAGACCAAGACAGACATTACGGGGATCCATAGCAAAGAAAGGATTCGCCTCGTCAAATTTACGCCAAGCTTCGGCATCGGATGGATGCGTCACAAAATTTTCATCCCTGTGATGCTCCCGGTGCCATCTCATGTGAGCAGCTGTTTGTTCTGATGCATACAATCTCTGAAGTCTGGGTACCAGAGGAAAGTAGTGCATCTTGTTTAACACTTGACGAGTCATTTTCCTTCCTTTCCTCACAACTTTATATCTGTCATGTCCACAGAATTTACAATTGATCAGCTCAGCATCATCCTTGTAATACAACATATATCCTGTAGGGCAGCAATGGATGTTTTCACATCCAAGCCCAAGCTCTTTCACCTTTTTTTTGGCTTGGTAAAAATCCTTCGGCAAATTATTGTCTTTGGGAACAACTTTGCTTATGATCTGCATCATTTCGTTGTAATTCCTCTCACTCATATGGTGATCAGTCTTCAAGCTTAGTGTTGCTAGGGTAGCCGAAAGCGATGAATATTCACTACTTTTAAAGTGTTCGCAACCTTCCCATATCGGACGTTGCGCTTCTTGAAGCATTTTATAGAACCTATCGGCGTCCGGATGAGGATCCTCTCCCATGTATGATGGTTGAGTATGTGTACCGGTCTCCTCTCCTATGTAAGACGATTCAGCATGAGTAACGGGATCAAAATATCTGCCGATGGACGGGGGCGGGGGAGCTGGGGCTAGGGGCACGGGAGCTTGGGGTTGGGGCGGGGACGGAAGCTGGGGGTGGGCTGGGGGAGTTGGGGGGACTCCGGGGCGGCGCTGGGACGAAGGGACGAAGGCGCGAGCTGGGGGCGGTGACTGGACGCGAGCTGGGGGCAATAAGGAAGAAGGTAAGTGATTTTACGACGGAAAAAAATTCCATCGCAAAATCAGCTTTTTGCGACAGAAATATATTTCCGTCGCAAAAAGAAAGTTTTTTGCGACGGAGCAGGCCCAGTTAGCGACGGATGTGAAATCCATCGCTAATTTTAGCGACGGATTCACATCCGTCGCACAAAGCGAAAAATCTGGCAGCCAAAATGGCCGCCAGTTAGCGACGGATTACATATCCGTCACTAAACTTAGCGACGGATATAGAATCCGTCGCAAATTTTGGCCAAAAAGGCCGCCAGTTAGCGACAGATTCTATATTCGTCGCTAATTCCTTAATTTTGCGACGGAATTTTAATTTCGTCGCAAAATTCCATGAATTTGTGACGGATATTATTCCATCGCAAATTCCGTCGCTATTTAGCTTTTTTCTAGTAGTGGAAAACTCCAATTTACAGGACACAGAGACTTCTCAGCATTTTCTGAAATATGCAAAACTCAAGTTTGCATGTGAAAACTCGAGTTTTGGTCTTACACAGAGTCTCCTAAGTTTTGAACTTTGAAAACCTCCAGTTTTAATGTTTTGAACTTAAATCGATTTTACACACCAAAGTCCAAAACTCGAGTTTTGAGAAACAAAACTCGAGTTTTCATCGTTGGTTTAGAAATTCAAATTTGACGAATTTGTAAAACCTTCTTGTTTGATCTTAATACTTTCCATTATTATTCTTTGATATTTCCAGCTGTGTTTAACCACTTTATTAGTGAATTTCAGATTAATTAGAGAATGTTTATTGAAGGTTTAAAGTAAAAGCAAAAAGTGATGTCAGCACATTAAATGCTAAACCCAGAAAGTTGCATTCTTTTGGGTAATCTGCCTGCACACGTTTAACAAAGAATTAAAGATTGTTTCTACATCTAGCAACTGCCATTCCAACGGATTTATTTTCAAGAAGTCAACTCTGAACTTCTGCACAGCTGGATTAAGAGAAAATTAGTGAGAGAAGAAGACCAAAGCTTACCCAGAACCTTGTCTAGTGAAGGCAATAGTTATATTGAAGATTACAATGGTCATTTAATGCTCTCTTGATATAAATAGAGCTGCATTCAAGTCTTCTCAACTAACACATTTGCTGAAAACAAATTGTTTTCAAGTCTACAATTATTTCCTTCAGTTTTCACTTGTAAAGTATCTTTAGATACATTAAGCTTCAATGTTTATCATTATCCACTCTTTGAGAGAGTTTCTGATTGTAAATCATTTATTGTAAAGAGCCACAAGTCTGGGGACTTGGTGGTTGGGTTCATTGATTGCAACTTGTAAGGGGGAGTAAGTTCTAGTGAGAGAATTACTCTTGAGTACAGAGTGTGTAATCAATTGTGATAGTGGAAAATCCTAGAGAGTCTGGGGACTGGACGTAGGTCAAGAGATTGGATCGAACCAGTATAAATCTTTATGTTTAGCTCTTCTTCTCTTCACTCTCTGTCCACTCTCTGTTTCACAGTTGAAAAACAGAGTACTTGCAAAAAGATTTCAAAATCCCCAATTCACCCCCCTCTTGGTGATTTAGCTCCACTTTCATTAATATCCACTGCCATCCTATGCCCTTGAGACGCCGCTGTTTTGAAACACAAAGCAAGCTGATGTCTCTCTCTCTCTCTAAAAAAAATTTTAGATACTGACTTGTACTAAAAAGATATTTTATGATACTAATTGTTACTGAAAAAATATTTTATCATCTTAAAAAATTATTTTGGGATCTTACAAAAATATCTTGTAGTATATTTTTAGTACCAGTAAGTACTCTAAAATAATTTTTCAACATCATGAATTATTTTTTCAGTACTAGTGAGTATTATTTTACTACCAGTTCGTACCCTAAAATATTTTTTCAAGATCCTAAAATAATTTTTCAAGATGATGAGATATTTTTTCAGTATCTGTTAGTATCATAAAGTATCTTTCTAGTACCATTTAATATCCTGAAATATTATTTTAAGATCTCAAAATAATTTTTCAAGTTTATGAAGTATTTTTTTAGTAACAGTTAGTATCATAAAGTATTTATTTAGTACCAGTTAGTATCTGAAATATTGTTTTCAAAAAGAAAAAAGAGAGAGAGCCACCAGCTTGCTTTGTGCTTCAAAATGGTGGCATTTCAGGGGTGTGGGACAGCAGCGGATATTAGAGGCAAAGGAGGAAAGCCATCTCCGAGTAAACTATACAGTCGTAATGATAGAAACTTGATATTAGCGAAGTGACAAATCCAAAGGTTTGAAGTAGTCCATTTGCTGAAACTACTTCCATGATCGGTAATTTGGAACATTTAGTTTAGGTTTGTATTGCTCATTCTGCATCCATGGAAGATGGGGTTAATTAAATATAGGGTTAAGGTGCAAAAATACACATGTGGTTTGGTCAAAAGAGCGTCCAATAGCATGTGCTTTTTCAGGTGCAAAAGTGACTATGTGGTTACAAAAGTGGAGCAAAAGTCACATCTGCTGTTAAAGTTGATGATGTTGACTGTGAAGTTAGACAATTTGACTAAAAGTGATGATGTGTATGCTGGTGGGTCCCACAGTGGTGTCCATATCAGCAACCCACAATCTCCATCTCCCACTTCCCAAAAACTCTCCATCTCCATCTTCTTCATCTCGACATTGTTGATGGTGGTGGATCTAAAAGTCTAACCACACTCATAAGGTGACTTGGCGGAGGTCAAACCCAAGATTATCATACAAATCAGGATGCAAAACCATTCCCAAAAAAAAATGAACTAGAGCACCACGAGGCAACTGGTGTAAGACACTTGCAGGTGAAGACGTTGTGGTGGATCATCGGCTAATCATCGTGGCCAGTCATCGAAAAAATGTCGCTCAATATGCCCATATGATCTCCCTTCACCGTCCATATTATCTCGACTTTGATTTTCAAACACGTTTTCTTTTTCATTCTTAATGATCCCAAATGAACTATGGAGGAAGAACTAGAAATACCCATCAGAGCATTACAGGAAAAAGAACCAAACAAAAAGGTTATTAGCAAGAGTAGGTTGAGAATGATTCGTTCAGCATCTAAAAGCCTTCCCTTTTGATTAATAGGACAAAATGAGGTTTTTCACTAAGGTCCTGAAAATGGAGCTGGATACCCAAGAGGGGGGGGTGAATTGGGTATCTTTAAAATTTTTGAAGAATGCTCTGTTTTAAGCTAGAGAAAACAGGGTAAATCAGAGGAAGGGAAGAAAAGCTTGCACAAGAGAATTTATCCTGGTTCGGTCTTATCAACTTGACCTACGTCCAGTCCCCAGACACTCTGGGATTTTCCACTATTTCGATTGATTACACACTCTGCACTCAAGAGTAGTTCTCTCACTGTAACTCACTCCCCCTTACAAGTGTTAATCAATGAACCCAACCACCAAGTCCCCTGATTTGTGGTTCTTTACAATCAATAATCAATGAACAATTAAAACTCTCACAAAGAATAGATAATGATAATCACTGAAGCTCACAATGTCAAAAGACAATTTACAACAGAAAATAGAAGGTAGGTGAGACTATTGAATGCTTGTGCATTTTCTGATGTTCTTAGTTGTTGAGAAGCCTTGAATGCACTCTATTTATACTTAGAGAGCATTAATTGACCGTTGTAGAATGAATCAAACCGTTGTAGGTGATTAGTGTTAACTTTGGTCAGCTTCTCTCTCTAATCTCTACTTAATCCAAATGTATAATTGATCTGAGGTGGCTCTTTGTGGATTTGCCCGTTGGAGAAGAGTTTTCTTGATGTAGTAATCATTCTTTACCGTTGTGAAGGCGTGCTCAGGTGGATTAACCAAAAGGAGGCTAATTTTTTGAAGTGCATTAAATGCTCTGAACACTTTATGCTTTTTGCCTTTGACCTTCATTAATCTTCTTCTAAGTCAACTGAAACTCACTTAGCAAAGTGGTTAAGCATAACTAAGAACATATAAGAATGATTAATGCAAGTATCTAAATCAAATGAATGTGTTTCACAAATTCGTGTAATTTGAAAATCAGTTTCAACGCCTAATACTCAAGTATGTCACTGTGTACTTGAGTCAATACTTGAGTATCCAAACTGATACTCGAGTATGCTTCTTCCAGAGGCAAATCATCGTGACTTGAATTTGAAAACCAATGTCATTACTCGAGTATGTAAGTCTATACTCGAGTTTTGAACTGTTCAATGTGAAAACTTGTTTAAGTTCAAAACCTCAATACTTGAGTATTCATTCCAATACTTGAGTATTCAAATCATTGACAAATGGATAACCTCTCTGTATGGCCAATACTCGAGTTTGCAGACCAATACTCGAGTATTGATTTAATTTCAAAATTTGTGAAGTTTTTCCATGTTAATACTTGAGTATTCAAATGAATACTTGAGTATTCATAAACAGATGTTTAGTTGAAAAACTTTGTAAGAGCCCAATACTCGAGTATGTAAAACCTATACTCGAGTTTCTAACAGTTATAAAAGTTTGAAGGCTCTCTGTAAGGCCAATACTCGAATATACAAATGCCAAACTCGAGTATTCACTCAAGATGAAAAATTGTTTGCTCTCTGTAAGTCCTATACTCGAGTATTGCTCCCAATACTTGAGTATTGACTCAGCTTGAAAAACTTGAGTGCTCTCTGTAAGTCCAATACTCGAGTATGCAAACTCAATACTCGAGTATGCACTCTGGACAAAAACTTGATTGCTCTCTGTGACTCCAATACTCGAGTACTGCTTCCAATACTTGAGTATTGCTTTGTAAAATGCATTTGAGCAATCCACTGTCAACTCAATACTCGAGTATACAATCCAATACTCGAGTTTCCAATTGACAGATGATTTTTAGCAAATGTGGAAACTTCAAAACATGCTTACAATTGTTGATTATCATCAAAACACATAGAGAACTAACAGGTCCTACCTGTTTAACTTCACAACCTAAGGTGAAGACATTATACGCCTTTTAATTATTCAATTTTAATTCAAACAATCTCAAATTTACTTTTAGAATATCAAAGAGATGGTCTTGCAAAACACATTGACGAGGAAAAAAAACACACATCTAACAAACACAGGATGTCCCACCGAAGTAGATCAAGCCACTCATAGGAAACAATAAGGACCATTTACCGAAATAAACTAATTTCCACTGAGATTCAAATTCAATTATCTTAAAATCTTGGATGCTGGATTACTATCTTACACAACATTAGCAGCGAAAAGATTACCATCGATTCAGCTGAAGGAGAACAAAAGGGGATCTCAACGCAGTTGGAGTCATGTGCGGGGCAGATACAAAGGCTATTGTAGTAGAGGGACACTCGACCGCCGGTGCCGACAATGCCACCTACTGTGTCTGGCGTGGGTACTTCCACATGCTTTCTTGAACGGTTTCGTCATGATGAAGAAGATGAAGATTGCGTCGATCGCCATCGTGATGAAGAAGATGAAGATAGAGGGTTTCTGGAAAGTAGGAAGCGGGAGATTGAGAGTTGCTGATATGGACACCACTGTGGGACCCACCAGCATACACATCATCACTTTTAGTCAAACTGTCTAACTTCATGATCAACGTCATCAACTTTAACGGCAGATGTGACTTTTGCACTACTTTTTTAACCATATAGTCACTTTTGCACCTGAAAAAAGCACTTGTTGTTGGGCACTCTTTTGACCAAACCACATGTGTATTTTTGCACCTTAACCCTTAAATATATAAATTTAACACCATATACCTCATATTACTGTCCCAAGTAAGCTAAGAATTAAAAGAAACAATATGAACAAACCTATACATCATATTTATCACTGTTCTTGAACTTCTTCTCTAACTTGATCATTGATATAGAGTCCCCCAAGGTCCCCAAGCTCATACAAATTTTAGAACACGCCATAAATATGTTAACAGAGAGCAGAGAAAGTTTTAAAGTATCGAAAATAGAAAGGGAAGCCACAAACCTCAACCAAGGTGCTACTCACTGAGGAACCCATCCAACAAAAAAGTCATATTCAGCCGGGTAACTCAGTACGTTCTTTATTCTGTAGTTTCACAAAAAAAGAGAAAGTTTCATATGAATAATTCAAGGAACAAACTCAACTTAATAGGGAAACATTTTGAGTTCTACCTGGTCGATGCTTGGCACACAAATTGATAAAGAAACAAAAAAGTTGATAGCAATGCATTTTTGGACTGTAAATATCATAAGAAAGAGGAACAAAATAAGAAGGGGAGTGAAGATATTAAAAAGGAGGAATATCACAAATAAAGCTTTTACCTTTGCGAACAAAATTAAAGGAATGGGAGTTCCACGTGGACCAATAGATTGCAGAACATTGACAAACTGCATATTAAATTAAATTTGAGAGGAGACCAATAACTTGCATAAAAAATGTATTGAAACTTCCTTTTACAATTTACTTTCCAGTTTTGTCATAGTAGAAATAGAGAATAATATCCACAATAACATAAATATATGATATTCTTCATTTAAATAAATCACGAGTTGTATTGAAAGAATAGGGGATTAAGAGAATACAGATAAGTAAAAAGATTCAATCCATTTATATAAATTACAAGGAGTAAAATGATGTTATCTAAAGGCTAAATTGGTAGAACACATATCTTCAATGTTAGATATATCTTACTTCATTTACTTCTTAAACACTGACTTATTTGTTAGTGCAGGTTAATAGATATACTTAGTAGAGTAATTTTTTGAAACTTGCTCTAAGTATTTGTTTTCTGATACTTTTAAGTACAGAAGTAAAGAATAATATTCATACCTGTGGAAATATCAGATTCTATTCATTTGAGTAAATCAAGACTTATCCTAGAAGAAAGTGAAATTAATTAAGAGGATGAAGATAAGTAAGAAGACAATATTGAAAAATCCATTTAAAATAAACTACAAGGAGTAAACTCACTCAAAGAAGATAAACAAATGCATAGAATAATTATTTCGTGATTAAACAGAGTAATTTAACCTTGAATAGAAGAAAAAGCTTCTCCAGCCAAAATGGTTGAAGTCATCACCATGAGACACCAAAAGTCTTGAGTTGCTTGTCCATTTTATGATTGTTGAATCATTAATGGAAATTACGTCACACAGGAAGTTCGACTTGTTGGGATAGGGGGCATGGGAGGGATAGGCAAAACAACCCTTGCTTGAGCTATACTTGAGAGATTTTTGTCTGGATTTGCTAGTTACTGCTTCTTAGAAAACATGAGAGAATAATCAACCAAGGTTGATGGTCTTAATTCTTTACGTATGAGCTTCTTTCTAACCTATTAGGCCAAAAAGATCACAAGAATAACGCATTTAGATGGTTGCAACGGAAAAAAAGTCTTAATTGCCCTTGCTAACGTGGACAATCCAAAGCAACCAAAAGATTTGGTTGGACATCTCCAATTGGGACCATGCAACAAGGTCATTGTGACAAGTAGGGACAAGCATGTCTTTGGAGTGGAGGGATTCATGATCAATTCATACATGGAGTCCATGAATTCAATTTGGAAGAATCATCTGAACTCTTTAGTATACATGCCTTCAATGAGATCAGAGTCAACCTAAAATGGGATATCAAGAGCTATTAAAAATGACAGCGGCCATTGCTAAAGGAATTCCTTTAGCTTTAGAAGTTTTATGCTCCTATTTTCATTCTAGAGATAAAGTATATTGGGAAAGTGAGCTTAGCAAACTCAAGAGGTATCCCCATGAGCAAATTCAAAATATATTGAAGATAAGTTATGATGGACTGGATCTTATAGACAAGGAAATATTTTAGACATTGCATTTTTTTTGTGGGTGACAGAAAGTATAACGTCACTTGTGGGCTAGAGGCTTGTGGTTTCAAAGTGGTTAGTGCAATGCAAAATAATCTTATAGATAAATCTCTCATAAAGTTAGATTCGATTGGTCGTATTGTAATGCATGATTTGATATGAGAAATGGTTGAGCAAATAGTTTGTGGAGAAAGTATGAGACATCTTGAAAGACGTAGCCGACTAAAAGATGTAGATGAAATCCATGATGTATTGAAAAGTGTTCGCCTCGCAAGTGTACGAGTTTCGCAAGTAATAAAGTGATAAGTAAAGTATCATTCCCACGAGGATTTGTATAACAAATTGGTCAAGCAAGAGGCTTAATGAATTCAATCAAGTTGAGCTAGAACAAAGTTTGGATGTGGAATGACAATTTTTAAAGACTTTTTCTAAAACTAAAAATTGATAAAGGTAAATGACTTTTGACTTCAAGGATAATAAAGCCTAGGATTCTTCTTCTCCTTTTGTATTTCATAAAACTTGGTTAACTTCCTCTCTAGTAGCATTTCCATACATATATGTGTTAGTCTAGGATTCAAAAACACTTGAAACGCTCTCTCAAGTCAAAATCAAGTTTCTCTTCTCATTAAAATGCACAATCTCTTGCTACAATTAGTGAGAATCAATATTTAAACAACAACCCTAATGTGAGAATGCAATGTTAGTAAATATATCTCTATTTTACCAACAATCTATCTATTTATCAAGTAAACTTCAAAACAAACATGATTTCAATCAAGTTCTACACCTAGATTAGCTCTCTCGAGTCAAAACCTATGTGAATAAATCATCTAAATGGAGGCCAATCGCTTAGAAGCATTAAGCCAAGATTGAAATCAATACACACACACACACACACACACACACACACATATATATATATTTATCTACCAAAAGAGAGGAATATTTAAGTATTAATCCATACAAAGGTAAGAAGAACCCTAGAATGAAAGGTTTAGCTACTCATGTTCAAATTCAAAGAGATTCTAAGTAAAGAAACTGAATATATGAAGAAACTAGGAAGAAAAGAGGATGAACCAAGGTGAAATCCCTAAAATCTCTCTTAGGTTGAGCACCCAAGCCTCCAAAATGCTCCAAATCTCTCTCCCAAGCTCTTCCCTTGTGTGCCCACTTATTTCCTTAGGTCAAGAGTGTGTTTTTCGGCCCTTCCCTTTAGGTTAAATAGGGTTTTTCTGTTTCTGAAATATAAAACGCGCAGCTGTACTTTTTGCACTTTTTCACGACTGGCTGCGGCCAGTTGTGACTTTCCTTGGCCACTACTTACTACGGCCAGTTGTCAACTTGCTGCGGCCAGTTGTACATGTTCTTCTAACTTTGAACTGCTTCACTCCCTTTATTTCTTTCCTTGTTTCTTGGTTCTTATAGAGCTTCAAAACTTGTCTCCATGCTTCCGACAAAAGAGGAAGCAATTATCAATTCTCAATTGAATCATAAACTCTATAATAACAAGAATTTCTTTGATTTTTACCTTATACTTTGATATGCACATTTTCCTCTATAACTTCATTTCTAAGCACATTTTGAACAAAAAATAGGTAAAAAGAGAGAGAAAATGTGCTGAAATGTTGTCAATTTTTAAGAGTTAACACAAAGTAACATGGTATGGGAAAAAGATACATCAATTTATTTCTTTTACTTTTATTTTTGAAAGTTCTTTTAAAAGTTTAATATTTGTTTCATTTTATTTTTGTCTAGGGAACAGATGGAATTGAAGGCATTATATTGGAAGTGACTCAAATAAACTATGTACAAGTGGAACCTGACATTTTTGTAAAGATGAAAAAATAAAATTCCCAAAATTTTTCTCTTCTACATTTTGGTTGCCTCACGGTGGGACATATGTAGATCTTCTTTCTGATCCTGACTCTTTTTCTAATAAATTGAGGTATCTTCACTAGGATCATTATCCATTAGAGACTTTACCATCAAGCTTTTATCTTGAAAACCTTGTTGAACTTCACATTGAAAGAAGCGATGTTAAAAGGCTTTGGGGTGGAAAACAAGTACGTAGGTTCTGCCATATATTTTATATTTCTTCAACCTAATTAAATTTATTAGGGCTTTTTCATTTTGGTGACTGTTTTATCTTCATTGTGACCATAGAATCTTGGAAACCTAAAGAAAATAAATTTGAGTTATTCTGAACAATTGATAGAGTTGTCTGATCTCTCAATGGCACACAAGTTGAAAGTGTAGATCTCTAATATTGTGAAAGTTTGAGGAGTGTTCATCCATCAATTTTGTCTCTCCCCTATATTATTAAATTGAACGTATCCTGTTGCTCAAAATTAGAGAGTATTGAAAGTGAGACTCATTTAGAATCTTTGTCGTACCTTGGTGCTGCCTGTTGTTGCCTCAAGAAATTATGCTTGTCATCAAACAAATTGAGTTATTTATCTCTTCAAAAAACTAAAGTCGAAATATTGCATTTTTCTTAACATTTGAGATTTGTCTCTAAATACAAAGATGATATATTTAAGAATAATAATAGCAGTGAAAAACACATAGTAACAGCGTCAAAATCAGTAATCAAAGGCTCAAAGCTGTGAAGAAGAGCTGAAAAGACATAATTTGTTTCCTTCACCGACGCCAATCAATTAGTTTTCTTTTAATGTGTGTATGTAATATTCACAAGTGTTCATGCTGCTACTATTCCCGCTAACAAAAAATGACACTCGCATAATCATATATAGTTAACATTTTTTCCAATTCAGATTATTGATTATTAGATATCAAAGCATTCATATTAAATATACTGAGAAAAGTGTAAATTTAAGTGATTATACAATAGCTTTAACAAATTTTTAATATTTTGTATTTGATGTTTTTGTAAATTAGCCCGGGCTTCTTTCTTGTGGTGAACAAGGATCAGCACGGACGCCTCCTTGATAATGCTAGGCTTGAAACTGAGGTAAGATTGAGTCTTGAGTTGAGTTGAATTTTTGTTTGAACATCAAATTATCTGTAGTTAGCATTTTTGTTCAGCGTTTATTTATAATTATACCGAGGAAATAGGAAAATTCTAGCCCTATTTGCAAGTAGATAACACATGCAAGAAATTAATGTTTGTCCAGGTCTTTTCTTTTCAACGTACTCATGCAGCGAGGTTTTCCTAGAATACCAAATACTAATAATTTACACCATAGCTTTGATTTTTCAACAACAATCAAGAACCCTATCTACCTCTATCTGCATCCGTCCCTTATCACAACTTGGGATCTCATTACAACTTCGTTCCAACTGAGAAAATTGCACCAAAATCTCATTATATTAGTTATCTCATCCCTGTTCTATCTTTTGTTGGCCGTACAAGGACATTAAAAACATGTAGCCATGAAAAGCAAATCATTACTTCTGTTTTGTTTATAGTCAACATCAAGTTTTCTTTAATTAAGACTATTTGCTTGTTGGTGGTTCAAGCCATCGGGAATTACATTAAATTTCAAAACTACAAGAGGTAAAAATATAACTTTTCTTAATGTGTGCACGTCAACAATTTCTCTAATAATTACAATAAAATTAATATGCATATATTTTTATTGACTGAATTTACAATATCAACTTAAAATAAACACACTTCTTGTGTATATGAAAAATACTTTTAAATTATTATCTATTGCATGTTTTGCGTAGGAAAAAATAGCTAAAAATATATAAATTTTAAGATGATGTTGAGCTATTTTATGATAATTAAATTATTCATCTGTAGGGAGTATGAGAGGATAAGAGGTATAGAGAGTGGCCAAAAAAAAAAAAAAGGACTAGAGGTAAAGAGCAATAATGAGTGAAGGGAGGAATATATGGTTAGAAATGAATTACTGGGAAAATTGGGGAAACTCCTGATCCATAATATTTTATTGTTCCAATTGACCTAATAAATTCTTATATACAAAATGTATCAATACTATGCAAATTTTATACAACATTATATTAATATTCATTATCAGAATGGTATTCATTTACCAGTTGTATATGTAATGGCACAGAGGAATCTTAAAAGGGTTGGCATGGAAGGTTTTACATCACTCATGCACCTGCCAGATGATTGCCTTGCCTTTATTTTTAGTTGTTTAAATAGTAGCATTGATCGGCAATCATTTGGATTGACTTGCCATTGGTGGCTCCAGATTCAAAATTTGAACTATTGATCATTGTAGTTCCGTCCATTCGCCATCCATCTGTATCAGTTGTTAAGCCGCTTTCAACATTTAGAATCATTATGTTTATCCACAGACATAACTGATTCAGGATTTACCTTCGTGCAAAGCTATGGTTCAAATTTATAGAATCTTGATCTGCATTGTTGTTCCAATGTCATTGACAATGGTCTACCCTTGGTTGCTTCCGGTTGGCCCTTGTTGACGGTAATTAGCCTCTATTAGTGCCTCAAAATTACTGATAATGGGTTAGAGACTTTAGCTAATGGTTGCCCCTTGTTGAAGACAATTAGCCTCTTTTGGTGCCTTTAAATTACTGATTATGGGTTAGAGACTTTAGCTAATGGTTGCTTGTCCTTGAGATATGTCAACCTCTCATATTGTTTACAATTATCTGACAACGTATTAAAAGCTCTCACGCAGAAGTGCCGCCAACTTCAGGCGGTTAAGATATCAAACTGTGATGGTATTGCTGGTGTGGGCTTTGAAGGGTGTTTGGAAACTCTAGCTTATGTTGATGCTGATTCTTGTAATCTTACACCAGATGGGATAAAGGGGATTGTTAATGGTGGTGGACTAGAGTATTTAAATGTTTATTTTTTATTTTGGTACGTATCCTTTTGGAGATCCCACATCATCAATAGGATTGTCCTCAAACCTCAAATTCCTCAACTTTGGGATGTCCATTACTTGAGGAAAATCCCTTGGCGGTCGTGATGATCGATGCGTCACAGACAGACCTGCGCATCCCAAAGTTGAGGTTTGAGGAGAATCCTATTGATGCTGTGGGATCTCCAAAAGGATACCAAAATAAAAAAGAAACATTTAGATACTCTCTAGTCCACCACAAGTAACAATCCCCTTTATCCCATCTGGTGTAAGCTTACAAGAATCAGCATCAACATAAGCTAGAGTTTCCGAACACCCTTCAAAGCCCACACCGGTAATACCATCACAGTTTGATATCTTAACCGTCTGAAGTTGGCGGCACTTCTACATGAGAGCTTTTAATATGTTCTTAGATATTTGTAAACAATATCAGAGGTTGACATATCTCAAGGACAAGCAACCATTAGCTAAAGTCTCTAACCCATAATCAGTAATTTTTGAGGCACCAAAAGAGGCTAATTGTCATCAACAAGGGGCAACCATTAGCTAAAGCCTCTAACCCATTATTAGTAATTTTGAGGCACTGATAGAGGCTAATTACCGTCAACAAGGGGCAACTAAAAGCAGCCAAGGGTAGACAGTTGTCAGTGACATTGGAAAAACAGTGTAGATCAAGATTCCGTAAATTTGAACCATAGCTTTGCACAAAGGTAAATCCTGAATTAGTTATGTCTGTGGATAAACATAATGATTCAATATGTTGAAAGCGGCTTAGCAACCGACTGAGATGGATGGTGAATGGATGGAACTGCAATGATCGATAGTTCAAATTTTGAATCTGGAGCCATCGACGGCAAGTCAGGCCAAATGATTGCCAATCAATGCTACTACTTAAACAACAAAAGATAAAGGCAAGGCAATCATCTGGCAGGTGCCTGATTGATGTAAAACCTTCCATGCCAACCCTTTTAAGATTCCTCCGTGCCATTATATATACAATTGGTAAATAAATATCATTCTGATAATGAATATTTATATAACGTTGTATAAAATTTGCATAGTATTGATACATTTTGTATATAAGAATTTATTAGGTCAATTGGAACAATAAAATATTATGGATAAGGAGTTTCCCCAATTTTCCCAGTAATTTATTTCTAATCATATATTCCTCCCTTCACTTATTATTGCTCTTTACCTCTCATCTTTTTTTTTTTTTGGCCACCCGTTTTACCTCTCATCCTCTCATACTCCCTACACATGAATAATTTAGTTATCATAAAATAGTTCAACATCATCTTAAAATTTATATATTTTTAACTATTTTTTTCTACGCAAAACACGCAATAGATAATACTTTAAAAGTATTTTTCATATACCCTAGAAGTGTGTTTATTTTAAGTTGATATTGTAATGTCAGTCAATAAAAATATTTGCATATTAATTTTATTGTAATTATTAGAGAAATTGTTGACGTGCAAACATTAAGAAAAGTTATATTTTTACCTCTTGTAGTTTTGAAATTTAATATATTCCCGATGGCTTCAACCACGAACAAGCGCGTAGTCTTAATTAAAAGAAGACTAGATGTTGACAATAAACAAAAGAGAAGTAATGATATGCTTTTCATGGCTACATGTTTTTAATGTCCTTGTACGACCAACAAAAGACAGAACAGGGGATGAGATAACTAATATAATGAGATTCTGGTGCAATTTTCGCAGTTGGAATGAAGTTGTGATGAGATCCCAAGTTGTGATACGGGACGGATGCAGATAGAGGTAGATAGGGTTCTTGATTGTTGTTGAAAAATCAAAGCTATGGTGTAAATTATTACTATTTGGTATTCTAGGAAAAACTAACTGCATGTGTACGTTGAAAAGAAAAGGCCTGGACAAACTTTAATTTCTTGCACGTGTTATCTATTTGCAAATGGGGCTAGAATTTTCCTATTTCCTCGGTATAATTCAGTGGCGGACCTAAAAATTTTATGGACGGGGGGCGAAAATAAAGAATACTACATCATAATAAAAGTACTTTTTTTTTTGTCGAAATAATAAAAGTACTTAAAACATAGCACAGATATAACATTTAAAAAAAAAAACTCCACAAGTGGCAGCATCCGCTCATCTATTTTTATGCTAATCGAGGTCTCAAAAAGTTTTTTTCCCCCAACAAGTACAAAAGAGCTTTACTGCTTTTCAAGGTGAACTAAAGTGACAGAATGAGAACTAAAGAAAGAGTAAAATACTCCACCGTGAACAAATATTTCTCAAAACAATGAAGCACATGATACTCCACCGTGGTTTCTTTTGTTGCAAAATATCATGTGCTTCATTGTTTTGAGAAATATTTGTTCACGGTGGAGTATTTTACTCTTTCTTTAGTTCTCGTTCTTTCACTTTAACTCACCTTGGAAAGCAGTAAAGCTCCTTTGTGCTTGTTGGCGGAAAAAAACTTTTTGAGACCCTGATTAGCATAAAAATGGATGAACGGATGCTGTCACTTGTGGAGTATATTTTTTTTTTAAATGTTATATCTGTGCTATGTTTTAAGTACTTTTATTATTTCGACAAAAAAAAAAGTAATTTTATTATGATGTAGTATTTTTTATTTTCGCCCCTGTCCATAAAATTCTTGGGTCCGCCACTGGACAGATGTAACTGGAGTTTCCTATGGGGTAATACGGAGGACTAGTGGAAGGTAACCCTAGTTGCATGGGTCTCTGTCATGCCAAAGATTAGAATCGAGCCTATCTTATGAAGATCAGTTGGCGTTTATCCACAAGAAGGGATGATTTGTGGGTGAAGGTTATCAGAAATAAATATAATTGTGGTACTGATAAACTTCCAAGGATTGAAATGAATAAGCCGGGTTCAAACTTGTGGAGTGGAATCAAGAGAACAAGGGGTAATGTGCAAGAAGGAATTGAGACTTTAGCAACTGGGCCATTACGATGGAAGTGGACCAAAAATGGGGAGATCTCAATGAAGTCAGCGTATGACTCTTTAAACAATGATGTGTCTTATCCTAATAGTTTATGGGGTAAAATCTGGAAATTAAAGGTCGTCCTGGAACGATGCAAAATTTTCACCTAACTTGTAATGCATAGAAGACTACTAACTAACGCATCCAGGTTCAAGAGAGGACTGAGCAGTGACGGCCGGTGTCTCGTCTGCAAGGCAGATTTAGAGAACCTCAAGCATGTTCTTCACAACTGTCTGATGAGTATATATTTTATGATTAAATAGGTATATATTTTATGAGAATTAATTGGAATTATTAATATTATATGCCTATTTAATTATCTTTTATGAACTTTTCCATAATTGAATCAAACTTGGGATCAAATAATAAATCGACATAAAATCTATTCATATCCTATTTTTATTGTGCAGAAAATATTAGCTGATTTGGAATGAAGTAGAAAAGGCAATAAGAGGATATGCAATTAGTCAAATTCAGTGGTCTCACGCAAGAAAAATAGAAACAAAATCAATTTGCGTAATCTGATGGAGTAAATTACAAGATATGAGATATTTTTTTTATAAGGAAAGGAGAATCAATGACCCAAGACCTAAATTATTATAAATAAGGAGGCAGAGACAAGAAAGAGGATCAGGGAAGAAAAGATTGAAGAGACACAGAACGAGAAGGAACGAAGGAGCAGAGGAGCAAAGGCTGAGCGTTTCAGTTCTCTTCATCATCTCCACAGAAGGACGGAAGGACTGTGGAGGCGACGGAGAATTTTTCTTTCCTCTCTTTCCTTCTTCTTTGAACCTGAATTTTCATCTTTTTTTTGGATTTGAATAAAGCCATGTGTGGCTAGTTGGTTTTTCAACCTAGAGTACTATGAACTTGTTTGAGGCTTAGAAATTGTTCCCACTCATTAGTTTTGCTTTATTTTAATCAGTTTATTTTTGATCTTGTTTTTATTATTTATTGCTTAGTGATTAGCCACCATTAAGCATGTTTTGGGAATTTAGGATTGAACTTGACGAAGGGAATCTTAAATTGACCTTGGGATTAAATAATGTGGAATTAGATTTAAATTTAACGTGAAGTTAGGTTTTAGTCTAATTTGCGCCTAGGATAGACATATACCTAGAAGCTCCGCATAATCAAATTAGAGTGAGCCCGATTTAAATTGCATCTTAATTAATTATGTGAGGCATTGCATAATTATTTGAGGTAGGTGTATAAGTGGACCGACAGGCACTTATAAACATTAATACTCTAGATTAGCTGATCAAGTTAAGTCAAAGTTAATTTTGTGGGGATAAAATCTAGGAATCAAATAAGGGATTAGTGACTCTAGGTTGCTCGTTTGATTAGTAGTAGGTTGTTAATTTTAATTTTAGTTTTAATTTCTTTTCTCTAAATTAAATTTAATTTGATTTGCTCAACTTAAACGAAATTGTAAAATTAATGCTTAACTAAAGTTGTGATACTAAGTCCTCGTGGGAACGATACTTTTCTTATCACTTTATTACATGATACGGCCCGTGCACTTGCGGAGTTTTTAGGCTTAAAGTTTTGCCTTATCACTGTCCAGAGACTCTTGAGCTTTGAAAGCATGTGGTGCCCCAGTGTTTATGGTGCAAGTTTAGCTCACTAAATTTTGAGCATTGGCTTTGATGGAATATTACTTACAGTGGTAGGGATAGTCAATCAGAGGATTGGAGACATCGCTTCGTCATTATTTGCTAGTGGCTCTGGCGACGTCGGAACACCTTTATATTCGAAGGGAGGACAATTCTGAATCATTCGCTGTTGCTCAGCGTCAACGCTAACAGTAGCAGCCTGCAAGACGCACTTAATCGTTTTGCCTCAACTAACCGAGGCACACGTGGTACAGTTGCACATGGGCCACGTTGGACGGCTCCACCAACAGGTTGCGTGAAGGTCAACACAAATGGCGCTTTCTCGCACTTAGGTACTGGTATCGCTTGCGGCGGAATTGTTGGTGATGCACATAGCACATTCCTGAAAGGGTTCATGTTTAAAGGGGTAGAAGGAGATAGTTTGTCAGCTGAGCTATGGGTCTGCCTTCATGGCCTCAGATTGGCATGGGAATTGGGCTACCGACAGGTCATCTTGGAGTCCGATTCTGCAGATGCCATTGAGTTAATAAAGCAGGAGCCGAACGAACTGCATGAGGATCGAGGTATTATTGTAGAGATACATCGCTTGATGGAGAGGGACTGGAGGATTGAAGTGGCTCATAAAAGTCGATGGGCGAATGGTTCCGCGGATCATCTGGCCAAAGCCAGCCTTTTAGCTATGCCAGGCTTTCATGTGCTTGGGACTACTGATAGGGAGCTTGAACGCCTGCTAGCTACGGATAATTCTTAGATTTTTATATGGCTGCCTCTTTGTATCAAAAAAAAATAATAATAATTTAGGATACTGAATGGGATTGAAAAAATTCTTCATGATCTTAAAAAAATATTTTAGAATCTTGAAAAAATATTTCAGAGTACTGACTAGTACTAAAAGGATACTGACTTGTATTAAAAAAATAATTTATGGTCCTTGAAAAAATATTTTAGTTACACAAAATACTACTAAAAACATAGTTTAGGATATTTTTTCAAGATGCTTAAATAATATTTTAAGACCATAAATTATTTTCTCAGTACAAGTTAGTGTCTTTTTAGTATCAGTCAGTACCCTAAAATATTTTTTTAAGATCCTGAAATAATTTTGTAAGATCATGAAGAATTTTTTAGTACCATTCAGTATCCTGAATTATCTTTTTACTACACGGTAGTATCCTGATTTTTTTTTTTTACTTACAGAACCAGCTGGTGTGTTTGTGTTTTGCTTTTAAAAAGAAAAAAGAAAAAGAAAAAAAGAAAAACGCTGTCGTTTTTCTTCTGGGTTTGCACCAAAGCATATAAACGCAGCTCAGCAGCTGCATGCCTATTGCCTAGCATCTACACAAGAGAAAAGAGATCTTGCCCAGAAAATCCAATGACAGACACATACACAGGTATGCATATGTATACACACACAGACATGAAATTAACAGTTGGTTATTGCCACACTGAAGAGTGAAGATGAGAGCATTCTATTGTTGAAGGGGATAGATAGGGTTAAGTGGGGGTGGGGTGGATATGGACCACGGTGACGGCGGTGGTCAAAGTGGTGGTGGTGGTGGTGGAAGAGGAAGCGGTGGTCATGGTGGTGGCGGTGGTATATTGGTTAGGAAAAGAAACAATGGAAGTCGTTCAGGAATAAATATTTGTGTGTGTGTGTTTTTGGCGGTGTTGAAGAAGCTAGAAAAAGAGAATAAGTTTAGGATTTATAAAGATCTAAGCTTTATTTTACAAGGGTTTTTAAGCCTTTTGGGTTTCTTGCATTTATTAAGCATCTCTTTCAATATAATATCACTATTTGTGAAGGAAGAAGCATACCATTTTAATGTCAAGGATATCTAGGGTTTTATATTCAGATCCTCCTTTGGGAACACCAGACCCGTTGAGTAGAAAAAAACTGAAAAACTTTCACGAGAGAAAAGGGAATAAGGAAGGAAATTTAAATGGAAGGAACTGTGAGAGCGTTAACGGAGAGTAGCCTTGAGGGTCTGCTCGCCACGGACATAGAAGTGTTCCGGCAAGTGCTGTTTTTTTCATTTGTGGTTGGAAGGTTTGATCTTGATGGGTTTGGGAGGTTTCTGAGGAGGAAGATTTAGAGATCAGAGGCTAATGATGTGAGTGAGTGAGAGAGAGAGATACAAGACGAGAAGGATATGAATAAATGAGTGAGAGATTTGAGGAGTACATTAATTACCTGAAAGAAGATTGTTTGGTAGTGGATCTGAAGGTTGAACCCTAACAGTCAAAGAATCAGTTGCTGGTGGTAGAGGCCTATCTTCTACTGATCTGATCAACTTAAACATCGAAAAGTGGAATGAAAAATAAAAGAAAGAAAAGAGAGAGAGTAAAATTAGACAAGAATCAAGCAACAAGTACAATGTTGCTATTTGAAGGCACATAAATATTCAATAAAATAAAAGAAATTGTACAAGTGTGAAAGAAAAGAACATTTAAAGTTTATTGCATTTCAGTTATATGGCTAAAGCTTATACTCACATATATTGCAACACTTCATTCTAGTATGTTAACACACAGATAGTCCAGTCGTTTAAATTAACTTTGAAATTGAAAATGGCTTGTTTCAAGGCCCTGAAAATTCCCAGAAAGACAACCGTCAGTCAGAAGAAAAAATCAAACTATACACTGAATTTCACTATAAGGGCCTAGAGGAGTAAAATTTACAAGCTCTTCAAAGAGGAACAGCCACCAACCTCATCTGATAATCTGTCAAACAAGACTTCAAGAGAAAACAAACTTTGTTAGATAAACACAACGCTTGAAGAATGAGAATTCAGTCAAATACAAAGGAAGAGACGGAGACCCACCACGAGAACGCAGTGTTGAAATCAAACAAAACGGCTGAGGAGAAGAAGGAAAGGAAGAACCACGGCAGCAGCAAAGGAAACGGCTGAGAAGAAGATGGAGGGAAGAACCACAGCGAGGACCCAGATCCACGACAGCCAAAAGCTCTGAAGACGGCGGAGAAGTGGCTGAACGAAAAAGCAAGAGCAAAGGAGGGAAAGCATAAGAGCAAAGAATAAAGGGCCGGAAAGAATAAAGAACAAGAGGTGATGGTGGTACAGTGATGCCGACGGCAGGAGATGGAGATGAAATCAGAGGCGCAAAAGGCGACGAGATTGAGTTGAGTGAGTGAGTACTGAGAAGTGAGAAGGCGATATTCAAGAGTGAGATGTGAGGAATGAGACTGATTCATGGGTGAAGATGGAGGCTACTCTGTGATATATAGATGAGAAATTTCCAGGAAGTCTTGATATTTTTCCGAATACTAACTTTTGTTTTTCTATTTTCTTGTCACTGATACGAACTCTTTATATCCAAATATAAAATGCCTCTGCTTTGCTTATGGTTTAAAGTAATTTAATTTGAAAAATATAAAATCAGCAAATAAGAGTTTAACAGTGATTGTATGGGGAAAAAAATTAAAAATTTAATTTATACTTCTTGTGCAGAACCTTGTTCGGAAGGAAAATTTGAACATGGAAAAGTTGGGAAAGCACTTAGAAGTGTGTGTATGTGTGTTATTAGTGTGAAATAAACGTGCTGTTGCTATTGGACCACACCCAATGAAATGGTGGTATCCACCACAATTATTAAAAACCAGAAATGTTTTGATTCGTTTGTGATTTCATATGATATCTGAGCATTTTGCTTAGCCTATTATGGATACTGATTATTAACATAATTAATTGACAATAATAAAATTGAGGAAAAAGAAGAAGCAAGCACCTTGTACACTGAAATTATTAAAGCGGATATCCATGGAGGTCTCCCAAACTCCTTAATTATATGTCCCTTTTAACACACACACACATACGGGAATTGGTAAGAATGTAAATTATTTGTCGACATTGATAAACATGGTAATAACCTATACGAGGCGAAGACATTGCGTTCACGGGTCACAAAAGCACACTGCAAAATTCAATGCTCCTGCATTGGCATTTGCTAGATGCCAATGTAAAAGCACACTGAAAGTGCAGAGTGATACAAATGTGAAAGGGTTTGCGTGTAGCTCTAAGGAAAGACCTGAAATGGAATACAAATACGTAAAAAGAACCAGACGTGAAGCCTAAGGGAAGATCTTAAATGGGAAACAAATACAGAATAGGAAAAAGACTAAGCCTTGGCTGTGAGCAATGGCCCACTACAACAAATATGGAGGAATCTCATTTTGTACCATGATGTCTCCTTGCGTGTCTCTAATGTCTTCTCGTCTCAATCAGTCCCATATATATGGATGTTTGAGTCTTCATATATTTTATTTATTAGTCTTTGTGCGAGTATTTTATATCATCACTCTCACTTTATTGCCAAACTTTTCCAAGTAAATGAACATCTTTTCTTTGACCTCAAACAATTTTGTTTTGAATCTGTGTGTGATGCTTTGATTTTGAACGAAATTTATTAAAATGAAGCCCATTATGTGAAAAATTTTATATCTTGTCCATAATATAAAATCTCATTCGTAGTATAATTTATATAACAAATGAGATCTTATGTTAAGATGAGAGTCTGCTTCGAGTCTTTCCACCATTTATTCAGCCTTTCCATTTTGCTCACAAAAGCCAGCTTTCCTTCTCCAATCTCTGCCACCTGAAAATATTCCTCTTTCCCTTCCACGAAGTTTCCAGGACCTTTCCTTTGCTCTGTCTTTCCCCGTTATTATTTTGTCTCCCCTTCCTTCTTCGCTTTTGCTTTTCCTTTCACCTGAAAACTTTTCTGCTTCAATTCCTACTCAAATTGATTTCTTTCAATGTTCTGGTTGTTACATCTCTACCAGTCTCATTTTAATTGCTTATATAAATTCTCCTCTTTAATTCATGAAATTCACCTATTTTTCCAAAAATTTCAGAAAATATGCCTCAAATTAAAAAATTCACAGTTAATTCTAGAAAAATCCTTTTGGCATGCATGATCCCAGTGGCCATTTAACCGTTGACATGTCTAGTTTTTATTAAAAATACTTCCAGAGGCCACAAAAATTCTCAGGATTTTTTTGTGTAAAAACTTTGCTCACTGGTCAGAAGCAAAATCTAAGTTTTTGGGCTGCTTTCAAAAATTTCATTTCTCTTAGTAAAAATATCAAAAAATTACATAGTTATATACCAAATTGAACCCCAGATGTCTACTTTGATCCTGTAAAATTTCATGACCATTGGACTTCATTTACTATTTTAAAACCATTTTTCAAGTGCAACAATTCCAGATTTCAGAAAAATTGGCAAATTGCCTTTTTCTTTAAAATTCAGGGTTTTGAGTTCCAAAATCATGTTTACCACCTAGACCCATACAAAATTTTGTCCTAATCACTTTGGGACCATCAAAAACATTAAAACACATATCATAAACTCATATACCCAGCTGGCCAGAAATCACAAATCATAACCAAAAATCAAAGTTTTCACTTTATTAGCTTCATATTTATGCATCACTTGGCTTAATCTTTCTTTAGACATGATTATCTTGACTTTAATCACTTGATAACCTCTTTTAAATTTTTAGGCAGAGCCTTCCCCCATGAGAAACATTATTTCTTTATTCAGCCAGTTTCATAAAATTACTCAAAATCCCAAAACACATGCCACAACAAGCTAAGCTAATGACTTACTCCTCTTGGTCTTGGTCCCACTTGGATTTCTTCTTCTTTGCACCTTCTAATGGGTTCGGCCTAGGCTCCATCAACACCATACAAAAATTATTCATGAAGATTAAAAGAAGATAGAAGGCTATCTTGACCTATCTTGAATATACTTTACCTTTAATCTTCAATGGATAAGCTTTCTCTTTCACTAAGTATACGAGGGAAGTAGATACTCTGCCTAGCGCCCCTCTACCTATCTCTCATCGTCTTAATCTTGGCCGTCCAAATCTTAATCTAAGGGTCGAGAATCGTTTTTTGAAAAACCGCATTGCATTGATGCGGTTTTTCAAAAAACGATTCTGGACCATTGGATTAAGATTTGGACGGCCAAGATTGAAGACGATGAGCAATGGGCAGAGTAACGCTGGGCAGAGAAACCGGACTCAGTATAGGAGCTTTTTTACACTCTTTCCTCTCTCTTTTACACGAACTGGGGCGGCCAAAATAAGGGCTGATTAGTACTTTAATTAATAAACATCATTGGTCATGCAAAATACCCATGCATGCTAATATCCATTGGTTCCTAGCATGATCTAAGGTTTTTAGTTTGTTTCCTTTTCTTTTTCTCTAAGTTTTATTATCTTTTCTTCCCTTCTTAATGGCTGACGAAATCTGCTTCATTTTGGTCAGATTTTTGATTTACCTCATGTGTCCTTTTAGTTCCAATTTGGATTTAAATGTATAGCATAAGGTAGTTGGCTTCAACTCCAGATTTTTGACCTTTGGCTTCCTCTTCATCATTGCTTGACTTGACTTCATTTGCCCTTTTCTTCCATGGCTGATTCGAAATTAATGAGCTGAAGGGAGATTCAGATTTTGTCTCAAATTGGCTTCAAAAGAAGCCTTCCTTTGGTCCTTGTTGGTCCCCTTTCATTGGTCAATGTTTCCCTAAGTTTTGACTCTTCAATTGGCTTTAATATTTGTTAAATCAGCTTCTTTTCCCTTGTCATTATGGTTGACTTCAAATGGCTCTTAATCTCCTTGTACTTCGCCTACTCAAAAGTCCATTTAATTCCCTAATTAAGTTGCAACTTGTCTTCCAAGGTTTAATTGTTTGGACTTTGCATTTTAGCATGTGAGGTTTGCATTTGATTTCCCTTCTCTTCTCCTTGGCTGGCGACTTCAAGGCTTGTTGGGGAAGATTTTGTGCCTTTTTAATGCTCCTTTGACTCTTTTTCATTCTCAAGTCCAACTTCTTTTGTCATTGATTTTCCTTTGATACCTCTAACTATCCTTTTTGTAATGGAAATATTTCTTGTTCTCTTGTTCCCTCTATGGTTGGCGAAATCCTAGACAAAATGGGACAAAGATATTGCTTTTTAATTCCTTTAATTTAGGACTTATCTCACATGTATATTTATCAACTAGATTGTATGTAACTTACCTTTCAAAGTTTTATTTCCATTCCCTTGTTCACTATGGTTGGGGTGAAATTTTGGCCTTTTTAAAGGTCGATTAATTTATTCCAATGTCCCTTAGGTCCTTGTTTATTTGACAATTCAACTTAATTTTTATTGGCTTTAACTTAATTTAAATCAATCCCTTATTGTCCTTGCTTTTAATTCGAAAATTAAGTCACAATTATAGTGACTTTCACATTGTCACAAGATCTCTACAACTTAACATGCCATTTCGCTATTAAAAGATTTCATGAAAAATAGACAATTAAATCGTAGCCAAAACCCTCTCAATATTTCAGTAATATGTGCTCTGTACATTGTTCATAAAAATAGGGGTGTTATACTGGTCGCCCAATTTCAGGAAAGTGTTCCTCATTAACTGAAAATCTATAAATCTATAATGTTCTTCTTCAAGCCTTGCCTAATTGGTTTTTTAAAATGTTATGATGGCCTAATTGGGACTTTCAATTTGTAGGATATTTCTCTGTTTATTGACTGACCTGAAGGTTATATCTAAACCAGTAGAACAGTTCGTCTCGTTATATATATATATATATGTTAAATGGCAGTAACTTTACTGGCATCTTTCTTTTGTGGAAATGGGTGTGTTTTGGTACTGTTAATTATTCTAAGGAGTTTGTATAGTTTGATTTTTTTTTTTGGTACTGACTTGTTATATTTTGAGGGACTTATAACAAAGCATTTTCAATTTCAAGGTTGAAACAACTGGAAAATCTGTGGTACGATACTAGAACGAAGTCTTGCAATATCTGTGAGTATAATCCTTAGCCCATATAACCATTGTTATCAAACTCGCGAGTTAACTCTCCGAGTTTACCATTTTTACGCTTCTAGCTTACAAAAACGAGTCGAGTTTATAGTAGACTCGTGCTAGTTGTAAACTCGGTTAAACTCATGAGTTTATACACCAAGTTTACCGTTTTTTAGTTTCTAGTTTACAAAATCGTGTTAACTTACTCTTAAACTTGTGTTAACTTTTTTTATTTATTAATGTTTAGCGGCTTTATAAAGAAAGTTCATAGAAATTTCTTTATTAAATATGATAAATGATGAATGTTAATAGATTTAATTTCAATTATTTAGATTTAAAGAATATTTAAATCAAATTGTTATCATTTTTATATTTTAATTATTTAATTATACATTAGTAATACTTATTTAATAATAAACGTAAACTCTTACAAGTTTACGATTCGAGTTCACGATACGAGTTTACATCACTGTCACGAATTTGGCTAAACTCGTGAGTTTGACAATCTTACATATAACTGTTATGCAATACATTTAAATGCCTCTTTTCCTTCACATGTTATTGTACAATTTATGTTATTTTATTGAATATTTATATGTCTTCAAGTAGCGACATTATTGTACACCGTGTTGGTTTATTCTTGCTTTATTTAGAAATTGCTTAGTCATGTTTGAATTTGATAGGTCAAGCATTTTAATCCATAAGCTTCACTTATTGCTCTTTTCCTCTCATCCTCTCATGCTGCCTATAAGGATTTAATAGGTCATTTGACAGGTCAAGCATTTTAATAATTTAATTATCATAAAATAGCTCAACATCATCTTAAAATTTATATATTTTTAGATATTTTTCCCTGTGCAACACATGCAATAAGATAAGAATTTAAAATAATTTTCTTAACCTCAAGTGTTTTTATTTTAAATTTATAGTGTAATGTCAGTCAATAAAAGTATATGCCTATTAAGTTGATAGTGCCTTTCATTGATAAGATCAAATGAATGATATAAAAATATACTGGCTTTCATGGCTACTTGTTTTTTAGGACGATGTTAGTCAGAAGAGATGTTAGTATGTTGAGATGAGATTTTAAACCTATCTTTTGTTCATTTTATTTCTTATAATTTCTATATATCAATTTTTAGTATATAATTTTCAGTGAAATATATCAATTTTTACATGCTCAGTAGAGTCATTTATTTTTCTTCAGTTTTTATTTTTATGTGTGATAAGTAATTTTTGTACTTTCAATGCAACCAATTATATATACTCCCTCTGGTTCTTATTATAAGGCACCAACTAATAAGTTTATTTGGTCCTTTTTATAATGCACTTGCTTGTTTCCAATGAGCATTAATTATTTGTTTCCATGTCTACCCCTAATTAATGAGGGTTGTGGGTGAGAGTAATAATTAATATAATATTAGAGTTTAGTACAATTAATAGGGGTAATATTGGAAGTTACTTAAATTGTAAGGTAACTTTATTGACTTTAACTACTTTTATTGATTTCTGAGAAAAGTTAATTGGTGTCTTATAATAAGTACAGAAAGGAGTAGTACTGTACATAGTCTTTATTACGTTCTTTTATTTTGATGCATGTGGTGGAGAGTTTAATGACTTTTTATGTCAGAAATATAATAATAATAATTGCTCTGAAGCTGGTCTTATAGTCTTTTTCTGGCTGTAATGAGCAAAGGAAGATAACTTCATTTATTTGTTAGCTTTCCATATGTGGGTTTTCCCTACAAAGGACGATGCCTTTATTTATTTTTTCAAAAAAACAATTTTAATTTCCTTCTTTTTTAGTTTTTTATACCTGAGCAAAATAAAGAAGAGCAGCTATAAAACCAAACCGGATACTAGATGATTATATCTATTATGGGTCGGCCCAAAGGCCCAAATTTATAGTGTGGCCCAGCGGTGAACAGATCAGGAAGCATGATACACTGATCATGGGGGGAGATCCGGTATCTTAACAAACCCGATCTATCCACATCGTATCGGCATCTCGAGATACTCGTCTTGGATATCGCTCACCCCGGATATCAAACTAGGCCATGATATCCGCCTCGGACACCTCTATAAATACAGAGGTCGACTAACCAGGTGCACACATTTTAATTCCTTACTTTACTTTTTGTCACACAGAGCACACACACCACCCTTCTGGCTAACGCCACCGAGTATATTGAACTACGTGGACTTTGATCCCTTCAAATGGTACGTAAGCTCTAGACTTGATACCTAGTCAAGTCCAATCAGTCCTGTTCGCAGAACAGAACAATATCAAACAAAATAAAGTGTTGTGATACTAAATTTTTTATGATTAAAAAATAAATGATAAATGCACAACTTTATAGTACCTTTTTTTTTAAAAAAAAAAATTTGAACAAGGTGTTCCCTCAAGGCTTAAAGAGCAAATAGTTATTATATCTCTTTTTTGGTTTTTTATGACAGAGCAAAATAAAGAGGGGCGGTTACAAATCCAAACCGGATAGTAGATGATTGTATCAAACAAAATTTTGCATAAATTACTTTTATTTTGCTCGGATTATAAAATAAATATATAACCGAAGTACATCTGGAAAGCATGGAGTTATTAATTGTAGTTTTCAGTAAAATACTAAAATCCAAAAAGAAGGAAAGAGGAAGGTGTGGAAAAACGAGAAGGTTATGAATATGATAGACTGATAGTACTTCATTTTTTGATTTCTAATCCTAATAAAGAAGTGCACCAAATTCAAATGTAACAACAGCCATTATTCTTGTCATTATTGTCATTTGGTATCGGAACCACTATTTGAGTTATTTGCAGCTAGAGAGGTGGGGTCGGTTGGACTTGTATAGTAAATGTGTTTTAATTTATAATTTTTGAATGTAAATTCAACAATAGTATTCCTCGGTCCTGTCGATCGGTCAGGGTATCAAGAGATTTGATTTTCGGGGAAGGGGAAGGGAAGAGAACAGCTACTACAGCTGGTGTCTTCGGAAATGGCCATGGCCGGATTAGCAGTAGGAAGGTTTTTTACCTTACTGAAACAGAGGTTGAAACTCAAATTGCCATAGATCGCGATTCAAACAAAGAGGTTGGGCTTTCCCAAAAAGTGACAAGGTGGGTGAGCCGCTCCAAGTCGAAAACTATATTTATCACTAAAGGACGAAGCCAAGAACGGAAGGAGGTTTTGAAGACTTTCCTTACGTTTCTTGAATAAGCATGATAGACCTCTTATCTATTGAATAAGCTAATAACATCTATTCATTTAATGAAAAACCCTTCTTAGCAAGACCTAAGGGATTGTCGCTTTTGAATCGCAAATCAAGTTCTTTTCTTTGGCAACCGCGTAGAGCAGTACATCATATATTGGTATTGGTCACGAAGGCTAATAATTCATAATCAGACTTTCTCTATTTTCTTTCCTCTCCGGTCTTTCTTCTTCTCGCTTAGCTCTTCTTGCTCTTGTGTCTGCGAACCTCTCCTCTCCCAAATGTAGCTAGGGTGAGCGAGATAGCTTTACTCTAAGTCATTTCCTGCCTAAGGGTAGTGAGCACTTGATAGATGCCCGAGCCTACCGCTTTCAGTTGTTGTTTAGTGAATGGAGACCTTTTCGGTTAATCCTCAGGGAATGAATAGGCCACTTCTGATCTTTGCTTTTAGGCCCGGTCCTCTCTCTTAAGGCACGATAGCCACTCAATTACATTGAGCCAATCAACAGGAAAAGGCATTAAACGAGCTTGCCCCTATCAGTATCGTAGTAATAGAACTGGCATATCAACTAGATACTCTTCTGAATCAGACCCAAGGGGAACATCAGAAATGAAGCAGTCTTAGTCAAATATGGTAATTACGGCTGGTTGGAATGCGATATGGGTCCCGACCCATCAATAGTTCGAAAGAAGATTTAGGAGCTGACAGCCTTGCTGTAGAAACAAAGAATCGATATGACAGTACCGACCCCATTCGGTAGCTACTAAGACGAATAGGGGCTCCTCCTTGCCCCGATGAATGCCATACTACCGAGCTTTCATTGCCCAAATCCTTACTTCAAGAGCTAATACTCTTCCTCAAGAGCGAAAAGGGTAAGATCAGACCTGGAACTCTAGAATCTCTTCTTGGCTTCGTCCAGGCTTCAGACCTAGTTTCACCGAATACCGATTAGACGGCCATTTTCGTTGCTGAAATCGCATTTTGACCCTCCTGCAGTGTCCGATGTATCCAGAGGTCAGAGGTCGATAATAGCTCCTTTCTCTTAGGTCTTGCCCGGGTGTACCAGTCGGCCCTTGGGCGGGTTTGTGTTAAGATATCTTAACACAAGTCTCTCATTTCGTCTACTGGTGCAGCTGAGTTCGCAAAGCGGTTTCGGATACGCGGGTTGACAGAAGATGTCTCACCGCTCTCCCTGAAGAAACTGTCGACCGTCAGAACGCCACTGGCGTGGTATAACTGAATGTTAACACTCCAGCGCCCGTTGCGTCTTTCTACACAACTGCGTCTGGCTGGTCTTTTGGCTTCAAAGCCGCGTCTCGCCCTCTGGGATCTCGTCGTCACGGAATTAGGTGTCGGCGACTCCTAATCATGCGACTCTATGGTCTTTTGCCAGCAACGCTCTGGCTCGCTCTTGCTTCAGGTCAAGTACCGTCTCCGACTGTAATTGGTTGAGTAATCGACCGCCTTAGAGACCAAATGGTTCCTAAGGATCCCATTACAGTCCCAGACAAAGCCTTCGCTTATCCTGGTCATAGAGACTTCCTGGAGTGGTCTCTATACCATGGATGGATGAAGCAGTACTTGACTTATCTGAAGTGGTATTGCGAAGTAGCTCTCAACCCGTGTGCTAGCTTGGAGGATTGGTGATGATGGTATATTGCAATGATTAGAAAATCATGAATTGCTGTAACTAAAGAAAGAAAGGGCAGCCAAGGACAAGCACTCAGGCAAATCTCTTAGCAGAAGGAAGGGGTATGCCCTTGCTAAGAGCAAAGAAGACACCGAAGCTAGACAGATTGGAAAAGCCCCTTTACGGAAGGACCAATGTAGAAGCTCATTCCAGACAAAGGAAATATCTTACACAGATTTAGGCTTCTCCGATTGAGGAAAGTCCGACAATGACTTTTTTAGTAGCTGCGATCAGGCACACTTCTTACTTCTTCTCAATCAAGGCCAAGACTGTCTTATCTACTTGGAAATCCCTCTCAAAGACTTCTTTCCTAAGAAGCATAGCGTCTTATCGTTCATGCCTCATAGCCAATGGCGAACTCAAGTTTAAGCAAGTCCTGTCTACCTCAATTTAGCTCTCAAAGAATCAATAGCTATTGTGAGCTCGCCCTTGATTATGATTATTCAATCTTACGCTTAGGCACGAAAGAGAAAAGGCTGTCAGTCCAAGCAAGTTGCCCTGAGGGAACAGCACCCTACTATGAATAACAGCAGTTCCTAGCCTGGGCATCATATCATCACTTTTATATTACGCTATTTATTAATATTAATTAGTCATAACACCACAATCCAACAGACCTTCCCCACTAGACTGGAGTAGCGAGAAGAGAAGCCTACCTAGGACAGAAAAAGCAAAGTAAAAGACAGAAAAAAGGGGTATTTTTTTAGTAATTTATGTATTTAATAGTATAAGGGATTAAATAGAGTTGACTCTGATAGTATAGTGTATCCCCCCTCCTCCTTCTCCTTGAACCCCAAAAGAAAAAAATAGTAATTCATTTTGAATTTAAATTAATTTAAATCAAACCTCCTTTTTTTGTCAAAAAAATGTTGCGGAGACGGGATTTGAACCCGTGACCTCAAGGTTATGAGCCTTGCGAGCTACCAAGCTGCTCTACCCCGCGATAAAGAGAAGATTTGAAAACTAATGGACAAACAAGGATTGAAAGTGCCCCTCCACCATATCTGTACAAATAGAATAACCCATTTATACAGAATGGTAAAGGGACCCTCCTACGATCGATGATCATAGAAATCAATAGAAAAATGAAGAGAATTTTTCATCCTTACCAACTTGATCTTGTTGCACCGGGCAACAAACATGCATGAACCATTTCACGAAGTATGTGTCCAGATAACCCAAAATCTCGATAATTAGCTCTCGGTCTTCCGGTCAAAAAACAACGTCGATGAAGACGTGTAGGTGCACTATTACGCGGTGGTGATTGTAACTTTCCATGAATTTCCCATTTATCACTTAACGACGAAACTTTGCTTATTTCTTTTTTTGAGGATCGACGAATCAAATGAGATTTTTGTTCCCCTCCCTCTGAATCAAACTTTTCTTTGCCATAATGCTTCATTTCCTATTACTATCAACGATACAAGTCGGATCTTAGATGTAGAAATATAAGAAGGCGGCCCCCCTTCTCTATAGAAAGAAATGAGATTTTCGCGGATACAATAAAGAATTAACCAAATTTACCTGATGTCGAAGCAATCAAGAAAGCTGCATAAGTAAATATATAACCTACAGAAAAGTGAGCTAATCCAACCAATCTTGCTTGCACAATGGAAAGAGCCACTGGTTTATCTCTCCATCGAATCAAATTAGGGAAAGTCATCAGTCAGCTGTACAATGTAAGGATCACAGTCAACTTCCCAATCCGTATCCCTCAAGCCCTCTTATCGCCACTTTATCCTATATAAATATAAGAAGAAATTAATCAAGATGCGAGCAAGAAGCATTACAGCCACCTAGCTTAGCTTGAGGAAGATCACTCGAAGGATATGCCTTTGTATGATAACTGACTTTACTTTCTTTTTGAGAGGAAGAAGGCAGCATAATTTCATTTCTTGGATTCCACTTCTCTTCTTTTTCTGTGCATAGGAAAAAGGAGTTTGTCGAGAAGCACAACATGAACCAATGAAGAAAAGGTTATAGCCACCGCTATGACTCCAGTACCCCTTTACCAGGGGATAGTTTGACCAATTTTAACAACTCATGGGAGTCTTTTTCGCCAAACAACAGGCTAAGGGGCGATCACCCAAGCAATTGATTCGGTTTCGCAAAGATCTTTCTGCCGTGCCAAATCTATGTTGTTGGCTACCCTCTTGTGGGCATCCGCTTAAACCAACTCTGTTGGCCTGAAGCCTATTTGTCCAATAATTCCCTCCCTCAGAGCTAATTCAATAGCATTGGACTAACTCGCCACGGGAAAGCTAGCCCTGAGTCAAGTCAGATTATAAGCCCTATTCATGTGCATTCGATTTCGAAAGAGCGGATAGGATGAAAAGCAAAGAGAAAAGAGCTCTGTCTCAAGCCGCTTATTCGAGAACAGTACGAGGGTCTTCTAAGGCAAGTGAGGCACTAGTGGCTTTCAGTCTAGTGTCAGTTCCCTTCCTTTTCCTATTCGATACCATCTGATAAGATTCTTATCTGACCCAATCCATTCCTTTTGTCATGTCCATCTGAGATGAGAAGGATAATATTATGGATTTTTCGGCGACTGGTACTCGAAGATGCCTTCTGTCGGCCTAACGAGAGCTGGTAATTCTATTTACTTCCACTCTGTCTAGCCTGACTACTTTCTTTCGAAGTGGGCATTTCGTGAGGGTGGAATCAGACCAGTAAGCCATTTGAAGCCACTGTCCTCTCTTATATTAATGGGAGTTATGCTGTACTATTTCTTTATTGATGGTTACTCGCTTCCTCCTATACCACTGTGTCCTACTGGTCCGTCATGCAGAAAGCTTCTGACTACTCCTGGACGGTAAAAAAGACCTCCTGGTGATCTGGGCAGTCAGCTCTACTCTTGCATTGCGCAAAAGACTCCCAAACTTGCTTGCTTACCTGGATTTTGACTACTTACTGGACTGGCTTGGAAAGCAGTTTCAATAGCCTTTTGTTTGAACTGGCACGAAACCTGGCTATAGTGAGTGGCTTCTTGGACTACGATACCACCAAGCAAATTCAACTTCCTTCCTGTCCCTGATGTGATGTCTTCTCCCTCAGAGCTTTCATTCGAGGTTCCCTTGCGAAGACTTTATTCGCCTTTGGTCAGATTATGCTAGTCTACAGGAGCTCTTAGCCTTCAAGCTTTTGGTCTTCTTTCCGCTTTCTTCAAAGGAACCTTTTTTAGAGTATGTGAATAAAAGAGTTCAAACCAATCCATTCCGCGGCGAACAAAACTCAAGATAACAATACGATTTAGTCCGCCGTGGGCCTATGAGCTTCTGGGCTATGCCGTGCTTAACCTCAGTGGAACATTAGACCTTTACGGCTTAAAGAAATGAGGAAAACAAGGACCTGCTACGGATTCTCCTTCTTCAGATACTCAGATACCTTAGATCAACCAATCAGGAGCTCAGGAAAGACTCAATCAACTTGAAAATAGGAACTCGTAACATCTCCTATTAAGTTAAGTTAAGGGATTTCCTGCCCAGCTTCAACTCCAGAAGCAGCACTAAGAGCTAGAAGGAACCTATAAGCGAGAAGAGGAGGAGAGCCCATCAAATACTCTCCTACATGAAAGGATCTTCGCCTATCCAAATAGCCCAGCAAATGATATCCCAAATGGCCTAAGCCCATATAGCCTCGGTCCATCCAAATGATGTTCAGCGGCCTAAACCCAAGTAGCTGTGGCCCATGATCCAAGGGACCCGCAACCAGTCAAAGAAAGAAGCTATTGCTATCGTCTCCTGCGCCGGTCAAAGAAAAGATGTTGCTGCTCGACAAAGAGAGAAAAAGGCTTTCCCAAATGAATCATATAAACAAAATGATGTATCCGGCCATTGGCCTTTCATTCTAAATCTATAAATGAAAAAATACAAAGATGTTTTGATCCTTTTTATTGCAGTTACTAAAGGCCCAAACGCGTAATTAACGGAAGCTCGTTCACGACTTCCGGAAGATGGGTCCCCACAATCAAACAATCAACTCATCCAACACGATGAGGGAATTGGCAAAGAAATCGAAAAAGCCGGAAAGACTCGTTAAGCAATCAATTTATCCCCCAACTATGCATTATCTGATGATTGATTTATAATATAAATATATGTGATGAGAAAAGTGATTGTTAATATTGATAATTGTATCTTCAAAATTATTTGAAGAAGGTACGCAATTAAGTTTCGGGGACGAAACTTATGTTAAGGAGAGGAGAATGTAATACCCGAGATTTTATTATTGAATTTTATTTTAGTTTCGAGGACGAAACTTGTTTTAAGGAGGGTAGAGTGTAATACCCCGGATTTTTATCAATAATAATAATGATAATGATACTACTAATAATAAAAATAATAAAGTAATAATAAAATTTAATAATAATAACAATATAGTAAATAAAGATTTAGAATTTAATAATGTTTATAATATTTTATAATTTATTAATTGGAAATAATTATAGAAACAATAAAAGTTTAGAATTTAATTGTATGGTTTAAGAATTTATTAATTGGGAATACATTAATTAGATTATATAATATAATTCATTTCTATTTATATTAAATATATAATTGAGTCATTTTAATTTACCTTACTGTTCGGTAGTGATATTAGTGATCCTATATATTAGCTACGATCCTAGATTTTAGCTAGAATAAATAGAAATATAAAATGTAATTGAAATATTATATATATATATATATATATATATATATATATATATATATATATATATATATATATTGTAGCGTAATAAATTGTAATAGGAATATATTAATTATATTATTAATAATTAGATTATATAATATAATCTATTAATTATGTTAATATTTCATATTTTTATCTTATTATATATTCTATTTATTATATAGAATATATATCTGTTTATTTTATATTTGTAATACTCCTGATTAATAATAGAATTAATAATATATTAAAATAATAATAATAATAATAATATTAGAATCTAGAAATATATAGTGTTTATGTTGTTAATTTATTAATTGGGAATAATTAAAGGGCCCAGCCCATAACTAAAACCCTAATTTGTAATTATAAATCTAGGTCTAGCCGTCAAAACCTAAAAACACACGATACTTTTCCTCCTCCGTTGTTTTCTTCTCAAACCCTCTTTCTGTACTTTCATCGCATCAAATCAAAATTTGGTCGCTAGCAAGAACGGAGACCAGGTAATCCTAATCCCCATGAGTAGGTTAGATTTATGTAAATTTTGTAATCCTAATCCCAGAACAACCTTGCATCTTCTTCTTCTTCTCCATCCTATTTTACTAATCATAATCCCATGAGTCTTAGTGTAATTTTATCTCTTGACATGTAATCCTAATCCCCATTAGTAGGTTAGATTTATGTAAATTTTGTAATCCTAATTCCCATGAGTAGGTTAGATTTATGTAAATTTTGTAATCCTAATTCCCATAAATCCTATTTATATGAATTTTGATAGGTAGACCCAATCTCTAGAACACCTGTACAAACCTTTTTGTGCCTTCTGATGGTTATTAATTGTATTATGTATCTTCTGATCAAAAAATCGAATATGTGCAGAGTCTCGTTTACGGTTTACGTGCTATATTTCATTCCTATGCATTTTTTTATTTGTTGCGTATTGATTGTAAATGGGTTGGCCTTGGGAAGCGTGCTTGAATTGTATATATATATTACATGCCTACGTGCTTCCTTCCGAAGTTGAAACCAAAAATTGAAACCCATTGATTCGCCTCGGGTTGCGTGCTCCAATTGGATAATTATCATGGATTCCGAATTGTTATACAGTGCCATCTCGTTTTTGTGATTGAGAAAAAAAAAGGAAACAAATTCTTCCCTCGGTCAACGTGCTCAATGTTAGTATAAGATTGCATTTTTTTCCCCCTTTCCTGTGCGTTTTTTTATGAATTAGGAATTGAAAGAAAAATGCATGTACATACTCAACGTGCTCAATGTTAGTATAAGATTGCATTTTTTTCCCTTTCCTGTGCGTTTTTTTATGAATTAGGAATTGAAAGAAAAATGTATGTACATACCTATCCTTATTATTTTTTTTACTATTGGATTTTTTTTCTTTTTCCTTATATAATACCTCCTACGTAATAGGATAAGTCATCATGAACAGATTTTAGGTTAAAATACCTTTATATTATATTTAATTAAAATAATAATATAAATATATAAGATAATTAAATAATAGAGATACTTTAGGAGGTTGTTTTGTGTGTGTCTAAAACATTTTAATAGTGGGAGGATAGCTTTGGGTTGGTACCCCAAAGTGATGAACACAACCTAGGCTTTATGCCTCGAAATATTATGTGATGAGAAAATTGAAAATTCGTTCTTCCCAAAGTGGTGTCTGGCAGGTTTCCGGGACACTAGTAGCAACTTTGGGAAGAGGTGTGCACACTAGGAATATATGATATTATTATGTTTATGGCCAATTGATTGTGACTGGCAGGTTTCCGGGTCACAGGGTAGACTGGCAGGTTTCCGGGTCTACCATGGTTCTCTTCCCACTAAACTAAATGGACTGGCAGGTTTCCGGGTCCAAATAAAATTTAATAAAAAAATTAATGAATGACAGTTGATATGAAACAAATATTTTAGATTATATATAAATATATAATTTTTCATTTTATAACGTGTGATTATTATTATTGTATTTTTTGTATTATCTTTGTTTATTAGGATTACCAGCTTTTGCTGATGTATGTATTCATGGGCTGCGACGATCCTTCGGGGGAGCAGATTTTCAGTGAAACAGGTCTCGAAGTTGGGGCTAGCAGTGAAAAGTGAGGAAGAACAATGAGAATGCTAGTATCCCGGTAAAGGATGAGCTCGAGAGCTACGTATGACCGATTCAATTGGGATCTTTCCAACAGCACAAGGGTCATCCCAATCTTTTTGGTCATCATCTTGTAATTGAGAGATTCGAATCATAGAATACAGGGCGTGGGGAAGGTCAAGTATGAAAGCTTAGCTCTTCTAACCTTAGTAAAAGATGCCTTCTCGTGGATTTATCCTATTTTAGGCCAAGAAGTAGATGTTCTCCTTACGCGCATACCTTTTCTTGCTCTAAGGGATCGCTATGGAGCGTCAAGCCACTCTACCGATAGGTGCTGGAGAGAAGGGAAGAAGATGAGCTTTTATGGAAGCAGAAGGAGCGAAAAGCAAGTCGACTGAAAGGAGAGGAAATGAGAGCTAGGCGAGAGGAAGAAAGCCGTTGCTTCTTTTCCTAGGGCAACATGTTGAAATCATATGGAGGAGAGGAGAAAGTCTGATTATTAGCATTCGTGACCAGCGATCAAAGTAAATAGCGTATTGTATTCTCTTTTTAACTGGGAGACTATCTCCTACGGAGCAATAAGAAAGCTGCTAGTCTGATTCGCCTCTCCCCTTTCGTAACCCGTGCTTGATTTCTTCCTTTCTCAAAAGAAAAGACAGCATTCTCTGGAGAGCTTTTGTCCTCACCTTTACAGGTCAATCCTATTTCCCAGATAAGGAGAGGAGAGCCCGCGCAGAGTTCTTGCTGGTGAAGGAAAAGCGAAGGTCTCACTTGGTAAGAGCGGGATGATCGGCTACGCAAAAGGGCCGAGTCCAAGGCGAGCAATGCAAAGCTAGACGAACCCAGACAGAGTCCAGCGAATCCAAACAGAGACAACTCGAGCCTGGGCCTGCCCTTCCTTCAAAGTAGGCGGTATTCACTAGCTTATGTATGATGTCTATCATTCAGGCAGTAGGAAAATATGTATATCTCAATCATATCCGGCATAATACAACTAGATCCACTCGATGTTGAGGAAGACCCACAGGTAGGTTTAAGGCTAGCCTTAAATAGAAGGGCATAGGCTCAGCTCCTAGTTGGGGTGTGGGACTCCTAATAAAGAAGTGCACCAAATTCAAATGTAACAACAGCCATTATTCTTGTCATTATTGTCATTTGGTATCGGAACCACTATTTGAGTTATTTGCAGCTAGAGAGGTGGGGTCGGTTGGACTTGTATAGTAAATGTGTTTTAATTTATAATTTTTGAATGTAAATTCAACAATAGTATTCCTCGGTCCTTTTTATAGATTTTGAGAAAGAAAAAGAAACAGTTCTTATTATAGTAGTCAAAATCGCGCTTTGAACGCAAAAAACGTCGTTTTTACATTTTATTTTGGGTTAAACGCGTTTCGTTGTGGAAAAGACGGTTTCAGAGTAAAAACGTAAAAAACGCCGCGATAAAACGTAAAAATGTAAACGCTGCGTTTTTGCAAAAAACGCAGAGTTTACTAAGGGACTTAAGTGGAAGTTTTAAAAGTTCTGGAGAGGGACTAAAGTGAGAATTTTTAAACTATTTTGAGGCAGAACTGAAATTTCAAAAACATCTAAATCCTTTTCTGTAATTAATAAATAAAGATCATTTTACCCCTAATTACACTTAATTCAATACAAATGTTCCTAACTCAACTTAGTACTTAATCATACAATAATGTCCCAAAAATGCATTAAAAATCCCAATTTAATCATGTAAAATCATATAAAAAATATGGTTTGATCAATGACAATGTTAGACATTTTGATTGATATTACATTGATCAATATATATGTATATGATGGCAGGTACCTTACTTTTCTCGAATTTTTTATATATACATATGCAGGTAAAAACTCCGTTTTATTTTACGATTTTATGTTTTACGATTTTTCATTTTCCTTCTATTTTTAGGTAAAAACTACGTTTTTACTGTCATGGTTCTTATAATAGGCCCTTCCAATGTAATGAAATGATTTTTTTTTTTAAAAAAAAACCAATGAAATGGATAAACGAATCTTGGGGGGCAAACCATAAAGAGGAATCCGTATTTTACTTGTTTGAGTTAAACACTAAATCCGAGTCTTTTAAAATGTTTTGCAAATTCTATGCAACCACTGAGATGTGGACACCTGTGTGAGCCCATGTGGGCCCGGGGCCCTCTCCCTCATGCCCTGTTTTCAAACCATCTTTTCTCGTAAGGGGACCACCGTGGGCGTGTTGCTTTTAGGGCATCAACCTCATAATTCATATTCCCTCCTCTCCTTAATGTCATTTTTATCCTTACCCCTTTAATTTCTCTCTTTTCTTTTATTGTTTTTTCTTGTTATCAAGTATAAATCATTTCTAGTCTACCACTTCATTCTCTTTATTATTCGCCCAGCTTGCATGTTTTGAAGAAAATAGGATACAATGATATGCATGATGTGACTACCACCAGCTGTAAACCCCAAAATAGATCGTCTCAAGTTAATAATTTTATGAACGGGAAGAGCTGAACTGTTGTTGAAGATATTACACGTTTAGTAAAAAAAAAAAAAATTATTATTTTAATCCCTCTCTTTTGCTTGAATTTTGAAAATGCCTGGTAAGTTAGTTGTCGTTGAATATCTAGTTACAGCTACAGAAATGGTGTGAGGAATTTTTTGCCCCTTCTAATTTCAGAAACAAAACATTGATTTTGGTAATTTACAAGTCACGATTAGCTGTTTACAACAAAATTCTTGCAACAAATTAGAGAAATATTGGTGATTTTGGAGACCTGATTTTGGATTTCCCTTTTTTCTCGTGGCTTTAAATGGGGTTTCCCCTTCTATTCTATGTGTTCAAAAACTTCTCCCTCAAAAGTTGCACACCCTAAATAGGACTAGGAGCATATTTGGAAGTTGCTTTTGGAAAATAGCTTTCGGGATTTATAAAAAAAAAAAGGCTTTTGAATGTCATTAAAAGATTAGAAAGTCCTTCTCATTCTTCTTCTCCTTCTCTAATTTAAAAAGTTGAATGGAGAGAGCGAGGCAGAGAGCAACAATAAGATGAAGAAAGACTAGCGCTTAAAGTAGCCAAGTATAGCATGCAGGATGAGGACTTCATTATTAATTATTGATTGATCCAAAGAAAGGGACCATTCATATAAAGAAGCAAAGTGGAACCAAAATTAGCATACAATGATGGATATGCGATGGAGTTTTGCTCGGCCAAAAGTAGGGAAAATGGACTGAATCTGAAAGAGAAAAGTCTGAAAATGAACCTAACTGAAAAAATGGAAAATGTCATTTCATACTCCTTTGGGTTATGGCTTACAACCAATGAAGTATAGACATGTAGCATACTGAAAATGTTCCCATGATTAGAACAAAAGGGAGTACTTTGTATGCTTGAACAATGTGGAAGCATTGATTGTGGGGAGCGGACAGAGGCTAATGGACGTCCCTTTCTCAATTCCCTCCTCTCCTAGCTCTCATCAACGACGTGGCTTTTCTCCTTTTTCCTTATCCTCGCTGTCGTATTCTTCTCTCAAACTGCCACCTTTTGGTGTAAAATGCACTTTATATTCTTATCAGAATGTAAAACTTCTTTCCAGTAATTACTAACAAAATTCCTACATCTCCTCCCCTTCCCCAATGGCGGAACCATTCAATGGGCCTTGGCCCCAGCGGGTCCGGTTGATCTTATAAAATTTATGAAATTATATATATATTTATTATATAATATTTTATTTGGCCACAAATTTGGCCCCAGCTAATTTTTTATCTTTTCTATAAAGATAATGTTTGTTTCATTCCTCATTGAGCTGTGAAAAGAAAGTAAAATTCTTGTTTGAGATACCAAAAAAGTTAGTATCATCTTACATATTGTTTTGATTTATAATTATCCGTTATTATTTATTTGTGTTTTCAAGGTTATTTGATACAATCTAGTAAATACGCCGTCTAGTCTTTATTTAAGGAATCAACTAACAATTCTCACAAATCAATAAAAATAGTTAAAGTCATTAAATTTATCCTAAAATTTAAGTAATTTTCAATACTATCCCTATTAATTATACTAAACTCTAATATTATATTAATTATTACTCTTTTTTTCTCAAAAAAAGAGTAATAATTAATTTTTATTAATTATTACTCTCACTTACTACTTTTTTAATTATAGAAATACATAAAAATATTTAATGCTATTTAGAAAGAAGCAAGTGCCTTATAAAAAGAATCAAATATACTTGTTAGTTGATACCTTATAATAATAACTAAAGGGAGTAGTTCAATATATTTATTTTTTTAGCCCGGGTTAAAATTTTTTTCTGGTTCCACCACTACCCTTCCCTCTCTCTATTATTAAAGTCTTCATCACCTTTTGCAAGATTTTTTTTCTTTTTCTTTTTTTGTATTGACATGTGACTATGAACTGAAACTTTTGTCATTGTAATCTAAAAATAAAAATAATTAATTATGACAAAAATGGAAAAATCCTATTAAAATTTCATATATATCCTTTAAGTACATCTTATAAATAGAATAATGTCTATTAAAAAATTATATATGATCTTATACGTTGGATATTAGCGGGAGTAATAATAGAGTGAAAGAAAGGAGCATCGTGAGGTGAAACAAGAATGGGAACAAGAAAGTACACATGTAGAGCTAAACAAGTTGGACAGTAACTAATATAGAGAGACATATGTGTGAGGTACTTCATTAATTAATGAATTCAATGAAACTTGTGGGTTGCGTGGATTTTTCCATTTTTGCTTTATCTCAATACAACTTGTTTAACTTTTAATTGGACTCATGCTTCTAAAATTAAACATTAGAAACAGATGGCATAATAATTTATTTATTATTTTTTAATTCTTATTTGATTTTTATATGGTTCCATCTATTGATATTTAATATAGTATAATTTACATAACAAACAAGATTTTATATTAAGGATATTTAATTTATTAAGATACAGCAAAAAAATTTCTTCTCCATAGAAAATGTGTCAATAAGATAGCAAGAATCAAAAGAAATTATGAGATTACTATCAATCAAAATCAAAATAATTGCTTATTTAATTTCATTATAAATTATTAGATTAATACAAAATGCAATTTAACTATTTGCATTTCTAAGGGAGGCAGCTTTTGCGTGGACACAGCTTTCACAGGCAACACAAACGGAAAGGAGACGTAGTGGCATGTGATGTGCTTTAAATTTTCAGATGAACATGAGTTGAACACAATCACATGCAAATGCCAGGAACATACAGCAGCAAATTGTATCAGAGGCTGAAAAGGAAATTTGATTTGCCACAAGGAAGAAATAGCCAACGAAAGCATCAATTAAATTTGGGCCTTTATTGTCCTTATCACGGACTATGGTCCCGTTTGGTTCATCGAAACACTGCCGATAAAAAAGAACTATAACATATAAATTTTCTTGGCTTGACACGTTTGTAGGCTGAAAAACAAAATCCCTAGAACTCATTTAGATTCTCTTATTTTTAGTTTAAAAGTTATTTTTAAGCTAAAACTAAAAAAAAGAGCTTCTAAAAATAAGCTAAAAGTTATTTGGAGATTATATAAATTTTAGAGCTTAAAAATTACTTAAAAGCTAAAATTAAAAATAAGCTGTTTGACAAAATTTTTGTGATAACCATTTTTTTAAATAAAAATTATCATAAAATGTATATTATAAAAGGGTGGGGGCGGTGGGGGCGGCGGCGATGGTGGCAGTGGAGGTGGCGGTTGGGGGGGGGGGCGGTGGTGGTGATCGTCGTGTTCAATCAAGAAATTACGGATTCTCTTTTCTTTTTCTTTTTAAAAAAGAGCTTATAAAAAAAGAGCTTTATAAGCTCCTATGAGGAGCTTATTTTTAAGCTTATTTTTTCTTCATTATAAAATAAGCTCTTATATTATAAGAGCTTATTTTAAATTCTGTTTGGCCTAGCTTATACTTATAAGTAGATTATAAGTAAAAAATAAGTTAGGCCAAACATGCAGCTAGTGTGTGTTTGCCATGGTTAAATTTCTACATATAGATTTTTAGTATATAATTTTCAGTCAAATATCAATTTTTATCATTTTTATATATCAAAATCCCTAGAGAGACCACAGATTGCTAATAGAGAGAGAGTGTGTGTGTGTGTGTATCTTTAGGTTTTACCTCTTTTTGGACTTGTGGGGCTCTTGTGCCTCCAAGTCCAAATATTGTGTCATCGTATCTATGTCATATAGATTGCCCCTTGTTGGACCATATCTTGGATGAGCCTTATATTTGAATCCATAACAGAAAGGAATTAAGAAAGTAACTAAAGTGTTTTTTAAAAAAAACATGTCATATTAACTAACTTAATTAATTTCTTTAATCTAATTAAATTAGATAAATAGGTCTTATGTTAGAGACTAAAGGGAGTATTAACTAAGCACTTTTTGTGTAATGAAACAACAAGCGTCTTACTAAACGCAAGTTTAAATTCCATTAATTGGTGATAGAACAAATGCGCAACAGAGAAATGTATTATGATGACCAATATATACATATAGAGAGAGAGAGAGTAAGATTACGTGAGAGGCACATGCCGTCAACAATAAAGTATGAACAAATGTATTATGATGCTATATATATTTATATATTCACAATATACAAAAATGGATTGAAATTCAGAATATATAAAAAAATATAATCTGACCAATAAAAAAGAAAATTTAATTTATTTTTAATTCTGTCTAGAAATTAATTTTAATCCTAGGTGTCACTAATAATACCAGTACATACCACCCCCTCTTTGTCCTCTTTTCTCTTCCTCCTTCATTGTTAAATTTACTCACATGTCATACTCCTTATTTGGCCATGTTCCCTTTTCAAACGCTCTTTTTCTCTTTCTCCAATTTTATCATTTCTCAGTCTCCCTAACATTTCCATGGTATCTTCACTCCTTCTTTGTAGAACCCAGCTGGCTTCCACAAAAAAGGCTGATTATTATGCAAGCTAAAAGCTGGAAAACTGAGAAAAAAAAATATTAAGGATAAAAAAAGTTGTAGCTAGTGTAACATATTTATATGAGGGTTTTCAAAGTACGTTACGTTGTTGAAAAATCAGAAACCATTGTTGGAAATATACCTTAAATTGAAAAAAAAAAAAAATCAATTGTACCCATATTTAATAGATTTTTAAGGAGAGAGAAAATAAAAAAGTTCACATATAAGCTTTAATTACGTAGGTACAATTGATAAACAAGCACTAACTACTCTCCGAGTAACTAACTTTTGTATTGTGGAAAAATCATACTTCCAGATGACTTATCTATATCATGGATTGGATTAAGGGTTCTTTTTTTTCTCTCTCTTTTTTTTTTTTTTTAGTTACATAAGTTATCCGTAAGCTACTTTGTCCTTAATCTCAGATGAATACTAATATATTTGGTAAATAGACTGTTAATTGGTATGGTGAAAGAGAAACGAATGTGGAAATAGATATAGGTTTTAAAAAGATGTTTGGTATGAGTATGAAAATATCAATTCATTTTTTAATTAAAATACATATTTAAAATGTGTAAATAATATTATCTAAGCCAATTCCATCTTTTTTTTTTTTTATGAAATTAGATTTCATATGGAAGTTTAATTCAAGCATATCAAACATCACGGATTTTAATTCCAATTCTTTAAATTCGAGAGTACCAAGCGGCGTACGTGATTTCACTCCTGACTAGTGTGACCAAATTCACAATGTGAAAAAAAGAAAGGTCCAATCAACACAGGGTATATTATGATTGGTGGCAAGATGTATATACAATAAAGTAATTTATAAAAAAAAAAAAAGCGATCCAGAACGTTTTTTATATATAATAAAATTTCATAGGATACTGTATTACTTCCTCATATTCAAATGAAAAATATTTTCTTGATAAAAAATAAAATGAAAATATTTTTAACTAAAATACATGAAAAGAAATAAACAAATGATGAAGATTTCAAAATTTTTTAATTTATATTTTTAGTATTAAATATTATTAATCTTTTGTAAAGCAGAAATTTTGATATATTTCTCTAAGAACCTTTTAATAAAAATATTAATAGGGAGAAACTCGCATAGCTTTTCTGGCCAAGGTTGGGCAACGCTCAGGATGGGGAGCGTGCAATGTTTGTATAATCCTAGTCAGAAATAAGCCAACTCAAATACCTCCTAGACTCATTTGTCCGCTGAAATTTTGACCTCCTTTCTGCAGGCTTATTTGTTCTCCAACGCTCACCCACCATGAAAACCAAAGCAAAAATAGGTGTTTCGATCGCCAAAAAGTTTTCTGAATTCCATATAAAAAACCGAACTTTTTTTTTTTTGATACACAAATTTTAGGAAAGGGGTTGGATTCACCCACAATCTAAGGGTAGGGCGAAATATCCCTTCTTTCTAGGTCATACCAATGTTGGGCAGGGCGAGTCGTTTATTACCCTCAGGTGTTTACCCTAGGCACCCAGGAGCTAGGATGCCTCCCCAGCGCCTTGATCAACTCCAGGATCGAAACCCTTTCTTTTAGTGAGAGTGTTCGACCCCTTTGCCAGTTGAACCCAAAGACAAGGGGTTAAAAAACCAAACATTGATATTGATGGCGAGATGTATACACAATAAAGTAATACAGGAAAAGTGGTTCAAAACGTTTTTTACGGAGGCCCACTTGTTTTTTTTTTCTTTTTTTTAAAATCACAAATGGGGTTTAATGCCCAAACAAACTTGAAACAAAATACCCCTTGGAGGCTCATCTATTTGTTTGGGAAACAGTAATTTATGCTACCAAAACTTAAACTTCTTGAAACCTCATTACGTCCCCAGAACCAAAACAAAATTACAATTTGTGAGTAGTTAAAAGATAAGGGTGTCGCTCCTATATTTTTTTTTTTAAAATCAAAGAGTTAATAGTCACCGAAGCTCCGTTTTATGTGCATGTTTGACTTCAATATGATGTTCACTTATGTTTATTTAGGATGGGATAGGTAGTCCTGAAGCAAATTTCTCATAGCCTCAGAAAGGTATCAATATACAACATACATTCTCACAATTCATCTAAAAGATCTTCAACTTTATTGTTATAATTTCTAATGATTTATTGGTCATTTTTCCCTACTTTTTCTCTCATTTTCTCATCTTCACCATTGGATAACAATTTCAATGATCCAGATTTAGCATCTTATAAAAATATTGTTATAATTCTAGTTAAAAACTCATAAATAAATCTTAAATGCTAAAATTTGTTCAAAACAGTTCACATCTATAGTGCAAAAAATGGGAAAGAAATTTACTTTATAATAACAAGTTACTCCTTTTCAGATCAAACTTTAACACTTACATTTATTTATGTATTTTTTAAGTAAAACTATTAAAATTTTCTTTAGAGATGAGAAAATGATAGCAAAAGTAGTGAAAAATGAGTGTTAGGGAAAATGAGAAAGCCACGGATTGAGTTCAATCCACTGTGCACTTGAAAGTTATATGAGAATGAAAATATAAATTGAGATTTTGGGGGCTTTCTTAAATATGGTTTTTTATGGTTCTTTTGATAATTAAATTCTACATAAAATGAATGATATTTTGATATGATAATCTTCCAAAAGTGAATGGGAAGGTTATATGAGACTGAAAATATAAATTGAGATAACTAAAGTTAATATGAGAAAATAAATTTAGAAAGCGATGAAAAATACTAAGATAAAGGGTAGATAAGAATCTCGCCTCCTTTCTAAAATAGCTTAGGAGAACCTCCTAAACCAATTTACCCTCTGAAAATTCAATGGCTTTATTGATGAGCCAATATGCCAATTTATAAGGATAGTTTATCGAGAAAAAGGCTTTAATTCAAAATTCGAATACAAAATCTAAATATGAAATTCAATTGACTAATAATCCTATATTCTAGCAACTAATCTATCTAGTGGAATATTCTACTTATTTCCTAAAGATAATGATAAAAACAGTCTCAATATATCTAGTGGTGGGATATCCCACCTATTTTCTGATTTCCTAAAGATAATAATAAGAATAGACTCAATTATATAATAATAAAAATAGACTCAATTAATTAAATAACCAAAAAATATTATTCTTCCCTTAGTGCTCCTAAAGATAATAATAAGAATAGACTCAATTATATAATAATAAAAATAGACTCAATTAATTAAATAACCAAAAAATATTATTCTTCTCTTAGTGCTCGTTTGGAAACCTTCCAAGGTTTTGGGATTTATGAGATAAGTATGTGATAAGAGTTTTATCTTGGCTGGCACAAAATTAAGTTTTGGAAGGTTTGCAAAAAGGCTCTAAGCCCATAAGTTGAAAATAAGGGTATTGCTCAGCAACTCACTCATATTCCTCCCAGATGGAAGGCTCCTAATTGTGTAGTTTCTTTTTAATTTAGGGTTATTAAAAAAATATGAAAACAAATACCCTATTTTTTTTACTCATAAGATCTCAAAATGTAACTCATTTTATATAAAATCTAATTATAAAAAAAAATAAATAAATACATGTGGTGGCAATGGATGGAGTCGCACTGTTTCTTACCAAAGAATCATCAGAAACATTCTCATATTCTTTCCTATCAAATCCCTAATCAAATTTCAGTGCGTATGTAAGCATCGCGCAGCACCTTCATCACTCCATCCAACTTGAAACTTGTCTCTTCTTCTCCACCTGACATCTCACCAGTAATCATTTGCAGTTATATTTTCTTGATGGCAAGATGTCTGTGTATGCATTCCGGAGTTCCTGCCTCAGTATGAAATAGGGAGGTTGGTTCAGGAACTCAGAAAGTTTGAGATTGACACTCATATCATAATCAATCGAGTGTTCTTCGATGATGAAGGTAGCCGGACGCCTGCCATACATTTTATTAATTAATCTGTTGTACATCTTCATTGGAAGGTAAATATGATCAGTAATTAATTATTCTTTGTTAAATATTAGGCTCATTTGAAAGCTTCTCTTTTTTCTTTTTCAAGAAATTTTATTGCAGATGACCCATATGTTTGGCATGGAGGAAGATTCTAATGATGATGCGCTTCTTGTGAGGCTTGAAGGCATGGGTTTGATCCCACAACCTCCCCTTTTAATATGACTGTGAGGTGCCACTTGAAAAACAATTGTATAATATTATTGATAACACTTGTAACAATCACTTTATTGTACCTTTTCTAAATTAAAATTAAACCATGTTCATGAACTAACAGTGGTAAGAGAGCATGACTGTGAGGTGCCACTTGAATAACAATTGTATAATATTATTGATAACACTTGTAACAATCACTTTATTGCACCTTTTCTAAATTAAAATTAAACCATGTTCATGAACTAAGAGTGGTAAGCAAGGTTGTCAAAATTGCGAGTTTTTAAGTAAACTCATGACAATGATGTAAAATCATATTGTGAACTGGAATCGTAAACTCGTAAGAGTTTACTTTTATTATTAAATAGGTAATACTAGTGTATAATTAAATTATTAAAATATAAAAACAAAAATAATTTGATTTAAATATATTTTAAATCCAAATAATTGAAATCAAATTCATCAACATTCATCATATATCATATTTAATAAAGAAATTTCTACAAAATTTATATATAAAGCTATTAAGCATGATCAAATAAAAAAAAGTTAACATGAATTTAAGAGTAAGTTAACACGGTTTTGTAAGCTAGAAACTTAAAAACGGTAAACTCGGTGTATAAACTTATGAGTTTAACCGAGTTTATGACTAACACGGGTTTACTACTAACTCGACTCGTTTTTATAAGATAGAAACGTAAAAATGGTAAACTCGGAGAATCAAAGTTTGACAACAATGGTGGTAAGAGAGCAAAGTTATTAGAGCTAACGACGTTAAAAAAGAAAAATTAATTATTTAACTAAGATAAAAAAAAACATATAGTATCAAATTAAAAATTAAAAGAAAATATAGTTACCACCAAAAGGGTTTTTCCAAACCATATGAACTAAAGACATTAGCCATGTTATCAATTGATATCATATTGTTATGATTACTTTGACACTTAATTTTGCAATTTTTTTTTATCCCACCCGGTTCATCGGAACTTTCGTTTCCGACAAATCCGGATTTCGCCCTGCGTTGGACCTACGGTTGTGGGGGAAAAGCTCCTATCACCATTTTCACGCCTCGAACTGAGGACATGGTACAATTTAAAATGCAAGAAAAGTGATAGAACTATTATTCTATCAATGTCACTGCCCAATATGTATTATCCAATTTTTTATTTAGACGGATTTAATATGATTTTATTTCATATTTTAATAATTTTATATTTTAAGTTTTTAACATGGCCTAAATGAAAGATTATTTTTACTTTAGTTGAAAATTGTTAATTAAAAATTTTAAATATATTTTATAAAAAAGTTAAATTTGTCACTACTAGTTAACGTTTGGTTGGTTCCGAAGTATGTATAATTGTATATCACATTAAAGTTAGGCTTGGGTTGTAGAATGTATTTCCAAACAAATGAAATGAAAATAGGAATGAATTGGAAATGGAAATGAGCTAAGGGCTAAACTGTATGTTTGCACCTCTAAAAAAATAAAATGTAAGTTTATAAAGTGTATTTTTAGTCCCATAATATTGACACTATTAAACTTTACTCTCAAATGTCTCTGCAATTAAATGCTAATTAAGGAAGTGACAATGCAATTAAATCATTTAATATGATATTTTTATATTTTAAATTATGTAAATTGAAAAAGATTTATAAAAAATCTTTATTTGTGAAAAAAATACTTTAGGATACTGGATATACCAAAAATTCGTTTAAGATACTAAATGCTACTAATAAAATATTTTAGGGTGGTAGATGCACAAAAAATTACTTTAGAATACTAAGTGCTACTGAAAAATACTTTAGGGAATTTTGTGTGCCAAAAAAAAGTTTAGATTACTGAATACTACTAGAAAAAAATACTTTAGAGTCTTGGATTTTAAAAACCAATATATCATTTAAAATTTTAAAAATTGGGAAAATACCAAGCCCATGTAATAGTTTTTAATCCCTGTAGTTTATTTTTGTGGTTTTCCATCCCTTTTATTTGGTTTGTTTTAAGCATTGATCCTTCTAGGTCAAGAAATCCTTAGATGATAAGCTGACTAAAACAAGTATTAGTATTTCTGAAGTGTACTTAACACTCTAAAGGGGTGTTTGGTATGGGGTTTTGGGGAAAAGGCCAGGGGAGGCTAGAAAAAAAATTTATGAGTTGGGTTTAAAAATTTTAGAAAAGTAGGCTTATAAATTTTCCAAAAAATGAATATATTTTTTGAAAATTTTTTTGCAACCTTATTTTCATCAGGATTTATACAAGAACTTTGTCGAGTGATAATATACCTAAACATCGTTGCTAGAATGTTATAGGTATTTTTCTTGACGGTTTCCTTAGCTAGAAAAAAATTCACTTAAGATCCTGTATAGTTATATCTTACTTTATTGTAAGAACTTATCTCTATTTCAATGTAATTTGTTGATCTTTTCTTCTTTTTTTTTTCCTAAATATAGGATAAAGTTTGCAGTGTAAATACACTACAAACTTTATCCTATATTTAGAATAGTACCTCAAGTTTTCAATACAAGTATCAATACCCATGAATTGTATGAGGAAATTATTTTGGGAAAATTCGAAGCTCTCTCAGAGTTTAAGTATGGAGGAACCAGAAAAATGATCAAGTGATGTTTTTTCAGTTATCGCCCACTTCCTAATAATTCAAGTAACGATAGTCCAGGTATCCTTAAGGTCATTAATATCCCGAATGAGGTCATAAGAGTGACTTATCATGATATTAGAGATGAAGAATTGTGGTCACTACCTATAACATATGCACGATTATTTTGCTTATGTAATATGTCTTGGTAAAAATAATTTTAATTAGGCGCACCTAATTGGAACAAACCAATTAATCCTTTGTTTGATGGTCTATAGGTGGCCATGTCTTTGATCGGTACAAAGCTGAATGAATTCGAAGATATTGGCACGTCAGACTCAATGAAGTACATCATAACATGAAAAGAGAGCTTCCAAGAGTGATTGCATAATTTGAAGTCATCATCATTAGGAATAACCTCAAAGTTCTCTAACCGATAGACTGCCCCCTCTACCATGTCTTAAATGAATCTCCGAAGTTGCCCCCTCTGCATCAGTACACCCTCAATCATATCGCCCTCATGAAGAATATGACATGTCGACTTTCTATATATCAAAAGGTGCCATCTTTTTAGTCGTCATCCACTTCCTAATCATTCGAGCAACGATAGCCCAGGCCTCCTTTTGAATGTAAGAAGAGGAAGATAATTTTAATTTTTATATTAGTATTTTCAAAGGCGGAGCTAGGGGCTAGGCCCCTGCCCCCTAAAATTTAGGTAGGAGACGATTTTGGGTGTGAAGAGGTTGTGCCTGTGACACCCTTTTACTTAATCCTGGGATCGCTCAGGATTATTCAAGCATCAATAAAGATACTATTATCAATATCATTAACTGTCACACCCGCTTAGGGTGCCGACATACTTAGCCATATTCTTACATAGTAGTGTGTCAATATCAAAAATAGTTCGTTATACTGATACAGCAAAAATTAAACATTTGATTACATAATAGGGGTATTCATCACCAATTCTCATTTAATTCTCTGACACCCGGCCCTATATTATTCGTAGGGAAGCGTCAACATTATTCAGGGCCGTCCTCATAGCTATCAAAGTGTCTTTATGCTCATTGCTCTACTCAGTCTTTCTAAGGCAACTTCAAGCACTCCCTTAGTATGCTATCTTCAAACAACACTCTATTTTGGTGTCTAGTGCAGCACTTCTCGCTTGTGCTCATTTATCTATTTGTTGGTAGTGGTGGGTGACATTCAGTGGAATCTCAATAGCAAACAGTACCAAACAATGTATGCATGATAAACGCTAGTATATGATATGATATGGATGTCTTACATAGGCTTATGTTAACATAATGACATTTCTAGTATAAATAGAAGGAGAGCTTCAATCATTCAAATATGTTAAACAAGCAAGTAAAGCAATTATGCATATTAACACACAAGCAAATAAATCACTACACGTAAATAGGGTAAGTTCACTACCTTAGCCTGTATCCTATGCTTGTACCTTTTCTTCCAACTACAGAGTTGCTTGAAACATGTTCCATATTTCTTCTTTCTTTCTTGACTTCTCATGGCTCTAAACACATTGTCATATTATTAAAGCCATGTAAAATGAACACCTAATGGGCTATCTTTGCCTCATAAGCTTTCTTACATCCTTGGAGTTTATTCTTATTAATTTTGGCCCTTTCTATCTTAAATTCTCATGGTAGCTAAAAGCTGTCAGCATTTTGGCCAAACTTCGAAAAATCATAATTAATTCTACAGAACTTTGATTGGGGTGGTTCAAATTTATATTTGTCACTAATTAAGTCTAGTTTCATGGAAAAATAATCATAGACTTATTTGTAGCTGTAGCACTCCTAGAGTTTTATTCATTCTTCGCTGTCCAGAAAAACGTTCTAGATTAATAAGTCAATTTCAAAAATTTGTATTTCTCTAGATACAATTCCGACTTATGACCTATCAAATTAAATCTTATTGAGTCTTATTTAATTCTAAGAACTTTCATGACAAAATTTCATGATTTACTATTTCAAAATTGAACCCGAGAGTTACTGTTCATTCCTGGAAAACTAACAGTTTTCCAGTTTTCTTTATACACATCCGATTTGGGTGTTCTTTGGCTCATATTAGAGATTATGATGTGTACTAAATATCCACAAAATTTCAGGTCAAAGGAGTTCATTTTCCCTGGTTTTACCTTGCTCAAAGATCGTTGTTTCAGCACCAAGTTCAGTTTTCCAGCAACGTAACAGCAGCTTATGATTCACTAAAACAACAAGTTCTTAGGTTCAGCCATAACCAATTTGCACCACATAAAATAGGCATGCAATGCGAAGCTTCAAACATTATACAATAGGAACAACATGCATGCAACTTACTTCAAATGTTCTCTGTTTTAGCACTCCCAAAACAGAGTCGCCAACGTGCAGAAATGAACCATAGCTCTTAACCATCTCTTGCTTATTTTCTCGGACTCAACTTCTTTTCTCGGCCTCTCCCTCTTTTTCTTCATCTCTTCTATGTTCTCGTTCTCGGTCTCATTTCTGTTCAGTCTCGGTCTCTTCCACGTTTTCACTTCTGTAGGTGACTGACCGAAGTGAATCAACGAGAAATGGAGAAGTGTGAGCTTATTGGGTTTAGTACTCCCTTCTTCCTCCGATGATCATCACACCGACAAATGCTCTCAGCTTTCTTTCGGTGCTCTCGGTCTATCACTGTGACAACAGCCACTCTCGCAACTCTCATGCTCTCATACTCATTCTATTTGCTGTGTTCTTGTTGTCACTCTTACAGTTTTCTTTCTTACGCTCTCACTTTCTACAAGTTCTCGGCCCTCAACTCCATCTCGGTTCGCCTCTCCTTCTTGCTGTTGGGTGAAGGTTGAAGGAAATGGATGAGAATAGTGGAGCATGGCGTTAACATGCTGCATTCGAGAGAGGCAGTGGAGTATGCGCTAATATTTACGACGAGCTTTCTGAAAACGCAAGAGACGGGTATGTGTTTGCTGTCTGAAAAGCATGCATAATTGCTGTGATTTCTCGCTGCCAACTCAGTTTGTTTTCTAATGAAAGGCAGCTGAATGAATGAGAATGAAGAAAAAAATATGCGCTATCCACGACGAAAAATGAGGAAGTGCGCTTCTGCTTTGTGCCTTGGCAGGTCTAGATTCTCTCACCGACAGAGTTTCTTATCATTTCTCATTGTCTTTTAATTATAGCCATCAAAATATTGATCCAAACAATTTAGAAAGAGACACATTGTCTACTTTTCAAATTTTTAAAATTACTGCATGCATGCAGTAAAATCTACTGCACGTGGTGAAGATAGAATTTTTAAAAATAGATAATGTGTTTCTTTCTATACTTTTGGATCAATATAAAGCTAAAGGACAATAAAGGACAATGAGAGATAATGAGCGATGTGGGAGGATCCATTTCTGTGCCTTGGCCGTAGGAATGAATTAAATAAACTAAGGGAGTATGGCTTTCACGTGGCTTGCTTTTTTATTATTATTATTTGATATAAATGTCGCTTGCTTTATTTTTATTTTTATTTTTTGATATAAAAGATGGCTAAAGGCAATTAAAATAAAATGGGTTACAGAAGGGGAATGAATCCCACACTTTCTTAGTCAACTAAAACTTTCAAAGCTTCTTGCTTGCTTTATTGTTCAAATGGCTTTGCATAAAATGAATATATGGGCCAAGGAGAAATAACAGCTGAGGGGTATATGGACGCTGGATAGGTTCAATTAATGTGTTTAATGAATAGTGAGGGAGTTGGTTTGGTTTTGTAAACATATGGCCGAGAGAATTAATGAAAGAGTATGGGTTTTGCTTGTCAAATTACTAAATGCATAGTAAATTGAAGTATTGTGCATAAGTGGCCTGTGACTTCCTTGTCCAATTTGGATTTGCATGACTTAAAACCCGTCACTTGCACATGTTGCATGGGAATAATGGAGAAATGAAGAAGTTTGTTTACATGATGGTTTGCATGAGAATTATTATTTTTTTTTTGGGGGGGGGGGGGTGGGAGGTGAATGTCGTGGGACCCACTCAAAAAATCATCTCATAATACCACTAATTTCATATTCTTGTTAATATTGAGCCATTAAACTTCAATAATTCTTTTCCCAAAAATTCAAGGAAAATAAGCATTAACTTCCAATAATTATTTTAGGCCACATTTTCATAGTAAATTCCGATTCAATATTTCTAATTTTCAAATCCCAAAATTTGAGATGTTACATGCCTATTTTTGTAGAAGGCGATTTTGGGAAAGGGTTGGCATGGAAGATTTTACATCAATCATGTACCTGCCAGATGATTGCCTTGCCTTTACTTTTCGTTGTTTAAATAGTAGCATTGATCAGCAATCATTTGGCCTGACTTGCCGTCAGTGGCTCCAGATTCAAAATTTGAACTGTTGATCATTGCAGTTCCGTCTATTCACCATCCATCTCAATCGGTTGCTAAACCGCTTTCAACATTTAGAATCATTATCTTTACCCACAGACGGCAAGTCAGGATATGAGGTTTCCTGAGCCAATTTTGAAGAAGTTGCAAAGAAAAAGGGATTGTTCAGCCAACACCTATTCAAGTACAAGGCCTTCCTGTGATCTTATTTGGGAGGGATATGATTGGGATTGCATTCACAGGATCAGGGAAGACTCTAGTCCTTGTGTTGCCAATGATCATGGTGGCACTGCAAGAGGAAACACTACAAAAAAAAAAGACTTTCAGTGGTGACTTTCGGTGGCGACAAGAGAGTCACCGTTAAAAGTTTTGACTTTCGGTGGCGACAATTTTTGTCGCCACTGAAAGTATGACTTTCAGTGGCGACATTATTTTGTCGCCACCGAAAGTCATACTTTCAGCGGCGACTCTCATAAGTCGCCGCCAAAAGTATGTTTCAGCGGCTGAAAGTCTTTTTTTTTTTGGTTTTTTTTCTTTTTTATTTATGATATTTATACAATAAATATATTTGTTGATGTAATTTTTTTGAAAAAGTAGATTAAGTATTGGGATTATTATGAGATAAAGAAAGTTTGAGAGATAATGTGTGTTGCTTAAGGTTGATTTTCAATAATTGTAGCAAGAGATTGTACAATTTTAAATTTCTTTTCTATCATTTTCCCTAATAAATAAAATATAATTTAATTAGGCTCAATAGCCCCAACTTATCACTAAAAACACACACAAAAAGTAAGATCATAAGTGAAAAATTCATATATATTCAAACACTCTCAATAAGGTTATAAATCAAAACAACCTATATATTGAAAAATTTTTAAAATTCTTATTTTTCCAACGATAATTAATAAAAGAAATTTTAAAAATTTCTCAATTTGGATTTGATTATGTTAATATAAATAGCCTTTTTTTTTAAATTATCATTAAAATTTATTTCATCAATAACTGCAATTGAATTTATTGTTTTTTCATGTTTTAATCTTCAAAATTTATTTAGTCAAAATTTAATTCCTAAAACAAATATATGAGATGTAGTTAGAGATAATATAGGAATTCAAATCCCAAATAAATTAACTAAGATAATTCCTTATTTATTTGTCTTCTTATATAAGTAAATTTTAATTTTGAAGGACCAAAAGATTGTATTTACTAACCTTGCATTATCACATAAAGGTTGCTGGTAAAAATTATTTTTACTAGATTTTTTGTTCCACGAGAACAAAAAAAGTTAATATAAAAAATAAATTGTTTGATATAGCAAATTACATTTCAAAGATTTTCATTAATGATTTTTTAAGAGAAAAGATATTTATTAACGTGAAAAAAACAACTTAATATCATATAAGTAAATTTTTTTGAGTATTGAAAATTGATTTTTTTATTGACAAAAAAACTAATTTGAGTTATTTAAAAATAATTTTTTTTCCAAAATTTTACTTTCGGTGGCGACAATTTTTTGTCGCCACCGAAAAGTCGTTTTAGTGGCGATAATGCTGTGTCGCCGCGGAAAGGATCCAATTTATTTTCAGTGCCCCTTTTTAATTTTCAGTCCAGCGGTATTTTTTTGGTTTCCCTCGCTCCCGTGCGAAATCCCTAGCTCACATTTCTCCCTCCCTCTCGCCCTGTCGCGCCTCCGCCTTGCTTCCCGAAATCCACCGTCGCTGAGCTCCTACTCTCTCCCTGTTCCCGTCGTTCCTCCTCTTGCAGGTAAATCTATTAATTCTCAATTCGTACCGAAGGAGAAGTGAATCCATTTTTTGTTTGAGCTCTCGCTGATATGACTGCTTTTGCTCGTTCAATTTCGGTTTCAGGTGACCCTTTTGTTTCCATTTCTATGATTTAGGGTTTTACGTGTTCAAGGTTTGTGGTTTGACTGCAAGAATTGTTAGCTGAACCACTGTCAAAACGTAATATAATTTTGAGCAACAAGATTAACAATTCACGAGTTCACTGTGCTAAAGCATAATAATTGTGCAGGCTTAAACGAGAAATCCTGTTTTGAGTTTGGGATGATTGTCGTGAAAAACCTGAAATTCATGGCTTGAATCTGTTTTCTTTCTTTTGTTGGCTGTTGGTTGGGTTAATTCTTGCTGTTTCTTTCTTAATCAGCTTTCAGTAATGCTTGGGCCTAATTTTTTGGTTTCTTGTTTAATTCTATGAGGATTAGTATAACAATTTTTTGAACATATTTAGAGCTTATGAAAATCAGTGTGTTGGACATAAGATGTGTCCTTATTGCTGTATGGTACTTGAGTCTCCTGAATAGAGGGAAAAAAGATTCTTGATATGGAATCTTATAATGAATTGTGATGCCCAAGTGAAGTATCATGATCTCAGTAGTAGGAGTTTGTACCGGACTTTTGATGAATTTGTCATCTTTAAAATTTTAAATAGAAAGTCCTATCTCTATAAAGTTCTGGGTTGATCAGTGTCATCAATCTCAAATGAATTTGGATGAAGCTGAAGATTTTGGATTCTCTGAGAAACCTGAATGTCAATATTTGGACTTCATTTGTGTTCTTTAAGTGATAAGTTACCTCGACGAAAGCTATTATTTCCTTATATGCATTTTGGAGCAACAAGAAACAAAGAGTGATGTTTGACATGAAGCACCGTTGTATCTCCCTTGTTAAGAATTAATTGCTGTGCCATGGTATATGGAAGAAAATTTAGTTTGGTAGAAGACAACTGTCCAAACTACTCTTGAAGGAAACTTCTTTACTTTGTTTCCATAATCTGGTTCCCTTAAACTGGAAAGCTAAACTCTTGAATTCAAGAGTAAGGGTAGAATTAGGTTTTTGAGACTTTCTGCTCTTTTGCTCTTTCCAATTCGTGGCAGTTTTGATACTGAGCTGATTGGTTGTTGAATTTATCTGCTGATAGGAATGGATAAGTCCTAAGCCAGGACGAAGACCAGATATATTTCCTCAGTTTAGCCTGATGAAGACACCTTTACCACCACCATTGCCTGCAGATCGTCCAGAAGTGGATGTGGGTGAAGAAGAAGAAGAAGAAAAGAAAGAAGAAGAAGAAGAGCAAGAGGAAAAGCCTGAAAAGGAAGAGACCGACGAACCAAAGCTGCCATCATGAATTGATTGAGTATCTTACGGTTCTTCTGAGGTCATTTTGATATCTGCTGCCATACTGCTATTTGCCAACCAATATTGAACCTATCATTGGGTCACCGTATGCAGTGGAAGTTTGCACTAACTATAATGAATTGTGAACTGAAATGTGATTAATTTGCAGGTCAAGGAATAAACCATGTACCAGGATTGGTTGAGGGACATGTGAACAATATGACTGTAGTCTAGGATGTCCTACAAACTGGTAGCAATGCAAGAGTTGTTAGCTCAACCACTGCCAATGAGCACAGCAAGCATTCCCACTGGTCCGGTTCTACACTTTTCTTCTAACTTTGTAAGCGCTCCTCAAGATTAAGTGTTTTGTAAAGATGATGAAATTTATTTTAAATGTTCTGCAGCTCAGCCCCTTAGAGTTTGAGGTCCATGCTGGATGCGCTTCGTGCAAGAAATCGTGAGTGCTCCTACTTTTCAGATTGTTGTATCTTTTGGAATTTTTGATAGACTGTTCATGTTTGAACTTAAGTGTATGCATCTTGTTAAATTACATTGAGTTGGTTGTTAGAAATTAGGTGCTACACAATTGCAAATTCTGTGGAATTTTTTGCCATTTATTTTTTTAAATTTTTTTTTTTAACTTTCAGTGGCGACTTTTGTCGCCGCTGAAACATGTTTCAGCGGCGACAAATGTCACTGCTGATTTGTTTGCCATTTAATTTTTTTAAAATTTTTTTTGACTTTCAGTGGCGACATTTTCAGTCGCCACGGATACATGTTTCAGTGGCGACAAATGTCGCCGCGGATACCCTTCTTTCAGCGGCGACAATTATTTCAGCGGCTTCTGATGCACTTTTGTCGCCACTGAAAGTCCACTTTTAGTGGCGACAAAAAAATGTCGCTACCAAAAGTATCGGCCACGAGCGTTACAGCAACGACATTTTTGTCGCCGCTGAAAACCTTTGGCGGCGACTTTTGGACTTTCAGTGGCGACTTTTGTCGCCACTGAAAGTCAAATTTTTTGTAGTGAAATTATGATGCCTATTGTTCCAGGAGAAGGTCCATTTGGTTTGATTATTTGTCCATCAAGGGAACTGGCGAGACAGACTTACGAAGTGGTTGAACAATTCTTGGTACCTCTTAGAGAAGCTGGATATCCTGAGCTCAGGCCATTGCTTTGTATTGGTAGGGTAGATATGAGATGCCAGCTAGATATTGTGAAGAAGGGTGTCCACATTGTTGTTGCCACCCCTGGGAGGTTAAAGGATATGTTAGCAAAGAAAAAAAATGAATCTTGATAGTTGCAGGTATTTAACATTAGATGAGGCTGATAGATTGGTAGATTTGGGATTTGAAGATGACATTAGAGAAGTGTTTGATCACTTCAAAGCTCAAAGACAGACGCTCTTATTTTCTGCCACCATGCCAACCAAAATTCAGAATTTTGCTAGAAGTGCTCGAGTGAAACCCGTTATTGTCAATGTGGGGCGAGCAGGGGTAGCAAATCTTGACGTAATACAGGAGGTAGAGTATGTCAAGCAAGAGGCAAAAATTGTGTATCTCCTTGAGTGCCTGCAGAAAACCCCACCTCCAGTTTTAATATTATGTGAGAACAAGGCAGATGTGGATGACATTCATGAATATCTTCTCTTGAAAGGAGTGGAAGCAGTGGCTATTCATGGAGGCAAAGATCAGGAAGAAAGAGAGTATGCAATTTCATCCTTCAAGTCTGGAAAGAAAGATGTGTTGGTTGCAACTGATGTTTTCAATTTCAATAGTGAATATTAAATGGCTAAGATGATAATTAATGTTATCTAATTAAATAAGTCTCAATTAATATACATCCTTAGTCATAAGGGCATTAAAAGACAAGTATTTCTGGGGTGGGTCTAGAGAAGTTGAATTTATAATTATGGTTGAATTGGTTAGTGACCCACCTCTACATGTAAATGTTAATTATAGGACCTGAGAATCGCCATGCCTGAAGAACAAGCATAGTGACAAGAGCTTGTTGGAAGGGGTTTTGTTGGTAAGACCAACAGGTAGTAACTTTAATCTCACATTCTTTGCATAGCTATGTATGTTTGTGTATGCTATATTGTATGTCCTGCCTGTATGGGGCCAGCACCACTCGTGGCTCGATTGAGCGGAAGGGCCGACCATGGGGCAACTTCTTGGTAGCTAGGTAGGGCCTAGTGCATTCAGTTATTTTGGTTTTCAATTTACCAAAATGAATTTTCTAGCGCTAAGGTATTTGAAATCATTTTATGATTTACTTGTATTACAAGCTGCATTGGTAAATAATACTTGTCGTTTGAATTTGAATTGAATCTGAATGCTTTATATGCTGTGTGGACTACTCTGTTTGGTTGATTTACATATATTGCATATGCTAGAATTTGAGATTAACCTGTTACTCTGGGATTCATTTATTTGAATCTCAGAGCCTTCCATAAATCTAGGATATGGACAGACTAGTAGGCAAGGAGGAAGAGGCAGGGCATAGATATTGATTGATCTTGAGAAGAAGGTGGAGTTGATGATGGAGACTGAAACATATAGTTTCACTTTTGTATATGAATAATTTTATTTCCTTATGACTTGGATATTATTTTGAAAAAGTTGTATGTGGCTATTGGGATGTATATATTTAATTAGATACACATGATTACATAGAAGTAGTCAAAATATATATATACTGTTAACGATTGCTGCAGGGATGGGCATGTATATAACCAGCCCAAATTATGGTTGATGACTTCCCATTTTTAGTAGATTTGAGAGATATTTTTATATATTTGGGAAGTCATTATTACTAATTTAAAGAGATTTTATTAAGATTTTAAGAGAAATCAATATGGATATATCATTTATGGGATTTCAATTTAAAATAAGTTTGAGTTTAGGAAATCAATAATGACAATGGGAAGTTTTCAAAAAGGAAAAAAAAAAAGAAAAGGAAAAAAAAGAAAGAAATAAAAATTCAGTTTATTATTATTATTATTATTTATTTTTTTTCTTACAATCAGAGAGCACCAGCGGATAGTTATTATATCTAATTCCATGCTTGCTTTGGCAGAATGCAATTGGGCCCACACAAATGAATTGAATTGAATCAATTTGGAAGACCTAAAAAGAAACGCACAGGACGCAGCGTTTTTGAAGGGAAATGAAAAAAAAAGACCTAAAAGCAAAAAGAAAAGAACAGGGGCGGAGGAAAAAACGCGGGGCACGAAAAAGAGGAGAAAATCAGAAACACAGAGTCGGATTGGAACAAGAAGAACAGCGCGGCGGAACACACCAACTCGACCTTCACGCTCTCATCTCCTTTACCATCACTTCATCGTCGCCGGCGACCTCCACTGTCACCTTCATCGTCGCCGGCGACCCCACAACCTAACCACCACCCTTCTTAGTCGACAAACCAGAACGCCACCATCGTCGGAGCTAACTGAGAAGAGGCAGCTCAACTCTCATCGTGCAGAACCAAGTGAGGCTGGAATTGAGGAGCAGCAGCGAGCAATCGGTTTTAGGAGCGACTGTGAAGGACTATTCATCACCTTCATTCCTCATAGCTGGACTAAGGGAGCTCGTTCGTTCTTAATTTACTGGCTTACTTTGATTCTCATGATGGTTCTGAATTTTGAATCTATTGTTGCTGCTGTCTTGATGATGATTAAAGCTATGTTTGGCTAATTTCTCCTTACAACCTAAGGAACTTTGAACTTATTGGTGAATTAGATTTTGATTGCATTATTTAGTTATAATTAATATTAATTTTGGTTACTTAATATTGTTTAGCTTTATCTATTTAGTGACTGGCCATCATTAAATATAAATTTGAGAATTAGGATTCACCTAGACGAAGAGAATTTTAATTAAGCTCTGAGATTAAGTAATATGAGATTCAATTATGATTTAATTTGTGATTAGGATAGACATATACCTAATTGCCCCATATAATTGTTGAAGAGTGTGTTTGAGTTTTGTTGCCTCTTGAGTAATTATGTTAGACATAACAAAATATACTCAAGAGAGGGTTGTAAGTGGACCGACAGACACTTATAGCTATTTATACTTGAGATTAACAAAATTGATATTAAGGCTAATTAAATTAGTGAAATCAAAGTTTATGAAGCTAATAAGGGAGCTAATAAGGGATTAGTGACTCTGGGTTGCTCATTTGATTATTGTGGTGGTTTGGTTATTTTAATTCTAGTTTAATTCCTTTTTCTTAATTAAATTCAATTTGGTTTGCTCAACTTAAAAGAAGGTGTAAAATTAATGCTTAACCGAAGTTTGTGATACCAAGTCCTCGTGGGAACGATATCGTACTCACTCTTTATTACTTGGTACGGCCCGTGCACTTGTGGAGTTTATAGGCTATAAAGTTTTAGCCCTATCAAGTTTTTGGCCCCGTTGCCGGGGACTTGTGTGCCATAACTGTTTTGGTTGGAATTAATTGAGCATTAGTAGTTTAATTTTGAGTTTGTAAATATTTCATTTTATTTTATCTTTTCTAGAAAAAAATTAAAAAAAATAGATTTTAATTGGCAACCAACTGGTCTTAATATTGAGAAGGAGATGAATTCTTTGTCTTCTACACAAGATGGATTGATTGCTATTTTAAATTCTTTGAATGAACGTAGGCAACGTAAAAGGAGCATAAATGATGATTGTATTCCATATGTTGATTCTTCTCAATATATTTGCATGTCTTGTGTTTATTGTGGAGGGAATCATTTATATGAGCAGTGTCCATATAGTACAACTAGTCATTTTGTGAGGGATGATTTTGCTACGGACCAAGCTTATTTTGATCATTCATTTTGTCTTAGTGAAAGTTTTAAGCAACAAAAGTTTGGGGATCTACATGTCTATTGTTCTCATGAAAATACCCTCCTTTTTACTCTTATCCATATATTGAAGAGCACACAATTGAGTATAAGGAAAAATCTAATTTAGAAAGATTAATTGAGGAGTGTGCGGAAGCATCAGAGAGATCTAGTAGAGAGCAAAAGGAGTTTGTCACTAGCATTGAGTCAAGTATCCAAGATATTAGGTCAAGTGTTCAAGATATTAAGGTATATGTGAGTCAAATTGTTTCAACTCTTGAGACTATAGGGTAAGATAATTCCTTAAACATGGTGACCACTTCTTATGCTGATAATGATTATTGTGAGGAAGTTGAGGATGTGGAATTACATGAGATTATGGATAATATAGAAAGTGATTGTGAACTTCAAAGTGATTTAGATGAGAATAATGGGTGTCTAGAAGAGGTTCCAGTTGTGGAGCCTAAGGATTGTGATCTTGGTGATCAAATTGATGTGGATGTCCCAATTGTTGTTGTTCATAACTCTCCTATTGAACTGTTGACTCTTACTGAAGAGAGTCAAGTAGATTTTGTTGGATGCTCTAAATTCTTGGAAGTGCCTATGTTTACTTGTAAGGAAGTGCATGATGTGCTTTATTTGAATTCGGTGAATGCTTGTAATCCGCGATTGTCTATGATTGAGGAAGTACAAGCAATTTACTTGAATTATCACTTTTTGTATGTGATATCTTGCTGCTTGAAAAGAAATGAAGACGAGGTGATTCTGGTGTTTGATACTTATGATTAGAAGTTGTTTTGAGAAGTCTGGCTGAAGACTTTAAACTTAGCGCTTCTTGGGAGGCAACCCAAGGAATAATTTGATGTTTTGTTTGCTTTTGTAGGACTGTTGAAAGACCTTGATGAGGTGTTCCACTTTGATAGCAAGGATTGAGAATGCAAGTCAAGGACAAATAGGGGAGTTTTCTTCTACTTTTCTTTGATTTGTTCTATTTGATTGTTGATGATGTATTGCTTGGGAATGAGTGCTGGTCTTAGTTGGATGTGTATGTGAAGACTGTTTGTGATGATTACTGAATGACTGTTAGCACCTGAGCTGTTTCATTGGTGAAAATTTGAAATATCTAAAGTTGGTGTTACCCTTTCACTTATAGATGGTTGCTCTTCACTTCCATTACTTTTTGTTACTTGTTCACATTGAGGACAATGTGACATTTAAGTGTGGGAGTGAGGGTATCTTGGATTTCACATAACTTTTCTTGTCCTCAGATTTTTTTTTAGAAAAAATTGTGGAAGTTTGAATTTTATTTGTGAGCATTATCACAATTGAGTTGAGTTGAACATGAAAAGGAGTGAATTTGATTAGGAATTGATTCTATGTTCTTTGAATGTTAGTAAAGAGGTAAAGATTTGGCTTTGGTACTTTACTTTAGGATGTCAAAGAACCTGTGAGGAAATTGAGCCTTAAGTTTCATTTCTTTCAAGAAGGAGTACACCTATTGTGATTTAATCTCTAGAACTTGTCTTGAAATCTCTTTTGAAATTTGAAATCCTTTTGCATACACAAAGATGATCTAGGCATTCATTTCATAGCTAGTTTGGCCAAATGTCCATCCTTATCACATGAAAATCATTTGTTTACCCCATTTGAGCCTTTATATATATATATATATATATATATATATTAAAAAAAAAGAAAGACAAGAAATTTACATAGAATAAATAGCCCTTTGTTTGAAATATGTAATTTTTATATCTTTTTCGCCCCATTCATTTTTGTTACTTTAATAAGTGCTAAGTGAACCGATTTAAAAGAGTGAAGGGGTTAGGAAGTCAACACTAAAAGAGTATGTGTGGGTAGTGAAAACTAAGGGGGAAAAAAAAAAAGCCGAAAAAAAAAACGAAAAAGAACAAACAAAAAGAAAGGAAGAAAAAAAGAAACAAAGGAATATATTTTTTTTTTAAAAAAAAAACGGGAGAAAAAGAGAAGGAAAATAGAGATCTAAGAAAGAAAGAAAGAAAAAAAAGATTGTTGAGATCAAAGGAATAAAGGTTGTTTGTATATAATGTTAGTGAGTTGTTTTCTTTTAGATGGTACTCCTTCATTCTTCATCATGAATTCCATTAAATTACTTGACACTAATTAAAGTATTCTCCCATACCATTTGTCACTTTCATTTTATTATCCTACCTTGATCATTAAAACCTTGAGAAAGTCCTTTTGATTTGAGTGTGCAAATGGATAATGTGTAAAGTGGAGATTGAGATGATAAACAAGCTTATGGTAGATAAGTTACAATAGATGGAATTGAGTGAAACACAAACCCTAGAATATCTTGAGAAATGAGTATAAACACTTGACTTGTGAGGAACATTCTATTATGATTTATCTTTGCCAAATTAATTACCTTACTACTTGCATTTTTGGAAGGTGGAAAAGGTTTTTTCTGAGAAAATTTAAATTGACCTCAATTTTGTAATGCTTGCTTTAAAAATCTTGCTTCCATGGGTTTCTTGAATTTGGTTGTTTTTGAATTTAAAATCTTGAGGACAAGATTTGATGCAAGTGTGAGGGTGTGATGACTTCCCATTTTTAGTAGATTTGAGAGATATTTTTATATATTTGGGAAGTCATTTTTACTAATTTAAAGAGATTTTATTGAGATTTTAAGAGAAATCAATATGGATACATCATTTATGGGATTTCAATTTAAAATAAGTTTGAGTTTAGGAAATCAATAATGATAATGTGAAGTTTTCAAAAAGGAAAAAAAAAGAAGAAAGAAATAAAAATTCAGTTTATTATTATTATTATTATTATTATTATTATTATTATTTCTTTTTTTTTTTCCTTACAATCAGAGAGCACCAGCGGATAGTTATTATATCTAATTCCATGCTTGCTTTGGCAGAATGCAAATGGGCCCACACAAATGAATTGAATTGAATCAATTTGGAAGACCTAAAAAGAAACGCACAGGACGCAGCGTTTTTGAAGGGAAAAGAAAAAAAAAGACCTAAAAGCAAAAAGAAAAGAGCAGAGGAGGAGGAAAAAACGCGGGGCACGAAAAAGAGGAGAAAATCAGAAACACAGAGCCGGATTGGAACAAGAAGAACAGCGCGGCAGAACACACCAACTCGACCTTCACGCTCTCATCTCCTTTACCATCACTTCATCGTTGTCGGCGACCTCCACCGTCACCTTCATCGTCGCCGGTGTTGGAAATTATACCCTAGGGGCAAGTCATTGTTCTCCATTAAGTTATCACTTCATATGCATGTTTATGGTGATAACTATATCCCTAGATATATCTTATAGATTATCCTAAATGTCCCTGGTCGGTCATCTACGTGGGAGCGAAGATGAGATAAGACCAGTATGACTTTGATGAGGTATGGAGATACGAATCAAAGTCATGGGCACTTGTAAGAGTACAACGTACTGGGCCGACCCACTATGAGAAAGCTGCATGGTATAAATCATAAGCTTATCTCATGTATAACCGCGTCACAACGCCCTATGACCTAAGATCATCATGGATTCCTACATGATGAGTCACTGGTCTTTGACCTAGTCAAAAGTCACCTTTGACCGGGTGATGATAAAGGCTGGGATCGAGATCAGTGGTTTTCATGCGGAGGAATGTGAATGATCAAGATGGAATTTGTCCCTCACATTTGTAGAGAGATAATACTGGGCCCCTCGATGAGTGAGTCTAAGAAATGTATGGCCATACTGTGATGGAAAGGAGTTTCCATTTCATTTTTTAGACTACTCGAGAATCGAGAAAGTAGTGGTCAAGAACAGGAAGTTGACATTATCCATGCCTCATCCTTGACCAAATTATCGTGTGACAAAAGGGACGTGACATGGTTGTATGATAGGCAGTATCGTGTTATCAATCCCCATGTGAATTGGGTAGTCGCAATGTCTTGCTAGAGGCCGCTTGCGATTTGTGGGTTGATACAGTCTTGGCCCACTGCCAATCTCATATGGGCCTGCAGGGTCGCACACAAGAATAATCCAACACGGGTAAAAGTGTCCAGATTCATTGAATCTCAGATTAATCTGAGATTTAATGAATACTGGATTTAATCTGGGGTAAATATATATATGTATATATATTCAAATTTGAAAATAATATAATAATATTATTTAATAGAGATTATAATATTATTATATAATATTTGTTTTATATTTAATTTATTTGATAAATTAAATATCTAAAACAAATAGAGATATTGTATCTCATTTAATTTTCGAATAAAGATATCATTATCTATTTGATTTAAATTGATATATTGTATCTCAGATTTAATTAAATAAATAGATATCATTTCTCGGATTTAATTTATAGAGATAAATTAAATCAGAAGGCTTTTAATTTAGATTTAATCTAAATTCAAGATTCGAATTTCAGATCTGGTTTTAATTCGGATTAAATAAATATATTAGATTAGATCTATTAGATAGATTTAATTAATATATTATGCAGATTCAAAATTCGAATTTGAAAATTAATAAGGATTAATTTTGATAATATAATACGCCTATCGGGTTTAGAAAAACCTACGAGAGTTTTAGTTGAGCGTATTAGAAAGCCGCGAGAAACCCTAGAGCAAAAAGAGAGAGGCGCACAGTTCGAGGCGCTAGCACGCTGCCGCGTCCGTGTTCGGAGATTGTTCGTATGGATACCGGTAGAGGAAGCCGATTCTAAGAGTCATCTTCTGCTGATCGAGAAGGTAGGCCACCAGTTCAAAGAGAACGAGACGCGGACGAATTCACTACAGTTTGGGTTTTCTTGATCACCATGAGAAAATGTGTGCAAAGGGTTTGTGTAGATTCTTGAGCTACTAGTTCTTTAAAATCAAAGGAAAACCTCCGGCTTCAAATGGTTCAGAGTTCTCTATAAGGTATGATTCGGGTTCCCTAACCTTGATTTAAACGCACCTGAGTGTTCCTCGGGATGGGATTCATAGAAAATTTTAATCCGCTGCGTGTACGGATCCCAACAGCCGGCGACGCCACAACCTAACCAGCACCCTTCTTAGTCAACAAACCAGAACGCCACCATCGTCGGAGCTAACTGAGAAGAGGCAGCTCAACTCTCATCGTGCAGAACCTAGTGAGGCTGGAATTGAGGAGCAGCAGCGAGCAATCGGTTTTGGGAGCGACTGTGAAGGACTATTCATCACCTTCATTCCTCATAGCTGGACTAAGGGAGCTCGTTCGTTCTTAATTTACTGCCTTACTTTGATTCTCATGATGGTTCTGAATTTTGAATCTATTGTTGCTGCTGTCTTGATGATGATTAAAGCTATGTTTGGCTAATTTCTCCTTGCAACCTAGAGGAACTTTGAACTTATTGGTGAATTAGATTTTGATTTCATTATTTAGTTATAATTAATATTAATTTTGGTTACTTAATATTGTTTAGCTTTATCTATTTAGTGACTGGCCATCATTAAATATAAATTTGAGAATTAGGATTCACCTTGACGAAGGGAATTTTAATTAAGCTTTGAGATTAAGTAATATGGGATTAAATTACGATTTAATTTGTGATTAGGATAGACATATACCTAATTGCCCCATATAATTGTTGAAGAGTGTGTTTGAGTTTTGTTGTCTCTTGAGTAATTATGTTAGACATAACAAAATATACTCAAGAGAGGGTTGTAAGTGGACCGACAGACACTTTTAGCTATTTATACTTGAGATTAACAAAATTGATATTAAGGCTAATTAAATTAGTGAAATCAAAGTTTATGAAGCTAATAAGGGATTAGTGACTCTGGGTTGCTCATTTGATTATTGTGGTGGTTTGGTTATTTTAATTTTAGTTTAATTCCTTTTTCTTAATTAAATTCAATTTGGTTTGCTCAACTTAAAAGAATGTGTAAAATTAATGCTTAACCGAAGTTTGTGATACCAAGTCCTCGTGAGAACGATATCTTACTCACTCTTTATTACTTAGTACGGCCCGTGCACTTGCGGAGTTTATAGGCTATAAAGTTTTTTCCCTATCAATGGTGAATGTTTTAATAGAGCTCTAGATTAATTGGAGAAATAAGGAAATACTCTGATGAAACTTGAAAAAGTTTTAAGTATGACGTAATTTTAATGATAAGTTTGAACCACTGATAAACTATTTTCAAATGTTTTAAATGTTTCAGAAAAGCCTATCCGAACTTTATTATTATTTTGAAATTTTTGCTTAAAGAAGGGCTTTCTTTGCAAGAACTAAAATTAGCCAGTGGTTTAAGTTTACAGTAAATATTACATCTTTATATAATAGGTGAAGATGTCACTTTGTTCTGGGCTCAGGACAGTGGGGCGTTACACAATTAATAAAATTTTTTCCTTTGTTTTATAAAAGTATTTTTTTGCCCTTCTCTATCTAGGTTAAACCATACCAAATTCCTATACTTTTACTAGTTTTGGCTTTCGTAATTTAACACTTTTTTTTGCGTTGTTTTTAAGACGTTGGTCTATACATTTTTATGAGGACTTAGATATGAGCTTAATAGTGCTAATTAACTTAGTTAAAGTGATGTTGATATCATTAAGTAGGTTAACATGGATTTCTGACTACAAGAACTAAAATACTTAAGAAAACAAGTCAATGATTCCAATAACCATCTTCGTATAATAGGATTAGGCAAACAAGTCAAATGATTAGGAATTTCATTGACTTGAGAGCTGTTGGCTCCCTATTAAGATGAATTTCAACAAGTTTGGCCTTCAAATATATGGTAGATAATCAATATGAAGTCTTGCAATTTCAGAATAAGTCTTTGACAAAGATAGGTTCTCTGCGTGTTCAAAATAGGTGTTCCCATCACAAGAAAGTTTTCTGAATTCCATGAAAACTAATGATTGGTGGCAAGATGTATATACAAGAAAGTAATATTTAAAAAAAAAAAAAAAACAGCGATCCAGAACGTTTTTTATATATAATAAAATTTCATAGGATACTGTATTACTTCCTCATATTCAAATGAAAAATATTTTCTTGATAAAAAATAAAATGAGAATATTTTTATTTGGGAAACAGTAATTTATGCTACCAAAACTTAAACTTTTTGAAACCTTATTACGTCCCCAGAACCAAAACAAAATTAAAATTTGAGTTAAAAGATAAGGGTGTCTCTACTATATATTTTATTAAAATCAAAGAGTTAATAGTCACCGAAGCTCCGTTTTATGTGCATGTTTCACTTCAATATGATGTTCACTTATGTTTATTTAGGATGGGATGGGTAGGGCCAATGATCTGAAAATGTTGTTAGATGCAATTATTAGTCCCGAAGCAAATTTCTCATAGCCTCCGAAAGGTATGTGTAACACCCCAATTTTTAAAATTGGAATAATTTTTTTTCATCAGAGTAGAGCATCAGAGCAAGTAAAAGAGTGAGTAACTGATATATCTTTAACTGTGGCGTATTTGTCTGTTCATAGTGTACAATACATTTGTCATAACGGTACAAGTATAAAAGTAAGATTTTCAGTCGGGTCTCTATGCGTGCTGTTTACTCTGCTTACTCTTGTCTTCAATCCTCGATTCCCCGGACCTAAAGCTATGGCAAGAATTGAGGTCCAATACCCATCGGGTGTGCATTACCACTCTGCAAATTTTTGTTATCACACTTTGTGAAATTTGGACCAATAGATATTGTAGGTATCATTTTCCTCAAATTTTTTTGATAATCCATTGTTCTTGATCTCCCTTGTTGTAAGCTTGATTATTAGTCATTGATATGTTAAAACAAGTTTAGATTCCTGGATTTTAAAGATATAAAGCCCTAAGTATGAAATTTTGAGTGTACACTTTAGGAAATTTGGATTAATTAAGAGTTAGTATTGTTGCTGTTGATACTTCATAAAACCTACTTTAGCACACCACTACACAAATACTTGTGAGATAAATTTCTATCAACACCAAATTCCAGGTATATGAAACATAAATTGGAATTTGTTGGTTACTGTGGTAATTGATGTTAAGTGTACTTGTCAAAATATGATTGGTTTTTGAATTAATTATGATACTTAAGAATTCACTTTATGCTAATATTGAACCCTTATAGGTCTTTGATCTTTTAAGTAAATTAAGATATCCCTAATTGATGGTTTTCACTTACCACAAGATTAATTATGAAAGTTCACACAATTATTTTAATTAATATAAATTCAATTGTCATTTATTTGTTGGTAATTTCGTTTATTTGATTTAGGTATTTTCATGATATTTTATGGCTCTCTATAATTTAATAAAAATTATGTTGTAATATGATAATCTTAGGATATTTTATGATCTCTAAAAGAAATTAGAAAATTTGGGTCTTTGGTTTATTTAACTCTAGGAGAAAATTCCCTAAATTAAATGAAATAAGCTACTAAATTTTGAGACCACATAGTCACCTATTTTTAATAGGTACTTCCTATCAAAATATAGTGGTTATGCTAAATAGGATTTTTAGGGTATTAAAGTATGACTCAAAATAAAATGACGCAAATTGAAAACAAATTTATTGTTTTGAAGGCACTTCTAATTTTTATTTAAAGCCTTCAAATGCTAAAAGAATATACTAAATCAATATACAATATACATTCTCACAATTCATCTAAAAGATCTTCAACTTTATTGTTATAATTTCTAATGATTTATTGGTCATTTTCCCTTACTTTTGCTCTCATTTTCTCATCTTCACCATTGGATAACAATTTCAATGATCCAGATTTTGCATCTTATAAAAATATTGTTATAATTCTAGTTAAAAACTCATAAATAAATCTTAAATGCTAAAATTTGTTCAAAACAGTTCACATCTATAGTGCGAAAAATGGGGAAAAAAATTTACTTTATTATAACAAGTTACTCCTTTTTAGATCAAACTTTAACACTTACATTTATTTATGTATTTTTTAAGTAAAACTAATAATATTTTTATTATAAGATGTAAAATTTAAACCATTAAAATTTTCTTTCAATTGTACAGATGAGAAAATGAGAGCAAAAGTAGGGAAAAATGGGTGTAAGGGAAAATGAGAAAGCCACGGATTGAGTTCAATCCACTGTACACTTGAAAGTTATATGAGAATGAAAATATAAATTGAGATAACTAAAGTTAATATGAGAAAATAAGTTGAGAAAGCGATGAGAAATACTAAAGGGTACGTAAGAATCTCACTTCCTTTCTAAAATAGTTTAGGAGAACCTCCTAAACCAATTTACCCTCTGAAAATTCAATGGCTTTATTGATGAGGCAATATGCCAATTTATAAAGATAGTTTACCAAGAAAAAGGCTTTAATTCAAAATTCGAATACGAAATCCAAATATGAAATTCAAATGACTAATAATCCTATATTCTAGCAACTAATCTATCTAGTGGAATATTCTACTTATTTCCTAAAGATAATAATAAAAACAGTCTCAATATATCTAGTTGTGGGATATCCCACCTATTTTCTGATTTTCTAAAGATAATAATAAGAATAGACTCAATTATATAATAATAAAAATAGACTCAATTATATTATAATAAAAATAGACCCAATTAATTAAATAACCAGAAAATATTATTCTTCCCTTAGTGCTCGTTTGGAAACCTTCCAAAACTTAGGATAGGTTTTGGGATTTATGAGATAAGTATGTGATAGGAGTTTCGTCTTGGCTTGTACAAAATTTAAGGTTTGGAAGGTTTCCAAAATGGTTCTAAGACGCTTTCCTTCCCGTGGATAAATCAACCGGATCACTATCATAACTTCCCAAAGGACTTGCCCTTAAGTTGAAAATAAGGGTATTGCTCAGCAACTCACCCATATTTCTCTCAAGTGGAAGGCTCCTAATTGTGTAGTTTCTTTTTAATTTAGGGTTTTAAATCTTTGAAAAATCATTAAAAAAATATGAAAACAAATACTTTTTTTTTTTACTCATAAGATCTCAAAATGTAACTCATTTTATGTAAAATATAATTATATATAAAAAAAATACATGTGGTTGGATGGAGTCACACTGTTTTTTCCAAAAGAAATCATCACAGATATTTTCAGATTCCTTCCTAGGAAGAAATCATCACAGATATTTTCAGATTGCTTCCTACCAAATCCCTAATCAAATTTCAGTGCAAATTCCTAATCAAATTTAGGTGCGTATGCAAGCATTGCGGCGCACCTTCACCACTCCACCCAACTTGTACCTTGTCTCTTCTTCTCTACCGACATCTCACCCGTAATCATTTGCAGTTATATTTTCTTGATGGCAAGATGTCTGTGTATGCATTCCGGAGTTCCTACCTCTATATGAAATAGCTAGGGAGGTTGGTTGAGGAACTCAGAAAGTTTGAGATTGACACACATATCATAATCAATCGAGTGATCTTCGATGATCAAGGTAGCCGGACGCCTGCCATACATTTTATTAATTAATCTGTTGTATATCTTCATTGGAATGTAAATATGATCAGTAATTATTCTTGGTTAAATATTAGGCTCATTTAAAAGCTTCTCTTTTTTCTTTTTCAAGAAATTTTATTGCAGATGACCCATATGTTTGGCATGGAGGAAGATTCTAATGGTGATGCCCTTCTCGTGAGACTTGAAGGCATGGGTTTGATCCCACAACCTCCCCTTTTAATATGGCTGTGAGGTGCCACTTGAATAACAATTGTATAATATTATTGATAACACTTGTAACAATCACTTTATTACCTTTTCTAAATTAAAATAAAACCATGTTCATGAACTAACAGTGGTAAGAGAGCAAAGTTATTAGGGCTTGTATAATATTATTGATAACACTTGTCACAATCACTTTATTGCACCTTTTCTAAATTAAAATAAAACCATGTTCTTGAACTAACAGTGGTAAGAGAGCAAAGTTATTAGGGCTAACGACGTTAATAAAGCAAAATTAATTATTTAATTAAGATAAAAAAACATATAGTATCAAATTAAAAATTAAATGAAAATATAGTTACCTACCTCCAAATGGGTTTTTCCAAACCATATGAACTAAAGACATTAGCCATGTTATTAATTGATATCATATTGTTATGATTACTTTGACACTTAATTTTGCAATTTTTTTGGTATCCCACCCGGTTCATCGGAACCTTCGCTTCCAACAAATCCGGATTTCGCCCCGTGTCGGGCCCATGGTTGTGAGGGAAAAGCTCCCATCACCATTTTCACTATTTTCACGCCTTGAACTGAGGACATGGTGCAATTTAAAATGCAAGAAAAGTGATAGAACTATTATTATTGGGAAAATCACTGTAGAGGCCCTTTTAACAAAGATAAACCCAAAAAGGGCCCCAACAATCTGATTTTCCTAGATCAGGCCCTAGGGCCCTAAGTGGGATTGAATTATGTAACGAAATGACTAAAAAACCCAGACTAACACTACATCTCTCTCTCGACTTGTTTATGTCTCTGCTCCTTTACTCTCTCTTGTCCCCGACGTAGGTCTTCGCTTGTGCCGGAAGGTGAAACGGTCTGCCACCGTCGACCCTCAACTCCGGCCTCCTCCAAGTGCCGTTGTAATCATATTTTGTGGAAGGGATGATTAAAGTTCGTGAACATTAGATTTTTTGTGGAAGGAATGATTAAAGTTCAGGTTTGTCATGCTCTTTCCAATGGTTTTTTTTCCTTTGCCTTCAATTCAAACCCTAACTAGTAAATCTTCACATCCTTGTTCTAATCCGTCAATTCACTTCAGTCTCTTCTGATTTGGTTGCGTTCGACAGCAAAAATGTCCTCTCTGAGCCGGGATTGGTGTTTTTGATTCTTCAATTTCTCAAATCAACATTGCGGACCATTAAGAAAAGGGCAAGCAGACCCAAGTTCCCTGTAACAGGCAAGAGGATTCAAGGGGTATGCCGTCTGTTTATTCCAAATTCTTCTTTTAGCTTGGAGCCCAGAAAACTTGTGTTTTAATTATAATTGGCCCTAATACTGGTGGTAAAACCATATGCTTGAAGACTATAGGATTGGCTGCAATGATGGCAAGATCAGGTTTGCTCAACTTCAATGCTATCGTAGCTCACAGAAAACTTGCGTTTCATTTTGTGTGTGTGTGTGTGAATGAAGTATAAACCCCTTATAGATGTAGAAGCCAGATGTTTTAATACTCATTATGGATTTGAGTAGCTACTCCCACAAAGATTTTCTTATGCATAATTGTCATTGTAGTTTTACAAACTTTCAAAATTGTTAAGAAATTCTAACCAGCTTTTTCTTAACAAGCAGCCTGAGGCATTTCTATTGATACAATAATCTAATAATGATAATAAAATCTTCAATTGATTCTGTGTACTAGCATCTCTGACAAATAAAATGCAGTATTGACCTTCTCTGGACATTTGAAATAGATAAGCGTAAGTAAATTATGTTTTCTACAAACTATTTCCCCCTCTATTTTAAAATATCTTGCCTGACATTTTCTTATGCTAATAATTGTCTACACTTGACAGTCAGTGCTATGACCTACCTACACATTCCTGAAGTTATTAAACTGCTTCCAAGAAGATTGTGATAAAAAGGATCGAGACTCTGTTTGTCTTGAGTTTCTTATCAATCACATATTTGAATGTTTCATCTGATTGCCTTTTGTTCTTTGATGGTTATATTTTTGTGTTGAATAGAATCACCAACCAGCAGATACTTCGAAGATTGAGTGTTTTTTGACATATTAGAACCTATTAATTCTGAAGTTCGATAGAGTTATTGCATACTTGTCTCTGATATTGTTTTGGCTTTGGCTTGTTACAGCACAAGCCTGTGTAGTCAATGTTTCCTCTCCTTCATTTCACCTTGTATGTTTATGCTACTAATGTCAATATGTGCTTTTGCATGGTCTTGTTGTCCACCCCAATAGAATTGCATTGTTCTGTTGTTTCTCAGCCTAGAAGACTTGTTTTTTGGTGAAGAAAACGAACATTGTGATTTTACTTACAAGAACTCAATGTTGAAGCAGGTGATTTTGGGCTTGCCAAAATGTTGATTTCATTCAATGTGATTAATTCTACTGATTTGTTGTCTCTATGATTCTGAATTGAGAAATCTAAATTCCATTCTCATGAGATTATGCATGATCATTCAGTGCATGAACATCTGTGATATAATCAGGCTTGTGGATTGTGTTTGATTATGGTGTCACTGTTTCTCTGTGAATTTTTTAGAGACATTATTTATGTTTATGGACTTTCATTTTGTTGATAGTATTCTGATCAATTTGTTTTTAAAATATGGTGTCTTCTATGCATGTACAGTAATATAATATCACACAATTGCCCTTATCTATGCCTTTCTTGCAACAGGCCTTCCAAGTGGCTTGAATGATTGTGTGGCAGCAACTAAGCTATGACTTCAAGTATGCTATAGGAGATGCCAAAGCAGTTTTAGCTTGGTCAGCTATAACCGATGGATCCCAAAGGCATTCAGATGGAGTCCACGCATTAAAGGCCATTGTTTTGACGATTACAACCATAACAGGGGTCGCTTACAACATGAAGGCTAGCATGAAGGTCAGCCACCCAACAACCAGCCATCTTCTTCCGAGGAGTCTGAGGACGAGGATGGACATGACATAGAGGAGGGAGATAACATTAGGGGGATACTTTGTATTAGGACGAAAGTGTTAGGACACATATGTATTTATGACTCCTTTGTATTCATGAGGATGACATTAAAACTTCTTGTTATTTTGTAAATTGTCTACTGATGCTAACTTGATAATCTTTATTCAATAACAACATAAATTTTTTGATTCTGTTTTGATGTGGTCATGGAATGAGAACAAGAAATTTTAGCTTTTGTTTTGATGTGGTCATGGAATGAGAACGAAATAATGGACATGATTAACAACTTCAACAGGGGTTGCTAACAAGAATATCAGGGGTCATTTACACCAATAACAGGGGTCACTTACAACAATAACAGGGGTCATTTACAACAATAACAACACTTAATTACAACAATATCAGTACCTAATTACAACAATATCAGTACCTAATTACAACAATATCATGGGTCATTTACAACAATAACAGGGGTCACTTACAACAAAATCAGGGGGCGATTACAACAATATCAGGGGTCACTTACAACAATAACATGGGTCACTTACAACAATATCAGGGGTCAGTTACAACAATAACAGTACCTACAGCGTTTTAACATTCAGCTCGTATTAACAACAATATCAGTCATATTTACAACTATATCAGCCATATTTACAACTATATCAATCATCTTTACAACTATCCCATTTCAGCGTTTTTCAACCAAGTGTAGCTTCATCCCATGCACCCATTCCCACTTAAAAACACATCTTGTTCTCTGTTTTCATGCCAAAAAACAGAGCAACATTTTTTCCACCCATCCCAAAAATTATTAAAGACCAACTAGAATGGTGATAATGATATCTTGAGCAAAATCTTAGTATTTCTTACCTATTTCCTATCTGATTATAATATAAATTTGGCCAAGGTCCAACCTTTCAGTCACCCAATCTTCAACTGAAAAAAACGTTCAGCAACAGCAAATTCATGGGTAGATAAGTTCAGCCTATAACGAAGTGGATGATTGGTAATATAGACGTTCTCTCAGTCGCTGAGTTGAGCAATATATAGGTTCAGAAAATCCCAGCTGTTCTCTCCCAAGTGTTTGCCTTGTACGATGGTTTCTCTCTTCCTCAAGTTGGCGCCAAAACCGAATGCGTCTGTCACTTTTTATTTCCAGAGGTGCTCCTTTTTGCTTTTTAAATGAAGGGTATTTGGGTCTTTTCTTTTATGGATTCAATCCCAATAGGGCCCTAGGGCCTGATCTGGAAAAATCTGATTGTTGGGGCCTTTTTTGGGCATACTTTGCTTAAATGGGCCTCCGTACGGATTTTCCCATTATTCTATCGGGAGTCAATGTCACTGCCCAATATGGATTATCCAATTTTTTATTTAGATGGATTTAATATGATTTTATTTCATATTTTAATAATTTTATATTTTAAGTTTTTAACATGGCCTAAATGAAAGATTATTTTTACTTTAGCTGAAAATTGTTAATTAAATATTTTAAATATATTTTATAAAAAACTTAAATTTGTCACTACTAGTTATTTCATTAACGTTTGGTTGGTTCCGAAGTATGTATATCACATTAAAGTTAGGCTTGGGATGTAGAATGGATTTCCAAACAAATGAAATGAAAATAGGAATGAATTGGAAATGGAAATGAGCTAAGGGCTAAACTGTATGTTTGCACCTCTAAAAAAAAATAAAATGTAAGTTTATAAAGTGTATTTTTAGTCCCATAATATTGACACTATTAAACTTTACTCTCAAATGTCTCTGCAATTAAATGCTAATTAAGGAAGTGACAATGCAATTAAATCATTTAATATGATATTTTTATATTTTAAATTATGTAAATTGAAAAAGATTTTTTAAAAAATCTTTATTTGTGAAAAAAATACTTTAAGATACTAGATATACCAAAAATTAGTTTAAAATACTAAATGCTACTAATAAAATATTTTAGGGTGGTAGATGCACAAAAATTTACTTTAGGATACTAAGTGCTACTGAAAAATACTTTAGGGAATTTTGTGTGCCAAAAAAAAAAAAGTTTAGAATATTGAATGCTACTAGAAAAAAAATGCTTTAGGGTCTTGGATTTTAAAAACCAATATATCATTTAAAATTTTAAAAATTGGGAAAATACCAAAAGCCCATGTAATAGGTTTTAATCCCTGTAGTTTATTTTTGTGGTTTTCCATCCCTTTTATTTGGTTTGTTTGAAGCATTGATCCTTCTAGGTCAAGAAATCCTTAGATGATAAGCTGACTAAAACAAGTATTAGTATTTCTGAAGTGTACTTAACACTCTAAAGGGCTGTTTGGTATGGGGTTTTGGGGAAAAGACTAGGGGAGGGTAGAAAAAAAATTTATGAGTTGGGTTTAAAAAATTTAGAAAAGTAGGCTTATAAAATTTTCCAAAAAATGAATATATTTTTTGAAAAATTTTTTGCAACCTTATTTTCATCAGGATTTATACAAGAACTTTGTCGAGTGATAATATACCTAAACTTCGTTGCTAGAATGTTATAGATATTTTTCTTGACGGTTTCCTTAGCTAGAAAAAAATTCACTTAAGATTCTGTATAGTTATATCTTACTTTATTGTAAGAACTTATCTCTATTTCAATGTAAGTTGTTGATCTTTTCTTCTTCTTCCCCCCCTAAATATAGGAAAAAGTTTGCAGTGTAAATACACTGCAAACTTTATCCTATATTTAGAATAGTACCTCAAGTTTTCAATACAAGTATCAATACCCGTGAATTGCACGAGGAGATTATTTTGGGAAAATTCGAAGCTCTCTCAAAGTTTAAGTAGGGAGGAACCAGAAAAATGATCAAGTGACGTTTTTTTCAGTTATCGCCCACTTCCTAATAATTCAAGTAACGATAGTCTAGATATCCTTAAGGTCATTAATATCCCGAATGAGTTCAAAAGGGTAACTTATCATGATATTAGGGATGAAGAATTGTGGTCACTACCTATAACATATGCACGATTATTTTGCTTATGTAATATGTCTTGGTAAAAATATTTATCTAAACATAAAATGATTTTAATTAGGAGCACCTAATTGGAACAAACCAATTAATCCTTTGTTTGATGGTCTATAGGTGGCCATGTCTTTGATCGGTACAAAGCTGAATGAATTCGAAGATATTGGCACGTCAGACTCAATGAAGTACACATCATAACATGAAAAGAGAGCTTCCAAGAGTGATTGTTGTTTTCAATGTATTGAGTAGGTAGAAATTGAATATAAAATAAATAGAATAGCAAAACAATAATCTGTATTATTGAAATAGGACATACAGAGAGCATACAACAAGTCTATATAATAAAGAAAAGTTTTAAATGAACTCATAAGACTGTCGATATGGAATGGAAAAATGCAGAAATCCAGGTTCAACTTTCGTTGTGTCCTTAAGACAATTTTATTCCCTCAATACGGATGCCAAAGGTTTTATGGCAAATGCCTCCTAGGATAGAGCGGATTATTCGTCTCCAGAAAGATGGCTTTGTCTGTCTGAAGCCCAAGCGAATCCAACGAGTCTGCTTTCGGAACGCACAAAATGTATATGCAGAATGTAGAGAGAAAGTATGTGGAAAAAACATAATCTAATCTGTGATTAGGGCACCCTATTTATAGACTCTGGAAAAACATGATCAGATGGACTCGTCCGTTGCTGCGAACTGGTGCATTTGTCGAAACAGATGCACCAGAACGGAACGAACGGAGGCGACCCACGTCTGTTCACAGCAAACTGGTGCGTCGAACAGAGGTGACCCGCGTTTGTTCACAGTGAACTGGTGCGTCGTACGAACAGACGCAACACACCAAAACGAAGCGAACGATCCGAACGGATCGCAATACGCAGCCGCTAGTTGGAAAAATCGGAGAGGCATAAATGGATTATTTTAACGTTCGGAAATTCAAAAAAAATAATTCAATAAAAATTAAATTTTTATTTCACACGCAAGGACCAGACCGGGCGAGAGGTGCGCTACCGAGCCGGACGGACGGCGGCGGCAGCGTGCTCATGTGTGGTGGACCAAGGGTCACCTAAGTCCTCACCCCTCCACAAAAGTGGGTTGGCCCAAGGGCCCAATTAGTAGAGGCCAAGTTGGAGCTCATATACCCTACAACTTCTCTCCAACGAAGCAATGTGGGACTATTCTCTCACACACACATTCCTTCTTACTTTTTCCTCTTCTTTTCCATCCTTCTTCTTATTCATAACCCATGGGATTTTATCCTAAAATTCTAACAGTGATTGCATAATTTGGAGTCATCATCATTAGGAATAACCTCAAAGTTCCCTAACCGATAGACTGCCCCCTCTACCATGTCTTAAATGAATCTCCGAAGTTGCCCCCTTTGCATCAGTACACCCTCAATCATATCGCCCTCACGAAGAATATGACATGTGGACTTTCTATATATCAAAAGGTGCCATCTTTTTAGTCGTCATCCACTTCCTAATAATCCGAGCAACGATATCCCAAGCCTCCTTTTGAATGTAAGAAGAGGAAGATAATTTTAATTTTTTATATTAGTATTTTCAAAGGTGGAACTAGAGGCTAGGCCACTACCCCCTAAAATTTAGGTAGGAGACGATTTTGGGCCCGAAGAGGTTGTACCTGTGACACCCTTTTACTTAATCCTGGGATCGCTCAGGATTATATCAATAAAGATACTATTATCAATATCATTAACTGTCACACTTGCCTAGGGTGCCGGCATACTTAGCCATATTCTTACATAGTAGTGTGTCAATATCAGAAATAGTTCGTTATACTGATACAACGAAAATTAAACATTTGATTACATAATAGGGGTATTCATCACCAATTCTCATTTAATTCTCTAACACCCGGCCCTATATTATTCGTAGGGAAGCATCAACATTATTCAGGGCCGCCATCCTCATAGCTACCAAAGTGTCTTTATGCTCATTGCTCTACTCAGTCTTTCTAAGGCAACTTCAAGCACTCCCTTCAATATGCTATCTTCAAACAACACTCTATTTTGGTGTCTAGTGCAGCACTTCTCGCTTGTGCTCATCTGTCTATTTGTTGTTAGTGGTGGGTAAGATTCAGTGGAATCTCAGTAGCAAACAGTACCAAACAATGTATGCAAGATCAAAGCTAGTGTATGATATGGATGTCTTACATAGGCTCATGTTAACATAATGACATTTCTAGTATAAATAAAAGGAGAGCTTCAATCATTCAAATATGTTAAACAAACAAGTAAAGCAATTATGCATGTTAACACACAAGCAAATAAATCACTACACGTAAGTAGGGTAAGTTCACTACCTTAGCCTGTATCCTATGCTTGTACCTTTTCTTCCAACTACGGAGTTGCTTGAAACATCTTCCATATTTCTTCTTTCTTTCTTGACTTCTCATGGCTCTAAACACACTGTCATATTATTAAAGCCATGTAAAATGAACACCTAATGGGCTATCTTTGCCTCATAGGCTTTCTTACATCCTTGGAGTTTATTCTTATTAATTTTGGCCCTTTCTATCTTAAATTCTCATGGTAGCTAAAAGCTGTCATTGATCAAACTTCGAAAAATCATAATTAATTCTATAGAACTCCAATTGGGGTGGTTCAAATTTATATTTGTCACTAATTAAGTCTAGTTTCATGGAAAAAAAATCATAGACTTATTTGTAGCTGTAGCATTCCTAGAGTTTTATTCATTCTTTGTTGTCCAGAAAAACGTTCTAGATTAATAAGTCAATTTTAAAAATTCATATCTCTCTAGATACAACTATGAATAAGGCTTATGACCTATCAAATTAAACCTTGTTGAGTCTTATTTAATTCTAAGAACTTTCATGACAAAATTCCATCATTTATTATTTCAAAATTGAACTCGAAAGTTACTGTTTATTTCTGGAAAACTGACAGTTTTCCAGTTTTCTTTATACACATCTGATTTGGGTGTTCTTTGGCTCATATTAAAGATTATGATGTGTACTAAATATCCACAAAGGAGTTCATTTTCCCTGGTTTTACCTTGCTCAAAGATCGTTGTTTCTGCACCAAGTTCAGTTTTCCAGCAACGTAACAGCAGCTTATGATTCACAAGAACAATAAGTTCTTAGGTTCAGCCATAACCAATTTGCACCATATAACATAGGCATGCAATGTGAAGCTTCAAATATTATACAATAGGAACAACATGCATGCAACTTACTTCAAATGTTCTCTGTTTTAGCACTCCCAAAACAGAGTCACCAACGTGCAGAAATGAACCATAGCTCTTCACCATCTCTTGCTTATTTTCTCGGACTCAGCTTCTTTTCTCGGCCTCTCCCTCTTTTTCTTCATCTCTTCTATGTTCTCATTCTCGGTCTCATTTTTGTTCAGTCTCGGTCTCTTCCACGTTCCCACTTCTGTAGGTGACTGACCGAAGTGAATCAACGAGAAATGGAGAAGTGTGAGCTTATTGGGTTTAGTACTCCCTTCTTCCTCCGATGATCATCACACCGACAAATGCTCTCAGCTTTCTTTCGGTGCTCTCGGTCTATCACTGTGACAACAGCCGCTCTCACAACTCTCATGCTCTCATACTCATTCTATTTGCTGTGTTCTTGCTGTCACTCTTACAGTTTTCTTTGTTACGCTCTCACTTTCTACAAGTTCTCGGCCCTCAACTCCATCTCGGTTCGCCTCTCCTTCTTGCTGTTGTGTGAAGGTCGAAGGAAATGGATGAGAATAGTGGAGCATGGCGTTAACATGCTGCATTCCGAGAGAGGCAGTGGAGTATGCGCTAATATTTACGACGAGCTTTCTGAAAACGCAAGAGACGGGTGTGTGTTTGCTGTCTGAAAAAGCATGCATAATTACTGTGATTTCTCGCTGCCAACTCAGTTTGTTTTCTAATGGAAGGCAGCTGAATGAATGAGAATGAAGAATAAAATATGCGCTATCCACGACCAAAAATGAGGAAGTACCCTTCTCCTTTGTGCCTTGGCGGGTCTAGATTCTCTCACCGGCAGAGTTTCTTATGAATCCTCATTGTCTTCTAATTATAGCCATCAAAATATTGATCCAAATAACTTAGAAGAAGACACATCGTCTACTTTTCAAATTTTCAAAATTACTGCATGCAGTAAAATCTACCGCAAGCGGTGAAGATGAAATTTTTAAAAATAGATGATGTGTGGACAATGAGAGATAATGAGCGATTGACCGGTGAGAGGATCCATTTCTGTGCCTTGGCCGTAGGAATGAATTAAATAAACTAAGGGAGTTTGACTTTCACGTGGCTTGCTTGTTTTTTTAATTATTATTATTATTTGATATAAATGTCGCTTGCTTTATTTATTTGATATAAAAGATGGCTAAAGCCAATTAAAATAAAATGGGTTACACAAGGGGAATGAATCCCACACTTTCTTGGTCAACTAAAACTTTCAAAGCTTCTCGCTTGCTTTATTGTTCAAATAGCTTTGCATAAAATGAATATATGGGCCAAGGAGAAATAACAGCTGAGGGGTATATGGACGCTGGATAGGTTCAATTAATGTGTTTAATGAATAGTGAGGGAGTTGGTTTGGTTTTGTAAACATATGGCCGAGAGAATTAATGAAAGAGTATGGGTTTTGCTTGTCAAATTACTAAATGCATAGTAAATTGAAGTATTGTGCATAAGGGGCCTGTGACTTCCTTGTCCAATTTGGATTTGCATGACTTAAAACCCGTCACTTGCACATGTTGCATGGGAATAATGGAGAAATGAAGAAGTTTGTTTACATGATGGTTTGCATGAGTTTTTTTTTTTTTTTGGGGTGGGGGGGGGGGGGGGGGGGAGGTGCATGTTGTGGGACCCACTCAAAAAATCATCTCATAATACCACTAATTTCATATTCTGTTTAATATTGAGCCATTAAACTTCAATAATTCTTTTCCCAAAAATTCAAGGAAAATAAGCATTAACTTCCAATAATTATTTTAGGCCACATTTTCATAGTAAATAAATTTCCATTCAATATTTCTAATTTCTAAATCCTAAAATTTGGGATGTTACAGTGCCTATTTTTGTAGAAGACGATTTTGGGAAAGGGTTGGCATGGAAGGTTTTACATGAATCATGCACCTGCCAGATGATTGCCTTGCCTTTACTTTTCGTTGTTTAAATAGTAGCTTTTATCAGCAATCATTTGGCCTGACTTGCCGTCGGTTGCTCCAGATTCAAAATTTGAACTGTCAATCATTGCAGTTCCGTCCATTCACCGTCCATCTCAATCGGTTGCTAAGCCGCTTTCAACATTTAGAATCATTATGTTTATCTGCAGACATAACTGATTCAGGATTTACCTTCGTATAAAGGTATGGCTCAAATTTACGGAATCTTGATCTACAATGTTGTACCAATGTCACTGACAATGCTCTAACCTTGCTGCTTCTGGTTGCCCCTTGTTGACGGTAATTAGCCTCAATCACTGCCGCAAAATTACTGATAGTGGGTTAGAGACTTTAGCTAATGGTTGCCCCTTGTTGAAGACAATTAGCCTCCATTGGTGTCTCAAAATTATTGATTATGGGTTAGAGATTTTAGGTTGCTTGTCCTTGAAATATGTCAACCTCTGAGGTTGTTCACAAATATCTGACTAAGGAATAAAAGCTCTCAAGCAGAAGTGCCGCCAACTTCAGGCGGTTAAGATATGAAACTATTATGGTATTGCCGGTGTGGGCTTTGAAGGGATTTCAAAAGCCCTAGCTTATGTTGATGCTGATTCTTGTAAGCTTACACCAGATGGGATAAAGGGGATCGTTAGTGGTGGTAGACTAGAGTATTTAAATGTCGCTTTTTTATTTTGGTATCCTTTTGGAGATTCCTCAGCATCAATAGGATTCTCCTCAACCTCAAATTCCTCAACTTTGGGATGTGCAGCTTTGTCTGTGACGCATCGATCATCACGATCGCCAAGGGATGTCTATTACATGTGGAATGGAACTTAGCCTTATGTGATTAGGTCAACCTTGGCGATCGTGATGATCGATGCATCATAGACAAAGCTGCACATCCTAAAGTTGAGGAATTTGAGGTTTGAGGAGAATCCTATTGATGTTGTGGGATCCCCAAAAGGATACCAAAATAAAAAAGAAACATTTAAATACTCTAGTCCACCACCACTAACAATCCCCTTTATCCCATCTGGTGTAAGCTTACAAGAATCAGCATCAACATAAGCTAGGGCTTCTGAAATCCCTTCAAAGCCCACACCGGCAATACCATAACAGTTTCATATCTTAACCGCCTGAAGTTGGCGGCACTTCTGCTTGAGAGCTTTTATTCCCTTGTCAGATATTTGTGAACAACCTCAGAGGTTGACATATTTCAAGGACAAGCAACCTAAAGTCTCTAACCCATAATCAATAATTTTGAGACATCAATGGAGGCTAATTGTCTTCAACAAAGGGCAACCATTAGCTAAAGTCTCTAACCCACTATCAGTAATTTTGCGGCAGTGATTGAGGCTAATTACCGTCAACAAGGGGCAACCAGAAGCAGCCAAGGTTAGACCATTGTCAGTGACATTGGTACAACATTGTAGATCAAGATTCCATAAATTTGAGCCATACCTTTGTATGAAGGTAAATCCTGAATCAGTTATGTCTGCAGATAAACATAATGATTCTAAATGTTGAAAGCAGCTTAGCAACCGATTGAGATGGACGGTGAATGGACGGAACTGCAATGATTAACAGTTCAAATTTTGAATCTAGAGCCACTGACGGCAAGTCAGACCAAATGATTGCCGATCAATGCTACTATTTAAACAACGAAAAATAAAGGCAAGCCAATCATCTGGCAGGTGCATGATTGATGTAAAACCTTCCATGCCAACCCTTTTAAGATTCCTCCGAGTAAGGCTGTAATGATGGAATCTTTACACTGAACTTCCCATCAGAACTAGATGAACTAGCTGAGTTAAATCCACAAAGTGCCTATGAGTCTATGTGTCCGTAGCCAATAAGAACCCCGCATTTGCGGCAAAGCAGTTTAGTCTTTGAATGATGACCACAAAAATAGATAGGAAAACAACTTATTTTGTCAACCTATGTGAACCGGCTGAGATCAACTGAATCAAATGAGATCGATCCTTTCTTTATGGACCTTTTATATTCAAAACCTATGTCAGATGTGATTCGATTTGAGGGATGTCAAGTTTTGAGGATATCCACAAGAGCCACAACTGCACAGTGGACAGCGAAATATCAAGATGGGGATAATATGAATTACTAAATAAACACCCAAAAAAACAGAAAAAACTTAGGCCCTTGAGCTTGATATACTTAAGAAACTTTTTTCATCCCGATTAATGGCATGTCTTGTTTATCCATGATATAGCCTGCAACTAATTCTTGTTATTAACAGTAAACCTTTTTAAAAATTTAAAATTCATTTATTCTAATGAATATTAAGTATCTAAGCTTAAATCATATTTGAGTTTTCTCCCAAAAAGAAAATGTATCCCACCCAAAAAAAAAGTTAGAAATATTATTTCAAAAGGTTAAAATATCAACATTCATAATTTCATCTGTGCGCAATACTAGGCTAACATAGATTCTTTCATTACATTTTATACAACTTCTAATTCTAAATTTGCACAACAGATTGCAGGGCAGTTCAATAATCACAAAAGTGGACAACAAAATGTATCTAGAGTTAAGAGATGGTAAAGAATAAAAGGTTAAAGCAAGACCATGACCCCTAGCAACCATAAATGCGCACTAAAAAAGAGGGGGAAATAAGAGAAAAAAGATCAGCACCATTATTGTTTCTTCATTTAGCATGGGTCCACTTTATCTCATTACAGAAGACAATAAGGTTATGTTAGACGACTAGAATGTCAGGTAGAAAAATGATGAGGGAATAAGGATGTAAATGGAAATCACTGTTGTGTAATAATAACATTAATAGAATAGCATTGTACAAATTATTTCGGACTAATTTTGTCATGACCCAAGAATTTAGAAATTAAAAAAAAATGTAATTAATTGATTTAGTGAGTCAATGACAAAAATATATAGTAGGAAAAAAAAATACTATCGGTTATTCCATAACTATAATTGATGTTTTAGTTTGACAATAAAAAGGGAAGGAAACTGGAAACTTTGAAGAATTCATCTTATGCAATAATTGGATCAAAAAGGGAAAAAAAAAAAGAAAAAAATAAACCGCTATAAGATTTTCGTGTCCGGTTTCTCTGCCCATCACTCCTCTGCCCATCCCTCCTCATCCTCCATCCTAGCCGTTGAAATATCCAAGGGACCAGAATTATTTTTCAAAAAACAACACGCGGTAAAAATTACGGCATGCGGTTTTTTCAAAAATATATCTGGACCATTGAATCAAGATTTTGACGGTCAGAATGAAAGATGAAGAGAGATGGGCAGAGAAGGGATGGACAGGGTATCTCCTTCCAAGATTTTCCATAACCCTGGGCATCCCGAGTGGCGAGAAGGGGGGGGGGGGGGGGGTGGACGAAACTTTCCAACAATTCTGTTTTCTTCAAAAAGTGCAGCCCCCCTCCATTTTTTTTTCCAGGTCCTTCATGGTGGTGGGGTGTGTGAGTCCGTTCAGCGTTTGGTCCACATCCGTTCCCTCTTTCGGTTCTTGAAGGCTTTCCTTTCCTTGCTCAATGGTGCTGCTCCCTTTTCCTTGTTGCTGTTGGACGTTACGGACGGGAGGCAGGGAGCGAGAAAAAAATTACAAAGCCTCGAAGTTTCTATTTTTCTTCTTTCCGCAGTTCGACGTCCCCCTTGCGCACCACCATCGACGCTACGTTGTAGGTATGACGGAGCATTCCATCGGGTTTGCTATTTCTCTGGTCATTGGTGTGCTCAATTAAGCTCTGTAAGTCAGTTGGCTTTTGTTTTGCTTCTTCATTGTTCTGTTCCTACTAATTGCTTTGGGTGTGTGGGGTTATGTTTTTTCTCCCCTACTTCATTGTTGTGTATGATTTAATGAATCTCCTTTGTATGTTTCTGCTCCTCCGTTCAATATATGTGGGTGGGTGTGGTGGTATGTATACAAGCTTCTTCCTTTGTTTCATTAATCAAAGACGCTATGTGTGGGGGTATGTTTAAAAAAAAAAAAAAAATACTCTTCTTTTATTCTCCTCGTCTTTCGTTGTCATATTGGGTGTTTAACAGATTAAAATTTCTTCTCTTTTTCGATGATTGAGCGTCTGAAACAAGGGGTGTTTAAATGGGGGCCAAACAAATAAAATAAGGGATGTTTAAATGGGGGCCCAAACGAATAACAAAAAAAAAAAGAAAAAGAAAAAAAGAAAGGGAGTTACTCTGTGGCTTGTGACTTGATGATCTAATTTTCTTATCCTTATTTCCTTTTAAGTTAAATCTTATATAAATCGGGTATTTCTAGTTAGCTAGTCTTGAGGAAAGAGTCGATTAGGATACTTGAAGTATATACCCTGATAAAGTGATAATGTTATTGGAGGAACAAGATGATTTTGAATATATAAATTATGGTTATGTTTTATGACTTAAATTCGAATGCCCAAAAAGTGTTTGATAAAATGTTGGATAGAAAAGAGGTTGATTTGGATATGTGTATTAATGGTATTTTTATGATTAAGAAGAATTTATATTAGATTTTGAGTCGATTCTCATTTAAATCCTATCTCGAGTTGAATTGAAGGTGAACTAAGATTTTGAAGAAAACAATAATTATAAGTTTCTTTTTTGTAATTGAGTGTATTTATGGAAAATTATGAAGTTGCATGTTTAAATACGGATAACGAAAGGGTGTGTCTTTTGTATTGTTGAGTTTAATTGTTCAAGTGATAGAGAAGTTTAAAATATGGATTTATGCATTGAGAAGCATGTTGGATGGAAACATTGTTATATGAGGTGGTGAAATTTCGGTTGTGTTTGAAGAAACTTTTAAGTGTCAATAATGGTGTTTTGGAATCTCAAAATATTATATTTGACTATGGTCCTATTAATACTTGGAAAATGTTGATAATAATTCTTCTTATGTTTATATAGAAATCATTGAAGAGTTTTAGCATTTTTATTGTTGGAGGAGGAATGCATAAACGAGATAAATAATGCATTATATTGTGCATTTGAAAAGAATATCATAAAAGAATAATTTTTAATGCTTATGGCTTGCTTGTTAACATGTAGGAGAAGAAGTTGAGAATTTGTTTTAAAATATTTTATATAAGGTATTTACTTATTTTACATGAGATCATAAAACTTTCATGAAGTTAAAGGAATGATTTTTCTTACAAGATTTTGAGTATTCTTATCAGAGGAACTAGACACAAAGTGCTTGATATTCGTGTGATTCGTTCGCACACTTGTTTTCGTAGTCTTGAGCTATGCTTGGTTATTTACCCTTGTGGATTATGTATCCACGCTTGTTTCTTAGCCTTCGTGTTGCGCTTGTTATTCGTAGCTTCGTGCTGCGCTTGTTTCGTGGCCTTTGCACTACGCTTGTTGCACACTGTGTTGGTTCCTCTGATGAAACAAGTGTTCAAAAAAGAAAAATTACACCATTATTTCTCAGCTGTTAAAAGAAACTCTCTTATTAAATTCTTTTTGTTGAATTTATGATTTTTCTTCCGTTTCTATCTCTAGTTAAATATAAGCATGGTTATGGAAAGTTTGAAAACAAGTTTTTATCCATAAGTCAATGGTGATATTTGTTTCAATCTTGTACGTACCAACCAATATGCATTGGCAAATATATACTTTTAGTATTTTATACGTTGGAATTATTGAAGTAGGACTCTCACATCGAGGAACTAGTCATGAATCAATATTTATTTACCATTCTTGGGTTTATTAGATTTATAAATTGTGGACTCTAGTTATCCATCAAATTATTTGTAATTCAGTTACTACAAATGAAGTTACTCTTTCATCTGTATTATGGAATGGATTATCTACTTGTGAGATATTGTTAAGGTAAATTGGAGTTGATGATGAAATTGAATTATTCTTTTGTTACAAATATGTTTGTAAATTAAAAATGGCTTATGAATTGAAGTTGCCTTACACTTCATGCCGGTCACACTCTAGTATTTTGGGGTTTGACACATTTTTAATTCTCGCCATTATCCTTCCCTCTCCCTTTGACTACCAAACATTTCCTAGTATTTTGGGGTTTGACACATTTTTAATTCTCGCCATTATCCTTCCCTCTCCCTTTGACTACCAAACATTTCCTAAATTCGTAGAATCATAACAATAAACATTCGCAAACAATTACATGCATTGAGAATGAGATATGTAAACTTTTCTCCGTGGTTTCACTTGCCCTGGGGCCAACTCTGCGGCAATCCGGGAGAGGATCTTCTCATAATTTTTTTTCTCCTTCTCTCTCATCGACTTATCTAGGTCATTGATTGGGAAGAGAGGAAAGAGGTTAAAGTAGTATTGTGATTGATTGGACGAATATGATTTAAAGATGATGAGAAAAAAGTAAGAAAATGATTATGAGAGAAACCCGACCTGCGGCAATCCACATTAGACCAGTCTACTGTCTTTGTTTACTTCTTGCACCACACTCTAGAAAACCCAAGTTGAAAGGTAGAAAAGGATTTAACAACAAATCAAAGCTTCCTAAACACCCCTGCCCTACAAAGATGAAGCTCACTGGTCAAGCTTGCTCAGCTCTTCTCAGTAGCTTTACTCTCAATCATGATATGAAACCAATCAAATATTCACAACATCTAATATGCTCAATCAATATCTACCAGCTTGGTCAAAGCCTATCCACATGCTTTTCTAAAACTTATTATCTTTTGCCAAATATTTCCACATAAAATATGTGGCAAAAACTAATAAAATATGATTCCTTAAATTGTCTAAACATTTAGAATCAGATATCAGATATCAAATAATTTGGAAAATCCCCACAGAAGGACCCGCCCTCTATGTACAAAGGCAAAGATACAGCTAGTGATGAGTATTGAAAAAGGGCCTGTGTAGATGCAATATCATACATTTAAGTGTTTTTCCAAGAAAGTCAACTACTTTCTATTGTAAAGTAGCTTTTACATACTTGGGTGGCGCTAAAGCTACTGTCATTTATAGAAGGCTTCAAGGGTGGCGTTGAATAGCTCAGGCCATTCGAAAGCATATTGGAAATTGTCTGAGCTTTTGCCTAAACTAAAGATTGTGACATGTATTCAATGACTAAACCAAGATAAGTAGGAGTAAGGTTATCAATCGATACATAAAATTCCGGTAACCACAGCTAGCGGTATCAATTGGAGAGATGAGAATAATTTAATATACTCAGTAATAATATATGCTCTCAGACAATTCAGTCCAACATATAGGTGACTGACATCTTCTCCTCTACAACACTTCTCAGACACATTGAAAAGAGTGGTGGTGGGAGATTGACTGGCGATAAAATGGAAAAGCAGGACAATTAAGATAAATTTAAGATATTAATTAACTTGATTAAACTGGCAAGGAATTTGTTCAAGAAAAGGAAAATTCTAGAAAAACATCTTCAATTTTGAAAATATCAAATATTTTATCAATCCGTGTAGGACCCAGCCTCGAGAAATATGGCGCTTATTTTTGAATGCATGGCCAATTTCATAATGTAATGAGTTGACCAATTCAATTTTATACGTTCAACACATTCTTTATGGGGTATATCAGACTTCATTTCTCATAAAATGACAGTTTTTCTCATCTACTTATATGCCTACACTTTCTACAGAGGATTATTACTTATCACACATGGTAAAGCAACCTCTCACAGTTTCTTCAGATAGAGATACTATTTGGAATTCCTCTGCAGGTGAGCCCTTCCCCACTTGTAGGATACAGAAGGGTGTAATGCATTTTTACTGGCCCAATCCTGTTTCTTAGGGTCTCTGTGTTGTTCCTTTCTATCACTGTTTTCTCAATCTCTTCCAACCTCTTCCCGAACTTCTTGAAGGCTTCCAATGGCTTCACATCACAAGTCCAGTTAGGATTGTCCCTTGTCCCAAGATAAACCTCATCAGAAGCGTGCCTTGATAAGATTTCTATAACTGAAAGGTGAAGAAGGATCATCAACTTTGGTGTCACTGTATTCAAGAAAGCTTTCTCTGGGTTCTCCTTTAGCACTTCATATTCTGGAGTTCCATCTTCGGGAAGCAACCTCCTGCTAACAGTTGGACGGTTTAAAATATAACCTCCATAAGGATATTGCCCGAAATTGACAGCTGCATGGAGGGCTGAAGAAGTCCATATGATGACAGTGCAAGCTTCAACAAGCTCAGCACGAGTTTGCATTTTAAACCACCAAGGCTGATCTTTTAAGTCTCCATGACCAACTTCTACGATTTCTTTCCACCAAGCTTGTAGCTCAGAATCTTGTTGAACATCTTCATTGCTGTCATAGTAGCAGTGAACATAGTCATAAACCCATGTATTAATAGCAGCCCATATCTCAAGTCCATCCACAGCAAAAGGGTAGTCCTCTATCACCAGGCGAAGTCCATAAGGACATTCTGGATCCTCGACAGCCATTCCTCTGAATTAAGTAAATCAAGGTTAATATGTTCTAATACCAATAATAGGGTTCATAACTTCATATTTTTGCTTTCATCTATATCTCATTACAGACCTTAAGACCCGCTAAATCCCCCCCCCCCCCCCCCCCCCCCAAAAAAAAAAAAAACAAAAAAACAAAAAAGGTTTTCCAATATCCAAAACTAGTTGTTTAGAAAATGTGAAACCTATTTTTATGGTTTATATATGTACTTGAATATTACCTTTTGATAAGATCTTTGGGTAGGGCTTGATCAGGGAAAACCCAGTTCTTGTAAACCTTGGAAGACATCTCTATCCAGTATTGTCCATGCAAGAATGACCACTCTATAATTCCATTTGCATCGAGCAAGGCTTGTCGAGCAATGGCATTTATATTCATCGTGTCACGGAAATGAGGATAGAGAAGTTTATGAATAGGATGAAGAACACTAAGCTGCCTGTTAGCTGCTATGATAAATGGCTCAATGACTGCATGAGTTTGTAGCCTGCAAAACATAAAAACATATTAATAACACAGCCCATTTTGAGATCATATAAGTAATTGAAGTATCTGTATTGATCTCATGGATGGAGCATATACCAGTGGCTAACAAGTTGATGATAGCCAGAGTCATTCACAGTCACATAAGCTTTGGCTAAGAGCCAAATGGTACCCTCAACCCCTTGATCTGCAGGCAAGACGACCCTACTTATAAAGCCGCACTCATCTCCATCAGGATGGGGTAAACTTAATTCAATAGCCAATGGCTTCAAAGTCCCATCCTCCTTCAAGAAAAGAATTGTCCTAGTGGCATAACCTTTTTTTAAAGTTTCATTTATCTTTCTCAGGTATGGCATGAATGCATCATGGTAATCTAATATGAACAATCTCGTGTGTTGGAGTGCCTGTTCACCAAACAGAATATGATTGAAGGGATGTGCTTTGAGTTGAGGGAATAGATAATAAAAGATATGTCCTTTGGTCTATAGTTCCAATACTACTTCATTGACACAATTACTGTGAATCTCAAAATTATATCATTACCTCATCCACAGTCACTCCACCCATATTTTGCTCCAGCTGCTCTTTGGTTATCTTGCTCGTTTGATCACCATAGGCCCTAATATCCAGCTTGCTGTTTAGGGGAAGCTCCTGTAATAAATTCAAGAAAAATCTGTCAACATCAACAAAATAAAATTTGAACACATGAAGTAATTTAAGACCACTTTTTCCACTTACTTGGAGAGCCCGGATTACACCTGGATTCACACCAGCCAACATTTCTCTTGCAAATTCTTCATCAGTCATCCATCCGGACTTGTTTTCTGCTCCAAATCAGCAAAGCGTCAATAACAAATGCTCAAGTTTTCCAAATTTGTTACAAGTTAAATCATATGCCCTGGCTGCAACCTTAAATTATTAATCAACTTTAAAGATCTGAGAAGAAAAGCAATGTACCTATAATAACTTTAGGCGTAGGATAGCTGAGAGGATATATGAGATCTAGTTCATCATTAGTTTGGAAGAGTTCCGCGAGCATAGGTGTAGGAATTTTTTTTTGGATATTCTGAAGTACATCCGGAGGCAGTTCAAAGCCTTCATAGAGTTGGTCGACTTCATCAAAGCTGTCGAAATCATCGGACGTGAAATTGAATGTCTCTTCTAACAATGGCTTCAAATCTTCAGAAATCAATTTCAGAAAATAGGCCAGAAAGTCCGAACAGTTAGGGTGACCAAATCGTTCATCCCTTGGAACATAGATATCGAGGTGCTCAACTCCAGGATGAAGCTTACTCTCAGTGTTAGGATCTACACAGAAAAACAAAATAATCCACATAACACCAATAAAGAATCTGGGTAGTTTAATTAATTAAGAAGATAAGATAAGTTTGAATCCCTAAACCTAACCTGATTCAGAGGGTGGCCTGCTAGTTCTTCCTCTACGAGGGTAAGGATATTCGGAAGATCCTCCAAGAGTAGGACGAGCAAGGCTCTCTCCGAAATCCGGCCAGCCCAAATCATTGTAGGTAGCATAATCATAGACTCTATCGTGTTCCACGAGCTCTGAAAATCCATCTCCTCTTAAAGTAATAAGCTCTTGTTCTCTGTATTTGACCAAAGCTGGAGGTGTTTTGCTCGGAACATACGCCTGCAAATGCAATATATATGTTCCATTCATTAATCAATAGCAATTTCGATGTCGAATTGAAAGAACAAATACAGTGAAAACTTCGAAAGGAATCTAACCTAAAATTTACAGACCTTGTTGGCGAAGAAGATGCGATCGCTACTGTATCTGTTGGCAGGGTAGATCCATGAGTTGCAAACATAATGGACGGATCCATGATTTGGGATATCATCAAGCGTTAAGCTCACGAGATAGAATTCGTCGGGAAGATTGTTTCTGATGACGAAGGCTCCAGGAACTCCAAAGTCGTGAGTGTAGTCGAATTGAACACTGAAGGCGTCCTGTCCTTCCAACAGTGTTGGCAATGTAGTCACAAACTCTTCCAGTGACGCAGCCTCTCCCAGTTTTCCCAACCCGTTTCCTGCATAATTTTACAGTTTACAAAAATACTTTTATATTCTGAGCCAAAACTTAAAAAAACTGGGTTAGTCTTTTCTCTTCCAATATTAAAATATCACTTATTTTATATAAAAATATAATAATGAGAAATATTTGAGAAGCTGGGGAAAATTAAGAGGCCACAAACTACCCAAAATCCATATGTTACCTGAGTCCATAATTTAATTAATTGTGCCCTCTTTAATATAAGATTTATTTTTAATATATACTAATTTTTTAAATTTATTTCTACAAACACTCCTTCAATAATAATTAAGAAAGAGATGTAATAAAGAAATTAAGAAAAATTAGTAAGGTGTTTTAGAAAATAAATCTTACATATCAATTAGTAGGGTGGACCAACTATAGACTTATATTAATTATGATATGATACTGAAATCTTTTAACTCAAACAACTTCTTTAGAAATGGTGGTCTCTTCAAATACTACTCGCAAACACAATATGTTGCATAGAACTTGTGAAGACGACCATTGAAGTATGAAAACGGAGATCCGTTGTCACGCAAGGTCCAATTTTGAAAACATGAGTTGAATGTGAAAGCTAATTCCGAGAGATGTTTAGAAAAACTGAGAGCATTCTCCTTTAATTTTAACGTGAAAGTAGTTCTGAGTATAGTTCATTACTGTTCTGGAATTACACATTCGATTATCATTTATGAGGAAATAAATAAATATAATTAAGTAAAAGAGGCAAAGCTACCAGGATCAGCATTTTGGGCACTGATGAGCTGAAGGGAAACAGCGCCGCCCAAGAACTGGCCGAGGTCGTCCTCGGCCTTGTCCTCGAGGTTGAGATTGTTGGAGTCAAGAATGTTCTTGGTCATGAGCACCACCGTGCCTTTGATCTTGCCCTGCTGTAATCTTTTTGCCTCCTTAACTGCTCCAGCAGCCAAATGTGATTGGCGTGGACTGGAATCGGTTTGTTCTGGTGCAGGTGGTTTTGTCTCCACAGGTGTCTTTATCCTGTAACAATTTTGTACCTGCATGAGAGGGCAGAGTTGAGAAACCCAAAACATACATAACCATGAAATTGAAATCTAAACCAAAGATTAGAGTAACCAAACAGGGGCAAGGCAAAGCAAACTGGACGACAACTAAGCAGAATAAAGGAAAAACAAATATGCTACCAGATAGGGGATTGAGTATTGACCATCATACAAGCTCCTATAAAAATTTGAAGCTTCAAAAAATAGAGTCCTGAAAAATGGCAACACTAAGAAAGAGGATATGATGCAAGGGAGGGATTATAGAAAGGGGATAGACTTCAATCATTTACACGGCCATAATAACGATTATTAAACACAAGTAGTAAAGGTTACTAGACAAGAGATCTTCAAAATCACCAACAAAATGTCGTTTTTTTTTTTTAAATGGGGGTAACGATGCCAATATTTTTCTGAACTTCCATGTAAGAGAGTTAAAACATAAAGGAAACTCAACATTTAATCCACATGCCACATGTCTAACGGAAATAATTCCAATGAAAATTAAGTCGTGTCTATCATATTTATTTCAACAAAAAGTCAACATCAAAGAGGATATTTTACCATTTCAAGCTTTCCTTGATCAACAAGCTTTCTCAACCTTGCACCTACTACTTGTCTGTAATTTTGAGGAACCTCATGCTTTTGCTGTAGCATTAAGCATGGTCATCATCAGTGGTGAATTTCAGCATTGAACAACTCATCACATAAAGAAACTCTAATCACAGTCAATAATTCAATGAATCTCCGTACACCGCCGCCACCCTCAAGAAAAGAGATGAGGGGGCTTGAAAAATGAGTGGTTTTAACATACTCAAATGTCAGTCTATATGCAAGTCATGATGATTTCAACAATAGACACCAAGATGGCTGTGTATATTTTGACTATTGGCTCAAGTTCAACATTTAAGTTGATGAATAGATACAAATAGTAGTATGAGTGGCACATGCCTTGCAAGACATTGCCCTTGACAAAGAAATCAAATAACCCCATATTCATCCAGATTTCAACACTAGATTTTTTTAGCAAACTTATGGATGAGATTAAGAAACAACTAAACGACCATATGATAATTGTATATCTATACTTAAGCCTCGATTTTTAACATCTTAAAATAATCTCAAAACCACAATAAAATTACAGCTTTGATTGATGATTTGTCTAATGCAACATAAAATTAAATTAGAACTTCATCTAACCTTAATAAAGCTAACAATAACATTTGGGTCAGATCCATTGGAATCTGTCAATGTTGATAGGGTTTCAAAAATCATTGCATCGTACCTAAAGAACATAGAGTACACAGCACCTCAAATGAACTGTGATATAATATTGATTAAATAGTGTAGGTAATAAATAAAAATTAAGGCATATTATATTGAAGACACTACAAAATTTGTGACACAATAAGAAGGGATTATGTAAAGAATCCTTGGAATTGTGGTGCATATATAAGTATTCCTGCAACCTGATATAATACTCCAGAGCAATAAATCTGAGACATTTCTATGTTTTCTATGTAAAATAAAGAAAGAAAGAAAACCATTTCTCAGGTAAAATAAAGAAAGAAAGAGATCCATTTCTCAGGTAACATTTTCCCTTTGATAATCATATCCATTTCTCAGGTAACATTTTCCCATAGGACTAACACATTCAAATAAAGTGTCTCAGTCAAATTATTAGAATTTCATGATTGGGAGTTCAGTTCAGACAGCAGGCTTCTTACTGTGGAGCTTGTTTGATCTCATGTACATTGCGAGAAGGTACATTGCGAGAAGAATGATCTGTGACGGCATCAGCAGGAGCATTTTCCGTGCCCTCAGGCGTAGCAGGTTCCGTAGTCTTAATCTTTACATTCTTTGGTTCTTCTTCAGATCCTCCTTCAGCAGCAGAACTGCTACCAACACTGGATTTTCTCTTTTTATCTTCAGATCCTCCTTCAGCAGCAGAACTACTACCAACACTGGATTTTGTCTTTTTATCCTGTTAAGTGTGCCAGAATGAGAAAAGAAAAAAATAAAAATATAACAAGATTTCTCAAGATACAAAATTGGTTTTTGTAAATCACGCCTAGATGCACTTGGTTCATATTTCATTCGCTGATACAAAATTGAAAGCCAAATGCAAAGACGTCCCAATAGTACAAAAAAACAGAGAAAACAACAATCAATTAACAATCTCTATTAGTGTATATGATAAACAATCATATACACTAATTAACCAAGTGCATTTGGATCTGATACCATATTAGAGAAGCAAGAAGAGAAAATGAAGATACTGATTGTATTGAATTAGAATATCTGAAGAATGTACCTGTGTTTATATAGATAATTAGCTAACTACTTTTGTATAACGAGATTTTAACCAACTAACTATAATAAATCATTACAGTAACCAACCAACTGTAGTAGGTAATAACTGTGTTGCAATAACTAAAAATTGGTTACAATCACGTCCACGAATAATCTCACCCCAAACAACAGCTAAAGAACAACAACAATAATAATAAAATACCCTTAAAACCCTTCATGGCAGAGATTAACCAGAAAAGGATGAAAAAAGAGGAACCTTAAGATCGATATTGGAACGGTGAGTGAGAAAGCGGGCAAATTCGGGATCTTTGAGGATATTCTTCCACTTGCCGGGGCCATGCTTCCTAATGCCGGCGAGCAAAGCTTCTTCTTCATCGGCGGTCCATTGCACTTTTGATTTCCCATTTGTATCCACCAATCTACACTCTTCTCCCTTCGTCGCCGGCGTTTTCAAAAATTGCGTTTCGCCCAAGAAGCAGCAACAACTTCGTCGTCTGGCAAGAGTGTAACTGTGTAAGAATTGTATGAGGAAAAAACGCTGAATATATCAAAATTGTCGATATATAAATCAGTGTTTTTAGGTCGAAAATAAATCAATATCAATACCTACATACAAATATAATAAATAAATATCCTATAATGGATTATACTATATTTTAAATTTTTGAGTAAAATACTCTAAACACCCTTCTATTTTATTTTAATTATACAGCATCTTCTCTATTTTGAAAACTTATATAGACTTCCTTTAAAATTAAAATGTATGTTACACAAACATTCCTTATATTTTGATATTTTATTTCCAGTCGACCAAACCCTTAATTAACCGTTAAATTTGAATTTTAAATTTTTGCTTTATCAAAATGCCCTTTCTTTTAACATTAGAATTATTTAAACAAATATATATGTATATGGGCAAAAGAAAATTTTATACCACCAAATTTTTATCCAAATAGATTATTATTATTATTATATTTAACTTTGTTAAAAATTTCTGAATTTTGAGATTATAAAATTTATAATTTTGATTTTTTACCATATTTATTGAAGTTTATTTGTCTTTAGTTTCTTAAATGACTAAAAATATATATCAAACACATTTTTTTATCAAATATAATAAACTATATATTTTTGAGAGATTGAAAATATATTTCGAGCAAAAAAAAAAAAGAGATTGAAAATATATATCAAAAACATTTTTTTATCAAATATAATAAACTATATATATTTGAGAGATTGTATTAAATCATTTAAATTCAAATTTTGATATCTGTTTCTATAAATATTTAAAAAAATTACTCAAATTTTTAAAAGTTTGTTATATTTACAAGTTTTCAATTAAAATTTAGATTTTTTCAGGAAAAAAACAAGGATTTAGCATTAAGGGTTTATTAGTAAGTAAATTTTATTTTTATATAAATTTCAATTAAGAATATATTTTTAGAATATTTTTAACGGCGTTAACAATTTGGACTTAAGTATATGTTTTCAAAATAGAATGGAGGTATGTGTAATAAAGGTAAAACAAAAAGATGGTTCGAATATTTTACTTCAAATCTAATGTAGATTATTTCTTTGACCTATAACATAGATTCATTATCCCAATGATAATCCTCATTTATGTTTCATTCAATTGAAAAAAAGTATTCTCTTCATCAGATTAAGGTGGTAAGCGTGGCCTCATCTACAAGGGCATCCGAGAAGGGGGTAAGTGCCCACTCTTGAATTATAATGGATTTTTAAAAATAAAAATAAAAATAAGGGAATTAAAATTATGATGTATTTGATAGCATTGATATCAAGGAAATTATGATGAGATTCCAAAAAATAAGGCTTAGAAGGATGATATTGTAATTATTTTTATTATAATATACTTTTGTTATTAAAATATATGTACTTGAACTTATTGAATGCCAACCTTCATTGTAATTTATGTAACTGCATTTCTAACCGCACTTAATCTTACTTTGAGGTAAGTACCACCAAGGGTGCCACGCTTCTCAATACAAGTGGTCTTGAGACCAAGCTGAGCAGCTTTAATGGCAACGACATAGCTGCCGAGGCCACCATCAACGACAACGATGTCGTTTTCGTCAGATCCTGAAGCCAATCCCTTGGAGAAAGAAGCTAGGTAAGCCTCCCTGTCACACGATTGAACCTGATTGGAAACGAAACCCTAGAGAGAGGAGGAAGATGGGAGAGGGGAAATTTGTATTTAGCGGGATTGAGAGAGTCTATAGAGAGTGAACTGAGAGAATGGGAGAATGAGAAATAACGCTTAATAAAATAACACTGGTTTCACGTCGTGAATATATATTCAGGACGCCAAAATTGATTCTTTTTGGAGTCCTGAATATTTATTCAGGACGCCAAAAATTTTCTTTTGGAGTCCTAAATTATTATTTAGGAACGCCTAAAATTTCCTTTTGGAGTCCTAAATTATTATTTAGGACGCCTAAAATTCTAAGGCACCAAAAAATTTCTAAAAATGTATCAAATAATTAATTTTAGGAGTCTTAAAACAAGATTAGGGCGCAAAAAATTTTCTTTTGGAGTCATAAATTATTATTTAGGACGCCTAAAATCCTAAGGCGTCAAAAAATTTCTAAAAATACGTTAAATTGCGCTAAATAATTAATTTTAGGCGTCCTTAAACAAGATTTGGATGTCAAAAATAAATTTGAAGTGTCCTAAATAATATTTTAGGAAGCCTAAAGCTAAAAAAAATAAGCAAATAATTACAAGAATGCCACCACGTTCATTTCTTACTTCATTTTTTTTATTAAGGACTTTTTTGGGGAAGTAATATCCCATTCTTGTAGTAGTGGATGCCCACCCTTCATTAATTTCTTAGATCCGCCACTTCTCATCTATATAAATAAGTAAACACAATTTCGAATCTCGAGAATCATACTTGTTAGAAAAGAAAAAAACCCATTATGCTTGAAGTTTTTAAAGAAAAACAATTGATTTCGTTTGTTGGGAGACACAAAAACCTTTTCCACAATATGTAACATCCTATTTTTCAAAAGATGTATATTTTTTTTTCATCACAGTATAGCATCGAAGCAATTTAAAATATTGAGTAACTGATAAATCGGTGGTATAATATTGTATGTGGTATATCTTAATATTATCAATACATTTATCGGAGAATACAAAAATTCTAGTGATGACAGTACGTCTCTAAAAAGAGGCTCCAGTCGAGTCCCCACGCGCGTTGCTTACTCATGTCTCTTCTCTTCAGTCCTCGATCCTCCAGACCCTGAAGCTATGGTAAGAGCTGAGGTCCAATGCCTATTAGACCCCAAGTAACGGTTAACCTTATGCTTATATAAACAATATATGTATGACAGATATTCATGATATTACAGCAATAATCAATATATAAAAGCCCATAATAGAATTGTCTGGATAATGGTACACATCCACTGCATATGTCCGTTATCTCTAGTCTGCCATGCCACGATTGCCTATCGTGTCCTCAGCGCTAGAAAAACTTACGGCATTAACAAGACTATAACCCGTGTAAAGCTGAATGTATAAACAATGATCTAAGACACCGTCTTAGTTTTTGAATAAATCTATCATATATAAATCTACTATAAGCATCAGAGTTAGTGTTACAGTACGTCGCGAGTGTACATTCATTGGTGATATCAGTACGTTCGTCAGTCGGAATGTGATCACGTATATCCTATAATGGTAATATCGCATTTATTAATTCACAAATAATATCCTAGTAGATATCTTTGTCACTAATGACCATTTTTCTCTTGGTGGAATTATTTTTCAACTTATTTCCCTTAATTTTTTTGAAAAGACGCTGGTAGAGAATTTTGGGCAGATTTTTCGTCTAACTTTGAAAAATCATAACTAATTCTAGAAAAATCGAATCGAGGATCCGTAAAATTCCTCGGAATCCTTAGGATGTCTATTTTTAAGTAAAAATACTAACTTGTTCCCAGATTACATGAGTCATTCCCAGTTTTATCGTTTTGAGCCTCCATCCAGAATTTTTCTAGAAATTTGCAGTCAAACTTTGAGAATTTTTATCTCACTGTACAGAGCTCAGTTTAATACATTCTAGGCATATTTAAAAAGCCCTCTATGTCTACTTGAACCATGAATTTTCTCAGAATTTTGTAGCTTCATTGTCAACATAAAATTTTGGCATTTTTCTCATTGATTTCAGAAATCACTAATCGATGAAATTTCGCCAGAACTTCGTTACTTTGATGTTTCTCTTCCAAAAATTTTGTGATATTACTTTCCTCATCATTTTTTTGAAATAAAGCCAATTTTGACCATAAAAACATGAAAATAAAATTATTCTAGAATATTTAAGATCAAAGCTACTTCTGACTATGAATTTAAGAACTAAAACTTAAAGAACTTGCTTACCAATGCTTCAACTCCTTCAAGAAGCTCCTCACTCTCACTTGCTACTCTCTATATCAGATTGCTCTTGCTTGTTTGGTGTGAAGAAAAGTGAAGAACCTAAGCTCCTATTTATAGCAAATTGGAATGGCATTTTGGTAGATTTTTCAAACCTATTTCCTCTTGCATTTCAACCATTGGATTTAGGTTAATTATGAAACTCTAATCCTCACCCTTCCCTCTTCAAATTCGTCCCCCCCTCTCTCCTACCGTATCCTCTTCCATTTTTAAAGCAAATTCTATCCAAAGTACACTTATCCTCTTCCATTGCTGACTATTAAATCACCATATGTTTTTATTCGCATAATATCTAGATATTTCCCAAAGGCTTCCTCCTTCTCCAAGCATGCATTGGTGGCCTCTCCCCCTTCATCCATTCTTCAACTTTGTGCTTTAAATTCCTAGTTACCCTAAGTGTGTTTGTAACTAGATGAAATTGGTAGTTGGTTCTCAACTAAGCAAAAATGCTTTTAGGGTTTAATTTGAAATTTATTCAAGTTTTCTTCTTCAATCCACTAATCTCAAAATTATGACTTCATTAGAGGTCTTAACCAACCTCTTACTTATTTCAAGATTAATTCTAAAAATTGAGAAATGTTATGAAACTAAGTAAAATACAAGAGAGATTAAGATGAGGAAGATGAAGAAATACAAGAGAGAAATGGAGAGCAAGGAGGGAGTGATTCTTCTTTCTATTGTTCTCTTCCAACCTTTGATACATGCCTACTATATATAGGCAATGAATTCTTAACACCATTACAAGAGTTACACAAAAGAGTAAATCTACATAATGGTATGTTATGAAGTTTTGTAAGTTATATGAAACTCCCACCAAACCATTCATGTCATATGTTACATTGCTTTAAGTGTAGAAATCCCAAAAGACTCTTCTTGAAAAAGGTTGTGGACATTCACACCAATATTGGAATATTCATAACACTCCCCCTTGAATGTCCATTATGAATGTGCCTCATTAAAAACTTTAACTAGGAAAAACCCAGTGGGATAAAAACCTAGCCAAAGAAAAGAGTACAACATCCATTGTGTCCAATGCTGCCTCATTAAAAACCTTTCTAGGAAAACCCAGTGGGACAAAACCTAGATAAGGGAAAAAGAGTACAGCGTATATCAACTTGTCATTCTTAATTGCATCTGATTTACTCCCCCTGATGACTACATTACTTCCAATGTCTTTGTGTTGGTGACGAACTATATCTCTTGGTAATAAGCATGATACATTAGTACCACTCTTCATCTTTTATGCAGCATGATACATTAGTATTCCAATAATAGTAAAACATGGTACTTCTGGACCAAGTAGTTCTTTAACGATTAATTGTCTTTTTAACCTCTTCAGGAGTTCCAATGATGTTGATATTATCAACATAAACAACAATTATATTAAACTCATTTCTATATCCTTTAATAAAGATGCATGGACATATTGGGTCATTTTTTGTACCCTTCTTTCAACAAATATTCCTTGAAATGATTATACCACATGCGCCCTAATAGCTTCAGGCCAAAGGACTTATTTAACTTAATTGAGTATTGTGCTTAAAAACTCGAATTAGATGTTTTTTTAACATCTTGAATCCTTCAGGAATTCGTACTTCTGGTACATTAAATCCTTCGGAGACATATGCTTCTCTCACCACGAGTCCTTCAGGAACTTTCATATAAATATCACTTTTAAGTGAGCCAAAACAAATAAGCAGTTACAACATACAACATGCATTAAGTGCAGATCAATCTCTTCTTTTACTGCTAGGTTAATCAAATAACAACAGGTATTTGCATTCACTACTGGTGAATATATTTCTTAAAAATCAATAACAGGTCTTTGTGTAAAAACTTTTGGGCTACAAGGCTTGCCTTATATCTTATAATTTCACCCTTTTCATTTCTCTTTCATACGAAAGCCCATTTATATCCAACTGGCTTTACATCTTCAGGTGCATAGACAACAGGTCCAAAGACTTTTCGTTTCGCCAGTAATTTTAACCCTTAGTCACAGGTCCAATTCTTTCACTATTGGCACTCGATAACGGATTTTGGCTCGTGATCCTCATATCATTCATTACATCCTATGCTATATTATAAGCAAAGATGTCGTCAACGTTGACTTCATTTCGGTCCCATCGAACTCTGTCCATAACATAATTTATTGAGATCTCATACTTTTCATATATTTCAGGTACCTAGGTCTCTTCTGGGACTACAACATTCTCTTCTAGAGATATCTCTACTGGAGATAATATCTCTTCAGGAGATGGCTCTTCTAGAGCAATTAATTAACTTTTCTTAATTATTCTCAACTTGATCATCTATATTCTTAGCTCCTTTTCTCTTTTGAGGATTTATATCTTTGAAACCGATGGACCTACCATGCTTCAGGCATACTTTCAATTCATTTATAATAGATTGTCCTTCAAGGACATTAATATGAGCATTAGCAATTGGGACATGTGACTTTGTCACCTTTTTTTGAGTCAGTAAATGCTTCTGGCATTCGATTAACTAAATTTTGTAAATGAATTATCTTTTGAACTTCTAGTTCACATTATTTTGTACAAGGATCAAAATGAGCCAATAATAATTCATTCTAGCTAATCTGTTTACCCAACTGCTTATTTTCTCTCCCTCATGTTGGGAAAACTATATCAAACCATAGTTGACTAATCATGTAGTGTAAGTCTCCTAAATCCATTTGTTTCCTTTAGAAACATCATTCTGTTTCATTTAGAGACAAACAAGAAGAAGGATGTACTTGCACAACATTTATCCATCTATGTGCATTATGGTCGAATATTGCACATTAAAAACTTTTAAGATGGAATTAATCTGGCTACTGACCAAAAACCAATTTTTTAGAGAGAATTTTGTTGGCTTCTATAAATGCTGCAACATACAAGATCAAATATACCAACACATAAATTTTGTTCTCATAAGCATTCATCCAACTTATCTATGGAGGCTTTAATATATGATTCGTGGATCATGTAATCTGGAAATTGCGCGCTTAATTTATTCAAACACCAAACATTATTGCAAACTCTATGTTGTAATCATTTTTACAAACTTCAGGTTGCATTCTTACAAACTTCTGGCTGTAAGCTAATAATCTCACATGTAACCAGATGCATCTTTCAAATTTGTATGGTTTACATGTCATTTCAATGGGCCCATATAATAATGTTTGATATATTTCCAGAGATCCATTACCAATCATGACCAATGATATTCTCATAGTCAAATCTATTTGAGAACAAATAATACATAATATATAAACAATATGTTGGTTATTCATGAAGAATCTTCTGGTTCTTCAATGGATGTTAATACATAAGCTTATTTGCATTTTATATATATATATATATATATATATATATATATGACTCGGATGATCAAACAAGTCATGCCAACTATAAATTTATTTAAATCAGTAAACTTTTGGTTTACTGTAACATAACTCAACCAATCATAAATTTTTCAATTTCCATAAATTATCTGACATTCATCTTGGGAGATCTATTAGACTTTGTGTGAGAAGTATATAGCTTTTCAACTTTTCAAAAATTAGCTCACACTTGTATTGTATTATAACTCAACTCACACTTGTTTTCTAACAATCACCTCCTCAAGTGTGAGTTTTGTATGTCAAAATTACTTTCAAATCCTTTAAACCTCGAAAGGAAAAAACATGTTGATTCTTCAGGAATAAACATATAATATTGCATCACTAGATGATCTAATAATATACTTCAATTTGTTTATATATACAAAATATATAGTCCACCACATATGAAAATATTCATAATTAAAATAACTTAGAATCACACAGATTTAGAATATATGAAAATTCTCCAGCACAAGATTTTCATGGCAACAGATTTATAAGATGGAGTCATAATAAATGTAAATAATAATAACAACAAAAGGTAAGCTTTACATTACCTTTTGGGCTTATTTATTTCTCTTGAGCCTTGGCTTCAAAATAAAGATGGACATATTTCTCCGTGGCTCATTGCTTCTTTAATATTTCATTGGCAGCATCAGTCTTTAAATTTATACGACATAAATCTCTGCAAATTACTGTCTTCTGGACAATATTGTTCCAAGGCTACTAAAATCTTATTGTATCATACAATATTTGAAACATAAGCCTTCATGGCCATAATATTAATAATAACAAATGTCACTCTCTTATCCACCCTTTATTTTTGGTGTGAACAAGACCTATACCTCTTTCATGGGTATAGAAGACTAAAGGATCAAATATCTTATAAGTATAAATCACTGTGCGTAATAGTAAATTATTGTGCAATCACGTTTTAGTTACTGTGCGGAATAATAAATCATTGTATACAATAGTGAATTTCAGCTACTATGCAAAATAGTAAATCATATGAAATATTTAAAGATATTGTATGAGATATTAAAACCTTATAAACTATAAAATAGTGGGGATCAAAATATCACAAAATCATGAATTTTCAACATATTGCCTAATAGTTTCCCTTTTGTGATTTTCTTCAATAATATTTCTTCACTTCAAGTGATAATTTGAGCCATCATGATTACAACAATGACTATGCACAAAATTGTAGCCACAGTTACACCTTATGTCCATGACCAATTCATTCATTACTTAATTCACTTCTGGGAATGGAGTCGTGCTTATTGGATAAGATTCATGATTCTTACAACAAACACTCAGTATTTTGTTTGTCCACATGAGATCAAGAAATTAATTCAATATATTTCTTAAAACATCTTCCACAATATTGCTACTATAGGAACAAATTGTTGGATACACTAATTTATAATAAACTTTTGGAAGAATAACCATCTTTTGGTTATCATAGATTTCCTTTAGTTTGTTCTAAAAAAAAAGATGATCTTTTAATACCGAATATTCAAGTTTGAGGCTTCATGCGCAACAAATTTAAATTTCATTATACAATAAAAAGAAATTTATGAAATATAAAACACAATATAATAACATAATGAATTCATAAAGACAATAATTCATAAATTATGATATTACAATGAAATTAAAACTTATGGCTTCAGGCCATTTAGTTTTAATGGCTTTAGGCTATTTGATTCTCATGCCTTTAGGTTAATTAGTCTCATGGCTTCGAGCCAATGATGAGAATTTAGAATTTCATGGCTTTGGATCATTTATCTTCAGGATAAATAAAAGTTAAATATATGTTTCTAGCTATCCAATAAAATAAAATATGAAAAGTATATGACTTCAGGTCATATAATAGGGAATCAACTGAATATGGCTTCTAACTATATAATATAGTAATAGAAATTAAAGGAATATGACTTCTGGCCATATTATATTTAAAATAATAAAGCAAAATGCATATGACTTCTAGTCATATAATTTCAAAGTAGGAAGAAAAAGACAATGGCTTCTAGCCATATAATAGGAGATCATAATATTATGACTTCTGGTCAAATAATTTCAGAATATGAAATCAGAGGTGTATGGCTTCTGGCCATACTAAAATAACAATATCAATAATAATATTATGTTAAATATAAAATAACATAACATTAAAAGTTAACAATAAAAATATAACAATAAAAGTAAAATGTTATGTTAGCAACAATAAAAGTAAATTGTTATGTTAGCAACAATAATATAAATGTTATGTTAGTAACATAAAAGTAAATGCTTAATTTAAATGTTATGTTAGTAACAATAATATAAATGTTATGTTAGTAACATAATATAACAATAAAAGTTAAATGTTATGTTATGTTAAAGTTAGTAACATATATTGTTCAAAAGTAAAGTATTATGCAATAATGTAAATAGTAAAACAATAGTAAATTACTATGCAATTACTATGCATGAATAAAATTGATGGATGAATGATGATAAATACTAAAAGTACTATATAAAATAGTAAGTAATTTCCAATCTTAACCATTGAACCTGATATATAAAAACAATCGGTAATTTTAAATTCCATATAATGGTTTAGATTATCCCAGATATATAAATAAACATATAATAAAATCATTAGAGAAAGTAGATGAAATCGTTAAAGAAATTATACCTTCGTTATAGCAATCGTGCTGATAACGTGTTATGAAACTAAGTAAAATACAAGAGAGATTAAGATGAGGAAGATGAAGAAATACAAGAGAGAAATGGAGAGCAAGGAGGGAGTGATTCTTCTTTCTATTGTTCTCTTCCAACCTTTGATACATGCCTACTATATATAGGCAATGAATCCTTAACACCATTACAAGAGTTACACAAAAGAGTAAATTTACATAATGGTATGTTATGAAGTTTTGTAAGTTATATGAAACTCCCACCAAACCATTCATGTCATATGTTACATTGCTTTAAGTGTAGAAATCCCAAAAGACTCTTCTTGAAAAAGGTTGTGGACATTCACACCAATATTGGAATATTCATAACAAGAAAAAGATTTTGGAGATAATCTATTCTAAGTTTAAAATATGCTTGTTCATAATAAATCCTTATATTTGATCTATGATTAACGTATCTCAGGATACAATTTATTTTGTATAGATTCTCATTTACTTGTGTCTTGAATGAATCCCAATGGTTTTTAACTTACAACTCAATTACACACTTTTCTCTCTCCTTCACTAGGCTCACAACACTCACACACCGACACACTACACACACACACACTCACAACTCCCTCTTCACTCTCTCTCATTATCCTCTTCCAAAGGTCATTAAGACCTTATCACAAGTATGAAAGTGGAGCTAAATACCCAAGAGGGGGGGTGAATTGGGTATTTTAAAAATTTCAAAAATAACTTTGTTTTCAAACAACAAAATAGAGATGAATAGAGTAAGGAGAAAAGCAGCTAGACACAGAGATTTATATTGGTTCGGTCCTAACCACTTGACCTACGTCCAGTCCCCAGACACTCTAGGATTTTCCACTATTACAAAAGATTACACACTCTGTACTTAATAGTAGTTCTCTCACTAAAACTCACTCTCCCTTACAAGTTTTAATCAATGAACTCCCAAATCACCAAGTCCCCTGACTTGTAATACTTTACAATAAATGAATTACAGATTGAAACTCTCTCTAAGAGTGAATAATGATAAAAACTGAAGCTTATGTATCAAAAGATACTTTTACAAGTGAAAAACTGAAGGTAGGTGAAGAACTTTGAATGCAATTCATTTTCAGCAGTAGTTGTTGTTGTGAAGACTTGAATGCAACTCTATTTATACTCAGAGTGCATTAAATGATTGTTGATTTCCCTAATAGAACCGTTGGAGATGTTCAGTAAAGGTTAGGGAGTGGTTTAATCTTCTTCTCTCTCTATTCTTCACTTAATCCAGCTGTGCAGAAGTTCAGAGTTGACTTCCTAAGAATTAATCCCTTGGAAAATCAGGTGCTGGATGTGGAAATCATTCTTTAATTCTTTGCTAAACGTGTGCAGATGATTACCCAAAAGATTGCAACTTTCTGGATTTGCATTTAATGTGTTGACGTCACTTTTTCTTTTACTTTAAACCTTCAACAAACATTCTCTAATTCATCTGAAACTCACTAACAAAGTGGTTAAATATACCTAGGAACATTAGAGAATAATCATAGAAAGTATTAAGATCAAACAAGAGTATTATGCAAATTCACAGAATTTGAAATTTTGAACCGACGATAAAACCTCGAGGTTTGTTCTCCAAACCTCGAGTTTTGGACGGTAGCTTGTAAAGTTGATTTATGTCCAAAACATCAAAACTGGAGATTTTAATCCAAAACTGGAGGTTTTCAAAACTTTAAAAACTTCAGAGCTCTCGGGTTGGCCAAAGCACCTAAACTTTTTAATATATATATATATATATATATATATATATATATATATATATCCTGAAATAGTTTTTGTTCCAGCAAGTATTAAAAGTCTACCATATAAGACCGGACACAAACCAATCTTAAAGAAAATCTTTTAGACCGGACATTTAAAACATTGGGTCTTAAAAATTGTACTAAATGAACCTGAAATATTTTTTGTTTAGTCCTAAAACTCAACTTTTAAGACTGGCCTAAAATAAGCCGCTCTTAAAATATCTAGATTTTAAGACCGGACAAAACACATACGGCCTAAAAAATAGCGGCTTCTAATACCAGACGACTAATTATATGTGGTCTTAAAAGACTGACTTTCAAGACTGGATGATAATTACCTCCGGTCTTAAAAATTTGTCATTTAAGACCGGACGTCTAAATATAACATAACGGTTTTAAAAGGCCAACTTTTAAAACCGGCTTAATATAACCTTTAAGACCGGACATATAATTACATCCGGTCTTAACAGTTAAACATATAAGACTAGCTTATTTATTTCCAGTCTAAATTTTCCTGAATTTTTCCCTGCTGTTGTTCCTGCTACTATATATATACACACACACACACACAAATCCACTACCCAATCCTGCACATAAAAGTCGATACTTTAAGCTACAAGTTATGAACAATTATTTGAATAAATTGAATTAGAAAAAGAATACAAATATTATTCACCATGAGTTATTTGGCCTCTTAATTAATGATTATACTATGTCTACATCACCTAAATTAATTCATACAATAAGATAACTTACTTACAAATACAATAAGTTATAAATACAACATACATGCGCCCAAAATAATAATATTCACCATGCCTTCATCTGATTCCCACCCAACAACGTAACATCCTCTTTTATAACATGCCCCTTTAGATCGGATCCTACCACAAAAATAAAACAAGAACAAACTTCATAGTCAATGGCATTGTTTATGAACATAGAAGGAATAATATATATAGTTAAAGCCTTAAAGTTTTCAAAGAAATCTGCATATGAATATTACCTTATGAATTGACTCTTTTATAAAGTGATATCTTCCCATATCCCTTCTTGATGATCACTTCTTATGCCAAGTTCATTATCCACTTCATCTTCTTCGTTCATGTCCGGTAGACCCCTTGAAAAAGGAGTACTCTCAGGAATACCATAATTTGAATTCATTTCCTTATCAATATCAATGATCCTCTTTCCTTGGAGAGCTACAGACCACATTTTATTTTCTTGATCGGTGATATAGAACACTTGTTTCGCCTGGTCTGCCATAATAAAAGGTTCATCTCCAAAACTTCTACCATTGACATCGACTAATGTAAATCCTAGCCGATCGATCCGAACACCATTATTGACATTAACCCACTTGCATTTGAAAATGGGAAATCTAATTTTCACATAGTCTACCTCCCATATCTCTTCAATAACCCCATAATATGGCATGACTGCCAATAAAGGGTTCTTGTCTTTCGAACTGGAGAAGTGCATAGATTCAGCTTCTAACATAACACCACTGTTCTGGACTGTGCTCCTATCATCTAGGGACTTCGTGTAAAATGTATAACCATTGATCACATACGAATTCTAACTTATGACATCAACCTCAGGACCACGTGCTAACCATTTGATTGTATCAGAAACACATTCCTCTCCCTCGACCTTTTGTTTGAACCAGTGTGCAAAAGTTCTGTTATGCTCCTTAATCAACCTTTGTTCAGTTATTCGATGATTTTCTTTCCTAACAGCTTCTTTATGTGTAGCTATGCTGGCTTGAACTTCATTAACATTATTCAAGATGTATAAGTGGACTTGTGACAATTCATCAGGATCCACAGTCTTTACTGAAGCCCCTTGCCTACCCCCTTCAATATTATAACATTTTGGAAGCCCAATATGTCTTACTTTGGCCAAATAATTTTAACAAAATTTCATAGCTTCTTCAGAAACATATTTCTGAACAATCGATGCTTCTGGCCAGTATGCATTCTTCAAGTACCCTTTAAGGAATTTCATAGATCTTTCAATTGGGTACATCCACCGTAAATGGATAGGGCCGCACAACTTTATCTCCCTCACTAGATGAACAATTAGATGAACCATGATGTCAAAAAATGTAGAAACAAAAAGCTTCTCAAGGTAGCACAAGATAAGATATCATTCATTCTCCAATTCATCCAACTTTTGAATGTCAAAAACTTTACCACAAATCGCATTGAAGAAGACACAAAGTCTAGTCAAAATGACCCGAAGATCATATTCGGCGATGCCTCGAATAGCTATTGGGAGTAGCTGTTGCATCAAGACATGACAATCATGAGATTTTTGGCCTACTAATTTCAAGTCCTTCATCGATACAAGCCTCTTAAAATTTGAAGAATACCCCAAGGGAACTTTTGTGCCATGTAAACACTCACAAAAACTTCGTTTCTCATCCTTAGACAAAGTATGAGAAGCAGGGGGACAATAAGTTCTCTTCCCATACGGCCTTGGATGTTACTCTTCACGTATTCCCATTGCTTGCAAATCCAATCTTGACTTTACACCATCCTTGGAACTACCTTGTATGTTGAGAAGCGTGCCAACAATACTATCACATACGTTTTTCTCCACATGCATGACATCAATACAGTGTCTCACATCAAGATTGGGCCAATAGGGAAGATCGAAGAATACAGATCTCTTTTTCCACATATTTGTATCTTTTCTACTCTTGGCTGTCTTACCGAAGATGACATTGATATTTTTCACCTTCTCATAAACTTGCTCCCCAGTCAATGGCACCGGAGCATCTTCATATTCTTGGCCACCAAAGAAGGCTTTCTTTAATCGACGATATGGGTGGCCCCGTCTAAGAAATCTCCTATGTCCAAGATAAACCGTCTTTCTTCCATGTTGGAGTTAATGGTAGCATGTGTCTTCTTCACAAACCGGACATGCTTTATGGCCTTTTACACTATACCCTAACAAGTTACCATATGCTGGGAAGTCGTTTATAGTACAGAATATTATGGCTCGCAATTTGAAGGCCTCCTTCTTGAAAGAGTCAAAAACATCAACACCTTCTTCCCATAACTCCTTCAAGTCTTCGATCAAGGACTGAAGGTAAACATCAATGTCATTTCCGGGTTGTTTTGGTCCCGAAATCAACATAGACAGCATAATGTACTTTCGTTTCATGCATAACATAGGAGATAAGTTGTAGATAACGAGGAGTACACGCCATGAACTATGTATGTTGCTAAGGCTTCCATATGGATTCATGCCATCCGTGCTAAGGGCAAGCCTAAGGTTCCTAGGTTCTTCGCCGAAGTTGGGAAATAATAGATCGATTTTCTTCCATTGAGAAGAATTGGTTGGATGACGAAGCTTTCCATCAGAAATCCTCTCATCTGCATGCCACCTTAAATCTTTTGCATCATTTTTATTCGTAAACAACCGCTTGAACCTTGGTATGATTGGAAGATACCACAGCACTTTTGCAGGCCCCTTATTTGACTTGTACCTTGGGCTTTCACATATCGGACAATTCTGCTTCTCTTCAAACTCTTTTCTATACAATACGCAGTCATTCGGGCATGCATGGATCTTTTTGTACTCCATCCCCAGTGGACAAAGTATTTTCTTAGCATCATAGTATCGATGCGGCAACACATTATCATCCGGAAGCATGTCCTTAAAAGCCTCAAGCATTTCAGAAAAACTCTTGTCACTCCATCCATGACGTGCCTTCAAGCTTACCAATTTCAATACAGCGTTCAACAATTGGTATTTTTTACACCCAGGGTATAGCGGGGTTTTTGCATCACTGCACATATTACCATATGCATGTGATTGATGAAAGGCCTCTTCTCCTACATCATGAATAATGTCCTCTATGCGATCATCCATATACGTGTCATTATCATCAAAGGCCACTTCCCCATGTTGAAACCCACTTGGTATTTTTTCACCATGCCATACCCATATTGTATAAGTCTTACAAAATCCTTCACAAATTAAATGTATGTGTATAATTTCAGGACTTAAACGCCTCTCATTCAAACATTTTACACAAGGGCAATAAAACTTCCCACTATCATCATTAGCATTTTTTTTAGCAAATTCTATAAAGTCCCTCACCCCATTCTGATATTCAACGCTTGTCCGTAAAGCATTTATCCAACTGTGATCCATAGTAGAATTCCTATGGACGGAAAGATTTAACATACGTAAAATAAGGCAAAATAAATGCATAACGAAGAATCACTTTTGGTCATGAATATCACAGTGAATCCAAGAAGCGAAATAAATGCATGACGAGGAAATTAAATGCTTCGCATGAAGGTCTTGTGGACTCACCTGTAGCATATAAATTTAAATGCGAAATAAGAGTCTTTCTTCTCCCGCCACGAACGTTGATGTTGGAGATAGCAAGAGTACCCTAAAAACATTTGTTGGTCAGTTGGGTAGGTCTCAATTGCAAATATAATCTTCAAAATTGAATATTCATTAACAACAGAGAAACCCACAAGAGCATTTCATCTATTTCTTTCAACCAATGAAAAACCCAGAACGATAAGCAGGAAAATCATTAATTTATATAACCGAAACACCTCTTACAGCTTGGTCTATATACGTTTAGCTGAGGAACTAGAAAGTGATTGTCAAGAGAGCAACGCGAAGCACCGACGGAGTAACACACAAACACTAGAGACAGAACCTTCTCAGTAATCACTTTCATCTCGACAAGAGAAATTCAGAGAGGGAAATTTAATTTTTCGCATGTCAGAGACATGTTTTTGTATTTGGACTCTAGTAAGACCGAATAATTATAAAGTATCCGGTCCTAAATATTTTTTTATTAAATTTTTTAAATATTACTTTTAAGACCGAATTCTTATCCTATATCCGGTCCTAAATATGTAACTAAATATTTAAGACCGAATAATTATAAAGTATCTGGTACTAAATATTTTTATTAAATTTTTTAAGTATTACTTTTAAGACCAAATTCTTATCTTGTATCCGGTCCTAAATATGTAACTAAATATTTAAGACCGAAGTTTTATAATACTCCGGACCTAATTTTTTATTAATTAGAAGTAGATGGTCCTAAATATATAACTTTATTTGAAAACTCTAGAAATAAATTCTCAATTTTTTTTTCAAGAAAAAAGTATTGGCTTTGGCGAGCACAACAACTGAATGAATAAAAATTAAAGGAAAACTGGAGTAAATTTCTTAAATTACTGGAGAATATGAACAAAAAAATTAAAAAGAGACAAGCTTATAGTTCTTAATGCTATATATATATTACTTGAATATTTCCGTACACATTACAAGAAAAATAATTTTTTTAAAAAAAAACAGAAAATTATCAAAAACAAGAATCTGACTATATATACATCCTTCAAAGCCTTGGTGATATCGGTGTGAGTAACATTAACTTCCTGCCGGATATCAGTAAGTTCCTATCTTATTGGTATCAACGAATCATTAGAGGAAAGAGGAGAGGGGTCAGCAATAGGCACGTTGGGGCCAACTGGTTGGAGAGGTAGAGCAGGAACCTCTTCATGGTCTGAAGGCTGGAGGGGGGGTGCGGCAATCTCTTCATGATCGGAAATAACAATAGGTCCAACGATCCAAGACCCTTCTGTTTCAATAGAACACACTCTCGATGGAGGAGGCGCACCGTAAAACGATCGACGGAAGGCATGAACATCACGAGTAAGAGCACCCCTACGAGCGGTTCTCTTGTATCTAACCATGGTTTGAGCAGTTGGAGCAAAGAGGTATGAGGAGTTTATTAATAAAGGCAGAGAGCAGTTCTCAAATAAGCACAAAGAGGTATGTAGTTTGGAGTTATAAGGTAGTGCGGAGTTAATAAGGAGTTAAGGACAGAAAGGTATGAGGAGTTAATAACGGTAAAGAGCAGACGAATACAAGCGAGTTTTATAAATATGCGATCTAAATTATTTAAATATTTTTATTTTAAGACCGACCTTTTAAAATTGTCCGGTCCTAAAAGTATATTATTTATTTTTTTAAATGAATTAATTTTAAGACCGACCTTTTATCATTTATCCGGTTCTAAAAGTATATTATTTATTTTTTTAATCAATTAAATTACTTTTAAGACCGATCTTTTCTCATTTATCCGGTCCTAAAATTCATTTATTTTTTCCCCATTTTTTAAAGTAAGATTTAATTTCGTAAAAAATATTAGTTTTAAGAACGGATCTTTTACAATATCCGGTATTAAAAGTTCATTGTTTCAAATTCCGATAGCAGGGTCGTATCCTTACACTCTATCAGAGGATCTCTTCGGCTTCCAGATAAACTTCCCAACTAGGCGTCTCCTCGTATTCTGATGAACTATGCGTCTCTTCATTAATGTTTCCAGCGTTTCACATTGTTCAGGATGGGTTCTCTATTTAAACCCGTTGTTACTCTACTTTGTTTACATTCTTCATCATCACTTCTACAATGGCTGCTCCACCACCCCAAGGTCCTCCACCACCACTAGGTCCTCCTTTCCTCCTCCTAATGGACTTAACAATCCATACCCTCCTCTGCTGCCTCTAAACCCGACCACCAAACAGATGGTGCAGCACCTCCTGGTCCGCGTCGATCATATAGATCGATGAATGGGCCAGCTTTTTCAAGTCTGTAACGCCATCAACAACAAGATCAACGTGATACTTGACGCCCAGGACGTTGAGTACAATCCCCTAGATGACGACGTCTCTGACCTCTCCGACGACTCCCTCCCCTCTGACAACGATAAGGAGGAGTAAATATTTTTATGTTTTTTTTTGTATCATATACTATCGCTGCCCCCCACGGGGCAGCATATAAAAACTATAATAAATTTTTTACTTTCCTATTTCGATCGCCTTATCCTTCTCATTACATTCTTTCTTTTTCCGACAAAAATGAAAAAAAAAACAAAACATTGTCCTCGTGTGTATGATCAACATTAAAAACTCACACATTAAAAAATCCAACAATATACAGTTAAGATCAGACCAACAAAACAAAAAACATCGTTTACCTTATTCGAATAAAAACAAACACAGTGACAATGCTTCTCAAGGTTGGACCATCGTTGTCGTCGGTTTTACCTCGCCTTGATTAGAAACAAAGTGTCCTTTTCAATATCTCCCATCTTTTTCCGACAAAAAGAAAAGAGACAAAGAAAAGGGAAACCGATAATCTAAATCAGAAGAGGTAAAATCGACTAATATGAAGGACCTAGCTTGAGCAGAGCGCCAGAACCTCGGTTGCCTTGAACCCTAATGATTTGTCTGAAAAGCGAGTCAACTATTTAAAGGAAGACTATTAGGAGAAGCCAGTAAAATAATATATGGTCCTAAAAGTCTCAAATACTTTTAGGACCGGAATTTTACGATATACAGTCCTAAAAGTCTCACAATATTTAGGTCGAATACTTTTAGGACCGGAAGTTTACAATATACGGTCCTAAAGACTCATATTATTTAGACCGAATACTTTTAGGACCGGAAGTTTAAAATATGCGGTCCTAAAAGTCTCATATTATTTAAACCGAATAGTTTTAGGACCGGAAGTTTACAGTATACGGTCCTAAAGTCCCAAACTCTTGCTTATTTACAACATCCTGAACCTCAAATTTCAAGCACTAAATAGCTATATCCACCATCCAATACATTCAGAAACCCAAAATGGACAAAAGAAAATTGTTCGAAAAATTAAACAAATTTATCTATTGAATTTTACATTGCTTGTGTATATTTACAAATGAATTGTTCGAAAAAATAAACAAATTTACATAAGATTATTGCTGTTACAGGATATATTTACAAATGAATTTAGGACATCATTAATTATTGTCCTGACTTTAAGATCAGGTCATACAGATATTCACAAAACAAATTGCGTATGTGCTCGAGTTCAGCATCCGAAAAGGGATCAGGGCAGTGAAACATCTGTAACATCAAAGACAAAAACTGAATTAACTTGCGTCCATATTTTATATGTAACATTAAGCCAAAAATTGAATCAACTTGCGTGCATAAAATGTAACATCAAATATTTACCTTTGAAAATAATTTAGTATTTCCTTTAATGATAATATCATACATGTGTTTCATGACGTACTGGCCATATAAGTTGGACGCCTTTGGTTGCCGACGGGTCCAAAAAGAACAAGAAATATATATAAGTAATATATATCTTACTGACCAAGTTCACAAGGCATTATGCCAAGTGTACAAATATTGTACCAACCTGTGGTTTAAGCCATTTAGGCTCTTTGACCTGATAAGTATGCCTTTGGAGTGCGTCGATTTGGAAAGTCCTCATGGCACTATCATCAAAAATGCATATTTATCAATGTTCATTGAAAATTCACAGCGGAGATTTCAGACAAGAGAACCAAAATGACATGCTTACTCGTTGATCGTCTTCGTCAACGCAGGTACTGGCTCGCTGTGAGTGGAGCATAAGAAGATAACTTTATTTTCTTCCATGCACATGAGGACCAACTGCCAGTGGCGGCTGAAAATTCACAGTAGTAAAGTATACTCAGTGATATATGTAGCAGAATTAAGTGAATTGCAGACAAGATTTGTGATATGTACCTATGGAAGAATGGCAAAAAGCACACCTTTCTTCTCACTTGACACAACCTCCTTGATATGTACTGATGTCTCTCCTGCATGGTTGTTTGACTTGAATACACAGGGCACAAGAATCCAAAATCGTTGCTCCTGCCCTTATTCTCCAATTCTTGATGCAAGAACCTACAATAATTACATCGATCAGGGAATTAGTATATATGTATGTGTGTCTAAACTTCTGCTTGATATGAACCTCAAACACTAGTCAAATTCACTTCATCAAGTTTCAACATTTTATTTAAGGAAGATGTAGAATTGTAGAAGAAATTGGAGCTATGTTTTGTACTGCTAGATAGATAGGTTAAGAAACAAAAGAGAATTATGCTTACAAAATAATATAAACTTGATCCTTTTTAAGGCATCCAGTGGGATCATCAGTCCACATTAGATAGTAACAATTGGGTATATAAAGTTTCCCCCTTTTAAGACTATTCATTTCCTCCTTTGCAAGACAAACCATTACACAATTACCTCCTTAGTATTTTACCTTTTCAGGGTTTACATATCAGACTTGCATAGACAAAGGCAGGAAATGTAAACTTCTATTCGCACACCAAACAATTTAACTAACAAGATTAGATGAACACAATAACATTCACATATCCGCACAGGTTATGTAAGCAAACAAAAGGGCAAATAAAACTAAATATAGACTCATTAGAGCTTCAGGAGTGGTCCGCAGCAGAACAAATTGTCACCAAATTCGTTCATCAATAAATGTGTACTGTTCCCAAGGAAGTTTGGCAGGAGGAACCTCAGCAAAAATATACGTGTTAGCGAGAGAGGTCTTAAACTTCCTCCACCGATCAGCACAATAAGACAATGTCTTGTCTTTCAACTCCTCAGAGTTAGGGACAGTGTATGTAAGCCGGAGTGTCCCAAATAGGTTGCTTTACTTTGTCAAAGTCCACATTTTTCCACTCATCTGTCAAGATGCTAACCTTGCTGCGTGCAAGATAGCCAACAAAACTATTATATTTGCTTTTATTAGGACGGAAAGGTCGCAACTTTTCATTAAACTGAATCTCGAGCCTTGACCCAGAAGTCTGACTTAGGGTTACATCCATCATTCGTGTGCCACTTTTACCACGGCGTGCACGGCGGTTACGAGGCACATTGTCAGATGAAGAGGGTTCGTTTTGACTCACACCAGTAACTGGCGTTCCCGGAACACGAATGGAATCGTTTTTACCGTTCATTTTCGAGACAGGAAGAGAGGAATGCCTAAGAAAATGAGAGAGTAACAAAGGCTAATAGTACGTGGGCGAGGAAGAGTGGTAATGCAACAGGAAGAGTGGTTTCACAACAAGAAGAGGGGTTCAGAGTTCAGAGGGACAACGTAAGTCGTAAGGTAACGTTTCGCGCGAAGATATATTTGGCGCTTTACTTTTAAGACCGGATAAACAATAACGACAGTCTTAAAGACTAAGTTTTAAGACCGTCCTTTGTTAAACTTCGGTCTTAAAAGTAATAAACTATTTACTACCGGGCACGATTTATGTCTGATCTTAAAAGTATAATCTTTAAGACCTCCTGTTATATATATCCAGTCTTAAAATTTTTTATTTAATTTTTTCCTTACTATTTTGGACCGCAGAAAATATAAGTCGGCCTATTCGAGATTTCTCTATAAAGAAATTTGATATTTCAATTTTTTTTAATAACATTTTTAAGACCATTTGCTTTTTAAGCGGTCTGAATAATATATTTAAGACCCATTGATAAACGATCCGGTCCAAGAAGTTCTTTATATTTACAAAACTGCCACCGGTCATACCTTTAAAGTTTTTTATATTTACAAAACTGCCACCAGTCATACCTTTAAGACCGGGGCGTCGATAGTCCACTCTAAATGAGGCGGTCTTAAAAGCCTTTTTTGCACTAGTGCTCGCTGGACAGTTTTCAACAATTAATTTCTCCTTGTAGGAAACTTGAAAATTCCAAAATCATATGTCAAAATGAATCCCTAGATTTTTACTTTGAGCGTGTAAAATTTCATAGCCATAGGACTTCATTTACTATTTTAAAACCATTTTGCAAGCACTGCTACCTAGAATTTCCAGAATCTTCTGGCAACTTGCTTTTTTTTTTTTTAAAGATTCAGGGTTTTCGGGTTCACAGATTGTGACCTTGACTTATTCTTATGTAAAGTATCATTTTAAACTCAATGGAACCTTTATAAACATCAAAATCAAACCATAGTACCATGTTTAAAACAGCTAGACAAAATCCCAAAATTTTAAGTCTCAAAGGCTAGTAGTTTTGCACATACCTTAATCTATAGCTTCAACCAATGTTTCGTCTTCTTCTTTCTGGTGTTTTGGCTTGGCTGAATCTCATTGACACCTCTTGACATGCCTCATAAAGCCAAGAATGTGAGTGGAAGTGTCCTTAAATAATAGTTAGGGATGCAGTGAAATACCTGGTGCATGCTATTGCCAAGTAGTTAATAGGTCGTATTAGGGTTTCCTTGCTTAATCTTCAAGAAATTCCAGATTCTTCTAGAGCTGGACATGTGGCGCCATTTTGGTCCTTAAAAGCAGATTTTATTTGGTTTTGTATAAATTATCCAAGTTACTCTTTTATCCAGTGGTCCAAAGGGTGTTCCTTGGATTTTTGCGTGTTGCTTCTTTCTTAATTTTCAAGACATTGTAGACTTTTATTGAGGGCTGAGGTGGCGCAATCCTAACCATGCAAATATGATTTTATGTGCTTTTACATGAATTATCCAAATCACCCTTTTGTCCAATGGTCGATAGGGTGCATCAGTGGTTAATAGCCTGCACCCTCTTTGCTTAATCCTCAAGTCTTTCATATCCTTTTCTTTTGCTGAACAAATGTATGTGACAACATCTTATAATCTGAGGCAGCTTAATATTTATTCCATTTGATTCAAAAAGAAGTTCCTAATCGGTCTTTGTTGGTTCCCTTTCATCAGTTAACTTTTCCCTAAAGCTTAGACTTTGTGATTGGCCTGGGCTTGTATGTAGATTAAATCAACTGTTTCTTCCTCCTAATTTTAAGTGTATGAAATTCACTCCTTAATAAGCAAGGAGTTGACTTTTTAAAATGTCATCATTACATTGTAGTTTGACTTTACAAAAATCAACTCTTAACCTTTGGTTGCCACGTGTCCTCTGATCATAATAACAGTTGACTTTTGCTTGGCTTCTTGAATACTCTTCCCTTCTTATTTCCTACAAAAACGCAGGAAACCCTTATCAATCCAGGAAATACCATGTGCATATCTATTTTAGCGCATTTTTATTCAACTAATTGTCTCATACCTTAGGGCATAGCTAAATGTCATTTTTACCAACTGATTAACACCGAATAAGTGTTCTGTGCCCTTCTGCACCGACACTTTAATTTCTATGGCCCTTGAGCTCTTGGTCAAAATACTCATGCCATGTAAAAGGGAGTGCAAAATGTCTTGAAATATGTCAAGAAGGCACTTAAAAATCCCCCATATTAAATGACCAAAATGCCCTACAAAATATCCTCTTAACTTAGCTTATTTTGCAAGTTTTGTTGTCTTTTCTTTCTCCTCCTTGCTTTGCACGAATTTGAGGGTTATTGAAGAAGCCTATGACTCAACCTTATGACATAAACGCATGCTTATGTGTCTCTCATAGCAATTGACTAAATTGCCCTTATTCGTGTCTTATTTCACAAGCTACATGTCTTCAAAATATCTTCTCAAACTTGGCTTCTTCAACAAACTCTTTGAATTGTTAACTCTTCATCCAATTATGACATATGGCAATTGTGCATTAAATGTTTGTCAAATCTATTTGACTTCCTTAATAAGCTTGACATACTTGGAGAGCAAGTTGGACACATGTCATCTTTCTATTTGGCCAACATAAAAGTATTTCTTGATTAAAAGACACGTGTCGCATTCCTATTGAACCAAAACACAAGAAGTGTCATCATGACTTATTTTATCAAAGACACGAATACCGAGACTCAACATACGATACCACATACTGATGTTTTCTCAAAAACGCAGGGCATACCCAACTGCCCTGAAAATGTCGTATACTCACTTATACTGGTATATTTTCGTTCAACTAATTGTCCTATACCCCATGATATAGTTAGGTGGCATCTTTTCCAACCAGATTTATACCGTATAGGTCCTCTGTGCTTCTTTTCCATTGGCACTTTAATTCCACGGCTTATACATACTAGGTCCATTGACCCGTATAGCCGAGTTACTTAGTCCCTAAGAGGCTTCCTATCTCTCGATATTCTTGTGACTCTTCTCAAACTGGACTTAGTCGTCCGCGTACTTTAAGCTTATTCTTAATTCTCAGGGTCCAAAAATTGGGCTGTTACATTAAGTATGACATATATATCGTAATCTTGATTTAACTAACATCTTTGTTCTGGTCCTGGACCTGGTTATTTTAGCTTCTATTAATTTTGCGATCAAATTTCAGGAAAATGTTCCTCATCAACTGAAAATACTACAAATGTAGAATGTTCTTCTTCAAGCCTTGCCCTAATTGGTTTTTTAAAATGTTACGATGGCCCAATTAATTAGGTCTTTCAATTTGTAGGATATTTCTCTATGTTTATTGACTCACCTGAAGGTTATATATAAATTAGTAGAACAGTTCGTCTCGTTATATATATGCACGTTAAATGGCAGTAACTTTAATGGCATCTTTCTTCTGTGGAAATGGGTGTCTTTTGGTGCTGTTAGGTATTCTAAAGAGTTCGTATAGTTTGATTTTTTTTTTTTTGTACTGACTTACAATTTATGTTATTTTATTGAATATTTATATGTCTTCAAGTAGCAACGTTATTGTACGCCAAGTTGGTTTATTCTTGCTTTATTCAGAAATTGCTTAGTCTTGTTTGAATTTGATAGGTCAATCATTTTAATCCATATGCTTTACTCATTGCTCTTTTACTAATCTCATCCTCTCATGCTGCAGCCTACACATTAATAAATTAATTATCATAAAATAGCTCAACATCATCATAAAATTTATATATTTTAAGATATTTTTCCCTGTGCAACACATGCAATAAGATAATAATTTAAAAGAATTTTCTTGCTGGCTAGTGTTTTTATTTTAAGTTGATAGAGTAATGTCAGTAAAAAAAAAAAGTGCCTATTAAGTCCCTCTCCCCCCCCCCCCCCAAAAAAAAGTGCCTATTAAGTTGGTAGTGCCCTTCAATGATGATATCAAACTAATGATATAAAAAGATACTGGCTTTAAATTGAAATGTTTTTTGGACGAAGTTAGTCAGAAGAGAGAATAGGGGAAGTCAGGATATTGGGATGAGATTTTAAACCAATTTTTTGTTCATTTTATTTCTTATAATTTCTATATATCAATTTTTAGTATATAATTTTCAAATAAATATATCAATTTTTACCCTGCTCAGTAGAGTCAATTATTCTTTTAAATTATTTTATTTTTATATTATTTGATAAGTAATTTTTGTATTCTCAATGCAACCAATTATATATAGTACTGTACATAGTCTTTATTATTTTCTTTCATGTTGATGCATGTGATGGAGTGTGGAGAGTTTAATGACTTTTTATGTCAGAAATATAATAATAATAATAATAATTAATAGCTCTGAAGCTGGTTTGATAGTCTTTTTCTGGCTGTAATGAGCAAAGGAAGATAACTTCATTTATTTTTAAGCTTTCCATATGTGGATTTTCCCTTATAAAGGACGACGCCTTCATTTGTTTTCTCAATAAATCAATTTTCCTTCTTTTTTATACCAGAGACAGTACGGTCCCTTTTGGTTCATCGAACACTGCTGATAAAAAAGAACAATAACATGTAAATTTTCTTAGCTTGACACGTTTCTAGGCCGAAAAACAAAATCCCTAGTGTGTCGTTTTTTTGCATCAAAATTCCAATTGAAAACCCAAAGAGTTATAATGTCTACATATGAATTTTTAGTATATAACTTTCAGTAAAATATATCAATTCTTATTATGCTCGGTAGAGTTATTTATTTTTTAGTTTTTTATCTTTATATTATGTGATATTTAATGTTTGTATTTTCAATGCAAACAATTATTTAGTTCTCATTATTTTTTTTTTTAAATCGAAATCGAGTATCTTATATATGCCTCCATCTAGATCAACAAATAAATTTCTCAGAAAAATAATTTTAAGATATACTATAATTTATTTCTCCCCCTATCTCTCCCTCTAATTAATTCCAGCCACCACTCGCTGCCATTCAACTCGTAATATTATCTTTATATAATGGAGTACTCCGGCTGCCAGTGTTGTTTTAGCTTCATATTCCCTGTGGGTTTCACAGCCTTTGTTACGTCGGCAACTTCTAATTCCACCATCGTCTTCACCATAATTGGAATAGCACCAGGTCGATTGGGAATACCACCATTCAAGGGTTCTACCATGAAGCCGAGTTCTGTTGAGATTTACGGTGGACAACTTAACCAGACGGCAAGATCGATTTCAGAGTGGATGTGGGTGAGGTATTAGATTGTGTTTCGGTACACAAGACGACGCCGTTTATGGGAAGAAATGTATTAGACTCCGGCACAAGGTCCACTTGATGGTCTCAAGCGCAACCCTATTGAACACTTCTGGTTCTCAAATTTCTCATTTCAGGCTTTGTTTCTCTAGCTATATTTTATAATTTATATTATGGTGAAAAAGACTGCACATTCAACCTATATTTCTGTAATTTTAGCCATCTCTGTCTGTGTCCTCACTTGAATGATCAGTTTTAAAACGCAAGAATGATCGACAACATATTATATAAAATTAACACAAAAGAGTCAGCTCAATGATAAGTGCTTTTTCGGACACACACATATACTGATTTTTTTCATTATATTTAATAAGGAAAAATTGCAATACTGTCGTCCATTATTTTCTAGCTAGACTTATAATATACATGATTTAAGAATTACACTAGACTTAATATATATTTTATTTAGTGAGTAGGCTTTTTCGAGGGTAGAGTTATATATACGTGATTTTTATCGTGAAATGTGGAGTATAATAATAAGCAAATGTAATCTTTTTTACTTGTGCATATATTATTCTCATAAAATCTTGGAAAAAATAAAAACTCAGACAAACTTGTCACATTTTAGATAACAACCATTGTTGGGACAAGAGTAGTACTCCCTCTGGCGGTAGGAATTAATTGCAAAGTTGATATTGATGCTAAATATAAGACCTATTTCTTATATTTATCAATCTTTTTTAAGATTATCTCTATTGATTTTTCATTAATAATAATCAAATAGGGCAATCAATGAAGGGAATTAAGAAAGATAATTAAAGTGTTTTAGAAAAAAAAAACATGTCATATTAATTAGCTCAATTAACTTCCTTAATCTAATCAAATTAGATAAATATGTCTTATATTAAATACTAAAGAGAGTATTAATTAAGCAATTTCTGTGTAATGAAACAAAAAGTGTCTTATTAAACACAAGTTTAAATTTCATTAATTGGTGATAGGACGAATGCGCAACAGATAAATGTATTATGATGACCAATATATATATATATATATATATATATATATAAAAGAGTAAGATTACGTGAGAGGCACATGTCTTCAACAATAAAGTATGAACAAATAAATATATATGTGTATTCAAAATATACAACAATGGATTGAAATTCAAAAATATATAACAAATATAATCTGACCAATAAAAAGCTGGCTTCCACAAAAAAGCTGATTATTATGCAAGCCAAAGCTGGAAAACTGAGAAAAAAAATATTAAGAATAAAAAATGTTGTAGCTACTGTAACATAATTATGAGGCTTTTCAAAGTACGTTGTTGGAAAATCAGAAACCATTGTTGGAAAATATATGGCAACTTCTTGCTTGTTACGGTGGATTAGAGAACATGACGAGTGAGTCCAACACGTCCTGAGAAATGAAATGAAGAAAAAGTGAAAAGAGGATGTGATATAAATTACTCCCTCATTTTCGAAATTATAAAAGAAGTTTCTCTTTATTTTTCAACTAATTCATCAGAAAAAATATATATATATATATAGTTAACTCATTAAATATACTTTAAATTGAAAAAACAATTCAATTTTACTCATATTAAATAGATTTTTAAGGAGAGAGAAAATAAAAAAGTCATATTTAAGCTTTAATTACGTAGGTAAAATTGACAAATAAGTATTAACTACTCCCCGCGTAACTAACTTTTATATTGTGGAAAAAGCATATTTCTAGAAGTGACTTATATAGTAGATAGGATGGAGTTTTTTTTTTTTTTTTTGGAGTTACATAGATTATCCCCAAGCTACTTTGTCCTTAATCTCAGATAAATACTTATATATTTGGTAAATATGATTGGTAATTGGTATGGTGGAAGAGAGACGAATGTGAAAATAGATATAGATATATATAGGTTTTAAAAAGATGTTTGGTATGCGTATGAAAATATAAATTAATTTTTAATTAAAATACATATTTAAAATGTGTAAATATTAAGCCAATTCCATCATTTTTTTATGGAATTAGATTTCATATGGAAGTTGAATTCCAATTCTTTAAATTTGAGAGTACCAAGCGACCTACGTGATTTCGCTCCTAACTAGTGTGACCAAATTTACATTGTGGGGGGGAAAAAAAAGGTCCAATCAACACAGGTATGTTGTCCCAATAGCAATGATATCTCCCTATTAATAAAAGTTTTATAAAAGAATTTTTTTTTTCCTTATCCAAATTCCTATACTTTCACTACTTTTGGCTTTCGTACGTACTTCAATGAAAGTGATAGATGTTAACATCATTAAGTAGGTTAACATAGATTTCTGACTACAAAAACAAAATTGCTCAGAAATATGGTAGATAATAGGATTAGCAAAACAAGTCAAAGGATTAATATGAATTTCAACAAGTTTGGCCTTCAAATATGGTAGATAATCAATATGAAGTCTTGCAAAGAATAAGTCTTTGAGAAAAACGCTGGTCCAGAATTTTGGACAGATTTTTGTCTAACTTCGAAAAATCAAAACTAATTCTAGAAAATTCGAAACGAAGATCCGTAAAATTCCTTGGAATCCTTAGGAGGTCTACTTTCAAGGAAAAATAATAGATTTTTCCTAGATTACACAGTTCATTCCCAGTTTTTAAGTTTTGAACATCTGCCTAGAATTTTCTAGAAATTCGTAGCCCTAACTTTGAGGATTTTTATCTCCCTGTACAGGAACCATTTGGACATGTTCTTTACATATTTAAAAATCCCTATATGTATACTTTGACCATGAATTTTCCAACCATGTTTTCAACATAAAATATAAGCATTTTTATGACTGATTCAGAAATTCCAGAACCGATGAAATTTCGTCAGAACTTTGTTACTTCGGTGTTTCTCTTCCGGAAATTTTGCTAAAACCCCTTCTCCATTATTTTTTTGAAATAAAACCTATTTTAAACTCAGAAAACATAAAAACAACTATATCTAAAGGATTTAAAGATTAAACTACGAAATATCTAAAAAACTTAAAGAACTTTAAAGACTAGAGCTAGAAAACTTACCAAAGGGCCTTACTATTCCTCAAGAACCTTCTTGCTCTCACTCTCAACACTCTCTATATGGCTTGTAGCTTTGTGATTTGGTGAGGATTCGTGAAGCCAAGGACCCCTATTTATAGTAAGAGGATTGGGTAATTCTTGTAATTAATTGAAACTTTCTCTTGGCAATTCTTGGCCATTGGATCATGTTTAGATTTCAAACTCCTATCCCCACCATCCACCTCCCAAAACCGTCCCCCCCTTACCTTCTAGCTCCTTCTATTTGCTTTTTGAGTCACCTATATGAGTCACCATATGGTACATTATTCTCTTCTATTCTTCCCTAAAAGTCTTGCAATAGGTTAATGACTCAACCCTAGAGTTATGACTCATTTCATACATAGATTAGCGATTCATGCATGTTAGGTTAGTGACTCACCTTATCCTCTTCCAAGTTTGCCAAGTGTCCTAATCTTTTTGTTTAAGCTATCTCTTTGTTTTTCATTAGAGAAGAATTTGTTTGGGTATCCTAATGAAGTTGTATGCTTAGTTTCACATTGGTTTTGAATTCTTGAGGTTCTTAGCTTCATTTTGAGACCAAATTTGTCTATCTTCTCTTTTGGTTTTAATCTTCAACAATTAAGGAAATGACTTTGGCTATACTTGTTTTCATGCTTGATTTATGCTTGTTATTATTCTCTATTTAGATTTGATACTTAGTTAGTGGATTTAGAGTTATAATTTTGTTTGTGTAGGTTTCTATAAGCTTGTGTCTAAATTAAAATTCATAAGTTAATTTAATTAGTTTAGTGTCCAATTTTCTTATTGGCTAATGGATTGACTTATCTCTCTCTTTCTTCATACTAGACACACACACATGCACAACAATTACATCATCACATGCATCATCTTATCTTCTTCTATTTTTCCTTGAAAGTTTTCAAGCTTTAATGTTTAGAGTATTGACTCATCATGCTTAGACTTATGACTCATATATGAATGTGTGTGATGGATTAAATAAACAACTCTTCTTCTTCCTCCCCTTTGAAAAAAACTATCCTCCTCCCCTTGTTTTTATTTTAAATTTTGTGTTTTATTAATCTTATAATATTTAGAAGAAAATCTCTCATTGGTCAATTTTGGTTCACATGGATTTGGCTTTACGAGGTTTAATTAAGGCCTTTGGATTTAACTTTATTAGAATTAATCTTAGCCCTCCATTACTAATCTTAATTAGCATCCCTAATAAGGTAGTTAAGTGCAAATGTCAAGTTATGATTGGCTTCTAACTTAATTATAGCTTTTAGAGACTTTTTAATGTTAAACTTAACCTTTATTGGTCATTGGTCTTTAATTAGGGTAATACATCCTTGATTATTGTATTATTGGCTCTTAGAGTAGTTTATGATCATTGGTAATCCATTTTATGCTATTCTTAACCCATCATTGGTCTTTGATCTTTAATTGACTTAACACATCTCTAATTGATGACTATTAATAGTAATTGTGAATAATTATCTAAACATTTTATTAGTGTTAACTTAATTGCTCATTAATTGTTGGTAATTCTTCATGGCCCTTTAAGAATTAATATGAGCTAGATATTAGTTCTAGGGTTTTAGAAAATTTAGTCTCTTAAACAATTATAAAATTGGTGTTTAAGACCCTTTAATTAATTATGAAAATTAATACAATTATTCCAGTTATTGTAAATTTAATTGTTCCTTAGTTGTTAGTAATCTCTCCTACATGGTATACGCATTTTCAGGCCATTTAATTATCTCTTATTATTAAATTATGATTATACTTAGTTTTAGAGACTTTAGGGCATTTTAGAATGTTTTATGATCCATCATGTAACTTTTAAAATTGGGTTTTGCCCTATCTAAATTCTAGAGAAAATTTGCCCAAGAAATAAAATAAACTACGAAATTTGGAGACGACATATTCTCCTATTCTTAATAGGTATGATTTGCCAAAATTTAATATTTTTAATGAATATGAATTTTAGGGTGTTACATTTCTCTAAATTTTATTTATGTATTTCCATAACTTTTTCTTGCTCTTTTTGATCATCCAAGAACCCTAATTTTATTTGGTAATTATTTGCATTTTTATGGTATTTTATGATTCCTAAGAAACTTTAATCATTGGTTACCTTAATCCTACATAAAGATTTCTAGAAAATAGAATAAACACTCCTCATAATTTGAGACCTCATATTCACCTATTTTAAATAGATATCATTTGTCAAAATATTGTATTTATGAGAAATAGTAATTTTTGGAGTATTACATCTTTTGGTGCTGTTAAGTATTCTAAAGAGTTACAATTTATGATTTTTTTTTTTGTACTGACTTACAATTTATGTTATTTTATTGAATATTCATATGTCTTCAAGTAGCAACGTTATTGTACGCCGTGTTGGTTTATTCCTGCTTTATTCAGAAATTGCTTAGTCTTGTTTGAATTTGATAGGTCAATCATTTTAATCCATATATATGCTTTACTCATTGCTCTTTTACTAATCTCATCCTCTCATGCTGCCTACACATTAATAAATTAATCATCATAAAATAGCTCAACATCATCATAAAATTTATATATTTTAAGATATTTTTCCCTGTGCAACACATGCAATAAGATAATAATTTAAAAAGAATTTTCTTGCTGGCTAGTGTTTTTATTTTAAGTTGATAGAGTAATGTCAGTCAAAAAAAAAAAATTCCTATTGTGCCTATTAAGTTGGTAGTGCCTTTCAATGATGAGATCAAACTAATGATATAAAAAGATACTGGCTTTAAATTGAAATGTTTTTTGGACGAAGTTAGTCAGAAGAGAGAATAGGGGAAGTCAGGATATTGGGATGAGATTTTAAACCAATTCTTTGTTCATTTTATCTCACATAATTTCTATATATCAATTTTTAGTATATAATTTTCAGAGAAATATATCAATTTTTACCCTGCTCAGTAGAGTCAATTATTCTTTTATTTTTATATTATTTGATAAGTAATTTTTGTATTCTCAATGCAACCAATTATATATAGTACTGTACATTGTCTTTATTATGTTCTTTCATTTTGATGCATGTGGTGGAGTGTGGAGAGTTTAATGACTTTTTATGTCAGAAATATAATAATAATAATAATAATAATAATAATAATCTCTGAAGCTGGTTTGATAGTCTTTTTCTGGCTGTAATGAGCAAAGGAAGATATAAAAGAATTTACAGTGTGAAAAAAAAAAAAAAGTCCAATCAACACAGGTATATTGTCCCAATAGCAATGATATCTCCCTGTCAATAAAAGTTTTTCCTTCGTTTTATAAAAGAATTTTTTTTCCCTTCTCTATCTAGGTTAAACCATATCCAAATTCCTATACTTTCACTACTTTTGGCTTTCGTACTTCAATGAAAGTGATGTTAACATCATTAAGTAGGTTAATTAACATGGATTTCTGATTACAAGAACTAAATTGCTTCAGAAAACAAGTCAATGATTCGAATAACCATCTTCGTATAATAGGATCAGCAAAACAAGTCAAAGGATTAATATGAATTTCAACAAGTTTGGCCTTCAAATATGGTAGATAATCAATATGAAGTCTTGCAACTTCAGAATAAGTCTTTGAGAAAGACTTGTTCTGATCTCCCCATGTTCAAAATAGGTGTTTCCATCACAAGAAAGTTTTCTGAATTCCATGGAAATTAATGACTGATGGCAAGATGTATATATACAAGAAAGTAATATGAAAAAAGCGATCCAGAACTTTTTTTATATATAAAAAAATTTCGTAGGATACTGTATTACTTCCTCATTTCCAATGAAAAACATTTTCTTGATCAAAAATAAAATTTAAAATTATTTTTAAGTAAAATATATGAAAATAAATAATCAAATGATGAAGATTTCAAACTTTTTAATGTTAAATATTGTTAATCGTTTGTTAAGCAGAAATTTTCATATATTTCTAAGAACTTTTTAATAAAAATATTAATAGTTCTTAAGATTACCTAAAGTGTCTTGCGTATTTTTAGAGACCTATTTTTATTTTTATTTTATAGTTCTGTCTTGTGGTTTCGTATGATGAGAAAATTTTCTAAGAGACGAGGGAAATATTTTGATAAAAAAAATTTAAAAAAAAATAAAATCACACCCAATTTTAAGAAGATTGAAATCTAAGTAAGCAATATTTTTAAAAATTTTATTATAGGGGTATCATAGTCTTTTTATATTTGACAGTTAATTATGAAATAAAACTAATTTACGCATTCAATCCAAATATTACCCCACAACAAACATTATTTTAAAGTCTCAATCTCACTCCCACTTTCAATCTCACATGATATAAAAATAAAAAAATTAAGAAAAATAAATGACCCTACTGAGCATAAAAAAATTGATATATTTCACTGAAAATTATATACTAAAAATTGATATATAGAAATTATAAGAAATAAAATGAACAAAACATTGGTTTAAATCTCATCCCAATATCTTGACTTCCCCTATTCTCTCTTCTGACTAGCTAACATCGTCCTAAAACATGTAGCCATGAAAAGCCGTTATATTTTTGTATCATTCATTTGATCTTATCAATGAAAGGCACTATCAACTTAGTAGGCACATGTTTTTATTGACTGACATTACACTATCAAGTTAAAATAAAAACAATTGAGGGCAATAAAATTCTTTTAAAGTCTTATCTTATTGCATGTGTTGCACAGGGAAAAATATCCAAAAATATATAAATTTTAAGATGATGTTGAGCTATTTTCAACTTTGAAATTGAAAATGGTTTGTTACAAGTCCCTGAAAATTTAACAAGTCAGTACAAAAAAAATCAAACTATCTCTTTAGAATAATTAACAGCACCAGAAGACACCCATTTCCACAGAAGAAAGATGCCAGTAAAGTTATTGCCATTTAACACACGCGCGCGCATATAACGAGACGAATTGTTCTACTATTTATATATAAAGACTGAATAAATTTTTTGAGCCTTTTGATGGAAACCTCATCTCTAATTTAGGCTGAATAAATTAAATACTTTTTTTAATTGCCATTAATTGGTGATTCTCAATGAGAATTGTCAGACAATTCTTGAGAATTGTTAGACTAGTCACCGGCGGCTGGCCGGTGGCCAGAGGGCGGGGACACTCCGGTGGTCAGCAACGGTGCTTCGGTGGCCAGTGGCGAGGGTATTCCGACCACCGGCGCTCTGGTGGTTGGCAGTGCTCCGCTTGTCAGTGTGAGGGTATTTAATTTTTTTTATTTATTTAAAATTAAGAGCAAAAAGTTAATTTCACCCGAATTTGTATCTCCCTCATAGGTCTTTGGTGTCTCTCTGTCCTTTTACAAATTCAGGAGACTTATAGGAGTTTTACAAATTCAAATGGTAGTTACTTAAAATTCTCTCAGGATTCTTTGTGTCTTAAATTATTTAATTCTGATTTGTTATTTATTGTAGCATATGCAAAGTTCTTCTAATTGTTCAAAAGTATTCATCATCTGTAATTTATAGAACTTTTATTCTTTTCCTTTTCTACTGTTGCTCTTAATATTCTAAATAAATCATCTGTTTCATTTTTAATATTCTATTATTATCTTTTTGTGTTTTTTCTTTCTTTATTTCTTTTTCTTTTTGGTTTATTATTTGTCCCGTTCTTTCTTGTTGTCTTTTTAAATATAATTTTTTCTATTTCTTCAAATATAGTCCATAAATTCTTATTAATTATTTCTTGACCTTTTTAAATTTCTTCTGTTATAATTCTTGTTCTTTTAAAAAAAAAAAAAAATCACCCATTGCTTGAGTTCTTATTTGTTGAATACATGGATTAATACAAACTATATACCCTTCATCATCCATGGAAGAAATATCTGAATTACCCATATATGTTTTATTCCCCTATAAGTTTGACAAGATTGGGTACAACTAAGAAACCTATAGAATTTGAACCTGAAATAAAAGAAGACATCGAAGATGATGAAGAATTCCAGCTGAAAATGTCAAATATCAGGACCCAAGATTATAAAATCAACTTGAGATCATTAAAAATTGGACTAATAACTAAAGTTGTGATATAAACTTGAGAGTCAATTGAGGTTGAAACTTATTAAATCAGTATTAGGTAAATAAATATAATTTTAATTCTATATAGATTATCTTAAAAGAAATTTCACATAATTTACCATGTTTAAAATGTCAGAATTATATAATTTCTCTATAATATAAGAGATATATACAAATACTATACATAAATCAAAAGGTTATTTTTTAAATAACATGGCGTATAATTATAAATATAGAAATTATTATCTTATTTTTTAATACAATTTAATACATATTTAAATTATATTATATTTTCATAAAAATATTAATATTTACATTTGACACAAAATTGGCCCTAGTTCCGGTTCGTTTAAACTAGAAATGATTTTACAATATTTAAGATGACTACGTAGGAAGAGTTTAGTCTCAATTTATTTAAAAAAAAAATGTTTAAACACACTTTTTGTGCTTCTCGCATGAACACTAACTAATTTTTCTAGGTCCCAACTTCGTGAAACTATGGTTGTGTATCAACTAGTCACTAAGTAAAGAAGAGGCTTTTTAGACCTAACCAAAAACGCCTCCCAAAATTAGATCTGGAACCAATTTTGATATAAACAATGTAAAAAGTTTGTTACTTTTAAAACCGGATGCACGATTGGTCTTAAAAACACCTTTTAAACCGGATCTTTAAAATATGAGGTCTTAAAAATTGGACTTGTAAAACATTAGGTCATAAAAGTCTCTTTCTATCACAACAAAAAAAAAAAAAAAGAGGAAAGGATTTTTAAGACCGCTTATAAAAGCACATCTGATCTTAGAAATCCCCATTTGTCACCAGGGGGAAAGAACTTTAATTCAACCAGTACAGTACATTCATGACATAAACTCACTAAATGGTCAAAAGAAGGGTAGATCCCCCCAATTAATAAAAAAGGAAGAAGATACTTTACATTATTATATTAATAACCTTTCCGTACGTAGATTTTTTCCACATAAAAGGCAATGCCTTCTTCTTGGGGGTGTTTCCTCTCCAGTGTTTCTCTTCACGTTGGAAAAAATCGTCTTAGTATGCAGTAATAATGAACCAATGCGATTGAATGAACACTTTTTATAACAGTAAATTAGTGAAAATAAATGATAAATTTTGGTATAACATTCTCACATTCTCAATATTCATTTTTGTTACACTAAATTAGTGTAACCTTAGCTTGTATGCATATCATTCGTTTAAAACTGAACATTTTCAATTTAATTAGTCATAAAGTTATAAAATAGAAGTATTTAATTCTTTTAAAAAATAAATCAAATCCTTTTCAGTTGACCAATCTAAATAAATAAATCATATTAAAAACTAATTTACGAATAATATATTAAGAATTATATAATTCAATAAAATAATTGATATAATTAATTAATTGTAATCCTATTTTATTTTTAGAAAAATTTCTTATTATAACTCAAAGTTTAATGCTCTTCATAATTTTTTAATTTATATATATATATATATATATAATATTTATTTTAATTCTAATCATTATTTTTATAATTATAAAATTTGAATTACAATAAGAAATTTTTCTAAAAATATACTAGAATTGTAATTAATTAAATAATTATAATTAATTATTTTAATTGTATAATTATTAATTTAAATTTATTGTTCATAAATTATGTTTTAATACTATTCATTTATTAAAATTTCAATTAAATTAATAAATTGAAATCCGAAAAAGCCCACAATGACCCAACTAAAAATCCAATGAAACGATAAGGAACTGATAAAAATGGACAAAAATTGTAAGGACCTGATTAAAAAATAGGTGAAAGTATAAGGACTTGATAAGAAAAACAATAGGGATCTAGTTAGAAATTGGTTGAAACTATAAGGACCTCCAAATTAATTATCCCAAATTAAAATTATTTTTATAATTAAAATATTATTTTTATAATTAAAATATATTAATATTTTTTTAAAAATTTTTTCATAAATATGAGATGTTGTATGAATAATAATGATAACCATTTAAAGTTCTTAATATTGTAAAAAATAATTAAGCAGTACCAAATTACGTTGAAGAAATGAACCTTACCAATATGGAGTCAAATAATTGTTTATTTTTTACAAGCCAGAGGATAGCTAAATGTTGAATAATTAATTAGTATGGCAATTTTATGTAGATTGTGCTTAAACATGCCTACGTGTTGGTCATAAATCATTAAATATCCTTAAAGTGTTATTCTCTTTTGGATAAATAGCCAAATTCATTATAAAAACAGTAAAACATTACGTAAAAGGGTCTTCCACTTACACTCATGGACTAGAAGAAGTACTTGAACAATTAAGCTTAATTACATAACAAGTAAAGTAGACTGAGAAATGTAACATGAATTTTTATTTCGGAACTATAATACTCCCTCCGGTCCTAATTATAAGGCATAGTTGACTTTTTTGGAAAAATTAATGAAGCTAATTAAATTACTTTAGACTATTTTTATTTTTATTTTTTTCTTCAAACTAGTTAGTTTAATTAATGAACTAATATATAATCTAAAAATGCACAACATATGAAATGATTAAGTAACTTATTTAGCTTCCTTAATATCTCCAAAGAAAGTCAACTATGCCTTATAATTAGGACCGGAGGGAGTATTATGAGATAGATTAGTTTATGAAAATTAATTTATCATAAAGTTACTCAGTATGAGGATATATTTTCTAAAGTTAGAATCTTATCTTTTAATAATATATTGTAGGTGGATAGGGTAGAGACATAGAAAGAGAAGGAGAAAAAGGAAGGAGAAAAGGTGACGGAAGGAAGGAAAGGAAAAATGAAAAGAATAGAAAAGAAAAGGGGGAAAAAAAAGAGCGGGGCCCACGTTTGAAAAAAAGGGGGTGAAGGCAGCTACCTTTTGAAAATTTTGGGAGAGGAGGAGCCTACCGTTTGACGTGGGGATAGCGGTGCCATAATTTGTGAGCATGCCGTTGCCGCCCATTGAAAAAGGGGTGGAGAATTTTCCTATAAATACCCTCCACCCCAATACACACACACACTTTCATGGTACGCAAAGGAGAGCATGAGACAAAAAGAGTAATGTGGTAATTATTTGGGATCCTTATAGTAGCTTTTTGGTGATTATTTGAGAATTATCAAGTAACAAGTAATTCTGAATATTCTTCCATATACTTGTGAATTGTATATGATTGTAAATTATATTATTTTTATAGACTGATTTATGTGTATATGTATTATAATATTATTTCAATAAAAGCTAAATATTACAGTTTTGTACCCACGAAAATTACAATTTTGTACACGAGAAAATTACAGTTTTGTACCCAACAAAAATTACGATTTTGCCCCTAAATTTCAGAAATGACAGTTTAGTCCAAATTTCAAAACTGACAATTTAATCCCTCAAAATTAAAAACTGACAGATTGGTTTGATGAGGTTCTTATAAGATGTTTGGTTTACGTTATGATGATATTTTATATAAATGGAAGCTTGTTTTAATTTACTTTATTTTATTGATAAAATTATCATGGTGGCTGTATGTATAATAGGTTGGGTTAAGGAGGAAGTTGAATGATAACATTTGTTTATACCACCACTCGATGCACAGGGAATGGTACTCTTCAGGGCCCCATCTTCCATATTTTCCTCTGGCTAGGATTACATTGAAGTTGTGGGACATGTGACACCTCCTTAGTTGTTATTTTTAAAGAGAGAAGCTGTAATCCAGATTTAAGCTTTATACCTTTGGTGAGCTTGGAACCATCCTGTCAAATGAATGAGTTTCGATTGGACTATATGTTAGCCTATGGCTCCAGTCAGCAATACAAGGATGGACAGTGATGTAAGGGAGGTGCATACTGCATATTGTATATTTGTATAGTTCGCATCGACATAATAATGATTATTTTTGCAACATAATTTTGTATGAGAAATTATGGTGTATATATATACAAATATATTTGATATCAACCCCTGCTTTTTGTCATATGTAATTTGCTTGTGTACAGTAGAAACTTTCAGTAGTTACTGGGACATAGAATCTCATCCCATATTAACATTTTTTAGGTGATTATCCTAGTAGAGAGTAAGGGAAGGCACCTATAGATTGAGCTTTGGAGGTTTTTCCTATAGTTTATGTTATGTTATTTTATTTGCCATGAACCTAAGATTTCCGCTCTGTATTGAACTTTGAAATATTTTTCTGAAATTTATTTTGATTATGTATTATGAACTTTATTTGAAATGGTAATGTAATCTGATGATTTGGATATTGATAAACCTTGTTAGAGGTACTACAAATATTTTGGCCAAGTTTTTGTTAGTTCTTATATGTTTTGATGATGACTAACAATTGTTGAGATTAATGAAATATTTGAAATCAATGTTTAAGATCTTTGAAAATGTTTTTGAGAATAGTAACTCAAGTTGGTTGATTTCAACTCAAGTTATAGGAATTAAAGATTTTTCACAAAACTCATAACTCAAGTTGAAAAATCACAACTCAAGTTGAAAAATATTTTTCAAAGGGTCATAACTCGAGTTATCACTTAACAACTCGAGTTATGGACTGTACTTTGGAAATTCAGAAAGCTTTCGCGAAAACAAAATTTTGTGAACAGTGTTAACTCGAGTTATTTCCATCATAACTCGAGTTATTCCTGTAGTTATGCCTAATGCAAATCCTCTCTGTCTGATTTTAAACTTAACATAACTCGAGTTATTACTGTGCAATTCGAGTTATGAAAGTGCAATTTGTCTCTGGATGATTTTGACTTAAGGATAACTCGAGTTAATACTATGCAACTCGAGTTACCCATATCTGATTGCTCTCTGTATGAATTAAATGCGAAAGTAACTCGAGTTGGTACTATGCAACTCGAGTTGGCCTTCGTTTTCAGAAGTTCTTTCACTTGAGAATAACTCGAGTTGGTACTGTGTAACTCGAGTTACTCATATCAGTTTTTGAAAATCAGCGTTCTCGAATTCTGGAACTCAATGATTATGCAATGGGTGCTCGTTATTATTGTTTCTTATTATTTCTAATCACTACTAATCATGTTTCCAGTGTGTTTTAGACAGGATTAACAAGGCTAAATTTTCAGATTATCATAAAGTAACTTTCTGTCAAAAGCATTTAATGCTGGGCTCAGAACAAATACCAATTCGGCAAGAAACCATTTGAGCAAGTGATAACCTTAGAATTTATGATATTTTAATTAGCTAAAAACTCTGTCATTGTCATGGTTTAATGGATCAAAATAGTTAAATATGTAGTTTCATCTTCATAATTAGTTTTTAGACTTCATTTGTATTGATCTTGGTTATATTTGAAATTTGGATCAAAACTGGGCTCAAATCACATCTCTTTTTCAATTGGGTAATGAACACTGTTCAGTATTTTGATCATAACTTACGTTCTAGACCTCCAATTGATCCAAACTTTATATTTTAGGAAAGCTAAGAGACATACCTACAACTTCTATGAAAAGCCCAGAAGCTAAATCAGACGTTTAGAGGACCAAAATGGGCTTGGAACACAAAACAATGTGCTGTGACGGACTCTGGACCAACATGCAGTGTTTGGCCCATAACTGGAGCTACGGATATCCAAATGAGGTCCTGTTTGAACGACTGGAAAGCTGACATCCGGGGCTACAATTCATATGAAGACAAATTCACCGAAAGCCACCGAAATCTTGGTGTAAACCAGGCTGTAATTCGGACGCGTTTTTTGGAGCACAAAAGTCAAGAATTGTGGCTCAATAGTTCTCCCAAGTTTTCTATAAATACAAGGATGTTTAGAAGATGTAGACACACTTGGAGCAGACCAAGATCTCTCCATTTTAGGTTCTTTCTTTCTTAGTTTCAGATTTCTCTTCATTTTATGTTCTTTGCTTCTTGTTCTTTGCCTCCTACATGGAAGGCTTAGTTTATTCTTATAACTTTCATGCAATTTATTTTCCATTGCTTCCCTTTTTGATCATTGCCTCCTACATGGAAGGCTTTATTTTTGCTTATTTAGTTTTATGTATTGTCTTTAATTCTTGTCTTTAGTTTCTTGCCTCCTACTTGGTATGGCTTAGTTCTAATCTTTCTTTTTATGTATTGTTTTTCTTTTGTATTTCTTGCCTCCTTCTTGGTATGGCTTAGTTGTAATCTTTCCTTTTTGGTTGTTTTATTAATTTCATGTTCTTCATCTTTTACAATTTTTATGCTTGGTCGTGATTAGCATGAACTAAGTATCTTTCTAAGGTCATGTATGGATTCTTTATGAAGTTTAATTGAAATTCTGTTTTTAATTACATAATCTTTGTCTTGGATATGTTTCTTTAATCCATGCTTAATGCCTTGGTTGGTTTGATCATCTAATTAAGGAATTGAAAGATTAATTAGACCTTGGAAAAGGCTAGTTAATTCTAGGTTCAATTGATTAAAGAACATAAGGTACTAGCAAGGGAACTTGGCATAGGCTTTATGCAATCATAAAGAATTCTGGGCTTAATGCAAGAATTAATTCTAATGAGCATGGGAACATGACTTTAGGATTAAGGATTAAGCTAATTGACTTAGGAATAAGCAATTAGATTAAAATCTGAAATTCGATTGACTTACTCCAATTCAACGGTTAAGTAGTTAAACTCTACCTTAAAAAGAAGATTAGGTCTTAATCTAGCTTTTGGTAAAGGAAGAACATTTAAATGGATTATTGATGATATACATGACCCTAGGCTTTTGTTAATTTCATTTTACAAAGTTTAATTCAATTTCTGTGTGATTTTACTGTCTTTTAATATTTTCATCAAAAACTCTTTCGGTTACATCAACTATAAATTAAAGTGATTTGGGTTGGTAGTTGGAACTTTGGTCCCTGTGGGAACGATATTTTATTACCTTGGGATACTTGCCGGTATTACATTGATAGTGTATACTTGCACTGGTTACCCCTTCATCAAGTTTTTGGCGCCGTTGCCGGGGACCAAACTTGTCCCAATATCAACTATCTTTGCTTGTTTATAGATTGGTGCTTGTTTTATTGCAGTTTTTTATTTTTCGTTTTGAGTTATTCCTTGTTCATTTCAATTGTGTGTTATTTTTTTTTTTTAAAAAAAAAAGCCATTAAATTAAGTGTGCCCTGTTATTATACTTTTAAATTTATGTGTTTTGTATATTTTCTAAGGTGTGATAATTGAGTTCTTGGAAATTCATTTTCTACAGAATTTCAATTAAGTATAACAAAAAAAAATTTAGTAGTCTATCTCTCTTCTTGAATTTCAGGTCCTTAAGAACTGATTTCTTGATTAAAGTGTATGCAAGACGCAAATCTTTTATTTGATCAAGAAATAGAGAGGACATTGCGGCGTTTGAGAAGAGAACAAAAAGCTTTGTTACAAGTTCAACAAGCTTCTTCATCCATAAATACTACCGAACCTGAAAGGATCACAATGGCAGAAGCAGCTGGGAATCATAGAAGTGTGGGAGATTTTGCTATCCCAAGGGTTAGTGAAATTGCTTCCAGCATTGTTAAGCCAAGGGTGGAGGCCAACAACTTCGAGATCAAGCCAGCAATTATTCAGATGGTACAAACAGCTGTGCAATTTTATGGCCTTCCCTATGAAGATCCAAATTTGCATCTGGCAAGTTTCTTGGAGATTTGCGACACATTCAAATTTAATGGCGTTACTAATGATGCCATTAGACTGAGGCTCTTCCCATTTTCTCTGAAAGATAAAGCAAGAGTCTGGTTGCAGTCACTTCCTCCTGGAGCAATCACCACTTGGGATGAATTGACAAAAAAATTCTTGGGCAAGTATTTCCCTCCTGCAAGAACTGCAAAGTTAAGAAACGACATCACCTCTTTCCATCAAGCTGACGGTGAATCACTCTATGAAGCCTGGGAGCGGTTTAAAGACTTACTTAGGAAGTGCCCACATCATGGCCTTCCTGAGTGGTATCCAGTCCATACATTCTATAATGGGCTACAAGGGAACACAAGAGGCATTGTCGATGCAGCTGCAGGTGGTGCTTTGATGGCAAAATCCGTGGATGATGCCTACAACATTTTGGAGAACATGGCTAACAACAATTATCATTGGAACGGGGAAAGGAGTAATACTAAGAAAGCAGCAGGAATTCACGAACTTGATGCTTTATCAACACTTTCTGCTCAGGTAGCTTCTATGACTAATCAGTTGAATAAGTTGACATCTGCTAATGTACAAGGAAGTAGGTGTGACTTATGTGGAGAAGGACACATTACTGAGAAGTGTGCTACAAGTCAGGAGAGTGTGCAGTATGTTGCTCATCAACATAAGCAACAGTACAATCCGCATTCTAACTATTACAATCCAGGTTGGAGGAATCACCCCAATTTCTCATGGAGTAATCAAGCAGGTACACAACAACAATCTGAACAGCCACGACTTCCCCACAATCCTCCTGGATATGCAGCACCAATCCAGCCACAAGAGAAAAAGAGCAGTCTTGAAGATATTCTTGCTCAATTCATGACTAGAACCGGCTCCATGCTACAGAACCATACAGCCTCTATCAAGAATTTAGAGGTACAGGTAGGACAGATTGCCAACTCTCTAAATGTCAGGCAGCAGGGTACCCTTCCCAGTAATACTGAAGATCCTAGAGGTAAGGAAACTTGTCAAGCCATTGCTCTTAGAAGTGGTAAAGTATTGAAAGATGCTGAACCAGTGGCAATTGAAGCCCAAACGAATGAAGAAAATCAAGGTGAAAGTAGGGCTGAAAGTCAAACCAAGCAACTACACCAACATGTTGAAACTAAAAAGAAAGAAGTTCAACCTCCTTTTCCTCAACGGGTGAAATTTGATCCAAAAGATAGGCAATTTTCTAGATTTTTGGATGTATTCAAGAAATTGCAGATCAACATCCCATTTGCAGAAGCTTTAGAAAATATGCCATCTTATGCAAAATTTATGAAAGAGTTGTTGTCCAAAAAGAGGAGATTGGTGGAGAACGAACTAGTTGCACTTACTGAGGAGTGCAGTGCGGTTTTGCAGAAGAAGTTGCCACCAAAGTTGAAGGATCCAGGAAGCTTCACCATCCCTTGCACAATAGGAAATCAGTTCGCGGGTAACGCCCTTTGTGATTTAGGGGCTAGCATCAATTTAATGCCCCTAACCATATTCAAGAGACTCGGCCTTGGGGAAATCAAATCTACATCTGCAGTTCTTCAGTTAGCTGACCGAACATTGGCATACCCAAAAGGTATAATTGAGGACATTCTTGTTAAAATTGATAAATTAATCTTGCCTGCAGATTTCATCATCTTAGACATGGAGGAGGACAGAGATATTCCTATCATTTTAGGAAGACCCTTCCTAGCCACTGGAGGAACATTGATAGATGTAAAAAAGGGTGAGTTGACTATGCGGGTTGAAGATCAACAGGTTACTTTTAATGTTTTTAAGGCGGTTAAATTTTCTGATAACTATGAGAATGTTTTCTCAATCGATGTGCTTGATAACTGCCTTAATAATTTAAAAGTAATGACACTTCCTTTAGACCCTTTGCAAGCAGCATTGGAAGAGACAGAGTCCTTTGATGGTAAGGATTATGAGTTTTGTTTAGATGATCTCTCTCCCTCTTTACAAGAACAAAACTTTGAAACCTTGCATGTTGTTAAAGGAAAAGAGGTAAGTGAACCACCTTCTACTCTTAACGATGTTCCTAGTCTTGATTTGAAACAGCTTCCATCACACCTTTCCTATGCCTATCTAGGAGAGGATGCTTCTTATCCTGTTATTATTGCAGCTGACTTAAATCAGGTTCAAAAGGAAAAATTATTGAGGGTGTTGAGGGAGCACAAGAAGGCAATAGGTTGGACTCTAGCTGACATCAAAGGTATAAGCCCTTCCTACTGTATGCACAAGATCATTTTGGAAGAAGGGAGCAAGCCTTCAATTGAAGCACAGAGGCGTCTAAACCCCCATATGAAGGAAGTGGTGAAGAAGGAGATAATCAAGTGGTTAGATAATGGAATCATCTATCCCATATCTGATAGTTCTTGGGTCAGCCCAATACAATGTGTTCCAAAGAAAGGAGGAACAACAGTGGTGAAAAATGGCAACAATGAGCTGATTCCCACAAGGACCGTGACTGGTTGGCGGGTATGCATGGATTACAGGAAGTTAAACAAGGCGACCAGGAAAGATCATTTTCCTCTCCCATTCTTGGATCAGATGCTAGACAGGATAGCCGGGTATGATTTTTACTGTTTTCTTGATGGCTATTCAGGTTACAATCAGATAGTAATTGCTCCTGAGGATCAAGAGAAGACAACTTTTACCTGCCCTTATGGTACATTTGCATTTAGAAGGATGCCCTTTGGCCTTTGTAATGCCCCTGCCACGTTTCAAAGGTGTATGATGACAATCTTTTATGATCTTATAGAAGACATAATGGAGGTATTTATGGATGACTTCTCTGTCTTTGGTTCTACCTTTGATGCATGTTTAGCAAATTTGACAAAAGTGTTGCAAAGATGTGTAGAAACAAACTTGGTTTTAAATTGGGAAAAATGCCATTTTATGGTACGTGAAGGGGTGGTATTAGGCCACAAAATTTCAAAAAGGGGAATTGAGGTAGACAAAGTAAAAATTGAAGTGATTGAAAAATTGCCCATTCCCACTAATGTCAAGGCCATTAGAAGTTTTCTAGGACATGCAGGTTTTTATAGGCGCTTTATAAAAGATTTTTCCAAAATTAGCAAACCTTTGTGCAATTTGTTGGAAAAAGATGCAATTTTTAAAATTGATGATGATTGTGTGAAAGCTTTTGAGACTCTAAAGAACAAGCTAGTTTCAGCCCCTATTATGTGTGCTCCTGATTGGAATGCTTCATTTGAACTAATGTGTGATGCAAGTGATCTTGCAATTGGGGCTGTTCTAGGTCAAAGAAAAGAGAAAATTTTTCATGCAATTTACTATGCTAGTAGGACTCTTTCAAATGCTCAAAAGAATTATGCAACAACTGAGAAAGAATTACTAGCTATAGTTTTTGCATTTGATAAATTTCGCGCTTATCTGTTGGGGTCCAAGGTAGTTGTTTACACAGATCATGCTGCCATTAAATACCTGCTGTCTAAGAAAGATTCTAAGCCAAGGTTGATACGGTGGATCCTCTTGTTACAAGAATTTGATTTGGAAATCAGAGACAAAAGGGGGTCAGAAAATCAAGTGGCTGATCACTTGTCAAGATTAGAAGGTAGTAATGAGGACAAGACGGAACCTGTGCATGGATTCTTCCCAGATGAACAGCTCTTTAGAATTGCAACTTCAATCCCCTGGTATGCTGACATTGTTAACTTTCTGGTATGTGGTATTCTACCTTCTGATTTTACTTTTCAACAAAAGAAAAAGCTCATGCATGATTCAAAATTCTATTTTTGGGATGAGCCTTTTCTTTTTAAGAGATGTCCTGATCAAATAATTCGGAGGTGTGTACCACAAGAGGAAATTAATAATATTCTTGTTCATTGTCATAATTCAGATTATGGGGGGCATTATGGGAGCACTAGGACAGCTGCCAAGGTCCTAGAAAGCGGATTTTATTGGCCATCTTTATTCCATGATGCTCGTGAGTTTGTTGTTTCTTGTGACAGGTGTCAAAGAACAGGTAATATATCAAGGAGGAATGAGATGCCCCAACATGGTATTCTTGAAATTGAACCATTTGATGTGTGGGGAATTGACTTCATGGGGCCCTTTCCATCATCCTCCAACTGCAAGTACATCCTGGTGGCAGTTGACTATGTAACCAAGTGGGTTGAAGCGGTGGCTCTTCCTACCAATGAAGCACACCAAGTGACCAAGTTTTTAAGGAAGAATATCTTCACAAGGTTTGGTACCCCAAGAGCCATAATCAGCGATGGTGGTTCTCACTTTTGTAACAAATGGTTTGAGACACTATTAGTGAAATATGGGGTCAAGCACAAGGTGTCTACCGCTTACCACCCTCAAACCTGTGGCCAAGTGGAAGTATCAAATAGGGAGATCAAGCGAATCTTGGAGAAAGTGGTAAGACCTACAAGGAAGGATTGGGCTATAAAGCTAGATGATGCTCTTTGGGCCTACAGAACAGCTTACAAGACCGTCCTCGGAACATCTCCCTACAGGTTAGTATATGGTAAGGCTTGTCACTTACCTGTTGAATTAGAACATAAAGCATATTGGGCCATAAAACAGCTTAATCTTGATCCCACTGTGGCTAAAGAACATAGGCTCCTTCAGTTGAATGAATTAGATGAGATTAGGAAGGATGCTTATGAAAGTGCAAGAATCTACAAAGAGAAGACCAAAGCATGGCATGACAAGAAGATTGCTCCACGTCACTTTGAGGTAGGCCAAAAGGTATTGTTATTCAATTCAAAATTGAAATTGTTTCCAGGAAAACTCAAATCAAGGTGGAGTGGTCCCTTTAAGGTAACAAAGGTCTTCCCTTATGGAGCTGTGGAATTGGAAGAGGAGAGTTCCAAAAGAACCTTCATTGTGAATGGCCAAAGATTGAAGCATTATTGGAGCCAAAATGTGCACCTGAGTGAGATTTCTCATTCACCCCAGCATCCCTAAATGAATATGGGTAACATGTCTGCTAAAGACTATAAACTTAGCAAGGTGTACTACTGTCTGTATATAATTTGCTGCTGATTGTGGTTCTGTTTTTCAAAAAAAAAAAAAACATTAAAAAAAAAAACATTAAAAAAAAAAAAACAACAACAACTTTGGTTTGCTGTTCCTTATTTTCTATTTGCAGTTTTTTGGATTTTGTTTGCTGTTTGTGCAGAATTGTCAGCTTCAAACCTTTAGCGGCTGCCCTTACATTAAGCTTTGGGTGTCTTCTAAGTTTGGGGGAGTCCCTTTAACCTTTCCCTTTTATTTATGTTTTTCTCTAACTCCTTATTCACCTCACATGTTTAGATAACATTGAGGACAATGTTGGTTTTAAGTTTGGGGGTGTTGTTTGGAAACATGCATTTATTTTCTTTAAGGATAGGTTTTAAATACTTTTCCCCAATAAGGTTTGGTGTTTTCATTTCATGATTAGGTATTAGATGTTTTATTCAAAAAAAAAAAAAATCTTTTAAAACATGACATGAATGAATTCTAAGGTAGAGTAGATACCGTGAGATTGGAAAATAAGAATCATGTGTTTTTGGCAATGCAAAATGTGAATATCAAATACGCTATTCTTGAGTGAGTATGATCACATGTTTGAATAAACAAGTTACTGAATTTCTGGAGTAGTAGTTTATAGTTAATGATCTTGAGGATAGTGTAATTGATTCCCATATCCGTGAGGGATTGAGCTTCATATACTTATATTCTTTTGCTGTGTGCACCTCACTATTTTAGCACTCTAGAACTTGTTCTGTTTCTGGTTTGAGATGGCAAGTATTGCATGCATATTCTGAAATGATAAAAGGCAATTTATTTCTTGTATAAACCAGTTGGCCAAATAGCCCACCTAGCATTCTCCATTGATTAACCCTTTTGAGCCTGAGGCCTTGTTTGTTCTTATTATTAACCACTGTTATATAACCATTCCATACATATCCTACCTCACAATCGAAAGCAGAGTATGCTACAGGTGAAAGTATGAACTTAATTGATGAATTTTGGAATTGTATGACGGTTATGATCTGTATAATGAATATATTAGTGTAAAAAAAAAAAAGAGTAATGGTACTGGTAGCTCAAAAAAAAAAGCAAAAAAAAAAAAACAAAAAAAAACAAAAAAAAAAAAAAAAGAAGAAGAAGAAAGAAATGAGTTAGTGAAGGATGAAAACAGTTATATGAGACACAATTTGGGTTTGACTGATGATTCATATTTTCTGTTTTCCATTGTTAAAGCTACTTATCCATATATTATCCTTCCCTAACCATAGCCAACCTTTGAAAGACCTTTTGATTGGTTTATGCATGTATTACAGAGCAGTGGAGAAGTAGAATATGAACAAGCCTATGGTAGTGTTATTAGAGTGATGGTTGATTGAGTGAAATACACACCCTAAAATACTTGAGAGTTTGAGTGGATTGAATATCCAAGTGAGGGGTTATTCCAATTTACTATTTTCCTCTTGATAACTCTACTTTCTACTACTCTGGAAATTAGTGAAGTGTTGATACAAGCATAATGTATTGCTCATTTTTGAACTGTGCTTTCATTGATTGATATATCCATTTGCAATGCTAAGTTGAAAAAAAAAAAAATTGGTCTAATGAGTTATCTTATTTTCCTCACTCACATCGATCTGCACATCCCCTTGTTTTTAAACTATATCTGTTATCTTTAATTGATTTGCTTGAGGACAAGCAAAGATCTAAGTTTGGGGGAGTTTGATAACCTTAGAATTTATGATATTTTAATTAGCTAAAAACTCTGTCATTGTCATGGTTTAATGGATCAAAATAGTTAAATATGTAGTTTCATCTTCATAATTAGTTTTTAGACTTCATTTGTATTGATCTTGGTTATATTTGAAATTTGGATCAAAACTGGGCTCAAATCACATCTCTTTTTCAATTGGGTAATGAACACTGTTCAGTATTTTGATCATAACTTACGTTCTAGACCTCCAATTGATCCAAACTTTATATTTTAGGAAAGCTAAGAGACATACCTACAACTTCTATGAAAAGCCCAGAAGCTAAATCAGACGTTTAGAGGACCAAAATGGGCTTGGAACACAAAACAATGTGCTGTGACGGACTCTGGACCAACATGCAGTGTTTGGCCCATAACTGGAGCTACGGATATCCAAATGAGGTCCTGTTTGAACGACTGGAAAGCTGACATCCGGGGCTACAATTCATATGAAGACAAATTCACCGAAAGCCACCGAAATCTTGGTGTAAACCAGGCTGTAATTCGGACGCGTTTTTTGGAGCACAAAAGTCAAGAATTGTGGCTCAATAGTTCTCCCAAGTTTTCTATAAATACAAGGATGTTTAGAAGATGTAGACACACTTGGAGCAGACCAAGATCTCTCCATTTTAGGTTCTTTCTTTCTTAGTTTCAGATTTCTCTTCATTTTATGTTCTTTGCTTCTTGTTCTTTGCCTCCTACATGGAAGGCTTAGTTTATTCTTATAACTTTCATGCAATTTATTTTCCATTGCTTCCCTTTTTGATCATTGCCTCCTACATGGAAGGCTTTATTTTTGCTTATTTAGTTTTATGTATTGTCTTTAATTCTTGTCTTTAGTTTCTTGCCTCCTACTTGGTATGGCTTAGTTCTAATCTTTCTTTTTATGTATTGTTTTTCTTTTGTATTTCTTGCCTCCTTCTTGGTATGGCTTAGTTGTAATCTTTCCTTTTTGGTTGTTTTATTAATTTCATGTTCTTCATCTTTTACAATTTTTATGCTTGGTCGTGATTAGCATGAACTAAGTATCTTTCTAAGGTCATGTATGGATTCTTTATGAAGTTTAATTGAAATTCTGTTTTTAATTACATAATCTTTGTCTTGGATATGTTTCTTTAATCCATGCTTAATGCCTTGGTTGGTTTGATCATCTAATTAAGGAATTGAAAGATTAATTAGACCTTGGAAAAGGCTAGTTAATTCTAGGTTCAATTGATTAAAGAACATAAGGTACTAGCAAGGGAACTTGGCATAGGCTTTATGCAATCATAAAGAATTCTGGGCTTAATGCAAGAATTAATTCTAATGAGCATGGGAACATGACTTTAGGATTAAGGATTAAGCTAATTGACTTAGGAATAAGCAATTAGATTAAAATCTGAAATTCGATTGACTTACTCCAATTCAACGGTTAAGTAGTTAAACTCTACCTTAAAAAGAAGATTAGGTCTTAATCTAGCTTTTGGTAAAGGAAGAACATTTAAATGGATTATTGATGATATACATGACCCTAGGCTTTTGTTAATTTCATTTTACAAAGTTTAATTCAATTTCTGTGTGATTTTACTGTCTTTTAATATTTTCATCAAAAACTCTTTCGGTTACATCAACTATAAATTAAAGTGATTTGGGTTGGTAGTTGGAACTTTGGTCCCTGTGGGAACGATATTTTATTACCTTGGGATACTTGCCGGTATTACATTGATAGTGTATACTTGCACTGGTTACCCCTTCATCAGCAAGCGAAGAGCAATCCGGCTACTTTTCAAATGACATTCCTGAAGTACTCCAACGGACAAATTGAATTTGTAATGTCAACAGAGAATAACGGACGAATGTCGGAAACTTATGAAGAGACGAAGCCTCGAACTCCAACGGTCACATTTATTACTCACAACGGCTCATTAATCACTTCTCAACGGTCATTAAATGCAAGTGTCTATAAATATGAGAAGGATTCAAGTTTCCAACCACCGAAACTCTGCGCATTCAATTAGTCAACTACTTCATCTACTGTTTCATTTAAGAGTTCAATATCTTCGGATATTCTAATCTTCAGTGTTCACTTATCTACTCTTTTGGAGAGTTTATTATTGATTATCATTCATTGTAAGAATCTCAAAGTATTGGGACTTTGAGATTGGGTTGATTGATTACAACTTGTAAGGGAAAGTAAGTTCTAGAGTGAGAGAATTACTCCGAGAGTACAGAGTGTGTAATCATCTTGAGATAGTAAAATCCCGGAGAGTCTGGGGACTGGACGTAGGTTAAGGATTTAGACCGAACCAGTATAAATTCCTTGTGTTCATTCTTCCCTAACTTATCTCTGTTTGTCTTTGTTCTTCATACGCGAAAACAGAGTTGTCTTTGAAAGAAAATTTTGACATCCCCAATTCACCCCCCTCTTGGTGATATTCCGTCTTTCAGTTTTCGGGTGTTGAAATTAAGGCGTTACTTTTTTGGTATCAGAGCTAAACATTCTGTGGATTTTTGGTTAAAATTTCTTAGTGATTGTTTTCTTTAAATATTTTAAAGGTCATGACAGAATAGATATCATAACATGTGCACTTTCCTTTGTTAGATTTAGAATTTATTTAGCTACCTTTTTCTTATTTAGTGTCATTATAGCACTAATAATAGGAGGAGAGAATGGGGAGAACTCAAAGAACTAATTCAAACCTTACTCCGCTTCAAAATGGTCTCCCTCCGCATCAAAATGGTCCCCCTCCTCAGGATAACAATGCCCTTTTGGCAGAGTTACGGGACGCCATCTTGGAGGTAAGAGAGAAAGTGAATAGACACAAGGATGAATTAGCAAAAGGAAGAGGCCAAGGTGGTAAGGAAGGGGAGGAGAAGGTTTTGATTGGGGAAGTTACACCTTCCGATCATCATTCTAGGGGTGGAAGTCATTCTCGCACTGAGTCAAGAGGCAGTAGCAGTTCCCATTCTCAGTACCACCCTCTACCTATTACTGAGGTTTGGAAAAATTTTTGGAAGTTCACTCCTCCAATGTTCAAAGGGAAGCTAGACTCAATCGAAGCACTAGAGTGGCTAAAGCGTATGGAAAAGATTTTTAGAGTTATTGAGATCAGCTCACAACAAAAGGTGTTGGTTGCTGAGTAGCTGATGCAGAAAGCAGCTGTAGAATGGTGGGAAAGCACCAAAATATATGATAATGCTGAGATAACTTGGGAAGAGTTTAAAGAAAAGTTCGAGAATTATTACTTTTCCCCTTCAATCAGAATAGAGAAAGAAACTGAATTCCTCATATTCAGGAAAGAGGAATTACACAAAGACGAATTTATTACTTGCTTTTTAGAGTTGTCTAAATTTTGCAAATATTCACGAAACAACTCTAAATGGTTGAGTGCTCGATTAGTGGAAAAAGCTAGACCAGATTTAAAAATGGCTTTGTCACCATTCCTCGATGGAATAAGGGATTTTGAAGAGATATGTGACAAATTACGCACGATAGCTAGAAACAAACGAGAAGAAGCTGAGAAGATGAAGGATTTCCAAGCCATATCTACACCTCCCATGAGACCTACAGGGGGGATCACTAAGAAGTATAGTCATAACTTTAGTGGTGTGAATACGCGATTTAGTCAGCCATTAAGAAATCATTCTGGTGGACCATCAAGGAGTCATTTCAATGGACCTCAAAGGAGTCATTTCAGTAAACCTCAGAGGAGTCATTTTAGTGGACCTCAAAGGAGTCACTTTAGTGGAGGATAAAACTCTTATAGGGGATCCACAGCTCTTGTTGCAAGCACCGCTAACAGTAAGAAATGTGCCAGGTGTGGAAAAGTACACCAAGGACATTGTGTCACATGTTTCAATTGTGGAAAGCCAGGGCACATCTCCAGGTTCTGTGAGGAAGAGTCTCGAGGAGCCAATGATGCTAGAACAACAATTCCAGGGAAAGTGTTCGCACTATCACACCAGGAGGTAATTGCTTCACCAAATCTAATTAAAGGTATCCTCAAACTCCAAGGCCTAGAAGTTGAAGCTTTATTTGATTCGGGTGCTACACACTCTTTTATATCATATGCTTGTGTGCCTCGATTGAATTTAAGAGTATGTGAATTGCCTTTTGATATGATTATTTCTACACTGGCGGGAGCTTTGGTGAAAACTTCTAGGGCTTGCTTAAATTGTATAATTGAGCTTGATAATAGGATCTCAAGATCTTAAATATAGATCTTGTTTGTTTACCCATGAAGGGTATTGATGTGATAATAGGAATGAATTGGTTGTCAGCAAATGACGTCATCTTGACTGCAAGAGAAATACTATCTCTCTTGCGGATGACTCTATGAGTCATAATAGACCACAATATTTGTCTATAATACAAGTTGGAAAGCCTATTCGTAAGGGTTGTCTTCCGTACATGGTTTTTTTCTCCATTCAAGCAGAAGTGGAGGAAGGGATAGAAGACATTGAAGTGGTGAATGAATTTCCAAAAGTATTTCCAAAAGAGATGACAGGTTTACCCCTAGAGAGAGAAGTAGAATTTTCTATTGATCTCACACTTGGAATGGGCCTATCTCTAAAGCTCCTTACCGAATGTCTCCATCGGAACTAGCAGAATTGAAGAAGCAAATCAAAGAGTTGATAGAAAAGGGTTTCATTAGGCCCAATCTCCTTGGGGATCACCTGTACTCTTTGTGAAGAAGAATGATGGGAGCCTGAGACTATGCATTGATTATCGCCAATTGAATAAAGCGACTATAAAGAGCAAATATCCTTTACCCAGGATCCACGATCTACTTGATTAGTTGAATGGAGCATCTATATTCTCAAAGATTGACCTCAGATCAGGCTACCACCAGTTAAGGGTCAAAGCTGAAGATATCTCAAAAACTGCATTCAGAACTAGATCTGGCCATTATGAATTTCTTGTTATGCCATTTGGGCTAACAAACGCTCCAACTGTATTCATGGATTACATGAATAGAATTTTCAGACCATATCTAGATAAATTTGTAGTAATCTTCATTGACGAAGGTGTTGTGGTGAACCCTACCAAAGTTGATGCAGTTCTTCAATGGAAACAACCAAAGTCTGTGATTGGGATCAGGAGTTTTCTAGGATTGGCTGGCTGTTACAGGAGATTCATTAAGGGCTTTTCACAGATAGCTATGCCCTTGACAAAGTTAACTAGGAAGGGTCAACCATATGTGTGGGACGAAAAGTGTGAAGCAGCTTTTCAAAATTTGAAGACTGAGTTGACTACGTCACCGATACTTATAATTCCAGATCCTACTTAGACCTTTACTTTGTACACTAATGCTTCTAAGAAAGGTCTTAGGTGTGTATTAATGCAAAATGGTAGGGTAGTGGCCTATGCTTCTCGACAATTGAGGCCACATGAAAGGAACTATCCTACTCACGACTTAGAATCGGCAGCAATGGTGTTTGCTCTGAAGATTTGGAGACACCATCTCTACGGTTCAAAATTCGAGGTTTTTAGTTACCATAAGAGCCTATGCTTCTCGACAATTGAGGCCACATGAAGGGAACTATCCTACTCACGACTTAGAATCGGCAGCAGTGGTGTTTGCTCTCAATATTTGGAGGCACCATCTCTACAGTTCAAAATTCAAGGTTTTTAGTGACCATAAGAGTCTGAAGTACTTGTTTGACCAAAAGGAGCTTAACATGCGACAGAGGAGGTGGATGGAGTTTCTCAAGGACTACGACAATGAATTGAAGTATCATCCAGGAAAGGCAAACATTGTAGCAGATGCTTTAAACAGAAAGACAATCTATGTAGCCCAGATGATGATCAGGGAACATAAATTGCTTGAAGATGTACCAAGTACATCCATTGATGTAATGTCAGGTCTAGTTGCTACCATGGAAGCATTAACTATTAAAAGTACAACTTGGAAAGAAATTAAATTTGCCCAGCTTAAGGATGAGTATCTATTAAGTGTGATGGAAGATATTGAAGAAGGAAAAGAATCGAAATTTGAGATTGATGAAGATGGGATATTAAGGTATCTGATGATGGAGAAATAAGAAAGCTCATACTAGAGGAAGCTCATCGGAGCAAATACACTATTCATCCTAGAGAAACCAAGATGTATCATGATCTCAAGCGGAATTGGTGGTGGCGAGGCATAAAGAAAGATGTAACTGAGTTGGTCACTCATTGTTTGACTTGTCAGAAAGTCAAGATCGAACATCAAAAGCCTCCTGGATTATTAAAGAATTTGGAGATCCCAGAGTGGAAATAGGACAGCATCTCTATGGATTTCGTCATGGGACTTCCTTCAACGACATCTGGACATAATGCCATTTGGGTAATTGTCGATAGATTGACTAAGTCAGCTCATTTTCTGGCAATCGCAGCAGAATAATCCCTTGAGAGACTAGCAAAAATCTACATGAAAGAGATTGTTAGATTGCATGGGATACTGAACAGCATAATATCCTATCATGATCCGCGATTTACTTCACGATTTTGGAGAGCATTGCAGGATGCTATGGGAACTTGGCTGAGGTTTTGTACCGCTTACCATCCTCAGACTGATGGACAGACTGAGAGAACTATACAGACTCTGGAACACATGTTGCGAGCATGTGCAATCGAATTAGCAAGAAGTTGGGACAATCATCTTCATCTAGATGAGTTTGGGTATAACAATAGTTATCGCTCCAGTATTGAGATGGCACCTTATAAGGCTTTGTATGGAAGGAAATGTAGATCTCCTATTTGCTGGACGGAATTGAATTAGCGAATTTTATTAGGTCCAGAGTTAGTGGACGAAACAAATCAAAAAATTAAGGTGATCTAGCAGAAACTTCTCACTGCTCAAAGCCGACAGAAGAGTTATGCCGACAAGAGAAGACGACCATTGGAGTTCATGGTGGGTGAACATGTATTCCTAAGAGTCACACCGATGACTGGCATTAGTAGAGCAATACGAGCAAAAAAGCTTCCACCTCATTTTATAGGTCCTTATGAGATTTTGGAGAAAGTAGAACCGGTAGCTTATAGAATTGCATTACCTCCATAGCTTGCGAACCTTCACGATGTCTTTCATGTATCGCAACTGAAGAAATACCAACCATATCCTTTCCATGTTATACAAGTAGAAGAGATAGAACTCAGAGATAACATGACATATAAAGCTGAGCTGGAACAGATTGTGGATGCAAGAGATAAACAATTAATAAACAAGACTATTAGACTTGTAAAGGTTGTGTGAAAAGGAATCACTACCGGAGATGCTACTTGGGAAACGGAAGTAAGTATGAGACAACCCTATCCTCACTTATTTAATTAGGTAAGTAGAGTCCTTACTATATTGAATTTTGGGGATAAAATTCCTTTTTAGGAGGGGAGGAATGGAACATCTTGAATTTATTTTGGAACTATAATATTATGACATAGATTAGTTTATGAAAATTAATTTATCATGAAGTTACTCAGTATGAGGATATATTTTCTAAAGTTAGAATTTTATCTTTTAATAATATATTATAGGTATGTAGGGTAGAGACATAGAAAGAGAAAGAGAAAAAGGAATAAGAAAAGGTGATGGAAGGAAGGAAAGGAAAAAGGAAAAGAAAAGAAAAGAAAAGGAAAAAAAAAAGAGCGGGGCCCACGTTTGAAAAAAAGGGAGTGAAGGCAGCTACCTTTTGAAAATTTTGGGAGAGGAGGTGCCTACCGTTTGACGTGGGGATAGCGGTGCCATAATTTGTGGGCATGCCGTTGCCTTCCATTGAAAAAGGGGTGGGGAATTTTCCTATAAATACCCCCCACCCCAATACATAAACACACATACACTTTCATCATACACAGAGGAGAGCGTGAGAGAAAGAGACTAAGGTGGTAATTATTTGGGAACTTTATAGTAGCTTTTTGGTAATTATTTGAGAATTAGAAAGTAACAGGTAACTTTAAATATTCTTCCATATACTTGTGAATTGTGTATAATAGTAAATTATATTATTTTTATAGACTAATTTATGTTTATATGTATTATAATATTATTTCAATAAAAGATGAATGTTACAGTTTTGTGCACGAGAAAATTACAGTTTTGTACCCACAAAATTACAGTTTTGTGCTCGAGAAAGTTATAGTTTTGTACCCAACAAAAATTACGGTTTTGCCCCTGAATTTCAGAAATGACAGTTTAGTCCCAAATTTCTAAAATGACAATTTAATCCTTCGAAATTAAAAAATGACAGATTGGTCTGATGAGGTTTTTATAAGATGTTTGGTTTACGTTATGATGATATTTTATATAAATGGAAGCTTGTTTTAATTTACTTTTATTTTATTGATAAAATTATCATGGTGGCTGTATGTGTGATGGGTTGGAGTAAGGAGGAATTTGAATGATAAGTTTTGCTTATACCACCACTCGGTGCATAGCGGATGGTACTTTTCAAGGCCTCATCTTCCATGTTTTCCTCTGACCGGGATTACGTTGGAGTTGTGGGACATGTGACCCCTCCTTAGTTGTTATTTTAAAGGAAGGGAGCCATAGTCCAAATTTAAACTCTATACCTTTGGCCGGATGTATCTTAAGTTTTGGTGAGCTTGGAACTATCCAGTCAAATGAATGAGTTTCTATTGGACTATGTATTAGCCTATGGCTCCAGTCAGTGGTACAAGGGTGGATGGTGATATAAGGGAGGGTGCATACTGCATATCGTATACTTGTATAGTTCACATCGACATAATAATGATTATTTTTGCAACATAACTTTGTATGAGAAATTATGGTATATATATACAAATATATTTGATATCAACCCCTGCTTTTTGTCATATGTAATTTGCTTGTGTACAATAGAAACTTTCAGTAGTTACTGAGACGTGGAATCTTATCCCATATTAACATTTTTCAGGTGATTATCCTAACAGAGAGCAAGGGAAGGCACATATGGAGTGAGCTTTGGAGTCTCTTTTGTACTCCTATAGTTTATGTTATGTTATTTTATTTGCCATGAACATAAGATTTATGCTTTGTATTAAACTCTGAAATATTTTTCTGAAATTTATTTTAATTATGTATTATGAACTTTATTTGAAATGGTAATTAATCTGATGATTTGGATATTGATAAACTCTGTTGGAGGTATTACAAATATTTTGGTCAAGTTTTTAGGTGTTGAAATTGAGGTATTACAAGAAACATCACATCTAAAGGAACAATAGATCAAAGCAAAAACCGCGAAGGTGACAGCTGAAAATAAGTAGACCAAAGCTCATCTTAAGGATTTATGTGTGTGTGTGTGTGTGTGTATTAAAAAGTTGAGGTCATGAGTTGAGTGTTAAGGCTTTTCAGGGTCAGTGCTTGCTTCCAGACTCAAAGCTATATATTACAGAGATACTTACAGGTCATGCACCAATAAGTTCCTCACATTGATAAGATTTGAACTCACAATCTTATTATTATAAGCCAAACCTCTTACCAACTAGATTAATCTTTGTGGGCATCATTACACCAAACTTGACTGAAGAACATCGAGCCAAGGAAAGTTGAAGCTGACACACATACTAACATTTCACAACCTGAAAAAGTACGCCGCCACAAAACCACTAGATTTCTAATAATTCGTGGCATCTACATCTTGTTTGATGTTTGAAGATATCCCAGTACTTGATAATTGAATATTATTTAACTTATTTGTATCTCTTGGTCAATAATTTAGGAATGTTTAATTGATAAAAAATGGGTTTTATTACTTAATTGGGCTTTAAGCTTTTAATTAGATTTAATTCATTTTTGTAATAACATTCCAGATTTATAGTGCTTCATTATTTTCGCCATAACTTTTGATCTAGATATTGGATTAGCCTCATTCTTCTTTCATTTTAAAGATGATTTAGAGAGCTACAATTGTTATGAAGACTTGGAAGGCTGATTTGTAAGTGGAGCTTAAATACCCAAGAGGGGCGGTGAATTGGGTATTCTGAAAATTTTTCGACTTAAGCTCTGTTTTGACACAATAAAAACAAGGGTAAATAGAGTAAGGGATAGACAAGCTGGACACAGAGATTTATACTGGTTCGGTCCTAACAACTTGAGCTACATCCAGTCCCCAGACTCTCTGGGATTTTTCACTAACTCAAAGATTACACACTCTGTACTTTAGAAGTAGTTCTCTCACTAGAACTCACTCTCCCTTACAAGTTGTAATCAATGAACACCCAAATCACCAAGTCCCCTTGACTTGTGATTCTTTACAATAAATGATAATCAGAAATAAACTCTCTCTAAGAGTAGATATTGATAATCACTGAAGCTCTTTGTATCAAAAGATACTATACAAGTGAAAACTGATGAAAATAAATGAACACTTGAATGTAATACGTTTTCAGCAGTTGTGGTTGTTGGAAAGACTTGAATGCAACTCTATTTATACTCAGAGATCATTAAATGACCGTTGCTTTCCAAATAGATCCGTTGGAGAAGTTCTGCCAAGGTTAGGAAGTGGTTTAGGCATCTTCTCTCAAATTTCCATTTAATCCAGCTGGCTAGATGATCAGAGTTGACTCTCTGCAAATAAATCCATTGGAGTGGTTGCTGCTAGAAGTAGAAATCATTCTTTAATTCTTTGTAGGCGTGTGCGGATGGATTAACTAGAAATGTGCAACTTTTCTGGGTTTAGCATTTAATGTTCTGACATCACCTCTTGCTTTTGCTTTATCTTTCAATAAACATCTTCTAAATCATCTGAAACTCACTAACAAAGTGGTTAAACATAGATGAGAATATAGAAGATTAATACTAAAAAGTATTGAGATCAAATAACATGATTTCACAAAATCGTTAAATTCAAATTTCAGAATCAGCGTTGGAAACTCGAGTTTGTTCAGTAAAACTCGAATTTTCAATTGTGCACTTAAGACCAAACTCGAGTTTCAAACTCTAAACTTGAGTTTTCTTTTTTCAGAGAGTAAAGTCGTGTTTTGAGCTTTTGGACCAAAGTTTAAGTGAAACTTAAAACTCGAATTTCAAAACCAAAACTCGAGTTTTGGACTTTTAAAGAAAATAACACATGGAAGCCCAAAACATCAAAACTTGAGTTTTCAAGTCAAAACTTGAGTTTTCAAAACGTTGAAAAATCTTAAGCTTTCTGTTTGCTCAAGACTCGAGTTTCCAAACTAAAACTCGAGTTTTCACTTAATTGTGAAAACATTGAGAAAAGCTCCAAGTCTCTCGGTCTGATCAAAACTCGAGTTTCTAAACCAAACTCGAGTTTTCATTTGAATATGAAAACTAGGAAAAGTTCAGACCTCTCTGCTTGTCCAAAACTCGAGTTTTCAAACCAAAACTCGAGTTTTCACTTTAAGAGTGAAAATGTTGAAAACATTGAAATCTCTCTGTCTGGTTGAAACTCGAGTTTTCAAAGTGAAACTCGAGTTTTCATTTTTAAATGAAAACTTTGAAGATTTCAAGCCAGATCACTCTCCAGTTTTCAAAACATGTGTAAAATGTTGAAATCACTTAGTCAAGTCAAAACTCGAGTTTTAAAACCAAAACTCGAGTTTTAAAACCAAAACTCGAGTTTTCTCTTAACTCAGAGAAAACTTTTGGAAAACTTAAAGTAAGTTGAGTTTATGAAAATTTGGCGCAAAACTGGATTTAAAACTTAGAGACTTTCTGTATGGCCAAAACTCGAGTTTCCAAAACAAGACTCGAGTTTTGTCTTTAGTTGAAAACATTTAGAAGTCTCTGTATGAGCCAAAACTCGAGTTTTAGTTTGGAAACTTGAGTTTTGTCTTGAGATGAAAACTTGAGTGCTCTCTGTAAAGTTCAAAACTTTGAGTTTCCAAAGGAAACTTGAGTTTTGTCATATTTAGAAAAATTGAGCAGCTCTCTGTCAAACCCAAAACTCGAGTTTGTCTTGACAGTAAGTTTTTCAACTTACCAAGACAAAACTTCATTTTGGATTTACCAATGTCAGTTATCATCAAAACCCATAGAGAACTAACATGATTCAGACAAGAAGATGGACAAAATTGGAGCTAAAGACAGAACATTTTTCTATATTTTTATTTTGCTCGAATTTTGTAATAAAAGACTATCTATTAGAGGTTTCTTATTTATTAGAGGTTTCCAATTATTGGAAGTTTCCTATTTATTAGAGGTTTTCTATTCTTTGAGGTTTCATATTTTTAGAGGTTTTCTAGTTTTGGGCCAATCTTGTTGCCCTGGTGTTTCCTATTTTTAGGTTAAATTAGATGGTTGAAAAGCATATTCTCAATTACGCTTTATGAGATTTTCATATTAAATTAGAAGCTTTTTATTTTCTCTGAGTTGTTCTTCACGTTCTTCATCTATTCTTCTGCGTTTTGCCTAGCCATGCTTGGCTAAGCTTCTTTGGATTGCGGGTTCCGCGAATCTAGAGGGCCCACACTTCAATCAGTAACATAATTCGTTTCTGTTTATTTTAATCGGATCTGATTATGATTGCGGATTGGGTACTAGATTTAATACCCATATTGATATCCCAAGGACATAGGTTGAATCGGGTTCCAGAGAGCGTTGTGCGATCACACAACGAGCTCTCCATATGTTTAATCAGATGCCAGGCAATCGTCTAGTTGAGGGAATTTCTGAACAAATGCAGAGATTTCGGTTTGTCTTGAATCAATCACGAGTTTGGCTATTATGTTTTTGTCCGATAAAGGTTATTGAATCTCAATTCTGGGTTAATCGTTTTTCATCTGATTAATCTCGTTTTCTTGCTTTCTGTTTTAGTCTTTGCTTCGTCTAAATTGCATTGAAAAACTCCCCCATTCTGGTTACTGTGTAACTGATTTACTGTTGATTTTAGATCCATTGTGAATTACTTGAGAGAAACAATCCAAGTTTCCTATACTACAAATCTTTGAATCTTGATTATTTTATGAGGGCTCGGCAGCTCTCATCAGTTCCCAACATCATCAACTTGGAAGCAGAAACCAGTTGCAATAGCTTCATAGAAAATATGAGCACAAAAGCAATTTATGTACAATAGGAACCTGCAACTTGCATAAGAAAACAAAAAACACAATAGAGAAACCACTATACAATGGACTTTAGTAAACATGATAACAAAAACATATAACATAGTAGCTAGTAGAGCTGGGAATTAGGGCCGGCCCGTGAAGGGCCAGGGTCTAATAGGGCTGGCCCTCCAGGGCCCAGGGTAAAAAAAACATCTGTTTTTCAAAGCCTGACGCAAGAGCATCACGGCTAGGGCTGACCCTCCAGGGCCCGAAAGTTACTATTCTAAATTTTGACTATTTTTCTCCTTATTTTTTTCAAAAAAATATAATTAGTAAAATATAACTTCCTAAAACAGAACAGACATAACATAGACATAAGGCATAACTTCTATATTTTAGTTATCCTTAATCACATGCCTCCTTCTTGTATAAACCAATAGAGGTCGCTGCTGTGAATTCCTATCACCTATCTTCTGAATGATTTCTTTAATCATTCTTAAAAAAACTAGTTAATTGCTTTTCTGGAGGGTTTATTTGTGCAGGTTCACGAGGTGAAATCGTTTACTTGGCTTAACTTGTAGAGAGAAATGCAAGTTCGTTAGATAGAATTCTATTGATTTTTAGTAATTTCGTAAATTTTGCTATCCAGTGAAATGATGATCTGTCTAATCCCTACTTCCCAAAAAATGTTCAAATTATCAAAAGACTGAACTTATTTGAGACTGATAGGTCTGTGGTAACATTCAAATTTTTTAATACATGCGCAGTTAAGCTCAAAAGATGAGTTTATTTGAGGCTAATAAGTTCTTGTTGTGCAGTTATCAAAGTGGATTTCATGTAAACTTGTAGCATTGTGGTCCTTTTTTTAAGTTCAATTTATCTAATACTCGTGTAACAAAGAAAGTTAGTTAACTTGTTTAATATGTCCTAAATTGATAATTTTTATGTTAAGGTTTAAATTTGTTCCGGAAGTTTCGTTGAGGAGTAGCCCTAGATTTTTGGGTTAAGGTTTAAATTTGTTTCGGAAGTTTTCGTTGAGGAGCAGCCCAGTAGCCCTGGAAGTGTTTGTTTTTAAGCTAAATGTCACCTAGAAGTTTTAAGATGCATCAATATTGTCCCATACCGTTAAAAAATGAACATTGAGGGTTTAAAAATAGGAAATTTACGTTTGGGTCATAACCAAGACAAATAATATCATAAAAGTCCTACAAATGGTTAATGGTAATCGACTCACTTGTTAATAATTGTTGTTTCACTTGTTAATAACAAGCTTATGAGACTTTTCTAATATTATCAACCTTGGTTAGGGCCTAAATGTGATTTACCTTTAAAAATTAATAATGACAGTTAACTTTTTAACAGAAAAGGGTAATATTACTTCATTATAATACTTTCAAGGCAATATTGAACCTAAAAAAACTTCCAAGGAAATATTGTTTCTCAATGAAAAAATTGGGAGAAATTGGTACCTTAACCCATAATTTTTCTCAATTTTACCTTTATTTATGAATATGTATTAGCAAATATTATATACATTGTATTTTATCTCTTTCTACTCTCTTTACTTTTAATAGAGATAAAATTGTAGCGTTAATTACTCATTTATGATATTATTCGAAATTTTTATTTTTATTTTTAATTTTTCCTAAAAAATCCATGACATTTAAAATATGGTGTAATTAGTAAATAGGCTATTAATTCCTGAAAGTTGTCTCATATTCATGTGTGTTGTTAATGTCGATTAATAGTAATACATCCTTGATATGTTTTTTTTTTGGGACAATCCTTGATATGTTTATCACCGTCTTATTTTGTGTTTTTTGTGTTTTTTGCTTTTTCGTGTTTGTCATTCCTCTAAAGTGATCTGCGGGGGAGTCAGTGCCTGTTATAAGCTTTAAAACAGCAAGCAACCCTCAAAAGGATTTGGAAATATGGCTCTTCCTGATCTGTCCACACATTCTTTATGGGGTATATCAGACTTCATTTCTCACAAAATGACAGTTTTTCTCATCTACTTATATGCCTACACTTTCTACAGAGGATTAGTACTTCTCACACATGGTAAAGGAACCTCTCACAGTTTCTTCAAATAGAGATACTATTTGGAATTCCTCTGCAGGTGAGTCCTTTTTCACTTGTAGGATACAGAAGAGTGTAATGCATGTTGACTGGCCCAATCCTGTTTTTTAGGGTCTCTGTGTTGTTCCTTTCTATCAGTGTTTTCTCAATCTCTTCCAACTTCTTCTCGAACTTCTTGAAGGCTTCTAATGGCTTCACATCACAAGTCCAGTTAGGATTGTCCCTTGTCCCAAGATAGATCTCATCAGAAGCATGCCTCGATAAGATTTCTATGACTGAAAGGTGAAGAAGGATCATCAACTTTGGTGTTATTGTATTCAAGAAAGCTTTCTCTGGGTTCTTCTTTAGCACTTCATATTCTGGAGTTCCATCTTCGGGAAGCAACCTCCTGCTAACAGTTGGACGGTTTAAAATATAACCTCCATAAGGATATTGCCCGAAATTGACAGCTGCATGGAGGGCTGAAGAAGTCCATATGATAATAGTGCAAGCTTCAATAAGCTCAGCACGAGTTTGCATTTTAAACCACCAAGGCTGATCTTTTAAGTCTCCATGACCAACTTCTACGATTTCTTTCCACCAAGCTTGTAGCTCAGAATCTTGTTGAACATCTTCATTGCTGTCATAGTAGCAGTGAACATAGTCATGAACCCATGTATTAATAGCAGCCCATATCTCAAGTCCATCCACAGCAAAAGGGTAGTCCTCTATCACCAGGCGAAGCCCATAAGGACATTCTCGATCCTCGACAGCCATTCCTCTGAATTAAGTAAATCAAGGTTAATATGTTATAATACCAATAATAGGGTTCATAACTTCATATTTTTGCTTTCATCTATATCTCATTACAGACTTTCAGACCCGCTAAATCCCCCCCCCCCCCAAAAAAAAAAAAACAAAACAAAAAAGGTTTTCCAATATCCAAAACTAGTTGTTTAGAAAATGTGAAACCTATTTTTATGGTTTATATATGTACTTGAATATTACCTTTTGATAAGATCTTTGGGTAGGGCTTGATCAGGGAAAACCCAGTTCTTGTAAACCATGGAAGACATCTCTATCCAGTATTGTCCAGGCAAGAATGACCCCTCTATAATTCCATTTGCATTGAGCAAGGCTTGTCGAGCAGCGGCATTTATATTCATCGTGCCACGGAAATGAGGATAGAGAAGTTTATGAATAGGATGAAGAACACTAAGCTGCCTGTTAGCTGCTATGATAAATGGCTCAATGACTGCATGAGTTTGTAGCCTGCAAAACATAAAAACATATTCATAACAAAGCCCATTTTGAGGTCATATAAAAAATTGAAGTATCTGTATTGATCTCATGGATGGAGCATATACCAGTGGCTAACAAGTTGATGATAGCCAGAGTCATTCACAGTCACATAAGCTTTGGCTAAGAGCCAAATGGTACCCTCAACCCCCTGATCTGCAGGCAAGATGACCCTACTTATAAAGCCGCACTCATCTCCATCAGGATGGGGTAAACTTAATTCAATAGCCAATGGCTTCAAAGTCCCATCCTCCTTCAAGAAAAGAATTGTCCTAGTGGCATAACCTTTTTTTAAAGTTTCATTTATCTTCTTCAGATATGGCATGAATGCATCATGGTGATCTAATATGAACAATCTCGTGTGTTGGAGTGCCTGTTCACCAAACAGAATATGATTGAAGGGATGTGCTTTGAGTTGAGGGAATAGATAATAAAAGATATGCCCTTTGGTCTATAGTTTCAATACTACTTCATTGACACAATTATTGTGAATCTCAAAATTATATCATTACCTCATACACTGTCACTCCACCCATATTTTGCTCCAGCTGCTCTTTGGTTATCTTGCTCGTTTGATCACCATAGGCCCTAATATCCAGCTTGCTGATTAGGGGAAGCTTCTGTAATTAATTCAAGAAAAATCTGTCAACATCAACAAAATAAAATTTGAACACATGAAGTAATTTAAGACCACTTTTTCCACTTACTTGGAGAGCCCGGATTACACCTGGATTCACACCAGCCAATGTTTCTCTTGCAAATTCTTCATCAGTCATCCATCCAGACTTGTTTTCTGCTCCAAATTAGTAAAGCGTCAATAACAAATGCTCAAGTTTTCCAAATTTGTTAGAAGTTAAATCATATGCCCCGGCTGCAACCTTTAAATTATTAATCAACTTTACAGCTCTGAGAAGAAAAGCAATGTACCTTTGATAACTTTAGGCGTAGGATATCTGAGAGGATATAAGAGAGCTAGTTCATCATTAGTTCGGAAGAGTTCCCTGAGCATAGGTGTAGGAATTTTTTTCTCGATAATCTTAAGTACATCCCGAGGCAGTTCAAAGCCTTCATAGAGTTGGTAGACATCATCAAAGCTGTCGAAATCATCGGACATGAAATTGAATTTCTGTTCTAACAATGGCCTCAAATCTCGAGAAATCAATTTCAGAAAACAGGCCAGAAAGTCCGAACAGTTATAGTGACCAAATCGTTCATCCCTTGGAACATAGATATCGAGGTGGTGAACTCCAGTAAAAAGCCTACTCTCAGTGTTAGGATCTGCACAGAAAAACAAAATAATCCACATAACACCAATAAAGAATCTGCGTAGTTTAATTAATTAAGAAGATAAGATAAGTTTGAATCCCTAAACCTAACCTGATTCAGAGGGTGGCCTGCTAGTTCTTCCTCTACGAGGGTAAGGATATTCGGAAGATCCTCCAAGAGTAGGACGAGCAAGGCTCTTTCTGAAATCCGGCGCGCCCAAATCATTGTAGGTAGCATAATCATAGACTCTATCGTGTTCCTGGAGCTCTGAGAATCCATCTCCTCTTAAAGTAATAAGCTCTTGTTCTCTGTATTTGACCAAAGCTGGAGGTGTTTTGCTCGGAACATACGCCTGCAAATGCAATATATATATTCCATTCATTAATCAATAGCAATTTCGATGTCGAATTGAAAGAACAAATACGGTGAAAACTTCGAAAGGAATTTAACCTAAAATTTACAGACCTTGTTGGCGAAGAAGATGCGATCGCTACTGTATTTGTTGGCAGGGTAGATCCATGAGCTGCAAACAAAATGGACGGATCCATGATTTGGGATATCATCAAGCGTCAAGCTCACGAGATAGAATTCGTCGGGAAGATTGTTTCTGATGACAAAGGCTCCAGGAACTCCAAAGTCGTGAGTGTAGTCGAATTGAACACTGAAGGCGTCCTGTCCTTCCAACAGTGTTGGCAATGTAGTCACAAGCTCTTCCAGTGACGCAGCCTCTCCTAGTTCTCCCAACCCGTCTCCTGCATAATTTTACATTTTACCAAATATCATATAAAATCAGTAAAATAAGTAATTTTTACTCAAGGAATTATAAGGGTACGTAATTATTATTTTATATTCTATGAGTATTGGGTTTAGAAAATAAATCTTACATATCAATTAGCAGGGTAGATCAGGTAATAGACTTATATTAATTATGATATGATACTGAAATCTTTTAACTCAAACAACTTCTTTAGAAATGGTGGTCTCTTCAAATACTACTCGCAAACACAATATGTTGCATAGAACCTGTGAAGACGACCATTGAAGTATGAAAACGGAGATCTGTTGGCAAGCAAGGTCCAATTTTGAAAACATTAGTTGAAAGTGAAAGCTAATTCCGAGAGATGTTTAGAAAAACTGAGAGCATTCTCCTTTAATTTTTAACATGAAAGTAGTTCTGAGCATAGTTCATTACTGTTTTGGAATTACACATTCGATTGTCATTTATGAGGAAATAAATATATATGTAATTAAGTAAAAGAGATAATTAAGCTACCAGGATTAGCGTTTTGGGCACTGATGAGCTGAAGGGAAACAGCGCCGCCCAAGAACTGGCCGAGGTTGTGCCCGGCCTCAGTCTCGGCCTCGGCCACATCCACGTCCACATCCATGTCCTCGTCCTCAAGGTTGGGATTGTTGGACTCAAGATCGTCAAGATCGTCCTCGTCCTCGTCCACGTCCACATCCTCGTCCTCGTCCTCGAGGTTGGGATTGTTGGACTCAAGATCGTCCTCGTCCACGTCCACGTCCTCGTCCTCGTCCTCGAGGTTGGGATTGTTGGACTCAAGATCGTCAAGATCGTCCTCATCCTCGTCCACGTCCACATCCTCGTCCTCGTCCTCGAGGTTGGGATTGTTGGACTCAAGATCGTCCTCGTCCTCGTCCACGTCCACGTCCACATCCTCGTCCTCGTCCTCGAGGTTGGGATTGTTGGACTCAAGATCGTCAAGATTGTTCTCGTCCTCGTCCACTTCCACATCCTCGTCCTCGTCCACGTCCTCGTCCTCGAGGTTGAGATTGTTGGGGTCAAGATCGTCCTCGTCCTCGAGGTTGAGATTGTTGTAGTCAAGATTGTCCTCAAGATCGTCCATGTCTTCGTCTTCGTGTTCGTCCTCGAGGTTGAGATTGTTGTAGTCAGGATCATCCTCAAGATTCTTTATGTCTTCGTCTTTGTCCTCGTCCTCATCCTCATCCGCGTCCTCGAGGTTGAGATTGTTGTAGTCAAGATCGTCCACGTCTTCATCTTTGTCCTCGTCCTCGTCCTCGAGGTTGAGATTGTTGGAGCCAAGATTATTGAACTCATCCTCGAGGTGGAGATTGTTGGAGTCAAGAATGTTCTTGGTCATGAGCACCACCGTGCCTTTGATCTTGCCTTGCTGTAATCTTTCTGCCTCCTCAACTGCTTCAGCAGCCAAATGTGATTGGCGTGGACTGGAATCGGTTTGTTCTGGTGCAAGTGGTTTTGTCTCCACAGGTGTCTTTATCCTGTAACAATTTTGTACCTGCATGAGAGGGCAGAGTTGAGAAACCGAAAACATACATAACCATGCAATTGAAATCTAAACCAAAGATCAGAGTAACCAAACATGGGCAAGGCAGAGCAAACTGAACGACAACTAAGCAGAATAAAGGAAAAGCAAATAGGCTACCAGACAGGGGATTGAGTATTGACCATCATACAAGCTCCTAAAAAAATTTGAAGCTTCAAAAAATAGAGTCCTGAAAAATGGCAACACTAAGAAAGAGGATATGATGCAGGGGAGGGATGATAGAAAGGGGATAGACTTCAATCATTTGCACGGCCATAATAATGATTACTAAACACAAGTAGTAAAGGTTACTAGACAAGAGATATTCAAAATCACCAACAAATTGTCGTTTTTTTTAATGGGGGCAAGGCAGAGCAAACTGAACGACAACTAAGCAGAATAAAGGAAAAGCAAATAGGCTACCAGACAGGGGATTGAGTATTGACCATCATACAAGCTCCTAAAAAAATTTGAAGCTTCAAAAAATAGAGTCCTGAAAAATGGCAACACTAAGAAAGAGGATATGATGCAAGGGAGGGATGATAGAAAGGGGATAGACTTCAATCATTTGCACGGCCATAATAATGATTACTAAACACAAGTAGTAAAGGTTACTAGACAAGAGATATTCAAAATCACCAACAAATTGTCGTTTTTTTTAATGGGGGTAACGATGCCAATATTTTTCTGAACTTCCATGTAAGAGAGTTAAAACATAAAGGAAACTCAACATTTAATCCACATGCCACTTGTCTAACAGAAATAATTCCAATGAAAATTAAGGTGTGTCTATCATATATATTTCAACAATAAGTCAACATCAAAGAGGATATTTTACCATTTCAAGTTTTCCTTGATCAACAAGTTCTCTCAACCTTGCACCTACTGCTTGTCTATAATTTTGAGGAACCTCATGCTTTTGCTGCAGCATTAAGCATGGTCATCATCATTTCTGAATTTCAGCATTGAACAACTCATCACATAAAAAAACTCTAATCACAATCAATAATCCAGTGAATCTCCACATAACGCCACCCTCAAGAAAAGAGACGAGGGGGCTTGACAAATGAGTGGTTTTAACAACAAACACCAAATGGCAGTGTATATTTTGACTATTGGCTCAAGTTCAACATTTAAGTTGATGAATAGATAGTATGAGTGGCACATGCCTTGCAAGACATTGCTCATGACAAAGAAATCAGATAACCCAATATTCATCCAGATTTTAACCCTCGATTTTTTTAGCAAACTTATGGATGAGATTAAGAAACAACTAAACGACCATATGATAATTGCATATCTATACTTAAGCTTGGATTTTTAAAATCTTAAAATAATCTCAGAACCAGAATAAAATTACAACTTTGATTGATGATTTGTCTAATGCAACATAAAACTAAATTAGAACTTCATCTAACCTCAATAAAGCAAACAATAGCATTTAGGTCTGATCCATTGGAATCTGTCAATGTTGATAGGGTTTCAAAAATCATTGCATCGTATCTAAAGAACATAGAGTACACAGCACCTTAAATGAGCTATGATATAATATTGATTAAATAGTGTAGGTAATAAATAAAAATTAAGGCATATTATATTGAAAACACTGCAAAATTTGTGACACAACAAGAAGAGATTATTCGGGGGCATAAGTATTCTTGCAACTTGATATAATACTCCAGAGCAATAAAGTCTGTGACATTTCTATGTTTTCTATGTAAAATAAAGAAAGAAAGAAAACCATTTCTCAGGTAAAATAAAGAAAGAAAGAGATCCATTTCTCAGGTAACATTTTCCCTTTGATAATCATATCCTGTATAAATAGAATGGCTGGGACATAAATGATGTCCCATAGGACTAACACATTCAAATAAAGTGTCTCAGTCAAATGATTAGAATTTCCTGATTGGGAGTTCAGTTCAGACAGCAGGCTTCTTACTGCGGAGCTTGTTTGTGAGAAGAATCATCTGTGACGGCATCAGGAGCATTTTGCGTGCCCGCAGGCGTAGCAGGTTCCGTAGTCCTAATCTTTACATTCTTTGCTTCTTCTTTAGATCCTCCTTCAGCAGCAGAACTACTACCAACACTGGATTTTCTCTTTCTATCCTGTTAAGTGTGCCAGAATGAGAAAAGAAAAATATAAGAATATAACAAGATTTCTCAAGATACAAAATTGGTTTTTGTAAATCACGCGTAGATGCACTTGGTTCATATTTCATTCGCCGACACAAAATTGAAAGCCAAATGCAAAGACGTCCCAATAGTACAAAAAAATAAGAGAAAACAACAATCAATTAACAATCTCTATTAGTGTATATGATAAACAATCATATATACTACTTAAACAAGTGCATTTGGATCTGATACCATATGAGAGAAGCAAGAAGAGAAAATGAAGATACTGATTGTATTGAATTAGAATATCTGAAGAATGTACATGTGTTTATATAAATAATTAGCTAACTACTTGTGTATAACGAGATGTTAACCAACTAACTATCATAAATCTGTTACAGTAACCAACCAACTGTAGTAGGAAATAACTGTGTTGCAATAACTAAAAATTGGTTACAATCATGTACACGAATAATCTCACCCCAAACAACAGCTAAAGAACAACAACAATAATAATAAAATACCCTTGAAACCCTTCATGGCAGAGATTAACCAGAAAAGGATGAAAAAAGAGGAACCTTAAGATCGATATTGGAACGGTGAGTGAGAAAGCGGGCAAATTCGGGATCTTTGAGGATATTCTTCCACTTGCCGGGGCCATGCTTCTTAATGCCGGCGAGCAAAGCTTCTTCTTCATCGGCGGTCCATTGCACTTTTGATTTCCCATTTGTATCCACCAATCTACACTCTTCTCCCTTCGTCGCCGGCGTTTTCAAAAATTCCGTTTCGCCCAAGAAGCAGCAGCAACTTCGTCGTCTGGCAAGAGTGTAACTGTGTAAGAATTGTATGAGGAAAAAACGCTGAATATATCAAAATTGTCGATATATAAATCAATGTTTTTAGGTCAAAAATAAATCAATATCAGTACATACATACAGATATAATAAATAAATATCCTATAACGGATTATACTATATTTTAAATTTTTGAGTAAAATACTCTTACTACCCTTCTGTTTTATTTTAATTACACAGCCTCTCCTCTATTTTGAAAACTTATATAGACTTCTTTTAAAATTAAAATGTATGTTGCACAAATCTTCCTTATATTTTGATATTTTATTTCCAGTCACCCAAACCGTTAATTGACCGTTAAATTTGAATTTTAAACTTTTGCTTTATCAAAAAGCCCTTTCTTTTAACATTAGAATTATTTAAACAAATATATATGTATGGGCAATAGAAAATTCCATACCACCAAATTTTTATCCAAATAGATTATTATTATATTTAACTTTGTTAAAAATTTCTGAATTTTGAGATTATAAAATTTATAATTTTGATTTTTTACTATATTTATTGAAATTTTTTATCTTTATTTTCTTAAATGATTGAAAATATATATCAAACACATTTTTTTAATCAAATATAATAAACTATATATGTTTGAGAGATTGTATTAAGTCATTTAAATTCAACTTTGATATCTTTTTCTATAAATATTTTAAAAAAAATTACTCAAATTTTTAAAAGTTTGTTATATTTACAAGTTTTCAATTAACATTTAGATTTTTTCAGGGGGAAAAAAGGATTTACATTAAGGGTTTATTAGTAAGTAAATTTTATTTTTATATAAATTTCAATTAAGAATATATTTTTAGAATATTTTTAACGGCGTTAACAATTTGGACTTAAGTATATGTTTTCAAAATATAATGGAGATATGTGTAATAAAGGTAAAACAAAAGGATGGTTAAAGTTATCTCATTTATGTTTCATTCAATTGAAAAAAAGTATTGTCTTCATTAGATTAAGGTGGTAAGCGTGGCCTCATCTACAAGGGCATCCGAGAAGGGGGGTAAGTGCCCACTCTTGAATTATAATGGAATTCTAAAAAAAATAATAAGGGAATTAAAATTATGATGTATTTGATAGCATTGATATCAAGGAAATTATGATGGAATTCCAAAAAATAAGGCTTAGAAGAATGACATTGTAATTATTTTTATTATAATATACTTTTGTTATTAAAATATATGTACTTGAACTTATTGAGTGCCAACCTTCATTGTAATTTATGTAGCTGCATTTCTAACAGCACTTAACCTTACTTTAAGGCAGGTACCACCAAGGGTGCCACGCTTCTCGATACAAGTGGTCTTGAGACCAAGCTGAGTAGCTTTAATGGCAGCGACATAGCTGTCGGGGCCACCACCAACGACAACGATGCCGTTTTCGTCAGATCCTGAAGCCAATCCCTTGGAGAAAGAAGCTAGGTAAGCCTCCCTGTCACACGATTGAACTTGATTGGAAACGAAACCCTAGAAAGAGGAGGAAGATGGGAGAGGATAAATTTATATTTAGCGAGATTGAGAGAGTCTATAGAGAGTGAACTAAGAGAATGGGAGAATGAGAAATAAAGCTAAATAAAATAACGCTGGTTTCACGTCGTGAATATATATTCAGGACGCCACAATTGATTCTTTCTGGAGTCCTAATATTTATTCAAGACGCCAAAAATTTTCTTTTGGAGTCCTAAATTATTATTTAGGAATGCCTAAAATTTCCTTTTGGAGTCCTAAATTATTATTTAGGACGCCTAAAATTCTAAGGCACCAAAAAATTTCTAAAAATGCGTCAAATAATTAATTTTAGGAGTCTTAAAACAAGATTAGGGTGCCAAAAATTTTATTTTGGAGTCCTAATAAATTATATTTAGGATGCCTAAAATCCTAAGGCGTCAAATTTTTTTTAAAAATACATCAAATTGTGCCAAATAATTAATTTTTGGCATCCTAAAACAAGATTAGGACGTCAAAAATAAATTTGAAGCATCCTAAATAATATTTTAGGATGCCTAAGGCTAAAAAATAAGGAAATAATTACAAAAATGCCACCACGTTCATTTTTTACTTCCTTTTTTTTATTAAGGACTTTTTTGGGAAAGTAATATCCCATTCTTATAGTAGTGGATGCCTACCTTCATTAATTTCTTAGATCCGCCACTGCTCATCTATATAAATAAGTAAACACAAATTCGAATCTTGAGAATCATACTTGTTAGAAAATAAAAAAACCCATTATGCTTGAAGTTTTTAAAGAAAAACAATTGATTTCGTTTGTTGGGAGATACAAAAACCTTTTCCGCAATATGTATCTTCCCATTTTTCAAAAGCTGTATAATTTTTTTTTTCATTAGAGTATAGCATCGGAGAAATTTAAAATATTGAGTAACTAATAAATCGGTGGTACAATATTGTCTGTGGTATATCTTAATATTATCAATACATTTATTGGAGAATAAAAAAATTCTAATGATGACAGTGCGTCTCTAAAAAGAGGCTCCAGTCGAGTCCCCACGCACGCTACTTACTCATGTCTCTTCTCTTCAGTCCTCAGTCCTTTAGACCCTGAAAATATGGTAAGAGCTGAGGTCCAATGCCCATTGGACCCCAAGTAATGGTTAACCTTATGCTTATATAAACAATATATGTATAACAGATATTCATGATATTATAACAATAATCAATATATAAAAGCCCATAACAGAATTGTCTGGATAACGGTACACATCCACTGCATATGTTCGTTATCTCTAGTCTGCACCACCTGTGCCAAGATGGCCTATCGTGTCCTCAGCGCTAGGAAAACTTACGTCATTAACAATACTATAACCCGTGTAAAGCTGAATGTATAAACAATGATCTAAGACACCGTCTTTGTTTTTTAATACATCTATCATATATAAATCTACTATAAGCATCAGAGTTAGTGTTACAGTACGTCATGAGTGTACCTTCGTTGGTGATATCGGTACATTCGTTAGTCGGAATGTGATCACGTATATCCTATAATGGTAATATCGCATTTATTAATTCACAAATAATATCCTAGTAGATATCTTAGTCACTAATGACCTTTTTTCTCTTGGTGGAATTATTTTTCAACTTATTTCCCTTATTTGTTTTGAAAAACGCTGGTATAGAATGTTGGGCAGATTTTTCGCCTAACTTTGAAAAATCATAACTAATTCTAGAAAAATCGAAACGAGGATCCGTAAAATTCCTCGGAGTCCTTAGGATGTCTATTTTTAAGTAAAAATACTACTTGTTCCCAGATTACATGAGTCATTCCCAGTTTTATCGTTTTGAGCCTCTACCCAGAATTTTTCCAGAAATTTGCAGTCAAAATTTGAGAATTTTTATCTCACTGTACAGAGCCCAGTTTAATACGTTCTATGAATATTTGAAAATACCTATATGTCTACTTTAACCATGAATTTTCCCAGAATTTTGTAACTTCATTTTCAACATAAAATATTGGCATTTTTATCACTGAATTCTGAAATCGCTAACCGATGAAATTTTGTCAGAACTTCGTTACTTTGATTTTTCTCTTTCAAAAATTTTGCTCTATTACTTTCCTCATCATTTTTTCAAAATAAAGCCAATTTTGACCATAAAAACATGAAAATAAAATTACTGTAGAATATTTAAGATCAAGTCCTTCAAGAAGCTCCTCACTATGAATTTAAGAATTAAAACTTAAAGAACTTGCTTACCAATGCTTCAAGTCCTTCAAGAAGCTCCTCAGTCTCACTTGCTACTCTCTATATCAGATTGCTCTTGCTTGTTTGGTGTGAAGAAAAGTGAAGAACCTAAGCTCCTATTTATAGCAAATTGGAGTGGCATTTTGGTAGTTTTTTCAAACCTACTTTCTCTTGCATTTCAACCAATGGATTTAGGTTAATTATGAAACTCTAATCCTCGCCCTTCCTTCTTCAAATTCGTCCCCCCCTCTATCCTACCATATCCTCTTCCATTTTTAAAGCAAATTCTATCCAAAGTACACTTATCCTCTTCCATTGTTGACTATTAAATCACCATGTGTTTTTATTCACATAATATCTAGATATTTCCTAAAGGCTTCCTCCTTCTTGAAGCATGCATTGGTGGCCTTGCCCCCTTCATCTATTCTTCAACTTTGTGCTTTAAATTCCTAGTTACCCTAAGTGTGTTTGTAACAAGATGAAATTGGTAGTTGGTTATCAACTAGCAAAAATGCTTTTAGGGTTTAATTTGAAGTTTATTCAAGTTTTCTTCTTCAATCCACTAATCTCAAAATTATGGTTTCATTAGAGGTCTTAACCAACCTCTTACTTATTTTAAGATTAATTCCAAAACCTGAGAAAAAGATTTTGGAGATAACCTATTCCAAGGTTAAAATATGTTTGTCCATAATAAATCCTTATATTTGATCTATGATTAACATATCTCAGGATACAATTTATTTTATATAGATTTTCATTTACTTGTGTCTTGAATTAATCTCAATGGTTTTTAACTGACAACTCAATTACACACTTTTCTCTCTCCTTCACTAGGCTCACAACACTCACACACCTACACACTACACACACACACACACTCACAACTCCCCCTTCACTCTCTCTCATTATCCTCTTCCAAAGGTCATTAAGACCTTACCACAAGTACTCTTAACCCTTGCCAATTTGTCTCCCCTTTTAAAGGCTTGCATGTGCTTAATTTAAGCATGTGTGGTTTGTTTTAATTTTAAACAATTCAACTCTTCTTGCTTTTTCCTTGGTGAAACCGTGGCTCCTTCCCTTCCACACTCTTGATTTTGTGTTTTTATTGTCTCTTACAACCTATGCCCTCAACCCTCATTGGTTCATGAATTATTACTTTGATTTAGACTTTAATTACGTAATTAATTTTAGGCCTTTGGATTAAGCTTTATGAAGTTAAATCTTGGCTCTTCATTTGTGTAGAAAATTCCTTCTTACTATTGTAGATTTTTATGTTATATCATTGTTTAATCCCTTGCTCCTTAATAATCTATAAATTTCGCCCCTTTAAGAAAGTAGGGAGGATTAAATTATTCTTTGGCTAATTGCTTTAAACAAGGTGTTCTAAATATTATTAGACTTATTTAATTGGTTACAATATTAATTATGATCATTAGACACTACTTCTATGCTAATCTTAGTCCTTCACTAGCCATTGGTTCTTAATTAAGGTAATACATCCTTAATTATGTCTTTAACATATGCTACTAAATTAATTATGAATATTTATGAAAATAATTCAATTAACGTAGATTGAATTATCTACTAATTGTTGGCAATTTTCACTAATTGGTTTAATTATTTTCTCACAACTTTTTGGCTTTTCATGGTCATTTATGCACCATGTATTAATTTAATAATTATCGGGGAATTTATGATCCCTAAATGAAAATTAGAAAATTGGATTTTTGCCTCTTTAAATTCCAAGGAAAATTTACCCAAGAAGACAAATAAATAAAACACTAAAATTAGAGACAACATATTCTCCTAATTTAATAAGTATTATTTGCCAAAATATGACATTAATAAGTGAGATTTTAAGAGTATTACACAGTAAGTCTTAAAAAAAAAACTATTGATTTCATGATATAATATATTTTTGTTTAAAATAATTTTTTCACATAATATTCTTTATTAACTATAAAATTTCTAACTAATATTTTTTAGGCTAAAGTATATGTTTGGTCCTTGATGTTTGCCTCTGGCATCATTTTAGTCTCTTAAGTTTGTAAAGTACACATTTGGTCCCTTCATGTTAACACGTTAGTCTGACTTAACAAAAAATACTAACTCAACAATTTTAAGTGATAATTATTCAATTAAATGATGATCAAGATGCTTATATGTTAGTATTTTAATAAATTAATATTTTGAATTATATTAATTAAAAAAATATATATTAAATCTTCAAAAACTGTAAAAAACCTTAAAATAGTCTATGAAGAATAAATATTTTTCAATTAATAGGATTTAAAATATTAATTTATTAAAATACCAATATATAAACATGCTTAGTCAACATTTAGTTGTACAATCATCACTTAAAATTGTTGAGTCAGTATTTTCAGTTAAATCAGTTATACAATCATCACTTGAGTATTGACTCAGTTTGAAAAACTTGAGTGCTCTTTGTAAGTCCAATACTCAAGTATGCAAACCCAATACTCGAGTATGCACACTGGACAAAAACTTGATTGTTCTCTGTGACTCCAATACTCGAGTATTGCTTCCAATACTTGAGTATTGCTTTGTAAAATGCATTTGAGCGATCCACTGTCAACTCAATACTCGAGTATACAATCCTATACTCGAGTTTCCAATTGACAGATGATTTTTAGCAAATTTGGAAATTTCAAAACATGTTTACAATTGTTGATTATCATCAAAACACATAGAGAACTAACATTCCCTTTTTTCGGTGAAATAGATTTTCCTTTAATTTTATTAATAAGCGCTAAAATTGACACAACCCTTCTAAATTCCTACTAGAATTTTTTCTCATGACGTCTTATTATGAGCCCACTACCAAGAAAAAAAGGCGCATTATTTTCTTGATCTTTGATGGGCACAAAATTTATATACTCAGTGAGTGTATGGCCGTATTAAGCAATAAAGTGATAAAAAAAAATATTGTTCTCTTGGGGACTTTATCCAACTAGTGATTACATGTTACCTCGTAAATCATGAAAATATTTTTTTCGGTACCAGTCAGTACCCTGAAATATTTTATTCATTTTAAAAATTTATTTTAAGATATTAAAAAAATATTTTAGGGTAACAATGGATCTTAAAAAAATATTTTTGGGTACTGGCGGGCATTTTAAAAATTTATTTTAGGATATTAAAAAATATTTTAGGGCAACAATGGATCTTAAAAAAATATTTCAGGGTACTGACAGGTACTAAAAAGATACTTAATACTAACTGGTACTAAAAAGATATTTTTCTTGGTCTTAAAAATTTATTTTAGGATCTTAACAAAATATTTTAGGGTACCAACTGATCTTGAAAAATATTTCAGGGTACTAAAAAGATACTTAATACTGACTGGTACTAAAAAGATACTTCTCTTGGCCTTAAAAATTTATTTTAGGATCTTAAAAAACTATTTCAGGGTACCAACTGATCTTGAAAAAATATTTCAGAGTATTAACTATTATTAAAAATATACTTAATTAGAGATACTGAAAAAATATTTCCTGATAATGAAAAAAAAATGGAATATTGAAAAAATATTCCAGGATAATAACTAATCTTGAAAAAATATTTTAGAGTACAGTATCTTAGGGATACTGATTGATTACGAAAAAATAATAATGATGGCATGGAAGAGAGAAAAAGCTGAAAAAAAGTTGATTTTCACAAAACCTAGGTCTTGGCCTCAAAACCTAGGTTTTGATACAGAATAGCTTTTGGGGGGAAAAAAAGGGGTGTTTGGTATTTGGTAAGATTATGACAAAACCTAGGTTTTGATGCTAGGAAAAAATAGGGGTGTTTGACAAATTTTTGTCAAAACCTAGATTTTGGGCAAAATAGCTTCTGGATAATTTTGGGGTGTTTGAAAATTTTTCTCAAAACCTAGGTTTTGAAGTTATCCAAACACTATTAAAAATCTAAAACAATTCTCCAAAATTCATTTTTACCTCGTAGATTGTGAAAATCATCTTCAAAAGTCATTTTTACCTCATAAATTGTGAAAATCATTTTCCAAAAGTTACACCCAAACGGGCTAAAGTCCGTTGTATAATGGTTTCTCTATTGTGTTTTTTGTTTTCTTATGCAAGTTGCAGGTTCCCAATTGTACATAAATTGCTTTTGTGCTCATATATCCTATGAAGTTATCGCATCTGGTTTCTGCTTCCAAGTTGATGATGCTGGGTACTGGGATATCTTCAAACATCAAACAAGATGTAGATGCCACGAATTACTGAAAATCTAGTGGTTTTGTGGTGGCGTGCTTTTTCATGTTGCGAAATGTTAGTCTGTGTCAGCTTCAACTCTCCTTGGCTCGATGTTCTTCACTCAAGTTTGGTGTGATGATGCCCACAAAGATTAATCTAGTTGATAAGAAGATTGACTTATAATAATAAGATTGTGAGTTCAAATCTTATCAGTGTGAGGATTGTAACATCCTAATTTTCTAAATGTGATTTTGAAAAGGATTTGATCAGAGTTTAAAATAGTTTAATCAGAGTAGAGCATCGGAATAATTTAAAAGAGCGAGTATCTGATAAACATTCCCTGTTGTTGAGTCTGGATACTTATACAGTGATACAATTATCCGAATACAGTACATTAATAGAGGTTCAAGAGAAAAAGTCCTCCGCCCGTGTCCTCACGTGTGCTGCTTATCCTTGTTCTTGGTCCTGGTTGCTCCAGAATCTGAGGCTATGGTAAGGGCTGAGGTTCAATTCCCATTGAACCTCAGGTAATGGTTAACCTCATGCTTATGTATCAGTTATATATGACAGATATTCATGATAAAACAGCAATATTCACATACAATATTCACATATTTAAGATAATAATAGAACATAGCCACACTATTCACTAGTGACATGATGGCCTATCGTGTCCTCAGCGCTAGGAAAACTCAACGGCGTTATCATGACTATAACCCTATAAAGCTGTATGTGTATGAATAATTTTTAAAACAGAGTCATAGTCTATGAACATATCTATCACATACAAGTGTACAATAAGTATCAGAGTTAGTGTTACAGTACGCGTCCGTACCTTAGTTGACAATATCGGTACGTTGCCGGTCGGACGGTGGTCACGGTTATCCTATAATGGTAATATCGCATTTATTAATTTACTAATAATATTTTAATAGATATTTTAGTAATAAATGACTATTTCCCCTTAGTGGAATTATTTTTCAGCATATTTTCCTTATTTTTGAAGAAAAAAAAACGCTGGTGCAGCATTTCTGGACAGATTTTTTGCCTAACTTTGAAAAATCATAACTAATTCTAGAAAAATCTAAACGAGGATCCGTAAAATTCCTTGGAATCCTTAGGATATCTACTTTCAATTAAAAATAATCACCTTTGCCCAGATCTCAGGAAATACTCCCAGTTTTTAAGTTTTGATCTTCTTCCCAGAATTTTTCCAGAAATTCGTAGCCTAACTTTGAGAATTTTTATCTCACTGTACAAAACTCATTAATTAACATGTTCTTAGCAGATTTGAAAATCCCTATATTTCTAATTTAATCATGAAGTTTCCTAGAATTTTCCAACCACGTTTTCAACATAAAATATTGGCATTTTCATCACTGATTCAGCAATTACTTAACCGATGAAATTTTGCCAGAACTTCGTTACTTTGATATTTCTCTAGATAGAACCATGTGTGTTTAAAGAGTCTAGCTTTCTCTTGAAGTCTTTGTTTTGCATTCCACTAGATAGAACCACTAAATAAAAATATATTTGGGGATCCTAATGAAGTTTTATTCAAATTTCCTCTTTGGTTTTGAAATCTTGAAGTTCTTAGCTTTATTTAGAGACCATAAAAACCCATTTTCTTAATTGGTATCAATCTTCAAAAGTTGAGGAAATGACTTTGGTTATACTCATTCTCAAGCTTAAATTATGCTTGTTAATAATCACTACTTATATTTGATCTATGATTAATGGATTTCAAGATACAATTTAGTTTGTATAGATTTCCATTTGCTTATATCTAGAGTTAATTTCCATGGATGAATTTAATTGTTGAATGCTTAATTTTCCTATTGGCTAATACCTTGACTTTTCTCTCCTTCTTCATACTACACACACACACATGCACAACAATTGTATGCACAATGTTAGATATGATTAGTTTTGATGATGTCTAATATAGATGCCTTTATAAGAGAAAAAAGTTTTGATGATATATTTGTTAGGATTCGTACACGCAGCGGATTAAAAATTTCTTACGAATCCTTCCGAAGGATCACTCAACGACGTTTATATCAGAGTTAAGGAAATCGAATCATACCTTGTGTTGAACTAGTCCGCGTTCCGTTCCTTTGATCAGGTGGGCTACCTTCTCGAACAACACGTCCACGTCTCGTTCCTTTGATCAGGTGGGCGATCAACACGTACACGTCTCGTTCTTTCGATCAGCAGAAGTCGACTCTTGGATCGGCTTCCTCTACTGGTATCCACACGAACAATCCCCAAACACGGTTGCGGCAGCGTGCTAGTGCTTCTTGTGCATCTCTCTCTCTCAAGTTGCTCTAGGGTTTCTCGTGGCTTTTTTGAATACGCTCGACTGAAAATCTCGTAGGTTTTTCTAAACCCGATAAGCGTATTATATAACCAAAATTAATCCTTTATTAATTTTAGAAATTCGGATTTTTGAATCTGGTCAACATATCAATCACACCTATCTCATAAATGTAATTGAATATATTAAAAGCCAGATTTGGAAATTCGAATTTTGAATTTAAATCAAATCTAAATTTAAAGCCTTTTGATTTAATTTATCATCATAAATTAAATCCGAGATATGATATCTATCTATTTAATTAAATCTGAGATACCATATCTCAATTTAATATTAAACAGATATACGATATCTTTATTCGAAATTAAATGAGATACAATATCTCTATTTGTTTCAGATATTTAATTTATCAAATAAATTAAATACTAAACAAATATCATATATAATATTATAATCTCAATTTATAATATATATATTAATTTCGAATTATATATATATATATATATATATATATATATATATATATATAAATCCTAGATCAAATTTAGTATTCATTTAATCTCAGATTAATCTGAGATTCAATGAACCTGGACACTTTCACCCGTGTTGGATTATTCTTGTGTGCGACCCTGCAGGCCCATATGAGATTGGCAGTGCGCCAACACTGTATCAGCCCACAAGTCGCAAGTGGCCTCTAGCAAGACATTGCAACTACCCAATTCACATGGGGATCGATGACACGATACTACCTATCATACAACCATGTCACGTCCCTTTTGTCACGCGATAATTTGGTCAAGGATGAGGCATGGATAGTGTCAACTTCCTTTTCTTGACCATTGCTTTCTCGATTCTCGAGTAGTCTAACAAGTGAAATGGAAACTCCTTTCCATCACAGTATGGCCATACATTTCTTAGACTCACTCATTGAGGGGCCCAGCATTATCTCTCTATATATGTGAGGGACAAATCCCATCTTGACCACTCACATTCCTCCGCATGAAAACCACTGATCCTGATCCTAACCTTTATCATCACCCGGTCAAAGGTGACTTTTGACTAGGTCAAAGATCAGTGACTCATCATGTAGGAATCCATGATGATCTCAGGTCATAGAGCATCGTGACGCAGTTATACATGAGATAAGCTTATGACTTAATCCATGCAGCTTTCTCATAGTGGGTCGGTCGAGCACCTTGTACTCTTACAAGTGCCCATGACTTTGACTCGTATCTCCATACCTCATCAAAGTCATACTGGTCTTATTTCATCTTCACTCCCGTGTAGATGACCGACCAGGGACATTTAGGATAATCTATAAGATTACCCAGGGATGCAGTTATCAATACGAACATGCAAACGAAAATGATAGCAAAAGAGAATACTTTAAATAACTTCAATATCCAAAGTACAATGAATTGCCCCTAGGGCATAATTTCCAACAATATTTATCTCCTACATTGACTAACTACTATGTTTAATGTAGATTAGTTCAAGTTGAATTATAGATCAAGAAGGAGATAAGAGATTATAAAAAGAAGAAATTGGAGAAAATGTCAAGTTCAAGAAGAAGAAGAACTTGCAGAGGTTATGAAGGAAGCAAGAAGTTCTCAAAGGATTTTGGGAATAGTCAAGAAGAAGAGGAAATATTGAAGAAAGTAGAACTTGCAAGAGAATAATAAGTCCAAGTTGAATGACGGAGAACGATCAACAAGAAGATCAATAAAGAAGCATTGAATTAAAGAAAGAAATTGAATCAAGAAAAGATGTGAAGTCAAATGATATGGAATGATCAAGAGAAGAGAAGAAAGAAAGAGTTGAGTTATGGAAAATCATCAAGAGAAGAAGAAAGAAAGGAAGAACTTGATGAATGGAATGAAAATATAACTATTCAAGTTATTCTATTCAAGTTAGAAGCCTTCAAGATCATATGGAAGTTGGAATGGCTCAATTTAGAGTTAAAGTTAGCAAAAATCAACTTCAGGATGAGAAAACTAGAATTTCCAAGTCAAAACTCGAGTTTCCTACTTCGCTACAGTGATTTGCTTCTCGGATAGGAGAAAACTCGAGTTTAGGACACAAAACTCGAGTTTGGAACTCAAAACTCGAGTCAGCCAACTCAAAACATTAGTTTGTAGTGTTTTCAGCAACTCTGGTGTCTCTAGAAAAGCAAAACTCGAGTTTCCAAGCACAAACTCGAGTTTAGGACTCAAAACTCAAGTTTTCAAGTCAAAACTCGAGTTTCCAGCGTTGATCAGCAACTTTGTTCTACTCTATTTCACGTTCAACACGGGCAACGTCTGGTAATTTGATGATATCTCCCAAACCAGAGATCAGATTGAGGTAAAACTAGTGGCATATGAAACTACACTCCCAATGCGTCATTTTGATATAAAATTCAAACTCAAAGGAGTTCAGATCAAGGAGATATGATTTTTACAATTTTCCACAAGAATCAACGTCACAGTCTAGACCCACCTTCGGTATTTTGGGTGTATCTCACAAACGACAAATCCGATTAAGCTGAAATTAGTGTCATATGAAAGTAGACTCATAGAGCTTTCCAACAAGAGTTGAATGGACTAAAACGGAGCTTGGACCAGGGAGATATGGCCCTCGAAATTTGACAGTCAGTCCAAGAAGTTGCGAAAACACTCAACAAAGTCAAAACTCGAGTTTGTAAGTACAAAACTCGAGTTTTCGGGTTACAGAGAGCAACGAACTTCAGAATATCTTCCAAACTCGAGTTTCTAAGTACAAAACTCGAGTTTTACTCAAGCAGAGAGAAATTCAACACTCGACAACCAAAGGAAAACTCGAGTTTTCAAGTGCAAACTCGAGTTTTCATCTGAGCTTCAGAAAATCAGCGTTTCAAAAATTCGGATTCTTCTTATAAACATCCAGATGATTACCCAAATGATTTATAACACTTCTTAACATCATTTATATCATTTGTGTACATGTTTCAGATGATCAAAGGCTGTTAAACTGAAGATCAAAGGGAAAGTAAATGCTGATGTCATAGCTGGTTCAAAAAATGAAGTTCTAACGGCTAGTTCCATCTGAGTCTAATGGCTATATTTCTTTATCCAACAGTCACTGAATCTTCTCAACGGTCATATATTGATCTCTACCTATAAATAGAAGACAGATTCAAGTAGAAAAACGTAGAGAAACAAACTAACACTTCCAACATGCTGAAACTCTGCTCTCACACCATTTGCACTCTGTTTTTCCATGTTTAGATAGCTTAGAGAGTGAAGTAATTTGTATTGCTCTTCAGTGTTTATTCATTCACTTCTAAGAGAGAAGATTTATTGTAATCATTATATTCTTCTGAGAGTTACTCAAGATTGGGTGATCTTGAGTGGGAAACACATTGTGTTGATTACAACTTGTAAGGGGGAGTGAATCCTAGTGAGAGGATTACTTCGAGTACAGAGTGTGTAATCAAACGGTGTGTTGATTACGGTTTGTAAGGGGGAGTGAATCCTAGTGAGAGGGTTACTTCAGTTACAGAACTTGTAATCAAGTTGAAAGAAGATAGTGAATTGAAAATCCCAAGTGAGGCTTGGGGACTGGACGTAGGTCAAGGATTGGGCCGAACCAGTATAAATCAGTTTGCACATTCTCTTCCCTTATCTCTTACATTTCCAGCATATATGGTTGAATGTGTATACATATTTAAATGTCTGATTATTGCTTTGTAAACCGATTTCAGTGAGTTACGAAAAGATTTTCAAAGTTCGTAAATTTTTATACTTCACCCAATTCATCCCCCCTCTTGGGTGATAGCCAGTTCTTACACACAACAATTGTATTCACAACAATTGTACATCCTATCCTCTTCCAATTGCCCCAAAGTCTTCAAGCCTTAATGTTAGAGTATTGACTCATCCTTGCATAGGGTTGTGACTCATTCATGCATAGGTTTATGACTCATTCTTGCATGTGTAGATTACTATGCAATTACCCACTTTTACTCTTCCCGTTTTACTCTTCAAAACCGTCCCTCGCCCCCTAAATTTATTTTTAATTTTTTTTCTTATTTTATAATATTAGAAGAAAATCTTTCATTGCTTAATTTTGGTTCACATGGATTCCACTTTATGAAATTGATTTTAGAACCCTTAGATTAGCTTTATGAGGTTTAATCTTGGCCTTTGATTTTAGTTGAGATTATTGACTTTTCAAGGCTTGATTAAAGTTTAATTAACATCTTAATCAAAAGCCTAATTGTCTCTTGATTATTGCATAATTGGTGTTTAGGGTAATTTATGACCATTGGTAATCCACTTTATGCTAATCTCAACCCCTTATTGGTCTTTGATTTTTAATTAGCTTAATACATCTCTAATTTATTAATGTTAATTGTAAATCATTCTATTTGTGTTAATCTAATTGCCCATTAATTGTTGGTCATTGTCCTTTTAATTGTTCAAGTGTTTTGATAATTCTTTATGGCCTCTTATGAGCTAAATATGAACTTAGGTATTAGTTTGATATTTATAGGGCCTTAGAAAATTTAGTTTTTTAATAAATTATGAAAATTGAGGCTTAAGTCTTTATTAATTAATCCCTTGATTAATTATGAGAATTTACACAATTATTTAGGTTAGTGAAAACCTAATTGTTTACTAATTCTTATTAATTTCTCCTATTTGTTTAAGTATTTTCATAACACTTCCTTGCTCTTTTTTATCATATAAGAACCATAATTTAATATGGCAATTATTTGTATTTTTATGATATTTTATGATTCCTAACAAAATTTAGAAAGTAAAACATTGGCTATCCTAAGGAAAATTTTCCTAGATAATAAAATAAATATAACACAAAATTTGAGACCACATATTCACCTATTTTAAATAGGTGTCATTTATCAAATATTGTATTTATGAGAAATAATAATTTTTGGGGTATTACAAGGATTTTATTGGTGAATGACCTGTAAGTACCTCTATAATATATAGCTCTAAGTCTGGAAACAAGCACTGACCCTGAAGAGCCTCATTACTCAACTCATGACCTAGACTTTTTAATATATATATATATACACACACACACATATATAAAATCCTTAAGATGAGCTTTGGCCTACTTATTTTCAGCTGTCACCTTCGTAGGTTTTTGCTATGGTCTATTGTTCCTTTAGATGTGATGTTTCTTAGGCTTAATTGTTCAAGTACTTCTTCTAGTCCATGAGTGTAAGTGGGAGACCTTTCTATGTAATCTTTTACTGTTTTTATAATGAATTTGCCTATTTATCCAAAAGAGAATAACACTTTAAGGACAATTAGGGTTTGTTTGGTTCAACGAAGGGGAGGGGAGGGGAGGGGAAGGGATCAGAGGGATTTTAATATTACCTTGTTTGGATTGATCAAAAGGAAGGGGAGGGGAAGGATTTTAATGGTACCTTGTTTGGTTCGGGAGGGGAGGGGAGGGGAGGGAAATTTTTTTCACATTGACATTTTACCCTTCTGTTATAAAAGATATTTTAATATTATCATGTTTGGTTCAGAAGAGGAAAGAGAAATTATTTTCACATGGACAACTTTACTTATGTTATAAGTGATTTTTTCGAAACTTTATTAAATGTATAATAACATTTAATTATAAATAACATTTCCATACAAGTATGTCTTCAATGCTCAAACTTCATGTGAGACATACTTCTTGTTTAAACAAAGAGAGCATTCATATCGTCAAACTACCTAAGCACCAATTTTACATAGCATAAAAATCTAACACCATGCACTACAAAAAAATAGAGTTTCAGTGGCGACTTTTAATGTCTCCGTCGCTAAAAGTATTGGCATTGTCGCTGCTGAAAGTATGACTTTCGACGGCTACAATTTTTGTCGCCACTGAAAGTGATACTTTCAGTGGTGACTTTCATATGTCGCCACTGAAAGCATGTTTCAGTGGCGACTTAATGTCGCTGCTGAAAGTCTTTCTTTTAAAAAAAAATAGTTTTTTTCTTTTTTTTTTCGAATGATATTTATACAATAAGTATGTTTATTGGTGTAATTTCTTGTGAAAAAATAAATTATTTTTTTGGATTATTGTGAGATAAAGAGAGTTTGAGAGATAGTTTGTTGTGCATGAGAAAATGAGAGGAAAGAAGTGGGAAGATAGTAATATTAGTATCTTTTCTTGTTAATTTTAAAGAATGTTAGTATTCTTGCTAATTAGTATTTTATTAATTTAACATTATTTTGATCTTCATCCTTACATTTCGGCTAGGTTTTAATTGTAGTACTCTCTCCGGTTCTTATTATAAGGCATCAATTGCCTTTTTCTCTTAAACCAAGGAAGGATAATTTAGTCATTAAAAAAGTGTTCAGTGGAGAAACATTTCCATGTTTACCCCTACTTTAATGCTACAAATTTAAAAATATTAAAAATTTTATTTATCAGATTTACAATGTGTCTCTTACTTCTTATTTCTCTCTCTCCATTCCTTTTTGCACAGCAACATCAGATTTATTACTCTCTCTCTCTCACATGCCACGCTTCACAGCCTTTGCTTTCTTCTTCTCTCACCACATCTGATTCAGGATGTGCTTCTTCCACGTAGATGCCATCACAATTTTTTTGAAGATCTGATTCTCTCAATTTATATTGGCAGTGGCGCCAATTTTTTTTGTAAAAACTTTTCAGAAAAAAAGTGGCGGTGAAGTTTGTAAATGGAGCTAAATACCCAAGAAGGGGTGAATTGGGTATTTTGTAAAATCTTGCTAAAAACTCTGTTTTCTAACTATAAAAACAGAGAAGAATAAAGTGAAGGGAAGAATAGCAAGACACACAAAATTTATACTGGTTCGGTCTTAACCACTTGACCTACGTCCAGTCCCCAGCCTCACTGGGATTTCCACTATATCAAAGATTACACACTCTGCACTCAAGAAGCGATTCTCTCATTAGAATTCACTCCCCCTTACAAGTTGTAATCAATGAACCCAACCACCAAGTCCCCTGACTTGTGGTTCCTTACAATAAATGATTAACAATCAAAGAAAACTCTCTCTAAGAGTAGATGATGATAAACACTGAAGCTTATAATGTCAACAGACAAAATACAAGTGAAAACTGAAAGGTAGTTGAGAAACTTGAATGCTTGTGCGTTTTCAGATGTTGTAGTAGTTGTGAAGTCTTGAATGCCACTCTATATTTACACAGAAGACAATAAATGACTGTTGTAACTTGGATTTAAACGTTGGGAGTGTTCTGCTGAAGTTAGGTGTCACTTTGGTCATCTTCTCTCTCTTAGTTTCTGCATAATCCAGCTGGACTTTGGTTCAGAGTTGACTCTTTGCAAATTAATCCTTTGGAGAGGCTGTTGCTTGTTGTAGAAATCTTTTGTTAATGCTTTGCAACCGTGTACAGATGGATTAACCAAAAGTAAGCAAGTTTCTGGGTTGAACATTTAATGTTCTGACTTCACTTTTGCTTTTGCTCTAAACCTTCAATAATCTTTCTTTAATCTGTCTGAAACTCACTAAAAAGATAATTAAACATATCTAGAATCATTATAGATTAATTATGAAAAGCATTGAGATCAAACAAGAAGGTATAGCAGATTTGGCAAATTTGAATTTTTGTCAACGTATAGAAACCTGGAGGTTTGTTCCACAAACCTCGAGGTTTTCGTTTTCTGCAAGTGAAAAAGGTTTTGGTTTAAAAAAGCAAGCCTGGAGGTTTCAAAATAAACTTGGAGGTTTTCAGAAATGCAAAAATAAGTTTAAGTCTCTGTGTGCTAAAACCTTGAGGTTTCATGATAAACCTCGAGGTTTCACTTTAAGAAATGAAACCTTGAAAAAAACACGATAGAGGCAAACCTAGAGGTTTCATAGGAAACCTAGAGGTTTCAAAATCAGTGAAAGTTCATTTGCTCTCTGGAACTCACAAACCTCGAGGTTTGTAGCAATACTCGAGGTTTTGCTAAAATCATTTAAAATCAGAACTTTGTTTCAAAGACAAAAGCTGGAGGTTTTGGTGTAAACCTCAAGGTTTCCATAGATAGGAAAAATTGATTGCTCTCTGGATGCTAGAAACCTGGAGGTTTTAAAGAATACTCGAGGTTTTGAGTTAATTTCAAAATTCTCAGATTTGAGCCAAATCACAAACCTCGAGGTTTATGTGGGAACCTCGAGGTTTTCAATGTTATTGAAAACCATTTGCTCTCTGGATGAAGAAACCTGGAGGTTTCTTCAAATACTCGAGGTTTCACATTGTTTTTCAAAAGTCTCAGTTTGGCGTTAAGGCACAAACTTGGAGGTTTTGTTGTAAACCTTGAGGTTTTAAGGATTGGTGTGAAACTGAGTTTTCTCTGGAAGTCCAAAACCTTGAGGTTTCACATAAATTTGTGAAACCAAGTTTTTTGCAAGATAAAACACAGACCCTTGAGGCTTCCTTTGTAAGGCCAAACCTCGGGGTTTCTGAGCAAACCTCGAGGTTTGCTCTCACTCAGAATTTTCCAACACATGAGAACAAATCCTCATTCTTTGTTTACAATTATTGGCAATCATCAAAACCTTAAGAGAACCAACAAAGTTTAAAACAAAGCTCAAGAATAGAATTAAACTTTAGTAAGATAAAACGCAATGGAACCTCAAAATATTAATTGTTGAGTGAAGACATTCATTGCTCCCATGAAGGACCAAACGCAAGCATCCTTCAACTCAAACGTACTGCCATGTTGTGAAGAGGAAATGGATGAGATAATGAATTCAAATATTTGCCCAAACTCACAGAATGAAGGTGCAGCTTTGTTGGGTGATTCAAGCATGCTCTATTTTGAAGAAGCTATAACAGAGAACTTCAATCCTCACATACCTCTTGACTTGAACATAGAAGGTACGTGTGATGATGATGATGGCGATGATGTTTCACTCCCTAACTTGAATGAAATCCAAATGACCGGTGATGATGGTGTTCCCCTACCAGAGTTGAATGAAGTTCCAATGGAGTTTGAGGAGGAACAGAGCACATATACAAAGATAACTGAACGTAGCAGAGACTACTCTAAACTTCACCGAGAGGTATGACAATTTACTGCCTACTGATATGAAACACTTTTGCTTGTGACGCCAATTAAAAAAAAGACGTTTGCTTTCTGGGAGTATATATAAGACGTTCACTTTTGCAAGACCAGTTTGCTGATATGATGTTTCACTTTGCTTTATTAAAGGTGTATTTTTTGCTTTTTTTTTAACACTAATTATACTCCTGGGATATTACGTTTCACTTTGCTTTATATAAGACATTCACTTTTGCTAGCATGTTTTTTTTTTTAAATGAAAGGAATATTACTTTTGCTCGCACGTTTGCTGATATGAGTAATACCTTTGCTTTATTAAAGGGGTGGTTTTTGTATAAGACGTACTTCCTGGGAGTATATATGTTAAGTTTTAATTAAAGTTAGGGAATTATTAGTTTGTGCATAATTGTAAGGAAAAAAAAGTTGAATTGTTCATGATTTTGTGCTAGTTTGAGTCTAAACATGTTTGTGTTAATTGTCATGATCATGTGTTTCATAAACAATCATGTCATACATGTATTTGTGTTATTAATGGGACAGGAGAACATGGAAATGGAAATTCAAGTCCACCACTATGCAGAAAATTTTTAACTAATGAAGAACAAAAAAGCATAGGCCATATTTTGGTGAACTCAATAAGAGATGGGATGCTAATGCCGGGTACAACAAAGAAGCTAGCTTTAATGTATTGTGTTTCCAGAAGAGTTATTCAATGAATTTGGCAACAAGTTAAGGAAACAAGAGAAGCATCTCATAGGAAGAATAAAAATTGTTGACGTAAGAGAGTTCAATTCGACGAGGAACACTTACATGAGGTCCCTCTTCGGTAGAGGACCACATTGAGATCTCTATCATTTGCATTGAATATCAACAAAACTTCCCTTGTGAGATTGATGAAGGCCAATGTTATATGATGGCACACCAATACGCTAAGGCCCCTCTTAACAAAAGAAAACATGGTTGCTCGATTGCGGTTTTGCTTATCAATGCTTGAAGATCATAGCATACCGAATTCTCCAACATTTAAATCTATGCATAACATAATACATATTGATGAGAAATGGTTCTACATGACAAAAAAGAAGGAGAACCATTACTTGGGAGCTAGTGAGGAAGACCCACATCAGACATGCAAAAATAAGAACTTCATTACTAAAGTTATGTTCTTGGTTGCTCTGGCAAGACCTAGATTTAACAACGAAGGTAATGAAACCTTTTTAGGTAAGATTGGAGTTTTTCCTCTTGTGACTTATGAGCACACTAAGAGAAGGAGTATTAATAGAGAGGCAGGCACTTTGGTAGCAAAGCCAATTTCTTCAATTAACAAAGAAGTTTGCAGAAATTTTCTTTGCAACTTGGTGTTACCGGCAATAAAAGCCAAATGGCCAAGGGATATAATAGGGGAAAGCATTATCATACAACAAGATAATGCTACATGTCATGTAAATGATAATGATGAAGAACTTCGTCGGGCTGCTTGTGAGAGTGGATTTGACATTCATGTGATGTCTCAACCTCCAAACTCTCCTGATTTAAATGTGCTAGATCTTGGTTATTTTAATGCAATTCAAGCACTACAACACAAAGAAACACCCAAGACTATTGATGATCTCATTAGTGCTATGAAGAAGTCTTATGACAATCTCTCATCATTTGAAACAAATAAAATCTTCTTAACTTTACAAGCTACTATGGTAGAAGTTATTAAGGTTAGAGGGTCAAATAAATATAAACTCCCACATTGGTACAAAAATGTGCTACAAAGAGAAGGGGGCTCCCAAGTCAATTGCAGTGTGATGAATCTATAGTAGAGGCTGTGTTAGCACACTTAAGAGAAGTCGATACGTGATTGTAGTAGGAAATGAAAGTTCTGTAAATGGAGCTGAATACCCAAGAGGGGGGATGAATTGGGTATTCTCAAAATTTTTGGTAAAATACTCTGTTTTTGTGCAATGAAAACAGGGGTTGACAGAGATAAGGAAGAGAAAGCTTGGACACAAGAATTTATACTGGTTCGGTCATATCAACTTGACCTACATCCAGCCCCAGACACTCTGGGATTTTCCACTATATCAATGATTACACACTCTGCACTCAAAAAGTGATTCTCTTACTAGAACTCACTCCCCCTTACAAGTTGTAATCAATGATCCCAATCACCAAGTCCCCTGACTTGTGGTTCCTTACAATGAATGATTAACAATCAAAGAAAACTCTCTCTAAGAGTAGATGATGATAAACACTGAAGCTTATAATGTCAAAAGACAAGATACAAATGAAAACTGAGAGGTAGTTGAGAGACTTGAATGCTTGTGCGTTTTCAGATGTTGTGTATGTTGGAAAGACTTGAATGCTCTTCAATTTATACTCAGAGATCATTAAATGACCATTGCTTTCCAAATAGATCCGTTGGAGAAGTTGTCCAAGTGTTCTGAAGTGGTTTTGGGACTTTCTCTCTCTTGATTACTCTTAATCCAGCTGGCTAAATGATCAGAGTTGACTCTCTATGAATTAATCCGTTGGAGAAGAGTTTACTTGTTGTAGTAAACATTCTTTAATGCTTTGTAGAAGTGTTCAGTTGGATTGGATGAAAGAATGCAACTTTTCTGGACTGCATTTATTGTGCTGACATGCTTTTTTGCTTTTGCTGAGATCTTCAATAAACTTTCGTTAATCTGTCTAAAAACTCATCAAGAAAGTGGTTAAATATATCTAAGAACATAGAGGATTAATACTGGAAAGTATTAGGATCAAACAAGACAGATTTATGAAATCACGAAATTCAAATTTCAAACTCAGCACAGAAACTTCGAGGTTTGTTCATCAAACCTCGAGTTTTGGACTTAGCATGTGAAAATGATTTTATGTCCAAAACATCAAAACTTGAGGTTTCTAAACAAAACTGGAGGTTTTCAAAACTTTGAAATGCTTGTTGCTCTCTGCCTGGGAAAACCTCGAGATTTCATTATAAACCTCGATTTTTCTCTTATGTATGAAAGTTCTGAAAAACTCTATTAGATGTAAAACCTTGAGGTTTCATTTGAAACCTCGAGTTTTTAACTCAGTGAAAAACTCGTTTGCTCTCTGTCTTGTAAAACCTCGAGTTTTCTTCACAATACTCGAGTTTTGTTCAAATATAAAAGCTTTGATATTTTGTGCCAAGACAGAAACCTCGAGGTTTCAAAACCAAACTCGAGGTTTTGAAACCTTAGAAAATTTAGTTCCTCTCTGCCTGGACAAAACTCGAGGTTTATCCCTAAACCTCAAGTTTTCACACTTTGTTAAAACTTAGAGACTTTTGTCAAAAGACCAAAACTGGAGGTTTTTCAGTAAAACTGGAGGTATTGAGACTTGATTAAAATCTAAGTTTTCTGTCTTAGACAAAACCTCGAGGTTTTTCACTAAACCTTGAGTTTTCTCAAAACTTGTGGAAAAATGAAGTTTCAAAACAGATTCCAAAACTTGAGGTTTTAAATGAAAACTGGAGGTTTTGAAAGGTTCAAAAACTAAGAGACTCTCTGTATAACAAAACCTCGAGGCTTTCCTAGAAACCTCGAGTTTTTCAATTTCTCAGAAAAAGTTGAGAAGTCTCTGTGTATGTAAACCTCGATTTTTCCTCAATTTCAGAAGGCTTGAGTTTTTCCTTGTGAAGCCAAACCTCGAGGTTTCACTGCAAACCTCGAGTTTTGCATTCATAGTGAGTTTTTCATAGTTGACAGTAAATCTTCAAGCATTGTTTACAATTATTGGCAATCATCAAAACCCTTAGAGAACTAACATTCTCCCCCTTTTTGATGATGACAATACTTGTAAAACAAATGTCTTTGAGAATTTGAGAAAGACTTCAATTAAGATTAAGAATACAGTGTGAAGGCTTTGCATTTAGAAAAGCATAGCATGAATATCAGAGTGAAAAACAACAGAAACTTACAGAACATATAGTTCATACCAAATTGTATTTTCATATATAAAGTGACAGCGTACAGGACCACAAAGTGAAAATACAATGCATACCCAAAAACTCAAATTTTATCCTACTACCCAAAATACAATGAAGGCTTTGCATTCATAGTGAGTTTTTCATAGTTGACAACAAAACTTCAAGCATTGTTTACAATTATTGGCAATCATCAAAACCCTTAGAGAACTAACAAGTTCAACTTTTTCTTAAAGCCTTATGCTATCTTACCATTTGCAATTACGCTTTTTATTAAGCATTCTTAGGAGAAGTTAATGTTTATGGTGCCTTAATTGATTGGCTTCAAACTTGATGTTGGCTTGTTTTAATTTGTTTTAAGAAACTCTATTTAATCTACATTTCATTGTTATTACGTTCTAATAGCAGCAATTCACGGTTATTATCATCATCTACATTTGTAGCAAATCTTTCTAGTACTTACTTAGCTGCAACAGTTTATTTATTAAATATATATGGAAGGTAGCTAAATTCTAAATAATTCAAATAGTGAAAATGCATATCATCTCATTGCATTACGTGGTCACTTCAACAAAAGGGGGAGGGGGCAAGACAACCAGCACAAAAAATACATCATCATGTACCAGAAACCATTTATCCCATTCTTAATTCCAACAAAGACTTACATTCAATAAAAGTCAGGAAAAAAAAGTTTTAACATGGACCTTATGAATTGCTTGCGCTCCTTTTCTGTATCACCATCCTCATCACATTCATCATCTGGAAATTTGTTAAGGTCAAATTGAGAGTGCTCTTTCCTATCCAAAATGGCTTCACTAGAACTATCAGCCAGGTTCGTCATCTTCTTCGACTCCACTTCCTCTTCCTTTGGTAACTGGTTTAAGTCAAATGATGGATGGGTCCGATGCTCTTCACGCTCAAGAGAGTTTTCCACAACCAAATTAAGCTAGTCGCCATTATAGTCAAAACCTTCAGCTTTTTCTTCCTTTGTTTTTGGAGAAAGCAGAGGTTTAGTAGTACGATCATCAAGTTCCCCATCACAGTCAAAACCTTCATCTTTTTCCTCCTCTGTTTTTTGAGTAAGCAGAGATTTCGCAGTTCGTTGATGAAGTTCACCATTTTCCATCGTAAAAATCAGATGAGCAATGAGTACAAAGGGAGAAATGGCTGAGAAGAGGGGGGGGGAAAAGGAAGGCAAGACGCACGTACAGTCAACACCATCGGAGGAATAGGAGTATGTTGGGAGCCAAAACATCCGAGAAAGAGAAATGAAAAGTTTTTTTTGGGGGAGAGAGAAATGAAAAATTAATTTTGAAGGAGAGAGAAACATGGCCATTGGATATTTGGATGAAAAAGTCAATCAAAAATGTTACTGCACGTATGAGCAGCGGAGTAATGCATATTGGGGAGTGAGAAACATAGCCATTGGATGTAAAATATTTAAAGTGCATCTGATGATAATTCACTTTTTGAGGTGCATTAAAAATAAGGGTAGAATGGGGAAATCTCAGGTTTAGTGGCAGTTGGTGCCTTATAATGAGGACCAAAATATGTGGGCAGTTGGTGCCTTATAATAAGGACTGGAGAGAGTAATTTATATGCAAAAAAAAAAAAAAGAAGAAGAAACTTTCAATGGTGACAATTGTTGCCACTGAAAGAGGAATCAGTGGCGACAAAACTATCACCACTGAAAGAAGTATCAGCAGCGACCTTCTAGTCGCTGCTAAAACAAGAATTAGCAGCGACATTTTAGTCACCGCTGAAAGAGGAATCAACGGTGACAAAACCGTCGCCGCTGAAAGTTTTTTTTTTTTTTTTTTTGTAGTGCTGGTACCGATCTAGATTATAGAGCTCCACACCTTATTCCCCACTGACCATCCACCTCCTCCAGCCACTTTCGCAACAAGTTTTTGTCTCAAAACTTAACTAATTTGAATAAACAATCTCACTTGATTCCAAAAAATATGAATAATCAAGTCAATAACACTATATATTTTATTTGAAAGAATGATATGCTTACAATAAATATTAGATAACGATAGACTCTGATTTGCCAAAACACTACCAAGCTACACGAGCATAAAAAAATCATAAACCAAATAAATGTTTTATGACTTGATTATTATTAGTGAAGGGAAAAAAGTATCTAAATCAAAGTCCCTACTTGGTTATCTCTTTGCACATACTCAAAATCCATTACTTTTCTCAGATTGCTTCTTATACTTAATTATCCAAAAACATTCGCATATGCTTTCCCTCCACCTATAAAGATTAAAACATATTTCCCCTCCAAATTCCGTCTACTTCTCGGACGCACTCTCAGCACTAGGGTTCATGTTTTCTCATTTGAATTAATCCTCACTCTCCTTCTCCGTTTGAGTATTATCAGAAACTCCTCTCCTCAAAGAAGCAATGAATTCTCTTCTTTCTCTCTCCAAATAAAAAAATAAGACTTTTTTCTTGGAGGCGAGACACGCCGCGTTTTATCCTTTTGCCTCCTCCCATGTCTCTTGATATTATTATTTTTATAAGCTTGAAGGTTCGCTGTTGTTGGCCCTCTTGACTGTATACATTTACGAGGCTGATTTTGAGGAAAAACCAGTTCATATTTTTTGCTCGGAGATTTCTGGGTTGGAAGCTAATCGCGGAACAAGGCATAGCAATTGCAGCTTACTTTGGAATCTTTTATGAGTTTTGTGGGTTTTCCAGATATTGCTCAATAAAGCAGCAGCGATTCTTGTAGAATGCCCTCTGGTGTAATCTCAGATTAAGGTATACCGTTTAGTTTTTGCAAGTCCCTTTATTATACGGATTTGTTTCGGGGTAGCTGTGATTATGGATTGTGAAATTTATCTTGTATATTCATTGTCAGACCCAATTGGAACGCCATGAGAATACACTGCTCAGGCAAGAGAATGACAAGCTTAGAGCTGAGACGAGGGACGAGCAGAACGAATTCACACGGTGGATTCAAAGGCAAGACGAAGAGTTGGTCTTGTTGTTGTCTGAGATGGAGAGCAAGAGGAGGGAGAGAGACCAAAAATCAAGAATGTCTTTCCTATTCAAAGGAGTTTGTGTATTTTCATAATAAGGGAAAAAGACCAAGGGCATCTTAGTCCTCACACACAACAATTTCTATAATCTCTTCAAATCCGTCCGATTTGGGGGTGATGTTTTTGAGGGAAGAAGGGGGAAAATTTGAAAAAATTTCTCCTCCCTTCCTAAAAAATATGATCAGTCAAACGAGGGGAGGCGACAAAAATCCTTCCATCCTCCTCCCCTCCCATCCAATCCTCTCAAACCAAACACACCCTTAATGATTTATGACTAACACTTTTTTTTTTTGGGTCGAATATTTATGACTAACACATAGGCATGTTTATGCACAATCTACAAAAAAAGGCTTGATTAATCATTAGGGTATAGGGAATATTCTCTCATTAACTAGTTTATTGGTGGAAATGATCTGAGATGCTGTATGCGCACAAAATTTTCAATGTAGTAAAACAATGTATTTTTAAAATCTTTCTCACCAATAAAATCTTTAATGAGGGACTTTAATAAGAAGAGTCCGGAACTTTGGTGTAACTAATTATTTTCAACAAATTAAAGGTAATTAATTAAGTAAGGGGTACACAAAGCTCTTCATACTGTTGAGTTCCTTCCCTAGGTGTATGTCGACCTAATCCTGCTTAAGATATAACCTCCATAAGCATATATGACAATGGTACAAAATTCTATAAAGCTCGATGTCTTTACGAGTTTGTATCTTAGAAGCCCAATAATCCTTATCTTTTTAACAATACAATACATTAATTATACCAAATGAACAATAATCATGCCTATAGGAGTGTGTTCAACAGCAGGAGAGAACATCTTCACTTTCTTTACTCTCCACTCCTTATCTTTACATATCAACTTTGAGGGCTTAAAAGTTTACTCAGAATTGTAAATGATTAAAATAAAAATATTGTATACATAATTGTTTATATTAAATTTTAACGGTTTTAAACAGTTCAATATTGATATAGAACAAATAAAAACAAAAATATTCTAAAGTAATTTAATTAGTATCTTTAATTTCTTAGAAAAAACTTTGTCTTATATTTAGGACCGGAAATATCATATAATTCAGAATCTCCCAAATTCCTTGACGGTTAGAAAGTGATTTTTTTTTTTCAATTTCTTTCTTTTTCCATGATGGAGCCGTGCAACAAATAATGACCCCAAATTCTTAAACATCAAGTGCCAATTAAGGGCTTACATAAAAATATTGCATCTTAAACAATTAAGTGCTTGTTTAGAACAGCTTATCATCAGCATGTTATTGCAAGTCGAGACAAAAATTACTTAAGCTTCCCGTTGTAAGTAAAAAAAGAGAGCAAACATGCATCTGTTAAGGTTATTATAGATATTTACGTGGCTCTCACACCATATAGTTAATAGACATTTGCTTCATTTTAATGGTAGAGATATTGCAATTTTCCTGAAATTTTTGAAAGTAAAATTGTACTACTTGATAGCTTAGGATGCCCAGTATACTCTTGTGGAGATAGTTTAAGGATAAGAATGCCCTTTATCCCTCATAATATATACAGGGAAAACTGATTTATCAATCATGGAGCTGTTTGATTCCATTTTTATATATATATATTTTTTGTTTTTAAAAACAATAAAACTCATAAAGAAAACTATTTTCAATAAGTTGTTTTAAAATAATAAAAAATCCATAATGTTGTTTATAATAACCAAAAAATCAAAAGCCTTTTTAGGGGGTTTTTTTTTTCTTTTTTCATTTCTTATTTTATGAATCCGTTGCTTATTCACTATACACCCCACTATTGGCGTCAACAACTAGTCATCGCCATGTTACTCAAAAATATTTTTAAAAAATAACCATCCAAACAGTTTTTTAAATTTTTCTTTAAAACTTCTTTTTAAAAATAATTTTATAAAATTGTTTTGAAAAAAGAAAACAGAAAACAGAAATAAAAAGGCCCGATATTTTCCTAAGCTTTAAATGAGGTTCTTTTTTATTTTTTCTTCTCCTTTTAGGGTTAAGATGCAAATTTACTCTGAAAGTTTTTGCTGAGCAGCAATGTACCCTAAAAGTTATTTTAGGTTTAATGTTATCCTTTACTATTCAAAAATTAATGACTAATGTCCATTTGTTAACAGTTAATGTTAGTTTTTTAATAGTATGGGGGAAACATTCCCATGTTTTGAAATTTCTAGGGTAATATTGAACCTGAAAAAACTTTCGGAGCAATATTGCTCCTCAACAAAAATTTTAAAGACAAATTTACACATTAACCGTTATTTTTATTAGATCTAGTATTTTTACTCTTTACTTTGTTTGCCCCTAATGTTAAAAACCTTTTAATATGGGTTAACGACGTTAAAAAAAGAAGAAAAAAAAAAAGTCCATTAGACACCGTTGAAGTGGCAGATGAGTTGACAGATTTTTACAATTGCATCTGACTGAGCTTCCAAGTGTAAAACTTAAAGCCACATGATGAAAATAATTTCTTCTCTTTCTCTCCCCTCTCTTTCTCCTTCTCCCTCTTGACAATCTCCTCCGTCACGAGGCCAAGCTTCGACTCTCCAACCTTAACAATGCCTTTTCAAACTAGAACCTTTGTAATCCTACCCCTACCACTGTTGTAGCGGTTAGAAACAGTTGTTAATGTCATTTTTGTAGTGCAACAAGGTATCAGGGTTTCATATGGTAATTAAACACTTTTTTAACCCTAGGAATTATAATATATTCAATTCTTAAATATGCAATTCATCAACCAACAGCTTGTTGGTTGACAAAGTGGTCTCATCTCCTTAAAGAGAATAATATAAGTTCGAATTCTAGAAATACACTTTTTGAAAGGGCTTTAGGCTAAACGCTCCTTGCCTGATAGAGATTAGTTTCAAATCCAAAATAATTGTGAAATATGACAATTTTTATATTATTTTATTGGTTTTCACAGGCTAAATACTCATGCTGTGATGAAGCCATTTATGAGAGCAATACAAATGCAACTCAGTCAACTTCACCCAATTCATAAACTTCTTCATCCTCATTTTCATGACACCTTGTTTATCAATGCACTTGGTCACCAAAACTTGATCTCTACAGAAGGAATCATAGAGGACTCATTCTTGCCTGGGAAATATTCCATGGAGATGTTGTGAGTGATAAATCAGTAATCTGAATTATATTCAACTGAACCAATTGTACACATATATACACACATGGAAAGATAATAAACTATCAAAGAAAATGGAGACTTTTGCTTAGTGTGTTAGGTAGACAGCTGAGTGTGTTAGGTTGTCTGGTAATTTTCATAATTGAGATTCCTTCTTTTAGGTAGTGGAGATGACAGCTCACTGGAGAGAATAACTAATTATTCTACACTCCCCCTCAAGTTGGACGGTAGATGTAAATCAAGTTCAACTTGCCAATCAGGTATTCGAATCCATCCTTAGGTAGTCCTTTGGTAAGGATGTCTGCAGTCTGTTCCTTAGACGGTATATATCTTAGATCAACAATACCCTTATCAACCTTTTCTCTTATGAAGTGTCTATCTATTTCAACATGCTTGGTTCTATCATGTTGAACTGGATTATGAGCAATGTCAATGGCAGCCATATTATGACAATAGACTTTGATGGGCAGATTTATAAGTCTTCAAGAGTTCGCTTTATCCATATGGCTTCACAGATTCCCAAAGCTATAGCTCTGTATTCTGCTTCAGCACTGCTTCTTGCAACCACACTTTGTTTTTTACTTCTCCATGTGACTAGGTTACCCCACACATAGGTACAATATCCAGAAGTGGATTTCCTGTCATCTTGATCACCTGCCCAATCAGCATCAGTAAATAGCTCTACATTCCGTTTGTCAGTCTTCTTGAACAGTAAGCCACGTCCCGGAGATCCCTTTAAATATCGAAGGATCTTATAGACTTCATTTAAATGCTTCTGCTTGGGGTCATGAGAATATTGACTGACCACATTGACTGCAATTGCAATGTCTGGTCTAGTGTGAGACAAGTATATCAGTTTGCCTACCATTCGTTGGTAGTTTCCTATGTCAACAGATTTACCGAGATCTGCTCCTTCATCTATTTTGTCAACTCAGATGGGTGTGTCACTAGGTCTGCAACCTATCATCCCTGATTCCTTTAAAAGATCAAGTACATATTTTCGTTGGGAGATATAGATTCCTCCCTTAGATCGAGCAACCTCCATCCCAAGGAAATATTTCATCTCTCCAAGATCTTTGATTTGAAATTCTCGTGCCAGAGCCTTCTTGATTTGATTGATCTCTACCTCATCATCTCCTGTAAGGATTATATCATCAACATAAACCGTCAGAACAGTCATCTTACCATTATAGTGTTTAACAAATAATGTATGATCGCTCTGCCCTTGAGTGAATCCATGTTTCTTCATAACTCGAGTGAATTTGTCAAACCAAGCACGTGGAGATTGCTTCAAGCCATACAATGACCTCTTGAGTTTGCAGACTTGATTAGCCATACAATGACCTCTTCAAGCCATACGTGGAGATTGCTTCAAGCCATACACTTCTTCCTTGAGTTCTCCGTTGAGAAAGGCATTTTTGACATCAAGTTGATGCAAATCCCAATCTAGATTTACTGCAATAGACAGGAGAATTCTAATTGTGTTTAGCTTAGCTACTGGTGCAAAAGTTTCTGTGTAGTCTACCCCATAGATCTGTGTGAAACCTTTTGCAACCAATCTAGCCTTGTATTTCTCAAGTGTTCCATCTGCTTTATACTTAGGTGTGAATACCCACTTACATCCAACGGGCACATCCAACGGGCTTCTTTCCTTGAGGTAGATCCACTACATTCCATGTCTTATTTCGCTTGAGAGCTTCCATTTCTTCCATAACAGCTTGCCTCCATTCAAGTGTAGCCATGGCTTCATCAATTGTATCTGGTACTCTGATGCTACCAAGATGAGAGATAAATGCTTTATATTTAGACGAAAGAGCCTTGTGGGAAACATGCTTTTCAATGGGATATCGAGTACAAGATCTAGGCTTTTTCCTTACTGCAATAGGAAGATCAAGATCAGAATTTTTTGTTACCTCTGTTTCTTTTGAATCTGCTTCCGGTTCTGACTCCTGGTGAGTGCTAATAACTTGTGGCTCATTACCTTCCTTGTGTCTTCGTGTATAGATATTATCCCACTTGTTTGTGTCTCCCCCTGGAACTGGCACAATCTTTGGCACATTATCAGGATTATCAGAAGTATCAGGATCGGTGTATATACTTCAATAGAATGGTCAACTTCTGGTGTCTCTCTTGTCTGAAAATCATTCACATTCTCCCCCTGAAATTCAGACGGGGAATAATAAGGAATATTTTCATGGAAGGTAACATCACAAGTTACAAAGAGACGTTTGGAGATTGGGTCATAACATTTGTAACCCTTTTGAGAGTGGGAATAGCCAAGGAATATACAACGGATAGTTCTTGGATCAAGTTTGTTACTGTGATGGAGATGAACATATGATGTGCAACCAAACACTCTAAGTGGTAGAGTATTTTCCAAGTAGGGAAGGTTAAAGTATGTATGTAAGAGCTGGAGTGGAGTCTTATAGGACAATGGTTTACTTGGCATTCAATTAATAAGGAAAGTGGCAGTGAGAACAGCATCATCCCAATTATATTTAGGAACATTGCCACTGAACATAATAGCTCGTGCAGTCTCAAGAATATGGCAATTTTTCCGTTCAACAATGCCATTTTGTTGAGGTGTATTGGGACAGGTGCTTTTGTGGACAATGCCATTGGCTGTGAGAAAGCTTGATAGGGCTTGATTGAAGTATTCAGTTCGATTATCAGTGTGAAGGATTTTTATATTGGTTTGGAACTGAGTTTGGATCATAGAGTGAAAGTTGAGGAAGGTTTGATACACCTCTATTTTATCTTTTAAGAGATAAACCCAACTGACATGGGTATGATCATCAATAAATGTAATGAACCACTTTGAGTGTGATCTGTTTGGGGTTTGTGAAGGGCCCCATAAATCACTGTGAATTGTGGAAAAAGGTTGAGATGGTTTATATGGATTTTTTTGAAATGAAGTACGGTGATGTTTGGCCTTTTCACATGAATCACACTGAAAAACAGATGCATTTTTATTGGAAATGAGAGAGGGAAACATTTGTGACATGTAATTGAAATTGGGATGCCCTAAACGTTTGTGCCATAACTCAAGGTTGTCAGTTCTAGGAAGAGACACTTTATTGCAAGATTGAATCTTCGGACTTTCAGTTTCACCCAGGTAATAGAGTCCATCAAGTTCTTTAGCACTCCCAATCATCGTTCCCGTCAGTAGATCCTGAAAAGAACAACAGGTAGCGAAAAAATTAACTTGACATCTTTCTTCCTTGGCCAATTGACTAACTAAAAGTAAATTGCATTTTAGCTTAGGAACATGCAATACAGAGTGAAGAGAAAGTTTAGGAGAAACTTTAACAGTGCCAAGTCCAGTGACAACTGATTATGAGTCATCGGCAATCCGTACTGTCATACCCTTAGTAATAGGTGTATAGGACGAAAAAAGAGTCTTATCGTCAGTTATGTGATCTGAGGCACCTGAGTCAATAATCCAACAATTGCCTGTGCACAAACCTTTTATTACAACGAGGGCTTTAAAAAAGTTACCTCTTTTTACTACCGAGGCAGTAGGTTGTTTTGTAGTCTGAAGTGTGGCCAGCATCTCTATAATTTTATTTAGTGGATCATCCTGGGGAGTCCCACCAGTCTTGGAAACGTCAGCCGTATAGCCTTTTCCTTTCCCTTTCCTTGGCTTCCAATATGCAAGTTTACCATAAAGATCCCAACAGGTATCCTTTGTGTGCCCTGATCTCTTACAATGGTCACAGAATAGTTGACTTTTGGAGCCTCTCGGATTCGAGGAACGAGCAGCAAGAGCTGAGACCTCAGGAGTGGCAACAGCAGAATGATTCTGAAGCATTGATTTGCGTCTATCCTCTTCATTACGTAGGATAGAGTAAGCTTCTCGTACAGAAGATAGTGGTTCTTGACTGAGAATCTGAGACCGAACATCATCATAAGCCATATTAAGACCAGCTAGCAACTCATATACTCTCTCTTCTTCTTTCTCTTTGCGATCTTCTTGAGCATCAGCCCCACAGTGATGTGTTCTATTCTTTAGAGCATCAAACTCTTGCCAAAGTGCTGATTTGTCGAGATAATAATTGTCGAGCGACATATTGTTCTGTTTTAGTTCCCACAGCTTCTTTTTAATATCAAATATACGGGATCTATTCCCAACAGAACTGTATGTCTCTCGGAGTGCTTCCCAGATTTCAAATGCTGAAGGAAGTTACGTAAAGCTCTTCTTAATTGATGAGGACATCGCATTGATCAACCAAGAAGATACCAATGCATTTTCTGACTTCCATTTCCGAAACTCTTTGGTGTCTGATGTTGAGGGCTTTTCCGCCTCACCGGTGATATAATCAAGTTTATCCCGGCCATCTAGAGCAAAGATCATAGACTGAGACCATTCCCTGTAATTGTCACCAGTAAGTTTTTCAGAAACAAGAAGAGCAGTTGAGATATCATTGGAGCCAGATCGTGGTACGGATGAAGAAGCATCAGAGATAGTAGACATAGTGATCTTCAAATTTCAGATATCTACCAAAGAGTAACGACTATTTGGTACACCCTTTTTTTTTACTATTCTTCTTTTAAAAAAAACTTCTAAGCCCAAAGCCCGACTCCCTCCTGCTCCTGCTTCTTGTACTGGCAACAGCCACACGGTGGCAGCGGAAGACGGAGATGGTGGCGTTGGCAGATGATGATGTTGGACGATGCGACGGACAGCCGGCAGAGATGGTGGTGACAGCGGACTATGTTACTAACCGATGCTTCGTTTTCAGTCAACGATGTTGGGTACACGATGGGGTTCGTCTATGGAACAGCCGACGATGATGGTGGCGCCGATTTGGTCAAGACTGATACGACAGAGACAGCGGACGACGATGGGCAAACAAACGAGCTTGAACAGGAACAGGCCGATCGAGATAAAGACAGGAGTTACTGGCGGTGACTACACAACAAGTTCTTCTTCTCCAGCAACACAGCACCGGAATTTACTGGTTGAACAGAGACGATTTTTTCCAGTGCACACAGACAGACTGGACGGCGGTTGCAACAGCAAAGCCGACTGGAACAGAAGAAACCGATCACAACAGCGAGACAAGTCGAGACAAGTTGTGATCGCTGGATGACCTTAAAAGACCAGTCGGACGAGACTGGGACAATTTTGATGAGTTCTGATGATGTTGCAGTGGGCAACGTCTCAGAATCTGGTACTTCCTTCTCTCTGGTTTTTCACTGTTTCAGTCACCTATAATGTCTGGAACGTCGGACTCTCACTGATACAGCAACCAAGACTATGAGAGAGGAAATTCTCACACACGCTCTGATACCATGTGAGTGATAAATCAATAATCTGAATTATATTCAACTGAACCAATTGTACACATATATATACACATGGAAAGATAATAAACTATCAAAGAAAATGGAGACTTTTGCTTAGTGTGTTAGGTAGACAGCTGAGTGTGTTAGGTTGTCTGGTAATTTTCATAATTGAGATTCCTTCTTTTAGGTAGTGGAGATGACAGCTCACTGGAGAGAATAACTAATTATTCTACAGATGTCCTCTGTGGTTTACAATGGCTGGAATTTCCTTGAACAAGCCTTACCTGCTGATCTCATCAAGCGGTAAACTATACTCCTCCGGTTTTTAATGTAAAACCTATTTAACTAAGGGAAAATCACATCAAGATCTCAACTAAGGAAATTAATATCTGAACTTGTCAGTGGTGCTAATTTCATTTATCATTGACAAGTAATGGGACTTTTTCAAATTTTATTTTATTTGACTAGGACCTTGTGTGATTTTTCCTTTAGACACTACTAGAAAACAGCTGATTAACGATGGAATTTGCGATGGAATTTTTTCCATCACAAATTTAGGGTATTTGCGATGGAAATTAAATAGTAATGTTTGTGACGGACTTTAAATTCCTTCACAAAACCCAAACGGGGTTTTGCAACGGAATCAAAACCACGCTTGAGTTTTGTGACGGAATTAAAATTTCGTCGCAAACTCATTTTACATTTCCCAACTTTTTCTTCCCCTTTCATTTTCACGATTTGTCCCTCCCTCTGCGCTCTCCCTTTCACCATCCGTCCTCCACCTCCCATCGCCGTGCCACCGTCGCCGCCTGTCTCCACCTACGCCCCTGTCGCCACCCCTTCTAGTCTCTGTTGTCGCTGCTTTTCCAGGTAAGTTTGATTTTTTTTTTCTAGCATTTTTATCATTTATTGTTAGATAGTTGCTTTGTATTTGGACATGTTTGCTGTGAATCCTCGTTGGAATACACACTTCAGTACTTTATGTTTTCTTATATGTCAAAATGTAATACGTGAACCTTCGATGTCACTACCTTTTTTCGGCTTCCAAACAAAGGTATTGGCCTTTAAGGAAAATCACTATCATGCCTCTCCTAAGTTTTTCGTTTTTTCTTCTTTTCTTATATGGAAATTGGCAAGCATTGAGCACTCAGTGCGCTGGAAACTGGAAGTTAACATTGGATAGATAGTCAATTAATCATAGCTCTTGCATATTCTCTTTATTATCGCTTACGTGATTTGAAGTCACTCTGCAAAGCTTCTTGTGTGCATTGATTCGATGAACTTAGCCGTAAAATTAATGACTTACTATGTAATGGAAGTTTATTGTATGCGCTCTGAACCAGCATATTGCATATAAAAAATTGATTTTTATTTTGTACTCCATATAAAGGGCAAAAATTATATAGTATTAATAATAGCACATATATTTTTTTATGTAAGAATCTAAAGCAATTTTTATATAGTATTATGTATATTTTATTAAATTAGCATAAAATAAAAATTCATTATCATATATATATTTTTATTTTTTATGTAATTTAATTTTTTTAAAAAAATCTTTTTTAAAAGATTAAGTTTGTGACAGAAATCAAATCCATCGCAAATCTCCTGGGGTTTGTGACAGATTTTGTTTCCGTCGCAAATCCCCTGGGATTTGTGATGGATTTGATTTCCATCGCAAATCCCACAATTTGCGATGGAAAACTTTTTTCATCGCAAATTCTGGGATTTGCGACGGAAATTTGAATTTGGATCGCAATGGTTATGAGTATTTTTGCGACAAACGAAATCCATCACAAACAAATTTAGTAATGGAAAAACCCTTTTTTGCGACGGATTTTTTCCTTTTCAAAAATTGACTTTTTTTCTTTTTTGGGTAGTGAGATTAGATTTAAAAAGTTAGTAAATATGGCTTTTTTTTCCTTCTAAAATACCCTAATTATCCTTGATTCCCTCTCTCCCTGTTTTACTTGATTATTGTTGATAAAGCATGAATAGGGGTAATTTTGAAAAAGATTAATAAATATCATAAATAGGTTTTACATTAAGAACTAATATGAAACCCCTAATCAGGTCCTACATTAAGAGAAGAGGAATATATATACTATTAAAACGACATAGAATTTATTAAGTTGATAACTCATTAACAATCACCAATTTTCTTTTTCTTTTTCTTTTTCCCCCAGAGGAATGGCAGTAGAGGATCCAAGTGCTCCTCATGGTCTTCGCCTTGTGATAGAAGACTACCCTTATGCTGTTGATGGACTTCTAATATGGGATGCTCTGAAGACCTGATTTCATGACTATGTCACTTATTACTTTGAGTCAGATGAGATCCTTAAACAGGACCCAGAGCTACAATCATGGTGGAAAGAACTAGTAGAAGTAGGTCATGGTGACCTAAAAGCGATGAGCCATGGAGGCCGAAAATGCAGACTCGTCAAGAGCTAATTCACTCTTGCACTACTATCATATGGATAGCTTCAGCTCTACATGCAGCTGTGAAATTCGGCCAGTACCCTTATGGAGGATATATCCTAAACCGTCCTACTTTAAGCAGAAGGTTGGTGCCTGAGAAGGGAACTCAAGAATATGAAGAGATGGTGAAGAATCCAGAGCTAGCTTTCTTAAAAACAATAACACAAATTTTGAGACACTTCTTGATCTTTCAATTATAGAGATATTGTCAGGCCAGACCACTGATGAGGTTTACCTTGGAACAAGGACTATTCCTTACTGGACTTATTATGATAAGAAGGCGTTGGAGGATTTCGAGAAGTTTGGAGAGAGATTGGCTGAGATTGAGAAAAGTTTGATAAGGAGGAATGAAGATGGGAAACAAAGAAATAGTATTGGTTTAGTGATGGTGCCTTACACTCGGCTTTATCTGAGTAGTGAACCATGACTTACCGGTAGAGGAATTCCAAATAGTATCTCTATATGAAGCTCTTGCTTATTGGGGTTCCTTTAACTATATATGTATGGAATTGGGAATGTTAAGTGTTGAGGTTGTTGTTTGCCAAAAAATAAAAGGCGTCATGTGTGTATCTAGCTCTCATAATGAACTAATAATTCATATATAATAAATAAGGCAAACTATTTATTTACCATCTTTATAAGCATACATGTTATTTTGCTTTCATAATAAGAGAAGCTAATAATTACTCCCTCCCATCTTTTTTATGAGCAACAATTGTCAAAATCACGCGGTTCAAAATGTTAGTTAAAAACAATAAATGTGTAACTTATGTACTTTTCTTTCCAATTATACTCTTCTTTAGAAAGATGTAAAAGATAATTGGTGGAAACTTACTCCGGAGAGATAAAGAGTGATATATACTTAATGGAGATAAAAATCAAAAGACCATTTTAAAATTTCAGACAAACAAGATTTTTTCCTTATATTAAGGACCACCCCTATAAAAGAGAATTTTCCTTATAAAAAGGACTAGAGGGAGTATTAATTTGCAATAGGAAATACACTGGATAGAATACAAATGGAAGTTTATTGGCAACCAAGTACAACATAAAATAGTCACACATGATTATTTTGATATTTATATAAACCAGCAGTTGGAACATTCTCAAATGGAGATGCTATTTGGAGTCCTCTAGCTGTGAGCCCTTCCTCACTTGTAGGATAAAGCAAAGTGTAGGGCATATTGACCACACTAATCCTTTTCCTCAACTTCTCATCTTTATTCTTTGCTATGAGCCTTTATTCAATCTCAGTAAGCTTCTTCCCAAACCTCTTAAATATATGAATCACATCACAAGTCCAGTCAGGATCGTCTCTTATTCCAAGATAGACCCCACCAAAAGTGTTCCTCAACAATATCTCAATCATTGATAGGTCAATTAGCGTCTGAATCTTTGGAGTTATTGTCTTCAAAAAAGATTTCTCCAGGTTTGTAACATCCTAAATTTTGATATTTGAAATTTGAAATATTATATGGAAATTTGATTATGAAATTTGGTCTAAAATAATTACGAAGTTAATTATTGGAGTATGAGGATGCTGAACTCTGACACGATAATACTTTTGTGGTTGAGCCAATACAGATCATTGATCATCAAGAAAAGCAGCTCAAGCACAAGAGTATCCCATTTGTAAAAGTGGTCTGGAAGGAGTTATCTCTTGGGGAGGCAACATGGGAAACTGAGGAAAGTATGAAGAAGAAGTACCTAGAATTTATGGCTTAGAGTTTTCAAAATGTGTAGCAAATTTTGGGTCGAAATTTAAATTAACGGGGGTTGAAATTTAACATCCCAAATCTTGGGATTTGAATTTTGAAATATTATTTGAAAATTTGATTATGAAATTTAGCCTAAAATAATTATGAAGTTAATTATTAGAAATTAAGGCATATTTTTCTCATAATTTATTTCGTGAAAAAGAATAAATTCAAGGTAATTTAGGCCTAAAATATTTATAATTAATATAATATGGCCTCGAAACAATTAATTGGGAAATAAAAATCCTTACATGGAATTAAGGATTTATTTCTAGCATGTATATAATATTTATTCAAGATTGCAATTAAATAAGAAATTCATTGGATTCAATAGTTATAGCCCATACGTCTTGCACTAATGACCCAAAAGCTTATATAATACCAAACCAACTCATTACCTATAGCTAAATCAATCCACTGTTCATTATCATTCTTCAACTCACTAATCATTCTCGGCCCAACCCCAACACGTGACAGATACGTAAAGCAGCAAATATGTGTGCGTGTGTCCATACTTCTCCAATATCTACCTAGCCGAAAACGCAGGAGGAGATCGCGTAAAAGCATATCACGCCGTGCTCTCCTCGTCAGCATATCTCTGCTAACGACTGAACACGCGAGAACGGGAAAAAAAAACAACAACTCCATATTTCTTGAGCTTCACAACGCTGCATATATGTTGGTCCTTCTCCTTCTATATATAACCATTGCTCTACGTCTTTCAACCCTTCACTTCCTTCAGCTGAGAGCGAGAAAGAGTGAGAGGCCAAGAGCAAGTGGGAGAGAGAGAAAGAGAGTGAGAGAGAGAACGAGTGGCAGAAACACAACTACTACCTGTATTTCAACCAGCAAAAAACAGAGGCAACAGTGATCAACGAAGCTCAATTTTCAAGCTAGCAGCCCGAGGTCACCTACTGTCATGTGCTATATATATATATACCGATGCTCGAGGGAAATGAATGAAACTAGTTTGCTGTCATATTAAGTTGTCGTCGTCGTTGGGCTGTATGAAAAATATAAGTTGCTATCTCTTATAATATATATATATATATATATATATAATGAACCTAAGGAGAACTTGCTAATACGTGGATTTTCTATCTTTTATATATATATATATATATATCACGTGGCGGTTTTGTTTTGAAACTCAGAAACTTGCTGCCATTTTCTTTAGGCTACTGCATGTATATATATACTTACATAAGTAACCAAACCTTGCAAAACATGGTTGTTATGAAGTTAAACTTGCTGATACGAAAACTTGCTAGATGTTGCTGCCATTCAGTAAAGTGGAAAATGCTCATAAAACTCAAACTCACTATTTCTCTTAAAACCACACGTGTTCCTATATGTATATCTATATGCGTGTTGCTGTCATATATAAAGCACCACACGTAGAAATATAGATACCGATGCTTTGTGAAATAAATGAAAGAGTGGTTGTCTTATATGCGCATGACTAAGAGGTTTTTCATTTGCTAACATAATGAAGAAAACTAGCTGATATATATATATATATATAACTCTGGATATTTATATGGAAAAAGAGAAATATCTTGCTGAGTTGTATATACATTGCTATCAAGCTTTTATTATATCTAGAGAGATATATATATCACGTGTGTATATAGAAAAGAGGAAGATTTCTTTTTTCTTTTTTTTGTCAACAGTAATGTATATTAATACTAATATTAAAAGTTACATCAAACGGTTACACTACAAAAACAAACTGGAACAGACACTAAACGAAAACAAACCGGAACAAGAAGACTAACAAATACAACAAAAACAAACCAAATGTAAGGAAAGATAATCACCACAAAACAAGTGGGAATAAAAGCAACATCAAAGACTTCATTGGCTTTCTGGACATCCAAAGTTAGAAGTGGCTTGATAGAAGGTGTTGGTTGAAAAACCCACCCTATAGGGTACACTTCTTTATAAGAATAAGCTACAAATAGATCAGCTACATAATCACCCCAACATGGGATACAAGACAAAGAAAACCCAACCTCATAAGAAAAAAGACAAGTGAAGTCCTGAAGAATATTTTTGCTCCTGTATGAAGCGAATTTGGTGATGTCGACAATCTACCGAACAAATTTTGGCTAACACTAGCGATTTGGATTCCATCGAAAAATCATAACAATGGTCCTCTCATAGGTAAGGCATATAATAGTATCGACCATCGATAAAACCATTCCCCCAAAATCGCAAATCCAATCCACAACAGAAAACAACATCATAAATGCCCAAATCCACAACATCAGAAGAAACACACAAACATAAAACAATAAAAACAAAAGGAAAGGAGAGACGTCCCTTTTGCTGGAGACCACCATAGAGCTAGAGACCATCATCGAGGGAGATGTCGAGAAAAAAACTCCTACCGCCAGAGACAAGAGAAGACCACAGCTGCACCTAGAAAACAGAGGGACGTCGGAGTTGGAGAGACGATGAGGATGGAGACTAGAGGAGAGCCGACGTCGGAGAAGAAGGAAGGTTGCTACTTTATATCTCTGTTCCAAACTAAAACTCGTTTGCTTCTAACTAATCGAGGTCCAATATGCACTTTTACTGTGGTTGTGGTTCAAGAGGAGGCTCGCCGGTAGCAAAGACGCTGTCGCGAGACAGAAGCCTATTGGAGGAGAAGGTCTAAGGTTTGGCGAGAGGGAGAGCGTTTTGGTTGGGGAGAGAGAGCGGATCGGTCTACACTTCTAGTGTGCTTGACTAAAAGAGGAAGCTTACTAAACATAAATATTGCTATTTTATATATGGAAATATTTTGCTGACATGCATATATATTTTAGCGCTGCACATATGAATATATATATATATATATATAGATGCTTTGGAAAACCATGAGAAACATTATATGTAATACATTAAAGCATATTTTATATGGTGATTTGTGTTTATAAACTCAGAATTTAAAGTATTAGATAGCCTCTGGGAGTTTAAAATAATGATAGAGAAATAATAGCAATAATAATAATGATAATGATATAATCATTAATAGAAAAGAGAGTAAGTAATAAATAAAAATGGTATTATTATTAAGGGAATATTAGGGGTTAATAACCACTTTTAATCTTCTAAAAATAATTCATGTAGTTAGTTACTTTTTGACGCAAGAAGTGACTAATGACAATGATGAATGTTTATAGGCATACCTTGACACCTCTACTGATCCCAACACCCTCGAACGAATTAAGGATTTAAGCTCGAGGTGGGTAACTAATGAGTACTATTTATGTCATGTTTTTCCTATATTTTATGATTGATTTGTATGGTGAAAATGACCTTAATGACAGTTAATCTGAGCAAAAAGACATTAATTCATTATATAGGGATGAGACTCATAAATCATGGCAAATTGCATAAAGCATCCTAAACTTGTGCATAAGAAAAGAACAAGTTTGAGGTTTTATATGAAAGATGCATAGCATGGCGGATACAAGGTTGTAGCATCGGGGCAACCATATCAAACTCAGAATGTCATGGCAAGAAAGAAAAAAATTTGTGGTGGGCCATAGAAGTTGGGCCCAACAAACTCCCATTTCCCTCCAAGTTCAAATTGGAACCACAACACCAGCCCTACTAAACCCACACATTATGTTTCATCTTGAGATTGCCGCACAAGTTAAGCCTCGTATGCCCTGGCATCTCGCACATCATAACCCTAATCAAGCTACAACAATCATTATAAAACCTAAAGGACGCTCTTGATTTTACTCCCTGTTTCAGTACCGACCAGAATACTCAAAGTCGTCTGATCCTTAACCTCTTCTCACTAGGACTCTGATGGCTCGAACTAAGGGATCTAGCCAGAAAGCACTCGCCAACACTCCAGAAGCTCTGGCATTCACCAGCAGGGAAGCAAAATCTAGTTTCCATGCCCTAAAAACTGAGAAGACCTTAGCCCTCGAGCGAGGGTTTGATGCTGAAATATTGGAACGGGGTGCTTACCCGAAATGTGTTATAGAAATCATTCGCCAGCATGGCTAGGAACAATTTTGTATCCACCCGGTTAAAGTCGTCACACCCCTCGTCTTAGATAAAACTTTAGTAACTTTAAAAATCTTTTCGAAACTTATTGAAAGCAGTTTGAATGACAATAACAATTGATAAAGCATTATTCAATCATTCAAACATGTATGGACATTCAGATGTATATGCTGGAAATATAAGAGATAAGGGAAGAGAATATGCAAACTGATTTATACTGGTTCAGCCCAATCCTTGACCTACGTCCAGTCCCTAAGCTCCACTTGAGATTTTCAATCCACTATCTTCTTTTAAACTGATTACAAGTTCTGTACTTGAAGTAATCCTCTCACTAGAATTCACTCCCCCTTACAAACTGTAATCAATACACTTGCTTGATTACACACTCTGTACTCGAAGTAATCCTCTCACTAGGATTCACTCCCCTTACAAGTTGTAATCAACACAATGTGTTTCCCACTCAAGATCACCCAATCTTGAGTAACTCTCAGATAGATAGAATGATTACAATAAATCTTCTCTCTCAGAAGTGAATAAATGAACACTGAAAAACAATACAAATCATCTCACTCTCTAAGCTATCTAGACATGAAAAACAGAGTGTAAATGATGTGAAAACAGAGTATCAGCATGTTAGAAGTGTAAGTTTGTGTCTCTGCGTTTTTTTGCTTGAATCTGTCTTCTATTTATAGGTAGAGATTAATATATGACCGTTGAGAAGATTCAATGACTGTTGGATAAAGAAATATAGCCGTTAGAACTTCGTTTTCTTAACCAGCTATGACATCAGCATTTACTTTACTCTTGATCTTCAGTTTAACAACCTTTGATCATCTGAAACATGGACACAAATGATATAAATGATGTTAAGAAGTGTTATAAATAATTTGGGTAATCATCTGGACGTTTATAGGAAGAATCAGGATTTTTGAAATGCTGGTTTTCTGAAACTGAGATGAAAATTCGAGTTTGCTCTTGAAAACTCGAGTTTTCCTTTTGTTGTCGAATGCTGGATTTGCCTCTGCCTGAGCAAAACTCGAGTTTTGGTCCAAAAATCGAGTTTTGGAAGTTGCTCTGAAGTTCGCAGTTCTTTGTCTGATGAAAACTTGAGTTTTCACATGCAAAACTCGAGTTTTGCTTTCTCCTAAACTTTGTTGAGTTTTCTTAAAATAACCATCAACTTTCAAAGACCATATCTCCCTGGTCTGAAGTCCGTTTTGGTCTGTTCAAGTCTTGATGGAAAGCTCTTTGAGTTTACTTTCATATGCCACTGATTTCAGCTCAATCGGATTTTTCATTTGTGAGATACACCCAAAATACCGAAGCTTGTTCTGGATTATGACGTTGATTTTTGTTGCAAATTCAAAAACTCATTGCTCTTTGATTTGAACTCCTTTGGACTTGAATTATATACCAAAATGACGCATTGGGTGTGTAGTTTTATATGCTTTTGTTTTTGTCTCAATCCGATCTCTGGTTTGGGAGATATCGTCGAATTACCAGACCTCGCCCGAGCTGAACGTGAAGCAAAGCGGAGCTGAAGAGGTGATCCCGCTGTAAACTCGAGTTTTCACTTGGAAACTCGAGTTTTAAGTCCTAAACTTGAGTTTGTGCTTGGAAACTCGAGTTTTGCTTGTCCAGAGACGCCAGAGTTGCTGAAGACACTACAAACTCAAGTTTTGAATTGCAAACTCGAGTTTTGGGTCCCAAACTCGAGTTTTGTGTTCCAAACTCGAGTTTTCTCCTATCCGAGAGACAAATCATTGTAGCGAAGTAGGAAACTCGAGTTTTGACTTGGAAACTCGAGTTTTCTCATCCTGAAGCTGATTTTTGCTGACTTTAACTCCAAATTGAGCCATTCCAACTTCCATATGATCTTGGAGACATCTAGCTTCAATATAAGAACTTGAATAATTATATCTTCATTCCATTTAGCAAGTTCTTCTTTCTTTCTTCTCTTTTCTTGAACATTCTTGATAATTCAACTCTTTCTTCCTTCCAACTCCCAACTTGATCATTCTCCATAACTCTAACTCTTTCTTTCTTCTCTTCTTTTGATCATTCTTTATCCTTTGACTTCACATCTTTTAATTCAATGCTTCTTTATTGATCTTCTTGTTGATCATTCTCTGTCATCCAACTTGAACTTATCATTCTCTTGTAAGTTCTACTTTCTTCAATATTTCCTCTTCTTCTTGACTATTCCCAAAATCCTTTGAGAACTTCTTGCTTCCTTCATATTCTAGTATTCCCATTATATTGTGTGCAAGAACTTCTTTCTTCAAACTACTTTCTTGATCATTCTTCAACATTGAACTTGGAATGACATCTTGCTTCCTTGACAATCTCTCTGCAAGTTCTTCTTCTTCTTGAACTTGACATTTTCTCTAATTTCTTCTTTTTATAACCTCTTATCTCCTTCTTGATATATAATTCAACTTGAACTAATCTACATTAAACATAGTAGATAGTCAATGTAGGAGATAAATATATCATCAAAACTTTTTGCTCTTATAAAGGCATCTATATTAGACATCATCAAAACTAATCATATCTAACATCCTCCCCCTTTTTGATGATGGCAAATACTACAAGAAAAAATATGTATGAATGTGAAAATATATTAGACCCAACATATTTTTCTTGCCATTCTCTCCCCCTTATTTGTCATTAACAAAAAGTTGAAGTAAAGAAGAAATGCTTAGAGAGACAAATATGAAACCATATTAGAAAGAGTCAAAGAACTGATTTTCTCTCCCCAATTGAAAGTGTTTTCATTCTAAATATGAAGCAATTTGAAATGTTTTTATGAAAACAAATTTGAGAGAATTTGGAGAGGTTTTCAAGACATCTTTCACATTTTAACATATATATATATACCAAACATGCATAAAATTTCTACTGAATATAAAAAGATAGGGATTAGAAATGCTCATGTTGGTTTTGCAAATTGATGAACGATCTGGCCTGAGATGAAGCAGTCGTGTGAGATTCTTTGATGAGGCTCAATAGTAGAATCATGAATATCCTGTATGATGCAAATAAGATGAAAGTACTGGCTTCTTGAGGATTATCACATCTAAATATGGTCATTACTCAGCTTCCATCCTTTGCTCTTTCTTCATAGATCATCCATGTAGAGCACATCTCAGCTTCAAAGATTGATCACCAAAGTTGTAACATATAACCAAATCTCCTGCTACAAATTAAAAACATCCTTTCCAGAAAAGATTTGTTAGTGCAACCAGATATTAAAGTATTCCTTTCGAAAAGATATTTTCAAATAATAATGAAAGGAAAATATAAGATATTTTCAAGAGTGAAATTAACTCATCATCAAAACTAATAAAAGATAGTGAATGTAGATGAGTATGTTTAAAAGGATTTTCTTCAAATAAAAGAGAAGAGCTTATAGAGTATAAAACACATATTAATGTGAAGCTCCCCCTTAATGAATGCATGACTAAAATGTGAAATTCCCTTTAATGATACCAAATAATAATGTGACACCAAATGTTATGAAGTTTGAAAATATCTTTGCTCACAACATGGTAACTCAGAATTGAAAAACTTTCAAGTTCACTTGGGTGGACTTGAAATTGATATAAACAGATCACTTATGTTTTTTATGATGATAAAAGAGTTTTAAAGCATAAGGATCATTTTAAAAATGAGTTTGTTTAGGCTAAACTTCATGAAATAAAATGGAATGAAATCAAGTTAGCCCAGCATGATTATGGTATATACGTAATACAACACCTCACTTGAATAATATCGTAATTACTCAAGTTATAATCCTCTGTAGTCTATAGATGCATTACTAGATAGCTATTATCCATTGTTTTGAATGCATCTTAGAAGCTGAAATCCTGAATAAGCTTTGTATAGGATTAGTTTCTGCTCATAACTTCTCATCAAGCTAGCATGCTCCTTATCATCTTAGTTTAAGCCTCTTGCTAGTGATGGAATATCACTCAAGTGATGCTACAGAATTTGCAGATATAGCCATTGAAATGATCTATTCTGTTTGCCTATATTCTTTGTATCCATTAACAGAACATTTTGGTTAGCTCCTGCAAAAAATATTTGTCCTTTAGTACTCAATGATTCTTGAGTCCACACAAGATTAGACATGACAACTCTAATGCTCTTATAAAATTAAATCATATGATTTTTGAGCAAAGAGTATAACAATCAAAGATCAAAACATAGTTTTACCCAAACAAATAAGTTCAAGCCAATGAATCGAATAGGGTAACAACTAAATGGTACCAAAAATTTTGTTTCTCAATGACAATTTGTAAACACACTTTATGTAGAAAAGATGTCATTGATAAAATACATGTAAGTTTAAGCATAGAAAATCTTATTCATAAAGATAAGCATTTATCAATTAATAGTTTATGAATGAGATCTGATTTTCCAAAAATGAAATATGCATAATGTTTCAAATTTCAATTGTTCTTTCAAATTGTGATAATGCATTGTGAAATCAAAATTTTGATAGAGGAAAGATTCATTTTTAAAACATGTTTGAAAACAATGCTCATTTTTAAATATGATGGAAGTCCATAGGTTTAATGAATATATTAATATACTTCAGATTTGGAGAACATGTTGAACATTGAAGTTAACATGTTGAAGAATTTTATGAAAACCAAAAGTCATGAAGGCAAAGCATTATCAAAACATGCTTAGCATAACAAAAATATATGATCAAAATGACTTTGCTATTGACTAAGGGATAATCTTGCCTTTGAGAGTAGACTCTTGAACATATAAGAACATTCAAGGCAAGAATATGAATATACATAGATAGTTACTCAAAATATGGATAGAGATAAATTTGATGTATTTGAGTAACACAAGGAGTACTAGAATTCATGGACGATGAAGTACAAACTCATGAGTCCAAATGACCAGAGTTTCAGAATGTTATCCTAGTAAGTTATTCCATATAATGGTTAATGTACTAACATTTAATGTATTAATGAACATTTATAATGCTTGGAGTAACTTGGCCAATAAGGTTTGATGCAATAAGCATAAGTTTTCACAAATTAAATTCTTTTCTGGAAATAAGCTTGAAGCTCATATATGATTAACTTATTTGAGGTCCAAACAGTCAGATAATGAAAATAAAGAGTTCAAGCAAACCATTGAATTTCAAAGATCAATATGTGAAAGATAAGGAAAACTTAACTGAAGAAATTTGAAGTATACCCAACATTCAGTATACAATATTAACTTCCAGTTTGAAAAATTATTTGAATGCAATCAATGTGTGGATAGGTTTTCAAAATATTTGTATGCATTTACTCAAAATAGTGTGAGTTGAAATCCAAATAGATTTTACACTTGTGCATATCAAAAATATAAAATCAACAAAGTTATGCACAAATTCACTTGTTTGATCATCAAAAATTCACTAAGAAATTTATTAAACATAGTTAGGAATATTAGTGAATGATGATAGGAAGTATTAAGATCAAACAAGAAGGTTTCGCAAATCTGAAAAACTGATTTTCAAATTGAGCGCTGAAAACTCGAGTTTCGAAATGAAAACTGAGTTTGTCACTGTGCACTTAAACAAAACTCGAGTTTTCAAATCAAAAACTCGAGTTTTGGACTATTAACATGAAAAATGAATTTTAGTCCGAAACATCAAAACTGGAGTTTTCATCCAAAACTTGAGTTTTCAAAACATTGAAAACGTGCAATGCTCTCAGCTTGGCCAAAACTCGAGTTTCCAAACCAAAACTCAAGTTTTCATTTAAAATATGAAAACGTTGAGAAATCAGAGCCAAGTCAAAACTGAAGTTTTCTATGAAAACTGGAGTTTCCAAAAACTAAGTAAAACTTGGAAAGTCTCTGCCAAGTGGAAACTCGAGTTTCCAAACCAAAACTCGAGTTTTCTCAAAATTCCGGAAAATTTAGAAAACTCATGGCAAACTCAAAACTGGAGTTTCCATATCAAAACTCAAGTTGAAAAACTTTGGTGACTCTCTGTAAGACCAAAACTTGAGTTTCCAAATGGAAACTTGAGTTTTCAAAACAAAACTGGAGTTTTCAACTCTAAACTAGATTTTGCTTTGACAGTAAATTTGCTAATTGAAATTGAATAAGTTTCAAAATCTTTTAATTTAACCAAAGACAAACCAAAAATCAATTTCATATAATCATAGTATGAGGTAAGAATCAGATATCACCGTAATTCCTCTTATCCTCATAGAAGCTTGCTTGGTTGAGATGGATTGGTGTAGATAACTCCTTTTTCGGTGTTCACCATCAACATTAAGCATAGCTTGTTTAGCTTTCTCAAGACTTGGATTATTTTTCTATGTTACATTCTTGAGAAGCTTCCTTTGATCCTACAAAACTTTATAAATCTTTTTCTTTCTTGGTATCCAACCTTGGATCCAATCATTGTTAGCTTGTAGGAACCAAAATTCACATGCTCTTGTGAATATGATTAATTCAGAACAACTAAGCATAGTGAATAAAATATGACTCTATGCATAAAAGAAATACTTTCTTTTCAAATTATCATGTATGCATAAAGAGTTAAACCTATTAAACATTGCAATCTATTTTAAAAATATATATCAGGATATGAAAAACCAATTTAAAACAAGTAGTTTGCAATTCTCATTCCTAAGGTTACAAAATATAAAACCTCAATGGATATTTCAGATGATAGTGTAGGAGGTTTTACCATTGCATACCTTAGCCTTAGGTACTTGGAGGATTGCCTTTCCTCACCTACTGGTTCTTCATATATTTTCTTACTGGTGTTGGCAAAGTTTTCTCAAAGGATATAGATTTCTGGAATCTTCTATTTGATACTTGAGAGATCCTTCTTTTTTTGTTCTCCTCAAGATAGTTGAACAGTACTCTCTGGTAGTTTGTTCTTGAGGTGGAACATACTCCTCTTGCTTGTATCCATTGCTTCTTTTGATGTTTAAACCTTGTAGTTCCAACGATGGATGCTATGGGAGTTCTCTTGCTTGATATAGATTCTATGATCTTCTTCTTTAGTGCATGAGGAAATCTTGGCTTCTTCTTCCTCTTCTCTGTACCTTGATGTCCATTGATATTCAAATCATCCTACACACATGGAGTACTAAATGGACATTTTGGTACCCACTTATACTTGGGTCCTTTACTGTTAGCATTGGACCTTGATTGTCCTTTAGGAACCCAAATAAATTTATTTCTCACATTAGAATTTCTCCTAATATAGCATGTATGAGAAATATGTCCAAATTTTCCACAATAATTGCAAATAATAGAATTATGCTTAATATGAACAACTTTGCAAGAATTATGTGGATCTAGTGGATGCAATCTCAAATGACTCATATTTGTGTATTCTTTCTTCCCATATGATTTTCCAGCAAGATTGAAAACATTTTTGTTTTTCAAAATAGAATCAGTCAATGGTTGAAAAACAATTCTATGATTGTTCAAAAACATTTTCTTATCCACACAAGAAGAATTGGAATTGTTTACCTCATGTGCATCTTGAGCTCTAGCTAATGATTGATCGCAATCATCTATGAGCTCATCTTGGAAATCCTCCTCCTCTTGTTCTTTTGTGTTGACTGGACCATGGAAGCGTTCTAAGATCTCTCCTTCTTCATGCTCCACTTCCAATTGTTCATCAATCATGGATGCACAACTTATAGTTTCAGATGAACTGTCAACACTTTCAACTTCAACACAATTGTTAGAAGCATATATAGAATCAAGAGTATCCCAAATTTCTTTAGCACTATAGAAAAACTTGATTTTCTGAAAATCATTTTCAGTTAAAGCACAGTGAAGGATTTTCATTGCTCTAATGTTCAAAGAAAACATCTTCATTTCTTTTTTTGTCCAATCCTTTCTTGGTTTGAAATCAAAAGCATTCGTAAAATATTCCACATATAAAAATCAGTTGCTTTGATAAAACTAGTCATTCTAGCTTTCCAAAACCAAAAATCAATATCTTTAAAAAGTAGTGGAATGGTAAAATCAAAACCTTCTGAAAACGAAGAACACCCGAACTCAACCATTGAAACTCTTGAGACGGTTAAGTCCTTTAAACAAGAGCCTAGCTCTGATAACAAATGAAAGAACAGGCTATCACCCAAGAGGGGGGTGAATTGGGTGTTTGATAAAACTTTAGTAACTTTAAAAATCTTTTCAAAACTTATTGAAAGCATTTTGAATGACAATAACAATTGATAAAGCATTATTCAATCATTCAAACAAGTATGGACATTCAGATGTATATGCTGGAAATATAAGAGATAAGTGAAGAGAATATGCAAACTGATTTATACTAATTTGGCCTAATCCTTGACCTACGTCCAGTCTCCAAGCTCCACTTGAGATTTTCAATCCACTATCTTCTTTTAAACTGATTACAAGTTCTGTACTTGAAGTAATCCTCTCACTAGAATTCACTCCCCCTTACAAACTGTAATCAATACACTTGCTTGATTACACACTCTGTACTCGAAGTAATCCTCTCACTAGGATTCACTCCCCTTACAAGTTGTAATCAACACAATGTGTTTCCCACTCAAGATCACCCAATCTTGAGTAACTCTCAGATAGATAGAATGATTACAATAAATCTTCTCTCTCAGAAGTGAATAAATGAACACTGAAAAACAATACAAATCATCTCACTCTCTAACCTATCTAGACATGAAAAACAGAGTGTAAATGATGTGAAAACAGAGTATCAGCATGTTGGAAGTGTAAGCTTGTGTCTCTGCGTTTTTCTGCATGAATCTATCTTCTATTTATAGGTAGAGATCAATGTATGACCGTTGAGAAGATTCAATGACTGTTGGATAAAGAAATATAGCCGTTAGACTCAGAAGGAACTAGCCGTTAGAACTTCATTTTCTTAACCAGCTATGACATCAGCATTTACTTTACTCTTGATCTTCAGTTTAACAACCTTTGATCATCTGAAACATGGACACAAATGATATAAATGATGTTAAGAAGTGTTATAAATCATTTGGGTAATCATCTGTATGTTTATAGGAAGAATCAAGATTTTTGAAATGCTGCTTTTCTGAAGCTGAGATGAAAACTCGAGTTTGCTCTTGAAAACTCGAGTTTTCCTTTTGTTGTCGAATGTTGGATTTTCCTCTGCCTGAGCGAAACTCGAGTTTTGGTCCAAAAGTTGAGTTTTGGAAGTTGCTCTGAAGTTTGTTGCTCTCTGTTTGATGAAAACTCGAGTTTTCACTTGCAAAACTCGAGTTTTGCTTTCTCCTGAACTTTGTTGAGTTTTCTTGAAATAACTATCAACTTTAAAAGACCATATCTCCCTGGTCTGAACTTCGTGTTGGTCTGTTCAACTCTTGATGGAAAGCTTTATGTGTCTACTTTCATATGCCACTGATTTCAGCTCAATCAGATTTTTCATTTGTGAGATACACTCAAAATACCGAAGCTCGTTCTGGATTATGACGTTGATTTTTGTTGCAACTTAAAAAACTCATAGCTATTTGATTTGAACTCCTTTGTACTTGAATTATATACAAAAATGACGCATTGGGAGTCTTGTTTCATATGCTTTTGGTTTCGTCTCAATCCGATCTTTGGTTTGAGAGATATCATCGAATTACCAGACCTCGCCCGAGCTGAACATGAAGCAGAGTGGAGCTGAAGAGCTGATCATGCTGTAAACTCGAGTATTCACTTGGAAACTCGAGTTTTGAGTCCTAAACTCGAGTTTGTGCTTGGAAACTTGAGTTTTGTTTGTCCAGAGACTACAGAGTTGCTGAAGATACTACAAACTCGAGTTTTGAATTGCAAACTCGAGTTTTGGGTCCCAAACTCGAGTTTTGTGTTCCAAACTCGAGTTTTCTTCTATCCGAGAGGCAAATCATTGTAGCAAAGTAGGAAACTCGAGTTTTCTCATCCTGAAGCTGATTTTTGCTGACTTTAACTCCAAATTGAGTCATTCCAACTTCCATATGATCTTGGAGACATCTAGCTTCAATATAAGAACTTGAATAATTTTATCTTCATTCCATTTAGCAAGTTCTTCTTTCTTTCTTCTCTTCTCTTGAACATTCTTGATAATTCAACTCTTTCTTCCTTCCAACTCCCAACTTGATCATTCTCCATAACTCTAACTCTAACTCTTTCTTTCTTCTCTTCTCTTGATCATTCTTTATCCTTTTACTTCATATCTTTTAATTCAATGCTTCTTTATTAATCTTCTCGTGGATCGTTCTCCGTCATCCAACTTGGACTTATCATTCTCTTATAAGTTCTACTTTTTTCAATATTTCCTCTTCTTCTTGACTATTCCCAAAATCCTTTGAGAACTTCTTGCTTCCTTCATATTCTAGTATTCCCATTATATTGTGTGCAAGAACTTCTTTCTTCAAACTACTTTCTTGATCATTCTTCAACATTGAACTTGGAATGACATCTTTCTTCCTTGACAATCTCTGCAAGTTCTTCTTCTTCTTGAACTTGACATTTTCTCTAATTTCTTCTTTTTATAATCTCTGCTCTCCTTCTTGATATATAATTCAACTTGAACTAATCTACATTAAACATAATAGTTAGTCAATGTATGAGATAAATATATCATCAAAACTTTTTGCTCTTATAAAGGCATCTATATTAGACATCATCAAAACTAATCATGTCTAACACTCTGAACTTCTGGATAGCTGGATTAAGTGAAGAATAGAGAGAGAAGAAGACTAAACCACTCCCTAATCCTTGCTGATCATTTCCAACAGTTATATTAGGGAAATCAATGGTCATTTAATGCACTCTTAGTATAAATAGAATTGCATTCAAGTCTTCACAACAACTACAACTGCTGAAAACGAAATACATTCAAGTTTTGCATTTATTCCTTTAGTTTTCAACTGTATTGTATCTTTTGATACTTTGTGCTTCAGCATTCATTATTGTCCACTCTTAGAGAGAGTTTATCTTTGAAAATCATTTACTGCAAAGAATCGCAAGTCAGGGGACTTGGTGATTGGGTGCATTGATTACAACTTGTAAGGGGGAGTGAATTCTAGTGAGAGAATTACTCTTGAGTGCAGAGTATGTAATCAATTGCTACAGTGGAAATCCCAGAGTGTCTGGGGACTAGACGTAGGTCAAGTGGTTAGACTGAACCAGTATAAATATCTGTGTCTAGTTGCTCTTCTCCTTACTCTGTTCATCTCTGTTTTGCTTTTTGAAAAACAAATTTATTTTTGAAATTTTTAGAATACTCAATTCACCCCCCCTCTTAGGTATTTTTAAAATACCCAATTCACCCCCCTCTTGACTTAATTGAGATTATCAAAACGGTTTTGGATCTCATGGCATTAGATGGGATTAAACATGCTACGTCATGTGATGATTAAATCCCATAAAGATCTAAGAGTTACATGTGATGTAATTGGCAAAGAGGTTGCCTACCTAAATAACTTGATTTTAAGCGTCTTGCCAAAGCGGACTTAAGATTAAGCCAAATATGGATCTTAGCCCACTAATTATAATTAGGGTTGTTAATTCAGTGGGAGGTTACTAATTAAACTTTGCATCTCTTTTAAATTGTAGAATCATGTCGAATAGTAACACCCCAACACCATCAATGCGATCAGTCCTTAAGAAGGACGAACTCGATGAGACAAACTTTCTTAACATGTTTGGGAACTTAAGTATTGATCCTAAACACGAAAGAAAGGAGTATCTTATCGATCAACCCATTTCTGACAACTGATGATCCAAGAGCTCAGACTGATACTTACATGAAGCATCAAGATGACTCTATGGATACAGGATGTTTGATGCCTACTACTACGGTTCAAAATCTCGATGGAGATCTGGAACACATGAAGGTCTCTGAGATGATTGGTCATCCTATGGAAATGTTCCAGCAACAAGCAAGGCAAGAGAGGTATGAGATCACAAAGGCCTTATTCTCTTGGAAGATGGCTGAAGGTGAATTAGTTAGTCCTCATTTGTTGAAAATGAAAAGCTACATTGACCACCTTGAGAGGCTTGGATTCCCCATATCCCATGAGTTAGCTACAGATGTGATCTTGAACTCACTCCCAGGAAGTTATGATGACTTTGTCATGGATTACAACATGAACAATTTGGAGGAATCAATTTTTGAACTGCATGGGATGATCAAAACTGCTAAGCAGAGCCTTAAAAAGAAGCCCACTGAGCTTGAGTGATCCTCATGATGAAATTCGTAAAATTTTTAAATCAGCTGCAAGTACAGATCCCAACACCTATAGCCCTACAAAAGTAAGGTTCAGTAACGACCTAAGGACACACAATCCACTAGGCCATACATATCTCAATCATGACATACCAACATACAACAGTAACATAAAGTATGTGAGTAAACAGTTACTACCTGATGGCAATTCAGATACTATTATATTTCCTCAACATGACACGTTCTTGCCCTAGACAAAGAAAATATACTTCATCTTCATCGTTTATATAAAATCCTTTTTCATTTTTAGATAAATCGCCCTTAATCTCAAAATTCCAGAAATTATACTTCAACTTCAAACATTTGTAATTAATTCCACAAAACTCCAATTGATGCAAGTCCAACGGCCATTGAATCCTTAAGATGTATAGTTTATGATAAAAATACTTTCAGAGGCCAAAAGGGTTCACATTCTATCACGTGACTAAATCTTTGCTCAAGAATGATGCTTGAGCAAGCTTTTGAGTATGCTTGGGCAAGGCTTTTATAGCCTTTGAATAAGGCACAAGAGCTCTGGTACTCGGGCAAGGATTTCAGCTTGCTTGAGTAGCTTGCTTGAGTAAGCCTATTCTTATGCTTGGGCAAGCATTTTTCACAAGACAAGGATTGCTTGACAGCAGACCTTACTCGAGCAAGGATCTGGGCTTGCTCAAGTATACTTTGCTTGAGTATGCCTTGCTTGACCAATCCTCGCTTGAGTATGCCTTGCTTGACCAATCCTCGCTTGAGTATGCTTTGCTTGAGCAAGCGTTGCTTGAGTACGCTTTGCTTGAGCAAACCTTGCTTGAGTACGCTTTGCTTGAGCAAACCTTGCTTGAGTATGCTTTGCTTGAGCAAGAATTCCTACTTGCTCAAGTACCCTTTCTCTGAAGGCCCTTTTTCCCTTTTTCCCGATGTTGCTCGAGCAAGATCTCTGATTTGCTCGAGCAAGGTCTTATCAGATAGAATCTGATATACCTTACTTATGATGTTGCTCAAGCAAACTTAACACTTTGCTCGAGTAACATGCCACAGATTCAGATTTAAAAGATTAAGTCCACTTTGTTCTTGAAATTGTAATCATCAAAACTTAAAACCAACAATCCTCATGATGAAATTCGTAAAATTTTTAAATCAGCTGCAATTACGGATCCCAACACCTATAGCCCTACAAAAGTAAGGTTCAGTAACGACCTAAGGACACACAATCCACTAGGCCATACATATCTCAATCATGACATACCAACATACAACAATAACATAAAGTATGTGAGTAAACAGTTACTACCTGATGGCAATTCAAATACTATTATATTTCCTTAACATGACACGTTCTTGCCCTAGACAAAGAAAATATACTTCATCTTCATCGTTTATATAAAATCCTTTTTCATTTTTGGATAAATCGCCCTTAATCTCAAAATTCCAGAAATTATACTTCAACTTCAAACATTTGTAATTAATTCCACAAAACTCCGATTGATGCAAGTCCAGCGGCCATTGAATCCTTAAGATGTATAGTTTATGATAGAAATACTTTTAGAGGCCAAAAGGGTTCACATTCTATCACGTGACTAAATCTTTGCTCGCTGGGCAGTTTTCAACAATTAGTTTCTCCTTGTAGGAAACTTGAAAATTCAAAAATCATATGTGAAAAATGAATCCCTAGATTTCTACTTTGAGCATGTAAAATTTCACAGCCATAGGACTTCATTTACTATTTTAAAACCATTTTGCAAGCACCGCTGCCCAAAATTTCCAGAATCTTCTGGCAGCTTGCTTTTTTTTTTTTTTTTAAAGATTAAGGGTTTTCGAGTTCACAGATTGTGACCTTGACTTATTCTTATGTAAAGTATCATTTTAAATTCAATGGAACCTTTAGAAACATCAAAATCAAACCATAGTACCATGTTTAAACCAGCTAGACAAAATCCCAAAATTTTAAGTCACAAAGGCTAGTAGTTTTGCACATACCTTAATCTATAGCTTCAACCAATGTTTCTTCTTCTTCTTTCTGGTGTTTTGGCTTGGCTGAATCTCCTTGATACCTCTTGACATGCCTCATAAAGCCAAGAATGTGAGTGGAAGTGTCCTTAAATAATGGTCAGGGATGCAGTGAAATACCTGGTGCATGCTATTGCCAACTAGTTAATAGGTCGTATTAGGGTTTCCTTGCTTAATCTTCAAGAAATTCCAGATTCTTCTAGAGCTGGACATGTGATGCCATTTTGGTCCTTAAAATCAGATTTTATTTGGTTTTGTATAAATTATCCAAGTTACTCTTTTATCCAATGGTCCAAAGGGTGTCCCTTGGATTTTTGCGTGTTACTTCTTTCTTAATTTTCAAGACATTCTAGACTTTTATTGGGGGCTGAGGTGGCGCAATCCTAACCATGCAAATCTGATTTTATGTGCTTTTACATGAATTATCCAAATTACCCTTCTGTCCAATGGTCGATAGGGTGCATCAGTGGTTAATAGCTTGCACCCTCTTTGCTTAATCTTCAAGTCTTTCATATCTTTTTCTTTGGCTGAACAAATGTATGTGACACCATCTTATACTATGATGGCAGCCTAATATTTGTTCCATTTGATTTAAAAAGAAGTCCCTAATCGGTCTTTGTTAGTTCCCTTTCATCAGTTAACTTTTCCCTAAAGCTTGGACTTGGGCTTGTATGTAGATTAAATCAACTGTTTCTTCCACCCGATTTTAAGTGTACGAAACTCACTCCTTAATAAGCTAGGAGTTGACTACTTTTTAAAATGTCATCATTACATTGTAGTTTTGACTTTACAAAAATCAACTCTTAACCTTTGGTTGCCACGTATCCTCTGATCATAATAACAGTTGACTTTTGCTTGGCTTCTTGAATACTCTTCCCTTCTTATTTCCTCCAAAACCGTAGGAAACCCTTATCAATCCAGGAAATACCATGTGCATATCTATTTTAGCACATTTTTGCTCAGCTAATTGTCTCATACATTAGGGCATAGCTAAATGTCATTTTTACCAACTGATTAACACCGAATAAGTGTTTTGTGCCCTTCTGCACCGACATTTTAATTTCTATGGCCCTTGAGCTCTTGGTCAAAATACTCATGCCATGTAAAAGGGAGTGCAAAATTTCTTGAAATATGTCAAGAAGGCACTTAAAAATCCCCCATATCAAATGACCAAAATGCCCTACAAAATATCCTCTTAACTTATCTTATTTTGCAAGTTTTGTTGTCTTTTCTCTCTCCTCCTTGCTTTGCATGCACGAATTTGAGGCTTATTGAAGAAGCCTATGACTCAACCTTATGACATAAACGCATGCTTATGTGTCTCTCATAACAATGGACTAAATTGCCCTTATTCACGTCTTATTTCACAAGCTACATGTCTTCAAAATATCTTCTCAAACTTGACTTCTTCAACAAACTCTTTGAATTGTTAACTCTTCATCCAATTATGACATGTGGCAATTGTGCATTAAATGTTTGTCAAATCTATTTGACTTCCTTAACAAGCTTGACATACTTGGAGAGCAAGTTGGACACGTGTTATCTTTCTATTTGGCCAACACAAAAGTATTTCTTGATTAAAAGACACGTGTCACATTCTTATTGAACCAAAACACAAGAAGTGTCATCATTACTTATTTTATCAAAGGCACGAATATCGAGACTCAACATACAATACCACATACTGATGTTTTCTCAAAAACGCAGGGCATACCCAACTGCCCTGAAAATGCTGTATACTCACTTATACTGGCATATTTTCGCTCAACTAATTGTCCTATACCCCATGATATTGTTAGGTGGCATCTTTTCCAACTAGATTTATACCGTATAGGTCCTATGTGCTTCTTTTCCATTGACACTTCAATTCCACGGCTTATACATACTAGGTCCATTGACCCGTATAGCCGAGTTACTTAGTCCCTAAGAGGTTTCCTATCTCTCGATATTCTTGTGACTCTTCTCAAACTGGACTTAGTCGTCCGCCTACTTTAAGCTTATTCTCAATTCTCAGGGTCCAAAAATCGCACTGTTATATTAAGTATGACATATATATCGTAATCTTGATTTAACTGACATCTTTGTTTTGGTCCTGGACCTGGTTATTTTAGCTTCTATTAATTTTGCGATCAAATTTCAGGAAGTGTTCCTCATCAACTGAAAATACTACAAATGTAGAATGTTCTTCTTCAAGCCTTGCCCTAATTGGTTTTTAAAAATGTTACGATGGCCCAATTAATTGGGTCTTTCAATTTGTAGGATATTTCTCTCTGTTTATTGACTCACCTGAAGGTTATATATAAATGGGTTGTGGAGTGATTTTACCAACAAACTATTGGCCCAGGAGCGTCCAGCACAATTAACTATTAAGTGGACCAAAAATACCAACAAACTTTTAAAAAAGGAGCACCCAGCACGATAAATGGCAGTAACTTTAATGGCATCTTTCTTCTGTGAAAATGGGCGTCTTTTGGTGCTATTCTTTATTCTAAAGAGTTCGTATAGTTTGATTTTTTGGTTTTTTGTTTTTTTGTACTGACTTACAATTTATGTTATTTTATTGAATATTTATATGTCTTCAAGTAGCAACGTTATTGTACGCCGTGTTGGTTTATTCTTGCTTTATTCAGAAATTGCTTGGTCTTGTTTGAATTTGATAGGTCAATCATTTTTATCCATATGCTTTACTCATTGTTCTTTTACTAATCTCATCCTCTCATGCTGCCTACACAATAATAAATTAATTATCATAAAATAGCTCAACATCATCATAAAATTTATATATTTTAAGATATTTTTCCCTGTGCAACACATGCAATAAAATAATAATTTAAAAGAATTTTCTTGCTGGCTAGTGTTTTTATTTAATTTGATAGAGTAATGCCAGTCCAAAAAAAAAAAAAAAACATGTGCCTATTAAGTTTTTCCTCTCTTCCCGGGGGAATGTGCCTATTAAGTTGGTAGTGCCTTTAAATTGAAATGTTTTTTGGGCGAAGTTAGTCAGAAGAGAGAATAGGGGAAGTCAGGATATTGGGATGGGATTTTAAACCAATTCTTTGTTCATTTTATTTCTTATAATTTCTATATATCAATTTTTAGTATATAATTTTCAGAGAAATATATCAATTTTTACCCTGCTCAGTAGTCTTTTAAATTCTTTTATTTTTATATTATTTGATAAGTAATTTTTGTATTCTCAATGCAACCAATTATATATAGTACTGTACATAGTCTTTATTATGTTCTTTCATTTTGATGCATGTGGTGGAGTGTGGAGAGTTTAATGACTTTTTATGTCATAATAATAATAATAATAATAATAATATCTCTGAAGCTGGTTTGATAGTCTTTTTCTGGCTGTAATGAGCAAAGGAAGATAACTTCATTTATTTTTAAGCTTTCCATATGTGGATTTTCCCTTATAAAGGACGACGCCTTCATTTGTTTTTTCAATAAATCAATTTTCCTTCTTTTTTATACCAGAGACAGTACGGTCCCTTTTGGTTCATCGAACACTGCTGATAAAAAAGAACAATAACATGTAAATTTCTTAGCTTGACACGTTTCTAGGCCGAAAAACAAAATCCCTAGTGTGTGGTTTTTTTGCATCAAAATTCCAATTGAAAACCCAAAGAGTTATAATGTCTACATATGAATTTTTAGTATATAACTTTCAGTAAAATATATCAATTCTTATTATGCTCGGTAGAGTTATTTATTTTTTAGTTTTTTATCTTTATATTATGTGATATTTAATGTTTGTATTTTCAATGCAAACAATTATTTAGTTCTCATTATGTTTTTTTTAAAAATCGAAATCGAGTATCTTATATATGCCTCCATCTAGATCAACAAATAAATTTCTCAGAAAAATAATTTTAAGATATACTATAATTTATTTCTCCCCCTCTCTCTCCCTCTAATTAATTCCAGCCACCACTCGCTGCCATTCAACTCGTAATATTATCTTTATATAATGGAGTACTCCGGCTGCCAGTGTTGTTTTAGCTTCATATTCCCTGTGGGTTTCACAGTTTTTGTTACGTTGTAAGAACACAGATATTGGACTTGACTAGGTTGTCAAGCCTAGAACCTACGTACCCTTTGAAGGGATCAAAGTCCACGTAGTTCGTAGCAAACAGTAAGGCGTGAAGCCAGGGGAGTGGGGTGTGTGCTCTGTGTAACAGTATGTAAAGAGAGCATAGAATAGAACGTGTGCACCTGTTTAGGGTTTCCTTCTATTTATAGAGGAGTCTGATGCGTGTATCTCCATATTAATGGGCGATATCCCTGATTGATAGATCATGGGCTGATTTGTTGGGATTATGGCTAAAGGAGAATCCTCATTAATGAGATCCTAAATCTGTGGGATCCCAGATCCCTTCCTATTATAGCATGGATTCTCTCCCTAGTGCGGTTGGGCCGAGGTCCGGACTGGGGCCGGTTGGGCCGGTCCGTAACAGTTTTCCCCCAGCTTGGTCGTTTAGGCTTCTGGACGGCCGAGGTGCGTATTGCCCCCAATCCTTGGAGTGGCCGAGGCCTTTTGCCTAGACTGAGTCGGCTCATGGGTGCCGCGACTGTCAGTCCGGTCCGGCGCAGTGGTCGGCTTATCCTTCTCTCATCCTGCCAAGAACGCCGGGTTCGCCCTGACCGGGCGGCTATTTGTCCTACCCGGGTTCCTTGCCCTTTTGCCTTTTGGGATTCTCCGGACGCCTTGGGATTTGCTCCTGCCATGCCATCATTATGGGCTTATAGCTGTCAGGCCTTCATTAGGCGCGTTCTGTGACCGCCGCGCCTCTTCGTTTTTTGAGGCTAGTGCGCATTTATTGCGTTTGCGTCGTGCTGTGCCAATCCCGTCACGTTTGTACGGGAATAGACTGTTGTGTCCCTTTTGTTTTGGGATTTCGGTTTCGATTTAAATAGCTCACTTTGTGCTTCTCTTTCACTTTTCCCGCTATCACGTTTTCTCAGACTTTCCTCTGGTTTTTTCCTATACCATTTTCAGTCGAGATTTCTTCTTTGTGTGGAACTCTCGCCGTTTTCCAGCGTTCCAGTTCCCATCATCTTCTCCATACAGGTATTCCGTCTTTTTGTTGTCATTTTTGTTCGGTATTTTCTCGCATTTTACCGTTTATTGCTGTCTCTGTCGCCATCTTTCTGCACTCCTGGGCTTTTCTAGGTTTTGCTGGATTTTTTTGGGGTTCTCTTGTGTATTTGTGCCCAGAATTCGTTCTGTTTCTTGCCCTTAGATAACAACCGCTTAGTGTCTTAGGCTTCTAAACATGGTGAGAGGTAGGAGTGCTTCTAGGCCAAGGGCGTCATTAACGCCTGAGGAGGAAATGCTCCTCCGTGCTCGTCTCCCCAAGGCTACTTACTAGGTTTTTGGGGGGTGAAACGCCTGCTACGGAGGTTTTGGATCCCCTGCGCCGGGGTGGCGCTGTTCGTCTCGGGTGGGCTGGGGCTCGTCCATCTTCGGCCAGGGTCTCGGTTCCAATTCCTCGCCGTCCATTTCGGCCGCTGGCGCGTGCCATTCCTCTCGGGTCGCCCGGTGGGGCCGGGGTAGGCTCCTCTTCCGGATCTGGATTCCCGGTGGTGTTGGCTCAGCCTCTTAGCTTCTATGAGGGCTCTTCCGTCGTCCGTCAGGCGTCTGCCCCGGATGGGTATCTTGGCCCTTGCTGGGATTGCTTGGCGGAAGCTTCTGCTTTGATGGCTCGCGGTGGAGATGCCGAGGCTTCCGCTATACTCAGCTCGTGTCGGCATTGGTCCGCCCCAGTTGCCCCCTCTCGTGCCCCCGTTCGTCCGAGTCCGCAACCTTTTTTGCCTGCTACTATGTCTTTTCCAGGTATTTCTGCTTCTTTGCTAATACCAGCTTTGTTTATTTTCGTATAGGTTTATTTATGGCTCCAAAATCTAGTTCTTCCAAGCGGTGGTCGGAGCCCGAGGGTTCGGACTCTTCTAGTCCACCCGACGCCCTGTGCCGTCAATATAGCTGGGTATCGCACGAGGTGCTCAAGACCCAGTCGCTGATGTCTGACGCGGACATCGATCGGTTGAAGATCCCGGCCATGCTGGGGTGTGTCTTCAGGTGTCCGACGGCCGGCGAGCCTATCTGTGCGCAAGGTCCGAGGGAGGACCGGACTTTTTCTTTTTCTACCACGATTACTTGATGCGGGTACAAGTCTCCCTTCCTTTCTCCCCCTTCCAGATGGAGGAGTTGCGGCATCTTCGCCTCGCCCCGTCCCAGCTTCATCCAAACGGTTGGGCATACTTGGTCGCCTTTGAGCGGTTGTGCAGCCATTTTTCGCCTCCCATATCGTGCACGGCCAACCTTTTCTTTTATTTCTTTAGACCCTTCACACCTAGCTCGCCAAAGGGAAGTGACAAGCTAAGGGGGCTGGTATCCCTTCGGATCAATCTGGGGTAGACGCTGATGATGCCCTTCTTCGACTCCTTCAAGCGCTTTAAGGGGGTGTTCTTCAAGGTGGAGGCCGTCCTAGGGGAGGGGCCCTGGTTCTTGGAAGGTGGCGTTCGTTTCTGTTAGGATCCGTACACGCAGCGGATTAAAATTTGAAAGAATGGACCTTGATACCCAAGAGGGGGGGGTGAATTGGGTATCTATAAAATTTTAGAGACTTGGCTCTGTTTTGGGCAAGTTAAAGCAGAGGATAAATGAAGAGAGGAGTAGAGAAGCTTTGCACGGATCAATTTATACTGGTTCGGCCTTTTCTCTGACCTACATCCAGTCCCCAAGCCTCACTTGGGATTTTCAATCCACTAACTTCACAAGACTTGATTACAATCTCTATATTCAGAGTAGTTCTCTCACTAGAACTCACTCCCCCTTACAAGATGCAATCAATACTCCCAACCACCAAGTCCCCTGACTTGTGGTTATCTCAATCAATGAATGATTACAAGAAAGACTCTCTCAAAGAGTAGATAAGATAAATACTGAAGTACAATGTATCAAAGATACAGCCTAATGAAAAGAACAACTCAGGATGATTATTTTCGAGTAGAGTAGTTGTTCATCAGTTGTGTCTCTTTGGCTTCAGTTCCTCAGTCATTTATAATTGTTTGAACCATTTGAACGTTAATAATCCACTGAAGCTTGTTCCCATTCGAAAATGTGACTGTTGTGAGTGTTCTTCCATGTGTAAAGGTACTGCAGAAGCTGATGGGTAATATTCTGTTGCTACTTTCCAGATTTGGGTGTTTGTAGCTTTTGCATTTGAATATTGGTGGCCCATGACATTCTGTTTTTAGAATAATCACGTTTGGCTTTCTTCAGAGGTGATTGTACTGTCTGTAATGCCAACCTGTCATGCATTTAATCTTGTCTTGAAGGATAAGATAAAATAATCCAAGTTGCATAAAGTGTTGCTCCAATTGAATCTCTGTCTAATTCAAATTCTTTCTGTTATCTCATAAATAAACTTGTTAGAACAGATCACTTACATATATAAGAGATAGATATAATGATTAGATTCAATGGGTAATTTGAAACATGAAGAAAGAATCAAATTTGACATATCAGAGTTTAAATGCGTTTTTCTGTTCTGGAGGTCTGAACTCGAGTTCATAATGTTAGGCTCGAGTTCGGCCTTTATTCATTTTGAGAATTCGGTTCTGTCAAAATCAAACTGGAGGTTTGTGTGTAAACCTGAGGTTTGTAAGAACACGAACTCGAGTTCATTAATGATGAACTCGAGTTCTCTTTACTTAGAGAACTTCAAAAAGGGTTAACATAAAACAAACTGGAGGTTTAAGACAAGTGGGCTCGAGTTTGAAACTTTTGAAAATGGCTAATTACTCTCTGGAACTTTTGAACTGGAGTTTGAGAAGCTTGGGCTCGAGTTTAGTTCTCTCTAAAATATTCTGAAGGCTTTCGGTCAAAACTAGGCTCGAGTCTGAAGAGTTTAGGCTCCAGTTTATAGACAATGTTCTGTTTTCAAGTTTAAACAAACTTGTCCTGCCAAGGATGAACTCGAGTTCATCATGACAGGCTCGAGTTCTTTTACTTAATATCTTCTTTGAACTTTTTCAAACTTGAGGTTTGAGTAGAGGTTTAGAGTTTGTAATAGGTTTTCAAAAGTTAAAAAAACTTTGTCAATGGCGAACTCGAGTTCATCAAATGGTAGGCTCGAGTTCACTCAAACTTTCAAGGATTTAATTTTGAACTTCAGGTTCAGTCTCAAGTTTGATCTTTGGTTTGACAAGTTTATGCTTTCTGTTAAACATAGGCTCGAGTTCAACAGTTATAGGCTCGAGTTCATGCGAACTTTCAAAGGTTTAATTATAAACTTCAGGTTTAGTCTCAAGTTTGAACTTTGGTTTTGCAAGTTCATGCTTTCTGTTAAATACAGGCTCGAGTTCATCACTCATAGGCTCGAGTTCTATTTTGACAGATAGAAAAATCATGAGTTTTAAACATCCTTGACTTGTCAAATCTTTCCACTATTGTTTACAATTATCAGTGATCATCAAAACACTCTGAGAACTAACATTCTCCCCCTTTTTGATGATGACAACACTTGTAAACAATTGATTGGGAAACTTAGTTTGAAATTTATTTTGAAATTCAGCTTGTGATCAAATTGACAGAAAACATATATCAGAAGCAGAATATCAAGGATTTGTTTTGTGAAACAAAAATTTTGCAGATTATCAGAGACTTAACCAAATTATCAGAGATAAACTTTAAGACCAAAAAAAAATATAACTGAAACTTCAAATTGATAACTTCAAACTGAAAAAAAAAAAATTCACATAATTCCAAAATGACTACAAAAGTTACAAAACAATCAATATTCACTCCACACTTTCTCCCCCTTTGGCATCATCAAAAGGAGGGGAAGAAGAGATAGGTTCAATTTGGACATAGGGTACTATGGCTAGTGGCTCAGCATAGGATGTGAAGGTCGAAGGTGTAGGAGCAGAAGGAGGTGTCTGTGCAGGCTGAGCGTGAGCAGGTTCTGAGTCTGGGGCAGGTACAGAGGTAGAAGCATCCGGAGACTGAGACTTTAAGATCTTGTCCATCTTATCGCTTAGGTTCATCATTGTAACCAATAAGGTGGACATAGTAGAGGTCTGTTCATTGACTTGAGTCTTCAGTGCTTCTTGTTCAACTCTGAAGGCTTCTTGAGCATCCACCAGGTTATTGTGACCCTTGTTCACTTCAGCAACTAGCTTCCCTACAGCTAGTTCAATTCCTTCTATTAGATCAGATACGGCCTTGTCCACAATTTCTTGAACTCTGACATTAAAATCAGAAGGAGGTGGAGGAGCACTCTGAGCTTCTTCAGCTCTGGACTGTGTGGCTCTGGATGTAGCTGGCTTGGACCTCTTTGGGGCTCTGGACTGATCTGAGTACTCAGGCCTGTGAGTTTGCATCAAGTTCATGATGTGCTGTCCAAATTCAGTTGGAAATTGAGGAGAGTCATTCTCAGCCAAGTGCCAAATCTTCTCATGAAATAGAATTACTGAAACCAGGCTGGCAAAGGGAATCTGGGATGACTGGCGTGAGTGAAAAGCAAATTTTGCTATTTCTTGAAAGAGCCAGTAACCTACATTCTGAGGTTGTTGGTCTAGAATGGAGGTGAAGATGTTAAAATCTTTCTTGGCAAAGTGTGTAAAGTTGCCTCCCTTCTGAAGAAGATTCCTGGAATAAATGTACCAGATGGCTCGGTTTCTCAGAGGCATGGCAGCTGGGGTGAAATTCAGTATCTCAAGGGTATTAGGAATAGGTTCATCAGGTCTGAGTAAACTAAATATAGCCTGTTGCTTATATCTGTGAGTTTCAGGCTTAGGAGGGTTTGAGATTTGTAGGATAGAGTTCAGATAGTCAGGAGTAATTGTGATTTTCTGACCTCTAACCTTTGTGACAATTCTTTCTTCTACCAGATCACCATCTGAATTTAGCACATTATCAGATTTCATGTGAAAGTAAAAGACTTTCACAAGTTTGGGACTATAGGCAGCCTTGATTGAAATTAAGGACTCAAATTGATTCATCCAGGGGCTCAAATCCAAATTACATTCTTCTTTTAGCTTAGCTAAATTTACAAAGACTATAGGACAGAATTTCTTCTTTTCATCATATTTTTTCTTGAATAAAACACCCTCTTCTGCTGTCATTCTACATGGTTCTATGTTGAAACCTTCTGGGCACCTCTTATGCCTGTAAATTTCTAAAATTGCAGGTAAGGGCTGAGATACCTGAGGAGTCCCTTGTTCCTGAGATTGAGGTTCAGCTTGACCACTACCTTGACCGGGAGTGGGAACAGAGTGGATACCCGCGGTTTTCTTTCTCTTGAAGGGTTGTTTTTCCCTCAGAGGAGCAGCTGGCTGAGGGGCTTTACCTCTTCCTTGGACAGGAGGCTCGGGATCATGCCTCTTCTTCGTTCTCTCTTCTCCAATTACAACTCCTTTCGGTCTGGAAGGAGGAGTTTGAGTATTTTCGCCGTCAACTCCTCTAACGAATTTGTCAATTCCATCTTGTAGGCGGGAAGAGCGCTTTTTTGTGCGGACAGGGCGTTCAGATTGAGTTTGAGAAACAGATTGAGAAGGGTTAGGGTTTGTGTCTTTGGGATTTGTGGATTGAGAGGCCATTTTCGCAGAAAACAGAGGAAGAAGATGATGAGAAAGACGCAGAGGACTAGGGCAAACCGGAGGTGTGTGAAGAGTGAAGTGAAAAGTTTGTAACTGTAGTATATATAGAGTTCGTGATGAACTCGAGTTCACACCTTTCAGGCTCGAGTTCGTCATTAAAATTTGCTTACCTGGACTTCAAGAGTGTGCTGAGAACTCTTGAACTTCCTCGTGAACCTGAGGTTCTCACTTACGAGCTCGAGTTCAGGATGACTTTCCTCCAAGGTTGCTCTCTGTGATTTACGAACTCGAGTTCGTCACTTATGGGCTCGAGTTCGTCATGCCTGAGATCCTGCCTTGCTCTCTGCCAAAAATGAACTTGAGGTTCATTCACTAATGAACTCGAGTTCATTCTTGTTTTTGCCTTTCACTACTTCCAGTCTCTCTCGAGCTCGAGTTCTTTCTTGTCAGGCTCGAGTTCGGTCATAACTTCAGCAAATTTGAGATAAGAGCATCCTGCATAAGACACTTCTAGATACTCCGATGCTTAAGTCAGTAATCAATCATTATCAAAACCATAACTAACATTAAAATGAGTGAGAAATACTTACAGTTCATTGGGGTTTACCATTCCCAATTCTCTTCTTATGAAATTAAATTGTTCTTTTGCAAGAGGTTTTGTGAAAATGTCTGCAAGTTGGAGATGTGTTGGGATAAACATGACTTTGACATCCTTCTTCTGAACATGATCCCTGATGAAATGATGTCTCACATCAATGTGTTTGGTTCTTGTATGTTGCACAGGATTCTTGGCCAAGCTTATTGTGCTTGTGTTGTCACATAGTATTGGAATTTCTTTCAAGTACACTCCCAAATCAGCGAGTTGTTGTTTTAACCATAACACTTGAGCACAGCAACTTGAGGCAGCCACATACTCAGCTTCAGTAGATGATACAGCAACAGTGGTTTGTTTCTTGCTGAACCATGACACAAGTGAGCCACCAAAGAATTCACATTGTCCACTTGTGCTCTTCCTATCTGTCTTGTATCCAGCATGATCTGAATCTGAATATGCTACTAAGTGTTCTGGTTGTCCTTTGGGAAACCATAAGCCAAGAGTCTTAGTATCAGCAAGATATCTAAAGATTCTTTTCACATGTTCAGCATGTGTCTCTTTTGGAGCAGATTGGAATCTTGCACACATCCCCACACTGAATTGAATGTCGGGGCGGCTTGCTGTAAGATAGAGTAATGACCCAATCATTCCTCTATACTTTGTTATGTTAAAGTCCTTGCCTTCTTCATCAGCATCCAAAGAAGTAGTTGCACTCATGGGAGTATCAGCACCATTGCATTGATCCATTCCAAACTTCTTTAAGAGATCATTCAGATACTTGGTTTGGGATATGAAAATTCCATCCTTCCTTTGCTTGATTTGCAATCCAAGAAAATAATTTAGTTCTCCCATCATTGACATTTCAAATTCTCCCTGCATTTTCTTTGCAAATTCTTCACACAGAGTATCATTAGAAGCTCCAAATATGATATCATCCACATAAATTTGAACAACTAAAATTTCATTTAGCTTATTAGTTTTAATAAAAAGAGTTGTATCAGCTTTCCCTCTAACGAAATCTTGATCAAGAAGAAATTTGCTTAATCGCTCATACCAAGCTCTAGGAGCTTGCTTAAGACCATATAAAGCTTTCTTGAGACGAAAAACATGATCTGGATAATTTTCATTTCGAAAACCAGGAGGTTGCTCAACATAAACTTCCTCTTGAATAAAACCATTTAAAAATGCACTTTTAACATCCATTTGATAAAGTTTAATTCCTTTTACACAAGTAAAGGCTAGAAGAACTCTTATAGCTTCCAATCTTGCCACTGGAGCATAAGTTTCTTCATAATCAATACCTTCTTCCTGATTATAGCCTTTGGCAACCAATCTTGCCTTATTTCGGACAATGACTGCAGATTCATCTCGTTTGTTTTTGAATACCCATTTAGTGCCAATGACTGGATGGTCTTTAGGCCTAGGTACCAAGTCCCAAACTTGATTTCTGTCAAATTGATGTAATTCCTCTTGCATAGCTATCACCCAATCATTGTCTGAAAGGGCTTCTTCTATTTTAGAGGGTTCAATGTGTGAAATAAATGCAGAGAAGGTTACTTCATTTAACGTGCTTCTTCTGGTTCTTACTCCTTGATTAATATCACCTATAACTTGGTCTATAGGATGATTCCTTATATATTTCCAAGCTCTAGGCTGAGTCTGATCAGGATTTTCTAAACTGTTTTCAGGATCAGCTTCAAAAACATTTTCATAATTTTCAGAGGAAGGGGTAGTTTTTGAAAAGAATTGATTTTTGCAAATGTTTTCTTCTTCATCATCCAAAGATCTGTTAGAATCATTTTCACAAAACACAACATGTATTGATTCTTCTACAACTTTAGTTCTAGCGTTAAAAACTCTATATGCTTTGCTTCTATTAGAATAACCAATAAATATCGCTAAGTCAGCCTTAGAATCAAATTTACCAAGATTCTCTTTACCATTATGGTGCACATAGCACTTGCAACCAAAAATGTGAAGGTGGCTGAGATTTGGCTTTCTCCCTTTGTAGAGCTCATAAGGAGTCTTGTTCAACTTCTTCCTTAAGTAAGCTCTATTGGAGATATAGCATGCAGTGCTCATGGCATCAGCCCAAAATACTTGTGATGTGTTGTTTTCACTCAACATTGCTCTTGCCATCTCAGTGAGTATTCTGTTCTTTCTCTCCACAACACCATTCTGTTGTGGTGTCCTTGGTGCTGAAAAGTTGTGATCAATCCCCGTGTTGTCACAGAACTCAGCAAAGGCGTTGTTCTCAAATTCTCCACCATGGTCGGTTCGTATACCTGAAATTGAAAAACCTTTCTCGTTCTGGACCTTCTTGGCAAATACAACAAATTGATCAAATGTTTCATCTTTAGATGATAAGAAAATTGTCCATGTGAATCTAGAATAATCATCAACTATGACCAAAGTGTATAAATTTCCACCAAGACTTCTAACTCTAGCTGGTCCAACTAAGTCCATATGAAGTAATTGAAGGGGTCTGGTAGTAGAAATCTCATTCTTCGTTTTAAAGGATGATTTGGTTTGTTTTCCTTTTTGGCAAGCATCACATATCTTATCATTTTTGAAATTCAATTTTGGAATACCAATAACCAAATCCTTTTTCAGCAACTTGTCAAGTTGAGACATGTTCACATGAGCTAATCTTTTGTGCCATAACCAACTTTCATCCAAGTTACTTACAAAACATTTTTCTGACACGGAGGTATTACTAGAGAGGTTAAGTGTATAACAATTGCCATCTCTAGGTGCTCTAAACAAGGCTTTAGTTTTCAAATTTTCTATGGGAATCAAATCCTTTTTGACAATAAAGCATTCATCAGAATCAAAGATAACTAAGTTACCCTTATCAGTGCTTTGGCTCACACTTAGGAGATTGTGACACAATCCTTCTACTAGATAGACATCCTTGATGAGTGGACCATCACTACTTCCAATCTCACCAATGCCAGCAATCTTTCCTGATTGGTCTCCTCCAAAGGTGACTCTACCACCATCTTTTGGTTTAATTGTAAGGAATTTGGTTTTATCACCAGTCATGTGTCTTGAGCATCCACTATCAATATACCATTTGTTGGGTCTTGATGCTTAAGACAAACCTGCAAATCACAATGGGATCAAGTTTTAGGTACCCAACTTTTCTTGGGTCCTTTTGGGTTAGCTTGCACCTTGAGAACATAAGTTCCTTTTGGTACCCATTTATAGTTTCCTATAGGTTTAATTTTTCCTTCCCTCTTATGAAAACAAGATGAAGTTGAATGGCCCTTCCTATTGCAATAATCACAATGTGCAAAGGGATTTGAGGAGTGAACTGTTTTTGTAAAGTAGTTCATGTAAGATTTTTGACCACTCTTCTTTTTACCTTTCTTCTTATCAGAATTTGGTTTGTAACCGATACCTGACCTATCATTTACAAATCTTTGTTGTTTCAAAATTACATTAAGCATTTCACTGCCCTTAGTAAATGTTTCAAGTGCTTTTGTAAGATGTACATTCTTCTGTTTTAATTCAGGGCATTCCTGACAAATCAGAATTTTAGAAGAAGATAGTTTTTCAATTTGTAGTTCAAGAGTGATATTTTTCCTTTTCAAAGCTAAGTATTTTTCTGCGAGTTTCTCAAATTCCTTTTGCACAAGATAATATTCATCAACAAGTTCATCATAGGAAGGTTTTGAGTCATATACCTCATCATCATCTTGTTGTTCTTGAGCTACTAGGCATATGTTTGCCTTTTCATCTTCAACCTCTTCATCCTCATCTGAAGAGCTATCACCCCATATGCTTGAAATGTATGCTTTCTTTTTATACTTGCTGAAGCTCTTTTTGTCCTTCTCTTTGTTGGTGTTGTTCAGCAAAGGACATTCAGACTTGATGTGTCCAGGCTTTTGGCACTCATAACAGATGATTGGTTTCTTTGTTTCATGACTTGAGCTTCCTTTCTGAAACCTTTTGAATCCTTGGTCTCTCTTGAAGTATTTCTTGAAGCGCCTGACCAACATACCGATTTCTTCATCTTCATCTTCCTCATCTTCTTCATTATCAGAATCTCTTGCTTCCTTGGCTGTTTTAAGAGCCAATCCCTTGCTTTTCCCATGTACCTCGTCAAGTCCTTTCTTGAACTTGATTTTTGCTTCATATTCTGAGAGGCTACCAAATAGAGCAGCCACAGAAGTCATTGATTCTCCTCTAGCTTCTTCTATTGCTGTGACTTTGGCCTCCCATTCCTTGTTGAGAACATTGAGAATTTTTCTTACTTGGACTGACTGATCATAGTCTTTACCAAGTGCAGCAAGTTGATTTATGAGATGAGTGAAACGAAGTTGAAATTCACCAATGGATTCGCCGGACTTCATTCTAAGGAGATCATATTCTGTCATGAGGGTGTTTACACGATTTTGCTTTACACCTGCTGTCCCTTCATGAGCAATTTCTAGTGCATCCCACATATGCTTTGCAGATGGAAGTGTGCAAATTCGGAAGTATTCTTGTTGACTTAATGCACTTTGGAGAAGTAGAACTGCCTTACTGTTGAGTGTGATGTTCCTTCGATCATTGTCATCATATTCCTCTTCAAGTTTTGGAATTCTCACACCATCTTCCATAGTTGTAGGAGTGTAATCTCCTCTTTCAAATACTCTCCATAGTCCATATTCAGTAGCCATGACAAAAACTTTGAACTTGGCTTTCCAGAATGAGTAGTGTTCTCCATTGAAACCAGGTGGTCTGTTGATAGAGGCTCCATCGGGAAGAATTCCTTCCATATTGATCCTTCTCGAGCTGTTAGACTCTCTTGAGAAGACCTGGCTCTGATACCAAATGAAAGAATGGACCTTGATACCCAAGAGGGGGGGGTGAATTGGGTATCTATAAAATTTTAGAGACTTGGCTCTGTTTTGGGCAAGTTAAAGCAGAGGATAAATGAAGAGAGGAGTAGAGAAGCTTTGCACGGATCAATTTATACTGGTTCGGCCTTTTCTCTGACCTACATCCAGTCCCCAAGCCTCACTTGGGATTTTCAATCCACTAACTTCACAAGACTTGATTACAATCTCTATATTCAGAGTAGTTCTCTCACTAGAACTCACTCCCCCTTACAAGATGCAATCAATACTCCCAACCACCAAGTCCCCTGACTTGTGGTTATCTCAATCAATGAATGATTACAAGAAAGACTCTCTCAAAGAGTAGATAAGATAAATACTGAAGTACAATGTATCAAAGATACAGCCTAATGAAAAGAACAACTCAGGATGATTATTTTCGAGTAGAGTAGTTGTTCATCAGTTGTGTCTCTTTGGCTTCAGTTCCTCAGTCATTTATAATTGTTTGAACCATTTGAACGTTAATAATCCACTGAAGCTTGTTCCCATTCGAAAATGTGACTGTTGTGAGTGTTCTTCCATGTGTAAAGGTACTGCAGAAGCTGATGGGTAATATTCTGTTGCTACTTTCCAGATTTGGGTGTTTGTAGCTTTTGCATTTGAATATTGGTGGCCCATGACATTCTGTTTTTAGAATAATCACGTTTGGCTTTCTTCAGAGGTGATTGTACTGTCTGTAATGCCAACCTGTCATGCATTTAATCTTGTCTTGAAGGATAAGATAAAATAATCCAAGTTGCATAAAGTGTTGCTCCAATTGAATCTCTGTCTAATTCAAATTCTTTCTGTTATCTCATAAATAAACTTGTTAGAACAGATCACTTACATATATAAGAGATAGATATAATGATTAGATTCAATGGGTAATTTGAAACATGAAGAAAGAATCAAATTTGACATATCAGAGTTTAAATGCGTTTTTCTGTTCTGGAGGTCTGAACTCGAGTTCATAATGTTAGGCTCGAGTTCGGCCTTTATTCATTTTGAGAATTCGGTTCTGTCAAAATCAAACTGGAGGTTTGTGTGTAAACCTGAGGTTTGTAAGAACACGAACTCGAGTTCATTAATGATGAACTCGAGTTCTCTTTACTTAGAGAACTTCAAAAAGGGTTAACATAAAACAAACTGGAGGTTTAAGACAAGTGGGCTCGAGTTTGAAACTTTTGAAAATGGCTAATTACTCTCTGGAACTTTTGAACTGGAGTTTGAGAAGCTTGGGCTCGAGTTTAGTTCTCTCTAAAATATTCTGAAGGCTTTCGGTCAAAACTAGGCTCGAGTCTGAAGAGTTTAGGCTCCAGTTTATAGACAATGTTCTGTTTTCAAGTTTAAACAAACTTGTCCTGCCAAGGATGAACTCGAGTTCATCATGACAGGCTCGAGTTCTTTTACTTAATATCTTCTTTGAACTTTTTCAAACTTGAGGTTTGAGTAGAGGTTTAGAGTTTGTAATAGGTTTTCAAAAGTTAAAAAAACTTTGTCAATGGCGAACTCGAGTTCATCAAATGGTAGGCTCGAGTTCACTCAAACTTTCAAGGATTTAATTTTGAACTTCAGGTTCAGTCTCAAGTTTGATCTTTGGTTTGACAAGTTTATGCTTTCTGTTAAACATAGGCTCGAGTTCAACAGTTATAGGCTCGAGTTCATGCGAACTTTCAAAGGTTTAATTATAAACTTCAGGTTTAGTCTCAAGTTTGAACTTTGGTTTTGCAAGTTCATGCTTTCTGTTAAATACAGGCTCGAGTTCATCACTCATAGGCTCGAGTTCTATTTTGACAGATAGAAAAATCATGAGTTTTAAACATCCTTGACTTGTCAAATCTTTCCACTATTATTTACAATTGTCAGTGATCATCAAAACACTCTGAGAACTAACAAAATTTTCTACGAATCCCGTCCCGAGGAACACTCAAGTGCGTTTAAATCAAGGTTAGGGAACCCGAATCATACCTTATAGAGAACTTTGAATCATCCGGAGCCGGAGGTTTTCCTTTGATTTTAGCGAACTAGTAGCTCAAGAATCTACACAAACCCTTTGCGCACATTTTCTCACGGCGATCAAGAAACTGTAGTGAACTCGTCCGCGTCTCGCTCTCTTTGAACTGGTGGGCTACCTTCTCGATCAGTAGAAGACGACTTCTTAGAATCGGCTTCCTCTACCGGTATCCACACGCACAATCTCCGAACACGGACGCGGTGGCATGCTAGCGCCTCAGAATGTGTGTCTCTCTCCTTTTTGCTCTAGGGTTTCTCGCAGCTTTCTAATACGCTCGACTAAAAGTCCCGTAGGTTTTTCTAAACCCATCGGCATATTATATAATCAAAATTAATCCTTATTAATTTTGAAATTCGAAATTCGAATCTGGATAATATATTAATTAAATCTATGTAATAGATCTAATATAATATATTTATTTAATCTGAATTAAAACCAAATCTGAAATTCGAATTTTGAATCTGGATTAAAAATATATTAATTAAATCTATCTGATAGATTTAATCCAATCTATTTATTTAATCCAAATTTAAAAGCCTTCTGATTTCATTCATCTCTATAAATTAAATTTGAGAAATGATATCTATCTATTTAATTAAATTTGAGATACAATATCTCAATTTAAATTAAATAGATAATGATATCTTTATTCGAAAATCTAATGAGATATAATATCTCTTTTTGTTTTAGATATTTAATTTACCAAATAAATTAAATATAAAACAAATATTATATAATAATATTATAATCTCCATTAAATAATATTATTATATTATTTTCGAATTTAAATATACATACACATATATATATTTACCCTATATTAAATCCAGTATTAATTAAATCTCAGATTAATCTGAGATTCAATGAATCTGGACACTTTTACCCGTGTTGGATTATTCTTGTGTGCGACCCTGCAGGCCCATATGAGATTGGCAGTGGTCCAAGACTATATCAGCCCACAAGTCGCAAGCGGCCTCTAGCAAGACATTGCGACTACCTAATTCACATGGGGATTGATGACACGATACAACCTATCGTACAACCATGTCACGTCCCTTTTGTCATGCGATAATTTGGTCAAGGATGAGGCATGGATAATGTCAACTTCCTGTTCTTGACCAATACTTTCTCGATTCTCGAGTAGTCTAATAAGTGAAATGGAAACTCCTTTCCATCACAGTATGGCCATACATTTCTTAGAATCACTCATCGAGGGGCCCAGTATTATCTCTCTACAAATGTGAGGGACAAATTCCATCTTGACCATTCACATTCCTCCGCATGAAAACCACTGATCCCGATCCCAGCCTTTATTATCACCCGGTCAAAGGTGACTTTTGATTAGGTCAAAGACCAGTGACTCATCATGTAGGAATCCATGATGATCTCAGGTCATAGGGCGTTGTGACGCGGTTATACATGAGATAAGCTTATGACTTAATCCATGCAGCTTTCTCATAGTGGGTCGGTCCAGCACCCTGTACTCTTACAAATGCCCATGACTTTGATTCGTATCTCCATACCTCATCAAAGTCATACTGGTCTTAACTCATCTTCGCTCCCGCGTAGATGACCGACCAAGGACATTTAGGATAATCTACAAGATATATCCAGGGATATAGTTATCACCATAAACATGCGTATGAAATGATAACTTAATGGAGAATAATGACTTGCCCCTAGGGCATATTTCCAACAGACTCCCACTTGCACTAGGTGCAATCATTAATTACTCTAATTCTCATTGCCCTAACATGACGATCATGTTTTGCTTGTGCAAACGGCTTAGTAAGAGCATCAACTACATTGTCTTCTCCTAGTACTTTGCATACTTTCATATCACCTTTATCTCTGATTTCTCAGATAAGATGAAATTGCCTGAGTTTATGCTTGGTCCTTTAATGTGACCTAGGCTCCTTGGTTCGTGCAATAGCGTGGCTATTGTCACAGAACAAGTCTATTGGATTTTAAATGGTTGGAACCATCCCAAGTTCATAAATGAACTTTGTAATCCAAAAGGCCTCCTCAGCTGCATCCTATATTGCTATATACTCAGCTTCCATTGCAGAATAAGCTACAGTGCTCTGCTTAGAGCTCTTCCAGCTCACTGCACCACCATTCAACAAGAATACATATCCTGATTGCGATCTTAGATTATCATGGTCAGTTTGGAAAGTCGCATCTGTGTAACCAATTACACAGAGCTCATCCTCCAAGCCACCATATACCAAGAATAAGTCCTTAGTCCTTTTTAAGTACTTAAGGATATTCTTGACAGCAGTCCAGTGACCCTCACCGGGATCTTGTTGATATCTACTGGTCATACTCAAGGCAAATGACACATCCGGTCGAGTACATAGCATGACATACATGATAGATCCAATGGCAGAGACATATGGAATCTTACTCATGTGATCTCTTTGATCTTGTGTACTAGGACACAGATTCTTACTGAGATGGATGCCATGAGACATGGGCATATTATCCCTTTTAGCATCCTGCATGCTGAACCTATGCAGTATCTTGTCTATGTATGTGCTCTGACTTAGGCCTATCAGCCTCTTAGATCTATCTCTATAGATCCTTATCCCAAGGATATAAGTGGCTTCGCCTAAATCTTTCATTGAGAAAGACTTTCCTAACCAAGACTTGACACTCTGCGAGGTAAGAATGTCATTCCCAATGAGTAGGATGTCATCAACATAAAGCACTAGAACTAAAACTGTGCTCCCACTAACCTTCTTGTAAACACAAGGTCAATCAATATTTTGAATGAATTCAAACTCTTTGATCCTTCATCAAAACGACGATTTCTAGCTCCAAAATACCTGCTTCAATCCATAAATGGATCTTTGAAGCTTACACACTTTACCAGTGTCCTCTGGACGCACAAAACCCTCAGGTTGTGTCATGTACACATCCTCAAGCAGATTTCCGTTAAGGAAGGCCGTTTTGACGTCCATCTGCCATATCTCATAGTCATAATATGATGCAATGGCAAGAAGGATTCTGATTGACTTGGCCATTGCTACTGGGGAAAAGGTCTCATCATAGTCCACACTATGAGTTTGAGTAAATCCTTTTGCAACCAGTCGTGCCTTGAAGACATTTACTTTGCCATCCATGTCGGTTTTCAAATCTCTTTGAAAACCCACTTGCACCCAATGGTTTTTACACCTTCAGGTGGATCGACGAAGGTCCATACCTTATTGTCGTACATGGATTGCATTTCAGACTTCATGGCATCAAGCCATCTTTCAGAGTTTGGTCCCACTACGGCGTCTCGATAGGTCGTTGGCTCATTCTGCTCAATGAGCAAAACATCACGACTTCCAGTAATCAGAAATCCATATCTCTGAGGCTGTAGCCGTGATCTATCGGACCTTCATGGGCTTGTGTTACTTGAGTAGGCTCAACAACTTGTTGTGAGTCTTCTCCGGTTTCCATCTGTGGTTCTACATTGTCCTGTGACTCTCGAACTTCTTCGAGATTCACCTTACTCCTACTGGCTCTTTTAGAGATAAACTCTTTTTCCAAAAAGATACCATTCCGAATAACAAATACTTTCTGATCAGTGGGACTGTAGACATAGTATCCTTTAGTTTCCTTAGGATACCCCACAAAAAGGCATTTTGAGGATCTCGATGACAATTTATTAGAGGCCTGTTGTTTAACATAAACCTCACATCCTCAAATCTTAAAAAATGACAAACTAGGTTTCTTCCCAATCCATATCTTATATGGTGTCTTTTCAACTGCCTTTGACGGAACACGATTTAGTGTGAACGCAACTGTTTCTAGGGTGTGGCCCAAAAAAGAAGGTGGAAGATCTGTTTGACTCATCATAGATCGAACCATATCTAATAGAGTTCGATTCCTCCATTCAGAAACACCATTCCATTGAGGTGTTCCTAGAGGAGTAAGTTGTGAGATAATCCCACAACTCCTAAGATGGTCAATAAACTCTTAGCACAAATGTTCACCGCCTCGATCAGATCAAAGTGCCTTAATTGTTTTGCCAAGTTGGTTTTGCACTTCATCTTGAAACATTTTGAACATTTCAAAAATTTCAGACTTTATGTTTCATCAGACAGATATACACATATATCCTGAAATTGTCTATAAGTGTAATGAAGCGCAAACGACCTCCTCTGGCAGATGTATTCATTGGTCCACACACATCAGTATGTATGAGGCTCAATAAATCAGTGGCTCTCTCACTGTGTCCAATAAAAGGTGCCTTTGTCATCTTTCCCAATAAACAAGACTCACATGTGTCAAATGATTCAAAATCAAATGACTTCAGAAATCCATCTGTAATGGAGTTTCGAAATGCGCTTCTCATTTATATGGCCTAGACGACAGTACCATAGGAAGGTAGGACTAAAATCTTTTGACTTGATCCTTTATGTCACAGATGTCCATTCAATTTTCTACTATCCTTAAGATCCTATGCATTTATGCAAATGCGTGAACCACATGTAGTATCTAATATCCATGTTTGAGGAAGTAGAAAAGCGAATGTCTGTGACATAGATACCTGAAGCAATAGCCTGCTATCCTTCTTATTCTTTTCAGATCTTCGAGGCAGAGTGTGCGATTCTTCTTCCAATGACCAATTTCATTGCAGAAGAAGTAGACCCCTTCCTTCGGAGGTTTTGCCTTCTTGGCTTTCGGTGTCATACCCCTTCCTCTCTGAACGGACAAAACCGTACTGGGCCTCCTTTCATGGCTCTGCTCAGCAGTTTTGAGCATCCCATGCAATTCAGAAATTGATTCCTCCATATTGTTCATGTTGTAATCCATGACAAAGTCATCATAACTTTCTGGGAGTGAGATCAAGATCACATCTATAGCTAACTCCTGGGATATGGGGAATCAAGCCTTTCAAGGTGATCAATGTAGCCTTTCATTTTCAACAAAATGAACACTAACTGATTCACTTTCAGCCATCTTGCAAGAGAATAAGACCTTTGTGGTCTCATACCTCTCTTGACTTGCCTGTTGATGGAACATTTCCATAGGATGATAAATCATCTCAGACACCTCCATGTGTTCTAGATCTCCATTGAGGTCTAGAACCACAGTGGCAGGCTTCAGGCATCCTGTATCCATAGAGTCATCCTTATGGTTCTATAAGCATCAGTCTGATCTCTTGGATCATCAGCTTTAGGCTCGTCAGGAATGGGTTGATCAATGAGATACTCCTTTCTATCGTGTTTAGGATCAACGCTTAAGTTCCCAAACATGTGAAGAAAGTTTGTCTCATCGAGTTCATCCTTCTCAAGGACCGATCGCATTGATGGTGTTGCAGTGTTACTATTTGACATGATTCTACAATTTAAAAGATATGCAAAGTTTAATCGATAACCTCCTACTGAAAAATAACCCTCATTATAATCAGTGGGCTAAAATCCATATTTAGCTTAATCTTAAGTCCGCTTTGGTAGGACGCTTAAAATCAAGTTATTTAGGTAGGCAACCTCTTTGCCAATTACATCACATGCAACTCTTAGATCTTTATGGGATTCGATCATCATATGACCTAGCATGTTTAATCCCATCCAATGCCTTGAGATCCAAAACCGTTTTGATAATCTCAATTAAGTCAGGACAACAATGAATATAGAGTATCACCATTACTCTCTCTTGTCTCCCCAAGATTACTCAGATGCATCCACTTTGGTGGAACATACAAATGGGTGATCGAGGTTTTGACAAGTATTCATTTATTGATGGCATTGTGACTTAAGATTTTATTTAGAGGGTATTATTAGATATAATCAAATTAATCCTATTAATTTAATTCTAAATTAATTATGAGTAATCTAATCATATCATAATTAATACTCTAAATTAATTATGAGTGATCAAATCAAATCATAATTAAAACTCTAAATTAATCATAACATATGTTAATTCATACAATTATGAAATAAATCATTATGATTAAATTATTGAGACTTGCGGCTGCTTCATTTTAATACGACTAGATCTATATCTTATAGGACTTCTAAAACCCTAATTGGCCGTATTAAAATATTCAAAAATTAATCTCAATTAATCTTGAACTCAAATTTTAGATTAAAATAATATTAATTAAATCTGTCCAACATATCTAATATGATCTATTTATTTTAATCTAAAAGCTTGCCGATTTAATTTTTCTTTATTAATTCTACCTATATGAATGCAATCATTATTGTATATCTCATATAGAATCTAAATTAATTATGTAGTGATCATATCAAAACATAATTCAAACTCGTTAACAACATGGCTCATCTAACCTATAGTCCCCTCAAGCCAATGAGAGGATTTCTCTAAATAATAAGAGAAAACACATATTTAAATTTACAACACTAGTAAAATCTAGAGCCATGAGAAAAAGGACAAAACAATCAAAAGGGTGACAATGCCAAAACCTTTGGAAACACCCAGTACTACATATAAGCCCGTCCCAAACAACACTTTGAAAGGTAAGTCATAACATGTAAAATTCATGATTAAAATTCTCTAATCTATAATACTTTATATCAAGATTTAATTACTCGCGCTACAAACAATTCCATTTCTCGCATTTCAAAAAAAATCAGCCGGTCCCTACAGCGGCAGGGGCAGTGCCCCCAGAGCTTTTGAAAACATTGTATTCTTTTAGAAAGAGAGTTTCATAAAACTTAATTTCAAACCCCCAGGGGCGTTGTCCGAGCATGATCGAAAATTCTGAACGTTTCAGAAAGTCTTCAATGAGCGTGAATGTGACGGACAATTCCGAATATGGTGCCCGCTCTGAAAAATTCAGATGTGGCTGCGAATTTGAACGATTCAAACCCTAACGCAACTATTTTATTATAAAGCATACAAGATTTGATTTCTTGATACAAAGATTCAGTTTCTTGCATACAAAGATTCAAATTCTTGTATACAAAGATTCAAATTCTTGCATATATATCACATATAATAGCATGTACAGAAACCCAATTTAAACGCACGTGGCTCTGATGCCACTGTTGGGATCCGTACACGAAGCGGATTAAAATTTTCTACGAATCCCGTCCCGAGGAACACTCAGGTGCGTTTAAATCAAGGTTAGGGAACTCGAATCATACCTTATAGAGAACTTTGAATCATCCGGAGCCGGAGGTTTTCCTTTGATTTTAGCGAACTAGTAGCTCAAGAATCTACACAAACCCTTTGCGCACATTTTCTCGCGGCGATCAAGAAACTGTAGTGAACTCATCCGCGTCTCGCTCTCTTTGAACTGGTGGGCTACCTTCTCGATCAGTAGAAGACGACTTCTTAGAATCGGCTTCCTCTACCGGTATCCACACGAACAATCTCCGAACACGGACGCGGTGGCATGCTAGCGCCTCAGAATGTGTATCTCTCTCCTTTTCACTCTAGGGTTTCTCGCGGCTTTCGAATACGCTCGACTAAAAGTCCCGTAGGTTTTTCTAAACCCATCGGCATATTATATAATCAAAATTAATCCTTATTAATTTTGAAATTCGAAATTCGAATCTGGATAAAATATTAATTAAATCTATGTAATAGATCTAATATAATATATTTATTTAATCCAAATTAAAACCAAATATGAAATTCAAATTTTGAATCTGGATTAAAAATATATTAATTAAATCTATCTGATAGATTTAATCCAATCTATTTATTTAATCCAAATTTAAAAGCCTTCTGATTTAATTCATCTCTATAAATTAAATCCGAGAAATGATATCTATCTATTTAATTAAATCTGAGATACAATATCTCAATTTAAATTAAATAGATAATGATATCTTTATTCAAAAAACTAATGAGATATAATATCTCTTTTTGTTTTAGATATTTAATTTACCAAATAAATTAAATATAAAACAAATATTATATAATAATATTATAATCTCCATTAAATAATATTATTATATTATTTTCGAATTTAAATATACATACACATATATATATTTACCCTAGATTAAATCCAGTATTAATTAAATCTCAGATTAATCTGAGATTCAATGAATCTGGACACTTTTACCCGTGTTGGATTATTCTTGTGTGCGACCCTGCAGGCCCATATGAGATTGGCAGTGGTCCAAGACTATATTAGCCCACAAGTCGCAAGCGGCCTCTAGCAAGACATTGCGACTACCTAATTCACATGGGGATCGATGACAGGATACAACCTATCGTACAACCATGTCACATCCCTTTTGTCACGCGATAATTTGGTCAAGGATGAGGCATGGATAATGTCAACTTCCTGTTCTTGACCAATACTTTCTCAATTCTCGAGTAGTCTAATAAGTGAAATGGAAACTCCTTTCAATCACAGTATGGCCATACATTTCTTAGAATCACTCATCGAGGGGCCCAGTATTATCTCTCTACAAATGTGAGGGACAAATTCCATCTTGACCATTCACATTCCTCCGCATGAAAACCACTGATCCCGATCCCAGCCTTTATCATCACCCGGTCAAAGGTGACTTTTGATTAGGTCAAAGACCAGTGACTCATCATGTAGGAATCCATGATGATCTCAGGTCATAGGGCGTTGTGACGCGGTTATACATGAGATAAGCTTATGACTTAATACATGCAGCTTTCTCATAGTGGGTCGGTCCAGCACCTTGTACTCTTACAAATGCCCATGACTTTGATTCGTATCTCCATACCTCATCAAAGTCATACTGGTCTTAACTCATCTTCGCTCCCGCGTAGATGACCGACCAGGGACATTTAGGATAATCTATAAGATATATCCAGGGATATAGTTATCACCATAAACATGCGTATGAAATGATAACTTAATGGAGAATAATGACTTGCCCCTAGGGCATATTCCCAACAATTTCCCCTTATACTGGGAGGAGAGTTATTATAAGGCCAAGGCGGTCTCCTTCCAAGTTCCGCGCAAGAGTCTTGTGCCCGAGTCGGTTTCCGCTCTGCCACGATTGGAGGCTCTTGTAGCCGAGTATGGTGTGAAGCCGGCCTGCTTTTTCATAACCAGTGATGGTGCCAAGCTGTTGCCCCCTACCAGTAGGGTTTCTGGTGGTGTATTTGCTTATGTTTTGTCTTGGGTTTTTTGTTTTTGCATTTGTGAGTGTTCTGACCTGGTTTCTTTTTCTGCTTTCAGGCCAAGATATGAGTTCACTTCCTCTTTATCTCCGCGCGGTGAATCCGGCTGCTGCCTCTCCCAGTCACCCGAAGAAGTAGGGCGCTTCTGAAGGTGCTGGTGCTGTTGAGGCTCTAAAGAAGGAGAAGAGGGGCTCGGCTAGCCAGGGTCCTTCCACTGCTGAGGTCGCCCCGGCTTCCCCGGCTTCTCCGGCGATCACCCTATCTCTTCCTGCAGCCGGGCCCCAGACTTCTGTGGGTCCCGAGACCGTTGCTGCCTCCCAGTCTTCCCTGGGGAAAGAAGTCTTGATTTCCGATGAGGAGATCGAGGCCGAGTTCTTTGCTGACCAGCCGACTGGATCCCAGGCGGACCTGCCCTCTACTTATTCGCTCCCTCCTCCTCCTCCTCAGGGGCCAGCGTCTGTTCTTCCTCGCAGCCATTTGTGGCATGCGGGGGTGGTTCCGGAGATTGATGTGGCCTTCCTGCCTCCCAGGAACTTCATGGGTCCTGCCGCCCTCACTCAAACGTCCCTAGACAATTTGCACCGGAACCAGCATGAGCTGTGTCGATCTGTGGGATATGTCCAGGCTCTGATTCTGACCCGAGAGCAGTACGCCCTGTCCTTTGCTGAGTGTCAGCGACTAAGGGCAGAGAAGGAGGAGCTGACGAAGGGCTTGGCTGCGGCGGAGGCAAGGGCCGCGTTTGTCGACGACCTTCGGGAGGAGTTGGAGGTGGCCGAAACCAAGGCAAAGTCGGCTGAAGAGGAGGTCGTCAAGGTCTGGGCCGAGCGGGATGCCGCACTGGCGAAGCTGGATGGGGTCCGTGCGGAACTGGGGGCTGCTCGGGGGGAGCGGGATGCTGCGAAGACTGCGGCTGTTATGGCCGATCAAGCGCTCCAGCTGTCCCGGGCGGACGCCGAGAAGGCTGCTGAAGAGTGCGCCCGGACCCAGAAGGGTGTGGCAGAGGGCATGGCAGCGATGAGGGTCCTCCAACAGCAGCGCAACTCCTTGGCCGACGAGAAGGAGGGGCTTCAGAAGGCTCTTACCGCGGAGGAGACGGCCCGTCAAGAGACGATGGATGCCCTGGTGCGGACTGCGGAGGAGTGCTTTAGACAGGCTCTGACGCAGATTCGCTACTTTAATCCGGGAGTCGAACTGAACGTGGCCGGGTATGATCACCGTGCCTTCGTTCAGGAAGACAGGACCCTGATTCCTTATCCGCCTCCTGTTGTCGAGGACTCTAACGCCGAGGAGGATGTGGTCGATGCTTCCCCTGCTGTGGAGGGTCCGGACAATGCTGCCGACGCTTCTCTTGTTGTTGAGGATCCAGCCGGTGCCGGGGACAAGCCCGCTGAGTAGCTTTGTCTTTCCTTTTGTGTTTTGGGGCACTGGTGCCCTTGTAAAAAAAAAATTTTTTTGACTGACTCTAGCCTTGGTGCCATTTTGTACAAACTTTTACACAGTAATGAATGATTTCTATTTCTGCCATCCTTTTGCTCATGTGTGGCTATGAATGTTTAGAATCTTTATCGTCCATTTACTGTAGTTCCAAGTTTGTTTAGCTACCTTAGGCCAAGAATTTTCCTTCGTCAGCCTTCTGCCTCGGTTTGGGACTGCATCGGCAGTGTACGTATAGATATCTTAGACAATGGGCAAGTTTACTTCTCTTTTGTCTAGGTGTGAGTGTCCGTCGGCTGCATGTGTACAGGCCGTTGGTACTCTACCACACTTAGCGTGTGGGAGGTTGGGGCAAGGTTGTCTTGTTTCAGCCTCGTCAGGCATAACTAACAATTCTGCCTCGGCCCGACTTTCCAACAGTCGGGCTCCAACTTTCGCTTAGTCGGATTAGATTTTACCGGCGTAAGGGCGGGGCTACCACATGTCTAACCGAGGCTTCACCTACCTTGGGTCGGACATTTTGACCTGATCAGGGTCGGCATGGTAGGCCGCTTGCTTAGTTGGGCGAGCGTTGACGGGTCAATTTCACGAAGGGCCATGTATGGCTCCTTCGCCGAGCTCTAACCAGTGCCTGTTGGAGTACAATGGCCGGTTTCATACATCTAGATGTTTTCGTTAGGGGCCAGTTATATGACCTCGGGGCCTCTTGCTGGTGCCGGGCTTAATGGCCTCTGCTTTCGGCTTCTTGGCCGGGCTTCTTTGCCTCGGCCTTATTGTGTTTGGCCGAGCTTCACGGCTTTGGCTTCATGTTTAATCAAACTTTGTGCACATTCGTAAATCTCCGCCATGGGATCCTTTATTCATAAGAAATAGCCCTAAGGGGCTTTACAAAGCATCATAATCAGAAACGACATAACTTGGACTTAAAGTGCAAACAATGATAAGGAAGCACACTTAATGAAAAATCATAAAGCAAACAAACACTGCCGAAAAGAGGTCTAGCTATAGTAGATCTTCAGCTTGTCAGGATTCCAAGTTCTTTTGATTGGCTTTCGTGCCAAAGTCTCGAGGGTATATGCTCCTCCGTCGAGCTTTTCCTTAATCTGGTAGGGCCCTTCCCAGTTTGCCGCCAGCTTCCCGTCCTTGGCGTTCTTGTTGCCTATGTCGGCCCGTCAGAGTACTAGGTTGCCTCGGTTGAAAGACCGGGGTCGGACCTTTCTATTGTACTTAGCCGCGAGTAGCTGCTTGGCGACTAGTTCCCGGCAGTGTGCGGTGACCCGGATTTCGTCAATGAGGTCCAAGTCTGTCTTTAAGGCGTCGTCATTCGACTCCTGCCCCTCCTGTCTGGCTCTGACCTTTCTCCAGGATGGCTGTCCGATTTCGACCGGGATCATTGCCTCGCATCCATAGGTTAGCCTGTACGGGATTTCCTGGGTCGAAGATTGTACGCTTGTGCGATATCCCCACAGGACGCTGTGGAGCTGCTCGGTCCAGTTGGTCTCGGCTTGCAACATTCGTCCCTTGAGTCCGTCCAGGACGACTTTGTTGGCGGCTTCGGCCTGGCCATTTGTTTGGGGGTGCTCCACGGATGAGAAGTGCTGCTTAATGTCCAGGTTGGACATAAGCGCTTGGAATCGATGGTCCATGAACTGGGTGCCATTGTCCGTGACGACCGCGGCTGGTATCCCGAATCGAGAGACGATGTTGTGCCGGAAGAATTTAATCACTCTACCCGAGGTTATTGTGGCGAGTGGCTCTGCTTCGATCCACTTGGTGAAGTAGTCTACCGCGACTATGAGCCATCTGCATTGCCCCTGTACTGGTCGGAATGGTCCGAGAATGTCCATGCCCCACTTGTAGAAGGGCCAAGGGGCTGGCATTCCTTTCAATTCTGAGGGCGGCGGCCATATGATCCTGGCATGCTTCTGGCAACTGTCGCATGTTTTGGCCTTCTCCATGGCGTCATGGGTCATAGTGGGCCAGTAGTAGCCGGCGCGTAGCGCTTTCCGGGCGAGTGCCTTGCCCCCCATGTGGTGGCCGTTACTGCCTTCATGGAGTTCGGCCAGCACATATTTTGTTTTAGGCTCTTCAAGGCACCGCATCATTGGGCAATGGAGCCCCTTTCTGTACAGTTGGTCATCAACCATAGCGTAGAGGGCCGCTTCTCTGATCAGCTTCTTTGCCTCGGTCGGGTCGGTTGGGATAATTCCCCTTTCGAGGTAGTCTTCAATCGGTTTCCTCCAATCGGTCCCGGCCGAGATGGCCATGATGCAGCTCGGCTCGGTCAGATTTTGCTGGATTACGGTTCTGTGGTTATCCGGCCCCTTAGTGCTCGCGAGCTTAGAGAGGATGTCAGCTCGAGCGTTCTCTTCTCTCAGAATATGGGAAACCGTTACCTCCTCGAATTCGGCCATGAGTTCTTTGGCCCTGTTCAGGTACTTCACCATTAGTGGGCCCTTCGCTTGATAGGTGCCGTCTACCTGAGCCGCGACAAGCTGCGAGTCAGTTAAAACCTTTACTCGTTGGGCGCCATTGTCCTTGGCCTGAAGCAGTCCGGCTAGAAGGGCCTCGTATTCGGCCTGGTTGTTGGAGGTCTGGAACTTTAATTGCAGAGAATGCTCGGTGGCTACCCCCTGCGGGCTTTCTACAATTATCTCTATTGATTTTTCATTAATAATAATCAAATAGGGCAATAAATGAAGGGAATTTAGAAAGATAATTAAAGTGTTTTAGAAAAAAAAAACATGTCATATTAATTAGCTCAATTAAATTCCTTAATCTAATCAAATTAGATAAATATGTCTTGCATTAAATACTAAAGAGAGTATTAATTAAGCACTTTCTTGTAATGAAACAAAAAGTGTCTTACTAAACACAAGTTTAAATTTCATTAATTGGTGATAGGACGAACGCGCAATAAATGTATTATGATGACCTATACAAAGGCGGACCTAGGTGTTTTAACTTGCCCCCCAAAAATTTGAGACTTTAAAAAAAAAATAGGGCTTATATAGGAATAGCTGTCAAATTTGTATATTCAGCATATTCAGGAATAATACATGTTTTTCATTCTGAAGGTACAGCATTTCTATATTTGGCAGCTATTCCTATATGCTAGATTTCCATTAGTATTAGTATTATTTGTCTACTTTCCTTGAATTAATACATGTTTTCCTATATTTGGCAGCTATTTCTATATGCTGGATTTCTAGTAGCATTAGTATTATTTGTCTACTTTCCTTAAATTGATACATGTTTAAATAATTGTCTACTTTCCTTGATTGTTTAGTGCCTTATATTGAAAAATATATATTTGATACCATTGATAATAAGGCAATTATGATGGAATTCTAAAACATAAGGTCTAGAAGGCTGACATTTTAATTATTTTTATTGTAATATATTTTTTTATTAAAATTTATGTACTTGAACTTACATTATAAATATTTACTTGATTTCATAAATTTTTTTTCCTTATTTATTTTCTTTTGTTTTTAATGCATTTAAAACTTTCCTTGAAAAAAAAAAAAAAAAATCGGGGCGCTAGCCCTGAACCCCCAAATCCCCCCGCCACTTGTGCCCCCATCTATAATTTCCTGGGTCCGCCACTGGACCTATATATATATATATATATAAGAGTAAGATTACGTGAGAAGCACATGTCTTCAACAATACAGTATGAACAAATATATTTATATATGTGTGTGTATTCAAAATATACAACAATGGATTGAAATTCAAAAATATATAACAAATATAAAAAGCTGGCTTCCACAAAAAAGCTGATTATTATGCAAGCCAAAGCTGGAAAACTGAGAAAAAAACATTAAGAATAAAAAATGTTGTAGCTACTGTAACATAATTATGAGGCTTTTCAAAGTACGTTGTTGGAAAATCAGAAACCATTGTTGGAAAATATATGGCAACTTCTTGCTTGTTACGGTGGATTAGAGAACATGACGAGTGAGTCCAACACGTCTTGAGAAATGAAATGAAGAAAAAGTGAAAAGAGGTTGTGATATAAATTACTCCCTCATTTTCCAAATTATAAAAGAAGTTTCTATTTATTTTTCAACTAATTCATCAAAATAAAAAAAGTTTATATAGTTAACTCATTAAATATACTTTAAATTGAAAAAACAATTCAATTTTACTCATATTAAATAGATTTTTAAGAATGAAAAGTGGAGCTGGATATCCAAGAGGGGGTAAATTGGGTATCTTGAAAAATTTTCATGGTGGCTCTGTTTTGGACTATGAAAAATAGGGTAAATCAGACATAAGGTAAGAAAAGCTTGCACACAAGAATTTATCCTGGTTTGGTCTTATCAACTTGACCTACGTCCAGTCCCCAGACACTCTGAGATTTTCCACTCTATCAATTATTACAAATTCTACACTCAAGAGTAATTCGCTCACTAGAACTTACTCCCCCTTACAAGTTGTAATCAAAGAACCTAACCACCAAGTCCCCTGACTTGTGGTTCTTTACAATCAATAATCAATAAACAATTAAGACTCTCACAAAGAGTGGATAATGATAAACACTGAAACTCTTTTGGTCAAAAGACAATTTACAAATGAAAATTGAAGGTAGTTGAGACTATTGAATGTTTGAGCATTTTCAGATGTTCTTGGTTGTTGAGAAGACTTGAATGCACTCTATTTATACTTAGAGAGCATTAAATGACCGTTGTAAAGTGAATCAAACCGTTGTAGGTGATTAGTGATAACATTGGTCAGCTTCTCTCTCTAATCTCCACTTAATCCAGATATATAATTGCTCTGAGGTGTCTCTCTATGGATTTATCCGTTGGAGAAGAGTTTGCTTGATGTAGAAACCATTCTTTACTGTTATAAAGACGTGCTCAAGAGGATTAGCCAAAAAGAGGCTACTTTTCTGAAGTGCATTTAATGTTCTGAGCACTTTATGCTTTTTGCCTTGGACTTCATTAATCTTCCTCTAAGTCAACTGAAACTCACTTAGCAAAGTGGTTAAATATAGCTAAGAACATATAAGAATGATAAATGGAAGCATTAAGATCAAAGAAAAGTGTTTCACAAATTCATCAGATTCAAAAATCAATTTCAACGCTCAATACTCAAGTATGTTCTTCAATACTCGAGTTTGTCACTGTGCACTTAAGTCAATACTGGAGTATCCATGGTGATACTCGAGTATGCTTCTTCCAGAAATAAAACATCGTGACTTAGACTTTGAAAAACAAGGGCAATACTCGAGTATGTAAGTCAATACTCAAGTTTTGAACTTTTTAATGAGAGAATGAGTTTAAGTTCAAAATCTCAATACTTGAGTACTCAAATCATTGACAAATGGATAACCTCTCTGTATGTCCAATACTCGAGTTTCCAAACCAATACTTGAGTATCGATTCACTTTAAAAAAATGGTGAAGTTTTTTCATGTCAATACTTGAGTATTCATAAACAGGTGTTAAGTTGAAAAACTTTGTGAAAGCCCAATACTCGAGTATGTAAAACCAATACTCGAGTTTCCATAAGTTGTAAAAGTTTGAAGGCTCTCTATAAGACCAATACTCGAGTATCCAAATCCAATACTCGAATATTCACTCAAGGTGAAAACTTGTCTGCTCTCTGTAAGTCCAATAGTCGAGTATTGCTTCCAATACTTGAGTATTGCTTTGTCAAAATGAATTTGAGCAATCCTCTGTCAAGTCAATACTCGAGTATTCATATCAATATGAATACTCGAGTTTCCATTTGACAGTTGATTTTTAACAAATGTGAAAACTTCAAAACATGTTTACAATTGTTGATTATCATCAAAACACATAGAAAACTAACATTTTTAAGGAGAGAGAAAATAAAAAAGTCATATTAAAGCTTTATTACGTAGGTAAAATTGACAAATAAGTATTGACTACTCCCCGCGTAACTAACTTTTATATTGTGGAAAAAGCATATTTCTAGAAATGACTTATATCGTAGATTGGATAGAGTGTTTTTTTTTTTTTTTTGGAGTTACATAGATTATCCCCAAGCTACTTTGTCCTTAATCTCAGATAAATACTTATATATTTGGTACATATGATTGGTAATTGGTATGGTGGAAGAGAGACGAATGTGAAAATAGATATAGATACATATAGGTTTTAAAAAGATATTTGGTATGAGTATGAAAATATAAATTAATTTTTAATTAAAATACATATTTAAAATGTGTAAATATTAAGCCAATTCCATCATTTTTTTATGGAATTAGATTTCATATGGAAGTTGAATTCCAATTCTTTAAATTTGAGAGTACCAAGCGACCTACGTGATTTCACTCCTGACTAGTGTAACCAAATTCTTATCAATGAGAGGCACTATCCACTTAGTAGGCGCATATTTTTATTGACTGACATTACACTATCAAGTTAAAATAAAAACAATTGAGGGCAATAAAATTCTTTTAAATTCTTATCTTATTGCATGTGTTGCACCTACAGGGAAAAATATCCAAAAATATATAAATTTTAAGATGATGTTGAGCTATTTTAAGATAATTAAATTATTAATGTGTAGGCAGCATGAGAGGATGAGAGTAGTAAAAGAGCAATGAGTGAAGCATACGGATTAAAATGCTAGACCTATCAAATTCAAACAAGACTAACCAATTTCTAAATAAAGCAATAATAAACCAACACGGCATTTTAAACTAGCTTATATGATAATGGCATGATAAATTTTGGTATAACATTCTCACATTCTCAATATTCATTTTTGTTACACTAAATCAGTGTAACCTTAGCTTGTATGCATATCATTCGTTTAAAACTGAACATTTTCAATTTAATTAGTCATAAAGTTATAAAATAGAAGTATTTAATTCTTTTTAAAAAAAATCAAATCCTTTTCAGTTGACCAATCTAAATAAATAAATCATATTAAAAACTAATTTACGAATAATATATTAAGAATTATATAATTCAATAAAATAATTGATATAATTAATTAATTGTAATCCTATTTTATTTTTAGAAAAATTTCTTATTATAACTCAAAGTTTAATGTTCTTCATAATTTTTTAATTTATATATATATATAATATTTATTTTAATTCTAATTATTATTTTTATAATTATAAAATTTGAATTACAATAAGAAATTTTTCTAAAAATATACTAGAATTGTAATTAATTAAATAATTATAATTAATTATTTTAATTGTATAATTATTAATTTAAATTTATTGTTCATAAATTATGTTTTAATACTATTCATTTATTAAAATTTCAATTAAATTAATAAATTGAAATCCGAAAAAGCCCACAATGACCCAACTAAAAATCCAATGAAACGATAAGGAACTGATAAAAATGGACAAAAATTATAAGGACCTGATTAAAAAATAGGTGAAAGTATAAGGACTTGATAAGAAAAACAATAGGGATCTAGTTAGAAATTGGTTGAAACTATAAGGACCTCCAAATTAATTATCCCAAATTAAAATTATTTTTATAATTAAAATATTATTTTTATAATTAAAATATATTAATATTTTTTAAAAAAATTTTCATAAATATGAGATGTTGTATGAATAATAATGATAACGATTTAAAGTTCTTAATATTGTAAAAAATAATTAAGCAGTACCAAATTACGTTGAAGAAATGAACCTTACCAATATGGAGTCAAATAATTGTTTATTTTTTACAAGCCAGAGGATAGCTAAATGTTGAATAATTAATTAGTATGGCAATTTTATGTAGATTGTGCTTAAACATGCCTACGTGTTGGTCATAAATCATTAAATATCCTTAAAGTGTTATTCTCTTTTGGATAAATAACCAAATTCATTATAAAAACAGTAAAACATTACGTAAAAGGGTCTTCCACTTACACTCATGGACTAGAAGAAGTACTTGAACAATTAAGCTTAATTACATAACAAGTAAAGTAGACTGAGAAATGTAACATGAATTTTTATTTCGGAACTATAATATTATGAGATAGATTAGTTTATGAAAATTAATTTATCATAAAGTTACTCAGTATGAGGATATATTTTCTAAAGTTAGAATATTATCTTTTACTAATATATTATAGGTGGATAGGGTAGAGACATAGAAAGAGAAGGAGAAAAAGGAAAGAGAAAAGGTGACGGAAGGAAGGAAAGGAAAAATGAAAAGAATAGAAAAGAAAAGGGGGAAAAAAAGATCGGGGCCCACGTTTGAAAAAAAGGGGGTGAAGGCAGCTACCTTTTGAAAGATGATTTAGTTTGTTTTCCCTTTTGGCATGCTTCACAAGTCAAATCATTTTTAAAGCTTAGTTTGGGAATCCCAATCACTAAATCCTTTTTAAGCAATTTGTCAAGTTGAAACATGTTGACATGAGCAAAACGTTTGTGCCACAGCCAACTCTCATTCAAATTGCTTACAAAACAATTTTCAGAAATAGAAGCATTACTAGAGAGGTTGAGAGTGTAACAATTAGCATCTCTAGGTGCTCTAAATAAAGCTTTAGATTTCAAATCATCTATGGAAATCAAATCATTTTTCACAATCAAGCATTCATTAGAGTCAAAGATAACTAAGTTACCCTTGTCGGTGCTTTGGCTCACACTAAGGAGATTGTGACATAATCCTTCTACAAGGTAGGCATCTTTGATGAGTGGTCCTTCATTGTTCCCAATCTCACCAATGCCAGTGATCTTTCCAGATTGGTCACCACCAAAGGTCACCTTGCCACCTTCCTTAGGCTTGATTGAGAGAAACTTGGATTTGTATCCGGTCATATGTCTTGAGCATCCACTGTCAATGTACCATTTGTTAGGCCTTGATGCTCTAAGACACACCTGCAATCCACAAAAGATTAAGTTTTGGTACCCATCTTTTCTTGGGTCCTTTGGGGTTAGATTGAACCTTAGGAACATATGTTCCTTTCGGTACCCACTTATAATTTCCGACAGGTTTAACTTTTCTTTCATTTTTATGAAAACAAGATAAAGTAGAATGACCCTTCTTATTGCAATAATTACAGTGTGCAAAGGGATTTGAGGAATGTACTGATTTTCTAAAATAATTCATATATGATCTCTCTCCATTTTTCCTTTTCCCTTTCTTTTTATCAAAAGTAGGTTGATAACCAATTCCTGATCTGTCATTGATAAACCTTTGTTGTTTCAAAATGACATTAAGCATTTCACTACCTTTAGTGAATTTCTCAAGTGCCTTGGTAAGATGCAAATTCTTTTTCTCCAAATCAGGACAATTTTCACAAACAAGAATTTCAGGAGAAGAGAGATTTTGAACTTGTAGTTCAATAGTTGTGTTCTTCCTTTTTAAGTTCAAGTATTTATCAGTAAGTTTCTCAAATTCAGATTGCACACAGAGATATTCAGCGAAAAGCTCATCAAAGGAAGGTTTGTGAAAGACAGAATATCACCAAGGGGGGGTGAATTGGGGATATCAAATTTTCTTTTTGAAGATGCTCTGTTTGCTCGCACGAAGAACAGAGATGAACAGAGAAAAGTTAAGGAAGAATGAACACAAGGAATTTATACTGGTTGAGTCTAAATCCTTGACCTACGTCCAGTCCCCAGACTCTCTGGGATTTTACTATCTCAAATGATTACACACTCTGTACTCTCGGAGTAATTCTCTCACTCTAGAACTTACTCCCCCTTACAAGTTGTAATCAAATAACCCAATCTCAAAGTCCCAATACTTTGAGATTCTTACAATAAATGATAATCAATGGAGAACTCTCTAAAAGAGTAGATAAGTAAACACTGAAGATTGAAATATCAGAAGATATTGATTTCTTGTCGAAACTGTAAATGAGGTAGCTCGATAATTGAATGCACAGAGTTTCGGTAGATGGAGACTTGAATGCTTCTTGTATTTATATATGCCTTCATTTGATGACCGTTGTGAAGAGATTAATGAGCCGTTGTGAGTAATGAATGTGACCGTTAAGATTTCCGTGGCTTCGTCTCTTCGTATGTCTCCAACATTTGTCCGTTATTCTCTGTTGACATTACACATTCAAATTGTCCGTTGAAAACCATTAGGAATGTTGTCTGAAAAGTAGCCGAATTGCTTTTTGCTTGCTCATATGGTTTCTTGCCAAATTAGTGTTTGTTCTGAGCTTCGCATTAAATGCTTCTGACAGAAATTGCTTTATGACAATTTGAAGTTTAACCTTGTTAATCCTGTCTAAAACATACTGGAAACATGATTAATAGTGATTAGAAATGATAAGAACCAATAACTTCAATCACCCATTGTATAATCACAAAGTTTTAGAATTCGAAAGCGCTGAATTTTAAAATCTTATATAAGTAACTCGAGTTGCACATTACCAACTCGAGTTATATTCAGGTTAAGACTTTTTGGGAAGGAAGGCCAACTCGAGTTATATACAATAACTCAAGTTACTTTTTCATTTAATTCAAACAGAAAGCATTTTGAGATGGCCTAACTCGAGGTGCACAGTAGTAACTCGAGTTATCCTTAAATCAAAAACATCCAGAGAACAATTGCCATTTGATAACTCGAGTTGCACAGTAATAACTCGAGTTATGTTAAACAAAAATTCAAACAGAGAGTATTTGCACTTTGGCATAACTCGAGTTGCACAGTAATAACTCGAGTTATGTTACAGAAAATTTTAGACAGAGAGCAAATGCTATAGGAGTAACTCGAGTTGTTGAAAATAACTCGAGTTACTTCAGTTTCAGAAAATTTTAAGTCGCGAGAAGCTTTCTGGAAGTGTAAAGTACAATCCATAACTCGAGTTGTTAAGTGATAACTCGAGTTATGACTCTTTGAAAAACAATTTTTAACTTGAGTTATGATTTCCAACTTGAGTTATAATTTTTGTGAAAATTATTTAAGTCGTATAACTTGAGTTGTAATCAATCAACTTGAGTTGCTAATTTTCTAAAAAATTTTTCAAAGATCTCAAGATTGATTTCAAGTATTTTATCAAATGCAACAATTGTTAGTCATCATCCCAAACTTCTTCAACAAATCATTTAGATATTTGGTTTGGGAGATGAATATCCCATCTTTTCGTTGCTTGATTTGCAGCCCAAGGAAGTAATTGAGCTCTCCCATCATTGACATCTCAAATTCACCCTGCATAGTCTTCGAAAATTCCTCACACAAGGAGTCATTAGTAGCACCGAATATAATATCATCAACATATATCTGAACAATTAAAATTTCATTCAATTTATTTTTCTTTATAAACAATGTTGTGTCAGCCTTTCCTCTAATGAATCCTTGATTGAGTAGGAATTGACTCAATCTTTTATACCAAGCTCTAGGAGCTTGCTTAAGACCATACAAAGCTTTCTTGAGTTTAAAAACATGATCCGGAAATTGATCATTTTCAAAGCCTGGAGGTTGTTCAACATATACCTCCTCTTGAATGAAACCATTTAAAAATGCACTTTTTACATCCATTTGATAAAGTTTGAAACCTTTAGTGCATGCAAAGGCTAGTAGGATTCTTATGGCCTCCAATCTTGCTACTGGGGCATAAGTTTCCTCATAGTCTATGCCTTCTTCTTGGTTGTAACCTTTGGCAACCAATTTTGCCTTGTTACGGACAATGATTGCTGACTCATCACGTTTGTTCTTGAATACCCATTTAGTCCCAATTACCGGATGGTCTTTGGGTCTAGGTACCAAGTCTCAAACTTGATTTCTGTCAAATTGATGCAACTCCTCTTGCATAGCTAACACCCAATCATTGTCTGAAAGGGCTTCATCTATTTTAGAGGGTTCAATATGCGATATGAATGCAGAAAATGTTACTTCATTCAAGGTACTATTTCTTGTTCTTACTCTTTGGTTAACATCACCTATAACTTGGTCCAAAGGATGATTCCTTATAAATCTCCAAGCTCTAGGTTGAGACTGATCAGGATTTTCCAAATTATTTTCAGGATCAGCCTCAAAAACATTTTCAGAAAGTTCAGTAGAAGGAGTAGTTTTCGAAAAGAATTGGTTTTTGAAAATGGTCTCTTCCTCTTCATCCAATGATTTATTAGAATCATTTTCACTAAACACAACATGTATAGACTCTTCTACAACCTTAGTTCTAGTGTTAAAGACTCTATATGCTTTACTTCTATTAGAATAACCAATAAAGATACCTATATCTACTTTGGAATCGAATTTACCAAGATTTTCTTTACTGTTATTGTGCACATAGCACTTGCAATCAAAGACATGGAGGTGGCTGAGGTTTGGCTTCCTTCCTTTGTAGAGTTCATATGGAGTCTTGTTCAGCTTTTTCCTCAAATAGGCTCTATTGGAGATGTAGTAAGCCGTACTCATCGCATCAGCCCAGAACACTTGCGATGTGTTGTTCTCATTCAACATTGCTCTTGCCATCTCAGTGAGCACTCTATTCTTCCTCTCAACAACTCCATTTTGTTGTGGGGTTCTTGGTGCTGAGAAGTTGTGGTCGATCCCCATATTGTCACAGAACTCAGCAAAGGCATTGTTTTCAAACTCGCCACCATGATCAGTCCTTATGCCTGAAATTGAAAAACCTTTCTCGTTCTGGACCTTCTTGGTAAAGGCAACAAACTGATCAAACGTTTCATCTTTGAAAGCGGAGTTAAATCACCAAGAGGGGGGGGGGTGAATTGGGGATTTTGAAAATTCTTTTCCGGATTCTCTGTTCTTGTTTGCTGAAACAGAGTTGATAAGAGTATGAAGGGAAGAATAGCAAGACACAAGGAATTTATCCTGGTTCGGTCTAATCTCTTGACCTACGTCCAGTCCCCAGTCACTCTTGGATTTTCACTATCTCACTTTGACGATTACAGACTTTGCAAACAAAGGATGTTTCACAACCTTGAATATACTCCCCCTTACAAGTTGTAATCAAATAACCCAATCTCAAAGTCCCACTACTTTGAGATTCTTACAGAGAATGAATTACAGAGAAAGAACTCTCTTCTAAGAGTAGATGTTGATGATCACTGAAGTACGATGTATCTAAAATACAATCAAATGTGTAAGAACGGCGTTTGACTGATATTTTCGAGTATGCTTGTGGTGTCTCAGTTCTATGTATTTCCAGCTTCAAATCTTCAGCTATTTGTAGTGTTTTGAAGCTTGTGAACGTTATATATAGCCGTTGGGAGTTTTTTCCTTTTTGCAGATTTGAATATTTGAATTCTGATTCTTTCCATGTTGATCTTGTCTGAAGAATACTGATGTTCAGGCTTAATTCGTGGAGGCATTAAATGATTGCATAACGGCTGTCCAAAAATATTGAAAGTTGCCCAAAATGGATCTTCATTTCATTCTCAATTAAATTCAAAAAACTTTCTGTAATCTCATGAATAAACTTGTTAGAACAGTTCGGTTACAGTGAAAAATGATAGATATAACATATAAGATCAATGGGTAACTTAAACAAGGAAGTTTGAATCAGTTTTGGCAAGTTCTGAAGCTTAACAGTGTTTTTCTGATAAATGACCAAAACTTGAGTTTTGAGGATCAAAACTGGAGTTTTGAACTGTTCACACTTCATAACTGGCAGTGTTGAAATCAAAACTAGCAGTTATCAGAGTTTGGAAATGCTGAACCTCTCGGGTTGCCCAAAACTCGAGTTTTGCTTCTCAAAACTCGAGTCTTGAACTATTAATGTGAAAACATGACTTAAGTTCAAAACATCAAAACTGGAGTTCTTGAAGTAACACTGGCAGTTTTCAATTGTATAAATCTTGAATGCTCTCGGCCTCACCAAAACTCGAGTTTCGCCTTTCAAAACTCGAGTTTTCATAAATCATGAAAACTTGGAAATTATGTGATCAGTTGAAAACTGGCGGTGAAGGCTGAAAACTGGCGGTGTTGAACTGATGCAAATTCAGTTGCTCTCTGTCTCTCCAAAACTCGAGTTTTGAACTTTCTTTCAAAACATGAGAAGTTCAAAACTGGCGGTGTTGAGTGAAAACTGGAGGTTTTGAGATTTGAAATACTTTGAAAATTTGGATACCTCTCTGCCAAGCTAAAACTCGAGTTTTGGATCCCAAAACTCGAGTTTTGAACTATTCTCAAACAGACATAGTTCAAAACCTGCGGTGATGCTTAATACAGACAGTTATGCCTTTTGCTACAGACCAAAACTTGAGTTTTGAATCCCAAAACTCGAGTTTTCCTCTGACAGTAAGGAAAACTGATTTTCTTAAGATAGAGCTTGTCTTTTTGGTTTTCAAGGCTTTCCAATTGTTCAATCATCATCAAAACACATTGAGAACTAACATTCTCCCCCTTTTTGATGATGACAACACTTGTAAACCAAACTTTTAAGAATTTGAGGAAATTTTGATTTTGAAATTATGAAATTCATTTAGCGTTCAAAAACTGATATGCATGAGAGCTTGATGAGCATCAGAAATGTTTTAAACTTGTCAACTTGTTTTTGCTTATTTGAAATTCATTTGAAAATCACAGTCACTGAGATATACAGCAGAAGCATAAATTATTAGAAGCATTATCAGAATATGTAATAACAGTTAAAATCAAAATATTCAGTACAGACATTTCAGATTATCAACAAAGACTACAGAAAACAGTCAGAAATCACAAACTCAGACTAAAGTCATAAACTCTCAAATTCTTCTCTAGCTCTGATCTTCTCCCCCTTTGTCATCTTCAAAAGGTAGGCCAAGGAGAGGTGAGTCAGGTGTGGCAGGTGTAGGAGGTATATAAGGCACGATGGCTAGTGGCTTTGCATAGGACGTGAAGGTTGAAGGTATAGGAGTAGACGTGGGTGGAGGTGGCCCATAAGCATGTCCAGAAGGCTGAGGATCTGTTGTGGCTCCAAAGGTTGAAGAAGACCCGATGTTGAAATGCTTCAACAACTGATATACTTTGTCATGTAGGCTGGAGTTGGACACACTCAGAGAAGTCAGTACAATATCATGACTGTCTACCATGTCAGCTATCTTGGCATTCTGATTGGTGAGCTCAACCAAGTCTTCTTTTATGGCATCCTGTACCTCAACCAGATGCTTGGTATCCCTAAAATGTTCACCTCTTAGTTGTCCAATTTCGTAACCAATCCTCTTAGACATATACTGCTGAGTCAATAATTTCTTTTATTCGAGCTTCAAAATCAGAGGAGGTAGGAGGAGGTGCAGACTGAGCCTCTTGGTTTTGAGACTGAGACTGAGCTTGAGAAGCTCTGGATTGGGATCTGGCTGGAGCCTTGGACCTTGTAGGGGCTCTTGATTGCCTTGAACCCTCTCCCTCAAATGTCAAATTCATCAAATTCAGCTGTGCCTTACCAAAGTAGGGAGGATATTTTAATGCTTCAACTGACCCAACATGCCATATCTTAAAATAAAACAGTATGACAGATATCAGAGAGGGAAATGACATGTGAGATAGCTTTCTGGTAGGGAATTTAAATTTGATCATCTCTTTTAAGATGTGATGACCAAGATTAAAAGGGGTCTTATTTACAAAAGAAGTGAACAGGGGGTAGTCTCTCTGAGCAAAATGGGTGAAGTTACCACCCTTCTGGATGAAATTTTTGGAGAAAATGTACCACAAGACTCTATTCCTAAGAGGCATAGAGCTTGGACTGAGAGTAAGAGTGTGTGACTGGTTATCAGGAAAAGGTTTATGAGGCATAAGAACCGACCAGATTTCCCTATTACTATACTCAGAGTCATGAATAGGAAATTGATCTAGCTGCAATATTTTGTTCAGGATAGTTGCAGAGAGTATGAACTTAGTGTCTCTCACTTTTGTTGTGATCCTTTCTTCTATCAACTCACCTTAAGGACCCAAGACATTATCATAAACCATATTGGAATAAAATAAGCGGACAAGGGTAGGGGAGTATGGCCAAGCTATGGAAACAAAATTCTCATAAAAGTTGAGCCAGGGTCGCAAGTTCAAATTGCTTTCTCTTTCTAGTTGTTCAAAGTCTAAAGCTACTACTGCACAAAATTCTCTAGAGGCAAATTTTTCTTTGAAAATGTTATCTTGTGCCTTCAAATTCACAGTAGTAATATCAAAAGATTGAGGAGCAGACTGTATACGGTATATGTCTTCTATTGCATTTTCTATAACCGGAGAAGACTGAGTCGAGGAAGACTCTGCTCTTGTAGTTTGCTCTGGTCTGGTGGTGGATGCTTTCTTCTTCTTTGCAGCTGGGACTGTGTCTGGTTCATAATTTGAGGCCCTTTTTGTTCTGACTTTCTTCTTTGGCTTCTCTTTACTCGATGCTTCAGCTTCTGGTTTTCGTTTTCTTAATGGAGTAGCAATGGGTTCTTGAAAAGAGACACCTTTAGAACAAGAGTGAGTAGCAGATGTGGCCTTTGAAGTAGATTGAGGTATTTCGCCTCTGATTCCTGTTATGGAACGATCAATGCCATCATGTAGCTTGCTGGGTATAGACTTCGTTCTCGGTGGGCGTTGAAGAGGTTGTGAGGGAGGAGATGACTGAGATTGAGATCTCTCAGGCTGTGGATTAGCTTCGGATTGAGAGGGTTGAGTGGATTTTGAGGTCCTTTTGTGGATTCGAGTGAGTTTTGAGAGATTCTAGGTTGATTCACGAAGAACAAAGAAGAGGAAGTTCAGAGCGTTTAGGGCAAAACCGGCAGTTTTGAGCGTGGTTTTGAAGAACACACACAGACATATATATATATATATACACAGTCCAAAACTCGAGTTTTCATCACCAAAACTCGAGTTTTGATGAAATTTAGTTACTAACCTGGACGTCAATGGTGTACTATGAACCTTTGACATTCCGAGTCCAAAACTCGAGTTTTCACCTCCAAAAACTCGAGTTTTCAACTGTTGCAAGTTTTCTGCTCAGTTTCTGATCACGATGTTGAGGGTCCAAAACTCGAGTTTTTATAGCCAAAACTCGAGTTTTCAGCTATCTAAATCTAAAAACTTCTGCTCATCCTCTGACCTCCTCCAAAACTCGAGTTTTTGCCTCCAAAACTCGAGTTTTCACCTTTGACAGCAAAAACTCAGATTTTAAACATCCTGCAAAGGAGAAAACTAGATACTCCGATGCTTAAGTCAGTAACTTACAATCATCAAAACCATAACTAACATTGAATTGAGTGAGAAATACTTACAGCTCATTGGGATTTACCATTCCCAATTCTCTTCTTATGAAATTAAATTGTTCTTTGGCTAGTGGTTTTGTGAAGATGTCTGCTAATTGGAGATGAGTTGGAATGAACAAGACCTTGACTTCCTTTTTCTGAACATAATCTCTTATGAAGTGACGCCTCACATCAATGTGCTTGGTCCTAGTATGTTGAACTGGATTTTTGGCCAAGCTTATTGTGTTTGTATTGTCACACAATATTGGAACTTCTTTGAGGTTGATTCCCAAATCTGAGAGTTGTTGTTTGAGCCACAAAACTTGTGCACAGCAACTTGAAGCAGCTACATATTCAGCTTCAGTAGATGATACAACTACAGTTGTTTGTTTCTTGCTGAACCATGACACAAGTGAGCCACCAAAGAATTCACATTGTCCACTTGTGCACTTCCTATCGGTTTTGTATCCAGCATGATCTGAATCTGAATATGCCACCAAATGTTCAGGTTGACCTTTGGGAAACCACAATCCTAGAGTCTTAGTGTCAGCAAGGTATCTAAAAATTCTTTTCACATGTTCAACGTGTGACTCCTTTGGGGCTGATTGAAACCTTGCACACATTCCAACACTGAATTGGATGTCCGAGCGGCTTGCTGTTAGGTAGAGCAATGATCCAATCATTCCTCTATATTTTGTAATGTTGAAATCCTTGCCCTCTTCATCAGCATCCAATGAAGTAGTTGTACTCATAGGAGTGTCAGCACTATTACATTGATCCATTCCAAACTTCTTTAAGAGATCATTCAGATACTTGGTTTGTGATATGAAGACCCCATCCTTCTTTTGCTTAATTTGTAAACCAAGAAAGTAATTAAGTTCTCCCATCATAGACATCTCAAATTCTCCCTGCATTTTCTTTGCAAAATCTTCACACAAACCATCATTAGAAGCACCAAATATGATATCATCCACATATATCTGAACAACTAAAATTTCATTTAACTTATTAGTTTTAATGAAAAGAGTTGTGTCAGCTTTTCCTCTAACAAAACCTTGATCAAGAAGAAATTTACTCAAACGTTCATACCAAGCTCTAGGAGCTTGCTTAAGACCATATAAAGCTTTCTTAAGACGAAAAACATGATCTGGATATTTTTCATTTTGAAATCCTGGAGGTTGTTCAACATAAACTTCCTCCTGTATAAAACCATTTAAAAATGCACTTTTTACATCCATTTGATAAAGCTTAATTCCTTTAACACAAGCAAAGGCTAGAAGAACTCTTATGGCTTCCAATCTTGCCACTGGAGCATAAGTTTCTTCATAATCAATTCCTTCTTCCTGATTATAGCCTTTGGCAACCAATCTTGCCTTATTTCGGACAATGATTGCAGATTCATCTCGTTTGTTCTTGAATACCCATTTAGTGCCAATGACTGGATGGTCTTTAGGCCTAGGTACCAAATCCCAAACTTGATTTCTGTCAAATTGATGTAACTTCTCTTGCATTGCTATCACCCAATCATTGTCTGAAAGGGCTTCATCAATTTTTGAGGGTTCAATGTGAGATGTGAATGCAGAGAATGTTACTTTATTCAAAGTGCTTTTTCTGGTTCTTACTCCTTGATTGATATCACCTATTACTTGGTCTAAAGGATGATTCTTAATGTATTTCCAAGCTTTAGGCTGAGATTGTTCAGGATTTTCAAAATGATTTTGAGGATCAGCTTCAAAAACATCTAGTTCATTTGAACCAGAAGCAGTTTTTAAATGAAATTGATTTGTAGAAATTGGTTCATCATCATCATTATCCAAAGGTTTGTTAGAAGATGAATCACAAAATACAACATGTACAGATTCTTCTACACAATGTGTTCGAATGTTAAATACTCAATATGCTTTACTTCTATTAGAATATCCCAGAAAAATGCCTTCATCTGCTTTGGCATCAAACTTACCCAAGTTATCCTTACCATTGTTGTGGATGAAACACTTACATCCAAACACATGTAGATGTGCCAAGTTTGGCTTCCTTCCTTTGTACAACTCATAGAGGGTTTTGTTCAATTTCTTTCGGACATAAGCTCTGTTTGAGATGTAGCATGCCGTAGACATTGCATCTGCCCAGAATACTTGAGATGTGTTGTTTTCATTCAACATTGCTCTTGCCATCTCAGTGAGGACTCTGTTCTTTCTTGCAACTACTCCATTTTGTTGAGGAGTCCTTGGAGCTGAAAAGTTGTGATCAATTCCCATGCTTTCATAGAACTCAGCAAAGGCTTGATTATCAAATTCACCTCCATGATCAGTTCTAATTCCTGAAATAGAAAGACCTTTCTCGTTCTAGACCTTTTTGGCAAAGGTAACAAACTGATCAAATGTTTTATCTTTAGAAGATAGAAATATAGTCCATGTGAATCTAGAATAATCATCAACTATGACTAGAGTGTATAGATTGCCACCTAGACTTCTAACTCTAGCAGGTCCAATTAAATCCATGTGAAGTAATTGAAGAGCTTTGTGCGTTGAAATTTCATTTTTGGCATTAAAAGAGGTCTTGGTCTGTTTTCCCCTTTGACAAGAGTCACAAATCATGTCATTTTTTAAAGCAAGTTTAGGAATGCCAATTACTAGGTCTTTCTTGACTAGTTTGTTAAGTTGAGACATATTAACATGTGCCAATCTTTTGTGCCATAGCCAAGTCTCATCTGAATTACTTACAAAACATTTTTCAGAAACTTCATCATTGTTGGAAAGACTAAGAGTATAGCAATTTCCTTCTCTAGGTGCTCTAAACAATGCTTTAGACTTAATATCCTCTAGGGGAAGAATATCCTTGCTAACAATCAAACATTCTTCTGAATTAAAGATAACTAAGTTACCTTTATCTGTACTTTGACTTACACTAAGGAGATTATGGCATAAACCTTCAACAAGATAAACATCTTTAATCTTTGGTCCATCGTTGTTTCCAATGTCTCCAATTCCAACAATCTTGCCTGTTTGATTTCCACCAAATGTTACCTTGCCTCCATCCTTAGATTTGATTGTAGCAAACTTAGATTGATCCCCTGTCATGTGTCTTGAGCATCCACTATCAATGAACCATTTATTGGATTTTGATGCTCTAAGACAGACCTGCAAAACATAAGATATCAAGTCTTAGGTACCCACTTTTTCTTGGGTCCTTTTGGGTTAGTTTGTGTCTTAGGAACCTTATAGGATCCTTTTAGCACCCATTGATAATTACCTACAGGTTTGCTTTTACCTTCTTTTCTATGAAAACAAGAAGAAGTAGTATGACCTTTTCGATTGCAATAGTTGCAGTGAGCAAAAGGATTAGATGAATGTACTGATCTTTGAAAATAACTCATATATGATTTCTGTCCAATCTTCTTCTTTCCCTTTTGTTTATCAAAATCAGGTCTATAGCCAATTCCTGACTTATCATTTGTGAATCTTTGCTATTTTAAAATAACATTAAGCATTTCATTACCGTTGGTGAACTTTTCAAGAGTTTTAGTAAGAAACAGATTTCTTTTCTCTAAGGTACAGCAATCATCACAAATCTTTTCTGTGACCTTTTCGAAATTCTTTTCAGAAGTATTATCAGAAACTATAGTAGGAGAAGAAGTAGTTTGAAATTGTTTTTCTAGCAATCTGATTTTCTTCTTTGCAGATGATAGTTCTTTAGCTATTTTTTGAAATTCAATAAAGAGTGAATTGTATTCTGAGGATAATTCATCATAAAGTGAGTTAGAAACATTTACCTCTTCATTAACAGATTCTTCTTGAGCTACAAGATAGATGTTAGTTCTTTCTTCCTCTTTAGCTTCATCTTCATCGGATGAGCTGTCTCCCCAAATACCTGAAACATAAGCTCTTCTTTTGAACCTATTTGATTTCTTCTCTTTGTTCTTGAGCTGTGGGCAATCAGACTTGAAGTGACCAGGCTGTCCACATTCATAGCAAGTAATAGGTTTCTTCGTTTCTGTGCTACCCATGTGAAGTTTTCTGTTGGCCTGATCCCTCTTGAAGAATTTCTTGAATTTTCTAACCATTAAGTTTATTTCTTCATCATCATCCTCTTCTTCTTCTTCATCTGATGTTAGCTCTTTAACAGTTTTGAGAGCTATGCTTTTACTCTTCCCATGAACTTCTTCAAGTCCTTTCTTGAATTTAAGTTTTGCTTCATATTCAGAAAGACTACCAAAGAGGGCTGCTACAGATGTCATTGATTCTCCACGAGCTTCTTCAATGGCAGTGACTTTGGCTTCCCATTCTTTGTTGAGAACATTTAGGATTTTCCTCACTTGAACAGGTTGTTCATATACCTTTCCTAAGGCAGCAAGTTGATTAATCAAATGAGTAAATCTTAACTAAAACACACCAATGGTTTCACCTTGTTTCATGCGAAGGAGATCATATTCTGTCATAAGAGTGTTGACTCTATTTTGCTTGACTCCAATTGTTCCTTCATGAGCTATCTCCAGAGCATCCCACATGGCTTTAGCTGAGCTTAGAATGCACACACGGAAGTATTCTTGTTGGCTCAAGGCACTTTGCAGCATAAGTACAGCTTTGCTATTGAGAGTGATGTTTCTTCTATCATTCTCATCATAGTCTTCTTCAAGTTTTGGAATCCTGAGACCATTTTCCATAATTGTTGGAACATAGTCTCCTCTTTCAAATACTCTCCACAAGCCATATTCCGTAGCTAGAACAAAGACTTTGAATTTAGCCTTCCAAAAAGAATGATGCTCACCATTAAATCCTGGTGGACGGTTGATAGAAGCTCCATCGAGTAAAATTCCTTCCATAGTGATCCTTCTCGAGATGTTAAGCCCTTTAGAGAAGACCTTGCTCTGATACCAAATGAAAGCGGAGCTGAATCACCAAGAGGGGGGGTGAATTGGGGATTTTGAAAATTCTTTTCCGGATTCTCTGTTCTTGTTTGCTGAAATAGAGTTGATAAGAGTATGAAGGGAAGAATAGCAAGACACAAGGAATTTATCCTGGTTCGGTCTAATCTCTTGACCTACGTCCAGTCCCCAGTCACTCTGGGATTTTCACTATCTCACTTTGACGATTACAGACTCTGCAAACGAAGGATGTTTCATGTTACACCTCCACCGACCTCGCCCTTTCGGGTGGCAGGTTAGAGGGATTCCTTTTGATAATTACCTTTCCTTATTTATTTAGTACTTTAACATGCATCAGAGTATGCGAGACAGAGCATAGGACCGGTTTGGACTATCTACTGTACTGATAAAAGTAAAAACAAGAGAAAGGATAAGTCCCCAATGGGTTAAGGGTACAGAAATCTAAAAGTAAACTCTATATATATTTTACAGTCATCCAAAATATGATACAAAATACGATAGGGCATACCCTACCCTTCACCTGCAACACCGAGCCCTACCTTATCACAGAAGGTCTTTACTTATTAGTACGTTTCTCCGCTGCTGTAGAAACATTTGGAGTCCGTGGTTCGGGCCCCAGAGTAACCGTCAGTACTCAAATACCAAATGTGTAAAGAGTATGTAAGCTACCATGCCAGACAAAAATACTTGAGCATGCCAAGTACATACCAGATATGCATCCAGACCATACCACAGTAAAGCACATATCACAATCCAAGAACCCGTACAGCTGCCTTACCAAGGCAAGCCTCGGACTCACTGAACTCACAACCCGTAGAGTCGCCCATTCTAGGCTAGCCCCAGACTGATAACTCAACCCGTACAGCCGTCGACCAAAGCCGGCCTCGGACTGAACATTGAAAATGCGGCTGAATCACCAAGAGGGGGGGTGAATTGGGGATTCTTAAAATTCTTTTGAAATATACTCTGTTTTTGTCAGAAATCCGATAGAGCCGAAAGTAAGGGAGTGAGAAGAGAAGAAAAGCAGAACACAGCGAAGTTATCCTGGTTCGGTCCAATCTAATGACCTACGTCCAGTCCCCAGTCACTCTGGGATTTCCACTATCTCTCTAGAGAATTACAGACTCTGCAAACAAAGAGTGTTTCACAACCTCGAACACACTCCCCCTTACAAGTTGTAATTGAATAACCCAATCTCAAAGTCCCTCTACTTTGAGATCCTTACAGAAAATTTGATTACAGAAAAGAACTCTCTTCTAAGAGTGGATATTGTTAATCACTGAAGTACAACAATTCAAGATAACAACTCTTCCACTGATATTGTTGAGTAGTAATGTAGAATTTTTGTTCTCTATTTTTTTTTCCTTCGAATCTTCATCTATATATAGTGTTTTTGAGGCTTGTGAACGTTATAGATTCGTTGGAGCTATTTCCTTTCTGAAAATATAGCTGTTGCAGGTGTTATGTCTTGATCTTGTTTTGCTGAAATCACTCTTTGTCCAAAATATGGCTGTTGAGAGTTTATTCTCAGTCTTCCTTGATTCTGGTCTTTCTTTTTAAGGTATATATCCATTGGAGATGTTGCACAACTATATGATCTCCTCTAACGGCTAGATGATCTTGAGTAATAGCTTTCCTTAGTTTTTGCAAGTTTCCGAAAATAACTTTCTTTTTGAATCTCAGACAAATCAGAAGATCTCCTGTAATCTCATGAATAAATGCGTTAGAAAAGTTCAGTTACACTGATGTGAGATAGATATAACAACTAGATTGAATGGGTAACTTAAAACATGAAGATAGAATCTGATTTGGAAATCTGAGTTCATCTGCGTTTTTCAGATCTGGAGGTCTGAACTCGAGTTCACAATGTTAGGCTCGAGTTCGCCCTTCAAAATTTTGCTTCTGCCAAAATCAAACTGGAGGTTTAAGACAAATGGCCTTGAGTTTGAAACTATTGAAAATAGCTAATTGCTCTCTGGAACTTTTGAACTGGAGTTTGAAGAGTTTAGGCTGGAGTTTGGTTTTCTCCGAAATACTCTGAAGGCTCTCGGCCAAAACTAGGCTCGAGTTTGAAGAGCTTAGGCTCGAGTTCATACTCCAAAATTTTGAACTTTTTTCAAACTTGAGGTTTGAGTAGAAGTTTAAAGTTTGAAGCAGATTTTCAACAGATAAAAAAACTCTCTGGCAATGATGAACTCGAGTTCGCCCTTAGTAGGCTCGAGTTCATGCAAACTTCCAAAGGTTTAATTCTGAACTTCAGGTTCAGTCTCAAGTTTGAACTTTGGCTTTGCAAGTTTATGCTTTCTGTCAAATCCAGGCTCGAGTTCATTACTCATAGGCTCGAGTTTGATTTTGACAGATAGAAAAATCACAAGTTTTAAACATCCTTGACTTGTCAAATCTTTCCAATATTGTTTACAATTGTTAGTGATCATCAAAACACTTCTGAGAACTAACATTCTCCCCCTTTTTGATGATGACAACACTTGCAAACAATTAATTGAGAAACTTAGTTTGAAATTCATTTTGAAACTCAGTTTGTGAAAACCAATTTTAGAGATTTGATCAAATTATCAGAAAACATATACTTAGGAGCAGAATATAGCAAAATATCAAAGATTTGTTTTGTGAAAAACTTTTTTGCGCAGATTATCAGAGACTTAACCAAATTATCAGAGACAAACTTCAAGGCATATACCAGAAGCAAAACCAAACATATTAAAAACTGATCACTAATCAAAATGTTCACAGAATCCCAAAATAACTACAAAAGTTTATAGAAACCACAAGGGTTACAAATCAACAACATTGTGGCATTCACTCCACATCTTCTCCCCCTTTGGCATCATCAAAAGAGATAGGCTCAATTGAGACATAGGGTACTACGGCTAGTGGCTCAGCAGAGGATGTGAAAGTAGAAGGTATAGGAGCAGAAGGAGGTGTCTGTGCAGGCTGAGCATGAACAGGATCTGAGTCTGGGACAGGTACAGAAGTAGAAGCATCCGGAGACTGAGACTTCAAGATCTTGTCCATCTTGTCGCTTAAATTCATCATTGTAACCAATAGAGTGGACATAGTAGAAGTCTGTTCATTGACTTGAGTCTTCAGTGCTTCTTGTTCAACTCTGAAGGCTTCTTGAGTATCTACTAAATTGTTGTGCCCTTTGTTCACCTCGGTAACCAATTTACCCACAGCCAATTCAATTCCTTCAATCAGATCAGACACAGCTTTGTCCACAATTTCTTGGACCTTTGTCTCAATATCAGAGGCAGGTGGAGCACTTTGAGCTTCCTCAGCTCTGGACTGTGTGGCTTTGGATGTTGCTGGCTTGGACTTCCTTGGAGCTCTAGACTGATCCGAATACTCAGGCCTATGAGTCGTCATTAAGTTCATGATATGCTGCCCAAATTCAGCTGGAAATTGAGGAGAATCATTCTCGGCCAAGTGCCAAATCTTCTCATGAAACAGAATTACTGAAACCAAGCTGGCAAAGGGAATCTGGGATGATTGGCGTGAATGAAATGCAAACTTTGCCATTTCTTGAAAAATCCAGTCACCTACATTCTGTGGTTGTTCATCTAGGATGGAGGCGAAGATATTAAAATCTTTCTTGGCAAAATGGGTAAAATTGCCTCCCTTCTGTAGGAGATTCCTAGAGTAAATATACCAGATTGCTCGGTTTCTTAGAGGCATGGCAGCTGGAGTAAAATTTAGTATCTCTAAGGCATCAGGAATAGGCTCATCTGGTCTAAGTAAACTAAAAATAGCCTGTTGCTTATATCTGTGAGTTTCAGGCTTGGGAGGGTTGGTAATTTGAAGGATAGAGTTCAAGTAATTAGGAGTAATTGTGATTTTCTGGCCTCTAACCTTTGTGACAATTCTCTCCTCTACCAAATCACCTTCAGAGTTCAGTATATTATCAGATTTCATGTGAAAGTAAAAGACTTTCACAAGTTTAGGACTGTAGGGAGTCTTTATTGAAATTAAGGTCTCAAACTGTTTCATCCAAGGGGTTAAGTCCAAATCACATTCTTCTTTCAGTTTGGCCAAATTTACATACACAATTGGACAAAACTTTTTCTTCTCATCAAACTTCTTCTTAAACAAATTACCCTCTTCTATAGTCATCCTACATGGATCTACATTGAAGCCATCTGGACATCTCTTATGTTTGTAAATTTCTATGATTGCTGGCAAAGATTGTGATACCTGAGGAGCATCTTGCTCCTGAGCTTGGCCACTGCCTTGGCCTGGAGTAGGAACAGAGGGGATACCCGCGGTTTTCTTTCTCTTAAAGGGTTGTTTTTCCCTTTCCTTGAACTGGGGGCTCTGGGTCGTGCCTCTTCTTCGTTCTCTCTTCTGAAATCACAACTCCTTTTGGTTTGGGAGGAGGAGTTTCAGTGTTTTTGCCGTTGATACCTCGAATGTACGTGTCAATTCCATCTTGTAATCGAGTTGATCGAGTTCTTGAACGGACAGGGCGCTCAGAATGAGTTTGAGAAATAGATTGTGAAGGATTAGGGTTTGTATCTTTGGGATTGGAGGATTGTGAGGCCATTTTCGCAGTGATCAGAGGAAGAATAAGTTCGAAGAAAGTTAGGGCAAACTGGAGGTATGTGAGGAGTGAAATGACGAGTTTGCAACTGTAGTATATATAATGTGCGTCACGAACTCGAGTTCCCCTCTTACAGGCTCGAGTTCGTCAAAAATTTCCACTTACCTGGACTTCAAGAGTGTGCTGAGAACTCTTGAAATTCCTCGTGAACCTGAGGTTCTTACTAACGGGCTCGAGTTTAGAATGAGATTTCTCCAGGGTGGCTTTTTGTGATTCACAAACTCGAGTTCGTCACTTATGGGCTTGAGTTCACCATGTCTGGGTTCCAGTCTTGCTCTCTTTCAAAAATGAACTTGAGGTTTATTTACTAATGAACTCGAGTTCTCTCTTGCTTTGCACTTCACTTCTTCTTAGTCTCTCTCGAGCTCGAGTTCATCCTTCTTAGGCTCGAGTTTGCTCATTCATCAAACTTTCATTTCTTCTCTGTCTCTTATATGTTCAAGTTTAACAACCACGGGCTCGAGTTTGTCCATAATTTCAGCAAGTTTGGGACATAAACATCCTGCATAAAACATATCTAGATACTCCGATGCTTAAATTAGTGACAAATCATCAGCAAAATCATAACTAACATTGAATTTGGGTAAGAAATACTTACAGTTCATTGGGATTTACCATTCCCAATTCTCTTCTTATGAAGTTAAATTGTTCTTTTGCTAATGGTTTTGTGAAAATGTCTGCCAATTGGAGATCAGTTGGGACAAACATGACTTTGATTTCCTTTTTCTGAACATAATCTCTGATGAAATGATGTCTCACATCAATATGCTTGGTTCGTGTATGTTGGACTGGATTCTTGGCCAAACTTATTGTGCTTGTATTGTCACATAGTATTGGAACTTCCTTCAAGTTGATTCCAAGGTCTGAAAGTTGTTGTTTGAGCCATAACACTTGTGCACAGCAACTTGAGGCAGCTACATATTCAGCTTCAGTGGATGATACAGCTACCGTTGTTTGTTTCTTACTAAACCATGACACAAGTGACCCACCAAAGAATTCACACTGTCCACTTGTGCTTTTCCTATCGGTTTTGTATCCGGCATGGTCTGAATCTGAATATGCCACCAAATGTTCTGGTTGGCCTTTGGGAAACCACAATCCTAGAGTCTTAGTGTCAGCAAGGTATCTGAAGATTCTTTTCACATGTTCAGCATGTGACTCCTTTGGAGCTGATTGGAATCTTGCACACATTCCAACACTGAATTGGATGTCTGGGTGGCTTGCTGTTAAATAGAGTAATGATCCAATCATTCCTCTATATTTTGTGATATTGAAGTCTTTTCCCTCTTCATCTGCATCCAATGAAGTAGTTGTGCTCATAGGAGTGTCTGTACCATTGCATTGATCTAGTCCAAACCTTTTTAACAGATCATTTAGATACTTTGTCTGTGATATAAAGATGCCATCCTTCTTTTGCTTTACTTGAAGACCAAGAAAGTAATTAAGTTCCCCCATCATGGACATTTCGAATTCCCCCTGCATTTTCTTTGCAAAGTCTTCACACAAACTATTATTAGAAGCACCAAATATGATATCATCCACATATATTTGTACAACTAAAATTTCATTTAGCTTATTGGTTCTAATAAACAAAGTCGTATCAGCTTTTCCTCTAACAAAGCCTTGATCAAGAAGAAATTTGCTTAAACGTTCGTACCAAGCTCTAGGAGCTTGCTTAAGTCCATACAAAGCTTTCTTGAGATGATAAACATGATCTGGAAATTTTTCATTTTGAAAACCAGGAGGTTGTTCTACATAAACTTCTTCTTGTATGAAGCCATTTAAGAAAGCACTTTTTACATCCATTTGAAAAAGTTTTATTCCTTTAACACAAGCAAAGGCTAGTAGAACTCTTATGGCTTCCAATCTTGCCACTGGAGCATAAGTTTCCTCATAATCAATTCCTTCTTCTTGATTATAGCCTTTTGCAACCAATCTTGCTTTGTTTCTGATAATGATTGCAGATTCGTCACGTTTGTTTTTGAATACCCATTTAGTCCCAATGACCGGATGGTCTTTAGGCCTAGGTACCAAATCCCAAACTTGATTTCTTTCAAATTGGTGTAATTCTTCTTGCATTGCGATCACCCAATCATTGTCAGAAAGAGCTTCATCAATTTTTGAAGGTTCAATGTGAGATATAAAAGCAGAAAATGTAACTTCATTCAAAGTACTTTTTCTGGTTCTAACACCTTGACTAACATCACCTATTACTTGGTCTAAAGGGTGATTTTTATTATATTTCCAAGCTTTAGGCTGAGATGGTTCAGGATTTTCAAAATGGTTTTGAGGGTCTGTTTCAAAAACATCTTGTACTTCTGAATCAGAAGGAGGTTTTAGAAGATGCTTGTTTTCAGAAGTTTGAAATTGATTTTTCAAAATAAGTTCATCATCATCATTATTCAAAAGTTTTTTAGAGGATAAGTCACAAAACACAACATGTACAGATTCTTCTACACAACGGGTTCGAATGTTAAATATCCTATAGGCTTTACTTCTATTAGAGTAACCCAGAAAAATACCTTCATCTGCTTTGGCATCAAACTTACCCAAGTTATCCTTACCATTGTTGTGGATGAAACACTTACATCCGAACACATGTAGATGTGCTAAGTTAGGCTTCCTTCCTTTGTATAGCTCATAGGGAGTTTTGTTTAGTTTCTTTCGCATATATGCTCTGTTTGAAATATAACATGCTGTTGATATTGCATCAGCCCAGAATGCTTGAGATGTTTTGTTTTCATTCAGCATTGATCTTGCCATCTCTGTAAGGACTCTATTTTTTCTTTCAACTACACCATTTTGTTGAGGAGTCCTTGGGGCTGAAAAGTTGTGATCAATTCCTATGCTTTCACAGAACTCAGCAAAGGATTGATTGTCAAATTCTCCTCCATGATCTGTTCTAATACCTGAAATAGAAATACCTTTCTCGTTCTGGACCTTTTTGGCAAAAGCAACAAATTGATCAAAAGTTTCATCTTTAGAGCATAAAAATATGGTCCATGTGAATCTTGAAAAGTCGTCAACTATAACTAAAGTATATAAATTACCGCCTAGGCTTCTAATTCTCGCAGGTCCAATTAAATCCATGTGAAGTAATTGGAGTGGTCTTTGAGTTGAAATCTTATTTTTGGTATTAAAAGAAGACTTGGTTTGTTTCCCTTTTTGACAAGAGTCACAAATCATGTCATTTTTGAAAACAAGTTTAGGAATGCCAATAACTAATTCCTTTTTAACAAGTTTGTCAAGTTGATACATATTCACATGTGCCAACCTTTTGTGCCAAAGCCAAGTTTCATCTGAGTTACTTAGAAAACATTTTTCTGAAGCTCTATCATCAATAGAAAGATTGAGTGAATAGCAATTACCTTCTCTTGGTGCTCTGAACAATGCTTTAGATTTGATTTCTTCCAGAGGAAGAATATCTTTGCTAATGATTAAACATTCTTCTGAATTAAAGATAACCAAGTTACCTTTATCTGTACTTTGACTTACGCTCAAAAGATTGTGGCATAAACCTTCAACAAGGTATACATCTTTGATTTTTGGTCCATAGGTATTTCCAATATCTCCAACTCCAGTAATCTTGCCTGTTTGATCTCCACCAAATGTTACCTTGCCTCCATCTTTTGACTTGATTGTTGCAAATTTTGATTGATCCCCTGTCATGTGTCTTGAGCATCCACTATCAATAAACCATTTATTGGATTTTGATGCTCTAAGACAAACCTGCAAGACATAGAATATCAAGACTTAGGTACCCACTTTTTCTTGGGTCCTTTTAGGTTAGTTAGTGTCTTAGGACCCTTATAGGATCCTTTTGGCATCCATTGATAATTACCTATGGGTTTGTTTTTACCTTCTCTTTTATGAAAACAGGAAGAAGTAGTGTGACCTTTACGATTGCAATAGTTGCAGTGAGCAAAAGGATTGGATGAATGCACAGATTTTTGAAAATAGTTCATGTATGATTTATGTCCAATTTTCTTCTTTCCCTTTTGTTTATCAAAATCAGGTTCATAGCCAATTCCTGACTTATCATTTGTAAACCTTTGTTGATTTAAAATAACATTTAGCATTTCACTACCATTGGTGAATTTTTCAAGAGTTTTAGTAAGAAGCAAATTTTTCTTTTCTAAAACACAACACTTTTCACAACCTTTTTCAACATGTTTCTCAACATTGTTTTCAGAAGCTATAGTAGGAGAGGAAGTATGTTGAACTCGTTTTTCTAGAAATTTGATTTTCTTCTTGGCTGATGAAAGTTCCTTTGCAATTTTCTTAAATTCAATAAAAAGTAAATCATATTCAGAAGATAACTCATTATAAGAGAAATTGGAAGTATTTACCTCTTCATTATCAGATTCTTCTTGAGCAACAAGACAAATATTGGTCCTTTCTTCCTCTTTAGCTTCATATTCAGAGAGACTTCCAAAGAGAGCTGCTACAGATGTCATTGATTCTCCACGTGCTTCTTCGATGGCAGTGACCTTTGCCTCCCATTCTTTGTTGAGGACATTTAGGATCTTCCTCACTTGAACAGATTGTTCATATACTTTTCCTAAAGAAGCAAGTTGGTTAATCAGATGAGTAAATCTCAACTAGAACTCACCAATGGATTCTCCTTGTTTCATGTGAAGGAGATCATATTCTGTCATGAGGGTGTTGACTCTATTCTGTTTGACTCCAGTTGTCCCTTCATGAGCTATCTCCAAGGCATCCCACATTGCTTTTGCTGAAGTTAGAGTGCATACATGGAAGTACTCTTGTTGACTCAAGGCACTTTGTAGCATGAGTATGGCCTTGCTGTTGAGAGTGATGTTTCTTCTATCATTCTCATCATAGTTTTCTTCAGATTTTGGAATTCTGATTCCTTCTCTCTCAATTGTTGGAGCATAGTCTCCTTTTTCAAATACCTTCCATAGGCCATATTCTGTGGCTAAAACAAAAACCTTGAATTTAGCTTTCCAAAAAGAATAATGCTCACCATTAAAACCTGGAGGACGGTTGATAGAGGCTCCATCGGGCAAGATTCCTTCCATAGTGATCCTTCTCGAGATGTTAAGCTCTTCAGAGAAGACCTTGCTCTGATACCAAATGAAAATGCGGCTGAATCACCAAGAGGGGGGGTGAATTGGGGATTCTTAAAATTCTTTTGAAATATACTCTGTTTTTGTCAGAAATCCGATAGAGCCGAAAGTAAGGGAGTGAGAAGAGAAGAAAAGCAGAACACAGCGAAGTTATCCTGGTTCGGTCCAATCTAATGACCTACGTCCAGTCCCCAGTCACTCTGTGATTTCCACTATCTCTCTAGAGAATTACAGACTCTGCAAAGAAAGAGTGTTTCACAACCTCGAACACACTCCCCCTTACAAGTTGTAATTGAATAACCCAATCTCAAAGTCCCTCTACTTTGAGATCCTTACAGAAAATTTGATTACAGAAAAGAACTCTCTTCTAAGAGTGGATATTGTTAATCACTGAAGTACAACAATTCAAGATAACAACTCTTCCACTGATATTGTTGAGTAGTAATGTAGAATTTTTGTTCTCTATTTTTTTTTCCTTCGAATCTTCATCTATATATAGTGTTTTTGAGGCTTGTGAACGTTATAGATTCGTTGGAGCTATTTCCTTTCTGAAAATATAGCTGTTGCAGGTGTTATGTCTTGATCTTGTTTTGCTGAAATCACTCTTTGTCCAAAATATGGCTGTTGAGAGTTTATTCTCAGTCTTCCTTGATTCTGGTCTTTCTTTTTAAGGTATATATCCATTGGAGATGTTGCACAACGGCTATATGATCTCCTCTAACGGCTAGATGATCTTGAGTAATAGCTTTCCTTAGTTTTTGCAAGTTTCCGAAAATAACTTTCTTTTTGAATCTCAGACAAATCAGAAGATCTCCTGTAATCTCATGAATAAATGCGTTAGAAAAGTTCAGTTACACTGATGTGAGATAGATATAACAACTAGATTGAATGGGTAACTTAAAACATGAAGATAGAATCTGATTTGGAAATCTGAGTTCATCTGCGTTTTTCAGATCTGGAGGTCTGAACTCGAGTTCACAATGTTAGGCTCGAGTTCGCCCTTCAAAATTTTGCTTCTGCCAAAATCAAACTGGAGGTTTAAGACAAATGGCCTCGAGTTTGAAACTATTGAAAATAGCTAATTGCTCTCTGGAACTTTTGAACTGGAGTTTGAAGAGTTTAGGCTGGAGTTTGGTTTTCTCCGAAATACTCTGAAGGCTCTCGGCCAAAACTAGGCTCGAGTTTGAAGAGCTTAGGCTCGAGTTCATACTCCAAAATTTTGAACTTTTTTCAAACTTGAGGTTTGAGTAGAAGTTTAAAGTTTGAAGCAGATTTTCAACAGATAAAAAAACTCTCTGGCAATGATGAACTCGAGTTCGCCCTTAGTAGGCTCGAGTTCATGCAAACTTCCAAAGGTTTAATTCTGAACTTCAGGTTCAGTCTCAAGTTTGAACTTTGGCTTTGCAAGTTTATGCTTTCTGTCAAATCCAGGCTCGAGTTCATTACTCATAGGCTCGAGTTTGATTTTGACAGATAGAAAAATCACAAGTTTTAAACATCCTTGACTTGTCAAATCTTTCCAATATTGTTTACAATTGTTAGTGATCATCAAAACACTTCTGAGAACTAACAAACATCCCTAGCGCTAGGAATCACATAATACTGTATGCATATTTGGCACAAACATATACAAGGAAAAACACACATGGCAAATACAAACATACAACAAAACACATAGAGATATCTGAGTAAAGTGGTTACTACCTGCCGTGATAATTATTGTCCTTAATATTTTAGTAGGTCTGTAGACTTTCCAAGGGTTCCTTAAACCTATAAATCATTCAAATACACTTATTTAGTGTTACAAAAATGTTACTACTTTTTATATTATTTTTTCCTCAAAACCGTACCTAACCTATATATATCTTTTCTTTTGAACACCATAAAGTCATCAAATCTACCAAACTCCAACTCCTCCAAAAATATGTTGACCGAAAAGAACAGGGCAAGGGAAAAAGTTCATAACTTTTAATTGCACCAATCATATTATGGGGTCTTTTTCTTCAAGATTGACTTCAAAAATTCAGACTTACATTAAAGCATCCGATATTCTTCCTTCATTCGGTGACAACACAGCTAGAAAACATAACACAAATTAAATCTACCATACTTCTTCATACCCAACCACACGTACCAAACTCCTAAGCTTCAATTTATGATTCTCCACTAGCTTCTAATATTTCTTAATCCAAAACCAAATTTTCAGAACTTCATGTGCCTCTCCAAATACCATACGTGTTGAATAAAAACATTAGAAGCTTACCTCTTGATCAAATCGCTGAGTACGCAAGTCTTCTCGGGACCTCCTCTTCCTTCTACTTCTTATTGGTCTCTCACGTCCCTACTCCCTTTTCAGTATGCTTTAGATATGTTGTCCGAATTGGCTAAGGGAATGGTCTTATGAATTAATCAATATTACATAGGCATGTCGGTTGGGCAAGGGAGACTAATGTCCAGACTTAAACTTTCTTATATTTACATGTTGCCACTTGGTTCCAATCCAATGATATTGTTGGCCGAGACTTTAGGGAATTAAGGGTTACGGTTCACTAATTGATTTAATTATACCAACCCATCAATTTTTAGCCAAGAGATTTTGAGTCGGTTGAGTAGTACGGAACAAAGAAATTATATTTAACATTGGCAATTCACCCTTTTTACCAATATGCCATGCCTTCTAATTAACTCCAATTGCTTATGCACCGAAAAATTCATGAGGGCTGATATGGCATCACCTTATGAAGCTTGTAGAATACATACCAATATGACCCCATTAATCACCCACATGACTTTATTTGCAACATAGTTCATTGTTTATTTAGTTGCAAAGATTGGATTAATGTCAAAAACTTAAATCCTTAATTCCATATAAGGATTTCTCTTCCTCAATTGACTTCTCTATGCCATAGAATAGTGCCTCCAGAATTTCTAAACCAAAATCATTCCTTTATAATTATTCTTTAATTAATTTCCTTTTCCATAATCCCTAATAAATTTTCATGTAACCTTCTTCGGATCCCCCTTGGATCAAATTTAATACACATGACATCATAAAAATAAAATTCATTTATGCAAATAAAATCCACATTAAGGCATATGAAAAATGGGGATGTTACATTTCAATCCCTTGAACACATTCCCCCTTACAAGTTGTAATCAAATAACCCAATCTCAAAGTCCTACTACTTTGAGATTCTTACAGAGAATGAATTACAGAGAAAGAACTCTCTTCTAAGAGTAGATGTTGACGATCACTGAAGTACGATGTATCTAAAATACAATCAAATGTGTAAGAACAGCGTTTGACTGATATTTTCGAGTGGGCTTGTGGTGTCTCAGTTCTATGTATGTCCATCTTCAAATCTTCAGCTATTTGTAGTGTTTTGAAGCTTGTGAACGTTATAGATCCGTTGGAGCTTTTACCAATTCGAAAATGTAGACGTTACGGGTGTTGCATTATGAATCAATCTGCTAAAATCATTTCCTGTTTGAATATAGCCATTGGGAGTTTTTTCCTTTTTGCAGATTTGAATATTTGAATTCTGATTCTTTCCATGTTGATCTTGTCTGAAGAATACTGATGTTCAGGCTTAATTCGTGGAGGCATTAAATGATTGCATAACGGCTGTCCAAAAATATTGCAAGTTGCCCAAAATGGATCTTCATTTGATTCTCAATTAAATTCAAAAAACTTTCTGTAATCTCATGAATAAACTTGTTAGAACAGTTCAGTTACAGTGAAAAATGATAGATATAACATATAAGATCAATGGGTAACTTAAACAAGGAAGTTTGAATCAGTTTTGGCAAGTTTTGAAGCTTAACAGCATTTTTCTGATAAATGACCAAAACTCAAGTTTTGACGATCAAAACTGGAGTTTTGAACTGTTCACACTTCATAACTGGTAGTGTTGAAATCAAAACTGGCAGTTATCAGAGTTTGGAAATGCTGAACCTCTCGGGTTGCCCAAAACTCGAGTTTTGCTTCTCAAAACTCGAGTCTTGAACTATTAATGTGAAAACATGACTTAAGTTCAAAACATCAAAACTGGAGTTCTTGAAGTAACACTGGCAGTTTTCAATTGTATAAATCTTGAATGCTCTCGGCCTCACCAAAACTCGAGTTTCGCCTTTCAAAACTGGAGTTTTCATAAATCATGAAAACTTGGAAATTATGTGATCAGTTGAAAACTGGCGGTGAAGGCTGAAAACTGGCGGTGTTGAACTGATGCAAATTCAGTTGCTCTCTGTCTCTCCAAAACTCGAGTTTTGAACTTTCTTTCAAAACATGAGAAGTTCAAAACTGGCGGTGTTGAGTGAAAACCGGAGGTTTTGAGATTTGAAAATTTGGATACCTCTCTGCCAAGCCAAAACTCGAGTTTTGGATCCCAAAACTTGAGTTTTGGTCTGTAGCAAAAGGCATAACTGTCTGTATTAAGCATCACCGCAGGTTTTGAACTATGTCTGTTTGAGAATAGTTCAAAACTCGAGTTTTGAACTATTCTCAAACAGACATAGTTCAAAACCTGCGGTGATGCTTAATACAGACAGTTATGCCTTTTGCTACAGACCAAAACTCGAGTTTTCCTCTGACAGCAAGGAAAACTGATTTTCTTAAGATAGAGCTTGTCTTTTTGGTTTTCAAGGCTTTCCAGTTGTTCAATCATCATCAAAACACATTGAGAGCTAACAATCTTTAGATGATAAAAATATTGTCCACGTAAATCTAGAATAATCATCAACTATGACCAAAGTATAAAGATTTTCACCAAGACTTTTTACTCTAGCTAGTCCAACTAGATCCATATGAAGTAATTGAAGAGGTCTATTAGTTGAAATCTCATTTTTCGCTTTAAAAGAGGATTTGGTTTGTTTTCCTTTTTGACAAGCATCACAAATCATATCATTTTTGAAATTCAATTTAGGAATACCAATTACCAAATCCTTTTTCAGCAACTTGTCAAGTTGGAACATATTCACATGAGCTAATCGCTTATGCCATAGCCAACTCTCATTCAAGTTACTTACAAAACAATTTTCTGAAACAGAAGCATTACTAGAGAGGTTGAGAGTATAGCAATTACCATCTCTAGGTGCTCTAAATAAAGCTTTAATTTTCAAATCATTTATGGAGACCAAATCCTTTTTAACAATGAAGCATTCATCAGAATCAAAGATAACCAAGTTACCCTTGTCGATGCTTTGGCTCACACTTAGGAGGTTGTGACACAATCCTTCTACCAAGTAGACATCTTTGATAAGAAGACCTTCATTGTTACCTATCTCACCAATCCCAGCAATTTTTCTCGATTGGTCTCCTCCAAATGTGACTCTACCACCATCTTTAGGCTTTATTGAAAGGAATTTGGACTTGTCTCTAGTCATATGTCTTGAGCATCCACTATTAATGTACCATTTTTGGGTCTTGATGCTCTAAGACAAACCTGCAATTCACAAGGGATCAAGTTTTAGGTACCCATCTTTTCATGGGTCCTTTGGGGTTAGCTTGTACCTTGTGAACATATGTTTCTTTCGGTACCCATTGATAATTCCCTACAGGTTTAGCCTTTCTTTCATTTTTATGAAAACATGATGAAGTAGAATGACCCTTCCTATTGCAATAATTACAATGTGCAAAGGGATTTGAAGAATGGACAGATTTTGTGAAATAATTCATATAAGATTTTTGATCACTCTTTTTCTTGCCTTTCCTCTTATCAAAATCTGGTTTATAACCAATGCCTGATCTATCATTTATAAACCTTTGTTGTTTTAAAATCACATCAAGCATTTCACTTCCCTTCGTAAACTTTTCGAGTGCCTTTGTTAAATGTAAATTCTTTTGTTTCAAATCAGGACACTCTTGATAAATCAAAATTTCAGGAGAGGAAAGTTTTTGAACTTGCAATTCAAGAGTAACATTTTTCTTTTTCAAATTCAAATATTTCTCTGCAAGTTTCTCAAATTCCTTTTGCACTAAATTGTATTCATCAAAGAGTTCATCATAGGAAGGTTTTGAATCATATACCTCATTGCTTTCACCATGTTGCTCTTCTTCTTCAGTAACTAAGCATATGTTTGCTTTTTCTTCTTCTTCCTCTGCTTCATCTTCATCAAATGAGCTATCGCCCCATATAGCTGAGACATATGCCTTCTTCTTGAATTTCTTGTATTTCTTCTTTTCTTTCTCTTGGTTCTTCAGCTGAGGACATTCTAACTTGATGTGTCCAGGCTTCTCGCATTCGTAGCATATGATAGGCTTCTTTGATTTGTAGCTAGAGCTACCCTTTTGGAACTTCTTGAAGCCCTGATCCTTTTTGTAGAACTTCTTGAAGTGCCGAACCATCATCCCGGTCTCTTCATCCTCATCTTCATCTTCATCATCTGACTCTTTGCTTTCTTTGACTGTCTTGAGGGCTATTCCTTTGCTCTTCCCATGTACTTCATCTAGGCCCTTCTTGAACTTTAGCTTAGCTTCATATTCAGACAAGCTTCCAAAGAGAGCAGCCACAGACATCATTGATTCTCCTCGCGCTTCTTCTATTGCTGTGACCTTAGCCTCCCATTCTTTGTTAAGAATGTTTAGAATCTTTCTTACTTGGATAGGCTGGTCATATTCCTTCCCAAGAGCAGCGAGTTGATTGATGAGATGAGTGAACCTCAGTTGAAATTCACCAATTGATTCACCGGGTTTCATGCGCATCAAATCATATTCTGTCATGAGGGCGTTGACACGATTCTGCTTTACTCCAGCTGTACCCTCATGTGCAATCTCCAAGACATCCCACATAGCTTTAGCAGATGGAAGAGTACAGACACGAAAATATTCTTGTTGACTTAGTGCACTCTGAAGAAGTAAAACAGCTTTGCTATTCAAAGTGATATTCCTTCGATCATTGTCGTCGTAGTCTTCTTCTAGCTTCAAAACTCTCACTCCATCTTGAAGAACAGTTGGCATGTAGTCACCTCTTTCGAACACCCTCCAAAGTCCATACTCAGTAGCATTTACAAAGACTTTGAACTTTGCTTTCCAGAAGGAGTAGTGCACTCCATTGAAACCAGGAGGTCTGTTGATAGAAGCTCCATCGGGAAGAATTCCTTCCATAATGATCCTTCTTGAGCTGTTAAACTCTTGAGAAGACCTCGCTCTGATACCAAATGAAGATTGGAGCTTGATACCCAAGAGGGGGGGTGAATTGGGTATTTTTAAAAATTTAAAGACTTAGCTCTGTTTTGAACAATGAAGAAAAGAGTATAACAGAGATGGAGAGAAGAAAAGCTTTGCACAATACGATTTATACTGGTTCGGTCTTATCCTTGACCTACATCCAGTCCCCAAGCCTCACTTGGGATTTTCAATCCACTAAATTCAACAATTGATTACAAACTCTATACTAAGAGTAGTTCTCTCACTAGAACTCACTCCCCCTTACAAGTTGCAATCAATACACCCAACCACCAAGTCCCCTGACTTGTGGTTATCACAATCAATGAATGATTACAAGATTAACTCTCTCAAAGAGTAGATAGGATGAACACTGAAGTACAAGTATCACAAGATACAATACAGATGAAAACTGAAAGAAATGAATGAACTCTTAATGAAAATTTTCTCTCAGTTGTTCTAGTTGTTGGAAAGACTTGAATGCTCTTCTATTTATACTCAGAGATCAATTAATGACCGTTGCTTTCCAAATAGATCCGTTGGAGAAGTTGCCCAAGTGTTTTGAAGTGGTTTTGGGGTCTTCTCTCTCTTGATTACTCCTAATCTAGTTGGCCAAGTCATCATAGTTGACTTTCTGCAAATTAATCCGTTGGAAAGGAGCTTACTTGTTTCAGCAATCATCCTTTAATGCTTTGTGATTGTGTACAGAAGGATTTGGGCAGAAGGAGTAACTTTCTGAGCTTTGCAATAAATGCCCTGAGTTACTTTTTGCTTTATGCTTTAACTTCTCACAAACATTCTTTAATGCTCTGAAATCCACTAATAAATACGTTAAACATAGCAGGGAATATCAGAGAATAATATTGGAAGAGATTAGGATCAAACAATGTTGATTTCTAAAATGCCCAAATTCAAATTTCTGAACCAGCGTCACAAACTCGAGTTTGGTTCTTGCAGGCTCGAGTTTGATGCTTCAGTGTTCAAAATTATTTCAGTTTAAAACTTGTAAACCTGAGGTTTGTTTTCTAAACAAGAGGTTCTCAATTTGTTGAAAACTCAAATTGCTCTCGGGTTGAAATGAACTCGAGTTTGCTAGTTATGAACTCGAGTTTGGTTTATCCAGAGAAGAAATGTCGTGATTTTGAAATCTGAAAATTTTGAGTTTTAGTGGTGAACTCGAGTTTGTAAATGATAGGCTCGAGTTCAAAGCTGTTTTGTACAAAACTCAGTTTTAACTTTGAAAGAGCAAACCTGAGGTTTATAGTGCAAACTCTCGAGTTTAAAACACATTGAAAAGTTCTTTGCTCTCTGGAACTTTTAGGCTCGAGTTTGAAAGTTTCAGGCTCGAGTTTAAACAACTTAAAAACAGCTCTTTGCTCTCTAGAACTTTTAGACTCGAGTTTGAAACACTTATGCTCGAGTTTGTTTATCTTTGAAACACTCTGAAAGCTCTCGGCCAAAACTAGGCTCGAGTTTGAAAACTTTATGCTTGAGTTTAAAAGCCTTGAGAGATTTTCAAACTGGAAACTCATCTTTCAATAAAACAGTGCAGAATTTGAAAATATCTTTAAGTTTTGGAAAACTTGTCCCGCCAGAGATGAACTCGAGTTTTCCATGACAGGCTCGAGTTCATGCTCTTGAAAACTGTACTTTGAAAACTTGTAAACTTGAGGTTTGAAGAGACAAGTGTCGAGTTTAAAGGTGTTTTCAAAGTCCAAACCTCTCTGGCAAAGATGAACTCGAGTTTGCCCTATACATGCTCGAGTTCATACAAACTTTTCAAAAGGTTTAAGTTTAAACTACAGGTTCAGTCTCGAGTTCAACAGTTGGCTTGTCAGGTTCGTACTCTCTGTCAAAACCAGGCTCGAGTTTGATTTAGACTGAATGTTTTTGATTGAAAATAACAAGTTCAAAACATTTCTAGATTTTGACAAACCTTCTCCACATTGTTTACATTTGTTAGTAATCATCAAAACACATAGGGAACTAACAAATTGTGTATGGTTGTTAATTATATTATTTTTATAGACTGATTTATGTGTATATGTATTATAATATTATTTTAATAAAAGCTGAATATTACAGTTTTGTACCCATAAAAATTATAGTTCTGTGCATGAGAAAATTACAGTTTTGTACCCAAGAAAAATTATGGTTTTGTCCCTGAATTTCAGAAATGACAGTTTAGTCCCAAATTTCTAAAATGACAATTTAATCCCTCGAAATTAAAAAATGACAGATTGGTTTGATGAGATTTTATAAGATGTTTGGTTTACATTATGATGATATTTTATATAAATGGAAGCTTGTTTTAATTTACTTTATTTTATTGATAAAATTATCATGGTGGCTGTATATGTGATGGGTTGGAGTAAGGAGGAAGTTGAATGATAAAATTTGTTTATACCACCAATCGGTGCACAGGGGATGGTACATTTTAGGGCCCCATCTTCCATGTTTTCCTATGGCCGGGATTATATTGGAGTTGTGGGACATGTGACACCTCCTTAGTTGTTATTTTTAAGAAGGGGGGCCATAGTCCAGATTTTAGCTCTATACCTTTGGCCGGGTGTATCTTAAGTTTTGGTGAGCTTGGAACCATCCAGTCAAATGAATGAGTTTGGATTGGACTATGTGTTAGCCTATGACTCCAGTCAGCGATACAAGGGTGGACGGTGATATAAGGGAGGTGCATACTGCATATTGTATATTTGTATAGTTCACATCGACATAATAATGATTATTTTTACAACATAATTTTTTATGAGAAATTATGGTATATATATACAAATATATTTGAAATCAACCCCTGCTTTTTGTCATATGTAATTTGCTTGTGTACAGTAGAAACTTTCAGTAGTTACTGGGACGTGGAATCTTATCCCATATTAACATTTTTTAGGTGATTATTCTAGTAGAAAGCAAGGAAATGCATCTATAGAGTGAGCTTTGGAGGTTCTTTTGTACTCCTATAGTTTATGTTATGTTATTTTATTTACCATGAACCTAAGATTTCCGCTTTGTATTGAACTCTAAAATATTTTTCTGAAATTTGTTTTGATTATGTATTATGAACTTTATTTGATATGGTAATGTAATATGATGATTTGGATATTGATAACCCTTGTTGGAGGTATTACAAAAATTTTGGCCAAGTTTTTAGGTGTTGAAATTGAGGCGTTACATTTTTGGTATCAGAGCTAAACATTCTGTGGATTTTTGGTTAAAATTTCTTAGTGATTGTTTTCTTAAAATATTTTAAAGGTCATGGCAGAATAGATATCATAACATGTGCACTTCCCTTTGTTAGATTTAGAGTTAAAGCATCTGGAAAAGATTTTTAGAGTTACTAAGATCAGCTCACAACAAAAGGTGCTGGTTGCTGAGTAGCTGATGTAGAAAGCAGTTGTAGAATGGTGGGAAAGCACCAAAATATATGATAATGCTGAGATAACTTGGGAAGAGTTTAAAGAAAAGTTCGAGAATTATTACTTTTCTCCTTCAATCAGAATAGAGAAAGAAACTGAATTCCTCACATTCAGGAAAGAGGAATTACACGAAGATGAATTTATTACTTGCTTTTTAGAGTTGTCTAAATTTTGCAAATATTCACGAAACAACTCTAAATGGTTGAGTGCTTGATTAGTGGAAAAAGCTAGACCAGATTTAAAAATGGCTTTGTCACCATTCCTCAATGAAATAAGGGATTTTGAAGAGATATGTGACAAATTACGCACGATAGCTAGAAACAAGTGAGAAGAAGAAGTTGAGAAGATGAAGGATTTCCAAGCCAGATCTATACCTCCCATGAGACCTACAGGGGGGATCACTAAAAAGCATAGTCATAACTTCAGTGGCGTGAATACGCGATTTAGTCAGCCATCAAGAAATCATTCTGGTGGACCATCAAGGAGTCATTTCAATGGACCTCAAAGGAGTCATTTCAATAAGCTTCAGAGGAGTCATTTTAGTGGACCTCAGAGGAGTCACTTTAGTGGAGGACAAAACTCTTATAGGGGATCCACAACTCTTGTTGCAAGCACCGCTAACTGTCAGAAATGTGCCAAGTGTGGAAAAGTACACTAAGGACATTGTGTGACATGTTTCAATTGTGGAAAGCCAGGGCACATCTCCAGGTTCTGTGAGGAAGAGTCTTGAGAAGCCAATGATGCTAGAACAACAATTCCAGGGAAAGTGTTCGCACTATCACACCAGGAGGCAAGTGCTTCACCAAAATTTGATTAAAGGTATCCTCAAACTCCAAGGCCTAGAAGTTGAAGCTTTATTTGATTCGGGTGCTACAGACTCTTTTATATCATATGCTTGTATGCCTCGATTGAATTTAAGAGTATGTGAATTGCCTTTTGATATGATTATTTCTACACTGGCGGGAGCTTTGGTGAAAACTTCTAGGGCTTACTTAAATTGTATAATTGAGCTTGATAGTAGGATCTCAAATATAGATCTTGTTTGTTTACCCATGAAGGGTATTGATGTGATAATAGGAATGAATTGGTTGTCAACAAATGACGTCATCTTTGATTGCAAGAGAAAGACTATCTCTCTTGCGGATGACTCTATGAGTCATAATAGACCACAATCTTTGTCTATAGTACAAGTTGGAAAGCCTATTTGTAAGGGTTGTCTTGCGTACATGGTTTTTTTCTCCATTCAAGCAGAAGTGGAGGAAGGGATAGAAGAAATTAAATTGGTGAACAAATTTCCGGAAGTATTTCCAAAAGAGATGATAGGTTTACCCCCAGAGAGAGAAGTAGAATTTTCTAGTGATCTCACACCTGGAATGGGACCTATCTCTAAAGCTCCTTACCGAATGTCTCCATCAGAACTAGCAGAATTGAAGAAGCAGATTGAAGAGTTGATAGAAAAGGGTTTCAACAGGCCCAGTGTATCTCTATGGGGATCGCCTGTACTCTTTATGAAGAAGAATGATGGGAGCCTGAGACTATGCATTGACTATCGCCAGTTGAATAAAGCGACTATAAAGAGCAAATATCCTTTACCCAGGATCGACAATCTACTTGATCAGTTGAATGGAGCATCCATATTCTCCAAGATCGACCTCAGATCAGGCTAACTGCTCAAACCATGATTAGATACAAAATAACCGCTCGTAGGGGTGCTCTTACTCATGACGCTCGTGCCTTCCGTCGATCGTTATACGGTGCGCCTCCTCTATCGAGAGTGCATTCTATTGAAACAGAAGAGTCTCGGGTCGTTGGACCCATTGTTATTTCCGATGATGAAGAGATTGACGCACCCCCCACCCCCTCCAGCCTTCCGACCATGAAGAGGTTCCTGCCCCACCTCTCTAGCCAGTTGGCCCCAGCGCGCCTATCGCTGACCCTCATCCTCTTTCCTCTAACGACCTGATACGAATAAGACGGGAACTTGCTGATCTTCGGTGGGAAATTAATGCTGTTCAAGCCAATATTGCCTAGGCTTTGAAGGATAATAAGCTTTGATAATTTTCTGCTTTTTTTTTTTTTTTTGCAATGTGTACTACAATATTCAAGTAATTAATAATAGCATTTATTAAGAACCATAAGCTTGTCTCTTTTTAATTTTTTGTTCAAGTAATTAATGATAGCATTAATTAAGAATAGCATTAATTAAGAACTATAAGCTTGTATCTTTTTAATTTTTTGTTCAAGTAATTAATAATAGCATTAATTAATAGCATTGATAATTTTATGTGCTTGCCAAATCCAATACTTTTTTCTTGAAAAAAATAATTGGGAATTTATTTTCTTAGTTTTCAGATAAAGTTATATATTTAGGACTGTCTACTAATAATTAACCAGTCTTAATAAAATCTACGTGAATAATAAAAACTTAGGTCCGGAGTATTATAAAACTGCGGTCTTAAATATTTAGGACCGGACAGGATAATAATTCAGTCTTAAAAGTAATACTTAAAAATTTAATATAAAATATTTAGGACCGGATGCTTTATAATTAATCGGTCTTAAAAAATTCCAAATACAAAAACATGTCTCTGTCGCGCGGAAAATTAAATTTCCCTCACTGAATTTCTCTTGTCGCGCCGAAAGTGATTACTGAGGAGGTTCTGTCTCCAGTGTTTGTGTGTTGCTCTGTCGGTGCTTCGCGTTGCTCTCTCGACAATCACTTTCTCGTTCCTCAGCTAAACTTAGACCAAGCTGTAAGAGGTGTTTCGGTTATATAACTTCATGGTTTTCCTACTTATCGTTCTGAGTTTTTCTCGTTCCTCAGCTAAACTTAGACCAAGCTGTAAGAGGTGTTTCGGTTATATAACTTCATGGTTTTCCTACTTATCGTTCTGGGTTTTTCTTGGGTTGAACGAAATCAATGAAATGCTCTTGTGGGTTTCTCTGTTGTTAATGAATATTCTATTTTGAAGATTATATTTGCACTTGAGACCTACCAAACTGACCAACAAATGTTTTTAGGGCACTCTTGCTGTCTCCAACATCAACGTTTGTGGCGGGAGAAGAAAGACTCTTATTTGGCATTTGAATTTATATGCTACAGGTGAGTCCACAAGACCTTCATGCGAAACATTTAATTTCCTCGTCATGCATTTATTTTGCTTTGGGAGTATTTTAGTTTGGCTTCACTGTGATATTCATGACCAAAAGTGATTCTTCGTTATACATTTATTTTGCCTTATTTTACATATGTTAAATCTTTCCGTCCATAGGAATTCTACTATGGATCACAATTGGATAAATGCTTTACGGACGAGTGTTGAATATCAGAATGGGGTGAGGGACTTTATTGAATTTGCTAAACAAAATGCCAATGATGATAGTGGGAAGTTTTACTGCCCTTGGGTAAAATGTTTGAATGAGAGGCGACTAAGTCTTGAAGTTATACACACACATTTAATTTGTCATGGATTTTGTAAGACTTATACAGTATGGGTATGGCATGGTGAAAAAATACCAAGTGGGTCTCAACATGGGGAAGTGGCCTTTGATGATAGTGACACGGATATGGAGGATCTCATAGAGGACATTATTCATGATGTAGGAGAAGAGGCCTTTCAGCAATCACATGTATATGGTAATATGTGCAGTGATGCGGAGACCCTGCTATACCCTGGGTGTCAAAAATACCAATTGTTATTGAAATTGGTAAGCTTGAAGGCACGTCATGGATGGAGGGACAAGAGTTTTTCTGAATTGCTTGAGGCTTTTAAGGACATGCTTCTGGATGATGATGTGTTGCCGCATCGATACTATGATGCTAAGAAAATACTTTGTCCACTGGGGATGGAGTACAAAAAGATCCATGCATGCCCGAATGACTGCGTATTGTATAGAAAAGAGTTTGAAGAGAAGCAGAATTGTCCGATATGTGAAACCCCAAGGTACAAGTCAAATAAGGGGCTTGCAAAAGTGTTGTGGTATCTTCCAATCATACCAAGGTTCAAGCGGTTGTTTGCGAATGAAAATGATGCAAAAAAATTTACGGTGGCATGCAGACGAGAGGATTTCTGATGGAAAGCTTCGTCATCCAGCCGATTCTTCTCAATGAAAGAAAATCAATCAATTATTTCCCAACTTCGGCGAAGAACCTAGGAACCTTAGGCTTTCCCTTACCACGGATGGCATGAATCCATATGGAAGTCTCAGCAGCGGACATAGTTCATGGCCTACACTCCTCATTATTTACAACTTATCTCCTATGTTATGCATGAAACGAAAGTACATGATGCTACCTATGCTGATTTCGGGACCAAAACAACCCAGAAATGACATTGATGTTTACCTTCAGCCCTTGATTGAAGACTTGAAGGAGTTATCGGAAGAAGGTGTTGATGTTTTTGACTCTTTCAAGAAGGAGGTATTCAAATTGCGAGCCATGATATTCTATACTATAAACGACTTCCCAGCATATGGTAACTTGTCAGGGTATAGTGTAAAGGGCCATAAAGCATGTTCGGTTTGTGAAGAAGGCACATGCTACCATCAACTCCAACATGGAAGAAAGACGGTTTATTTTGGACATAGGAGATTTCTTAGACGGGGCCACCCATATCGTCGATTAAAGAAAGTTTTCTTTGGTGGCCAAGAATATGAAGATGCTCCGGTGCCATTGATTGCGGAGCAAGTTTATGAGAAGGTGAAAAATATAAATGTCATATTCGGCAAGACAGCTAAGAGTAGAAAAGATACAAATATATGGAAAAAGAGATATGTATTTTTCGTTCTTCCCTATTGGCGCAATCTTGATGTGAGACACTGTATCGATGTCATGCATGTGGAGAACAAGCTATGTGATAGTATTGTTGGCACGCTTCTCAACATACAAGGCAGTTCCTAGGATGGTGTGAAGGCAAGATTGGATTTGCAAGCAATGGGAATACGTGAAGAGCTACATCCAAGGCCATATGGGAAGAGAACTTATTGTCCCCCGGCTTCTCATACTTTGTCTAAGGATGAGAAACGAAGTTTTTGTGAGTGTTTACATGGCACAAAAGTTCCCTCGGGGTATTCTTCAAATTTTAAACGGCTTGTATTGATGAAGGACTTGAAATTAGTAGGCCAAAAATCGCATGATTATCATGTCTTGAAGCAACAGCTACTCCCGATAGCTATTCGAGGCATCGCCGAATATGATCTTCGGGTCGTTTTGACTAGACTTTGTGTCTTCTTCAATGTGGTTTGTGGTAAAGTTTTTGACATTGAAAAGTTGGAGGAATTGGAGAATGAAGGATATCTTATCTTGTGCCACCTTGAGAAGCATTTTGTTCCTACATTTTTTGACATCATGGTTCATCGAGTGAGGGAGATCAAGTTGTGCGGCCCTTTCCATTTACGGTGGATGTACCCAATGGAAAGATCTATGAAATTCCTTAAAGGGTACGTGAAGAATGCATACCGTCCAGAAGCCTCGATTGTTCAGAAATATGTTTATGAAGAAGCCATGGAATTTTTTCAAAATTATTTGGCCAAAGTAAGACATATTGGGCTTCCAAAACGTCAGCATGCTGAAGGGGGTAGGTGAGGGGCTTTAGTAAAGACTGTGGATCCTGATGAATTGTCACAAGTCCACTTATACATCTTGAATAATGTTGATGAAGTTCAAGCCAGCATAGCTGCACATAAAGAAGCTGTGAGGAAAGAAAATCCTCGAATGACTGAACAAAGGTTGATTAGGGAGCATAGCAAAACTTTTGCACACTGGTTCAAACAAAAGGTCGAGGAGGAGGGATGTGTTTCTGATATCCTCAAATGGTTAGCACGTGATCCTGAGGTTGATGTCATAAGTTGGAATTCGTAAGTGATCAATGGTTATACATTTTACATGAAGTCCCTAGATGATAGGAGCACAGTTCAGAACAGTGGTGTTATGTTAGAGGCTGAATCTATGCACTTCTCTAGTTCGAAAGACAAGAGCCCTTTATTGGCAGTCATGCCATATTATGGGGTTATTGAAGAGATATGGGAGGTGGACTATGTGAAAATTAGATTTCTCATTTCAAATGCAAGTGAGTTAATGTCAATAATGGTGTTCGGATCGATCGGCTAGGATTTACATTAGTCAATGTCAATGATAGAAGTTTTGGAGATGAACCTTTTATTATGGCAGACCAGAAGAAACAAGTGTTCTATATCACCGATCAAGAAAATAAAATGTAGTCTGTAGCTCTCCAAGGAAAGAGGGTCATTGATATTGATGAGGAAATGAATTCAAATTATGGTATTCCTGAGAGTACTCCTTTTTCAAGGGGTCTACCGGACATGAATGAAGAAGATGAAGCGGATAATGAACCCGGCATAAGAAGTGATCATCAAGAAGGGATATGGGAAGATATCACTTTATAAAAGAGTCAATTCATAAGGTAATATTCATATATATGCAGATTTCTTTGAAAACTTTAAGTCTTTAGCTATAATATTTATTCCTTCTATGTTCATAATGTTTTGACTATGAAGTGCGTTCCTTGTTTTATTTTTGTGGCAGGATCTGATCCAAAGAGGCATGTTATACAAGAGGATGTTACGTTGTTGGGTGGGAATCAGATGAAGGCATGGTGAATATTATTTTGGGCGCATGTATATGAAAGAGGTGCTTTTATACCCAAGAGGGGGGGTGAATTGGGTATAATGAAAATTTTCGACAACTTGTTCTGTTTTTACACTTTCAGAACAGGGCAGAACAGAGGAGATAGAGAGAAAAGCTTTGCACACAACGATTTATACTGGTTCGGTCATTTCTCCGACCTACATCCAGTCCCCAAGCCTCACCTGGGATTTTCAATCCACTATAATCAAATATTGATTACACACTCTGTACTAAGAGTTGTTCTCTCACTAGAACACACTCCCCCTTACAAGTTGTAATCAATACACCCTAACTACCAAGTCCCCTGACTTGTAGTTATCACAATCAGTAGATGATTTACAAGATGATAACTCTCTCAAAGAGTAGATAGAATAAACACTGAAGTACAAAGTATCAAATTGATACTATTACAGATGAAAGCTGATACACAATAAATGAGTTTAGTAGAAATTCGCTCAGAGTAGTTGTGTCTACTTGTGAAGATGTTAATGAACTCTATTTATAGCTAGAGAACATTAAATGACCGTTGTAGCTTGAATCAGACCGTTGGAGAAGTTGCCCAAGTGTTCTGAAGTGGTTTTTGGGGTCTTCTCTCTCTTGTTTTCCCTTAATCTAGTTGGTCAAGACATCAGGGCTGACTTTCTGCGAATTAATCCGTTGGAGAGGAGTTTTCTTGTTTCAGCTAACATCCTTAAATACTTTGTAAGCGTGTGCAGAAGGATTTGGGCAGATAGAGTAACTTTTGAGCTTTGCAATAAATGCTCTGATTCACTTTATGCTTTATCTTCTAATCTCTCATCAAACATTCTTTAATGCTCTGAAATCCACTAACAAAGACGTTAAACATAGCAGGGAAAATCAGAGAATAATATTGGAAGAAGATAGGATCAAATAACATTGATTTATGAAATGCCCAAATTCAAAAATTATGAACCTGCGTCACGAACTCGAGTTCAGTTCTTATAGGCTCGAGTTCGAGGCTTTAGGGTTCAAAACTGTGCAAGTTCAAAAAGTGTAAACCTGAGGTTTGCTTTACAAACCTGAGGATTGCAGATCATTGAAAAACTAAAATGCTCTCGGGTTGAAATGAACTCGAGTTCATTAATGTCAGGCTCGAGTTCGAGACACTTTTGAACAGACTTCGTTTTAGCTTGAAAGCACAAACCTGAGGTTTGCAAAACACACTCTCGAGTTTAAAAACATATCCAAAAGTTCTTTGCTCTCTGGAACTTTTAGGCTCGAGTTTGAAAGTCTCAGGCTCGAGTTTAAATAGCTTAAAAACAGTTCTTTGCTCTCGGCCAAAACTAGGCTCGAGTTTAAATATGTTAGGCTCGAGTTTGAGCATTGGTGAACTTTTCAAACCGAAAAGCTTTTCTTTCAATGGAACAGTGCAGAGTTTTGAAAATATCTTTAAGTTTCAAACAATTTGTCCCCCCAGAGATGAACTCGAGTTTGCCATGACAGGCTCGAGTTCATGCTCTTAAAACTTTCTTTGGATTCTTTCAAACCTGAGGTTTGAAGAAAGCAAGTGTAAGGTTTAACATGTTTTTCAAAGTTCAAAAACTCTTTGGAAACAATGAACTCGAGTTTGACCTTAGTAGGCTCGAGTTCATGTGAACTTTTTCAAAAGTTTAACTTTAAACTTCAGGTTCAGTCTCGAGTTTGGAAATCAACTGAACAAGTTTGAGTTCTCTGTCAAATCCAGGCTCGAGTTCAACACTAACAGGCTCGAGTTTGGTTTTGACAGATTGAAAAATACAAGTTTAAATTATTCTAAACTTTGTCAAACCTTTTCAATATTGTTTCCAATTGTTGTTAATCATCAAAACACTCAGAGAACTAACAGTATATTTGTAACTTATTGTATTTGTAAGTAAGTTATCTTATTGTATTTAATTAATTGAGGTGTTGTAGACATAGTATAATCATTAATTAAGAGACCAAATAACTCATGGTGAATAAATATTTGTATCATTTTTCCAATTCAATTTATTCAAATAATTGTTCATAGCTTGTAGCTTAAAGTATCAACTTTTATGTGCTGGATTGGGTAGGTGATTTGTGTGTAATATAATCAGGAATAACAGAACAGGCAAAAATTCAAGAAAATTTAGACCGCAAATAAATATTCCAGTCTTAAAAGTTGAGATCTTAAGACCGGTTGTATTTATATTAGAGCTGTCAAAATGGGCTAGACCCTACGGGCCGGATGTATTTGTGTAGTGATGATGATGTTATAAGGGATATGTCGATGAGAATGAAAGAGAAGTTTGACAAATATTGGAAGCAGCATAGTGTAGTCCTAGCTTTTGGAGCTATTCTTGACCCGCGCTTGAAGCTTGTTTTCTTAGAATTTTGTTATACAAAACTAGATACTTTAACCTCTAATGATAAGGTTAGAAATGTGAGAGAAAAGATTGAGAAGCTTTATGAAGAATATGCAAGCAATCTCCAAGGATCAAGTTCTTCTCTATCATCCAACAAATCCAATATCTTGTACAAGTCTAGTGGAGAAGGGAGTAGGCCCAAAAAACTCAAAATTATATATCAGGGTATGTTCTTTTATGCTAAATTAATATTTTATTCATTATTATTTCATTTAGATAATTGATATATTATATTTTGCAGGAGTTTGAAATTTTTGAGAAAGAGAGCATGTATGTTGCTGGTAAGAGTGAATTAGAACTTTATTTGGATGAACCAAAAGTTAAATTTGGTCAAGGTGAAAATTTTGATGTGCTTAGCTATTAGAGACTTAATGAAAATAGGTTCCCCACACTTAGTATTATGGCACGAGATTTGTTAAGTATCCCCATTACTACAGTGGCATCAGAATCTGCTTTTAGTATTGGTGGACGTGTTCTTACCAAATATAGAAGTTCTACTCTTCCTGAAAATCTTCAAATGTTGATTTGCACTAGGAATTGGCTGCATGGTTTTACTCTCAATCCTGATGGTAATGTTGTGTTATATGTACATGTAATATTGATCGGTTATGTTGGAATTGATTGCTTAATTGAGTGATTGTATTTTAATTGATTGTGAATTTTAGATGAAGATGATTGTAAAATTACTCATCATGAAGCACTAATAGCAGAATCCCAAGGGGCATCAAGAATTTCAAATTGAAGACTAGAAAGGTACGAAAACAGCAAGTTCTCTGTTTTGGGTTGCAGAATTTAGCAATCACTCATCATGTGAAACTGATGAAGTCGCTACTGTATACTATTTCTGCATAATGGCAACAAGATTGGGTGATGGATCATGATACAGATGAACAAAAATGACATTTCCCCTTGCATAATTGTTTAGTCTCTGCATATTGTTTTACATGTGAATTGGATGTTACGTGCAGATATTTAATTGGATTTTCCTCAGTTTCTCATGAACTCTGATATATGAAATGGGCTCAATTTGTTGGAAGTCTTTTTTCCTTTTTTTTTTTTGGCGTTATTCTTGAGAAGAGTTTGTTCTAATTTTCAGATTAAATTACTGAATACTTTTTTTTTTCAGTTGTTGTTAGGTTTAAGGTTTGTTTAATCTAGTATGTTGAGCTGATGATATTTGAAGCTGTTGTTTAACTACCCGGTGGAAAATGAACCTCTTTGGCTAATGCATACTTGGCTTAGGAAAATGTATTTTGGCTCGCAGGCTGGCCCCAACCCTAAGGGCTATATAAGTTTTTGGCCCGTGTGGGCTGCTTAACGTATGGGCTTTTTGGCCCTATGGGCTTTTTAGCCCTAACCCATGTGGGCTAGGGCCTAATGGGTCAGAATGGCCCGTTTTGACAGCTCTAATTTATATGTCCGGTCTTAAAAGTCGCTATGTTTAAGACCGCGTATAATTAGTCGGTCTTAGAAGTTGCTAAGTTTAAGACCGTATTTATTTTTGTCCGGTCCTAAAAGTCAAAACTTTTAAGAGCGGCCAAGTTATTAGCCGGTCTTAAAAGTTGAGTTTTAGGACCGAACAGAAAGCTAGTCCCAGGTTTGTTTAGTATGACTTTTAAGATCACATGTTTAAATGTCCAGTCTAAAATAGTTTCTTTAAGACCGGTCGTAGTCCGATCTTAAATGTTGACTTTTAATACTGGCTGGAACAAGACCGATCGTGGGTCCGGTCTTACGAGCCTCTTTTGTCCGGTCTTAAAAGCCTTTTTTGCACTAGTGTTAGGCTCACTCACGATTCAAGGGCAAGGTAAAATCTCCCTTCCTCCTAGGTGATACCAATGTTGGGCAAAGCGAGCCGTCTATTACGTATCGTCAGGCGTTTACGTAGACACACAGGAGTTAGGATGCCTCCCCCAGCCCCTTGACTAACTCCAGAATCGAATTCCCTCCCTTTAGTGAGAGTGTTCAACCTCTTTGCTAGTTGAACCCAAGGACGAGGGGTTACTCTATTTTTTATTTGAAAACATGAATCACGAACACACGCGCGCACGCACGCGCACACACACACACACACACACACAATATATTTATGATTTATTATAGTATTCAAATTAACTTACTTAGAGAAGCTGGATTAAGCAAGGATTCACACTAGCAAGCGTCTCTCTTGTAAATTCTTCATCACTCATATGTCCACAAACATTGTCTACACCAAATGACATGTATAAACCATAAATCGTTGTATTTCAAAATCATAACTTTTTTGTATATATTGATTGTTGAGCTTTGTATTTGATTGTAGTTGAGGCCTATTCATTAAAGCAAATACTCCTTCCGGTTTTTAGTATAAAACATATTTGAAGAATTGATCTTATCCTAAATATAAAATATAGTTTTCATATTTTCAATCTTTTCCTAATTTATTCCTATTGATGCTCCTTCAACATTAATCAAGAAGGAAAGGGAATGAAGGAATCAAGGAAAATGACTGGGACATTTTAGAAAATTCATATCATATTAGCAAACTTAACTATGTTCAAACAAAATACCTTTATTTTTCCTTTTTTGGAACCAAGTCACATCCTTTTCAAGCTATACAGAGGTAACTGATGAGCACAAATAATACCATATTTTCCCTATAGTTCATGACCCAATTGCTTGGTAAAAATGAGCTTAACTATGATTTAAACAAGAAAAAAAGGCATGTATTGATATAGGGACTGAGAGATAGAAATAATCGGCATGTGCTAATAACCGCGTAATTCATGATGCTTTGGAGGGAAACTGGGTAGCAGAGTTGATACAATGCTATAGCATTTTGACAGCAAACTGAAGGGCAATACAAGGCACACAAATGCTATAGCAACATAGAGGACACAATGCTATGCGGCTTTTATTCTGACCCTTTTGTCCAGATGATTTCAGGTATTAAAGAAAAGGGTGATATTGACAGATAGGTTGCTGACGTAACGGAATTGAAGATACGGAGGATTGAAACTAAAAGATTTGGAAGAATCCTGCACAATCAGCAGAAGCAATCTAATCTACGCAAATCAGAAGATACGAAAGATCCCGACGAAATAGGAAAGCCTCAACTCGTTACAACTTGCGCTGCAAGAAAGCCCAATTATAAAAGGCAGTCGAGAGAACCCTAAAGAAGTTGGAGAGCCCTAGACAGAATTCTATCTTCGACAGACTCAAGAGAAGAGTGAGAAAGTTCACAGAGCACGCTATTTCCAGGACAACCCAACATCCTTCCCTGTAGTACGACGGAGAGAAGACGACGTGGAGCAGTAACGTGATAGGACATCATCCACGCCCCGGAACTCTGTTCAAGCTTTCTGTTTTCCTTTTTGTTTATTTCATATGTCGATCATGGGTCATTCTGTTAATGTTTGTTTTGTGTCTTCCTCGTCAGTCATGAACTGATTTTTATATAATTCATGACCCAATTGGATGGTAAAAATGAGCTTAATTGCAATTTAAACAAGAAAAAAGGCATGTATTCATGATATACGGACTGAGAGATAGAAATCATCCGCATGTGCTAATAACCACGTAATTCGTGATGCTTTTCAGGAAAACTGGGTAGCAGGGTTCATACGATGCTATAGCATTCTAACAGCAAACTGAAGGGCAATACAAGGCACACGAATGCTATAGCAAAGTAGAGGACGCAATGCTATGTGGCTTTTATTCTGACCTTTTTGTCCAGATGATTTCAGGTAATAAAGAAAAGGGCGATATTGACAGATAGGTTGCTGACGTAACGGAATAGAAGATGCGGTGGATCGAAACTGAAAGATTTAGAAGAATCCCGCACAATTAGCAGAAGCAATCTAATCTATGCAAATCAGAAGATACGAAAGATCGCGATGAAATAGGAAAGTCTCAACTCGTTGCAACTTGCATCGCAAGAAAGCCCAATTATAAAAGGCAGCCCAGAGAACCCTAAAGAAGTCGGAGAGCCCTAGACAGAATTCTATCTTCGGCAGACTCAAGAGAAGAGTGAGAAAGTTCACAGAGCACGCTATTTCCAGGACAACCCAGCATCCCTCCCTGCAGTACGATGGAGAGAAGATGACGTGGAGTAGTAACGTGACAGGACTTCATCCACGCCCCGGAACTCCGTTCAAGCTTTCTGTTTTCCTTTTTGTTTATTTCATATGTCGATCATGGGTCATTCTGTTAATGTTTGTTTTGTGTTTTCCTCGTCAGTCATGAACTGATTTTTATATGGCTGGACGAGGATGAATCTTTACGTGTCAAATGAACCCAGTTGCATGTTTTTAATTCAATAAATTTGGTTTGCGTATCAGTGTTTTAATTACTAGTCGGTTAACGGAAGTTAAGGGCTAGATTTGTGGCCTCAGCTTACTGGAAAGGAGTTGGGGTTAGTCCTCTGAGAAACAGTGTTTGCTAGGCAGCCCATGCACGGCTTGACCTATTATTGTAGGCTTCAGGAATAAGTCTACCTCTCATAACCATAACACCCTGAGCATAGCAAAGATCTACACTAGAAAGTTGCCATAGGAATATGGAAGGAGTATAGTTAGCATCCTATGTATCGGACGCGGAAGCTTCGGTAAACTATAGAGGTGGGTTACCCAAATAGCTTTGTGAGTAGCAGCTATGGTGTAACAATTGCGGAAGCTGTACAGTATAGATGTCGTAGCATTGTGTAGAGCAACTAGGAGATTGACGCACTTAAGGGTGACTCTGAGTCCAGCCTAATTTTATACTGATATCTTCTCACGTTTACTGTTATTTTGTTTACTTTTGCTAATAGCATAATCACCACAACCTCTCAACCTGATTTTATTTATTTTCTGTTTCACAATTATCATAGCAATCGAGCGTCATTCCTTGGTATCTCAGTCTCTATGGGACGATACTCTACTTCCACTTTATTACTTGTTCAACTGGTTCGCTTGCCATAAGGGAATTTGACCAACAAGTTTTTGGCGCCGTTGCCGGGGACTGCTGATACCCCTAGTGACGATGCCCTTTTATTTAATAGTTGTGACTTACCTAGTAATAAGCTCACTTTTCTCTGTTCTTGATTCTTCAGGTATAGTATGTAGTGCATGCGCAATTCGCCTTCAGCAAATTTAGAGCCTTACGACCCTGAGATAGAACACACCTACAAGCATAGGCGCAAAAGGAAAAAGCGAAGAAGTCAATCCGTTGGTATAACAAGCATGGCGAATATACCTGACAATCACGACTAGGAACAACGAGAGCGCATAGAGATGCATAGGGATAACCAGGTCCCTCCACCTCCACCACCAGACCTAGATGAGAACAAGGCCATTATGGAGTTCAGGATTCCAGATCTAAACAAACTGACTTCGGCCATCACTCCACCAACTATCAATGCTGGACACTTTGAAATTAAAAGTGTCATGATTCAGATGTTGAATGCAGCTGGGCAATTTGGAGGACTCCCTTCTGAAGACTCGCACCTTCACCTCAAGACCATCCTGGAGGTGTGTGATTCGTTTGTAATCCCTGGTATACCTCCCAACGCCGTTTGGATTAAATTGTTCCCATTTTCCCTGAGGGACAAGGTGCGCACGTGGCTTAACAACCTGCCTGCTAATTCCATCACCACTTGGAATGATCTGGGAAGTAAGTTCTTGTTAAAATTCTTTCCACCTACTAAGAACACGCAACTCAGAGGAGAAATCACCAACTTCCAACAAAAGCCTGGTGAATCTACTTATGATGCCTAGGATAGATTCAAGGATATCCTGAGAAGATGCCCCCAACATGGACTAGTTAACTGGGTTCAGAGTGAAACATTTTACAAAGGCCTCGACACTTAGACACGATCAATAGTAGACGCCTCCTCGGGAGGATCCCTACTAATGAAATCTTATGAAGAGGCCTACACTTTACTGGAACGCATGGCCATTAACAGTTACCAGTGGCAAACAGACATAGCTACTCCCTCCCGAACTGTTGCAGGAACACATGAACTGGATGTTATGACTACTCTCACAGCACAGGTTTAAACTATGACCAATATGGTGAAAGGATTGACCCTTCCATCAATGCAACCATCACAAGTAGCTTGCGTGTATTGTAGAGGAGAGCACTCATACGCTCAATGCTCCTCAAACCCTGATGCTGTAAACTTCGTCAATAAATTTAATAGGGGAAGCAATGCTAACCACCCGTATTCAAATACATACAACCCTGGATGGAGGCAGCATCCCAATTTCTCATTGAACCCCCTAGGTGCACAAGCAACAAGGCAATCCTCGAGCCAACAATTCTCAAACCGAGCATCAAACCCGTCGGGGTTCACCCAGCCAGCAAGGCAGCAAGACGGGGATTCAAACTCGCAGAACTCTATGATGAACCTTCTGAAGGATTATATTTCAAAAAACGATGCAATCATCCAGAATCAACAAGTGACTTTGTGGAATCTTGAAACTCAAGTGGGACAGCTAGCAACTGCTCTGAACAACCGACCTACAGGAGCCCTGCCCAGTGACACTGAAGCCCCCAGGATCCAAGGAAGAGAAGAAGTCAAGATGATCGAGCTCCGAAGTGGTAAAAGCCTTACGCCCATGACAACAACCAAGCAACCAATGGTGATATCTAATCCAAGACCAGAGAAATCTAAGGAAGGGCAAAAAGGTACTGAACAGCCCCTTGAAAGCAAACAGAGGCAACCGAGACTACCACCACCTGAACAAAATCCAGGCGCCGCAACTCTGCCTCCACACAGTTTTGGAAGATCACGTTCAATGCCCAACAACAATTGCTACCGCTTTACCAAAGCATAATTCTGACCGAGGACCTCCAGCAATGCCAAAACCACCTCCGCATTTCCCATAAAGGCTTAAGAACAAGGACAGGAGAAGCAGTTTAAATAGTTTCTCGATATGTTGCGGCAATTACACATTAACATCCCACTCGTGGAAGGTTTGGAACAAATGCCCATCTATGTGAAATTTATGTAGGAAATTCTATCTAAAAAGAGGCGACTGGAGGAGTTCGAGATGATGGCATTGACCCCAGGAGTGCAGTGCCATGTTAGCCAATCGACTGCCTCCAAAATTAAAAGACCCTGGCAACTTCACAATCCCTTGTGCGATTGGACCCAACTACTCGGGTAAGGCTCTATGCGATCTAGGCGCTATCATCAATCTCATGTCTATGCCAATTTTCAAACAGTTGGCCATAGGGAAAGCCAGGCCCACGACAGTTACATTGCAACTGGCTGATCGCTCAATTGTACAGCCTGAAGGCAAGATCGAAGACGTACTGGTAAAAGTGGATAAGTTCATCTTCCCTGTAGATTTCATTATCCTAGATTTTGAAGCAGATCATGATGTCCCAATTTTGCTGGGGAGACCCTTCATGGTAACTGGTCGTACACTGATTGATGTGGAAAAAGGAGAACTCACTATGCGGGTAAATATTGGTCAGGTCACCTTTTCAATACTGAAGAATGCGAGATTCAAAGATCCAACTAAGAAGAACCTAACTTGTTCAAATATCAGCAAAGGCACTATAGAGGTAGGGGAACTCCCTGGCCACCACAACATTAAATTGCTATAGCAAAGTTAGGCTGAAGACATTAAACCAAGCGCTATTGGGAGGCAGCCCAAATTTTTTGTTCTTGTTTAGCACAGCAGAAGGAAACAAGTCTAGCGGAGTTCATGCTACGGTAGTAGGCACGACATCATGGCTCCAGAACAACAGGACAACTAAAGTCTTGCATTCGTCAGGTATGCTTTTCATCGCTAAAACTTTGCGTGCATACGATCACCATATTGGGCCACTCTCTTAGGCCCATTACACACCAAGAAAGGTCATCAAAAAGAGAGAGTCGTGACATTTCATATTCAAAAATCTCTGGCCTATTTCATCGATCATCACTTCCTCCCGCGTCTTTTCACAACCCCACCGACTCTCCTTCCTCCTCTCCAGCCCTCTCCTTTAGCCAAACAAATGCCTCGGGTTAAATGTGCAGCACAGCGTGGCCGGGCGCCCCCACTGGCCTTCGTTCGTCAGCCACCCCGTCATACTCCGTCCTCAACGCGGCCACCACCCATACCCATAGTGGTGTCCTCTCCTTCCTCCTCCTCTATTGAACCCTCGACGGTGTCCGGCACCACCGACTCATCCGACCGTGCCTATATCAACACCCATGCCCCACCTCTACTGGCGTCCGGCCACCTATACAAGGTTGCCGCACAAGTTTCCTCGTCGCCTCAGTCGTCTCCACAAGGAACTAAAAACCTTCTGGAGCGACTCCTGGACGAAACTGGAATCCCATTGCCGTCGCCTGCCAGTGGCTGTCTCTCTCTCACGCTCCCACTCAGCAATCCCCGTGGTTAACACCCTCAGGGACTCTTCGGATGAGGACAATACGACCAGTAGTGCCCCAGCCCCTCTTGTTCCCCCTGCCCCATAGTTTCCTTTGCTTTTTGTTTCGTTTTTTTTTCTATCTGACACTTTGCTAATGCCCTGGGTGTTTTCCCCAGGGCACTTTTTTGTGAATAATGTTTTATGTTTGTTATTCTTGCTCGTTTCCCTCGTCCCCGTGTTGCACACTGATTTTAATTTCTTATTCTACTGTCGCAATGAGGGCATTGCCTTGTTCAAGTGTTGGGGGGATTGATTGATATGATCTGCCTTGAATGTGTGATCTTATTTACCCAGCATTTAGTTTTGATTACACAGACTGAAATTTTTTTCAAAATTGCATGATAGAGCATGAATAGAATCTTGTAGCAATGGAATGAATGTCTGTGTGATTGAGCATAGCACAAGGGCCAAGGGGAACTGAACCTTTAGGCTTGGGAAATTGACGGTGCTAGCCAACCTGATGCGGGGTATAGTGATAATGAGGAAGTTTAAAGGGAAGAACCCCCAATGGAAGAATTGAATTCAGCCTAATTGTTTTATTTTGTGTGCATGTCTGCCAGCCTGTGTTTGATCCTTGATTTGTCCTAGTTCTTTGATAAGCTACTGGGCATCTGAGTTGAAGTTCATAGGAAAGAGGCATTCATATCTTACCCATTGTTCCCATACACAAACCATTTGTCATCATCTCCACATTGCTAACCTCTTGAACCACACAAGTATGCTATAACAGAACAATTAGGTAAGAGAGCTGAAGGAGACTGTGAAAAAGTTGCTACAACAGAGTGTTTCAATGAAATGCAAAAAAGAAAAAAAAAAGAGAGACTGAAGAGCTGTTGTTGTTTCAATGCGTAAAAAAAAAAACCCAAGAAAAAGGGCTTGGAATAAAGGAACAGCATGAAGTTCAAAGTTCAAGGAGAAACATTCGGCTGAAGCCAAAGAGAGCAAAAAGAATTATCTGCCCGAGCTGCTATAGCATCCACCATCCTTTCTTACCTCAAACACTAGGCCATCCTCACATTACAACCCAAAAAGTCCTTTTGATGAACGAATACTCAGATGCTGGGGAGTAATCTTAGAATTTTGACAAGGCTATGGATCTCCTGGGCCCGCTGGACAAGAGAGAAACCAAAACTCCTTGGGTGAGTGAGTGCAAACACTGAACCCTGAGAGCCCCTTGAGACTTCTTCATCCAAACAATACCATGTTGATGAGCGGTTGGCACAGGGCAGTGGGATTGCCAAATAGGGGATGAAAACTGAAAGCAGGCGTGCAAGTAAGGTTATACGAACAAGAGTACTACGGCTATGAGTTTTTGTTCGCTTCATCATATTTTGCCCAGGAGTGCAAAAAGCTAAGTGTGGGTGTATTTGATGAGCACAAATAATACCATATTTTCCCTATAATTCATGACCCAATTGGATGGTAAAAATGAGCTTAATTGCAATTTAAACAAGCAAAAAGGCATGTATTCATGATATACGGACTGAGAGATAGAAATCATCCGCATGTGCTAATAACCACGTAATTCACGATGCTTTTCAGGAAAACTGGGTAGCAGGGTTCATACGATGCTATAGCATTCTAACAGCAAACCGAAGGGCAATACAAGGCACACGAATGCTATAGCAAAGTAGAGGATGTAATGCTATGCGGCTTTTATTCTGACCTTTTTGTCCAGATGATTTCAGGTAATAAAGAAAAGGGCGATATTGACAGATAGGTTGCTGACGTAACGGAATAGAAGATGCGGAGGATCGAAACTGAAAGATTTGGAAGAATCCCGCACAATCAGCAGAAGCAATCTAATCTACGCAAATAAGAAGATACGAAAGATCGCGACGAAATAGGAAAGTCTCAACTCGCTGCAACTTGCGCCGCAAGAAAGCCCAATTATAAAAGGCAGCCGAGAGAACCCTAAAGAAGTCGGAGAGCCCTAGATAGAATTCTATCTTCAGCAGACTCAAGAGAAGAGTGAGAAAGTTCACAGAGCGCGCTATTTCCAGGACAACCCAGCATCCCTCCCTGCAGTACGATGGAGAGAAGATGACGTGGAGTAGTAACATGACAGGACTTCATCCACGCCCCGGAACTCCATTCAAGCTTTCTGTTTTCCTTTTTGTTTATTTCATATGTCGATCATGGGTCATTCTGTTAATGTTTGTTTTGTCTCTTCCTCGTCAGTCATGAACTGATTTTTATATGGCTGGACGAGGATGAATCTTTACGTGTCAAATGAACCCAGTTGCATGTTTTTAATTCAATAAATTTGGTTTGCGTATCGGTGTTTTAATTACTAGTCGGTTAATGGAAGTTAAGGGCTAGATTTGTGGCCTCAGCTTACTAGAAAGGAGTTGGGGTTAGACCTCTGAGAAACAGTGTTTGCTAGGCAGCCCATGCACGGTTTGACCTATTATTGTAGGCTTCAGGAATAAGTCTACCTCTCATAACCATAACACCCTGAGCATAGCAAAGATCTACACTAGAAAGTTGCCATAGGAATATGGAAGGAGTATTGTTAGCATCCTACGTATCGGACACGGAAGCTTCGGTAGACTATAGAGGTGGGTTAACCAAATAGCTTTGTGAGTAGCAGCTATGCTGTAGCAATTGTGGAAGCTGTACAGTATAGATGCCATAGCATTGTGTAGAGTAACTGGAGGAGTGACGCACTTAAGGGTGATTCTGAGTCCAGCCTAACTTTATTCTGATATCTTCTCACGTTTATTGTTATTTTATTTACTTTTTGCTAGTAGCATAATTACCACAACTGTAAGTAGATCCTGAATACCCAAGAGGGGGGGTGAATTGGGTATTCTTAAAAATTTTCGACAAGTGCTCTGTTTTTCAACACTAAAAACAGAGATAAACAGAGTAAGGGAAGAATAGCTTGGACACAGAGATGTTAGTTGTGATTAGTTTTGATGATGTCCTATATTGATGCCATTATCTACAGCAAAAAGTTTTTATCATATACATTGACTAATTACCTTGTTTATTATAGGTTAGTCCAAATCAAATTTTAGAGAATGATCAAGAATTAAGCTTGAAGAAAGAAGAACTTGTTAAATATCATGAGAATATCAATATCCAAGTCTCCATGATCAAACAGAAGTTGAAACGGCTCAATTCGGAGTTAAAACAAGCAAGTTCAAGCCTCTAAAAGAATACTGGCTTGTTGAAGGGCATTTATGTAATTTCAGCGCTTTGAGTTTGAAGAAAGAAGAATCTGTTGATTATCATGAAAATATCAATGTTCAAGTTTCTGTGATCAAATAGAAGTTGGAACGGGTCAATTCGAAGTTAAAATGAGCAAGTTCAAGCTTCCGGAAGAATACTAGTTTGTTTTGGGGTCAAAATGCAATTTCAGCACTTTTCCAAGTGCCTTGCTCGAGCATAAATATTTCCATGCTCAAGCAACATGTTTCCAGGCCATTTTTCACCGAAACAGTACCTTGCTCGAGCAAGGACAGAAGCATACTCGAGCAAGGCATACTTTCAGCCAAAATCAGACCTTACTCAAGCAAAAACGAGAAGTATGCTCATCTCCAGCCTCCTCTGTTCAGCTCTGTTTTTGGCGACCTTCGGTAATTCGACAATATCTCCCAAACCAAGAATCGGATTGATATGAAACCAGCGGCAAATGAAACTAAACATCTAACACGTACTTTTGACAAAAATTCATGTCCAAAGGAGTTCATATGAATTATCTATGAATTTTACAAGTTGGAACAAGTATCACCATCACTGTCCAGACCAAGCTTTGGTATTTTGAGCATATCTTACAAACGACAAATCGGATTGAGATGAAACCAGCGCCATTTGAAGCTAGACTCAAATACCTTTCCGAAAACATCAAGAACACAGAAAAAAGAAGATCAATTGAAGAAGTTATGATGTTTTGAAGTTGACAGTCTGTTCTGAATATATCAAAAACGCTGGATAAGAACAACCTCCATTCATATGATGTTAATGGATGCAATAAAACTAGTTTGGAGCTGATTCTTATTGAATTAGAAAGAATATTTGAAGAGCTTTCTGAGATGGGATGATTTGCTATATTTAGGTTTACACCGAAGACATTGTGCTCACTGGAAATTGATGTCAACGTAATTGCTTCTTGAAAGTCTGAAATTTGCAAATGATAATGGTAGCTGGAAGCTTGACTCACAGAGATGGCCATTCAAGTAGAGTACTTAGTGCCTGAGCATCATTGATCTCAGAGCAAAGAAATATAATTCTGGGAAGCATGCTCAAGCAAACTATGTGGCTTGCTCAAGCAACATGAGAAGTCATGCTCGAGCACAAGGGAAGGCTTACTCAAGCAACGTTGTTGAAATGGCTCTTCTTGCCTCTGTTTGGATCTTGCCCGAGCACGCTCTTAAGGCTTGCTTGAGCACCATGCTCGAGCAGAAGAATTTGCTTTCCCAAGCAACGTCGGAATAATGAGCAACTTTGGAGTCTTGCTTGAGTAGGATAAAAAGCATGCCCAAGCATCATCGAACTTGAAAAGAAGAAGACTAAATTGGAAAGCCATGCTCGAGCAAGAGCAAAAGGTTGCCCAAGTAAGCTTGTGTCTGAACTCATTTCCTCTCTGTCTCAACATTGCCCGAGCACAATATTTGGCATGCTCGAGCATCAGCGATGATTGAAGATTATTTAAGCTTTGGTCTGAGGCATGCCCGAGCAGAGTAAAAGGCATGCTCGAGCACCATGCTCGAGCAGAGGAAAAACCATACTCAAGCAACATCGTTGATTTCACAAATTCTCGCCTCTGCTTGACCCTTGCCCAAGCATGCTCTCTGGGTTGCCCAAGCAATAGCGAGAGAGTCAGAATGTTGCCCAAGCAAGCATAGCTTGTTGCTTGAGCACAAGACGATGATCACTTTCTACAACGTATTTACACCATGGTTGCCCGAGCATACAAGCAAGGATGCTCGAGCATGATCATCCTCTGTTTCTTCAAATTACCGTCTCCGAAAATCTAAATTAATTGATTGTGATTTCACTTCTTCATATCATCACTCATGACTATTCCTAATTGCTTTTAATCAGTTTGCTAATGAGTGTCAGATGATTATATGAAGGATTAACACCAGATTACAAAAAGTAAATGATTACGTCAGAAGCTCCAACGGTTACTTCCAACAGACATCCAATGGTCATATTTTAAATTGGAAGAATAGCTCAACGGTCGAATGCTCGCAACGGTCGAATCACAACAACCTATAAATTGGGAAGCCTTCAAACCGAAAGGGATGATGACGACTACGAATGACTCGACGAACCCAATGAAATGATTTTACTCGTCACCGTTGATAGTTCAATCCCTCATACACTCTCTGTTTCTCAATGTCTATATAGTATACTGTAAAGAGTGAGGTGATCGGTTATTGTACTTCAGTGTGTATCATTATCTACTCTTAGAGAGAGTCAATTTCCCTGTATATCATTCATTGTAAGAATCTCAAGTCAGGTGACTTAGAGATTGGGAAAAACAGAGTACAACTTGTAAGGGGGAGTGTGTCCTAGGTTGAGGAGCATCCTTCGTTTACAGAGTGTGTATCTGTTGTAAACAATTACAACTTGTAAGGGGGAGTGAGTCCTAGAGTGAGGAGCATCCTTCGTTTACAGAGGGTGTAATTGTTTTTGAGTGATAGTGGAAAATCCCAGAGGTACTAGGGACTGGGCGTAGGTCAATGATTCTGGACCGAACCAGTATAAATCACAGTTTGCATATTCTCTTCCCTTATCTTTTATATTTCCAGTATATGCTTATTTGAATATCTAATTGTCAATTTAGAAGTTGCGAAAAGATTTTCAAAATTCCTAAAGTTTTATCTGACACCCAATTCACCCCCCCTCTTGGGTGATAACCAGGTCTTTCATTTGGTATCAGAGCCAGGCTCTTGTCTAAAGGACTTAACCGTCTCAAGAGTTACAATGGCTAATTTGGGGTGTTGCTTGCTTTCAGAAGGTTTCGATTACACCATTCCACCGTTTTTAAAAGATATTGATTTTTGGTTTTGGAAAGCTAAAATGACTAGTTTTATCAAAGCAACTGACTTTGATATGTGGAATGTTTTTATAAATGTCTTTGATTTCAAACGGAGAAGGGATTGGACAAAAAAAGAAAAGAAAATGTTTTCACTGAACATTAGAGCAATGAAAATTTTGTATAGTGCTTTAACCGAAAATGATTTTGTGAAAATCAAAAGTTGCTCTAGTGCTAAAGATATCTGGGATACGCTTGATTTTATATATGCTTCTAACAATGGTGTTGAAGTTGGTAGTGTTGACAGTTCATCTTAGAATATGAGTTGTATATCCACGATTGATGAACAAACGGAAGTTGAGATTGAAGAAGGTGAAATCAGAAAATGCTTCCACTCTCTGGTCAACACAGAACAACAGGAAGACGATTCCCAGGAGCTCATTATGCACGATTATGGTAAATCATTATCTGGAGCTCAAAATACACATGTGGTAAACAATTTCAATTCTTCTTGTGTGGTTGAGAAAAATGAGTTTGAACAATTGCATAAGATTGCTTTTCAACCTCTTACTGATTCTATTTTGAAAAGTAAAAATGTTTTCAATCATGCTGGAAAATCATGTGGGAAGAAAGAATTTACAAATATGAGTTATTTGATAATGCATCCACTCGACCAACACAATATTTTTCATAATAAGCATCATTATGTTATTTGCAATTATTGTAGAAAATCTGGTCATATTTCTCATACATGCTCTATTAGAAGAAATTCTAATGTGAGAAACAAATATGTTTGGGTTCCAAAAGGGCAAGTAAGGTCCACCACTAACAGTAAAGGACCCAAGTATAAGTGGGTACCAAAATGTCCATCTAGTGCTCTATATGTTCAGGATGATTTGAAAAGCAATGGACATAAGGGTACGATGAAGAAGCCAAGAGTTTCTCATGCACCAATGAAAAGGAACATGTCATCTATATCAAATAGGAGAACTCTCAGAAGACCCATTGCTGGAATTACAAAGTCAAATTATAAGAAGTAATGGATACCCGTAAGAAGAATACACTCTGCCTCAAGAATGGACTACCATGAAGTACCATTCAACTATCTTTGAGGAGAACAAGAAAAGTAGATCCTCTCAAGTTTCAAACCGAAGACTCTGAAGTCTATATTTTCTGAGAGAGCTTTGCATACACCCATGGAAAGATGTATGAAGAAGAGGCAGTGGGTAAGCAAATTCGATCCTCCAAGTGCCTAAGGTAAAAGGTATACAATGGTAAAACCTTCTACACTATAATCAGTAATAATTATTGAGGTTTTATACTTTGGATATTATGAATGAGCATTGAAAACCATTTTGAAATCGATTTCTTTCTTAACCATTTTGAAATCGATTTCTTTCTTATCCCTTGAAAATCCATTTGATAGATTTATTCATAAAGGGATTACAGTGTTCAAAAAGTATAATTCGTTTTGTAGACATGATAACTTGAAAAGAAATTATTTCTTTTATAAAGTCATGCTTAATTCTCTGTGCTCAGTTGTTCTGAACTGATTATATTCTTAAGAGCATATAATCTTGTTTCTTCATGCTAACAATGATTGGATCCAAGCAAGATTGGATACTAGGAGAGAAAAAGACTTATATGCCTCTGTAGGATCAGAGAAAAAGCTTCTCAGGAGAGCAACTATATAGAGAAACAATTCGACTCTTGAGGAAGCAAAAGAAGCAATGGTTGATGTTGATGGTGAATGTCAGAAAAGGAGTTATCTACTTCAATCCATCTCAACCAAGCAAGATACTATAAGGACAAGAGGGATTACGGTGATATCTAATTCTTACCCTGTTTTGCATTTAAATGAATTACATATGTGGGTAATGAATACTTGCCCATCATTGCATTCCATTAGCAATCAATTATTTATGTTTTTCAAAATGTTTTCAGATTGCTAAATGGACCGTAAGTGAATTTGTGCATAACTCTCTGACTTTATGTTCTTGAAATGCACGATTCTAAAATTTGTTTGGATTTCAATTCACTATGTTTTGTGAAAATGCATACAATTGCTTTTGAAAAACATTTATGTTGTTATTGCATTCAAATGATGTTTCAAAATGGAAGTTAAAAATGTTTACTGAATGTCGGATATGCTTCAAATTTGTCCAGCTAATGTTCCCCTGTCATTCACATATTGATCTTTAGAATTTAATGTGATACTTGAACTCTTCATCCTTTAATTTCTGACTTGTTGAACCTCATGTCTAACAAGTTAATCATATAAGAGCTTCAAGTCTATCTTCAAGAAGAGGACTCAATCTGTGAATCTGTTATGCCTAAAGCATAAATTTTTAGTTAATAAGTTATTTCGAGCATTATGAATGTTTATTAGTGCATTGAATGTTCGTGCATCAACCATCATATGGAATAACTTACTAGGATGATATTCTGGAACCATTAGTCAGTTGGACTAATGAATATGTGTTTCATTGTCGATAAATCCTATCACCTACTTTACTCAAATACATCAACATTTTTCCATTCATATTTTGAGTAACTATATTCAAATTCTTGCCTTGACCATTTGTATGTTTCTAAATTCAATTATAAGAGGCAAGATTATCACTTGGACAATAGCAAAGTCATCATGCTCAAATGCCACCAAGTGTTCAGGCTGACCTTTAGGGAACCACAAACCCAGTGTCTTGGTGTCTGCAAGATATCTGAAGATTCTCTTAACATGTTCAGCATGTGACTCCTTTGGAGCAGATTAGAATCTTGCACACATTCCCACACTAAATTGGATGTCAGGTCGACTTGCTATGAGATAGAGTAATGATCCAATCATTCCTCTGTACTTGGTGATATTGAAATCCTTGCCATTCTCATCAGCATCCAATGAAGTAGTGGTACTCATAGGAGTATCAGCTCCATTGCATTGGTCTATCCCGAACTTCTTTAACAAATCATTGAGATATTTTGTTAGGGAGATAAAGATTCCATCTTTTCTTTGCTTGATTTGTAGTCCAAGAAAGTAGTTGAGCTCTCCCATCACTGACATCTCAAACTCTCCCTGCATAATCTTTGCAAATTCCTCGCACAAAACGTCATTAGTAGCACCAAAGATTATGTCATCAACATAAATTTGCACAATCAAGATTTCATTTAGCTTGTTCCTTTTTATGAACAATGTTGTGTCAGCTTTCCCTCTGATAAACCCTTGATCAATAAGAAATTGACTTAATCTTTCATACCAAGCTCTAGGAGCTTGTTTGAGACCATATAAAGCTTTTTTAAGTCGATAAACATGATCAGGAAGGTGTTCATTTTCAAAACCAGGACGTTGTTCAACATACACCTCCTCTTGAATAAAGCCATTCAAAAATGAACTCTTAACATCCATTTGAAAAAGCTTAAAACCTTTAACACATGCAAAGGCTAGAAGAACTCTTATAGCTTCCAATCTTGCCACTGGAGCATAAGTCTCTTCATAGTCTATTCCTTCCTCTTTATTGTAACCTTTTGCAACCAGTCTTGCCTTATTTCGGACAATGATTGCAAATTCATCACGTTTGTTCTTAAATACCCATTTTGTCCCAATAACCAGATGGTCCTTGGGTCTAGGTACTAAGTCCCAAACCTGATTTCTGTCAAATTGATGTGACTCCTCGTGCATAGCTATCAACCAATCAATGTCTAAAAGGGCTTCATCTATTTTAGAGGGTTCTATATGAGATATGAATGCAGAAAAGCTTACTTCATTTAAAGTACTATTTCTAGTTCTTACTCCTTGATTCACATCACCTATAACTTGGTCTAAAGGATGATTTCTTATAAATTTCCAAGCTCTAGGCTGAGACTGATCTGGAATTTCAATAGAAGTTTGGGGATCAGCCTCAAAAACATTTTCAAGATTTTCAATAGAAGCAGGAGTAGTTTTCGAAAAGAATTGATTCTTGAAAACATTTTCTTCCTCGTCAACTAAAGGTTTATCAGATTTATCTTCACAGAACACAACATGAATAGATTCTTCAACAACTCTGGTTCTAGTATTAAAAACTCTATAGGCGTTACTTCTATTTGAGTATCCAAGAAATATGCCTACATCAGCCTTAGAATCAAACTTATCCAAATTTTCCTTACCATTACTGTGCACATAGCACTTACATCCAAAGATGTGCAGGTGGGCAAGATTGGGCTTCCTTCCTTTGTATAGTTCATACGGTGTCATATTCATTTTCTTCCAGAGGTAGGCTCGATTCGAGATATAACATGCAGTGCTCATTACATCAGCCCAAAAAACTTGAGATGTCTGGTTCTCATTTAACATTGCTCTTGCCATCTCATTAAGGACTCAATTCTTCCTTTCTACAACACCATTTTGTTAAGGAGTCCTTGGGGCTGAGAAATTGTGAACAATTCCCATGTTGTCACAGAATTCTACAAATGCATGATTCTCGAATTCTCCTCCATGATGAGTCCTTATACCTGAAATAGAAACACCTTTCTCGTTCTAGACCTTTTTGGCAAACACAACAAACTGATCAAATGTTTCATCCTTTGATGACAAAAATATGGTCCAACAAAATCTTGAGAAATCATCTATAATAACCAATGTATATAAATTACCACCAAGGCTCATCACCCTTGCTAGACCCACAAGATCCATATGTAGTAATTGTAGTGGTCTATTGGTAGAGATTTCGTTTTTTGTTTTAAAAGATGCTTTGGTTTGTTTCCCCTTTCGACATGCTTCACAGGTCAAGTCATTTTTTAAAATGAGTTTGGTAACACCAATCACCAAATCCTTTTTGAGCAACTTGTCAAGTTGGGGCATGTTGACATGAGCTAATCGCTTGTGCCATAACCAACTCTCACTCAAATTGCTTACAAAACATTTTTCAGAAATTGAAGCATTACTAGAAAGGTTAAGAGTGTAACAATTACCATCTCTAGGTGCTCTAAATAAAGATTTTGATTTAAGATTCTCTAAAGAGAGTAGATCTTTACTAACAATCAAACATTCCTCAGAATCAAAGATAACTAAGTTACCTTTATCAGTGCTTTGGCTAACACTGAGGAGATTGTGGCAAAGTCCTTCAACGAGGTAAACATCCTTTATCAGTGGTCCTTCATTATTGCCAATTTCTCCTATTCCAGCGATTTTTCCTGATTGATCTCCACCGAATGTCACCTTGCCACCTTCATTGGGTTTGATTGAAGTAAACTTTGATTGATCTCCCTGTTAGTTCTCTGAGTGTTTTGATGATTACTAACAATTGTAAACGATATTAATTTTGAAAAAGTTTGAAATGATTTAAACTTACATTTTTCAATCTGTCAAAGCCAAACTCGAGCCTGTTAATGTTGAACTCGAGCCTGGATTTGACAGAGAGCACAAACTTGTCAAACTGATTTACAAACTCGAGACTGAACCTGAAGTTTAAAATTAAACTTTTGAAAAGTTCACATGAACTCGAGCCTACCAAGGTCAAACTCGAGTTCATCCCCTTCAGAAAGTTTTTGACTTAGAAAACATTTTTGAACCTCACACTTGCACTCTTCAAACCTCAAGTTTGAAAGATTTTCAAAGAAGCCTCAAGAGCGTGAACTCGAGCCTGACATGGCAAACTCGAGTTCATCTCTGGAGGGTCAAGTTGTTTCAAACTTGAAGTGATTTTCAAACTCTGCACTGTTTCATTGAAAGAAAAGTTTTCAGTTTGAAAAGTTTTTCAAAGGGTCAAACTTGAGCCTAACAATGGCAAACTCGAGTTCAGTTTTGGTTGAGAGCCTTCTGGATTTTTCTAAGACATTCAAACTCGAGCTCATGTGTTTTAAACTCGAGTTCAAAACTTCCAGAGAGCTAAGATTTGTTTCTAAGTGTTTTAAACTCGAGCCTGAGTAATATAAACTCGAGCCTAGAAGTTCAAGAGAGCATTGAAGTTTTTAACACTTCTTCAAACTCGAGTCCATGTTTTACAAACCTCAGGTTCACGCTTTGAGTCAAATTGAGTTTTGTTCAAACGTGTCTCGAACTCGAGTTCACTACTTACAAACTCGAGTTCATCCTTTAAACTCAAAAGTTTTCAGAACTCAAACTCGAGACATTCTTCTCTGATTGAATCAAACTCGAGTTCATACTTGTTAAACTCGAGTTCATTTTAACCCGAGAGCATTTTGGCTTGTTAATGATTTGAGAACCTCAGGTTCATAAAGCAAACCTCGAGTTCACACTTTTTGAACTAAGTTAAGTTTGAACACTGAAGCCTCGAACTCGAGCCTGCATGAACTGAACTCGAGTTCGTGACGCGAGTTCAGAAATTTGAATTTGGGTTTTTCAGAAATCAATGTTATTTGATCCTAATCTTCTCTAATATTATTCTCTGATATTCCCTGCTACGTTTAACGTCTTTGTTAGTGGATTTCAGAGCATTAAAGAATGTTTGGTGAGAGATTAGAGGATAAAGCATAAAGTGAGTAAGAGCATTTATTATAAAGCTCAAAAGTTGCTTCTTCTGCCCAAATCCTTCTGCACACGCACACAAAGCATTTAAGGATGTTAGCTGAAACAAGAAACCTCCTCTCCAACGGATTAATTCACAGAAAGTCAACCTTGATGACTTGGCTAACTGGATTAAGTGAAAACAAGAGAGAGAAGACCCCAAAACCACTTCAGAATACTTGGGCAACTTCTTCAACGGTCTGATTCAAGCTACAACGGTCATTTAATGTTCTCTAGCTATAAATAGAGTTCATTAACACCTTCACAAGCTGATACAACTACTCTGAGCGAAAATCTATCAAGTTCATTTATTGTGTATTAGCTTTCTCTTGTAGTGTGTCATTTTGACATTAGAGCTTCAGTGTTTATCTTATCCACTCTGTGAGGGATTTATTATTTGTAAAATCATTCATTGATTGTGAGAATCACAAGTCAGGGGACTTGGTGATTTTGGGTGCATTGATTAACACTTGTAGGGGGGAGTGTGTTCTAGTGAGAGAACAACTCTTGAGTGCAGAGTGTGTAATCATTGCAAGAAGATTAGTGGATTGAAAATCCCAAGTGTGGCTTGGGGACTGGACGTAGGTCAGAGAAAGGGCCGAACCAGTATAAATCATTGTGTCTAGCTTTTCTTCTCTACTCCTCTGTTGTGCTCTGTTCTTAGTTGCCTAAAACAGAACAAGAATAAAAAATTTTGTAGATACCCAATTCACCCCCCTCTTGGGTATCAAGCTCCCGCTTTCATTTGGTATCAGAGCAAGGTCTTCTCAGAAGAGTTTAACAGCTCGAGAAGGATCACTATAGAAGGAATTCTTCTAGATGGTGCTTCAATCAACAGACCTCCCGGTTTCGATGGCGAACACTACTCTTTCTGGAAAGCAAAATTTCGTGTGTTTGTCATGGCTACTGCGTATGGCTTGTGGAGAGTCTTTGAGACTGGAGATTATGTGCCGGTTAAAGTCGAAGAAGGCATCACTGTTCCAAAGACCGAAGTTGAGTTCAACGATGATGATAAGAAGAATATCACTCTTAATAGCAAGGCTATTCTGATGCTTCAAAGTGCTCTTAGTCAAAAAGAGTACTTTCGTGTCTGTAACTTGTCATCAGCAAAAGAGATGTGGAACGCCCTGGAGATTGCATATGAAGGGACTTCTGGAATCAAGGAGAACCGTATCAACATTCTAACCACTGAGTATGACTTGCTGCGGATGAAGCAAGGAGAGAGCATTGGGGAATTTCAACTCAGATACACTCACTTGACAAATCAGCTGGCTGCCTTAGGAAAGATCTTTGATCAACGGTCTCAAGTGAGGAAGATTCTCAATATTCTCACAAAAGACTGGGAAGCAAAGGTTATCGCTATCGAGGAGGTCCGTGGAGAGTTAATGACGTCAGTTGCTGCTTTGTTCGGTAGTTTGTCTGAGTATGAGAGCAAGTTGAGATTTAAAAAGGATCTAGAAGATGTCAATGGAGGCAATAATCGAAATAAAGGAGTTGCTCTTAATGTTGAAAAAGATGAGGAAGACGAAGATGAGGATGAAGAAATTAGCATGATGGTCCGAAGATTCAAGAAGTTTTAGAAGAGAGATCAAGGCTTCAAGAAATTTCAGAAGGGAAGTTCAAGCTATGAATCAAAGAAGCCGGTTATCTGCTATGAATGCGAAAAGCCCGGACACATCAAGGCAGAATGTCCTCAGCTGAAAAATCAAGAGAAAGAGAAGAAGAAGTTCAAGAAATATAAAAAGAAGGCATATGTGTCTGCAATATGGGGAGACAGCTTATCGGATGAGGATGAAGCTGAAGAAGATGAAAGTGAAAAAGCCAACATATGTCTAGTTGCTGAGGAAGAAGAGCAACACAATGAAAACAATGAGGTATTCGAATCTCTTCCCTCCTACGATGAATTGTTTGCTGAATACAATGTGGTTCAAAAGGAATTTGAAAAATTAGCAGACAAGTATATGAGTTTAAAAAGGAAACATTCTTTTCTTGAATTACATGTTGAAAATCTTACTTCTCCTGAACCTCTAGTTTGTGACGAATGCCCTATTTTGGAGAAAAAGAACTTGCAATTAACAAAAGCACTTGAGAAGTTCACTAAGGGAAGTGAAATGCTCAACGTGATTCTTAAACAACAACGTTTTATAAATGATAGATCGGGCATTGGTTATAGACCAGACTTTGACAAAAAGAAAGGAAAGAAAAAGAATGGCCAAAAATCTTACATGAATTATTTTACGAAATCTGTTCACTCTTCAAATCCTTTTGCACATTGCAATTACTGTAATAGGAAGGGACATTCTACTTCATCTTTTTTTCATCGAAAAGAAAGAAAAGCTAAACCTGTAGGAAATTATGTTTGGGTACCAAAAGGAACATATGTTCCCAAGGTACATGCTAACCGCAAAGGACCCAAGAAAAGATGGGTACCTAAAACTTGATCTCTTGTGATCTGCAGGTATGTCTTAGAGCATCAAGACCTAACAAGTGGTATATCGACAGTGGATGCTCAAGGCACATGACTGGAGACAAATCAAAGTTTTTATCAATAAAGCCAAAAGATGGAGGTAGAGTCACATTTAGAGGTGACCAATCCTGGAAAATCGCTGGCATTGGTGAGATAGGCAACAACAATGGCCCACTCATCAAAGATGTCTACTTAGTAGAGAGACTGTGTCACAATCTCCTAAGTGTGAGCCAAAGCACCGATAAGGGTAATTTGGTAATATTTGATTCTGATGAGTGCTTTATTGTTAAAAAGGATTTGATCTCCATAAATGATTTGAAAAATAAAGCTTTGTTTAGAGCACCTAGAGATGGAAATTGTTATACTTTGAACCTCTCTAGCAATGCTTCTGTTTCTGAAAATTGTTTTGTAAGTAACTTGAATGAGAGTTGGCTATGGCATAAGCGTTTAGCTCATGTCAACATGTTTCAACTTGACAAGTTACTGAAAAAGGATTTGGTTATTGGCATTCCTAAATTGAATTTCAAAAATGATATGATTTGTGATGCTTGCCAAAAAGGAAAACAAACCAAATCCTCTTTTAAAGCGAAAAATGAGATTTGAACCAATAGACCTCTTCAACTTCTTCACATGGATCTAGTTGGACCAGCTAGAGTGAAAAGTTTAGGTGGAAATTTATATACTTTGGTCATTGTTGATGATTTTTCTAGATTTACTTGGACAATATTTTTATCGTCTAAAGATGAAACATATGATCAGTTTGTTTGTTTTGCCAAGAAGGTCCAAAACGAGAAGGGTCTTTCAATTTCAGGTATAAGAACTGATCATGGTGGAGAGTTCGAGAACAATGCCTTTGCTGAGTTCTGCGATAGTATGGGAATTGATCACAACTTCTCAGCACCTAGAACTCCTCAACAAAATGGAGTAGTGGAGAGAAAGAACCGAGTACTCACTGAAATGGCTAGAGCGATGCTGAACGAGTACAACACTTCCCAAGTGTTTTGGGCTGATGCCATGAGTACGGCGTGCTACATCTCCAACAGAGCTTACTTGAGGAAGAAGCTGAACAAAACACCATACGAACTCTACAAAGGGAGAAAGCCGAACCTCAGCCATCTTCATGTCTTCGGGTGTAAGTGCTACGTGCACAATAATGGTAAAGATAATCTCGGTAAATTCAATCCTAAAGCTGATTTAGCTATCTTTATCGGTTATTCAAATAGAAGTAAGGCATATAGAGTATTTAATACTAGAACCAGAATTGTTGAGGAATCCATACATGTTGTATTTTGTGAGTCTGAATCTGATAAATCCTTGGATGATGAAGAAGAGATGATTTTCAAAAATAAATTCTTTTCAAAAATTGCTCCTACTCCCTCTGAAAATTCTGAAAATGTTTTTGAGGCTGATTCTAAAAACAATTTAGAAAATCTTGATTAGTCTCAACCTAGAGCTTGGAGATTTATAAGGAATCATCCCTTAGACCAAGTTATAGGTGATGTAAACCAAGGAGTTAGGACCAGAAATAGTACTTTGAATGAGGTCACATTCTCTGCATTTATTTCACATATAGAGCCCTCTAAAATAGAAGAAGCCCTTTCAGACAATGATTGGGTGATTGCTATGCAAGAGGAGCTACATCAATTTGATAGAAATCAGGTTTGGGACTTGGTACCTAGGCCCAAAGACCATCCGGTAATTGGGACAAAATGAGTATTCAAGAACAAACGTGATGAGTCAGCAATTATTGTACGTAACAAGGCTAGATTAGTGGCCAAAGGTTACAATCAAGAAGAAAGCATAGACTATGAGGAAACTTATGCTCCATTAGCAAGATTGGAGGCCATAAGAGTCCTACTAGCTTTTGCATGCACAAAAGGTTTTAAGCTCTATCAAATGGATGTTAAAAGTGCATTTTTAAATGGTTTTATTCAAGAGGAGGTTTATGTTGAACAACCTCCAGGTTTTGAAAGTGAACATTTTCCTGATCATGTTTTCAAACTTAAAAAGGCTTTGTATGGTCTTAAGCAAGCTCCTAGAGCTTGGTACGAAAGATTGAGTCAATTCTTACTCAATCAGGGGTTTATTAGAGGAAAGGCTGATACAACATTGTTTCTTAAGAAAAATAAATTGAATGAAATATTAGTTGTACAAATTTATGTTGATGATATTATTTTCGGTGCTACTAATGACTCCTTGTGTGAGGAATTCTCTAAGACCATGCAGGGTGAATTTGAGATGTCAATGATGGGAGAGCTCAATTATTTCCTTGGGTTGCAAATCAAGCAACGTTAAGATGGGATTTTCATATCCCAAACCAAGTACTTAAATGATTTGCTGAAGAAGTTTGGAATGGACAAGTGCAATGGAGCTGACACACCAATGAGCACTACCACTTCATTGGATGCTGATGAAGAGGGCAAGGATTTCAACATTACTAAGTATAGAGGAATGATTGGGTCGTTACTATATCTCACTGCAAGTCGCCCGGACATTCAATTCAGTGTGGGGATGTGTGCTCGGTTTCAATCCGCACCCAAAGAGTCACATGCTGAGCACGTGAAGAGGATATTCAGATATCTCTCAGACATAAAGTCTCTCGGATTGTGGTTCCTCGAAGGTCAGTCGGAACATCTTGTGGCGTATTCAGATTCAGATCATGCCGGTTACAAGACGGATAGGAAGAGCACAAGTGGGCAATGCGAGTTCTTTGGGAACTCACTTGTGTCTTGGTTTAGCAAGAAGAAAACAACCGTGGTCGTATCATCAACCGAAGCCGAATATGTAGCTGCCTCAAGTTGTTGTGCTCAAGTACTCTGGTTAAAACAACAACTTGCTGATCTTGGAGTGCTCTTGAAGGAGATTCCGATATTGTGCGACAATACTAGCACAATAAGCTTGGCCAAGAATCCGGTGCAACACACAAGGACCAAGCACATTGATGTGAGACATCATTTCATCCGGGATCATGTGCAAAAGAGAGATGTAAAAGTGATGTTCATTCCAACCCATCTCCAATTGGCAGACATCTTCACCAAGCCACTAGCCAAGGAGCAATTCACATTCATAAGGAGAGAATTGGGAATGGTAATTCCCAATGAGTTGTAAGTTTATTCCTACTCAATGTTAGTTTAAGGTTTTGATGATTAATTTATACTAACTTAAGCATCGGAGCTTCTAGTTTTATTTTATGCAGGATGTTTTTGCCTAAAACCTGATGTAATTGGAGACAAACTCAAGCCTGTGCTAAGTGAACTCGAGCATGAAAGAGGCAGAGAAGAAATAAGAACTTTGGAGCTGGACAAACTCGAGCCTGAGAGAGGTTAACTCGAGCTCGAGAAAGGCAGACAAGAAGTGCAAGGCAAAAATGGGAGTGAACTCGAGTTCATTAGTAAATAAACCTCAGGTTCATTTCTGGCAGAGAGCAACCCTGGACCAAATGAGGAATGAACTCGAGCCTACACTTGACGAACTCGAGTTCGAAAGTCACAGAGAGCAACTCTACTGAAACATCAACCTGAATTCGAGTTCATAAGTGACAACCTCGAGTTCGGGAGGAAGTTCAAGAGTTCACAGTACACTCTTGAAGTCCAGTAAGTAAATTTTAATGACGAACTCGAGCCCACGAGTTGTGAACTCGAGTTCGTGACGAGGTATATATATTTATCAGTTGCAAACTTTTCACTCAACCTCTCTCTCAACTCTGGTTTGCCCTAAAACCTCTCATCTTCTTCATCTTCCTCAACCTCTGATTCCTGCGAAAATGTCTCCAAAGAAGCCTTCCACTGAAAACCTAACCCTAATACATCTCAAACCTCCTCTCAAGCTCAATCTGATCGCCCCGTATGAACAAAGACTCGTTCTACTCGCTTAAGGCATGGGATTGACAAACACATTCCAGGCGTTCAAGGGCAAAACGCTGAAGTTCCTCCTCCCAGACCCACCAGCTTTGTGATAAGAGAAGAAAGGACCAAGAAAAGACATGATCTAGAGCCCACGGTTCCAGGGAAAGGGAAAGCTCCTTAACCCACAGCTCCTCAAAGGGAGAAGCAACCTTTCAAAAGGAAGAAGACAGCCGGTATCCCTTCTGTTCCTACTCCTGGCCAAGGAAGTGGCCAAGCTCAAACACCACAGCAGGACCAAGGTGGTCCTCAGGTATCTCAGCCCTTGCCTGCTATTTTGGATATTTACAATTACAAGAGATGTCCCCTTGGTTTTTGTACTGAGCCCTGTAAAATGACCCTGAGGAAGCAGCTTTGTATAGAAATAAATTTGATGATAAAAGAAATTTTGCCTGATTGTGTCTGTTGATATGGATAAAATCAAAGAAGAATGTAGTTTAGACTTGAGGCCTTGGTTGAACCTTTTGAACCTCTGATTTCCATTAAGGCAGCCTACAGTCCAAAGCTTGTAAAGGTGTTTTATTTTCATATGAGGTCTGCCAACATTTTAGACTCAGAGGGAGATTTGGTAGAGGAAAGAATCATAACCAAGGTTCGAGGCAAAGAGATCACGATTACCCCTGCCTACCTCAACTCTATACTTCAAATTTCAAATCCACCCAAGCCAGAGACACATAGGTACAAGCAGCAGGCAATCTTCAGTTTGTTGAGGCCAGATGTGCCAGTTCCTGAAGGATTGGAAATCCTCAACTTCACACTTGCATCTATGCCCCCAAGGAACCGGGCAATTTGGTACATTTACACAAGAAACTTGTTACAGAAAGGAGGCAATTTCACTCACTTTGCAAAGAAGGATTTCAATATTTTTGCTTCCATCCTGGACAAACAGCCACAGAATGTAGGATATTGGATATTCCAAGAAATGGCCAAGTTTGCCTTTCACTCTAGGCTATCTTCTCAAATACCCTTCCCCAACTTGGTGTCAGTTATTTTACACCACGAGAAGATCTAGTTTTTGGCTGAAAATGATCCTCCTCAGTTCCTTATCGAATTTGGGCAACACATAATGAACCTCATGAGAGTTGATGAGCCCCAGGGATCTGACCAGTCACGAGCTACAAAGAGATCAAGGCAAGCTAAGTCCAAAGCCTCTCAATCCAGAGCTAAGGAAGCTCAGAGTGCTCCTCCTTCATCTGATCTTGACACCAGGGTACAAGCAATTGTGGACAAGGCTGTTTCTGACTTGATTGAGGGTATAGAACTGGGTATTGGGAAGCTGGTTGCTGAAGTAAACAAGGGGCACAATGATTTAGTGGACATCCAGGAAGGATTCAGGGCTGAGCAGGAGACCTTGAAGAATCAGATCAGCGATCAGGCCTCTAGCATATCCACTTTGTTGGTAACTATGATGAGTCTAAGTGATAAGATGAATCAGATCTTGAAGACTCAATCCTCTACTGCATCTACTTTTGTGCCTGCCCCAGTTTCTATCCCTGTACATGATCCACAGCCTGATCCCACTGAACCTCACCCTGAACCTCCAGTTCCTGAACCTGTCATTGACCCTGCCCCTGGCTCTCAGTCTGAAGCCCAACCTTCCTCTTCCCCTCCTTTTGCTGATGACAAAGGGGGAGAAAGTGTTGAGTGACTTTGTGTGATTTTGTGGATTGGATTTTCATGACTTTGTGGATATTTTGTGGATTTTATGTTTTTAGTTGTGTTGTGTATTTGGTTCAAACTGTAGTTATATAGAATATGAAGTTTCAGTTACCTATAATATGTCTCAGCTTCTGCTGTATTTCTTTTTCCTTTGACTCTGATAATCTGATCAAATCTCTGATAACCTGCAAAATAGTTTCTCACAAACTGAATTTCAAAGAGATTTTCAATCTTCAAAATCAATTGTTCACAATGTGTTGTCATCATCAAAAAGGGGGAGAATGTTAGTTCTCTGAGTGTTTTGATGATTACTAACAATTGTAAACAATATTAATAAGGTTTGAAAAAGTTTGAAATGATTTAAACTTACATTTTTCAATCTGTCAAAGCCAAACTCGAGCCTGTTAATGTTGAACTCGAGCCTGGATTTGACAGAGAGCACAGACTTGTCAAACTGATTTACAAACTCGAGACTGAACCTGAAGTTTAAAATTAAACTTTTGAAAAGTTCACATGAACTCGAGCCTACCAAGGTCAAACTCAAGTTCATCCCCTTCAGAAAGTTTTTGACTTAGAAAACATTTTTGAACCTCACACTTGCACTCTTCAAACCTCAAGTTTGAAAGATTTTCAAAGAAGCCTCAAGAGCGTGAACTCGAGCCTGACATGGCAAACTCGAGTTCATCTCTGGCGGGTCAAGTTGTTTCAAACTTGAAGTGATTTTCAAACTCTGCACTGTTTCATTGAAAGAAAAGTTTTCAGTTTGAAAAGTTTTTCAAAGGGTCAAACTCAAGCCTAACAATGGCAAACTCGAGTTCAGTTTTGGTTGAGAGCCTTCTGGATTTTTCTAAGACATTCAAACTCGAGCTCATGTGTTTTAAACTCGAGTTCAAAACTTCCAGAGAGCTAAGATTTGTTTCTAAGTGTTTTAAACTCGAGCCTGAGTAATATAAACTCGAGCCTAGAAGTTCAAGAGAGCATTGAAGTTTTTAACACTTCTTCAAACTCGAGTCCATGTTTTACAAACCTCAGGTTCATGCTTTGAGTCAAATTGAGTTTTGTTCAAACGTGTCTCGAACTCGAGTTCACTACTTACAAACTCGAGTTCATCCTTTAAACTCAAAAGTTTTCAGAACTCAAACTCGAGACATTCTTTTCTGATTGAATCAAACTCGAGTTCATACTTGTTAAACTCGAGTTCATTTTAACTCGAGAGCATTTTGGCTTGTTAATGATTTGAGAACCTCAGGTTCATAAAGCAAACCTCGAGTTCACACTTTTTGAACTAAGTTAAGTTTGAACACTGAAGCCTCGAACTCGAGCCTGCATGAACTGAACTCGAGTTCGTGACGCGAGTTCAGAAATTTGAATTTGGGTTTTTCAGAAATCAATGTTATTTGATCCTAATCTTCTCTAATATTATTCTCTGATATTCCCTGCTACGTTTAACGTCTTTGTTAGTGGATTTCAGTGCATTAAAGAATGTTTCGTGAGAGATTAGAGGATAAAGCATAAAGTGAGTCAGAGCATTTATTACAAAGCTCAAAAGTTGCTTCTTCTGCCCAAATCCTTCTGCACATGCACACAAAGCATTTAAGGATGCTAGCTGAAACAAGAAACCTCCTCTCCAACGGATTAATTCACATAAAGTCAACCTTGATGACTTGGCTAACTGGATTAAGTGAAAACAAGAGAGAGAAGACCCCAAAACCACTTCAGAACACTTGGGCAACTTCTCCAACGGTCTGATTCAAGCTACAACGGTCATTTAATGTTCTCTAGCTATAAATAGAGTTCATTAATACCTTCACAAGCTGATACAACTACTCTGAGCGAAAATCTATTAAGTTCATTTATTGTGTATTAGCTTTCTCTTGTAATGTGTCATTTTGACATTAGAGCTTCAGTGTTTATCTTATCCACTCTGTGAGAGAGTTAATATTTGTAAAATCATTCATTGATTGTGAGAATCACAAGTCAGGGGACTTGGTGATTTTGGGTGCATTGATTAACACTTGTAAGGGGGAGTGTGTTCTAGTGAGAGAACAACTCTTGAGTGCAGAGTGTGTAATCATTTGCAAGAAGATTAGTGGATTGAAAATCCCAAATGTGGCTTGGGGACTGGACGTAGGTCAGAGAAAGGGCCGAACCAGTATAAATCATTGTGTCTAGCTTTTCTTCTCCACTCCTCTGTTGTGCTCTGTTCTTAGTTGCCTAAAACAGAACAAGAATAAAAAATTTTGTAGATACCCAATTCACCCCCCCTCTTGGGTATCAAGCTCCAGCTTTCACTCCCGTCATGTGTCTAGAGCATCCACTGTCAATGTACCACTTGTTTGTTTTTGATGCTCCCAGACATACCTGCTTTATGCTTTAACCCTTCAATAAACATCTGAAATTCACTAATAAAGTCATTAAACATATCTAGAAATATTAGAGAATAATATTGCAGAGTATTAAGATCAAACAAGAATGATTTTTGAATTCGTCATATTTGAATTTTTGAATCAACGACATAAACTCGAGCTTAGTTCTTTCAGGCTCGAGTTTAAAGCTTTAGCATGAAAAGGTGCTTCAAGTTTAAAACATATAAACTAGAGGTTTGTAATCTAAACCTAAGGTTTTCAACTTATTGGAAAGACATATTGCCCTCGGGTTGATTTGAACTCGAGCTTATAAATATGAACTCGAGGTTCCTTCATCTAGAGAGGAATGTCGGGATTTTGAGATCTGGAGAGTTTGTGATTAAGAGGCAAACTCGAGTCCATTAGTGACAGGCTCGAGTTTGACACAGTTCAAGACAGAACTTAGTTTTAGCTTTGAAAAGATAAACCTGAGGTTTACAATGCAAACTCTAGAGTTTTCTTAGGTTGAAAAGTTCTTTACTCTCTGTAAGGTTTGAACTCGAGTTTGTAATGTTAGGCTCGAGTTTAACACTATTTGAGTCAAACCTTAGCTAACCTTTTAAAACACAAACCTGAGGTTTTCTGTGTAAACTCTAGAGTTTTCTCAGGTTCAGAAACCGCTTTGCTCTCTGGAACTTTTATGCTCAAGTTTAAGATCTTAGGCTCGAGTTTGTTCATCTTTGAGAATCTCTCAATGATTTTGTCCTGAGATAAACCAGAGGTTTCTTAAATAAGTCTCAGGTATACTTTGGTTGAAAATCTTTGAAAAACTCTCGGCCAAGTGTAGGCTCGAGTTTGCAATGGTGAACTTGAGTTTTGCATGTTTTGTAAACTCTTGAGATTTTTCAAACTGGAAAGCTTTACTCTGAATAAAACAGTGCAGAGTTTGTAAAAATCTTTAAGTTTGAAAAGTTCTTCCCGCCGGAGATGAACTCAAGTTTGCCATAACAGGCTCGAGTTCATAGATTATGTAAACTATGAAGGATTTTCTCTAGAGGGTGCAAACTTGAGGTTCGAGATGGAGAGGTGTCAAGTTTAAAGTTGTTTTCAAATGCAAACCTCTCTGCCATTGGTGAACTCGAGCTTGCTAATATGAACTCGAGTTCACACAAAGCTTTTTGAAACTTTGGAAAACTCTTAAGTTCTAAACTTCAGGTTCAGTCTCGAGTTTGTGAATTAAAGTGGCAAGTTTACACCCTCTGTAAAGAACAGGCTCGAGGTTGCACACAACAGGCTCAGTTTGTTGCAGACAGAGTGTTTTTCACTTGAAATTTACAGGTTTTAATCCATACTAAACTTGATCAAAACATCTCCACATTGTTTACAATTGTTAGTAATCATCAAAACACATAGAGGACTAACAACAACCTCTCAACCTGATTTTATTCATTTTCTATTTCACAACTATCATAGCAATTGAGCGTCATTCCTTGGTATCTCAGTCTCTGTGGGACGATACTCTACTTTCACTTTATTACTTGTTCGACTGGTTTACTTTGTTGGTTATGATTAGTTTTGATGATGTCTTATATAGATGCCTTTGTTAAAAGCAAAAAGATTGAGTAGTATATTGATTAATATAGTTATCTCATACATTGACTAACTACTATGTTTAATGTAGATTAGTTCAAGTTGAATCATAGAAATTAATCAAGAAGAAAAGGAGATGAAGAAGGTAAAACTTGCTAAGAATGATGAGTCCAACTTGAATGACAAAAAATGATCAAGAGAAAAGAAGAAAGAAAGAGTTGGATTATGAAGAATAATCAAGATGGGAGGTTAAAGAAGGAAGAACTTGTTGAATAGAATGAGAATATAATTATTCAAGTTCTTATATTGATACTAGAAGTCTCCAAGGTCATATGGAAGTTGAAATAGCTCAGTTCAGAGTTAAAACAAGCAAATATGAGGTTTAGGACGAGAAAACTCGAGGTTTGAGTGTCTTCAGCATCTCTGGCATCTCTGGACTAGCAAACCTTGAGGTTTCAATCAAAACCTCGAGGTTTCAACACTGATCAGCAACTCTGGTATAGCCTGTTTCACATTCAGCTCGGGCGAGGTCTAGTAATTCGATGATATCTCCCAAACCAGAGATCAGATTGAGGTGAAACCAGTGACATATGAAACTAGACTCTCAATGTGTCATTTTTATATAGAATTAAAGCCCAAAGGAGTTCAGATCAAGGATCTATGATTTTTACAAATTTCCACAATAATCAACGTCACAGTCCAAACCTACCTTTGATATTTTAGGTGTATCTCATAAACAACAATTCCGATTGAGCTGAAATTAGTGGCATATGAAAGTAAACTCACAGAGCTTTCCGCCAAGAATTGAACGGACCAAAACGAAGTTCAGACCAGGGAGATATGGCCTTTGAAAGGTGACTGTCAGTTCAGGACATCGCAAAAACGCTGGTCAAGAACAGCCTTCATTCATCGGATCATAACAGACATAATACAATGAGTTTGGAGCTGATTCTTCTTGTATTAGATTCTTACTTCGAGCTTGGACATGCAAACTTGAGTTTAAGATTGGCCAAGAATTTTCCAAGTTTTCTGTACAAAGCAAAACCTCCAGGTTTGAGCTAAAAAGACTTTTCTCAAGTTTCTCAAAATTATGAGAAACCTCGAGGTTTCTGGACAAACCTCGAGGTTTGTCAAGCCAGAGAGGTTCTGCATTTTCTAAGTTATTGAAATCTCCAGGTTTCCTCTCAAACCTCCAGGTTTCTATTTTGGCGCAAAACTGAGAATTTTGAAATTAGAGAGAAACCTCGAGTATTGGTTGAAAACCTCCAGGTTTCTGCCATCCAGAGAGCAAATGTTTTTCAAAGATTTTGAAAACCTCCAGGTTTCGAGAAAACCTCCAGGTTTCTGCCATCCAAAGAGCAAACATTTTTCAAAGATTTTGAAAACCTCCAGGTTTCCAGAGAAACCTCCGGGTTTCTGGAACCAGAGAGCAAACGACTTTTCAATGTTTTTTGAAAACCTCCAGGTTTCCTGAGAAACCTCCAAGTTTCTAAAACCAAAGAGCAAACAATCTTTCAATGTTTTTGAAAACCTCCAGGTTTCTAGAGAAATCTCCAGGTTTCTGGAACCAGAGAGCAAACGACTTTTCAATGTTTTTGAAAACCTCCAGGTTTCCAGAAAATGCTTCAGGTTTGCTCTTGGCGCGATTTTACAAGGTTTCACATTCAAAGTGAAACCTCGAGGTTTTGTCAAACAGAGAGGCTGACACTTTCTGCAACCTTGAAAAACCTCCAGGTTTGAGAACAAACCTCAAGGTTTCTTCGCGACTTCAGAATTTCAAATCTGACGAATTTGCAATACCTTCTTGTTTGATCTTAATACTTCCTATGATTAATTTCTAATGTTCCTAGATATGTTTAACCATTTTATTGGTGAGTTTCAGATGATTAAAACGAAGGATTAGAAGCAAATCTTTAAAATATCAGATTTGTGTCAGAACATCAAAAGCTGTGCAAAAGTTCTAACGGCTAGTTTCTAATGGCTATATTTCTTTATCCAACAGTCATTGAATCTTCTCAACGGTCATATATTGATCTTTACCTATAAATAGAAGACAGATTCAAGCAGAAAAATGTGGAGATACAAGCCTACACTTCCAACATATCGATACTCTGCTTTCTCATCATTTGCTCTCTGTTTTTCATGTTTAGATGACTTAGAGAGTGAAGTGATTTGTATTTGATCTTCAGTGTTTATCTATTCACTTCTAAAAGATAAGATTTATTGTAATCATTCTATTCTTCTGAGAGTTACTCAAGATTGGGTGATCTTGAGTGGGAAACACATTGTGTTGATTACAACTTGTAAGGGGAAGTGAATCCTAGTGAGAGGATTACTTCGAGTACAGAGTGTGTAATCAAGCGGTATGTTGATTACAGTTTGTAAGGGGGATTGAATCCTAGTGAGAAGATTACTTCAGTTACAAAATGTGTAATCAAGTTGAAAGAAGATAGTGGATTGAAAATCCCAAGTGTGGCTTGGGGACTGGACGTAGATCAAGGATTGGGCCGAACCAGTATAAATCAGTTTGCACATTCTCTACCCTTACTCTTACATTTCCAGCATATATGTTTGAATGTGTTTATACATTTAAATGTCTGATTATCACTTTATAAACTGATTTCAGTGAGTTACGAAAAGATTTTCAAAGTTCCTAAATTGTTATACTTCACCCAATTCGCCTCCCCCTCTTGGGTTCAGCCGGTTCTTACACACTTGCCATAAGGGAATTTGACCAACAGTAACTCTTTTGAATCTTTTGATATATATATATATACATATAATACCTTTAAACTTACCCAAGGTTAATTACATATATATGAAGTACACTTATGGCTTAATTAATAACTAATTAGGACGATACCTTTGATGATTGAGGGAGTTGAATATCTGGCAAATTGTTAACCATCAGTTTTGAAAAGTTCAGAGAGCAATGGTATAGGCAATCTGTCACTGAAATCCTTAAGCAAGTCCTGTGAGAGCTTCAATCAACCACTATAGTGATCATGCACATTATCAAAGTCTTTGAACTCATTTGATAATCTACATGCAATGAAAAAGCTACTTTTGTGTTGGCGCATTGAGAATGTGACACAAGTTGATTCATCATGACAAGTAAAATAGAAACTTTTGTGTTGGTCTAATAAAAAGACAACACATGTCCCTTCATGATTACAGAGTACGAAAGCTCTTTTGTGTTGTTCCAATGAGATCATGACACGTATCTCGTCATCATGACAAGGCATAAAGCTACTTCTATGTTGGTCCAGTGGAACGAAGACATGTGGCGCATTATGGACCAATCACGTGGCCCGTTCTAGACCGCACCCGTGTTCTATATATACCCCTTTTTCCTCATTTGTTTTTAGGCCATTCTTAGCCAAAGCATGGAAAAGAGAAGAGAAAGAGAGAGAAAAATGAAATAGACAGAGAAGGAAAAGAGGAAGAAGGAGCTAGAGGAGAGACAAAGAGTTTGAGGCCGATTTTGCCTCCAATTTAGTGTTTCTAGCTCCCGAGGGCTTCTCTAAAGTTGTTCCTCTCGATGAGTTGTTTGGAGTCATCTACATGGTGGAGGTGCTGCCGGATCTCCAAACTGATTGCGGAATCAAGTCTTGACCAAAAAATACAAGGGTGTACAAGGAAGTAAGATTACAAAGAAAAGCTAGAATCAAAGACAAGAAGTGTCGTCGCTGGGAGCTTTTAAAAGAATTTGGAGAAAGTAATTGACATTTTAAGTTTGCTAGGTAGTAACCTTAAGCTCATATACATTGTATGCCTGAAAGAGATTTGTCGTGTCCCTCAAAATAACCATATTCAATAAAAGATTTGCAGTAATGGGGAACCTGGGTCGTTTTCCCAAAGAATTTGTAGGGGGTTTGATTGGAATAACAGCGAAACACAAACAATAAAAATGGGAGGGTTTTAGTTGAAACAAATTAAAAACGAAATTGCAAAGAAACGGAGCGAAGCAAATATAAGCAAATTAAAAATGATAAACCAAACGTTTAGATTCCAGAGACTTCCATCATTGAACGAAATATAAATAACCCACGTTTGGCTCTGGACAAACCGAGATCTCTGCATTCACCCAAAAAAATCCCTCAACTAGATGATAGCCTAGAATATGTCCAAACAGTGGTGTCGCACTATGCGATCGCACAGTAAAACTTAAACCTAGTTCGAACTCAGTCCTTGGGATAAACCAAACCGAATATTAAATGTAATATTCAAACTATTTTTAGAAATCGGATCCGATAAGATGAAAATAGAAACGAGTTAAATTACTGGATAAGCACAAGTTCTTTGGACGAATCATGGAATCCTCAACGTTTGGTTAACCACATAATTTTAGCCGAGCATGACTTTAAGCTATTTAAGGTATTTATGCTATTTAACGTAGGGGAAAGTCATTGTACCTTAGATATTTATGCTATTTAAGGTATTCTCTTTAAGTTATCATTTTCATTCACATGTTTGTATTGATAACTGCATCCCTGGATATATCTTATAGATTATCCTAAATGTCCCTGTTCGATCATCTACGCGGGAATGAAGATGAGAAAAGACCAGTATGACTTTGATGAGGTATGGAGATACGAATCAAAGTCATGGGCACTTTTAAGAGTACAAAGTGCTGGACCGACCCACTATGAGAAAGCTGCATAGATTAAGTCATAAGATTATCTCATGTATAACCGCGTCACAACGCCCTATGACCTGAGATCATCATGGATTCCTACATGATAAGTCACTGACCTTTGACCTAGTCAAAAGCCACCTTTGACCGGGTGATGATAAAGGCTGGGATCGGGATCAGTGGTTTTCATGCGGAGGAATGTGAATGGTCAAGATGGAATTTGTCCCTCACATTTGTAGAGAGATAGTACTGGGCCCCTCGATGAGTGAGTCTAAGAAATGTGTGGTCATACTGTGATGGAAAAGAGTTTCCATTTCACTTATTAGACTACTCGAGAATCGAGAAAGTAGTGGTCAAGAATAGGAAGTTGACATTATCCATGCCTCATCCTTGACCAAATTATCGTGTGACAAAATGGACGTGACATGGTTGTACGATAGGTAGTATCGTGTCATTGATCCTCATGTGAATTGGGTAGTCGCAATGTCTTGCTAGAGGCCGTTTGCAACTTGTGGGCTGGTACAATATTGGCCTACTGCCAATCTCATATGGGCCTGCAGGGTCGCACACAAGAATAACCCAACACGAGCAAAAGTGTCCAGGTTCATTGAATTTCAGATTAATCTTAGATTTAATGAATACTGAATTTAATATGGGATATATATATATATATGTATGTATGTATGTATGTATGTATGTATGTATGTATGTCTATGTATTAAATTTGAAATTAACATATATATATATATATATATATCATTAATTGAGATTATAATATTATATATATTATTTGTTTTATATTTAATTTATTTGATAAATTAAATATCTAAAACAAATAGAGATATTGTATCTCATTTAATTTTTGAATAAAGATATCATTATCAATTTAATTTAAATTGAGATATTGTATCTCATATTAAATTAAATAGATAGATATCATTTGTAATACCCAAAATTAACAATTATCATAAATACAATATTTTGTTTGATGGCACCTATTTAAAATAGGTGAATATGCGGCCTCAAATTTTGAGATATATTTATTTTAGCTATTAGGTTATTTTCCCTCAGAATTTAAGGTAGCCAATGTTTTATTTTTCTAAATTTTGTTTGGAATCATAAAATACCATAAAAATACAAACAACTCCCAATTAAATAGGGGAGTATAATAGAAATTAGTAGACACTTAGATTTTCACTAAACAAATGATTATATAAATTTTTATAATTAATCAAGGGATTAAATTAAGAGGACATAAATCTCAAAATTCATAATTAAATAAGAAACTAGATTTTCTAAAACCCTAGCATTAATACCTAGCTCATATTAATTCATCAAATGCCATCATAAGTTACCAAAACACTTGAACAAATAAAAGAATAAATACCCACATTTAATGGACAATTAATTAACACTAATGGAAGGTTTAGTTACTTATTTACAATTAACACTAAAAAATCACCAACTTGAGATGGGTTTAGGCTAATTAAAAGTAAATAACCAACAAAGGATTAGGATTAGCACTAAAAGAATTATTAGCAATCATAAATCATTCCATGAACCAATAATGCAACAATCAAATGGCCATTAAGCTTATAATTAGGATGTTAATCACATGCTAATCAAGAGTTGAAAAGTCAACAATTTCAACTAGGATCTAAAGGCTAAGAATTGATCCCCTAAAGCTAATCCAAAGGCCCTAATTAATTCTAATAAAGCATAATCCATGAGATAAGGAAACAACCAATGATAAATTTCCCTAACACTTGGTATAATCAAAACATAAAAATTAAAAATAAATATAAAGGGGGAGGGGGCGGTTTTTTTTAGAAAAAGAGGAAGAAGAAGTTATTAACATACACATGTGCAATATGAGTCATGAACCTAGGTATGAATGAATCACCACCCTAAATGATAAATCACAAGCTATATGAATGAATCATCACCCTAAACTTGCATGAATCACCAACCTAAGCAAGAGATGAGTCACAAACCTAAATGGTGAAGCACAACCCTATCTAAAGACTTTCAAGGCTTACGGAAGAGGAATCATCACCCTAAACTTGCATGAATCACCAACCTAAGCAAGAGATGAGTAACAAACCTAAATGGTGAATCACAACCCTATCTAAAGACTTTCAAGGCTTATGGAAGAGGATAAGATGATGCAAGGAGTGATGTAAGGGATTGTGTGGACCAATGAGGAAAAAGATAATTAGAATAACTAAATTGGTTTATAAAAATAATTCTAGATAAAAGCTAATGAAACCTATACAAATTAAATCATATCTTGAAATCCATGAACTAAGTATGAAAACTAAGTTGAGATTCATAACAAGCATAAATCAAGCATGAAAACAAGTACAACCAAAGTCATTTTCATAATTGTTTGAGAAATGGAATCAATAGAAAAGATAGGCAAAATTGGTCTCAAACTGAAGCTAAAAATTTCAAGAGTTCAACAGCAAAAAGAAAATTTGAATCAAACCTCATTTGGTTCCTCAAATGAATTTTTACCTATTGTAGTGCAACACAAAAGCAAAAATAGAAGAAGCAATTTGTTACAACACATGGGATAAATTGAAAAGGTGAAATGGAAGAGGGTATGGTACTTTAGGATAAAAAATGGAAGAGGATAGGAAGAGAGAAAGGGGGGCAGTTTCTATAGCAATGGAAGGCTAGGATTTGTGCTCCAAAGTCTCCTAAATCCAAGGGTTGAGGATGAATTAAAAGTGTTAGGAAGTTAACCCCAAAATTCACTATAAATAGGGGCCTTTGCTCTTCACAATCCTCACCAATTTACAAAGCAACAACATCTGAAATATAGAAAGAAAGTGAGTGTGGGAGCTTTGGAGAAGGGAAGAGCAAAGTTCTAGGTAAGTTCTTGAGCTCTAGCTTTTAAGTTTTTAGTTATTTTGTAGTTTAATCTTTAAATCCTTTAGAAATAGTTGTTTTTATGTTTTTCTGAGTTTAAAATTGGTTTTATTTCGAAAAAATAATGAAGAAAGAGTTTTAGCAAAATTTCTGGAAGAGAAACACCGAAGTAACGAAGTTCTGGTGAAATTTCATCAGTTCCGGAATTTCTGAATCAGTCATGAAAACGCTTATATTTTATGTTGAAAACATGGTTCAAAAATCCTGGTAAAATCCATGGTTAAATTAGACATATAGGGATTTTTAAATCTGTAAAGAGCATGTTCAAATGATTTCTGTAAAGGGAGATAAAAATTCCCAAAGTTAGGGCTATGAATTTCTGGGAAATTTTGGGTAGATGTTCAAACCTGAACAACTGGGAATGAACCGTGTAATCTGGGAAAAATCTATTATTTTTCCTTAAAATTAGACATCTTAAGAATTCCAAGGAATTTTACGGATCTTCGATTCGATTTTTCTAGAATTAGTTATAATTTTTCAAAGTTAGCCCAAAAATCTGCCCAGATTTAAGGACCAGCGTTTTTCTCAAAATAATAAAGGGGAAACAATTAATTAATAAATCCACCAGGGGTAAAATAGTCATTTGTGGCTAGGATATCTATTGGGATATTGGTTGTGAATTAATAGATGCAATATTACCCTCATAGGAAACCTGAGATCACTTCGCACCAGACAACGTACCGTTCTCGACAGGCAAAGGTACGGACGCGTACTGTAACACTAACTCTGATGCTTACTGTTCACTTGTATGTGATAGATATGCTCATAGACTGTGACTTTGCTTGAAAATTATTTAAACATATACAGCTTTATACGGGTTACAGTCTTGGTAATGTCGTTGAGTTTTCCTAGCGTTGAGGACACGATAGGTCATCGTGGCACTGGTGAATAGTGCAGATTGGATTGATGTGAATATATGATGATTGTGTTGATATGTGGTTATGTTGTATTATCATGAATATCTGTCATACATAACTGTTACATAAGCATGAGGTTAACCGTTACCTGAGGTTTAATGAGAATTGAACCTCAGCTCTTACCATAGCCTCAGGTTCTGGCGGAGGCAGAGTTGCTGACAAGGGTAAGCAGCCAGCATAAGGACACGGACGGGGGATTGTTCTTATAACATTGTTTTATTAAATTTTGAATACTTGAATTATTCAGATGACTGTACTAGTATCAGACACACCAACAATGGATTATTATCAATTACTCGTTTTGTTTTGAAAAGAAGATCTTTTTCCGATGCCACTCTGATTATTTTTTCAACGCTCTGATAATCCCTTTTGAAAACCACTGTTATAAAAGACGGGATGTTACATCGTTTCTCGGATTTAATTTATAAAGATAAATTAAATCAGAAGGCTTTTAAATTTGGATTAAATAAATAGATTAGATTAAATCTATCAGATAGATTTAACTAATATTTTTTTTAAATCTAGATTCAAAATTCGAATTTCAGATCTGACTTTTAATACAGATTAAATAAATATTATTAGTTTAGATCTATCAGATAGATTTAATTAATATATTTTAATCTAGATCTAAAATTTGAGTTTAAAAATTAATAACGATTAATTTTGCATTAAATGCACCGATAGGGTTTGGAAAACCTACTGTTTTTTTTTTTAGTCGAGCGTATTCTTAAAAAGCCGCGAGAAAACCCTAGAGTGAAATTTAGAGAGATGCAAAAATTCTAAAGGCGCTACCACGCTACCGCGTCCGTGTTCAGTGTTTATTCGTGTGGATACCGGTAGAGGAAGGCGATTCATGGAGTCGACTTCTACTTATCGAGAAGGTAGCCCACCAGTTCAAAAGGAACAAGACGCACATTGGTTCGACATAGGTATGATTCGAATTCCTTAACCTTGATTTAAACGTGGTTGAGTGATCCTTAGGGCGAAATTCGTAAAATTTTAAATCCGCTGCGTGTACGGATCCCAATACGAAGAACATTGTAGAGAAAATTAAACTTATGTATTTCCAATCCAAAACTGCTTCAAACGTGAATTGAGAATATGTCCTTAGCCATCTAATCTAACCTATAAATAGGAAACACTAGGGCTACAAGATTGGCCCAAGAATAGGAAACCTCTAATAAATGGTCTTTTATTACAAAATTTGGGCAAAATAAAAATCCAGAAAAATGCGTCTGTCTTTAACTCCAATTTCGTCCATCTTCTTGTCAGAATCAGCCTTCCGAGTCTTCATAACAATTGTAACTCTCTGAATCATCTAAAAATGGAAATAACAATCAGACCAATCGGATATCTAGATCAAAAGTTACGGCAAAAATACTAAATCACTGTAAATCTGAAATTTAATCATAAAAAATGAATTAAATCCAATTAAAAGCTCAAAACTCAATTAAGTAACCAAATGCATTATTTATCAGTCAAACATTCCTAAATTTATTCACCAAGAGATACAAATAAGTGTACTAATATTCAATTATCAAATTCCCCCTTACTTATCCTTTTGCACTCCTAGACAAAATTAAAAGAAAAAAGTAAAAGAAAAACTTCTACTTTCTAACAATTGCCAAACTTCAAAAATTGAACAAAGGTCACAAAGCTTCTCAAGATCAACCAATCAAGACTGAATTTCTTTCATCTTAAATTTTAAAGTATGGCAATCTCAATTAATGATGCTAACCACACAAGATGGTCTCTCAAGAATGCCCTTGAATAGGGTAAATAAGTGTATCACTCAAATTCTACTCAAGAAAATAGTCCTACCATAGGCTTGCTCAATTTCTACTTCTCCACTACTTATAACACATGCATGCAAAAAATCAAGAGAGCTTGTTATTGAAGGTTATAATGGGGCTTGGGTAAAGGTGTAAATAAGTATGGATATGATAGGCTAAGCACCTAAGAAATTCAAAGAACATCAGTTAATAATAACAAATCACCTCAATATCATTTCTTTTTATTTCTCCTTCTTTGCATTGCTTCCTCTTTCTCTCTTTCTTTCTTTTCTTTTCTTTCTTTTTTTTTTTGGTACTCTTTTTTTTTCGATTTTTTTTATAGAATCACAATGACCAACATCAATGCCAAATGAAGAATGGCACAAAATCAAAATCAAATACTCCCCCCCCCCAAAACACTTAAAATGTTGCACACCTGGGCAACCCCCACACTAAAACACAAAACCAAGGTGAAACCAATGCTCAATAAATTTTCAAGGTGCGGAATAAAATGGTTTTACGCTTAGACTTAAAATGTGACTTAGAAAAGAATGAGTCAAGAAGGCACAAAGGGGCTAGCAAAGGGAATATAATATAAGGGAAAGGCTATTTGGCCAAAGTGGGAAAATGAAAGAAAGAAAACAAGCTTCCATCATACTTATGCACATAAGTGAAAATTTTAGCTTCAAAAAGAAAAGGAGCGAGTTCTAGAAAACACAAATCATGAGCAGATGCACACATGAAAGAAAGAATGGTAAAAGATGAATTTCATTCATGTAGGCCCAAAATCTCACAAAGGTCAATACTAAATCATGCAACCAGCTTCCCAAAATTGACTACCAAAAAATATAATCTAAGAACCCAGAAATTCAATCCCAAACAGAAGGATCCATCAAAACCAAGATGTCAAAGTTCACAAGAGGTAAAGCAATCATAGAAAGAGAGAGTATTATTCATAAAAACATATTTTTATTTTAAGAAGGGAAATTATTCACAAAATAAAACTTTTCTTCCTTTTCTTGAACACAAGGAATAAAAAACAAAGCAAAAACAAAAATATTTTTCTTTTCTTCATTTTGAAAACAAAAACCAAAAGTATGAACAAAATCCCTCCTCCACACTTAAATCATGCATTGGCCTTAGTGCAAAAGATAAATATAACCAATAATAGTAGGTAAGGCAAGTAAAAGAGTAAGGAGGGAGTACGACCGGACTAAAATGAAGTAGTGGAATTGGCTTCTTTCTCTTGTTCGGTTGTAAATCACATGAAAGAACCAATGATGTTTTCTCTTTATCTTTATATTCAGCAAACATCTTCTTTTTCCAAGTCCACAAATAATATTTCAGCTTAAGTACAGAAGGTGTTCGAACAGGAGTAACCAATCCATGTGCCTGCATAAAATCACAACACTCAGTAGTATCTCGTCCCACAGGAATAGAATCAATGAAACTCAATTTATCAAGAAGCAAGAAAGATCCAAAACGAAATTGATCAAAAGAGAATGTTGGAACTTCCAGATATTTTGAGCAACCCACAAAATCAATTTCTCCTCAGTAAGAGTCAAACTCCCTAAAGAATAATTCAAATGATCACTCAAAATGGTCTCACAATGGTTAGCTAAATCAGAAGTAAATATGTATTCGGGATGCATATCAGGATTAGAATGCAGCTCAAATTCAGAATCAACATTAGATTCCTCAAGCAAGTCAAAATTAGATGCAATAATCTCAGAGCAAACAGGGCACCATTCATAACTAGAACAATCACATACAACAAATTCACTCACAGATGAAAAATCTGGACAATTAGCATATCATTCAGTAAGAACATCATTATCAACAATGACATCCATGTTTGATTCAATATTATCAAAATTGACATGCTTACTATCATCAATAGTACAAGAGGGTGCATTATGATCAATGATAGAATCAACCACTTTACTAAAGGTGTTCTTTCAAAGCTCAACAAGTAAATGACATTTTTCATGATAACAATCTATACATATTTCATATTCCTCACAAGAGCATGAAAATATGTCATTCAATTTATCACAATCATTCGTAGTACAAAGAAGAGAAGCATTTTCAACAGTTAAAGCATCACATGAAGAAATAGGAGTACACTCATCAACAAGTACAATTGAATCACTACTACTAAAGCCAAGTGGTTGAGCAATTACATTTCCAAAAAATTGAGAGGATTCAACAATGATTTCCTCATCAACCTCATCATCACTCAAATCATGAATTGTTGCATTGGTTACAGTAGTATGAGAGTCTACTTCTATAAGAATAAGATCATTACTAAATGGGAGGAAAGACTCTTCAATGTGTTTTTGCACTTGCTTCACTTCTTTTGCACGTATGACCATGAGAGAAGGATTTTCTTGAAACTTCATTTTCAACATTTGTGATTGCTGCTCAATTTCTTTTGCTAATCTCTCACTCCTTTTCACTTGTTTGATCATTCTAAAAATAGAGTCCATTTGTTGATGAAAGTCATCCTTATGTGACCACTCCTCATTTATAGCTCAAGCCATTTGATTTTGAAAATCTCCAATGACTTCACAAAATGAAGGATCTTGATTGGGCATACATGGTTGAGAATGAGGTTCATAAGGTGGCCCAAATGGATATGGGAATTTATGAGATGGATGGCATGGTATGGAAGTGGGGTGGAATCAAGGATGGCATAGTAAGTGAGAGTGTTGATGATATTGTTGGAATGAAGGTTGTTGGTAAGGTTCATGGTATTGGTGGTGGAATGGGCCATCACATTCTTGATTACCTACAAAAGAGTAAGAATTGACAGGTAGATTATGATTACCGTAAAGCCAAGCCATGAAAGTTCAATGCAATTAATTCCCAATGAATCACAAGATAACTAACTAACTAATAAAATTAAGACCCTAGAATGTGTCATGGCATCACACACACACACACACACACACACACACAAACACAAAAACGCTAGAAACTAACCTAAACAAGTCTAGAAACACTATCAAATGATTTTTTTAAAACAAATTTGTGACTCCCACAGAACAACTTCTAGACTATTCCTAAACCTAAAAATCAAATTTTTATAAGAAAAAAACAGAAAAAAATTGAAAAAAAGTGGTTTACACTAATCTATTCGACTATACTATTAATCATTAGACCGATGCAAACTCCCCGGCAACGGCGCCAAATTTTGAAAGAGATTTGTTGTGTCCTTCAAAATAACCAGATTCAATAAAAGATTTGCAGTAATAGGGAACCTGGATCATTTTCCCAAAGAATTTGTAGCGATCTGATTGGAATAATAATGAAACAAAAACAGTAAAAATGGGAGGGTTTTGGTTGAAATAAATTAAAAATGAAATTGCAAAGAAACAGAGCGAAGCAAATAGAAGCAGATTAAAAATGATCAACCCAACGTTCAGATTCCAGAGACTTCCATCATTGAACGAAATATAAATAACCCACATTTGGCTCTGGACGAACCGAGATCTCTGCATTCCCCCAGAAAATCCCTCGACTAGACGATCGCCTAGAATATGTCCAAACAGTGGCATCCCACTATGCGATCGCATTGTAATACTTAAACCTAGTTCGAACTCAGTCCTTGGCATAAACCAAACAGAATATTAAATCTAATATTCGAACTATTTTTAGAAATTGGATCTGATAAAATGAAAATATAAATGAGTTAAATTACCGGATAAGTACAAGTTCTCTGGACGAATCATCGAATCCTCAATGTTGGGTTGACCACATAAGTTTAGCCGAGCATGGATGGAGAAAACAGCAAAAAGATGAAGAACGCGAAGAACATTGTAGAGAAAATCAAACTTCTGTATTTCCAATCCAAAACTTCTTCAAACGTGAATTGAGAATATGTTTTTAGCCATCTAATCTAACCTATAAATAGGAAACACTAGGGCTACAAGATTGGCCCAAAAATAGGAAACCTCTAATAAATAGGAAACCTCTAATAAATGGTATTTTATTACAAAATTCGGGCAAAATAAAAATCCAGAAAAATGCGTCTGTTTTTAGCTCCAATTTTGTCCATCTTCTTGTCTGAATCAGTCTTTTGAGTCTTCATAACAATTGTAGCTCTCTGAATCATCTAAAAAAAGAAAGAGGAATCAGGCTAATCAGATATCTCGATCAAAAGTTATGGCAAAAATACTAAATCACTGTAAATCTAGAATTTAATCATAAAAAATGAATTAAATCCAATTAAAAGCTTAAAGCCAATTAAGTAACAAAATCCATTATTTATCGGTCAAACATTCCTAAATTTATTGACCAAGAGATACAAATAAGTGTAATAATATTCAATTATCAATGCCTCTTGTATGTATGCTTTACCACGAATATTGTATGCATTAGGTTGTTGTTTATTTCCAAGCGCTATAGAACCGGAACATGTTAGGTGCACGGTGGGTTGGCTGTGTTCCATACCTTGCAGTTTGTGCTGTGTGCTATTCTGCATGCCCCAAGGGCCTTGCTGTGTGTTGTGCCCTGCGGTCTGTGCTATGAACTAGTAGAATGTTGTTTCGAGTCTCAGGTTCATGGTGGGTCATGCTTTGAGCTGTGCCTTGCAGTTGTGATGTGTGCTATTTGGACTGCATGCGCAGAGTGATTTGCTGTATGCATGATACTGGATGCTATGGTATGTGTTATTTATGGTTTTCTTACATACTTTGCATATATATCTTATATGAGATTAACGGTTAGTCTAGAATCCTTCGAGATTCCAACCTCTGTTGCTATCTATATATGGTACAGTTTATTTGATGTAGCTCCCAAGCACATGTTGAAGATGTAATATCACTTAGAGGGAGGTAAATAGGTGATCTCAAAAGCTTTTTGCGAGTCATACACGAGCGCAAGTAAAATAAAGACAGAGAAGGGAAATTGACACAAGGCAATTTATACTGGTTCGGTCTAACACTTCGACCTACATCCAGTCCCCAAGCACAGCTTGGGATTTCCTCTAACTCTTCAAATACGAATACAATTACATACTCTGTAACTTAGAATGTTTCTTCACACTCGGACACACCCCCCTTACAAGTTGCAATCGTACACCCACACTTAAGGTTCCACAACCTTAAGATTTAACAACTATACAGATAATCAAATGGCGTTTAAACTCCTCATGAGTAGATAAATGATAAACATTGAAGTACAAGATATCCGAAGATATTAATGAAGCAGATGAAACAACAGATTGTAATAAGTTCGAATTGAATGCACAATATTTCAGTAGGTGGCGAATTCAATGATTCGGGTATTTATAGATGTTACAATTAATGACCGTTGATGAAACATGAAGATTAACCGTTGAGACTCTTCAATATATCTGTTAGACAGATGAGGCTCAGTTAATATTTTTTCCATTTAATAATACAGGTGGATTTGCAGTCACGACATTCTCTTCATTGCTTTTGTTTTGCCCGTTGAGAAATAACTTTAAGTGTGCAGATGGGATTGCAGTAAAAGCTTTAGGATAATCAGAGAATTGGTTATCGTGTACATGACTCGATTTGGGAACTGTATTAAATGCTTCTCTAACACACAAATTGCTTTATGCCAATTTGTTAATCCATGATAAACTCATCTGAAACTCATTAGCAAACTAATTAAAGCAATTAGCAATAGTAATAAATCAGTATATGTAGAAATGAAATTACACACGATGGTTTATGATTTTACGGAGAAGGTGATTTTGAAAACAGAGATGATCATGCTCGAGCATTATTGTTAGTTTGCTCAGGCAACAATGGAGAAAATACATTGAAAGAATAGAAAATCACCCTATGCTTGAGCAACATCGAGCTACTGCTCGAGCACTCAACTTGTCTTGCTCGGGCATGCTTGAAATGAACCTTTAGAAAACATCAAACTCACTGATGCTCGAGCAACTATGGCTCCATGCTCGGGCATCATTGTGAGCCAGCGTTGCCAATGCTCAAGCATCCTTAAGGCCATGCTCGGGCATAGAGCATACAGAGTCGATGATAATGAGCTTTAGCGATACTGCTCGAGCATTATTTTTCCCATGCTCGAGCATCTCATAATCATGCTCGGGCATAACTCTTTCAGAGACTTGGAGTGAGGAGTATGTTAACACTGCTTGAGCATTACTTTACCTCTGCTCGAGCATGATGCTTGAGTATTACTTACACTTTGCTCAGGCATGGTCTTTATCTTGCATCTATTTGTGAGTTCTGCTATCAACCTGACAATGCTCGGGCATGCCAGTCTTCCTGCTCCAGCATTCTTGGTCAATTTATTAGATAATGCTTGGGCATTTAAAATGCTTGCTCGGGCAGCCTTTCTGAAACACTTGAACAATCTATCAGATTGAGTATGCTCGGGCATGAACTAGCTCTTGCTCGAGCAACTCACAACTTAGACATAAATTACTTAATTCAATAACTCAGAATTTGTAATCATCAAAACACCGAGAACTAACACATGTTAGCAGATGGAGGTGTTGGACTAGTTCCAAATTGGTCGAAGAATATTTGTAGAAATTCTATGTAAATATTGTATTAAATTTGGTAACTAAGATTTGTAATTTATTATCAGTATATTATTCCCAAACCGTTTTGCCACTGGGCTGCGCCATAATGCTCTAATCTGAGATATATTATTGGAAGGTGTGACAGTTGGATTTAATAAATAAGAGCGTATTACACTACCCGCCACCCAAAATGATGAGACCAGTAGGGGTGTAACAGCTTAGTTCTCACTACTCATCATATATGGATTGTTAGATCTAGTTTGAACGGTCCATATTTGAGTTTTAAAAAGTCTATATTTTTTTTAATAAAAATTAGTTTAATGGGTATAGAATCTAAAATAAAGATAATCTCTTAATTATTATTCTTTCAAAAAATTGAATTTCTATTTAAAAAATCATCATTTAAAAAAAAATCAATTATGGACTGTCCAAAATCAAATCTATACGGCTCAGATATGATAAGTTGGAAGAGCTAAGCACAGTTCTTAACACTGAAACCAAGTTCCTAGCTAGTAATCTAGGTTTGATCTTTAATCAGGATTCATAGCTTGTGATCTTGAACATTGCAATAATTGCAAGTATATCTAATCAAACTCTAAATATTAAAAGGGAAAACAAATTCAAGAGCCAAATGTTGACAATTACAAGACAATAATGACTAAAAATTTAAATATTCACCCGAAAAAAAGTACGTTTTATGTTATTTTTCTTGCTCAAATGAATGAGATTCAGTTCAATATAATAAGTACTCACTCAAATCAGATTGCAGCAAATAGCGAGTGAGATTTTAATCCAGCAGCTTAAAGGCTTAGTGAGAATGCAATTTCACTATCAAAACAATTTTGCATGGAGCTCTATAATTTATAGACAACAGCAGGAAGTATCTTCATTCAAAGCAACTTCATAGCTTGAGATGAATGAAGTTGAAAAATATTATAGAAAAGGTAATGTAGAAACAATTTCAAAGAAAGCATAAATTTAGGATAATAACAGCAAGTTGCCAAAGGACTTGCAAGTTACTCGACCAGAATTGAATCCAATTAGCATTTTTTATTTTTTATTTAAAAAAAAGCAAAGTTTTCAAAATTTCAGCATACATGGGAATGCGCCAAAACTTCATATTCCTCATTTTTCCATAAAGGAATTCTCACTATGGAATATGAGAAGTATAGTGATAGTTCCAGTGGCTTAACAAATCAAAACTTGCACCTTTTGAGCAAGACAATGTTTTATTATTATTTTTTTTTCTATACTCAAACAGAATGAGCGCAAAGTACTTAGGCCACCTAATTGACTCAAATATTAAAGCATACTATTCTTTTTTTTTTTTTTTCCTTTAAAGGCGGCTGCAAACGAAACTTATAAATGTAATTGTCTATACCAATGTTTCTCTTTAAGTAAAAATAAGGTTTAGTTTAGTCAAGTGTATATTCTCAGCTTGAAGCCAGATAAGATATCTCAGCAAATAATTTAAATTTCGCTCTTATGACAACAAAACCCTCTGATCCTTTTCAAGCTCAAACTTCTCTTCTTTTTACAAACTGCAATCAATAATAATAGAACAAGGAATAGTTTTTTTTAAAAAAAAAAAAAAACTTTCATGAGGCTCGAAACAAAATTATACAAAACCCTTTAATAGCAGAAAGGTGAAATGAGTGATCAAACAACATACTATTTGTAATACAATATAGGAGCTGCCACATTCACAAAATTAAGGAATAGATTCCCTGGCTAAAAGGAATTAAAAGAGGCTAAGCAAGGGATACAAAAGAATCTTATCTCTAAATGATTTTTCTTTCTTTCTTTTATTTTTATAAGTTTTAGGAAAGGCCTACACTTCGTAAATTTGTAAGATTAAATATATCTCATCACAACAACATCTAATGCACCTCATTCTTAACAAAGAACATTGGATTTATGCTGCTTGGTAAAGCAAAATCAATGGCTACAACAAGTGGCATTACAAAGTGGTGCACTAATTAATTAGGTCAGCGTCTATGTACTTCCCAAGGCATACTGCAACTCTAAATGATAAATCCATCAAAGAAGGAAATATGCACTACTGATTTAAACTTCATCTTTAAAGTCACTAAGTAAAATAACACATAAAATAAATCACCTCAAACTATCTTCAATTCACTTTCATAGACACCAAACAATCACAAACAAAATGACCAAACAACTTTGAATGATAAGGACTGGACTTCTTATAAGGCTTTGAATGACTTTTTTTTTTGGGGGGGGGGGGACTCGTACTAACTACTAAGAACTTAATTAGGATCTTATAGACATATTCTCTACATAAATATAAAGAAATCACTGAGCTCAAGAAGATTAATAACTCGCAAAGTGAAGCACGATTCTAAGAAACTAGGGCATAACGTTGTGTTTATATACTCTACCAGAATCCCTTTTTCTATAATCCTTCTACCTCAATCTACATCGCAGATACATCTAGACTATGCCCAATAACATAACAAATGAATAGTTCAATACATAAGACTTATGTGTATGAAGCATGTAGAAGAAAGACTCTATAGACCTCCTATAAGGCCTTCAATGATGCCTCAATTATGATTATGTCCGGGTTCATAATGATAATTGAGACCCCACTGAAGTATCCTCGCTCCGTGTAACTATAGGAAACTTGGTGATAATTGAATATTTTATACACTTCTTTTTATCTCTTGATTAATAATTTAGGACTATTTAGTTAATAAATAATGGCTTTTATACTTATTTGGGCTTTGGGCCTTTGATTATATTTTAGCAATTTTTAATAATAAAATTCTAGTTTTTCAATGCTTCACTATTTTTACCATAACTCTTGAACCAAACATCGGATTTGCCTCATTTTTGTTTCATATTTCAAATGATTCAAAGAGCTAAACTTGTTATGAAGACATGAAGGGAAAATTTGGACAAGAGGGCGGTTGATTTTGGAGTCGAAGTCAAATATATATTTCTGGATTTTATTTGGGCTCGAATTTTGTAATTAAAGCCCACTTTTATTTTATTTTCATTTTGGGCTGAACCATTGGTGCCCATTTCCATTTTAGGTTAACTTTAAGTCAGATGGTGGATATAACACAATTCATTCACGTTTTTATCATTTTTTGTGGATCAAATAGAAGTTTTGAAATTCTCTCAACTGTTCTTCATCTATTCTTCGTGTTCATGATGAACTTCTTCATTTCTGTTCAATTTTCGTTCTGCAAAACCATGATGGGCTAAGCTACTGTGATTGACCCATGGATTGAGGATTCCACTATCCAGAGGACTCGTTCTTAACGATAACAAATTCGTTTCTGTTTTGTAATTTCAGATTCGATTTACTCTCGGATTGGGAGTTAGATTTAACGCCCAGATTGAGATATCCCAAGGATCGAGTTCGAACTAGGTTTAAGTGCTTGTTGTGCGATTGCACAATGACACGCTACTGTTCGGATAAACGCTAGGTGATCGTCTAGTTGAGGGATTTTCTGGACGAACGCAGAGATTTCTGTCCGTCCAGAATCAATCACGAGTTCGTTTCAAATCTGGTTTCATCCGAGGAAGGAAAGTGGTGGAATTCAAAATCCTGGGTTAATCTTCTGTTTATCTGTTTAATCTGTGTTTATTTCATTTTGTTTCTGCTATTTCATCAAATTCTATTTAAACCAAAACCCCCCCCCCCCATTTTTTACTGTTCTGTTTCACTATTATTGCTCAAACTCGCTGCAAGTTCATTTGGGAAACGACCCAAGTTCCCTATTTCTGCAAAAATCATTTTTGAACTTGGTTATTTTGGGAGACATGACAAATCTCTTTCAAAATATGGCGCCATTGTCGGGGAATTTGCACCGGTTCGATTAATAACGGTAATGTAAATAGCATCATTTTGATAGTTTAGGTGGTTCGGGTGGCTGGACAGAAATTTTTTTGCCCAGATCACTCAACCCAGGTCTTATTCACAAGGCATTGGGCATTCTAGACAAGAGTCACTTCCTTTTAGGAAGTGGGGTCTCATCTATTTTTCCCAAATTCCAACGTTTAGACCATTTTTTTTGCTGTTTTAAGTTTCAATAAATTAGTGTAAACAAAAAAAATTGAAAAAGTGGTCTAAACGATGGAATTTGGCTTAAATCCAAGGACCCACAGCACCTAAATGGACTGTGTTCATCTTAAAATAGGATTTTCCTTCAACTCACCAAAAGTCAGCCCAATCGGAGTAAATCATACAATTCTAAAATACCTGTTACGTCCCAACGAGACCCAAAAAAAAGTAAATAAAAAAAATCATTTTGATAGTGTTTCTGGACTTGTTTTTGGTCAATTTCTAACATAGGATTTTGCTTTTGTGATTTTGTTTTTGTGTTGTCTTAGTGTTTTTCTACTTTTCGTAATTAGCTGTTTTTACCACTTTTAGTGGCATTTTCGTAATTCTGATTGTTTGGTGGCATTTTCGTAATTCTGAATATCTGTAAATTTTGCCTTGTGTTTATGCTACATGAGTACTAGAAGTACTACTAATTCAGAAGACTTGTTGCCATTTGATCCTGAAATAGAAAGAACAATTCTTACTACTAGAAGAGTTGTTAGGTTAAGTCGTGGGATTAATACTGAATTGGACATTGAACTTGAGTCCGATTGTGACCATTCTGATTGTGTCCATTCTGTTGATCTTTCTGATTGTGTTTCTGATGGTACTTCTGATAGTCTTGTTGTTTTCAGTGATTCTAGTAGCAATTTTGCTAACTCAGAAATTATGGCAGAACAAGCAGATCATCCTACTTTGAAAGAATTAGCTACCCCTGATGTGGGCAATCGAAATTTGTGTATTCGATATCCTGAACTTGCTGCTAACTTTGAACTTAAATCTGGTCTTATCCATTTGTTACCAAAGTTTCATGGTCTTGCAGGTGAATGTCCTCACAGGCATCTAAAGGAGTTCCATATGGTATGTAGCACGATGAAACCTCAAACATTTGATGAGGACCACATTAAACTGAGAGCTTTTCCATTTTCCCTAGATGGTGTGGCTAAGGATTGGCTATACAATTTGCAACCAACATCTATTGGGAGTTGGGATGATATGCAGAAGTTATTCCTAGTGAGGTTCTTTCCTTCCTCAAATGCCATTGCTATTCAGAAGGAGATCACTAGTGTTAAACAAATCAATGGGGAGACCATGTATGAGTATTGGCAGAGGTTCAAGCGATTGTGTGCTAGCTGTCCACACCACCAGATTTTAGACCGATTGCTAATTACATATTTCTATTCCGGTTTGTTATCGTTGGATAAAAGTTTCATGGATGCATCCAGTGGTAGGGCCTTAAATAGCAAGACACCTGGAGATGCTCAAGAGTTGATATCTACTATGGCTACTAATTCTCAGCAATTTAGCACTAGGGCCAATAGCACTTCTGTTTATCATATTCAAACACCTCCAGTCCAGTACGATTCTCAGAGATTAGAGAATAGACTTGATGATCTGACCTCCCTGTGAGGCAGTTGGCAGTGACTCAGACAGTACAGTCTTCTCCTCCTCAGATTGGGTACTCATGTGGGTTCTGTTTTGACCCTTATCATTCTACTGACTCCTGCCCTAATGATCCTACTTATCAAGACCAGTTAGTAGCTGCAGTGGGTGTTTTCCCAGGGAAGCCACAATACCAGCAGAATAATGCCTTCTCCAACACCTACAACCCTGGTTGGGGAAATCACCCCAATTTTCGTTGGAACCAGAATCAGAATCAAAGTAACCAATATTAGCAGAATTCTAGGAACAACCAGTAGAGATAGTACGGACCAAAAAATTTCCAACAACAGTCTGCACCTCCTTTGCTAGCACCACCTCCTCAACCAGCCATATGTGCACCTCCACAGGCGACACAACAGCAGGCTAGTAGTAGTGGTTCCTTATTGGAGGATATGATGAAGCAATTTGCCCAAACACTATACAATTCCAACAACAAACTGAAACTTCCATTCAGAGTTTGCAAACTTAGATTGGCCAATTGGCAACATCACTGAACTAGCTACAACCTCAGAGATCCAACACTCTTCCTTCACAAAGCATTCCCAATCCTAAAGGGAATGTGAGTGCTATCTCACTATGGTCTGGAAAACAATTGGAGGAACCTAAACCAACTATAGATGTGACTTCCACATCAGAAAAAGAGTTAGACAATGTGAAGATTGACTTTAAAAATATAAAGACAATGCAGCAAGGTGAAGAGGAAGACATCCCCATTCCTCTTCCTTTCCCTTAGAGAGCAGTTCAGTCCAAGAAGTTGGCAGAAAAAGCACAAGAGAATGATATACTTGAGACATTTCGAAGAGTAGAGATCAACATTCCTCTCTTAGATGCAGTCAAACAAATTCCTAAATATGCCAAGTTTCTGAAGAGTTGTGCACTAACAAGAGGCTACTGAAGGGGGGTGAACGAGTGAGTTTGAACTAGAATGTATCAGCACTCATCCGGCCTACCATGCCTAGCAAGTGCAAGGATCCAGGGACGTTTTCTATCCCCTATATTATTGATAACTATAGATTTGATGATTGCATGCTAGATTTAGGTGCTTCTATTAATGTCATGCCTGCATTTATTTGTAAATCTCTTGGTCTTAGTCCTTTACTTCCTACTGGTATTGTTGTTCAGTTAGCTAATAGGGGTAATGCTCATCCTTCTGGTGTAGTTGAAGATGCATTAGTCAAAGTTAATGAATTGATATTCCCTGCTGATTTTTACATCTTAAATATGGAGGATGAGTCTTCTAGTAGTAGGTCGCCAATCATTCTAGGGAAGCCTTTCATGAAAACAGCTAGGACTAAGATAGATGTACATTTTGTCACTCTCTTCATGGAGTTTGGTGATATATCTATGAATTTCAATATCTTTAATGCCACGAAACATCCTAAGGAAGAGCATTCTGTTTTCTGCATTGATGTTATTGAGGATGCTGTGGATGATGTTCTTGCTGACTGGTGTTCTGATTATCCTGATTTTTCATCTAAGAGTGATTCTGCCATTTGTGCATGTGCTGATAATGAATGGTGCTCTGTTTGCACTAACTTGGTTAATGCTGCATTATTTGGTGATTCTGACTTGCTTAGTGATTCTGCATTACATGTGGGTTCTGATATTGATTATGAGTTTGAGCTTCATCCTGATCCTAATGTGCATCCCAATTCTGATTTTGATGAGCTTAACACTAATTTTGATGAGCTTAATTCTAATGTTAACATTGAGCTGTATAGACACAGTTCTTCTGCTTCTTTAAATGTGGTTTCAAGTATTTCTAATGTGATGACATCAGAATTGTTGCAACAACCACCCAAGCTTCTACCTTCTACTAAGCAACCACCCAAACTTGAGTTGAAATACCTTCCAAATCACTTGAAGTATGCTTTTTTGGAGGTGGATGAACAGTTGCCAGTCATTTTGGCCAACAATCTTCTTCCTGACCAAGAAGAGAAGTTGTTAAGCTTATTGAGGGCTAACAAGAAAGCCATTGGGTAGAAATTAGCTGACATTGTTCGCATCTGAAAGCAGGAGCTTTATACCCAAGAGGGGGGTGAATTGGGTATCTTTAAAATTTTCGTAACTTGTTCTGTTTTCGATCACTCAAAACAGAGCACAACAGAGAGGATAAGGAGAAGAAGCTAAACACAATACAATTTATACTGGTTCAGTCCTTTCCTGACCTACATCCAGTCCCCAAGCCTCACTTGGGATTTTCAATTCACTAACTCAACAATATTGATTACACACTCTGCACTAAGAGTTGTTCTCTCACTAGAACACACTCCCCCTTACAAGTTGTAATCAATACACCTCAACTACCAAGTCCCCTGACTTGTAGTTATCTCAATCAATAAATGATTTACAAATATTTAACTCTCTTACAGAGTAGATATGATGAACACTGAAGTACTTGTATCAAGTATGATACTCTATAAGTGAAAGCTGATACACAATAAATGAACTTAATAGAAATTCGCTCAGAGTAGTTCTATATATTTTGAAGATGTTAATGAACTCTATTTATAGCTAGAGAACATTAAATGACCGTTGTAGCTTGAATCAGACCGTTGGAGAAGTTGCCCAAGTGTTCTGAAGTGGTTTTTGGGGTCTTCTCTCTCTTGTTTTCCCTTAATCTAGTTGGTCAAGACATCAGGGCTGACTTTCTGCGAATTAATCCGTTGGAGAGGAGTTTTCTTGTTTCAGCTAACATCCTTAAATGCTTTGTAAGCGTGTGCAGAAGGATTTGGGTAGAAGGAATAACTTTTGTGCTTTGCAATAAATGCTCTGAGTTGCTTTTTGCTTTATACTCTAACCTCTCACCAAACATTCTTTAATGCTCTGAAATTCACTAATAAACACGTTAAACATAGCAGGGTATATCAGAGAATAATATTGGAAGAAAATAGGATCAAATAACATTGATTTCTGAAATGCCCAAATTCAAAAATTATGAACCAGCGACACGAACTCGAGTTCAGTTCTTACAGGCTCGAGTTCGAGGCTTTAGTGTTCAAAACTGTGCAAGTTCAAAAAGTGTAAACCTGAGGTTTGCTTTACAAACCTGAGGTTTGCAGATCATTGAAAAACTAAAATGCTCTCGGGTTGAAATGAACTCGAGTTCATTAATGTCAGGCTCGAGTTCGAGACACTTTTGAACAGACTTCGTTTTAGCTTGAAAGCACAAACCTGAGGTTTGCAAAACACACTCTCGAGTTTAAAAACATATCCAAAAGTTCTTTGCTCTCTGGAACTTTTAGGCTCGAGTTTGTAAGTCTCAGGCTCGAGTTTAAATAGCTTAAAAACAGTTCTTTGCTCTCGGCCAAAACTAGGCTCGAGTTTAAATATGTTAGGCTCGAGTTTGAATAGCTTAAAAACAGTTCTTTGCTCTCGGCCAAAACTAGGCTCGAGTTTAAATATGTTAGGCTCGAGTTTGAGCATTGGTGAACTTTTCAAACCGAAAAGCTTTTCTTTCAATGAAACAGTGCAGAGTTTGAAAATATCTTTAAGTTTCAAACAACTTGGCCCGCCAGAGATGAACTCGAGTTTGCCATGACAGGCTCGAGTTCATGCTCTTAAAACTTTCTTTGGATTCTTTCAAACCTGAGGTTTGAAGAAAGCAAGTGTAAGGTTTAACATGTTTTTCAAAGGTTCAAAAAAAAACTCTCTGGAAAGAATGAACTCGAGTTTGACCTTAGTAGGCTCGAGTTCATGTGATCTTTTCAAAAGTTTAATTTTAAACTTCAGGTTCAGTCTCGAGTTTGGAAATCAACTGGACAAGTTTGTGTTCTCTGTCAAATCCAGGCTCGAGTTCAACACTAACAGGCTCGAGTTTGATTTTGACAGATTGAAAAATACAAGTTTAAATTATTCTAAACTTTGTCAAACCTTTTCAATATTGTTTCCAATTGTTGTTAATCATCAAAACACTCAGAGAACTAACATTCTCCCCCTTTTTGATGATGACAACACTTTGTAAACAATTTGATTTTGAAATTTGAAAAAACTCTTTTGAAGTCCAATTTTAGAGAAAAAAAAAAATTAAGTAGATTATAAGAGAGTGTAGTACGTTATCAGAGTCTAAGTCAAAAATACAGCAGAAACACAAACCAATCATATGCAATTGAAATGTCATATTTCATATAGCTCAGTTTTGAACAATATAATACAAACGGAGAACACAAAATCCTAAACTAAGAACACAAAATCCAAACAGTATGAACACTTCCCAACAAAATCACTCAACACTCTCTCCCCCTTTGTCATCAGCAAAAGGTGGGGAAGAAGAAGGTTGGGCTACTGGCAGAGGGTCAGAAACTGGAGGTTCAATGGGAGGTGTAGTGATAGGATTAGTGACAAAGGGTGTGGACATAGGATCAAGGTGAGGTTCAGGGACAGGTGTAGAGTCTGAAGGTGCAGGCACAGAAGTAGAAGCATCCGAGGACTGAGTCTTCAATATTTTGTCCATCTTGTCGCTCAAACTCATCATCGTAACCAACATAGTTGAGATAGTGGAGGCTTGATCACTGATCTGGTTCTTTAGAGCCTCTTGTTCTACTCTGAACCCTTCTTGAATGTCCACCAAATCACTGTGGCCCTTGTTCACCTCAGCAACCAGCTTCCCTACTGCTACTTCAATCCCCTCAATCAAGTTAGAGACTGCTTTATCCACAATCTCTTGAACTCTAGCATCCAAATCAAAGGGAGGAGGAGCACTCTGAGCTTCCTCGGCTCTGGACTGTGTAGCTCTTGATCTTGCTTGCCGGGATCTCTTAGGAGCTCTAGATTGGTCAGATCCTTGGGGCTCATCCACTCTCATGAGATTCATGATGTGTTGCCCAAACTCAATTGGATATTGTGGAGGATCATTCTCAGCCAGGTACCAAATCTTCTCGTGGTGAAGGATGACTGAGACCAAGCTTGGGAAGGGTATCTGAGAGGTCAGTCTAGAGTGAAAAGCGAACTTGGCCATTTCCTGAAAAATCCAATTCCCCACGTTCTGAGGCTGCTTGTCCAAGATAGAAGCAAATATGTTGAAGTCCTTCTTGGCAAAATGGGTGAAATTGCCTCCTTTCTGCAGTAAGTTTCTTGTGTAAATGTACCAAATTGCCCGGTTTCTTGGAGGCATAGAGGCAGGTGTGAAGTTGAGGATTTCCAATCCCTCAGGAATAGGCACATCTGGTCTGAGCAAACTAAATGTGGTTTGTTGGCTATATCGATGAGTCTCAGTTCTAGGTGGATTGGCAATTTGAAGAAGGGAATTGAGGTAAGCTGGGGTGATGGTGATTTTCTGTCCCCTTACTTTGGTCACAATTCTCTCTTCCACTAAATCTCCTTCTGAATTTAGGACATTGTCAGACTGCATGTGAAAGTAAAAGACTTTCACAAGTTTAGGACTGTAGGGGTTTTTGATGGAGATGAGAGATTCAAAAGGCTTCAACCAAGTGCTCAAGTCCAGGCTACACTCTTCTTTTAATTTTGCCATGTCGACAGAGACAATTGGGCAAAATTTCCTTTTATCGTCAAACTTCTTTCTAAACAGAGTTCCCTCCTCAGGAGTCATCCTACAGGGATTCTCATTGAAACCAGGGGGACACCTCTTATGATTGTAAATGTCCAAAATAGCAGGCAAGGGCTGAGATACCTGAGGACCACCTTGGTCCTGAGATTGAGGTGAAGGTTGAGGTTGGCCACTGCCTTGACCGGGGGTAGGAACCGAATGAATGCCAGCAGTCTTTTTCTTTTTGAAAGGCTGCTTCTCTCTCAAAGGGACCGAAGGTTGAGGAGCTTTTCCTCTTCCTTGTACTTCCGGTTCAGGGTCATGCCTCTTCTTTGTTCGTTCTTCTCCAATCACTACTCCCTTTGGTCTAGAGGGAGGAACCGCTAGGTTGCCACTCAGAACTCCTCTGATTTCTTTGTCGATGCCATACCGTAAACGAGTGGACCGAGACTTTGTTCGAACAGGACGCTCAGATTGAGCTTGAGAGGAAGTTTGAGAGGGATTAGGGTTAGGTTCTTTGGGGTTTGAGGATTTGGAAGTCATTTTCGCAGAGATCAGAGAATGAAGAAGATGAAGAAGATGAGAGGAATTAGGGCAAACCGGAGGTTCGAGTGCAGTGAAGTGGAAAGTTCACAACTGTAGTATATATAGGGCACACGATGAACTCGAGTTCACAACTTGTGGGCTCGAGTTCGTCATAGAAATCCACTTACCTGGACTTCAAGAGTGTATTGTGAACTCTTGAACTTCCTCGTGAACCTGAGGTTCTCACTTATGGGCTCGAGTTCAGAATGATTTCTCAGCAGGATTGCTCTCTGTGATTTTCGAACTCGAGTTCGTTATTGATGGACTCGAGTTCACTTTGTCTGAGTTCCATCGTTGTTCTCTGTCAGAAATGAACCTGAGGTTCATTCACTAATGAACTCGAGTTCGTTCACGATTTGCCTTTCAACTCCTATTTGCCTCTCTCGAGCTCGAGTTCACCTTTCTTAGGCTCCAGTTTGTCCAGACTTAAACTCTCATTTCTTCTCTGTCTCTTTTGTGCTCGAGTTCACCAAGTGTAGGCTCGAGTTTGTCCCCAATTTCAGCAAGTTTTAGACAAAAACATCCTGCACAGAACCTATCTAGAAACTCCGATGCTTAAGTCAGTATTGGTTAATCATCAAAAACATATCTAACATTAGATTTAAGAGAGTATTTCTTACAATTCATTGGGATTTACCATTCCCAATTCTCTCCTTATGAAAGTGAATTGTTCCTTGGCTAGAGGCTTGGTGAAGATGTCAGCAAGTTGAAGATGAGTTGGAATGAACATCACTTTGACATCTCGCTTCTGGACATGGTCCCGAATGAAGTGGTGCCTCACATCAATATGCTTGGTTCTTGTATGTTGCACGGGATTTTTGGCCAAGCTTATTGTGCTTGTATTATCGCACAATATCGGGATCTCCTTCAAGTATACTCCTAAATCAGCAAGTTGTTGCTTCAACCACAGCACTTGAGCACAGCAACTTGAGGCGGCCACATATTCAGCTTCGGTTGATGACACGGCCACAGTTGTTTGTTTCTTGCTGAACCAAGACACAAGTGAGTTGCCAAAGAACTCGCATTGACCACTTGTGCTCTTTCTATCCGTCTTGTAGCCAGCATGATCCGAATCTGAATATGCTACCAAGTGCTCCGGCTGACCTTTGGGAAACCATAGTCCAAGAGTTTTTGTATCTGAGAGATATCTGAATATCCTCTTTACATGTTCAGCGTGAGACTCTTTAGGAGCGGATTGAAATCGTGCACACATCCCTACACTGAATTGGATGTCTGGGCGGCTTGCGGTTAGATAGAGCAATGATCCAATCATTCCTCTATACTTGGTGATGTTAAAATCCTTGCCCTCTTCATCAGCATCCAAGGAAGTGGTTGTGCTCATTGGTGTGTCGGCTCCATTGCACTTGTCCATCCCAAACTTCTTAAGCAAATCATTTAGATACTTGGTTTGGGATATGAATATCCCATTTTTTCGTTGCTCGATTTGCAGTCCAAGGAAGTAGTTGAGCTCACCCATCATTGACATTTCAAATTCACCCTGCATAGTCTTGGAAAATTCCTCACACAAGGAGTCATTAGTAGCACCGAATATGATGTCATCAACATAAATTTGAACAATTAAAATTTCATTCAATTTGTTTTTCTTTATGAAAAGTGTTGTATCAGCTTTGCCTCTGATAAATCCTTGATTGAGTAAAAATTGACTCAATCTTTCATACCAAGCTCTAGGAGCTTGCTTAAGACCATACAAGGCTTTCTTAAGTCTAAAAACATGATCGGGAAATTGATCATTTTCAAAACCTGGAGGTTGTTCAACATACACCTCCTCTTGAATGAAACCATTTAGAAAAGCACTTTTGACATCCATTTGATAGAGTTTAAAACCTTTTGTGCATGCAAATGCTAGAAGAACTCTTATTGCTTCCAATCTAGCTACTGGAGCATAAGTCTCTTCATAGTCTATTCCTTCTTCTTGATTGTAACCTTTGGCCACTAATCTAGCCTTGTTACGCACAATGATGGCTGACTCATCACGTTTGTTCTTGAATACCCATTTTGTCCCAATTACCGGATGGTCTTTGGGTCTAGGTACCAAGTCCCAAACTTGATTTCTATCAAATTGATGTAGCTCCTCTTGCATAGCAATCACCCAATCATTGTCTGAAAGGGCTTCTTCTATCTTAGAGGGCTCTATATGTGAAATAAATGCAGAAAATGTAACTTCATTCAGAGTACTATTTCTGGTCCTAACTCCTTGATTCACATCACCTATGACTTGGTCTAAAGGATGATTCCTTATAAATCTCCAAGCCCTAGGTTGAGACTGGTCAGGATTTTCTAAATTGTTTTCAGGATCAGCCTCAAAAACATTTTCAGAGTTTTCAGAAGGAGTAGGAGCATTTTTCGAAAAGAATTTGTTTTTGAAAATAGTCTCCTCTTCATCATCCAAGGATTTATCAGATTCAGATTCACAAAATACAACATGTATAGATTCTTCAACAATCTTAGTTCTAGTATTAAAGACTCTATATGCTTTACTCCTATTAGAATAACCAATAAAGATAGCTAAATCAGCTTTAGGATCGAATTTACCAAGATTGTCTTTACCGTTATTGTGCACATAGCACTTACATCCGAAGACATGTAGGTGACTGAGGTTTGGCTTTCGGTCTTTGTAGAGTTCGTACGGGGTCTTGTTCAACTTCTTTCTCACATAGGCTCTGTTGGAGATGTAACAGGCCGTACTCATGGCATCCGCCCAAAACACTTGTGAAGTGTTATATTCGTTCAGCATTGCCCGGGCCATTTCCGTGAGTACTCGATTCTTTCTCTCCACAACACCATTCTGTTGTGGTGTTCTTGGTGCCGAGAAATTATGGTTGATCCCCATACTATCACAAAACTCAGCAAAGGCATTGTTTTCAAATTCTCCACCGTGATCGGTCCTTATACCTGAAATTGAAAGACCTTTCTCGTTCTGGACCTTCTTGGCAAAAGCAACAAACTGATCATATGTTTCATCTTTTGATGATAAAAATATAGTCCAAGTAAATCTAGAGTAATCATCAACAATGACCAAAGTGTATAAGTTTCCACCAAGACTTTTCACTCTAGCTGGTCCAACTAGATCCATGTGAAGAAGTTGAAGAGGTCTGTTTGTTGAAATCTCATTTTTAGCTTTAAAAGAAGATTTGGTCTGTTTTCCCTTTTGACAAGCATCACATATCATATCATTTTTGAAATTCAATTTGGGAATGCCAATAACCAAATCCTTTTTCAATAACTTGTCAAGTTGATACATATTGACATGAGCTAATCGCTTATGCCATAGCCAACTCTCATTCAGGTTACTGACAAAACAATTTTCAGAAACAGAAGCATTGCTAGAGAGGTTCAAAGTATAACAGTTTCCATCTCTAGGTGCTCTAAATAAGGCTTTGTTTTTCAAATTATTCATAGAGATCAAATCCTTTTTAACAATAAAACATTCATCAGAGTCAAATATTACCAAATTACCCTTATCGGTGCTTTGGCTCACACTTAGGAGATTGTGACACAATCCTTCTACAAGGTAGACGTCTTTGATGAGTGGGCCTTCATTGTTGCCTATCTCACCAATGCCAGCGATTTTCCCGGATTGATCACCTCCAAATGTGACTCTACCTCCATCTTTTGGCTTTATTGATAAAAACTTTGATTTGTGTCCAGTCATGTGTCTTGAGCATCCACTATCAATGTACCACTTGTTTGGCTTTGATGCTCTTAGACATACCTGCATATCACAAGAGATCAAGTTTTAGGTACCCATCTTTTCTTGGGTCCTTTGGGGTTAGCATGTACCTTGGGAACATATGTTCCTTTTGGTACCCAGACATAATTTCCTACAGGTTTAGCTTTTCTTTCTTTTCGATGAAAACAAGATGAAGTAGAATGACCCTTCCTATTGCAATATGTACAATGTGCAAAAGGGTTTGAGGAATGAACAGATTTAGTAAAATAATTCATATAGAATTTTTGTCCATTCTTTTTCTTTCCTTTCTTCTTATCAAAGTCTGGTCTATAACCAATGCCCGATTTATCGTTTGTAAAACGTTGTTGTTTCAAAATCACATTGAGCATTTCACTTCCCTTAGTAAATTTCTCAAGTGCTTTTGTAAGTTGTGAATTCTTTTTCTCTAGGATAGAGCATTCATCACAAATCAGAGATTGAGGAGAAGAGAGGTTTTCAATTTGCAGCTCTAGAAAGGAATTTTTCCTTTTCAATGACATATACTTGTCTGCAAGTTTTTCAAACTCCTTTTGAACAACATTGTATTCAGCAAACAATTCATCATAGGAAGGAAGAGATTCATATACCTCATTTCTTTCATTGTGTTGCTCTTCTTCCTCAGCGACTAGGCATATGTTGGCTTTTTCGCTTTCGTCTTCGTCAGCTTCATCCTCATCCGATGAGCTATCTCCCCATATTGCTGACACATATGCCTTCTTTTTGAATTTCTTGAACTTCTTCTGTTCTTTCTCTTGTTTCTTCAGCTGAGGGCAATCTGCCTTGATGTGTCCAGGCTTCTCACATTCATAGCAGATGATGGGTTTTTTCGATTCATAACTTGAGCTTCCCTTCTGAAACTTCTTGAAGCCTTGATCCTTCTTGTAAAACTTTTTGAACCTTCGGACCATCATGCTAATTTCTTCATCCTCATCTTCATCTTCATCATCTTTTTCGACATTCAGAGCTACCCCTTTATTTCGATTGTTGCTTCCATTAACATCTTCCAGGTCTTTCTTAAATTTCAGCTTGCTCTCATACTCAGACAGGCTTCCAAATAATGCAGCAACAGACGTCATAGACTCAACACGAGCCTCTTCAATAGCAGTGACCTTTGCTTCCCAATCTTTAGTGAGAATGTTAAGAATTTTTCTCACTTGAGATCGTTGGTCAAAAATCTTTCCCAATGCAGCTAGCTGATTTGTGAGGTGAGTATATCTAAGCTGAAACTCTCCAATACTTTCTCCTTGTTTCATCCTCAACAAATCATATTCAGTGGTCAGAATATTAATCCGATTCTCCTTGATCCCAGAAGTTCCTTCGTATGCGATCTCCAGCGCCTTCCACATTTCTTTTGCTGATGACAGATTGCAGACACGAAAGTACTCCTTTTGGCTAAGAGCACTCTGAAGCATTAGGATGGCCTTGCTGTTGAGAGTGATATTCTTTTTATCATCATCGTTGAACTCAGCTTCGGTCTTTGGAACAGTGATCCCCTCTTCGACTTTGACCGGAACATAATCTCCTGTCTCGAAGACTCTCCACAAGCCATATTCGGTAGCCATGACAAACACACGAAATTTTGCCTTCCAGAAAGAATAGTGTTCGCCATCGAAACCGGGAGGTCTGTTGATTGAAGCTCCATCTGGAAGAATCCCTTCCATAGTGATCCTTCTCGAGCTGTTAGACTCTTCTGAGAAGACCGGCTCTGATACCAAATGAAAGCAGGAGCTTTATACCCAAGAGGGGGGGTGAATTGGGTATCTTTAAAATTTTCGTAACTTGTTCTGTTTTCGATCACTCAAAACAGAGCACAACAGAGAGGATAAGGAGAAGAAGCTAAACACAATACAATTTATACTGGTTCAGTCCTTTCCTGACCTACATCCAGTCCCCAAGCCTCACTTGGGATTTTCAATTCACTAACTCAACAATATTGATTACACACTCTGCACTAAGAGTTGTTCTCTCACTAGAACACACTCCCCCTTACAAGTTGTAATCAATACACCTCAACTACCAAGTCCCCTGACTTGTAGTTATCTCAATCAATAAATGATTTACAAATATTTAACTCTCTTACAGAGTAGATATGATGAACACTGAAGTACTTGTATCAAGTATGATACTCTATAAGTGAAAGCTGATACACAATAAATGAACTTAATAGAAATTCGCTCAGAGTAGTTCTATATATTTTGAAGATGTTAATGAACTCTATTTATAGCTAGAGAACATTAAATGACCGTTGTAGCTTGAATCAGACCGTTGGAGAAGTTGCCCAAGTGTTCTGAAGTGGTTTTTGGGGTCTTCTCTCTCTTGTTTTCCCTTAATCTAGTTGGTCAAGACATCAGGGCTGACTTTCTGCGAATTAATCCGTTGGAGAGGAGTTTTCTTGTTTCAGCTAACATCCTTAAATGCTTTGTAAGCGTGTGCAGAAGGATTTGGGTAGAAGGAATAACTTTTGTGCTTTGCAATAAATGCTCTGAGTTGCTTTTTGCTTTATACTCTAACCTCTCACCAAACATTCTTTAATGCTCTGAAATTCACTAATAAACACGTTAAACATAGCAGGGTATATCAGAGAATAATATTGGAAGAAAATAGGATCAAATAACATTGATTTTTGAAATGCCCAAATTCAAAAATTATGAACCAGCGACACGAACTCGAGTTCAGTTCTTACAGGCTCGAGTTCGAGGCTTTAGTGTTCAAAACTGTGCAAGTTCAAAAAGTGTAAACCTGAGGTTTGCTTTACAAACCTGAGGTTTGCAGATCATTGAAAAACTAAAATGCTCTCGGGTTGAAATGAACTCGAGTTCATTAATGTCAGGCTCGAGTTCGAGACACTTTTGAACAGACTTCGTTTTAGCTTGAAAGCACAAACCTGAGGTTTGCAAAACACACTCTCGAGTTTAAAAACATATCCAAAAGTTCTTTGCTCTCTGGAACTTTTAGGCTCGAGTTTGTAAGTCTCAGGCTCGAGTTTAAATAGCTTAAAAACAGTTCTTTGCTCTCGGCCAAAACTAGGCTCGAGTTTAAATATGTTAGGCTCGAGTTTGAATAGCTTAAAAACAGTTCTTTGCTCTCGGCCAAAACTAGGCTCGAGTTTAAATATGTTAGGCTCGAGTTTGAGCATTGGTGAACTTTTCAAACCGAAAAGCTTTTCTTTCAATGAAACAGTGCAGAGTTTGAAAATATCTTTAAGTTTCAAACAACTTGGCCCGCCAGAGATGAACTCGAGTTTGCCATGACAGGCTCGAGTTCATGCTCTTAAAACTTTCTTTGGATTCTTTCAAACCTGAGGTTTGAAGAAAGCAAGTGTAAGGTTTAACATGTTTTTCAAAGGTTCAAAAAAAAACTCTCTGGAAAGAATGAACTCGAGTTTGACCTTAGTAGGCTCGAGTTCATGTGATCTTTTCAAAAGTTTAATTTTAAACTTCAGGTTCAGTCTCGAGTTTGGAAATCAACTGGACAAGTTTGTGTTCTCTGTCAAATCCAGGCTCGAGTTCAACACTAACAGGCTCGAGTTTGATTTTGACAGATTGAAAAATACAAGTTTAAATTATTCTAAACTTTGTCAAACCTTTTCAATATTGTTTCCAATTGTTGTTAATCATCAAAACACTCAGAGAACTAACAGCATCAGCCCTTCCATGTGTATGCATCGAATTCTATTGGAAGAGGACTCTAAGCCTGTGAGGCAACCTCAGAGACGCCTTAATCCTCTTATCCTTGATGTGGTGAAGAAGGAGATCACTAAGCTTACACAAGCTGGTATCATCTATCCCATATCTGATAGCCAGTGGGTTAGCCTGGTCCAAGTAGTTTTTAAGAAATTCGGAGTCACTATAGTAGCCAATCAGAAGAATGGGCTCATTCCTACTCAAGTTCAAAATAGTTGGAGAGTTTGTATTGACTATAGGAGACTAAACCAAGCCACTCACAAGGATCATTACCCTCTACCTTTCATTGATCAGATGTTAGAGCGGTTGGCTGGTAAGTCTCATTACTACTTCCTGGATGGCTACACCGGATACTTCCAGATCCATATTGCTCCTGAGAACCAGGAGAAGATGACCTTCACATGCCCCTTTGGAACATATGCCTACCGAAGGATGCCTTTTGGACTCTGTAATGCACCTGGCACCTTTCTGTGTTGTATGATAAGCATTTTCTCTGAGTTTCTAGAGGACTGCATGGAGGTTTTTATGGATGATTTGACTGTATATGGGTCTGATTTTGATGCATGCTTAGCTAGTTTGCCTAGAGTTTTGCATAGGTGCATTGAGTCTAATCTTGTGCTAAATTATGAGAAGTGTCACTTTATGGTTGAGTCGGGTATAGTCTTGGAACACATAGTATCTAGGAAAGGGACTGAGGTAGACCTTGCTAAGATAGATGTAATTATTGCTTTGCCTTACCCCATAATTATGCTAAATTATTGCTTTGCTTTATGGTTGAGTCGCTCTTTCCTTGTTCATACAGATTTCTATCGGCGTTTTATTCGGGATTTCAGCAAGATTGCCCGACCCTTGTCCAACCTTCTACATAAGGACACTAACTTTATATTTGATGACGAGTGCAAGGCAGCCTTCGATCACTTGAAGCGTTTCTTGACTACAGCTCCAGTGATCCAGCCCACTGATTGGTGCCTCCCCTTCGAGTTGATGTGTGATGCTTCCAACTATGTGGTTGGTGCTATCTTGGCACAACGAGTCGACAAAGCATCTCATGTGATTGCATATGCCTCTAAGACCTTGGATCTTACCCAGTCTAATTACACCACTACTGAAAAGGAGTTGTTGGCTATTGTATTCGCTTTTGATAAGTTTAGGTCATATCTGCTAGCAAGTAGAGTAGCTGTTTTCTCTGACTATGTGGCTTTGAAATTTCTTTTGAAAAAGGCAGATGCTAAGCCACGACTCATTCGGTGGATGCTATTACTCCAAGAGTTCGATGTTGAGATTCGAGACCGAAGTAGAACACAAAACTGGGTAGCTGACCACTTGAGTCACATCACCCATTCTCCCTCTCACCCCTATTCTATTCGGGAAGATTTCCTTGATGCACAGCTTCTACAATTGCATGGTAAGCTTCCATGGTATGCTGATCTGATTAACTACTTGGTAGCTGGTGTTTTGCCTATAGATTCCACTAAGGCCCAAACCCTTAAATTACAGAGTGAGTCTAAATATTATGTTTGGGATGACCCTTATCTGTGGAAATTTTGCAGTGACCAAGTAGTTAGGAGATGTGTGACTGATCTTGAGTTTCACTCTATATTGCATTTTGCTCATGCTTCTACCTATGGTGGTCACTTTTGACCCTAAAGAACTGCTAGGAAAATGTTAGACAGTGGATTATTTTGGCCTTCCTTGCTTCATGATTCCCATATGTTTTGTAAGTCATGTGATAACTGTCAAAGAGCAGGGAATATTTCCCATAGGCATGAGATGCCCCAGAACCCTATATTGTTTTGTGAGATCTTTGATGTTTGGGGTATTGATTTTATGGGTCCATTTCCTATTTCTCATGGTTATACTTACATACTGCTGGCTGTTGATTATGTCTCGAAATGGGTGGAAGCGAAAGTCACCTGGACTAATGATTCTTTTGCAGTGGTCGATTTTGTTAGGTTTAATATTTTCTACAGGTTTGGTATTCCTAAAGCCATTATCAGTTACCAAGGTTCTCATTTTCGCAATTGAAGCATGGGTGCCTTGTTACCCAAGTATGGAGTGCTTCACAAGGTCTCCACAGCATACCATCCTCAGACCAACGGTCAAGCTGAAGTCTCAAATAGAGAGATTAAGCAATTCCTTCAGAAGACTGTCCACTCTACCTGTAAAGATTGGAGTAAGCGATTAGAGGATGCTTTGTGGGCGTATCGCACCGCCTACAAGACTCCAATTGGGATGTCTTCTTATTGTCTTGTCTTTGGTAAGGCTTGTCATCTTCCGATTGAGTTGGAGCATCAAGCCTATGGGCTATTAAGCAGTGTAACATGGATTTGGCTAAGTCTGGGATGGAAAAGAAGCTACAATTACAAGAGTTGGATGAGCTTAGATTGGATGCCTACAAGAGCTCACGGTTATACAAGGAGAAGACTAAGGCATTCCATGATAAGCATATTCTGAGGAAAGAATTTTTTGTGGGCCAAAAATTTCTTCTGTTTAACTCTCATGTGAAGTTTATGCCAGGTAAGCTTTGATCTAGATGGGATGGTCCTTTTGTGATCACTAACATTTTTCCATTTGGTACTATTGAGCTATGTGATCCACCCACAGGAAGAACCTTTAAGGTCAATGGGCATCACCTCAAGCAATTTCATGAGGGATCCCAATAGCAGCCTGAGGAAGCAGACATTCTCCTCATTGATGCCACTTACCCTCCATAAACCCTTGGGGAGTATTCTTCTTTCTTCTCCCCCTTTCTCTTTTATTTGTTTTCCTTTTTCTCCTTTGCTTTTTGAAATAAATACAGTCTCTCTTTCTATGATTGCTACATATTATGAACTTGGACACTTTGGTTTTAATGGATCATTCTGTTTGGTCTGCAATTCTTGACTCTTCGATTACATGTCTTGGTAGTTGATTTGATGTTGTTGATTGCCTAAGTTGGTACTGACCTTGTAAGGTTTTGGGCCTACATAAATGGAATTCATCTTTTGTCATTCTTTCTTTCATGTGTGCATCTGCTCATGATTTGCGTTCTCTAAAACTTGCTCCTTTTCTTTTTGAAACTACATTTTTTCATTTACATGCATAAGTATGATGGAAGCTTGCTTTCTTTCTTTTATTTTCCCCACTTTGGCCAAATAGTCTTTCCCATGCATTATATTTCCTTTGCTAAGCCCTTTGTGCCTTTTTGCCCATTCTTTTCTAAGGCACATTACAAGCCTAAGCGTAAAACCATTTTATTCCGTACCTTGAAAATTTATTGAGCATTGGTTTACCTTGGTTTTGTGTTTAAGTGTGGGGGTTGCTCAGGAGTGCAATAGTTTAAGTGTGGGGGGGGGAAGATATTTGATTTTGTCATTGTGATTATGTATATAGTACAGTTCCTCAAAAAAAAAAAGGCCTTGAAAAAAAGGGAGAAAAAGAAAAAGAAGAAAGAAAGAAAAGTAGGAAAAAAAAAGAAAAGGAAAGAAAAGAAAAACATAGAAAGAAAGGAGATATATGAGTTAAATAAAAGTTTTCATACATAGAAAATGATTGTGTTAATCAGTGCTCTTTCTAATTTCTTTGGTGCTTAGCCTTTCATTCCATACTATTACCTACCTTCACCCTAACCCCATTACAACCTTTAATAATAAGCTCTCTTGATTTGTGCATGCATGTGTTATGAGTAGTTGAGGTGTAGAAATTGAGCAAGCTTATGGTAGAACAATTTTCTTGAGTAGAATTTGAGGAATACACTTATTTACCTTAAACACTTAAGAGATTTATTGATTGAGCGCATGATTTGAGAGACCATCTTTTGTGATTAGCATCATTGATAAGATTACCATGAATTGTAATTTGAGATGAAGGGATTTTGGTCTTGATTGATTGGTCTTTTGGAGCATTGTGTCCCTTATTCAATTTTTGCATTGTTAGCAATTGTTAGAAAAGAAGAGTTTCTCTTTTAGGTCTTTTTCTTTGAATTTTGCTCAAGAGTGCAAAAAGATAAGTGTGGGGGAATTTCATAATTGAATATTTTATAAACTTCTTTTTATCTCTTGATTAATAATTTAGGACTATTTAGTTAATAAATAATGGCTTTTATACTTATTTGGGCTTTGGGCCTTTGATTATATTTTAGCCATTTTTCATAATAAAATTCTAGTTTTGCATTGCTTCACTATTTTTACCATAACTCTTAAACCAGACATCGGATTTGCCTCATTTTTGTTTCATATTTCAGATGATTCAAAGAGCTAAAATTGTTATGAAGACATGAAAGGAAAATTCGGACAAGAGGATTGGGCCGATTTTGGAGCCGAAGTTAGATGTATATTTCTGGATTTTATTTGGGCTGGAATTTTGTAATTAAAGCCCACTTTTATTTTATTTTCGTTTTGGGCTGAACCATTGGTGCCCATTTCCATTTTAGGTTAACTATAAGTCAGATGGTGGATATAACACAATTCATTCACGTTTTTATCATTTTTTGCAGATTAAATAGAAGTTTTGAAATTCTCTCAACTGTTCTTCATCTGTTTTTCGTGTTCTTCATGAACTTCTTCATTTCTGTTCGATTTTCGTTCTGCAAAACCATGATGGGCTAAGCTACTGTGATTGACCCATGGATTGAGGATTCCACTATCCAGAGGACTCGTTCTTAACGGGAACAAATCCGTTTCTGTTTTGTAATTTCGGATTCGATTTACTTTTGGATTGGGAGTTAGATTTAACACCCAGATTGAGATATCCCAATGATCGAGTTCGAACTAGGTTTAAGTGCTTGCTATGCGATCGAACAGTGACACGCCATTGTTCGGATAAACGCTAGGCGATCATCTAGTTTAGGGATTTTTTGGACGAACGCAGAGATTTCGGTCCGTCCAGAATCAATCACGAGTTCAATTCAAATCTGGTTTCGTCCGAGGAGGGGAAGTGGTGAAATTCGAAATCCTGGGTTAATCTTCTATTTATCTGTTTAATCTGTGTTTATTTCGTTTTGTTTATGTTATTTCGTCAAATTCTATTTAAACCAAAACCCCCCCTCAATTTTTTACTGTTCTGTTTCACTGTTATTGCTCAAACCCGCTGCAAGTTCGTTGGGGAAACGACCTGGGTTCCCTATTTTTGCAAAAATCATTTTCGAACTTGGTTATTTTGGGAGACATGACAAATCTCTTTCACCTGCTCTAATACCAAAATTGTCACACCCCAAAAATCTTGGGGTGACTGGCACGGAATATGAGTAGACTCACATTCCTTAAGCCTTAAACTTATATACAAACATTAAATAATACTCATAATAACATTTGGAGCTATGCTCCAGTATGACATATATTTGTACACAAATTCCAATTTACAGGGACGACAAGGATGCTACCTATAGACTACGTGGAGCATCAAAGTTATTGACAATAGTATATATATATATATGAAAACTCAACTTTGCATCCACTAATATATTGACAAGCTCGGTCAGCAATGACAGTCTCCACTGTTTAGCTGAAGGTTCAAGCTCTGCAATACCATCTGAGGCCAAAATATTTTGTTAGTTCTCTATGTATTTTGATGATAACTAACAATTGTAAACACAAAATGAGGTTTTGTCTTGGTAAGTTAAAAAACTTACTGTCAAAGACAAAATTTGAGTTTTGGTTTCAAAACTTGAGTTTTGGGTCTGACAGAGAATTGTTCATTTTCAATGAACAAAGCAAAACTCAAGTTTCCTTTAGGAACTCGAGTTTTAGACTTACAAAGAGCAATCAGTTTTTCACTTCAAGACAAACTCGAGTTTCAGATTGAAAAATCGAGTTTTGCATCATACAGAGACTTTACAATACTTTCAAATGAAGACAAAACTCGAGTCTTGACTTGAAAACTCAAGTTTTGGCCTTACAGAGAGTCTCCAACATTTTGAACAGATGCAAGCTCAATTTCGACTGAAAACTCCAAGATTTCACTTTGCCACAAGTTTTCTAAGTTTTCTCTAAGTTATGAAAAAACTCGAGTTTTGATTTCAAAACTCGATTTTTCACTTGGCAGAGAGTTTTACATGTTTTTATCAGTTTTGAAAACTCGAGTTTACACAGAAAACTCAAGTTTTGACTTGACTCAGATCCCTCAATGTTTCATTTTTAAATGAAAACTCTAGTTTTGTTTTGGAAAATCGAGTTTTGATCAAGCCAAGAGCTTTAAACATTTTCAACATTTTGGAAACTCAAGTTTTCTCTGAAAACTCGAGTTTAGCCTTGACTCAGTTTTATCAATGTTTTCATACTAAAAATGAAAACTCGAGTTTCACTTTGAAAACTCGAGTTTTGGGCAAACAGAGAGCTTTGAACTTTTTCAATGTTTTGAAAACTCAAGTTTTGATGTTTTGGACTAAAACACATACTTCTCATTAAAAGTCCAAAACTCGAGTTTGGTTTTGGAAACTTGAGTTTTGAGTTTGCTTCAAAAATGTCTTTCAATGCTCAAATCACGACTTTCCTCTCTGGATGGAGGAAACTCGAGTCTTATTATTAGAACTCAAGTTTTACTTAAGTGCATAGTTGAAAACTCGAGTTTTGGAGAACAAACTCGAGTTTCTGTCACAGAGTTTCAAAATCAAATCTAACGAATTTGTAAAAGCTTCTTGTTTGATCTTGATACTTCCCATTATCATTCTCCTATATTCCTAGCTATGTTTAATCACTTCGTTAGTGAGTTTCAGATGGATTAGAGAATGTTTATTGAAGATTTAAAGCAAAAGCAAAAAGTGACGCCAACACATTAAATGCAAAACCCAGAAAGTTGCATACTTTTGGGTAATCCTTCTGCACACACTTGCAAAGAATTAAAGAATGATTTCTACTTCCAGCAACTGCCATTCCAACGGATTAATTCATCAGAAATCAACTCTGAACTTCTGCCTAACTGGATTAAGTGGAGATTAGTGACAGAAGAAAACCAAAGCTTAACCAAAACCTTGTCTAATGAAGGCAACGGTTATATTGAAGAATCCAACGGTCATTTAATGCTCTCTTGGTATAAATAGAACTATTAGTTTCCAATGTGTTTTGATGATTAACAACAAATGTAAACATGTTTTGAAGTTTACAAAATCAGTTGAAAATTGTTTAGCAGTTGCATACTCAAGTATAGGAATGCTTACTCGAGTATAGGACTGTTAAATGATTGCTCAAGTGCGTTTTTACAAGTCAATACTGCAGTATAGGAAGCTATACTTAAGTATTGGACTTCCAGAGAGCAATCAGAGTTTTTGAAAATAGGTGCATACTCGAGTATAGGTATGCTTACTCGAGTATAGGCCATCCAGAGAGCAACCAAGTTTTTTCAAGGCAAGTCAATACTCCAGTATAGGAGGCTATACTCGAGTATTGGACTTCCAAAGAGCAAAAGTTTTTCAAATTTGATTGCATACTCGAGTATTGGACTTACAGAGAGCTCCAAAGATTTTATAACTGATGCATACTCAAGTAGGGTTTTGCATACTCGAGTAAAGAGCTCTTAAACTGATTTTCAACTTGGCACATGTTCTTGTATACTCAAGTATAGGTTTGTATACTCAAGTATTGACATGGAGTAACTTCACACTTTTTGAAGAATTGAGTAGCATACTCGAGTAAAGGTATCCATACTCGAGTATGGGACATACAGAGAGGTTACTGATTTGTCAAAGACTTACTTACTCAAGTATACAAATGCATACTCCAGTATAGAGGCATTTTGAACTTAAAATTTTTCACACAAACAGTGCCTTACTCGAGTAAGCCACTTACATACTCGAGTATAGGTCTTGGATTTCAAATACAAGTCACGATGGTTTGCCTCTGGAAGTTGCTTACTCCAGTAAACAAATGGATACTCCAGTAAAGACACTTTCACACAGTGCCATACTCGAGTAAAGAAGAACATACTCCAGTAAAATCTGATTTTTGAATTACACGAATTTGTAATACACTGTTGTTCGATCTTATTGTTACCATAATTCATTTGCTTATGTTCCTAGCTATGTTTAACAAGTTTGTTAAGTGCATTTCAGCTAGAACAGATGAAGATCATTGAAGATTAAAACAATAAAGCAAAAAGTGAACAGTGCATTTAATGCACTTTTGCAAATCCACCTACTTTCAGCTAATCCACCTGAGCAAGCCTGATGAACGTTAAAGAATGCTTACTACAACAAGTAAAGTCATCTCCAACGGGCAAATTCTCAGAGAGCCACATCAGATTCAATTAACTCTTGGATTAGCAAAAGTTTAGAGAGAGAAGATGACCAGAACATAAGTTAATCACCTACAACGGTTGGATTCATCAAGCAACGGTCATTTAATGTTCTCTCCCTATAAATAGAGTTCATTAACTCCTTCTCAAGCTGATACACCAACTTAGAGCGAAAATTTATTGAGTCATTTATTGTATCAAGCTTTCATCTGTATTGTATCATTTTGATACTTTGTGCTTTAGTGTTCATTCTATTTGCTCTGTGAGAGAGTCTTATCTTGTAAATCATTTATTGATTGTGATAACTACAAGTCAGGGGACTTGGTAGTTAGGGTGTATTGATTACAACTTGTAAGGGGGAGTATGTTCTAGTGAGAGAACAACTCTTAGTACAGAGTGTGTAATCAATATTTGATTATAGTGAATTGAAAATCCCAAGTGAGGCTTGGGGACTGGATGTAGGTCAGAGAAAGGACCGAACCAGTATAAATCGATTGTGCAAAGCTTCTTCTTCCCTACTCCTCTGTATTGCCTTGTTTTAGATTGTCTAAAACAGAGTTTATCTTTAAATTTTTAAAAGATACCCAATTCACCCCCCTCTTGGGTATCAAGCTCTAATCTATAAGAACTGCATTCAAGTCTTCTCAAACAACACAACTGCTGAAAACTAAATGCATTGAAGTCTGTTAGTTCTCTGAGTGTTTTGATGATTAACAACAATTGGAAACAATATTGAAAAGGTTTGACAAAGTTTAGAATAATTTAAACTTGTATTTTTCAATCTGTCAAAACCAAACTCGAGCCTGTTAGTGTTGAACTCGAGCCTGGATTTGACAGAGAACTCAAACTTGTTCAGTTGATTTCCAAACTCGAGACTGAACCTGAAGTTTAAAGTTAAACTTTTGAAAAAGTTCACATGAACTCGAGCCTACTAAGGTCAAACTCGAGTTCATTGTTTCCAGAGAGTTTTTGAACTTTGAAAAACATGTTAAACCTTACACTTGCTTTCTTCAAACCTCAGGTTTGAAAGAATCCAAAGAAAGTTTTAAGAGCATGAACTCGAGCCTGTCATGGCAAACTCGAGTTCATCTCTGGCGGGACAAATTGTTTGAAACTTAAAGATATTTTCAAAACTCTGCACTGTTCCATTGAAAGAAAAGCTTTTCGGTTTGAAAAGTTCACCAATGCTCAAACTCGAGCCTAACATATTTAAACTCGAGCCTAGTTTTGGCCGAGAGCAAAGAACTATTTTTAAGCTATTTAAACTCGAGCCTGAGACTTTCAAACTCGAGCCTAAAAGTTCCAGAGAGCAAAGAACTTTTGGATATGTTTTTAAACTCGAGAGTGTGTTTTGCAAACCTCAGGTTTGTGCTTTCAAGCTAAAACGAAGTCTGTTCAAAAGTGTCTCGAACTCGAGCCTGACATTAATGAACTCGAGTTCATTTCAACCCGAGAGCATTTTAGTTTTTCAATGATCTGCAAACCTCAGGTTTGTAAAGCAAACCTCAGGTTTACACTTTTTGAACTTGCACAGTTTTGAACACTAAAGCCTCGAACTCGAGCCTGTAAGAACTGAACTCGAGTTCGTGACGCAGGTTCATAATTTTTGAATTTGGGCATTTCAGAAATCAATGTTATTTGATCCTATCTTCTTCCAATATTATTCTCTGATTTTCCCTGCTATGTTTAACGTCTTTGTTAGTGGATTTCAGAGCATTAAAGAATGTTTGATGAGAGATTAGAAGATAAAGCATAAAGTGAATCAAAGCATTTATTGCAAAGCTCAAAAGTTACTCTATCTGCCCAAATCCTTCTGCGCATGCTTACAAAGTATTTAAGGATGTTAGCTGAAACAAGAAAACTCCTCTCCAACGGATTAATTCGCAGAAAGTCAGCCCTGATGTCTTGACCAACTAGATTAAGGGAAAACAAGAGAGAGAAGACCCCAAAAACCACTTCAGAACACTTGGGCAACTTCTCCAACGGTCTGATTCAAGCTACAACGGTCATTTAATGTTCTCTAGCTATAAATAGAGTTCATTAACATCTTCACAAGTAGACACAACTACTCTGAGCGAATTTCTACTAAACTCATTTATTGTGTATCAGCTTTCATCTGTAATAGTATCAATTTGATACTTTGTACTTCAGTGTTTATTCTATCTACTCTTTGAGAGAGTTATCATCTTGTAAATCATCTACTGATTGTGATAACTACAAGTCAGGGGACTTGGTAGTTAGGGTGTATTGATTACAACTTGTAAGGGGGAGTGTGTTCTAGTGAGAGAACAACCCTTAGTACAGAGTGTGTAATCAATATTTGATTATAGTGGATTGAAAATCCCAGGTGAGGCTTGGGGACTGGATGTAGGTCGGAGAAAGGACCGAACCAGTATAAATCGTTGTGTGCAAAGCTTTTCTCTCTATCTCCTCTGTTCTGCCCTGTTCTGAAAGTGTAAAAACAGAACAAGTTGTCGAAAATTTTCATTATACCCAATTCACCCCCCCTCTTGGGTATAAAAGCTCCTCTTTCATTTGGTATCAGAGCAAGGTCTTCTCAGAAGAGTTTAACCACTCGAGAAGGATCACCATGGAAGGAATTCTTCCAGATGGAGCTTCAATCAACAGACCTCCAGGTTTCGACGGCGAACACTACTCTTTCTGGAAAGCAAAATTTCGTGTGTTCGTGATGGCAACAGAATATGGTTTATGGAGGGTCTTTGAGACTGGAGACTATGTTCCAGTCAAGGTAGAAGGAGGCATCACTGTTCCCAAGACAGAAGCTGAGTTCAATGATGACGATAAGAAGAACATCACTCTCAATAGCAAGGCTATCCTGATGCTTCAGAGTGCTCTTAGTCAAAAGGAGTACTTTCGTATCTGTAATTTGTCAACGGCTAAGGAGATGTGGAAGGCTCTGGAAATAGCTTATGAAGGAACCTCTGGAATCAAGGAGAACCGAGTCAACATTCTAACCACTGAGTATGACCTTTTGCGAATGAAGCAAGGTGAGAGTATTGGAGAGTTTCAGTTGAGATATACTCATCTGACCAATCAGCTAGCTGCCTTAGGAAAGCTTTTCGATCAAGGAGCTCAAGTAAGGAAAATCCTCAATATTCTAACAAAGGATTGGGAAGCTAAGGTCACCGCCATTGAAGAAGCTCGTGGAGAGTCAATGACCTCAGTTGCCGCATTGTTTGGCAGTCTATCTGAGTACGAGAGCAAATTGAAGTTCAAGAAGGAATTAGAAGATGTCAATGGTGGCAACAATCGCAATAAGGGAGTGGCTCTGAATGTAGAAAAAGATGAGGAAGATGAAGATGAGGATGAAGAAATTGGCATGATGGTCCGGAGATTCAAAAAGTTTTACAAAAGAGATCAAGGCTTCAAGAAATTCCAGAAGGGAAATTCAAGCTATGAATCAAAGAAGCCGGTTGTCTGCTACGAATGCGAAAAACCCGGACACATCAAGGCGGAATGTCCTCAGCTGAAAAATCAAGAGAAAGAAAAGAAGAAGTTCAAGAAATTCAAAAAGAAGGCATATGTGTCAGCAATATGGGGAGATAGCTCATCGGATGAGGATGAAGCTGAAGAAGACGAAAGCGAAAAAGCCAACATATGCCTAGTCGCTGAGGAAGAAGAGCAACACAATGAAAGAAATGAGGTATATGAATCTCTTCCTTCCTATGATGAATTGTTTGCTGAATACAATGTTGTTCAAAAGGAGTTTGAAAAACTTGCAGACAAGTATATGTCTTTGAAAAGGAAAAATTCTTTTCTTGAACTGCAAATTGAAAACCTCTCTTCTCCTCAATCTCTGATTTGTGATGAATGCTCTATCCTAGAGAAAAAGAATTCACAACTTACAAAAGCACTTAAGAAATTTACTAAGGGAAGTGAAATGCTCAATGTGATTTTGAAACAACGTTTTACAAACGATAGATCGGGCATTGGTTATAGACCAGACTTTGATAAGAAGAAAGGAAAGAAAAAGAATGGACAAAAATCCTATATGAATTATTTCACTAAATCTGTTCATTCCTCAAACCCTTTTGCACATTGTACATATTGCAATAGGAAGGGTCATTCTACTTCATCTTGTTTTCATCGAAAAGAAGGAAAAGCTAAACCTGTAGGAAATTATGTCTGGGTACCAAAAGGAACATATGTTCCCAAGGTACATGCTAACCCCAAAGGACCCAAGAAAAGATGGGTACCTAAAACTTGATCTCTTGTGATCTGCAGGTATGTCTTAGAGCATCAAGGCCGAACAAGTGGTACATCGATAGTGGATGCTCAAGACACATGACTGGAGACAAATCAAAGTTTTTATCAATAAAGCCAAAAGATGGAGGTAGAGTCACATTTGGAGGTGATCAATCCGGGAAAATCGCTGGCATTGGTGAGATAGGCAACAATGAAGGCCCACTCATCAAAGACGTCTACCTTGTAGAAGGATTGTGTCACAATCTCCTAAGTGTGAGCCAAAGCACCGATAAGGGTAATTTGGTAATATTTGACTCTGATGAATGCTTTATTGTTAAAAAGGATTTGATCTCTATGAATGATTTGAAAAACAAAGCCTTATTTAGAGCACCTAGAGATGGAAACTGTTATACTTTGAACCTCTCTAGCAATGGTTCTGTTTCTGAAAATTGCTTTGTCAGTAACTTGAATGAGAGTTGGCTATGGCATAAGAGATTAGCTCATGTCAATATGTATCAACTTGACAAGTTATTGAAAAAGGATTTGGTTATTGGCATTCCCAAATTGAATTTCAAAAATGATATGATTTGTGATGCTTGTCAAAAGGGAAAACAGACCAAATCTTCTTTTCAAGCCAAAAATGAGATTTCAACAAATAGACCTCTACAACTTCTTCACATGGATCTAGTTGGACCAGCTAGAGTCAAAAGTCTTGGTGGAAACTTATATACTTTGGTCATTGTTGATGATTACTCTAGATTTACTTGGACTATATTTTTATCATCAAAAGATGAAACATATGATCAGTTTGTTGTTTTTGCCAAGAAGGTCCAGAACGAGAAAGGTCTTTCAATTTCAGGTATAAGGACCGATCATGGTGGAGAATTTGAAAACAATGCCTTTGCTGAGTTTTGTGATAGTATGGGGATCAACCATAATTTCTCGGCACCAAGAACACCACAACAGAATGGTGTTGTGGAGAGAAAGAATCGAGTACTCACGGAAATGGCCCGGGCAATGCTGAACGAATATAACACTTCACAAGTGTTTTGGGCGGATGCCATGAGTACGGCCTGTTACATCTCCAACAGAGCCTATGTGAGAAAGAAGCTGAACAAGACCCCGTACGAACTCTACAAAGACCGAAAGCCAAACCTCAGTCACCTACATGTCTTCGGATGTAAGTGCTATGTGCACAATAACGGTAAAGACAATCTTGGTAAATTCGATCCTAAAGCTGATTTAGCTATCTTTATTGGTTATTCTAATAGGAGTAAAGCATATAGAGTCTTTAATACTAGAACTAAGATTGTTGAAGAATCTATACATGTTGTATTTTGTGAATCTGAATCTGATAAATCCTTGGATGATGAAGAGGAGACTATTTTCAAAAACAAATTCTTTTCGAAAAATGCTCCTACTCCTTCTGAAAACTCTGAAAATGTTTTTGAGGCTGATCCTGAAAACAATTTAGAAAATCCTGACCAGTCTCAACCTAGAGCTTGGAGATTTATAAGGAATCATCCTTTAGACCAAGTCATATGTGATGTGAATCAAGGAGTTAGGACCAGAAATAGTACTCTGAATGAAGTTACATTTTCTGCATTTATTTCACATATAGAGCCCTCTAAGATAGAAGAAGCTCTTTCAGACAATGATTGGGTGATTGCTATGCAAGAGGAGCTACATCAATTTGATAGAAATCAAGTTTGGGACTTGGTACCTAGACCCAAAGACCATCCGGTAATTGGGACAAAATGGGTATTCAAGAACAAACGTGATGAGTCAGCCATCATTGTGCGTAACAAGGCTAGATTAGTGGCCAAAGGTTACAATCAAGAAGAAGGAATAGACTATGAAGAGACTTATGCTCCAGTAGCTAGATTGGAAGCAATAAGAGTTCTTCTAGCATTTGCATGCACAAAAGGTTTTAAACTCTATCAAATGGATGTCAAAAGTGCTTTTCTAAATGGTTTCATTCAAGAGGAGGTGTATGTTGAACAACCTCCAGGTTTTGAAAATGATCAATTTCCAGATCATGTTTTTAGACTTAAGAAAGCCTTGTATGGTCTTAAGCAAGCTCCTAGAGCTTGGTATGAAAGATTGAGTCAATTCTTACTCAATCAAGGATTTATCAGAGGCAAAGCTGATACAACACTTTTCATAAAGAAAAACAAATTGAATGAAATTTTAATTGTTCAAATTTATGTTGATGACATCATATTCGGTGCTACTAATGACTCCTTGTGTGAGGAATTTTCCAAGACTATGCAGGGTGAATTTGAAATGTCAATGATGGGTGAGCTCAACTACTTCCTTGGACTGCAAATCAAGCAACGAAAAAATGGGATATTCATATCCCAAACCAAGTATCTAAATGATTTGCTGAAGAAGTTTGGGATGGACAAGTGCAATGGAGCTGACACACCAATGAGCACAACCACTTCCTTGGATGTTGATGAAGAGGGCAAGGATTTCAACATCACCAAGTATAGAGGAATGATTGGATCATTGCTCTATCTAACCGCAAGCCGCCCAGACATCCAATTCAGTGTAGGGATGTGTGCACGATTCCAATCCGCTCCTAAAGAGTCTCACGCTGATCATGTAAAGAGGATATTCAGATATCTCTCAGATACAAAAACTCTTGGTCTATGGTTTCCCAAAGGTCAGCCGGAGCACTTGGTAGCATATTCAGATTCAGATCATGCTGGCTACAAGACGGATAGAAAGAGCACAAGTGGCCAATGCGAGTTCTTTGGCAACTCACTTGTGTCTTGGTTCAGCAAGAAACAAACAACTGTGGCCGTGTCATCAACCGAAGCTGAATATGTGGCCGCCTCAAGTTGCTGTGCACAAGTGCTGTGGTTGAAACAACAACTTGCTGATTTAGGAGTATACTTGAAGGAGATCCCGATATTGTGCGATAATACAAGCACCATAAGCTTGGCCAAAAATCCCGTGCAACATACAAGAACCAAGCATATTGACGTGAGGCACCACTTCATTCGGGACCATGTCCAGAAGCGAGATGTGAAAGTAATGTTCATTCCAACTCATCTTCAACTTGCTGACATCTTCACCAAGCCTCTAGCCAAGGAACAATTCACTTTCATAAGGAGAGAATTGGGAATGGTAAATCCCAATGAATTGTAAGAAATCCTCTCTTAAATCTAATGTTAGATATGTTTTTGATGATTAACCAATACTAACTTAAGCATCGGAGTTTCTAGATAGGTTCTGTGCAGGATGTTTTTGTCTAAAACTTGCTGAAATTGGGGACAAACTCGAGCCTACACTTGGTGAACTCGAGCACAAAAGAGACAGAGAAGAAATGAGACTTTAAGGCTGGACAAACTGGAGCCTAAGAAAGGTGAACTCGAGCTCGAGAGAGGCAAACAGGAGTTGAAAGGCAAATGGTGAACGAACTCGAGTTCATTAGTGAATGAACCTCAGGTTCATTTCTGACTGAGAGCATCGATGGAACTCAGACAAGGTGAACTCGAGCCCATCAATAACGAACTCGAGTTCGAAAATCACAGAGAGCAATCCTGCTGAGAAATCATTCTGAACTCGAGCCCATAAGTGAGAACCTCAGGTTCACGAGGAAGTTCAAGAGTTCACAATACACTCTTGAAGTCCAGGTAAGTGGATTTTTATGACGAACTCGAGCCCACAAGTTGTGAACTCGAGTTCATCGTGTGCCCTATATATACTACAGTTGTGAACTTTCCACTTCACTGCACTCGAACCTCCGGTTTGCCCTAATTCCTCTCATCTTCTTCATCTTCTTCATTCTCTGATCTCTGCGAAAATGACTTCCAAATCCTCAAACCCCAAAGAACCTAACCCTAATCCCTCTCAAACTTCCTCTCAAGCTCAATCTGAGCGTCCTGTTCGAACAAAGTCTCGGTCCACTCGTTTACGGTATGGCATCGACAAAGAAATCAGAGGAGTTCTGAGTGGCAACCCAGCGGTTCCTCCCTCTAGACCAAAGGGAGTAGTGATTGGAGAAGAACGAACAAAGAAGAGGCATGACCCTGAACTGGAAGTACAAGGAAGAGGAAAAGCTCCTCAACCTTCGGTCCCTTTGAGAGAGAAGCAGCCTTTCAAAAAGAAAAAGACTGCTGGCATTCATTCGGTTCCTACCCCCGGTCAAGGCAGTGGCCAACCTCAACCTCCACCTCAATCTCAGGACCAAGGTGGTCCTCAGGTATCTCAGCCCTTGCCTGCTATTTTGGACATTTACAATCATAAGAGGTGTCCCCCTGGTTTCAATGATGTAAGTTCCGGCTGAACCCAAGAGGGGGGTGAATTGGGTGAAGTATAAAAAAAAACTTTAGTTAACTTGAAATTCTTTTCGTAACTCCAAGAAATCAGTTTAGAAAGCAATAACCATACATTTATATATGTAAACACATTCAAACATATATGCTAGAAATGTAAGAGATAAGGGAAGAGAATGTGCAAACAGATTTATACTGGTTCGGCCCTCCTTGACCTACGTCCAGTCCCCAGGCACCTCCTGAGATTTCAATCCACTATTTCCCTCAAGCTTTAATCGGGTACTTGAGAACCGCTACAATCCCACAAGTTTAGCCGGGCACTTGTGCAACCTTTTACAAATCTCTTACAGAGATACTCCCCCTTACACACCGTAAGGATACACCGCTTGATCACACACTCTGTACTCGAAGTAATCCTCTCACTAGGATTCACTCCCCCTTACAAGTTGTAATCAACACAATGTATAACCCACTCAAGATTACCCAATCTTGAGTTTCTCTCAGAAAGATAATGTGTTTACAATAAATTTCCTCTCAAAGGAATGGATAGATAATCACTGAAGTACAATCACAATTCATTTCACTCTCAAAGCTATCTAGACAAGTAAAACAGAGTGAAAAGGATGTAGAAGCAGAGAATCAGCATTTTGGCATTGTAGACTTGTATCTCCATGTTTTTCTGCTTGAGTCCATGTCTTTTATAGGTAGAGAGAGGTATGTGACCGTTTATGACCGTTGTAGGATGAAATATAGCCGTTAGAAACTAGCCGTTGGAGCTTTTGCACAGTTTTTGATGTTCTGACATCACTTTTGCTTTTGTCTTAAACCTTCAATAAACTTTCCTTGATCTGTCTGAAACTCACCAAGAAAATGGTTAAACATGTCTAGGAACACTAGAGATTAATCATGGGAAGTATTAAGATCAAACAAGAAGGCATTGCAAATTCGTTAGATTTGAAATTCTGAATCAGCGTCGCGAACTCGAGTTCAGTTCTTGCAGGCTCGAGTTCGAGGCTTCATTGTTCAAAAATAAGTAAGTTCAAAAAGTATGAACCTGAGGTTTGTTTTCTAAACCTGAGGTTCTCAAGTGTTTGAAAAGCCAAATTGCTCTCGGGATAAAATGAACCTGAGGTTCACAATCTAAACCTGAGGTTCGCAACTCATTGAAAAGTTACATTGCTCTCTGTCTGAGATGAACTCGAATTCGTTCACTTATAGGCTCGAGTTTGGCTTTTCCCAAATGCTCATTTCTTCTATGGAACTCTCGAGCTCGAGTTTGTGACTGATGAACTCGAGTTTGTAAGTTAATTTGTGACTTGGTTGATTCTGACTTGGCCTGGTTCGAGTTTGCAACTTCGTCAACTTTCAAAGATCATATCTCCCTGGTCTAAACTCCGTTTTGGTCCGTTCAAAGCTTGATTAAAAGCCCTTTGAGTCTATTTTCATATGCCACTGATTTCAGCTCAATCGGATTTGTCGTTTATGAGATATACTCAAAATACTGAAGCTTGGTCTGGTCTGTGACGTTGATTCTTGTTCCAACTTGTAAAATTCATAAATAATTTATGTAAACTCCTTTGGGCATGAAATTTTGTCACCAATACGTGTTGGGAGTCTAGTTTCCAATGCTTTTGGTTTCGTCTCAATCTGATCTCTGGTTTGGGAGATATCGTCGAATTACCAGACCTCGCCCGAGTTGAACGTGAAACAGAGTGGAGCTGAAGTGCTGATGACCACTGTGAACTCGAGTTTGCACTTACAGGCTCGAGTTTGCCTAGTCCAGAGACACCAGAAATGCTGAAGACACTTATAGGCTCGAGTTTGCACTTGTAGGCTCGAGTTTGCTTAGTCCAGAGACACCAGAAATGCTGAAGACACTTATAGGCTCGAGTTTGTGATTCTAAACTCGAGTTTGAGGTCCTAAACTCGAGTTTGGGGTCCTGAACTCGAGTTTGCTCATCCAGAAGCTAATTTTTGTGGACTTTAACTCTGAATTGAGTTATTCCAACTTCCATATGATCTTGGAGGCTTCTAGCTTCAGCATAAGAACTTGAATACTTATATTCTCATCCCATTCATCAAGTTCTTCCTTCTTTCATCTCCCAAATTGATCATTCTTCTTCATAACTCAACTCTTTCTTCTCTTTTCTTCTCTTCTCTTGATTTAACTTCACATCTTCTTCGATTCAATTTCTTTTTCTAATTCAATACTTCTTTATTGATCTTCTTGTTCATCGTTCTCCATTATTCAACTTGAATTCATCATTCTCTACTAGTTCTACCTTCTTCAATATTTCCTCTTCTTTTCGACTATTCCCAAAATCCTTTGATAACTTCTTGCTTCCTTGACATTCTGATATTCCCATTATATTGTGTGCAAGAACTTCTTTCTTCAATCTACTTTCTTGATTAATCTCTATAATTCAACTTGGGTTAATCTACATTAAATACAACAATTAGTCAATGTCGGAGATAACTATATTACTCAATCTTTTTGCTTATAACAATGGCAATGACATCTATATAAGACATCATCAAAACTAATCATAACCAACAAATGAGAATCCCTGTAGGATGACTCCTGAGGAGGGAACTCTGTTTAGAAAGAAGTTTGACGATAAAAGGAAATTTTGCCCAATTGTCTCTGTCGACATGGCAAAATTAAAAGAAGAGTGTAGCCTGGACTTGAGCCCTTGGTTGAAGCCTTTTGAATCTCTCATCTCCATCAAAAACCCCTACAGTCCTAAACTTGTGAAAGTCTTTTACTTTCACATGCAGTCTGACAATGTCCTAAATTCAGAAGGAGATTTAGTGGAAGAGAGAATTGTGACCAAAGTAAGGGGCCAGAAAATCACCATCACCCCAGCTTACCTCAATTCCCTTCTTCAAATTGCCAATCCACCTAGACCTGAGACTCATCGATATAGCCAACAAACCACATTTAGTTTGCTCAGACCAGATGTGCCTATTCCTGAGGGATTGGAAATCCTCAACTTCACACCTGCCTCTATGCCTCCAAGAAACCGGGCAATTTGGTACATTTACACAAGAAACTTACTGCAGAAAGGAGGCAATTTCACCCATTTTGCCAAGAAGGACTTCAACATATTTGCTTCTATCTTGGACAAGCAGCCTCAGAACGTGGGGAATTGGATTTTTCAGGAGATGGCCAAGTTCGCTTTTCACTCTAGACTGACCTCTCAGATACCCTTCCCAAGCTTGGTCTCAGTCATCCTTCACCACGAGAAGATTTGGTACCTGGCTGAGAATGATCCTCCACAATATCCAATTGAGTTTGGGCAACACATCATGAATCTCATGAGAGTGGATGAGCCCCAAGGATCTGACCAATCTAGAGCTCCTAAGAGATCCCGGCAAGCAAGATCAAGAGCTACACAGTCCAGAGCCGAGGAAGCTCAAAGTGCTCCTCCTCCCTCTGATTTGGATGCTAGAGTTCAAGAGATTGTGGATAAAGCAGTCTCTAACTTGATTGAGGGGATTGAAGTAGCAGTAGGGAAGCTGGTTGCTGAGGTGAACAAGGGCCACAGTGATTTGGTGGACATTCAAGAAGGGTTCAGAGTAGAACAAGAGGCTCTAAAGAACCAGATCAGTGATCAAGCCTCCACTATCTCAACTATGTTGGTTACGATGATGAGTTTGAGCGACAAGATGGACAAAATATTGAAGACTCAGTCCTCGGATGCTTCTACTTCTGTGCCTGCACCTTCAGACTCTACACCTGTCCCTAAACCTCACCTTGATCCTATGTCCACACCCTTTGTCACTAATCCTATCACTACACCTCCCATTGAACCTCCAGTTTCTGACCCTCTGCCAGTAGCCCAACCTTCTTCTTCCCCACCTTTTGCTGATGACAAAGGGGGAGAGAGTGTTGAGTGATTTTGTTGGGAAGTGTTCATGCTGTTTGGATTTTGTGTTCTGATTTTGTGTTCTCAGTTTGTATTATATTGTTCAAAACTGAGCTATATCAAATATGAAATTTCAGTTGCATATGATTGGTTTGTGTTTCTGCTGTATTTTTGACTTAGACTCTGATAACGTACTACACTCTCTCATAATCTGCTTAATTTTTTTCTCAAAAATTGGACTTCAAAAGAGTTTTTCAAATTTCAAAATCAAATTGTTTACAAAGTGTTGTCATCATCAAAAAGGGGGAGAATGTTAGTTCTCTGAGTGTTTTGATGATTAACAACAATTGGAAACAATATTGAAAAGGTTTGACAAAGTTTAGAATAATTTAAACTTGTATTTTTCAATCTGTCAAAACCAAACTCGAGCCTGTTAGTGTTGAACTCGAGCCTGGATTTGACAGAGAACTCAAACTTGTTCAGTTGATTTCCAAACTCGAGACTGAACCTGAAGTTTAAAGTTAAACTTTTGAAAAAGTTCACATGAACTCGAGCCTACTAAGGTCAAACTCGAGTTCATTGTTTCCAGAGAGTTTTTGAACTTTGAAAAACATGTTAAACCTTACACTTGCTTTCTTCAAACCTCAGGTTTGAAAGAATCCAAAGAAAGTTTTAAGAGCATGAACTCGAGCCTGTCATGGCAAACTCGAGTTCATCTCTGGCGGGACAAATTGTTTGAAACTTAAAGATATTTTCAAAACTCTGCACTGTTCCATTGAAAGAAAAGCTTTTCGGTTTGAAAAGTTCACCAATGCTCAAACTCGAGCCTAACATATTTAAACTCGAGCCTAGTTTTGGCCGAGAGCAAAGAACTGTTTTTAAGCTATTTAAACTCGAGCCTGAGACTTTCAAACTCGAGCCTAAAAGTTCCAGAGAGCAAAGAACTTTTGGATATGTTTTTAAACTCGAGAGTGTGTTTTGCAAACCTCAGGTTTGTGCTTTCAAGCTAAAACGAAGTCTGTTCAAAAGTGTCTCGAACTCGAGCCTGACATTAATGAACTCGAGTTCATTTCAACCCGAGAGCATTTTAGTTTTTCAATGATCTGCAAACCTCAGGTTTGTAAAGCAAACCTCAGGTTTACACTTTTTGAACTTGCACAGTTTTGAATACTAAAGCCTCGAACTCGAGCCTGTAAGAACTGAACTCGAGTTCGTGACGCAGGTTCATAATTTTTGAATTTGGGCATTTCAGAAATCAATGTTATTTGATCCTATCTTCTTCCAATATTATTCTCTGATTTTCCCTGCTATGTTTAACGTCTTTGTTAGTGGATTTCAGAGCATTAAAGAATGTTTGATGAGAGATTAGAAGATAAAGCATAAAGTGAATCAGAGCATTTATTGCAAAGCTCAAAAGTTACTCTATCTGCCCAAATCCTTCTGCGCACGCTTACAAAGTATTTAAGGATGTTAGCTGAAACAAGAAAACTCCTCTCCAACGGATTAATTCGCAGAAAGTCAGCCCTGATGTCTTGACCAACTAGATTAAGGGAAAACAAGAGAGAGAAGACCCCAAAAACCACTTCAGAACACTTGGGCAACTTCTCCAACGGTCTGATTCAAGCTACAACGGTCATTTAATGTTCTCTAGCTATAAATAGAGTTCATTAACATCTTCACAAGTAGACACAACTACTCTGAGCGAATTTCTACTAAACTCATTTATTGTGTATCAGCTTTCATCTGTAATAGTATCAATTTGATACTTTGTACTTCAGTGTTTATTCTATCTACTCTTTGAGAGAGTTATCATCTTGTAAATCATCTACTGATTGTGATAACTACAAGTCAGGGGACTTGGTAGTTAGGGTGTATTGATTACAACTTGTAAGGGGGAGTGTGTTCTAGTGAGAGAACAACTCTTAGTACAGAGTGTGTAATCAATATTTGATTATAGTGGATTGAAAATCCCAGGTGAGGCTTGGGGACTGGATGTAGGTCGAAGAAAGGACCGAACCAGTATAAATCGTTGTGTGCAAAGCTTTTCTCTCTATCTCCTCTGTTCTGCCCTGTTCTGAAAGTGTAAAAACAGAACAAGTTGTCGAAAATTTTCATTATATCCAATTCACCCCCCCTCTTGGGTATAAAAGCTCCTCTTTCAAAGTCTTGCATTTATTCCTTCAGTTTTCAACTATATTGTATCTTTTGATACATTATGCTTCAGTATTCATTATTATCCATTCTTAGAGAGAGTTTATCTTTGAAAATTATTTATTATAAAGAATCACAAATCAGGGGACTTGGTGATTGGGTGCATTGATTACAACTTGTAAAGGGGAGTGAATTCTTGTGAGAGAATTACTCTTGAGTGCAAAGTGTGTAATCAGTTGCTATAATGGAAATCCCAGAGTGTCTGAGGACTGAACATACGTCAAGTGGTTGGACCAAACCAGTATAAATCAATGTGTCTAGTTGCTCTTCTCCTTACTCTGTTCATCTTTGTTTTGTTGTTTAAATTCAGAGCCATCTTCGAAAATTTTTAATATACCCAATTTACCCCCTCTTGGGTATTTAGCTCCACTTTCAAATTTTAAGGTGAACAACGTCCCATTTATAAAATTCAGCGAAATACTAATGAGAGTAAATTTAAACAACTTTAACCTTGAATAATAATCATAAACAAGAGTGAAGCTATTTAATATATCGTGAATCAAATAAAATCCAAATATTTAGTAAAACCTTTGACTTAACATAATCATTTTAAAACATAATCCTCAAACCTCATCTTTCTTTAGGACCTCAACAGAACGGAGTAACAAGCATGGACACACAGTCCACGAGGGAAAATAACCAAGCGCGGCACAGAGGCTACGAAACAAGCGTGGACACACAGTCCACGAGGGTAAGTAACAAAGCACGGCACTACGGCACAGAGGCCATGAAACAAGCGCAGTATGAGGCTACTGTTAGTTCTGATTAGTTTTGATGATGTCTTGTATTGATATCATTATCTAGAGCAAAAAGTTTGTATACTACATTTATCTTATACTTTGACTAATTCTTATATTTAATGTAGATACAAATGGAGTATGAAGAAAGAAGAACTTGTTAAATATCATAAGAATATTAATATTCAAGTCTCCATGATCAAACAGAAGTTGGAACAGCTCAATTCGGAGTTAAAACAAGCAAGTTCAAGCTTCCAAATGAATACTTGTTTGTTGGAGGGCATTTATGTAATTTCAGCACCTTGAATTTGAAGAAAGAAGAATCTATTGATTATCATGAAAATATCAATATTCAAGTCTCTGTGATCAAATAGAAGTTGGAACGGGTCAATTTGGAGTTAAAATGAGCAAGTTCAAGCTTCCAGAAGAATACTAGTTTGTTTTGGGCCATTTGTGCAATTTTAGCATTTTCTCTCACCTAAACAGTACCTTGCTCGAGCAACAAGAGAGTCATACTCGAGCAAGGCATACTTTCAGCCAAAATCCGACCTTGCTCAAGCAAAAACGAGAGGCACGCTCAAGCAAAGTGTTCTTCAGCTTCCTCTGTTCAGCTCTGTTTCTGGCGACCTTCAGTAATTCGACAATATCTCCCAAACCGAGAATCGGATTGACACGAAACCAGTGGTAAATGAAACTAGATATCCAAAACGTACTGCTGACAAAAATTCATGGCCAAATGAGTTCATATGAATTATCTATGAATTTTACAAGTTGGAACAAGTATCACCGTCACTGTCCAGACCAACCTTCGGTATTTTGAGGATATCTTACAAATGACAAATCCGATTGAGCTGAAATCAGTGGCATTGGAAACTAGACTCAAATACCTTTCCAGAAACATCAATAACACAGAAAAAGAAGATCAATTGAAGAAGTTGTGATGATTTGAAGTTGACAGTCTGTTCTGAATAGATCAAAAACGCTGCATAAGATCAACCTCCATTGATCTGATGTTAATGGACGAACTACAACTAGCTTGGAGTTTATTCTTATTGAAATGGAAGGATTATTTGAAGATATTTTTGAAATGGAATGATTTCCTAAATTTGGATCTTCCCCGAGCACGTTCTTAAGGCTTGCTCGAGCAGAAGAATTTGTCTACTCGAGCAACATCGGGAAAATGGACTTCAGAGACAGCATACTCGAGCATGAAGGAAAACGTGCTTGAGCAGACTTGGAAGGCTACTCGAGCAACTCCGAAGAAGCAACCTACTCGAGCAAGCCAAGGACCTTACTCGAGCAAGTCGGGAAGCAAGTAACTTTGCGTTGAGAAAATGCTTGCCCGAGCATAAGTTTCGTCATGCTCGAGCAGCTTACTCGAGCAGACCAAAACTCATACTCGAGCAACGGCGTAGCTTTTGCTTTCATCAGACTCAGAAGGTGCTTGCCCGAGCATGAGAATAATCATGCTCGAGCAACCTACTCGAGCAAGCTTAAATCTCTGCTCGAGTATAGGGATTCCTTCTGCGTTATCCAGAGTGTAAAAGTTTTATCTGCGTTATCTAGAGAGTAAAAGTTTTAAATCTCAAGATTTTCAAAGTTCTTAAAGTTTTATCTGACACCCAATTTACCCCCCTCTTGGGTGATAACCAGGTTTTTCATTTGGTATCAGAGCGGGGCTCTTGTCTAAAGGACTTAATCGTCTCAAGAGTTACAATGGCTAATTTGGGGTGCTGCTTGCTTTCGGAAGGTTTCGATTACACCATTCCACCATTTTTTAAAGATATTATTTTTGGTTTTGGAAAGCTAAAATCACTAGTTTTATCAAAGTAACTGATTTTGATATGTGGAATGTTTTTATAAATGTCTTTGATTTCAAACCGAGAAGGGATTGGACAGAAAAAGAAAAGAAAATGTTTTAACTGAACATTAGAGCAATGAAAATTTTGTATAGTGCTTTAACCGATAACGATTTTGTGAAAATCAAATGTTGCTCTAGTGCTAAAGATATCTGGGATACTCTTAATTTTATATATGCTTCTAACAATGGTGTTGAAGTTGGAAATGTTGACAGTTCATCTGAGATTATTGTTAGTTCTCAAATGTGTTTTGATGATGATTGAACATTTGGAAAGCCTTGAAAACCAATTGGATAAGTTTCACTTTGCAAAATATCAGTTTTCCCCACTGACAGAGGAAAACTTGAGTTTTGGGATCCAAAACTCGAGTTTTGGTCTATAGCAGAAGGCACAACTGCCAGTGTTTAACATCACCACAGGTTTTGAACTATATGGGTTTTGTGAATAGTTCAAAACTCGAGTTTTGGCTTGGCAAAGAGTTCTCCAAATTTCTAAGTTTTTCAAAGTATCAAAACTCCAGTTTTGTCACTGAACACTGCAAGTTTTGAACCTTTCTTATTTTGGAAGAAAGTTCAAAACTCGAGTTTTGGGAACCAAAACTCGAGTTTTGGAGACACAGAGAGCATGTGAGTTTTCTCCAGTTCAACACCACCAGTTTTGTTCTCATTACCGCCAGTTTTCAACTGAACATGTATTTTCCAAGTTTTCACAAAATGTGAAAACTCGAGTTTTGCCAAGGCAGAGAGCCTTTAATTTTTACCCAGTTGAAAACCGCTAGTTATGAATCAAAACTCCAGTTTTCATCTTTTGAACTTTATATCAAAAGCTCAAAACTCGAGTTTTGAGAAGCAAAACTCGAGTTTTGACAGACCCGAGAGCATTCAAGTTTTTTTCCAGATGAAAACTGCCAGTTTTACTTACAACACCTCCAGTTTTGATGTTTTGAACTTAAATCATGTTTTACCATGAAAAGCTCAAAACTCGAGTTTTGGATGTCAAAACTCGAGTTTTGGGCAACCCGAGAGGATTAATGTTTTTAAATCATCAACACTGCCAGTGTTGCTTTGAACACCGCCAGTTATGAACTTTGCACAGTTCATAACTCGAGTTTTGACGATCAAAACTCGAGTTTTGGCCCTTTTGACAGAAAACGCTGTTTTGGTAAAACTTGCCAAATCTGACTTGATCTTCATTATTTGAGATACCCATTGATTGTTTACGTTACATAAACTATTTATGTCTATATCTGAGCTGTTCTAATGTGTTTATTCCTGAGATTACAGAAGATTCTTGAATTTGGATGAAATTCAAATAAAGAGCCACTTTAGGAAACTTGCTGAAATCATGGAGAAACGTTATACAGAATCACTAGCCGTTGTACAAAATCATCTAGCCGTTATACAAGATCATTTGTCCGTTATGAAACATCTTCAACGGTGAATTCATTAAAAGGAAACAAGAATCAAGCATTCAGATCAGCAACAGCTATATTTCAAATAGGGAGCAATTTCAGCAGCTTAATCCATGTTATAACTCCAGTAACACTATAATTTTGAATTGGAAGAAGGCCAAACGGATCTATAACGTTCACAAGCCTCAAACCAGTATAAATAGCTGAAGAATTCAACCTGGAAAGACACAGAACTGAATTACAACCATTCTACTCGAAAAAGAGCTGTTTCTACCTTTTGATTGTAACTTAGACACATTGTGCCTCAGTGATCATTGTAATCCACTCTTCAAAGAGAATTATTTCTTTGCAATTTCTTTTCTGTAAAAGATCTCAAAGTAGTGGGACTTTGAGATTGGGTTATTCGATTACAACTTGTAAGGGGGAGCGAGTTCAAGGTTGTGAATCGTCCTTCGTTTGCAGAAGTCTGTAATCGTCAAGAGAGTTAGTGAAAATCCCAAAGTGACTGGAGACTGGACGTAAGTCATTAGATTGGACCGAACCAGGATAATTTCCCTGCTCTTCTTCCCTTCATACTCTTTTCAATTTTGTTTCATCAAGTTTTTTTAAAAAAACAGAGCATACTCAAAAGAATTTTAAAAATCCCCAATTCACCCCCCTCTTGGTGATTTAGCTGCACTTTCATTTGGTATCAGAGCCTGGTCTTCTCAGAAGAGCTTAACATATCGAGAAAAATCACGATGGAAGGCATTTTGCCCGATGGAGCCTCTATCAATCGTCCACCAGGTTTTAATGGTGAGCATTATTCTTTCTGGAAGGCTAAATTCAAAGTTTTTGTTTTGGCTACAGAATATGGCTTGTGGAAAGTATTTGAAAAAGGAGACTATGCTCCAACAATTGAGAGGGAAGGAATCAGAATTCCAAAACCTGAAGAAAACTATGATGAGAATGATAGAAGAAACATCACTCTCAATAGCAAAGCCATACTCATGCTACAAAGTACCTTAAGCCAACAAGAATACTTCCGTGTATGCACTCTAAGCCCAACAAAAGCCATGTGGGATGCTTTGGAGATAGCACATGAAGGGACAACTGGAGTCAAGCAGAATAGAGTCAACACCCTTATGACAGAATATGATCTCCTTCACATGAAACAAGGAGAAACCATTGGTGAGTTTCAGTTGAGATTTACTCATTTAATTAACCAACTTGCTGCCTTAGGAAAAATATATGAACAACCTGTTCAAGTGAGGAAGATTCTAAATGTCCTCAACAAAGAATGGGAAGCAAAAGTCACTGCCATTGAAGAAGCTCGTGGAGAATCAATGATATCGGTAGCAGCCCTTTTTGGTAGTCTTTCTGAATATGAAGCAAAACTCAAGTTCAAGAAAGGACTTGAAGAAGTTCATGGGAAGAGTAAAGGCATAGCTCTCAAAACCTCTAAAGAACCAAAGTCAGATGATGATGAAGATGATGAAGAACTAAGCTTAATGGTCAGAAAATTCAAGAAATTCTTCAAAAGGGATCAGGCCAACAAAAAGTTTCACAAGGGTAGCTCTAACACAGAGACAAAGAAAACCATCACTTGCTGCGAATGTGGACAACCTGGTCATTTCAAGTCTGATTGCCCACAGCTCAAGAACAAAGAGAAGAAATCAAACAAATTCAAAAGAAGAGCTTATGTCTCAGGCATATGGGGAGATAGTTCATCCGATGAAGATGAAACTAAATAAGAAGAAAGAACCAATATCTGTCTTGTAGCTCAAGAAGAAACTAATAGTGAAGAGGTAAATACTTCTAACTCATCTTATGATGAATTATCTTCTGAGTACAATTTGCTTTTTATTGAATTTAGAAAAATAGCCAAAGAACTTTCATCTGCAAAAAGGAAAATCAAAGTACTAGAAAAACAACTTCAAGATACTTCTTCTCCTACCAAAGATTCTGAAAATATTTCAGAAAAGAATTTTGAAAAGAATTGTGAAAATTGTTGTGCCTTAGAAAAGAAAAATTTGCTTCTTAATAAAAACTCTTGAAAAATTCACCAATGGTAGTGAAATGCTAAATATTATTTAAAACAGCAAAGATTCACAAATGATAAATCAGGAATTGGTTATAGACCTGATTTTGATAAACAAAAAGGAAAGAAGAAGTTTGGACAAAAATCATATATGAGTTATTTTCGAAAATCAGTTCATTCATCTAACCCTTTCGCTCACTGTAATTATTGTAATCGAAAAGGGCATACCACTTCCTCTTGCTTTCATAAAAAAGAAGGTAAAAGCAAACCTATAGGAAATTATCAATGGGTGCCAAAAGGAACCTATAAGGGTCCTAAGACACAAACTAACCCAAAAGGACCCAAGAAAAAGTGGGTACCTAAGACTTGATATTTTATGTTTTGCAGGTTTGTCTTAGAGCATCTAAATCCAATAAGTGGTTCATTGATAGTGGATGCTCAAGACACATGACAGGGGATCAATCAAAGTTTGCAACAATCAAAACTAAGGATGGAGGCAAGGTAACATTTGGTGGAAATCAAACAGGCAAGATTGCTGGAATTGGAGACATTGGAAACACCGATGGACCAAAAATTAAAGATGTGTAACTTGTTGAAGGCTTATGCCATAATCTCCTTAGTGTAAGTCAAAGCACAGATAAAGGTAACATAGTTATCTTTAATTCAGAAGAATGTTTAGAATTGTTAGCAAGGATATTCTTCCCCTAGAGAATATTAAGTCTAAAACATTGTTTAGAGCACCTAGAGAAGGTAATTGCTATACACTTAATCTTTCTAACGATGATGAAGTTTCAGAAAAATGTTTTGTAAGTAACTCAGATGAATCTTGGCTTTGGCACAAAAGGTTGGCACATGTTAACATGTCTCAACTTGACAAACTAGTTAAGAAAGAATTGGTTATTGGCATTCCTAAACTTGTATTCAAAAATGACATGATTTGTGACTCTTGTCAAAAGGGAAAACAAACCAAAACTTCTTTTAAAGCCAAAAATGAAATTTCAACTCAAAGACCTCTTCAATTACTACACATGGATTTAGTTGGACCTGCTAGAGTTAGAAGTCTAGGTGGTAATTTATATACTTTAGTTATAGTTGATGATTTTTCCAGATTTACATGGACCATATTTTTATGCTCTAAAGATGAAACATTTGATCAATTTGTTGCATTTGCCAAAAAGGTCCAGAACGAGAAAGGTCTTTCTATTTCAAGTATTAAAACTGATCATGGAGGAGAATTTGATAATCAAGCCTTTGCTGAGTTCTGTGAAAGCATAGGTATTGATCACAACTTTTCAGCTCCAAGAACTCCTCAACAAAATGGAGTAGTTGAAAGAAAGAACAGAGACCTCACTGAGATGGCAAGAACAATGCTAAATGAAAACAAAACATCTCAAGCATTCTGGGCTGATGCAATATCAACGGCATGCTACATTTCAAATAGAGCATATGTACGGAAGAAACTAAACAAAACTCCCTATGAGCTGTACAAAGGAAGGAAGCCTAACTTAGCACATCTACATGTGTTTGGATGTAAGTGTTTCATCCACAATAATGGTAAGGATAACTTGGGTAAGTTTGATGCTAAAGCAGATGAAGGTATTTTTCTGGGTTATTCTAATAGAAGTAAAGCTTATAGAATATATAACATTCGAACACGTTGTGTAGAAGAATCTGTACATGTAGTATTTTGTGACTCTTCTTCTAACAAGCCTTTGGACAATGATGATGATGAACCAATTTCGAAAAATCAATCTCATCCAAAAGTTATTTCTGAAAACAAGCTTCTTCTAAAACCTCCTTCTGATTCAAAAGAACAAGATATTTTTGAAACAGATCCTCAAAATCCTTTTGAAAATCCTGATCAAACACAGCCTAAAGCTTGGAAATATATTAAGAATCATCCTTTAGATCAGGTAATAGGTGATGTTAATCAAGGAGTTAGAACCAGAAAAAGTACTCTGAAAGAAGTTACATTTTCTGCTTTCATATCTAACATTGAACCTTCAAAAATTGATGAAGCCCTTTCAGACAATGATTGGGTGATTGCAATGCAAGAAGAATTACACCAATTTGAAAGAAATCAAGTTTGGGATTTGGTACCTAGGCCTAAAGACCATCCAGTCATTGGCACAAAATGGGTATTCAAAAACAAACGAGATGAATCTGCAATCATTGTCAAAAATAAGGCAAGATTAGTTGCCAAAGGCTATAATCAAGAAGAAGGAATTGATTATGAAGAAACTTATGCTCCAGTGGCAAGATTGGAAGCCATAAGAGTTCTTCTAGCCTTTGCTTGTGTTAAAGGAATAAAGCTTTTTCAAATGGATGTAAAAAGTGCTTTTTTAAATGGTTTTATACAAGAAGAAGTTTATGTTGAAAAACCTCCTGGATTTCAAAATGAAAAATTTCCAGATCACGTTTATCATCTCAAGAAAGCTTTGTATGGCCTTAAGCAAGCTCCTAGAGCTTGGTATGAACGTCTAAGTAAATTTCTTCTTGATCAAGGCTTTGTTAGAGGAAAAGCTGACACAACTCTCTTTATTAGAACTAATAAGTTAAATGAAATCTTAGTTGTACAAATATATGTAGATGATATCATTTTTGGTGCTTCTAATGATAGTTTGTGTGAAGATTTTGCAAAGAAAATGCAGGGAGAATTTGAAATGTCTATGATGGGAGAACTCAATTACTTTCTTGGTTTGCAAATTAAGCAAAAGAAGGATGGCATCTTTATATCACAGACCAAGTACCTAAATGATCTCTTAAAGAAGTTTGGAATGGATCAATGTAATGGTGCTGACACTCCTATGAGCACAACTACTTCATTGGATGCAGATGAGGAGGGCAAGGACTTCAATATTACAAAATATAGAGGGATGATTGGTTCATTACTCTACCTAACAGCAAGCCGTCCGGACATCCAATTCAGTGTTGGAATGTGTGCAAGGTTCCAATCAGCTCCAAAGGAGTCACATGCTGAACATGTGAAAAGAATTTTCAGATACCTTGCTGACACTAAGACTCTAGGATTATGGTTTCCCAAAGGCCAACCTGAACATTTGGTGGCATATTCAGATTAAGATCATGCCGGATACAAAACCGATAGGAAAAGCACAAGTGGACAGTGTGAATTCTTTAGTGGGTCACTTGTGTCATGGTTTAGCAAGAAACAAACAACGGTAGCTGTATCATCTACTGAAGCTGAATATGTAGCTGCTTCAAGTTGTTGTGCACAAGTTTTATGGCTGAAACAACAACTTTCAGATTTGGGAATCAACCTCAAAGAAGTTCCAATATTGTGTGACAATACAAGCACAATAAGCTTGGCAAAAAATCCAGTTCAACATATTAGGACCAAGCACATTGATGTGAGACATCATTTCATAAGAGATTATGTTCAGAAAAAGGAAGTCAAGGTCATGTTCATCCCGACTGATCTCCAATTGGCAGATATCTGCACAAAGCCACTAGCCAAAGAACAATTTAATTTCATAAGAAGAGAGTTGGGAATGGTAAATCCCAATGAGCTATAAGTATTTCTCACTTAACTCAATGTTAGTTATGGTTTTGATGATTTCAAGTTACTGACTTAAGCATCGGAGTATCTAGTTTTCTCTTTTGCAGGATATTTGAAAATCACTTTTTGCTGTCAAAAGATGAAAACTCGAGTTTTGGAGGTCCAGTGTCAAAAAGACAGAAAGTCCTGCAAAACTAAAAACTTGAGTTTTGATAATCAAAACTCGAGTTTTGAAGATCCAGTATCGGGGATAGAGAATGAGCAAAAGTTTTCACAACAGTTGAAAACTCGAGTTTTGGGGTGCAAAACTCGAGTTTTGGACTCGGAATATCAAAGGTTCACAGTACACCTTTGATGTCCAAGTAAGTAATTAAATCTCATCAAAACTTGAGTTTTGGCGATGAAAACTCAAGTTTTGGACTATGTGTATATATATGTCTGTATGTTTGTTCTTCAAAACTACACTCAAAACTCCGATTTTGCCCTAGCACACTCTGTTTTCTCTCTCTCACTAGTCTCCACGAATCCACCCAGAAACTCTAGAAATCATACCCAAAACCTATCAATGGCCTCTCAATCGTCAAAACCCTCACAATCTGAGCCTCATTCGCAATCTGAACGGTCTCATTCTCAGACATCTCCACCTCCACAGAGGCCACCGAGAACCAAATCTATACCCAGCAGACTACACGATGGTGTAGACCGTTCAATTCCTGGAATCAGTGGGCAAATTCCACAGACCTCTTCAAAAGCAATCTCCGCTACACCCTCTCGCTCTAAGGGTGTTTCATTTCAAGAACCAGTAGCAACTCCTCTGAGAAAAAGAAAGGAACCAGTTCAAGAACAATCTGTGTCAAGGCCAAAGAAAAAGGTCAGAGCCAAAAGGGCCTCCAATTTTGAACCAAAAGAACCACCACGGGCAAAGAAGAAGAAAGCTTCCTCTTCTGTACCTCAGACAACTCCCGGGTCAGAGTCATCCAGAGCAGAAGCCTCAGCTCAGTCTTCTCCATTCATGCCCAATGCCATCGAAGATATTTACCATATACAAACTCCTCCTATATCTTTTGATTTTACTACTGTCAATCTGAAAGACCAAGACAATCTTTTTAAAGAGAAATTTGCCTCTAGGGAATTCTGTGCAGTAGTTGCTTTGGATTTAGAACAATTTGAAAAAGAAAACAACTTAGACTTAAAACCTTGGCTCAATTTCTATGAGAATTTCGTTACCATTGCCTGCCCATATGTGAAAACAGGAGCTTGATACCCAAGAGGGGGGGTGAATTGGGTATCTTTAAAATTTTATACACTTGTTCTGTTTGTGAGTACTCAAAACAGAGCAGAACAGAGAGGGAGGAAGAAGAAGCAATGCACAACAAGATTTATACTGGTTCGGTCCTTTCTCTGACCTACATCCAGTCCCCAAGCCTCACTTGGGATTTTCAATCCACTAACTCAATGAAATTGATTACACACTCTGTACTAAGAGTTGTTCTTACTCTAGAACACACTCCCCCTTACAAGTTGTAATCAATACACCCCAACTACCAAGCCCCCTGACTTGTAGTTGTTACAATCAATAAATGATTTTACAAGTGAAACTCTCTCAAAGAGTAGATAGAATAAACACTGAAGCTCAAAGTATCAAAAAGATACTATTACAAGTGAAAAACTAATACACAATGAATGAACTTAGAAGATTTTCGCTCAGAGTAGGTGTATCAGCTGGAGATGAAGTTAATGCTCTCTATTTATAGGTAGAGAACATTAAATGACCGTTGTGAGATAATTCCAACCGTTGGAAGTGATTTGCTTAAGTTCTGGTCATCTTCTCTCTCTAAACTTCTGCTAATCCAAGAGTTAATGTTGTCTGATGTGGCTCTCTGAGTTTCTGCCCATTGGAATTGACTTTACTTGATGTAGTAAGCTTCCTTTAACGTTCATTAGACGTGCTCAAATGGATTAGCCGAAAGTAGGTGAGATTGTGCAGGTGCATTAAATGCACTGTTCACCTTTTTGCTTTTTATCACATATCTTCAATAATCTTGATCTATAATGACTGAAAACACTCAACACACTTTGTTAAACATATCTGGGAACATGAGTGAATGATATATGAAAGCAATTAGATCAAACAACAAGATATAGAAGATTTCACAATTTTGAAATTGCACCAACGGTCACAAACCTTGAGGTTAGTTCATCCAACCTCAAGGTTAGCGTGAAACTTCTAGGCAATCCATTAGTTTTAAAACATCCAGCCTCGAGGTTACAAAGTGAACCTCGAGGTCTTCTTTAAAAAGAAACCTTTTAAAAACCCTTTGTAGCTCACAAACCTTGAGGTTCCAAAGGTAACCTCAAGGTTTGAAGCTTGTCTTAAAAACTTCATATTTCACTGGAGCCCGACAACCTCGAGGTTGAGAATCCATACTCGAGGTTGGTATTTGATAAAGCAAAGTTCAGTTTAAAACATAAGGCTCAGCCTCGAGGTTACAATCTTAACCTCGAGGTTTTCAAGGTTTTGAAAACCAGTTTGCTCTCTGTAAGTCACCATACTCGAGGTTGAAATACCATACTCGAGGTCAACAGATTTTTCTTCAAACTTAAGTTTCAAAATAAAGTGTCCAACCTCGAGGTTGCAATATGGACCTCGAGGTTTTCAAGCTTGTTGAAAAACATGACCTCTCTAGATGAGTCAAAACTCAAGGTTAGCTTTCCATACTCGAGGTTGCAAGTGTTAATGCAAAACTTGGGTTTTTTAAGAAGACCAGAACCTCGAGGTTGACTTTCCAACCTCGAGGTTGACTTTCCAACCTCGAGGTTTCACATAGTTTTTGTGAAACAAAGTTTTGTAACATGAAAACACTTGACTTTTTAAAGCTTCTGTAAGGTCAAACCTCGAGGTTACAATACCAACCTCGAGGTTTGCTCTTGAACAAAACTTTTTGACACTTAAGAGCAAAACCTCTTTAATTATTTGTAGTTGTTGGCAATCATCAAAACCAACAGAGAACTAACAATATGCCCCTACACTTGTTTGTTTATTCTACTCAAATATGGCTTATGATAATGTGCTGGGTCCTGAGGGAGAATTAATAGAAGAGAGGATCACCACAAAAGTCAGACACACTAAATTTACCCTCTCTGCATCTATTTTGAATAAGATTCTAAAAGTAGATCAATTTCCTGTCCATAAGTCTGAGTACAGTAATAGGCAAATCTGGTCTGTTCTCATGCCACATAAGCCGTTTCCAGAAGACCAATCCCAGACCCTTACTCTCAGCCCAACCTCTATGCCTCCTAGGAATAGAGTATTGTGGTACATATTTTCTAGGAATTTTATCCAGAAGGGTGGCAACTTCACCCACTTTGCCCAGAGAGACTACCCACTCTTTACTTCCTTTGTCAATAAGACTCCCTTCAATCTTGGTCATCATATTCTGAAAGAGATGATCAAGTTCAAATTCCCTACCAGAAAGTTATCTCACATGCCATTTCCTTCTTTGATCTCTGTAATCCTGTTTTATTTTAAAATATGGCATGTTGGGTCTATTGAAGCATTGAAATTCCCACTCTACTTTGGAAAGGGACAGCTGAATCTGATGAACTTGACGTTTGAGGGAGAGGGTTCAGGGCAGTCAAAAGCACCTACTCTGTCCAAGGCTCCAGCTAGATCATATTCCAGAGCCTCTCAGGCACAATCTCAATCACAACAAGAAGAAGCCCAATCTGCACCTCTTGCACCCTCTACAGAGTTTGAGGCTCGAGTAAAAGACATCATTGATTCTGCAGTTCGGGACATGTCTATGCGTATTGGCTGAGATAGGGCAATTGAAGGGTGAACATTTTAAGAGTACCAAGCACCTGGTTGAAGTTCAAGATGACATGAAACAGGACTTGGTTGGCATGAAGCAGGAATTGGACGATCTCACTAATCAGACCGCTAAAATGGCAGACTTGATCAATAATCATGATATTTTGCTTACCTCTTTGAGTATCTCCAACTCCAGCCTACATGATAAGGTTGACCAATTGATGAAACATTTCAACATTAGCCTCTCTTCAACCTTTAGAGACACTTCAGACCCTCAACCTTCTGCATATGCTTCTGGGTCACCTTCATTCACACCCCCTCCTATGCCTTCAACTTTCACATCCCTTGCTGAGCCATTAGCCATTGTGCCATATATTCCTCCTAGACCAGCTACACCTGACTCACTTCCCTTTGTCCTCCCTTTTGAAGATGACAAAGGGGGAGAGGATCAGAGTTGAGAGCCAGCAGAGCAGAATTTCAGTTTTTAAGTTTTAAGTTCTTTGTGTATGTTTTGGAACTTGGTCTTTGTTGAATTCTGTAGTTCCCTGTAGTTCTCTGTAACTTTGTTGTTATGTATTGAATGATTTTGAGTTCATGGATGAATTTGCTTAGCTTACTTGTTCTAATATTTGCTTCTGATAACCTATGCTTTAAACCTCTGATAATTGTTTCTACTATGTATCTCAATAACTGTGCTTCCAAATAGATTTCAAAATAAGAACAAATGTTTTTCAGAAGTTAAAATACCTCTGATAATTCTCAAGTCTTCATATATATGTTTTTTTTTAAGTCAATAGAATTTCCATGTCTTGAAGATCAAAATTTCCTCAAATTCTGAAAAGATTGGTTTACAAGTGTTGTCATCATCAAAAAAGGGGGAGAATGTTAGTTCTCAAATGTGTTTTCATGATGATTGAACATTTGGAAAGCCTTGAAAACCAATTGGATAAGTTTCACTTTGCAAAATATCAGTTTTCCCCACTAACAGAGGAAAACTCGAGTTTTGGGATCCAAAACTCGAGTTTTGGTCTATAGCAGAAGGCACAACTGCCAGTGTTTAACATCACCACAGGTTTTGAACTATATGCGTTTTGAGAATAGTTCAAAACTTGAGTTTTGGAATCCAAAACTCGAGTTTTGGCTTGGCAGAGAGTTCTCCAAATTTCTAAGTTTTTCAAAGTATCAAAACTCCAGTTTTGTCACTGAACACCGCAAGTTTTGAACCTTTCTTATTTTGGAAGAAAGTTCAAAACTCGAGTTTTGGAGACACAGAGAGCATGTGAGTTTTCTCCAGTTCAACACCGCCAGTTTTGTTCTCATCACCGCCAGTTTTCAACTGAACATGTATTTTCCAAGTTTTCACAAAATGTGAAAACTCGAGTTTTGGATACCAAAACTCGAGTTTTGCCAAGGCAGAGAGCCTTTAATTTTTACCCAGTTGAAAACCGCCAGTTATGAATCAAAACTCCAGTTTTCATGTTTTGAACTTTATATCAAAAGTTCAAAACTCGAGTTTTGAGAAGCAAAACTCGAGTTTTGACAGACCCGAGAGCATTCAAGTTTTTTTCCAGATGAAAACTGCCAGTTTTACTTACAACACCTCCAGTTTTGATGTTTTGAACTTAAATCATGTTTTACCATGAAAAGCTCAAAACTCGAGTTTTGGATGTCAAAACTCGAGTTTTGGGCAACCCGAGAGGATTAATGTTTTTAAATCATCAACACTGCCAGTGTTGCTTTGAACACCGCCAGTTATGAACTTTGCACAGTTCATAACTCGAGTTTTGACGATCAAAACTCGAGTTTTGGCCCTTTTGACAGAAAACGCTGTTTTGGTAAAACTTGCCAAATCTGACTTGATCTTCATTATTTGAGATACCCATTGATTGTTTACGTTACATAAACTATTTATGTCTATATCTGAGCTGTTCTAATGTGTTTATTCCTGAGATTACAGAAGATTCTTGAATTTGGATGAAATTCAAATAAAGAGTCACTTTAGGAAACTTGCTGAAATCATGGAGAAACGTTATACAGAATCACTAGCCGTTGTACAAAATCATCTAGCCGTTATACAAGATCATTTGTCCATTATGAAACATCTTCAACAGGTGAATTCATTAAAAGGAAACAAGAATCAAGCATTCAGATCAGCAACAGCTATATTTCAAATAGGGAGCAATTTCAGCAGCTTAACCATGTTATAACTCCAGTAACAGCTATAATTTTGAATTGGAAGAAGGCCCAACGGATCTATAACGTTCACAAGCCTCAAACCAGTATAAATAGCTGAAGAATTCAACCTGGAAAGACACAGAACTGAGTTACAACCATTCTACTTGAAAAAGAGCTGTTTCTACCTTTTGATTGTAACTTAGACACATTGTGCCTCAGTGATCATTGTAATCCACTCTTCAAAGAGAATTCTTTCATTGCAATTTCTTTTCTGTAAAAGATCTCAAAGTAGTGGGACTTTGAGATTGGGTTATTCGATTACAACTTGTAAGGGGGAGCGAGTTCAAGGTTGTGAATCGTCCTTCGTTTGCAGAAGTCTGTAATCGTCAAGAAAGTTAGTGAAAATCCCAGAGTGACTGGGGACTAGACGTAGGTCATTAGATTGGACTGAACCAGGATAATTTCCTTGTGTCCTGCTCTTCTTCCCTTCATACTCTTTTCAATTTTGTTTCATCAAGTTTTTTTTTTTAAACAGAGCATACTCAAAAGAATTTTAAAAATCCCCAATTCACCCCCCCTCTTGGTGATTTAGCTGCACTTTCAATTATAAGCAACGTATCCACAATTGATGAACAATTGGAAGTGGAGAATGAAGAAGGTGAAATCAGAGAACACTTCTATGATTCAGTCAACACGAAAGAACAAGAGGATCAGGATTCCCGAGAAGAGCTAATGATACACGATTACGATGAATCTTTATATGAAGCTCAAGATGTTATTTTGGTAAACAATTCCAATTCTTCTTGTGTTGTTCAGGAAAATGATTTCAAACAATTGCATAAAATTGTTTTCCATCCAATTACTGGTTCTGTTTTGAAAAGGAAAAATGTTTTCAATCATGCTGGAAAATCATATGGGAAGAAAGGATATACAAGCATGGGTCATTTGGTATTGAATCCCCTTGACCATCACAGTTCTTGCAAAATAGTTCATAATAAGCATCATTCTATTGTTTGCAATTATTGTGGAAAGTCTGGCCATATCTCTCACACATGCTATATCAAGAAAAATTCTGATGTGAGAAACAAATATGTTTGGGTTCCAAAAGGACAAGTAAGGTCCAGTACTAACAGTCAAGGACTCAAGTATAAGTGGGTACCAAAATGTCCATCTAGTGCTCTATATGTGCAGGATGATTTGAAAAGCAATGGACATAAGGGCACGATGAAGAAGCCAAGAGTTTCTCATGCACTAATGAAAAGGAGCATAGCATCTATATCAAATAGGAGAACTCTCAGTACATCCATAGTTGGAATTACAAAGTCAAATCATAAGAAGCAATGGATACCTGTAAGAAGAATACACTTTGCCTCAAGAATAGACTACCATGAAGTACCATTCAACTATCTTGAGGAGAACAAGAAAAGGAAATCCTCTCAAGTTTCAAATCGAAGACTCTGGAAGTCTACATTTTCTGAGAAGAGCTTTGTATACAACCATGAAAAGACATATGAAGAAGAGGCAGTGGGTAAGCAAAGTCGATTCTCCAAGTGCCTAAGGTAAAAGGTATACAAGGGTAAAACCTCCTACACTATTATCAGTAATAATTATTAAGGTTTTATACTTTGTATATTATGATTGAGCATTGAAAACTATTTTGAAATTGATTTCTTTCTTATCCCTTGAAAATCCATTTGACAGATTTATTCATAAAGGGATTGCAATGTTCAAAAAGTTTAATTCCTTATGTAGACATGATAATTTGAAAAGAAATTATTTCCTTTATAAAGTCATGCTTAATTCTCTATTCTCAGTTGTTCTGAATTGATCATATTCTTAAGAGCATATGATCTTGTTCCTTCGCACTAACAATGATTGGATCCAAGCAAGATTGGATACCAAGAGAGAAAAAGGTTTATATGTTTCTGTAGGATCAAAGAAAAAGCTTCTCAAGAATACAACTATATAGAGAAACCATTCGACTCTTGAGGAAGCCAATGAAGCAATGGTTAATGTTGATGGTGAATGTCAGAAAAAGAGTTATCTACTTCAATCCATCTCAACCAAGCAAGATACTATAAGGACAAGAGGAATTACGGTGATATCTAATTCTTACCCTGTTTTGCATTTAAATGAATTACATATGTGGGTAATGAATACTTGCCCATCATTGCATTCCATTAGTAATCAATTATTTATGTTTTTCAAAATGATTTCATATTGCTAAATGGACCGTAAGTGAATTTGTGCATAACTCTTTGAGTTTATGTTCTTGAAATGCACAATTCTAAAATTTGTTTGTATTTCAACTCACTCTATTTTGTAAAAATGCATACAAATATTTTTGAAAAATATTCATGCTTTGATTGCATTCAAGTGGAATTCTAAAATTGGAAGTCAAATTTTTTTTTGTTGTATGATAAATGTCAGATATGCTTCAAATTTGTCCAATTGAGTTTTCCCCATCATTCACATATTGATCTTTTGTATCCAATACGATGCTTGAATACAATTTGTGAAAAGAAATAAATTTGTGAAAATATTATGCTTATAACAGATCTTCTTAGTTGGCCAAGTTATTCCAAGTTTTATGAATGTTCATTAATGCGTTGAATGTTGATGCATTAACCATTAGTGGAATAACTTACTAGGATGATATTCTAGAACTCTAATCAGTTGGACTATTGAGCATGTGCTTCGTGAATCATAGTAGTCATTTTGTTACTCAAGCTCATCATCTTTGTCTTCATTCATTTTTGAGTAACTATATTCAAATTCTTGCCTTGAATGTTTATATATTTCAAGACTTTATTCTAAGAGGCAAGATTATCTCTTGGTCAATAGCAAAGTCTTGTGCTCATATATTTCTGTTGTGTTACGCATGTTCCGATGATAATACTCTACCTTCATGACTTTTTCTTTTGAGACAAGTCTTCAACGTGTTAATTCTAATGATTGACATGTTCTTTGAAAATGAAGCATTCTGATATATTCATTAAACCGATTGACTTCCATCATGTTTTAAAAGTAAGCATTGTCTTCAAACCTGTTTCAAAAATGAAACTTTCATTCATGAAAATTTTGAATTCATAATGCATTATTACGATTTGAAAGAACATTCAAAATTTGAAACAATTTTCACATTTCATTATCATTTTTGAAATTTTAATCTCATCCATGGAATACTGAGATTCATAATCAATGACATACTTTCCTACATAAGTGTATTTAGTAATTGTCATTGAAGAATAACTTTCTCGGTATCATCTATTCGTTGACTAGTATGTTTAGTATCATGAATCAATTACCATTATTGCTGATTGTGATATTCTCCTTGCTCAAATATAATATGTTTCAATTATGTAAAAGCAAGTTTAAGTGTTGCTATGTTTAATCTTATGTGGACCCAAGAAACATAGAGGGTACCACAGAGCATATATTGTTGTTTTGCAGTACTCTGTTTAGAATATGAAAAACAGAGGTGAACAGAGTAAAGAATGAACCTATTTGCTGATCCTTGTGCCTCGAAGTTGTTGAAGTAATATCTCGAGGTTAGGAGAAGAAGAGAACGAGCTGCCTCGAATCAATGTCTTAGCGATATGCAAAATTTAAAAATATATATATATAAAAAAAAGGGATTCAAAATCCGCGTCGCCTGGAAGCTCGCTCAACTACATCAGCTATCTTCTACCAAGATCCCATGTCGGTGAGCAAATCATATAAGTTATCCAATTCAGAGATGCCGAGATGGTTCGTTGGACTTGCACTTTGGATTTATGACTAAGTATCCCGGCATGACCGAGATACGCCTTTGCAACTCCCTACTTGGTGATGATATCGGCTAAGGACCTTGGCAACTCGATCAAATATCTCGACAACACAGCAACCTGGCTGAGGGAACAAAGGGTCGTTACGATATTCATCCTTATGCATCAAATCTGGAAGATCTTCAATATTGATCACATCATCAGATAGTGGCTAGCCAGTGATGCATCAATGGATAATAGAGGAATTTGACTCAAGTAATTACGATATTACTTGAGTGAGGTATTGTATTATGAAACAATATGCACGTATTGCTAGGCTAAATTGAATTTATTCATTCAATCCTGTTTCATGAAATTTAGTCTGATCACATTCATTTTCAAAATGATTCTTATGCTTTTAAACATTTTTATTATCATCATAAAAAGCATATGTTTTGCAATTATGTGGTATCATTTTAGGGGATTTCATACTTTTTAGTCATGCATTCATTAAGGGGGAGCTTCACATTCACATGTGTTCTATATCTTACAAGCTCATCTCCTTTGTTTGAAGAAACTTCCTTTAAGTATACTCATCTGCATCTACTATGTCGTATTAGTTTTGATGAAGAGTTAATTTCATATTTGAAAATATCCCATATTCTCCTTTTGTTGTCTTAAGTTGAAAATATCATATCGAAAGGAATACTTTGATATTTGGTTGCACTAACAATTCTCTCTTGCAAGAAAGTTTTTCAATTTGTAGCCGAAGATTTCATTCTGTATACGGATATCTCAATACACCTCAAGGAGAAACTATTAAATTATGGAAAGGTGCCTTCATGGTTGAAGCTGAACTACGAGAGTCTACCATTGTTTCGTCTCAGGCCACAAAGATTCAACTGAATTGCATACAACAAGCAAATCAACTTCACAGATCACTCTTCAATATGCCGAATATAAATGAGCAATTCTGAACCTTATCTCTTTATATTCCGTGAATATTTTGTATATGTTTGGTATCTATATGCTTTAAATATGAAAGATTTCTTAAAAATCTCTCCGAATTGTTTTCAGACATATTTACATGAAAACTCTTTTCTATTTGGATCATATTAAAAAAAATTATAATACTTTCAAAAAGGGGAGAGAAAAATTGCTTTCATAAAATATGATTAAAGAAAGACACTCATTTCTAATTAGACTTCATATTTATCTCTCCACAAGTATTTCTTCATTAACTCAACTTTTTGCTAATGACAAATAAGGGGGAGAGAATGGCAAGAAAAATATGTTGCATTTAATATATGTTGCATTTAATATATTTATATTATATATACATATTTTTCTTAAGGTATTTGCCATCATCAAAAAGGGAGAGAATGTTAGTTCTGATTAGTTTTGATGATGTCTTGTATTGATATCATTATCTAGAGCAAAAAGTTTGTATACTACATTTATCTTATACTTTGACTAATTCTTATATTTAATGTAGATACAAATGGAGTTTGAAGAAAGAAGAACTTGTTAAATATCATAAGAATATTAATATTCAAGTCTCCATGATCAAACAGAAGTTGGAACAGCTCAATTCGGAGTTAAAACAAGCAAGTTCAAGCTTCCAAATAAATACTTGTTTGTTGGAGGGCATTTATGTAATTTCAGCACCTTGAATTTGAAGAAAGAAGAATCTATTGATTATCATGAAAATATCAATATTCAAGTCTCTGTGATCAAATAGAAGTTGGAACGGGTCAATTTAGAGTTAAAATGAGCAAGTTCAAGCTTTCGGAAGAATACTAGTTTGTTTTGGGCCATTTGTGCAATTTTAGCATTTTCTCTCACCTAAACAGTACCTTGCTCGAGCAACAAGAGGGTCATACTTGAGCAAGGCATACTTTCAGCCAAAATCCGACTTTGCTCAAGCAAAAACGAGAGGCACGCTCAAGCAAAGTGTTCTTCAGCTTCCTCTGTTCAGCTCTGTTTCTGGCGACCTTCAGTAATTCGACAATATCTCCCAAACCAAGAATCGGATTGACACAAAACCAGCGGCAAATAAAACTAGATATCCAACACGTACTTCTGACAAAAATTCATGGCCAAATGAGTTCATATGAATTATCTATGAATTTTACAAGTTGGAACAAGTATCACCGTCACTGTCCAGACCAACCTTCGGTATTTTGAGGATATCTTACAAATGACAAATCCGATTGAGCTGAAATCAGTGGCATTGGAAACTAGACTCAAATAACTTTCCAGAAACATCAATAACACAGAAAAAGAAGATCAATTGAAGAAGTTGTGATGATTTGAAGTTGACAGTCTGTTCTGAATAGATCAAAAATGCTGCATAAGATCAACCTCCATTGATCTGATGTTAATGGACGAACTACAACTAGCTTGGAGTTTATTCTTATTGAAATGGAAGGATTATTTGAAGATATTTCTGAAATGGAATGATTTCCTAAATTTGGATCTTCCCCGAGCACGTTCTTAAGGCTTGCTCGAGCAGAAGAATTTGTCTACTCGAGCAACATCGGGAAAATGGACTTCAGAGACAGCATACTCGAGCATGAAGGAAAACGTGCTCGAGCAACCATGCTCGAGCAGACTTGGAAGGCTACTCGAGCAACTCCAAAGAAGCAACCTACTCGAGCAAGCCAAGGACCTTACTCGAGCAACGTCGGGAAGCAAGTAACTTTGCGTTGAGAAAATGCTTGCCCGAGCATAAGTTTCGTCATGCTCGAGCAGCTTACTCGAGCAGACCAAAACTCATACTCGAGCAACGGCGTAGCTTGTGCTTTCATCAGACTCAGAAGGTGCTTGCCCGAGCATGAGAATAATCATGCTCGAGCAACCTACTCGAGCAAGCTTAAATCTCTACTCGAGTACAGGGATTCCTTCTGCGTTATCCAGAGAGTAAAAGGGCCTGCCCGAGTACACCCAAAACCTTACTCGAGCATCATACTCGAGCAAGGCAACTTCCATACTCAAGCATCAGCGAGCAGAAGCCTTTTCTTCAGACTTTCAACATGGTTACTCGAGCAAGCTTTAATCTGTGCTCGAGCAAAGTAACCTTTGTTCTTCAAAGTCACCTCTGTTTTGAAATCACCGTCCTCGTAAATCTAAAATCATTCTATGTGATTTCGTTTCTTCAGATTATTACTCATTACTATTACCAAATTCTATTAACCAGTTTGCTCATGAGTTTCAGATTATTTAGACATGAATTACCAGCAAATTAGCATAAAGCAATTTGAGTGTCAGAAGCATTAAATGCTACGTCTAAAAACAGATGAAAGCCTTTATCTCTAATGGATAGTTTGAATCTTTACAACGGCTATTATTACAACACCCAAGATGGAGCATTAACGAAGTCAACAATAAACATTTTGTGATTAAAGTTGGATTAGAGCTCAACGGACAAAAAGCAACAAAAGCTTCAATGGCTACTTCCAACTGATCTCCAACGGTTGAATGCTCGCAACGGTCAAAACACAATAACATATAAATTGCATAGCCTTCAAACCGAAACATGTGACGACGATTGATGAATGAATCGACGAAGCCAATGAAATGATTTTACTACTCCACCGTCGATAGTTCAATCCCTCATACACTCTCTGTTTCTCAATGTCAATATAGTATACTGTAAAGAGTGAGGTGATCGGTTATGTACTTCAGTGATTATCATTCATCTACTCTGTGAGAGAGTTGTATCAATTACTTTTACAAATTCGTTCAAATCTTAAGGTTAAGGAACCTTAAGTGAGGGTGTAACAATTACAACTTGTAAGGGGGAGTGGAGTCTGAGAGTGAGTGGACCATCCTTCGTTTACAGAGTATGTAATTGCATCCTTACAATGTGTAAGGGAAGTATCTCAGTAAGAGATTGTAAAGGCTGCACAGGTGCCCGACTAAACTTGTGAGATTGTAAAGGCTTCTCTCTTGTGCCTGGATAAACAAGGAGACAGTGGATTGAAAATCTCAAGTAGAACTTGGGGACTGGACGTAGGTCAAGGATTGGGCCGAACCAGTATAAATCACAGTTTGCATATTCTCTTCCCTTATCTTTTACATTTCCAGTATATGCCTTTTTGAATATCTAACTGTCGATTTAGAAGTTGCGAAAAGATTTTCAAAGTTCTTAAAGTTTTATCTGACACCCAGTTCACCCCCCTCTTGGGTGATAGCCAGGTTTTTCAGCTACGAAACAAGCATAGGTACAAGACCCACGAATAACAAGCGTGAGAACAAATCTCACGAATATCAAGCGAGCTCGAGGTTAACCATGGTGCACCAATGACTAACAATGCTGCTGTTAGTAACCAGCGTTCTGTATTCAGTCCTCTTAAAAACGTTCCCAAACATGCTTGGGGCCAATTTATCAAAGCAATGAAAATTCTTCCTTCAAGATAATAAAAGCTAACATCTAATACTTCGTAATAGAATTCCCCAGCATGAAGGTTCACAAAAATTATCTCAGGTACTTTCCTTTAGACTCTAGTTTTGTTAACAAAATCCTTTTCAAACATCAAAAACTCGCGTACGAACATTTCAAATTCCAAGACTATTTTAGCATGAAACTTTTAAAAGATATCTCCAAAGTTTCCTTACCATTTTAGTGCATAACCATAAATTATACTAAGAAGCAATTAGAGAAGAATAAATAACAATGAATAAAATAATCAATATATAATAAGAAAATGAAACAAATTTGATAAACTTTCATTCGTGAAATCATACTTATAAATATAATTAGCATAGAAGTATGGTAAATAGTAAGATGTCATTTATAAAAATTATAATGGGATGCTATTCACTCACCTGTTGTACTCCCAAATAAGTAAAATTCTCCTACCTAGCCGCTTTCGCAAAGATGTTCACTCTTTCATACCCTAATACCCAAAGTAATGCCACTGTCATTTACTTAAACTCTAAAACTTACAAAGTCCATTTAATACAAATCATTTAGTACTTGTAACTATCTCATAACTATTATACTTAACATTCAAGCATCACTCTTAGACATTCTAGAATATAGGCTAGATACATTCAAAAACTACCATAAGAACAAGCAACTATAAGTCAAGTATCTCCTGGCTTCATTATCAATTTCATTACTAATATCAATTGTTTCTTACGCCAACCAACAAATTATATCAAAAACACACCACCACAATCCTCGATTTGTAACAATTCAAAATAAAGGAAAAACTTATGCTTTAAACACTTTTTCTTAGATAATAAAGTCACCAGTTCAAATAATAAATATGTTTTACAGCCCCTAAGTATTAAACCCAACGTTTTGAATTTAAAAGAAGATCTACCACTTTCCCTTTTATTCTATACATTTTTCAATATTCAATGTAGAAACCATCACAACATCTACATACCCCTCTGCAACTTTAACAATGAACTTAAACAGTTTAATCAATATCAACACAACCGATCTCTTCTCTTTTGCACTTTAGCAAACACTTTATCACACATCAAATTCCATCGTTTAACAATCACACAGATCTTAGGCATCAAAATAGCTTCATCAAAGTCCCAATATTCCATTTCACCAAAACGTCCAAGGATCAAACAATTCTTTTTTTAAAAAAAATTATTATAATAATAAATAAATAAATAAAAACTTCATAATGAGTTTCTTATCTAAGATTCCCGTGTGAAAGAGAATAGCACATACATTCCACTTCTACACATTTTATCAAACACTTTAAGTGCATTATAAAATTAAATCACAAACAGCACCATGCTCTATGTATAAGAAACCATGTACAAGCATCAACGTAATTTAACAATTTTTCCCAAAAGTGATCCTTTGTCTCAAAAAAAAAAAAAAAGCTTCAAACGAAAATAGAGACAACAAAACTTAAATCCACATTCTTCCTATTATATCAAGGGTTAAGGTGCAATTTTACCAATGAACTATTGGTTCAGGAGCTTCCAACACAATTAACTATTAAGTGGACCAAAAATACCAAAAAAAAAGTTTTACTCATGAGCGTCCAGCACAATACCGTTAGACAAAAGTTAACGTCGGTTATCTAAAGTGCAAATCGGCCAACGAACTTTTACCCCAGGAGCACCCGACACAAAATTCTAAAGTTTACTAAATTAAATAAGTTTTTTCTCAATTGTCATTATTCAAACTACTTGTATAGATATCTATGATCAATGGACAAAAATTACTTATTCTTCAATTTTTTCAAAATTATAATTTTCTAAAATAAACAAAATTTTTAATTAAAAATATAATTATATGATTTAAATAAAACTCAATGTGTTTTATAGTTTATTATATATATTAAGAAAAAAAAATATGATTTATTTTTATTTTAGAAGAAATTTATGTGATTTAAAAAATTCATTTAATGTTAATAAAATTTTCATAGGCCAAGTTGCTCCTTATGTAACATCCTGCCTTTTTAAAAGTGGTTTTTGAAAAGGGATTATTAGAGCTTCGAAGAAATAATCAGAGTGGCATCAAAAAAACATTTTCTTTTTAAAACAATATCTCAATCAGAGCACCAGAATAATTTTTTTTTTTTCAAGAACGAGTAACTGATATATATTCCCTGTTGTTGAGTCTGGTTGCTATTACAGTGGTACAAATCTTTGGGTATTTGCGATTACCATGACCCCTAGATACTTCTCTGCCCGTACCCTCTCGTGTGCTATTCATCCTCGTTCTTGTCCAGGTTCCACCAGTATCTGAGACTATGAGCTGGGGTTCAATTCCCATTGAACCCCAGGTAACGGTTAACCTCATGCTTATGTACAGTTATGTATGACAGATATTCATGATAAAGCAACAATATTCATTTCTCAAAGATAAAAACACAACCATCATATCCATATATATATATATATATATATATATATATATATATATATATATATATATATCACAACCTGTCTGCACTCTTCACCAGTGCCACGATGGCCTATCGTGTCCTCAGCGCGCTAGGAAGACTTAACGGCATTACCAAAACTGTAACCCGTATAAAGCTATATATGTTTAAATAATTTTCAAAGCAGAGTCATAGTTTCTGAGCATCTCTATCACATACAAGTGTACAATAAGCATCAGAGTTAGTGTTACAATACGCGTCCGTACCTTCGTCGGTGTTCACGGTATGTTGTCGGTTGCGAAACGATCACAGATTCCCTATGATGTAATATGTCATTTATTAATTCACAACCAATATCCCAATATATATCCTAGCCACAAATGACTATTTTACCCCTGGTGGATTTATCAATTAATTATTTTCCTTTATTATTTTGAAAAACGCTGATCCTTACATCTGGACAGATTTTGGGCTAACTTTGAAAAATCATAACTAATTCTAGAAAAATCAAAACAAGGATCCGTAAAATTTCCCAGAACCCTTAGGATGTCTAGTTTGAAGGAAAAATAATATCATTTCCCAGATTCCACGGTTCATTCCCAGTTTTTAAGTTTTGAACATCTGTCCAGAATTTTCCAGAAATTCGTAGCCCTAACTTTGGGAATTTTTATCTCCCTGTACAGAAATCATTTGGACATTTTATTTACATATTTAAAAATCCCTATATGTATAATTTCACCATGAATTTTACCAGAATTTTCCTACCATGTTTTCAACATAAAATATAAGCATTTTCATGTCTGGTACAGAAATTCCAGAATCGATGAAATTTTGTCAGAACTTCGTTACTTCGGTGTTTCTCTTCTGGAAATTTTGCTAAAACTCTTTCTTCATTATTTTTTCGAAATAAAGCTAATTTTAAACCCAGAAAAACATAAAAACAACTATATCTAAAGAATTTAAAGATTAAACTACAAAATAACTAAAAACTTAAAAGCTAGAGCTCAAGAACTTACCTAGAACTTTGCTCTTCCTTTCTCCAAAGCTCTCACACTCACTTTCTCTCTATATTTCAGATGTTGTTGTTTGTGAATTGGTGAGGACTAATGAGGCCAAAGACCCCTATTTATAGTAGAAGGGTTGGGCAAATTTGGTAATTATTTGGAACTTCCTCTTAGCAATTCTTGACCCTTGGATTTAGGAGATTTTGGAGCACAAATCCTAGCCCTCCAACACATGCAAACCGTCCCCCTCACTCTCTCTCCCTATCCTCTTCCATTTTTTTATCCTAAGGTACCTTATCCTCTTCCATTTCACTTTTGCAAATTATCCCATGTGTTTTAACAATTTATTTCTTCTATTTTGCTTTTGTGTTGCACTTCAATAGATATAAATTCATTTGAGGATCCAAATGAAGTTTGATTCAAATCTTCTTTTTGCTTTTGAACTCTTGGAATTTTTAGCTTCATTTTGAGACCAATTTTGCCTATCTTTTCTATTGATCTCATTTCTCAAACAATCATGAAAATGACTTTGGTTATACTTGTCTTCATGCTTGATTTATACTTGTTATGAATCTCAACTTGGTTTTCATACTTAGTTCATAGATTTCAAGATATGATTTAATTTGTATAGGTTTTATTAGTTTTTATCTAGAATTATTTTTATAAACTAATTTAGTTATTTTAATTATCCTCTTCCTCATTGGTCCACCTATAATCCCTTACACCATCTTCTTCCATCATCCCTTACATCATCTTATCTAGTTAGGGTTGTGATTCATCATGTAGGTGTGTGACTCATGCAATCTTAGGATGATGATTCATTAAGTAGAGTTGTGATTCATTCTTGTTAGGCTAATGACTCATGGTTTAGGGTAGTGATTCATGAAAGTTTAGATTGGTAACTAACCCTTTAGGCTTATGACTCATTTAGCATGTGAGTGTGTAGGTTTTTGGACATTTTTTCTTCTCCCTTTTTCCCTACAAAAACCGCCCCCCCCCCCTTATATTTTAATTTGAGTTTTGTTTTCCAATTTTCCTATATTCATGTGGTAAATTACCATTGGTTGTTTCCTAATCTCATGGATCAAGCTTTATTAGGATTGATTAGGGCCTTTGGATAAGTTTTATGGGATTAATTCTTAGCCTTTGGATCATAGTTGCAATTGTTGACTTTTCAACTCTTGATTAGCATTTGATTAACATCTTAATCTCAAGCTTAATTATCTTTTGCTTGTTGTATTATTGGTTCATGCACTAATTTGTGTTTGTTGGTAATTCATTTAGTGCTAATCTCAATCCCCTATTGGTTCTCATCCCTTTGTTAGTTTAATATACTTTTATTTGATGACTATAATTATTTAATTGTATTTAATTAGCTAATCATTCCATTAGTGCTAATTATTTGCCCACTAAATATTGGCAAGTATTCCTTTACTTGTTCATCAATAATATCCTAATCAAAGCCTAATTGTCTCTTGATTTTTACTTTAAGTGTTTAGGGTATTTCATGACCATTGGTGTTTTATTTTATACCAATCTCAAATCTCTATTAGTCATTGAATTTTAATTAGCTCAATATACCTTTAATTGGTGTTTATTAAAACTAAGTGTAAGTAATTATCTTAAACTTACCAATCCTAATTTAATTACCCTTCAAGTAGTGGTAATTGCCCTTTAATTGTTTAAGTGTTTTAGATAATATTTAGGGTCTTTATAAATCAAATATGAACTAGGTATCATTTAAGGGTTGTTTAGAAAATTTGGTCTCTTAAACAATTATAAAATTGGTGTTTAAGACCCTTGGATTAATTATGAAAATTAATATAATTATTTTAGCTATTGTAAGATAATTCTTTATGGCCTTTCATGAATTAATATGAGCTAGGTATTAATTCTAGGGTTTTTAGAAAATTGAGTTTCTTATTAAATTATGGAATTTGGGACTTAGGTCTTCTTTAATTAATCCCTTGATTAATTATGAAAATTTACATAATTATTTAGTTTAGTGAAATTCTAAGTGTCTACTAATCTTTATTATTTTCCCCCAATTTGATTAATGTATTTTCCCTAGCATTTCCTTACTCTTTCTTGGTCCTATAAGAACCCTAATCTACTTTGGGAATTATTTGTATTTTTATGGTATTTTATGATTCTAAACAAAACTTAGGAAAATAAAGCATTAGCTACCATAAATTCTAAGGGCAAATAACCTAATAGATAAAATAAATATATCTCTCAATCTGAGACCACATATTCACCTATTTCTAATAGGTATTATTTGTCAAAATATGACATTTATAATAAGTGAGATTTTTAGGGTATTACACCTTAACCCATTAAAATTGCTCCTTAACCTATTATTAAATTGTCCTTCGTCAAGCCTTTTAAGTTATCTTTTTTTTTTCAACAAGTCACAAATAATCAATAGATCATTTAATTAACAAATATATCATCAAGTTGTCGGATTCACTACTACAAAAATTGGATATTGCTATGCTAAAAAATGTCCTTATTTAAAAATAGGAAGTAAAAAATGAAGGTAGTGGCAATGTTGTAAATATATCTAAGGAAAATTAGCCTTAAGCGACCTGAATAATTATTTAGGACTTATAAAATTGGATTTTGTCGTCCTAAATATTTTTCAGGCTGCCTAATAGCCATTAAGAATTTTTTGTTGTTTCGCGCCATGGGATTGTTTTGTTTGGCGCCATGGTATTTTTGTTGGATTTTTGAATTTAGGCGACCTAAATTTAATTCAAGTCGCCTATTCTTCCATTTAGGCGACCTGAATTTAAATCAAGTCGCCTAAATGCAAACAAATTTTAGCGCCATCCAATTTTTTTTGGTCTCAAATTTATTCCTTTTGGCACCGTGTGTTTTTTTTAAAAAAAATTTCTTTAATATTTGCGACCGGAAAATTATGAAGGTCGCCTATTTTTGAATTTAGGCCACCTGCATTTATTTCAAGTCGCTAAAATTGGAATAAATTCGCCGTGTGTTTTTTTTTATTTTTTTTATTTTTGTTTTGTTAACATTGGCGACCTGAAGGAGAATCAGGTCGCCGCTTGTGAATTTTGGACGACCTGAATAGTGTTGAGGTCGGCCAAATGAGAATATTGGTGACCTGATTTTTAATCAGGTCACTAATATTCTAATTTGGGCGACCTGAACTCTATTCAGGTCACCCAAAATTCAAAAGCGGCGACCTGATTCTCGTTCAGGTCGCCTTTCAGGACCTTTTAATCACAAAAAGCTTATCCGTTCATCCTTGCGGTGAATTCAACTTTCGCACTCAGTCCCTTCCCTTGCTCTGTCATTCACGCTGAACAACCCTCCCTTGCTCTATCTATTTGGGTTTGGCTGCTGTTCTCACCACCGACAGTCCAACGGTCCAGCACCACCCTCCTCTTCTCTCCTCTTTGTGCTCTCTCAGTCGATCGTCATCGGCGGTAAGCATTTTCTTTTACTGGTTAAGTGTCTCTTCTTCGTTCAATACTCTCATAGCATTTTCTTTACACTAATACAGTGGAAATTGAAAATCAATACACCTACATTGACTCGTCTCTGCCACCGTCGACCCTCAATTCCGATCTCTTCCCATCGCCGTCGTAATCATTGGCTGAAGCATCTGCTTTTTTGCTCTGAATCCCAAAGCAGAACCACCGTGCGTCACCGAAGCCCTAAACAACCAGAGCCACCCAAAGCCTGTCTCCTTTCTTCGACCATGCCTGTGCTTTTATCTGCTGTGAAGCTGAAAGCTGAACCATTGAAGCCACCAAAGAGCTGAAGCTATGGAATCCCTAAATCGTCGCTGAACAACCTAAGGTTAGGGTCTTAATCTTGGCCACTTCGCTTTTCCCACCCTTCCCAATTGATCTTTGTAAAAGTTTAGCTTCAAGTCTATAGTTGATTGATTTCCTGTTGTAGCGATGAGCCTATTGATAAATAAGATGTGTGGCTGGTATTATGGTTGCTGTCTCAAGTGGCATTAGATTTACCGTGCCATTGATATTATGGCTGATTAGTTTGGTCAGTTGCGATGATACCGTGAAACATTAGATTTACTTAAATATTTGACAATGTTGGCTTTAGTAAAATTGTTTTGATTTTGGCCCAAAAAATTGGTTGGATTTATATTTTTGAAAATATCTAAAGAGTGGAACTTATCCCTATTTTTAAGTTGCGAAATACATGATCATTGATAATTGATTGTGAAATACAAAGGTGTCTCAAGTGGAACTTTGCTTTTAGTTTATTGTTGAAACTATATATATACATGCTAGTGCCAAGAGTGTGTGTATATGTATTTTGAGCCATTTAGTTTTCCTACATTGTGATTTGCCTTTTAAGAGTTCTCCCTAGCTACTACCTCTTGATGTCATTCTACATCAATTTTCCTTCTTGATTTTTCATTTCCTGTGAAACTTTATGGTTGTTGGGATATATAATAGAATTTTACTATCTGGAAATTTGTAGTTCTAAGTTCTCAGTGATTACTTCTTTTTCGACTACGAAGCTAATAACCCCTTTGACTATTGTGACTTGACCACGACAGCAACCCACAAGAGCTAGCTTAAGGGGTCCTAGGGTAGGTACTTTTACGCATGTTCCTTTTTGTCATACAATTATTCCCTCTCATATGTTAGTTTGAATAATTCTAATGTTGTCTTTATTGTTGTTGTCTTTAGGTTGAATAGAGCAAATAAATTTCAAGGAGAAGAATTTAAAGTTGAGTAATTACAGTTAAATATTGTGTTTTTGTTGATGTGCATTGAGTACTAGGTAATCTTTGTAGTATGAATAATGATGCTTAGATGTCCATAAGTTATACTTTATGACTTAGACAACTTAGATATATTTTAGTTTTTTGTATTGATGAAAGTATTGGATTTAATAGCTGATATTTTCTAAATTGCCGTAGTTAGTAAGTTTTGTTGAATTAAGTTGAAATGGTTTGTTGTTGAAATTTTGGAATGTCTTACTGTTGAGGGGAAATGCTGCCGAAATTTTTTGAAATTGTTATGAACTTGACTGTTGTTGGAAATGTCTTAGGTGATAATAAAATGGGTCATAGTTGGATGAATGCTTTGAGAACTAGCGAAGAATATAAGAAAGGGGTGGAAGAGTTTATTGAATTTGCTAAAAGGAATGTGGCTACAAAAAACGGGATGTATTATTGTCCATGTGTTGATTGTTTAAATGGGATTTGAAGGGATATTGCTGATATAAGGGATCACCTAATTTGTGATGGAATAAACCTTCGATACACAACGTGGATATGGCATGGTGAGGAGGTAACACCTAGTGCATCCCACGAAAATGAAGTTGAGGTAGATGATGATGGAATGGAGAGAATGATTCATGATGTTGAGGTCGAATCCTTTGCACAACCGCATGAATATGATAGCGTGCGGAGTGATGCAGAGACACCTTTGTTCCCTGGGTGTACTAAGTATACACGGTTGATTGGGACCTTACATTTGGTCAACTTAAAGGCAACTTGTGGGTGGACCGATAGTAGTTTCACGTCATTGCTTGAATTGTTGTGTGATATGTTGCCAGAGGATAATGTACTTCCAAATCGTATGTATGAGGCCAAGAAAATCTTATCTACGATGGATATGGAGTATAAAAAGATACACAGTTGCCCTAATGACAGCATATTATACAGAAACGAGTACAAAGGCCTCAGTAATTGTCCGAAGTGTAAAACTTCATGATACAAAGTGAAGAAATGTAGTGTTTCTGGAGAGTAGACAACAAAAAGGCAACCTTTGAAGACATTGTGGTATCTTCCAATAATTCCACGGTTTAAGCGTCTGTTTACTAGTGAAGCAACGGCGAAGAAGTTGAGATGGCATTCTGATGAGAGAATATCCGATGGAAAATATCTTCGGCACCCGGCTGACTCTCTGCAATGGAAGAAAATAGATGAAATGTTCCCTCAATTTGGCAGTGAGCCAAGAAACCTTCGGCTGGGGCTTTGTATAGTTGGCTTCAATCCGTATCGAACTCTTAGCAGTACCCATAGTGCATGGCTGGTTGTCCTTGTAATATACAACTTACCTCCCTGGCTATGTATGAAACACAAGTATGTGATGCTTTCTAGGATGATTTCTGGACCAAAACAACCCGGTAACAATATCGATGTGTACTTGGCGCCTTTGGTTGAGGATTTGAAGAAGTTGTGGGATGAAGGCATAAATGTGTTTGATGAATATAAGAAGGAGTTCTTCAAGTTGCGTGCAATGATTTTTACCACGATCAACGACTTTCCTGCATACGGAAATTTGTCTGGGTACAGTGTGAAGGGGCATAAAGCATGTCCAATATGTGAAGCTAACACAAACTTCCAGCAACTAAAGCATGGAAAAAAATGGTCTACCTCTGTCACAGGAGGTTTCTTGATCGGTTCCACCCATATCGTAAGTTAAGAAAGCATTTTAACGGCTTACCGAAGCATAGAACGGCTCCAAAGGCACTAACCGGAGAGGAAGTCTACAGTCGGGTGATGCATATAAATGTCATATTGGGTAAGCAAAAAAGGATTGCGGGTGAGAAGAATATATGGAAAAAGAGATCAATTTTCTTTGATCTTCCATATTGGCGTAGTCTTGATGTGAGACACAGTCTTGATGTGATGCATGTGGAAAAAAATGTTTGTGATAGCCTTGTCAGTACTCTTTTGCACATACCAGGGAAGACTAAGGATGGAGTTAGTGCGAGACTAGACCTGGTTGATATGGGAATAAGAGAACGGTTACTTCCACAAGTAATGGAAGATGGTAAGAGGGCATACATGGAGCCAGCAGCTCATACACTGTCAAAAGCAGAGAAAAAAAGTTTGTGTGGGTGTCTATATGACATTAAGGTTCCACAAGGATATTCTTCAAACTTGAGAAGGTGTGTTTCAATGGATGATTTCAAGTTAGTGGGAATGAAGTCCCATGATTATCATGTGTTGATGCAACAACTATTACCAGTAGCTATTAGGGGCATTATGAAAGATGAAGTGCGGACTACTATAACAAAATTGTGTATTTTCTTTAATGCTATATGTAACAAAGTCATTGACATTGAAAAGTTGGATGAATTGGAAAATGAGGGTTATATTATTTTGTCCCAACTAGAGATGCATTTTCCTCCTGCATTTTTCGATATAATGGTGCACCTGATAGTGCACTTGGTAAGGGAGGTAAGGCTTTGCAGTCCAGTTTACCTAAGGTGGATGTACCCTTTTGAGCGATACATGTGTTGGAAATTATGCCCTAGGGGCAATTCATTGTACTTTGGATATTTAAGTTATTTAAAGTATTCTCTTTTGTTATCATTTTCGTTTGCATGTTCGTATTGATAACTGCATCCCTGGATAATCTCATAGATTATCCTAAATGTCCCTGGTCGGTCATCTACACGGGAGTGAAGATGAAATAAGACCAGTATGACTTTGATGAGGTATGGAAATACGAGTCAAAGTCATGGGCACTTGTAAGAGTACAAGGTGCTGGACCGACCCACTATGAGAAAGCTGCATGGATTAAGTCATAAGCTTATCTCATGTATAACCGCATCACGACGCCCTATGACCTGAGATCATCATGGATTCCTACATGATGAGTCACTAATCTTTGACCTAGTCAAAAGTCACCTTTGACCGGGTGATGATAAAGGCTAGGATCAGGATCAGTGGTTTTCATGCGGAGGAATGTGAGTGGTCAAGATGGGATTTGTCCCTCACATATGTAGAGAAATAATGCTGGGCCCCTCGATGAGTGAGTCTAAGAAATGTATGGCCATACTGTGATGGAAAAGAGTTTCCATTTCACTTATTAGACTACTCGAGAATCGAGAAAGCAATGGTCAAGAAAAGGAAGTTGACATTATCCATGCCTCATCCTTGACCAAATTATCGCGTGACAAAAGGGACATGACATGGTTGTGTTGGAAACTATGCCCTAGGGGCAATTCATTGTACTTTGGATATTTAAGTTATTTAAAGTATTCTCTTTTGTTATCATTTTCGTTTGCATGTTCGTATTGATAACTGCATCCCTGGGTAATCTTATAGATTATCCTAAATGTCCCTGGTCGGTCATCTACACGGGAGTGAAGATGAAATAAGACCAGTATGACTTTGATGAGGTACGGAGATACGAGTCAAAGTCATGGGCACTTGTAAGAGTACAAGGTGCTGGACCGACCCACTATGAGAAAGCTGCATGGATTAAGTCATAAGCTTATCTCATGTATAACCGCGTCACGACACTCTATGACCTGAGATCATCATGGATTCCTACATGATGAGTCACTGATCTTTGACCTGGTCAAAAGTCACCTTTGACCAGGTGATGATAAAGGCTAGGATCAGGATCAGTGGTTTTCATGCGGAGGAATGTGAGTGGTCAAGATGGGATTTGTCCCTCACATATGTAGAGAGATAATGCTGGGCCCCTCGATGAGTGAGTCTAAGAAATGTATGGCCATACTGTGATGGAAAGGAGTTTCCATTTCACTTATTAGACTACTCGAGAATCGAGAAAGCAATGGTCAAGAAAATGAAGTTGACATTATCCATGCCTCATCCTTGACCAAATTATCGCGTGACAAAAGGGACGTGACATGGTTGTACGATAGGTAGTATCGTGTCATCGATCCCCATGTAAATTGGGTAGTTGCAATGTCTTGCTAGAGGCCGCTTGCGACTTGTGGGCTGATACAGTGTTGGCCCACTGCCAATCTCATATGGGCCTGCAGGGTCGCACACAAGAATAATCCAACACGGGTGAAAGTGTCCAGGTTCATTGAATCTCAGATTAATCTGAGATTAAATGAATACTAAATTTGATCTAGGATTTATATATATATATATAATTCGAAATTAATATATATATTATAAATTGAGATTATAATATTATATATGATATTTGTTTAGTATTTAATTTATTTGATAAATTAAATATCTGAAACAAATAGAGATATTGTATCTCATTTAATTTCAAATAAAGATATCGTATATCTGTTTAATATTAAATTGAGATATGGTATCTCAGATTTAATTAAATAGATAGATATCATATCTCGGATTTAATTTATGATGATAAATTAAATCAAAAGGCTTTAAATTTATATTTGATTTAAATTCAAAATTCGAATTTCCAAATCTGGCTTTTAATATATTCAATTACATTTATGAGATAGATGTGATTGATATGTTGACCAGATTCAAAAATCCGAATTTCCAAAATTAATAAAGGATTAATTTTGGTTATATAATACGCCTATCGGGTTTAGAAAAATCTACGGGATTTTTCAGTCAAGCATATTTAGAAAAGCCGCGAGAAACCCTAAAGCAACTTGAGAGAGAGAGACGCACAAGAAGCGCTAGCACGCTGCCGCAACAGTATTTGTGGATTGTTCGTGTGGATACCAGTAGAGGAAGCCGATCCAAGAGTCGACTTCTGCTAATCGAAAGAACGAGACACGAACGTGTTGATCGCCCACCTGATCAAAGGAACAAGACGCGGACGTGTTGTTCGAGAAGGTAGCCCACCTGATCAAAGGAACGGAACGCGGACTAGTTCAACACAAGGTATGATTCGGTTTCCTTAACTCTGATTTAAACGTCGTTGAGTGATCCTTCGGAAGGATTCGTAAGAAATTTTTAATTCGCTGCGTGTACGAATCCCAACAGGTTGTACGATAGGTAGTATCGTGTCATCGATCCCCATGTGAATTAGGTAGTCGCAATGTCTTGTTAGAGGCCACTTGCGACTTGTGGGCTTATTCAGTGTTGGCCCACTGCCAATCTCATATGGGCCTGTAGGGTCGCACACAAGAATAATCCAACACGGGTGAAAATGTCCAGATTCATTGAATCTCAGATTAATATGAGATTAAATGAATACTAAATTTGATCTAGGATTTATATATATATATATATATATATATATATATATATATATATATATATATATATATAATTTGAAATTAATATATATATTATAAATTGAGATTATAATATTATATATGATATTTGTTTAGTATTTAATTTATTTGATAAATTAAATATTTGAAACAAATAGAGATATTATATCTCATTTAATTTCGAATAAAGATATCGTATATCTGTTTAATATTAAATTGAGATATGGTATCTCAGATTTAATTAAATAGATAGATATCATATCTCGAATTTAATTTATAATGATAAATTAAATCAAAAGGCTTTAAATTTAGATTTGATCTAAATTCAAAATTCAAATTTCCAAATATGGCTTTCAATATATTTAATTACATTTATGAGATAGATTTGATTGATATATTGATCAGATTCAAAAATTCAAATTTCCAAAATTAATAAGGATTAGTTTTGGTTATATAATACGCCTATTGGGTTTAGAAAACCCTACGGGATTTTCAGTCAAGTGTATTCAAAAAAGCCACGAGAAACCCTATAGCAACTTGAGAGAGAGACGCACAAGAAGCGCTAGCACGCTGCCGCAACCGTGTTCGAGAATTGTTCGTGTGGATACCAGTAGAGGAAGCCGATCCAAGAGTCGACTTCTGCTGATCGAAAGAACGAGACGCGGACGTGTTGATTGCCCACCTGATCAAAGGAACGAGACACAGACGTGTTGTTCGAGAAGGTAGCCCACCTGATCAAAGGAACAGAACGCGGACGAGTTCAGCACAAGGTATGATTCGGTTTCCTTAACTCTGGTTTAAACGTCGTTGAGTGATCCTTCAGAAGGGATTCGTAAGAAATTTTTAATCCGCTGCGTGTACGGATCCCAACAACATGAAGATCTTAAAAGGGTATTTTAAAAATCCTTATCGATCGGAAGCCTCAATAGTTAAGAGATATGTAGTGGAAGAGGCTATGGAGTTCTGTAAAGATTATCTATCAGGGGCGACATTACAATCTCAGCATGATAAGGGGATAAGTGAGGGAACTCGAGGAATCAAACTGAAGAATAAGCCTCGTGAAGAGGTGTTGCAAGCACACCTGTACATCTTGAATAATATGGAAGAAGTTCAACCATGCATTGATAAACACAGAAAGAGTTTGAAGAATAAGAATCCAAGGAAGAATGACATGCAAATAGCTCATGAGCAAAAGAAGATGTTCATAAAGTGGTTCGAGGAGAAGGTATCGACGAGACCGGAGTGTCGGATACAATCGAGTGGTTAGCCTGGGGGCCTTCTTATCAGGTCATCACTTGGACAGGTTATGATATAAACGGATATTCTTTCTACACAAAAGACCAAGATGACAGAATTTCTGTGCAAAACAGTGGGGTGATGGTTGAAGCAGAATCCATGCACTTTTTGAGTTCGAAAGACAAAAACCCGGTGTTAGCATCAATGGCCTATCATGGAGTTATTGAAGAAATATGGGAGATGAGCTACACCAAGTTCAAAGTTGCTTTATTTAAATGTCGGTGGGTTAGCAATAATGCTGTTGTAATAGATCCTAAATTTGGATATGTCTCAGTTGATCTTCAAAGACTTGGTCATAGAGACGAGCCATTCATTCTAGCAAGCCAGGCAAAACAAGTGTTTTATGTTGCAGATCCTGCAAATAACAAAATGTCCATTGTACTTCAAAGTAAAAAAATAGACGTATGGTGAAAAATCCTTGAACCTCGACAATACACTCCCTTTCACAACAAATCCACCTACAACACGTGAAGTAGAATTGGTAGATGATGAAGAATATGCTCCAAGAAAGGATCATTCTAAAGGAATATGAGAGACTATATAAAGTAAGATCTTAAGTTATGAAAAAGTGCTATGTTATTTTTGTACAGGTTTAACATGTTAATTCATTTTATTCATTTGTTTATTATTTAATAATAATCCTATCTAACATTATTGATTTGTCTTTGATGAACAGGAATATATCTAGCTCTGACGAGCCATCGGGTGATAGTGGGAATGATGTACCGGTGGGGAGAAAGGGTAGAGGTAGCACACATATGGGTGTGTTAATTGCACGTCGTGAGAGTCAGAAAAAGAGGCTGCATGTGGAGTTCGATGCCAATATGAATCCAATTGGTCCAGAGGAAGACAATTTCATTAGCTACATAGGCTATCTGGCTCGAAGCAAAGTCTGCATTGTTTTCTCTCATTGGAAGTTGGTTCCTCAGAAAACGAAAAAGTTGATCTGGGCACAACTTTTGGTATCTCACTTTCGATTCATTCTGCATTTGTATCTTTAGTTTTATTACTTGATTTCTCTCATATCTTCTATCTTTTTACCTTGCAGCAAACGTATGATGTGCCTAACAATAAGGCCATGTACAACCATTGGATGGGCGAGGTTCGTCTACGTTGGAAAGACTTTAAGAACAAGCTCACTAAAAAGTATATTCGAGGGGCAAAGAGGGACAAGGACCCATGTCAGGACTATGATTACATTTCTCCAGAGGACTGGTGGCAGTTTGTGGCGTTACGCCAAAATCCTGAATTTCTTGTAAAATTTCTTTCATATCTTATCTTTTAGTTCGCATTGTTTTGACATCGAAGGCGCAGTTTTATTTGTTTTCGTGTCACAGGAAAAAAGTCAGGCCAATAGAGAGAGGCAAGCGAGAAATAAGTATCCACATTGCATGTTTAGGGGTGGCTATAAGAAGCTTGAACGGAAGCTGATGGAAGAAGAGTTGTAGAGAATGAAGGAAGCTGCGCAATCCGATCCTTCCACTGTTATCCAAGCCCCTGAGCGTCCTCCTCACCACAAAAAATGGATAGCTACGAGGAAGAGGGGTGACAAGTACGTAAATGAAGATGTGGCTGAGGTTGCCTTAAAGATTGTAAGTAGTTAAATTAGAAGTATTAAAAAGGCTCTGTTGTTTCATATTTTTAGAGTTTAGTTACTATTTATGAAAAATCCTATGATACAAGATGCGCTTGAGCAGTAGAGCAGCCAAGGTTCATTCATGCCGGGTACACGGATGGACATTTTGTCCACGGCGATTGGGAAGCCAGATTACCTTGATGCTGTTCGAGGGGAGTCGAGGGGAGTTAGCGTCGCAAAATATTTTGGATGGCGTTCTACTTGTTCGCATGACAATGACAACCCTAGCCCTCAGCTTGTAGCCAAAATTCGAGCGTCCCTCGTAGATGAGGTTATGGCACAACTACGACGTGAAATGAGAGCTATGATACAAGAGAAGGGAAATATGCAACCTACAAACCAGGAATCCCCAGCCTTCCCAAGCAGCAAAGAAAGTTTTCACGCTCCAAATGTACCTGTTGGCGAACCTTCTCATCACTCTCCAGATGTAGTTATTGGCGAGCCTTCTCACACTCCACAGGGTGGACAACCCTGCACTCTATATTTGGATGACCCACACCGACGTATTGTTGCAGATGGTCTTGTTTACCCAGAACAAACCACACACCACAATATGCAAATTCCACAAGACCTACGTAGGGTGACTGTAAAAAGTGTCCGAAAGGGGGAAGAAAATACAGCCATCCCGATTGATGATGAGGAGGTTCCCGATCTAGGCGTTGCCACCACATCGTTCATCCTTTGGCCGCATCATCTTATTGAGATGGGGATGACACCTCCGATGGTAGGAAATACATTACTGATTGACGATGAATAGGTTCCCGTTTGATTTTCATTGCTAACCCACTTATAATCTGTTTATTATGTTTTCATAGCATGAACAAGCTGCTGACATATTTCCATACTTAGCACAGCTATGAGAGCTCTACAAGGACATCATCTCTATAGGCTTGCAGATGCCTCTGGGCGTTGTCGGTGCAGACAAGACATATTCGATCAATATTGACAAGAAAGATCTGACAGAGTTTATGCATATGGAATGTTTAGATATACAGTGGCTTCAACTTGCAATCTTGTAATTTTTTTTTACCCTTTAATTATATCAGTTACTATTTTTTGTTTAATATATTCAACAACATCTATCATTTTATTTCGATCATAATGTCTGCCACGACCTGTGCAAAAAGGGAGGACGATTGGGTTCATTCGGATTCTTATGTCCTGGAAGCACGGCTTTGGCTCGCAATATCTTAGCCAGGAAGGCCATTTATGTTGGTTTAACAATAGGTGACCTACAATCGACTTGTTATCTAGCACCAATACATGAAGGGTACGTATTTTTTTGTCTATATAAGATTTTTAAGAATAAATTGCTTTCTTATCTTAGTTTAATATGAATATGTATATGTTGTAGTGCTCATTGGACCCTGTGTGTAGTTTTCCCCGCCAAGAACGCCTGTTATTGGTACGATTCCCTAAGTGGCAGGCCAACCGAGGATATCAAAAACATGTTTGGCGAGTAAGTAAATTTTTGTCTAAATCATCAATTCTTCTTTTAAATGAATTGTTTTCATGTCTGTTAATTTCCATTTTAATGACGATAGGGGTCTTAGGACATATAGAGAGCTTGCTGGACAATGAGACCAGGGTGGACCGAAGTGGTTTTATCCGAAGGTAAGTAGTTTCAATTCAAGTTTTTTTCTGAGACACAATAGCTTTCATTTTAACAATTTGTTTTTCATTTATAGTGCCATCAACAACCAAGGAACACCGAGTGCGGATACTACGTTATCAATTGGATGCAGTCTATCGTTTCCAACAGAAAAACTACTAGCTTTCAAAACCTACGTAATGCTCCGTGATCCTCAAATGATAATATTTTTTGTTGTGGTACTTCAGTTGTTAATTATACCTGGTTTTCCAATTTACAGTTTTTTCGTACTGAGGATCCGTACTCACAGGATGACCTGGATTCGACTCGAGACATGTTGGCTAGATATCTTCTTGAACATGGCTCACTATGAATATATAGGCAAGTTAATCTATTGTTAGGGTATGACTTGTTGTGGTATGACTTAGCTCTGTCTAGCCTTCCCTTGTTCCGTTTGTACAAATTGGTTCTGTTTTGCAGTGGTATACTTAAATTGTTGTAGTAACTTGTTCAGCGGATAGTTTCTGAGTCTGGGAGTTGAGTGAATGGCTTGAATTTGATTGATTGTAATTGTAGTTTTGTTGTGAATCATGGACATGTACCATTAACGTTATTTGAATTTTGCTATGGTTGTTGAGTATTATATTATGGTAAAAACTTGTCCATTTTGAGTTATGAATTGCCTTACTATAATTGGTGTTAGAAAAGCAGGAATTTGGCAGGATCATGCTGTAATTGAGTTATGTTTGCCTTGCTCGTGAGTTATGTTGAGTTGAGTCTGCAATTTACCTGGAATTGCCTTGCTCGTGAGTTATGTTGAGTTATGTTTGCTTGGCCAATTTGCTGCAATTTCAGGTAGTCTGTGCACCAATTTCAGCGAAAACAAACTTTTTTTAAAAAAAAAAAAACTAATATAAGGCGACCTGAAAACCAATTTAGGTCGTCTGTGCAATATAATAGGCGACCTGAATATTAGTTAGGTCGCCTTTTATGCCTAATAGGCGACCTGAATAGTAGTAAGGTCGCCTTTTATGCCTCAAAATTAATAAGAGGCGACCTGAGTAGCATAAGGTCGCCTCATATGAGGCGACCTTATGCTACTCAAGTCGCCTCATATGAGGCGACCTGATTTCACTTCAGGTCGCGTAATAGAGCAAAAACTACTACACTCTCCCCGACGTCCCTTAAAATAAGGACGTTATTTGGGTCTTATTTAGGTCGTCTTTTAGGTATTTTGTAGTAGTGATTTATATTATTAAGTATCAATATTGATATCCATTAAAAATAAATTATACATACATACATACATATATATATATATATATATATATATATATATATATTGTTTAACATATAAATTAAACTATAAAACACCTTGAGTTTTATTTAAATCATATAATTAAATTTTTTAATTAAAAATTTTGTTTATTGTAGCAAATTATAATTTTGACAAAATTGAAGAATGAGTAATTTTTGTCCATAGATATCTATACAAGTAGTTTTGAATAATGACAGTTGAGAAAAAATTTATTTAATTTAGTAAAATTTAGAATTTTGTGCCGGGTGCTTCTAGGATAAAAGTTCGTTGGTCAATTTGCACCTTAGATAATGAACGTTAACTTTTGTCTAACGGCGTTGTGTTGGATGCTCCTGAGTAAAATTTTTTTTGGTATTTCTAGTCAACTTAATAGTTAATTGTGTTGGACCCTCCTGGACCAATAGTTCATTGGTAAAATTGCACATTAACCCATTATAATTTTGACAAAATTGAAGAATGAGTCATTTTTGTCCATAGATATCTATACAAGTAGTTTTGAATAATGAAAGATGAGAAAAAAAAACTTATTTAATTTAGTAAAATTTAGAATTTTGTGCCGGGCGCTCCTAGGGTAAAAGTTCGTTGGCCAATTTGCACCTTAGATTGTAAGTTACGGCTGAACCCAAGAGGGGGGGTGAATTGGGTGAAGTATAAAAATTTTCATTCTTCGAAATATTTTCGCAATTCTGGAGATTCATCTTTGAGTAATAAAAGTAAGATCACAAACAATTGGTGAATACTCAAATGTAAATGCTGGAAATGTAAGAGATAAGGAAGAAGAGCTTGCAAACAGATTTATACTGGTTCGGCCTTATCCTTGACCTACGTCCAGTCCCCAAGCCTCACTTGGGATTTTCAATCCACTATCTTCAATAAGCTTGATTACACGATCTGTAACTGAAGCAATCCTCTCTCTAGGATTCACTCCCCCTTACAATCTGTAATCAACACACTGTTTGATTACACACTCCGTACTCGAAGTAATCCTCTCACTAGGATTCACTCCCCCTTACAAGTTGTAATCAACACAATGTATATCCCTCTCAAGATTCCCCAATCTTGAGTAACTCTCAGAAAGATAATGTGTTTACAATAATTTTCCTCTCAAAGGAATGAATAAGTGATCACTGAAGTACAGATACAAATCATTTCACTCTCTAAGCTATCTAGACAAGTAAAATAGAGTGAAAAGGATGTAGAAGCAGAGTATCAGCATTTTGGCATTATAAACTTGTATATCCTCATTTTCCTGCTTGAGTCCATGTCTTTTATAGGTAGAGAGAGGTCTGTGACCATTTATGACCGTTGTAGGATGAATCAGACCGTTGTAGTTGATTATCATTAAGTGTGGTCTGCTTCTCTCTCTAAACTCCAACTAATCCATGTGTTAATGTGATCTGATGTGGCTCTCTGGAGTTTTGCTCGTTGGAGTAAACTTTGCTTGATGAAGAAATGTTTCTTGACCGTTAAGAATATTCAATGACTGTTGGATAATGAAATATAGCCGTTAGAGCTTTTGCACGGCTTTCGATGTTTCTTGCCCAAATTTGATATCCTTCGTTTTAATCATCTGAAACTCACCAATAAAGTGGTTAAACATATCTAGGAACATTAGAGATTAATCATAGGAAGTATTAAGATCAAACAAGAAAGCATTGCAAATTCGTCAGATTTGAAATTCTGAAGTTGGCGTTCAATACTTGAGTCTTTACTCGAGTAAGTAAGTGCAAGTATGCAATACTTGAGTAAGTTCTTCCTTACTCGAGTAAGGCACTGTGTGTAAGTGTCTTTACTTGAGTAACCAAAGTTTACTTGAGTAAGCAACTTCCAGAGGCAAATCATCGTGAGTTGATTTTGAAAATCAAGAGCTTTACTCGAGTAAGTTAGTGTCCTACTCGAGTAAGGCACTGTTCATGTGAAAAATTTTAAGTTCAAAATGCCTCTTTACTTGAGTAAACATTTGTATACTTGAGCAAACAAACCTTTACTTGAGTACACAAGAACAAGTGCCAAGTTGAAAAACAGTTTAAGAGCTCTTTACTGGAGTAAACCAAATCCTACTTGAGTAAGCGTTAGTTATAAAATGTTTCGAGATCTCTGTAAGTCCTTTACTCGAGTAAGCAAGTGCTTACTTGAGTAAACACTTAAGTTCAAAAATTCATTTGCTCTCTGTAAGTCCTTTACTCGAGTAAGCAAGTGCTTACTTGAGTAAACACTTAAGTTCAAAAATTCATTTGCTCTCTGTAAATCCTTTACTCAAGTAAAGGCTCCCTTTACTTGAGTATAGCCTTGTAGAATGCATTCGAGCAACTCCTTGAACTGACTATCAACTTCTGAATGCCATATCTCTCTGGTCCGAGCTCCGTTTTAATCCGTTTAACTCTTGATAGAAAGCTCTGTGAGTCTACTTTCATATGCCACTGATTTCAGCTCAATTGGATTTTTCGTTTGTGAGATATACTCAAAATACCGAAGGCTGTTCCTGACTGTGACGCTGATCTTTGTGTCAACTTGTAAAATTCATCAATAATTCATCTGAACTCCTTTGGGCATGAATATTTGTCACCAATACTTGTTAGATGTCTAGTTTCCAATGCTTTTGGTTTCATCTCAATCTAATCTCTGGTTTGTGAGATATCATCGAATTACCAGACGTCGCCTGTGCTAAACGTGAACATAGTAGAGCAAAGTTGCTGATAACGTTGTATACTCGAGTAAGTTAATTGCCTACTCGAGTAAAGCTTAGTCCAGAGACACCAGAAATGCTGAAAACACTTCATACTTGAGTAATGAGTCCCATACTCGAGTAAGGAGTCCCATACTCGAGTAAAGAGTTCCTTACTCGAGTAAACTCCTCCTGAAGCTGATTTTTGCTAACTTTAACTCCAAATTGAGCCATTTGAACTTCCATATGATCTTGGAGCCTTCTAGCATCAATGTAAGAACTTGAATATTTATATTCTCATTCCATTCAACAAGTTCTTCCTTCTTTAATCTCCCATCTTGATTATTCTTCATAATCCAACTCTTTCTTTCTTCTCTTCTCTTGATCATTCCCAAAATACTTTGATAGCTTCTTGCTTCCTTGTCGTTGTCTGCAATTTCTTTTTGTCATTAATCCCTTATTTCCTTCTTGATTAATCTTCTTTATAATTCAACTTGGATTGATCTACATTAAATACAATAGTTAGTCCAAGTAGGAGATAATTATATTACTCAATCTTTTTGCTTATAAGAATGACATCTATATAAGACATCATCAAAACTAATCATAACTAACATAGATAACGGATGTTAACTTGTCTAACGGCGTTGTGCTGGACGCTCCTGAGTAAAACTTTTTCTTGCTATTTTTGGTCCACTTAATAGTTAATTGTGTTGGACGCTCCTGGACCAATAGTTCATTGGTAAAATTGCACCTTAACCCTTATATCAATCAAAAACAATTAGAGTAACAATTCCTAACCGTACAAGCTCCTTAGACTACCATTTTTGCCTACCTATGAAAGTGGAGCTAAATACCCAAAAGGGGGTGAATTGGGTATTTTTAAAATTTTCGAGTATTACCCTGTTTCTAAACAGCAAAAACAGAGATGAACAGAGTAAAGGGAAGAGCAGCTGGACATAGAGATTTATACTGGTTTAGTCCTAACAACTTGACTTACATCCAGTCCCCAGACTCTCTGGGATTTTCCACTATCTCAAAGATTACACACTCTGTACTCAAGAGTAGCTCTCTCACTAGAACTCACTCCCCTTACAAGTTGTAATCAATGAACTCCCAAATCACCAAGTCCTCTTGACTTGTGATTCTTTACAATAAATGATTTTCAAAGATAAACTCTCTCTCAGAGTGGATAATAATGAATACTGAAGCTCAAAGTATCTAAAGATACAATACAGTTGAAAACTGAAGGAATAAATGCAAAACTTGAATGATTTTCGTTTTCAGCGGTTCTGGTTGTTGAGAAGACTTGAATGCAGCTCTATTTAGCTCAGAGTGCATTAAATGACCATTGCTTCTTGAATTGAACCGTTGGAGATATTCTGCAATGGTTAGGAAGTGGTTTGATCATCTTTTCTCTCTAATCTCCACTTAATCGAGCTGTGCAGAAGTCCAGAGTTGACTTCCTGAGAATTGATCCGTTGGAAAGACAGTTGCTGGATGTGGAAATCATTCTTTAATTCTTTGCTAGACATGTGCAGACGGATTACCCAAAAGAATGCAACTTTCTGGGTTTGCATTTAATATGTTGACGTCACTTTTTACTTTTGTTTTAATCCCTCAATAAACATTCTCTAATTCATCTGAAACTCACTAACAAAGTGGTTAAACATAGCTAGGAATAGTAGAGAATAATTCTGATAAGTATTAAGATCAAACAAGAAAGATTTCCAGAATCGCAAATTTTGAATTTCTGAACTAGCGCAGAAACCTCGAGGTTTGTTCTCAAAACCCTCAGTTTTGGACAAGGCTTGACACGTTGATTTTAGTCCAAAACATCAAAACTTAAGGTTTCGATCTGATCAAAACTGGAGGTTTTCAAAACTTTAAAATGTTTAATGCTCTCGAGTTGGCAAAACCTCGAGGTTTCCAACCAAACCTCGAATTTTCACTCAAGTATGAAAGTTTTGAAAAAACACTCTGTCAAAAGCAAAACCTTGAGGTTTCAGTTGAAACCTCGAGTTTTTCAAAACAGTGAAAAATCATTTGCTTTCTGTTTGCCAAAACCTCGAGTTTTCTCTACAAAACTCGAGTTTTGTTCAAATGTGAAAACTTTGAGATTTTACGCCAAGACAAAAACCTTGAGGTTTCAAAACCAAACTCCATGTTTTAAAACATTAGAAAAACATAGTTGCTCTCTGCCTGGGCAAAACTTGAGGTTTGTCTCCAAACCTCGAGTTTTCACACATTGTGAAAACTTAGAGAGATTTTTTTCAAATTCCACAACTGGAGGTTTTTCATAAAACTGGAGGTTTTGAGAAGTGAGAAAGTTTAAATTTTCTCTGCCTCCACAAAACTCAAGGTTTTTCTCAAAACCTCGAGTTTTCACTCAATGTGAAAACTTTAAGAAAATCTTGTCAGATTCAAAACTGAAGGTTTTACATAAAAACTGGAAGTTTTCAACCTTGGTTAAAATCTAAGTTTTCTATCGTAGTCAAAATCTCTAGATTTCTTACTAAACCTCGAGTTTTCTCAAAATCTGTGAAAACTGAAATTTTCAATTCAAAACCAAACCTTGAGGTTTGAAATCGAAACTGGAGGTTTTCAAATGTTTAAAATCTAAGAGACTCTCTGTATGACAAAACCTCGAGGTTTTCCCAGAAACCTTTGAGTTTTGCAATTTCTCAGAAAATTCTGAGAAGTCTCTGTGTGTGTAAACCTCGAGTTTTCTCTGGAAAACTCAAGTTTTGACTTTGCATAGAAAACTTGAAATTGTCTCCGTAAGGCCAAACTTCGAGGTTTCTGTGCAAACCTCGAGTTTTGTTCTCACAGTGAGTTTTACATATTTGACAGCAAAACTTTACGTTTTGTTTACAATTATTGGAAATCATCAAAACCCAACCTAAACTACCAACGTCCCTTCCCGAAACACAACCAGAAAATCATTTGAAGCTCAACAATAACCCATACAATGACAGCAACATAGAAACATGAGAAGGAGGGGAGTTTTGATTATGTATATAGATATACCTACATAATCGAAGCACAAAAAGAACAATTTCAGAATTTTGCTTACATAGAACCATGAGACAGCGTCGATTGGAGGCAGAGGAGGAAGAAGAAATCTGGCCAAGGGAGATAAGGACGAGCAAGGAAACGACACACCCACAATAGCGGCAGTCGGAGGCTAGCAACAGGCTTTGGTGGCGAACACAGAGAGTGGCAATGGAACCAAAAACGAGCGAAACACAAATTCCGAAAAGGTAAAAACAGTTTCAGCGTTTTTGGGTAGCAAGCAGAGATACCAGCGGACGGACGACGGCAGATGGTCGGCGACGACGGCAGGGAACGGTGAAGGGACAGAGTTGAGCAATAGGGGCTGGGGTTTTTGTTCCAGAGATTTTGATTCCCTTCCTCTCCTCTTTCTATACCAGCATCGGACAAATGTCTGATGCTGCATCTCAATTTTTTTTTTTTTTTTAAGGATGGCAATTAAGTAATTTCCATCATGTAGGGGGAAAAAAAAAATTAACCGTGTGCTTTGGAGAGGATTCGTACTCCATCTCCCAAAAACATTTAACCACTAAACCACATGCTTCTCTTAGCTTCCAAGTTAGAATAAGTAAATAATATATCAAGTAGCTTATTATATAATAATATATATATTTTTTCTTTTTAAGGACCATTACACTGATACAAGCCCATATTCTTATATTAATGACATAGTTATCTATTTAATTACATGTTGGCTCACCATCTCAATTAATTGTTTTATTTTATTAATTTATTTATTTTTATTGTTATTATCTTTATTATTTTTAATTCTCAAATATGTGGGGTATTACAACCTAGGTATCGAGTAAAGAAAAATACGCTAAAATAGTCTCTTTAAATCTTAAAATTGCGTTGAAGCCCTGTGGAATTTTTTTGTAATATTTTTCATATATAAAAAAGACACAAATGCCCCCATGTGTCTATGTGCATATTTTGACAAGTCTACAAGAGTGTCTTAACAAGTTCATGTGCATGTGTTGACAAGTCCATGAACATGAGCCTGTTTTTGACAAGTTCATATGCATGTTTTAACAAGTCCATGAGACTATTTTGACAAGTCCATGTGCATATGTTGACAAGTCCATATGCATGTTTTGACAAGTTCATGTGTGTTTGTATTAACAAGTCTAGTTTCCTAGACGCATTTTTGTCTTTTCACATTTGAAAGATATTACAAAAAAGTCTCATGGGACTTCACCGCAATTTTAAGATTTTTAAGGGATGGTTGTCATTTTTTCCTTATGTCGGATCTAGGCGTAATTTTCCCTTAAAAACAGTTGACATATTGTGTATTGTGATATGATGATGACCATTCGAATTTTAATTTACTCAACACCATGATCGTGCTACTTTAACTTACATGTGTATAAAATGTAAAACGTCATTTATACACATCCAAACAAAAATATAATATTAGCACTAATATATATATATATATATATAATATTACTTTTTTAGGAAATTTATGCATAAATCCTAATGAAAGGATTTATTTACAAATAAATCTAACGAATATGTGAAAAACTTTTATGTGCCTTGGGACTTGAATGTAATCGATTTTCTCCATGAAATTATACAAATATTCAAGGGCCAATAACCGATGGGGTTGATTGTTCAGGGGGGAAAAAAATTATTAAAATATTAATATTTCAATATTCACATACTGATGAAGACCTTTTGTCATTAGCCTTGGGGTCCACAATCAACAATTAACCAAGGATTGCGTATAGGCAAACCTAGGATCGTTCTCTCTTTTCGAGGAGCCTTTTATTGAATCCTAAGTAATCTAAATGTCATGCAAATGCAATGAAAACAAGGGGGATTGGGTTTTGGATTTTTAAATTAATAAACTGAAATAGAAATGCAATTTAAATGAAGCAAAGATAAAATAGAATATAAGAAAACGAGAAGAAACAGATTAAAATCGATCAACCCAACGTTCAGATTCCAGAGACTTCCATCATTGAACGAAATATAAATAACCCACGTTTGGCTCTGGACGAACCGAGATCTCTGCATTCGCCCAGAAAATCCCTCGACTAGACGATCGCCTAGAATATGTCCGAACAGCGGCGTCCCACTGTGCGATCGCACAGCAAAACTTAAAACCTAGTTCGAACTCAGTCCTTGGGATGAACCAAACCGAATATTAAATCTAATATTCGAACTATTTCCAGAAATCGGATCCGATAAGATGAAAATAGAAACGAGTTAAATTACGATAAAGCACAAGTTCTCTAGACGAATCATGGAATCCTCAACGTTGGATCAATCAAAGAAGCTTAGCCAAGCATGGCTAGGAAAAACGCAAAAGAAAAGATGATGAAGAACATGAAGAACAACTAAGAGAAAATAAAAAGCTTCTAATTTAATCTGAAAAACCCATAAAGGGTAATTGAGAATATGTTTGTAGCCACCATCTCATATTCCTTATATAGGAAAGATGACTAAAAATAGAAAACCTCTAATAAATAGAAAATCTTTAAAAAATAGGAAACCTCTAATAAATAGGAAACCCCTAATCAATAGGAAATCCCTATAAAAAAGGAAACATCTAAAAATTGGTCTTTTATTACAAAATTCGAGCAAAATAAAAATCCAGAAAAATAGGTCTGTCTTTAGCTCCAATTTCGTCCATCTTCTTGTCCAAATTAGCCTTCCGAGTCTTCATAACAATTGTAGCTCTCTGAATCATCTAAAAAAAGAAAGAAGAATCAGGCTAATCGGATATCTAGATCAAAAGTTATGGCGAAAATACTAAATCACTGTAAATCTGGAATTTAATCATAAAAATGAATTAAATCCAATTAAAAGCTCAAAGCTCGATTAAGTAATAAAATCCATTATTTAATGACTAAACAATCCTAAATTTATTCACCAAGAGATACAATTAAGTGTAATAATATTCAATTATCAAATTCCCCCACACTTATCTTTTTGCACTCCTGAGCAAAATTCAAAAAAAAGACTAAAATGAAAAACTCTTCCTTTCTAACAATCGCTAACAATGGAAAAATTTAATAAAGGACACAAGACTTCAAAAGACCAATCAATCAAGACCAAAATTCTTTCATCTCAAATTACAAATCCTGGCAATCTCAATCAATGATGCTAATCACACAAGATAGTCTCTCAAGGGATGCCCTCAATCAATCTCTCAAGTGTATAGGATAAATAAGTGTATCGCTCAAATTCTGCTCAAGAAAATAGTCCTACCATAGGCTTGCTCAATTTCTACTTCTCCACCACTTATGACACATGCATGCAAAAATCAAGAGAGCTTGTTATTGAAGGCTGTAATGGGGCTAGGGTATAGGTGTGAATAAGTATGGATATGATTGGCTAAGCACCCAAAAAATTCAAAGAACATCAGTTAGTAATAGCAAATGACCTCAGTAACATTCCTTTTTATTTCTCCTTCTTTACATTGCTTCCTCTCTTTTTCTTTTTTCTCTTTTCTTTTCTTTTCTTCTTTTTTTTTCTTTCTTTTGAATTTTTTTTTTCCTTTTTTCCTTTTCCTTTTTGTACTTTTTTTTTCTTTTTTTTTTCTTTTTTTTTGTACTTTTTTTTTTCTTTTAGAATAACAATGACCAAAATCAATGCCAAATGATAAATGATACACAATCAAATACTCCCCCCCACACTTAAAATGTTGCACACCTGGGCAACCCCCACACTTAAGCACAAAACTAAGGTGAAACCAATGCTCAATAAATTTCCAAGGTGCGGGATAAAATGGTTTTACGCTTAGGCTTGTAATGTGGCTTAGAAAAGAATGAGTCAAGAAGGCACAAAGGGGCTAGCAAAGGAAATATAATATAAGGGAAAGGCTATTTGGCCAAAGTGGGAAAATGAAAGGAAGAAAACAAGCTTCCATCATATTTATGCACGTAAGTGAAAAATTAGCTTCAAAAAGAAAAGGAGCAAGTTCTAGAGAACACAAATCATGAGCAGATGCACACATGAAAGAAAGAATGGTAAAAGATGAATTCCATTCATGCAGGCCCAAAACCTCACTAGGGTTAATACCAAATCATGCAACCAGCATCCCAAAATTAACTACCAAGAAATATAATCCAAGAGTCCAGAAATTCAGCCTCAGAGAGAAGGATCCATCAAAACCAAGATGTCAAGGTTCACAAGAGGTAGAGCAATCATAGAAAGAGAGCGTGTTATTCATAATTTTTTTTACCTACTAAACTACATTATTTCTACTTTTTTACTGATTCGTGTCCCTCCCCCACACTTATCTTCCTCATACAACAATTAAGCCCAAGTAATCATATGAATTAGGAAGAAAATAAGTAAGGAAAGAGACAACCTTTGTTAGAGTATCTTGAGTTGCTTGAAGGAGAAGTTCTCATCTTTGATGAGAATCATGAATTTTTCCCTTGGAACATCTTCTCCCGCATTGAATTTCCTTGGTGGAGGTGGCTCAGGATCTATTGGAAGAGGTCCAAGAATGTACGGTGGATGTTGATTCCATTGACAACCTTTCCAAAAATGTGCCTGCAAATACGACAAGCAAATAGCAGTATCCCATCCAAAAATAGAGACATGGAGAGATTTTAAGTAAATGAAAGACATGTTAAGTTCCAAACTCTCCAAGTAACTATCACATCCAAGGAAATCAATGATACTCCCATCAGTAGGAGTCAAGCAACCAGTCATATTGTGAAAATTCTCTTGTGCTTGTAAAATGGAAGGTGTGGAATCCAATTTAGTGTTGGAGTACACCACAACATCGTTGCAATCACAAGAGATGGAAGGGAAAAGAGTGGAAGAATGAAGCAAAGTTTTCAAATCATCACCACCTGGAATGTGTAAAGATTCAAAACAATTATCTTGTTTTTCTAAATCAGGTGGCAAATCACAAGAAAGTACTTGTTGGGAAGATCCATCAACATGCAAGATTTTATCAATCAAAATTTCAGAATCTTTGTCACCAACAAGACTACAAAGAGGTAACTCAATGGGAATTTTATGTATTTGGTATTCTAGGCTATGATCTTTCTCACTCACATCAACAACAGAATCCACAAGTAATGTAGAATCACTAAGCAAGTCAGAATCACCAAATGATGCAGCATTAATCTCAGTGCAAATAGGGCACCATTCATTATCAGAACATGCACAATTGGCAGAATTACTCGTCCATGCAAAATCAGGATAATCAACATACCATTGAGCAAGAACATCATCAACAACATTGTCATCCATGCTTAATTCAACCTTTTCAAAATTGACATGCTTGCTATCATCAATAGTACAAGAGTGTGCATTTTGATCAATGGTAGAATCAACCACTTCACTAAATGCTTTCTTTTGAAGTTCAACAAGTAAATGACATTTTTCATGATAACAATCTACACACATTTGATATTCCTCACAAGGGCATGAAAATATGTCATTCAATTTATCACATTCATCCATAGTACTATGAAGAGAAGCATTTTCATTAGTTAAAGCATCACATGAAGAAATAGGAACACACTCATCAACAAGTACAGTCGAATCACTACTACTAAAACCAATTGGTTGAGCAATTACATTTCCAAACAATTGAGGGGATTCAACAATGATTTCGTCGTCCACCTCATTATCACTCAAATCATGAATTGTTTCATTAATCAAAGTAGTAGGAGAGTCTACCTCTATAAGAATAGGATCATTACCAAATGGGAGAGAAGACTCTTCAATGTGCTTTTGTACTTGCTTCATTTCTTGTGCATGTGCGACCATGAGAGAAGGATTTTGTTGAAAATTCATTTTCAACATTTGTGTTTGCTGCTCAATTTCCTTTGCTAATCTCTCAGATGATTTCGCTTGTTGTTCCATAATTCTAAGAAGAGAGTCCATTTGTTGATGAAAGTCATCCTTATGTGACCACTCCTCATTTATAGCCCAAGCCGTTTGATTTTGGTGATCTCCAATGATTTCACAAAATGAAGGATCTTGGTTGGGCATACATGGTTGAGAATGAGGTTCATAAGGTGGTTCAAATGAGTATTGGGATTCATGAGATGGATGACATGGTCCTGAAGTGGGATGGAATGAAGGATGGTATGATAAGTGAGAGGGTTGATGATATTGTTGAAATGGGTGGTGGTATGGTTCATATAATGGGTGGTGGAAAGGACCATGACATTCTTGATTGCCTACAAAAGAGTGAGAATTGAAAGGTAGATTATGATTGCCATAAAACCAAGCCATGAAATTTCAAAACAATTAATTTCCAAAGAATTACAAGAAAACTGTCTAACTATAAACTATAAAAACTAAGAAAAGGAATCTAATAAAATACAAATGCAAGTGAAAAAGAAAAGATTTTTTTTTTTTTTTTGGAAAATGATTAAAGATGCAAGTATGCTATGAATTAACTTGGAGACATGGTGAATTCAAACAATTACGCCCAAAATCATATCAAATTTGATACAAACACACCACACAGAAGCTACCAAGTTAAGACAATGCAATGAATTATATGCAAGTTACCTAAATGCCAAAAATCCTAAACTATATGCAATAAAAAATCAAAAAATGCAAATCTAACAAGCTTCACAAGAGAAACCCCTTGTCAAAAGTGAATTTGACAATTAAATCACCTAGGGAGCCAATTACTTAGCTCCCCGGCAACGGCGCCATTTGATGAAGACCTTTTGTCATTAGCCTTGGGGTCCACAATCAACAATTAACCAAGGATTGCGTATAGGCAAACCTAGGATCGTTCTCTCTTTTCGAGGAGCCTTTTATTGAATCCTAAGTAATCTAAATGTCATGCAAATGCAATGAAAACAAGGGGGATTGGGTTTTGGATTTTTAAATTAATAAACTGAAATAGAAATGCAATTTAAATGAAGCAAAGATAAAATAGAATATAAGAAAACGAGAAGAAACAGATTAAAATCGATCAACCCAACGTTCAGATTCCAGAGACTTCCATCATTGAACGAAATATAAATAACCCACGTTTGGCTCTGGACGAACCGAGATCTCTGCATTCGCCCAGAAAATCCCTCGACTAAACGATCGCCTAGAATATGTCCGAACAGCGGCGTCCCACTGTGCGATCGCACAGCAAAACTTAAAACCTAGTTCGAACTCAGTCCTTGGGATGAACCAAACCGAATATTAAATCTAATATTCGAACTATTTCCAGAAATCGGATCCGATAAGATGAAAATAAAAACGAGTTAAATTACGATAAAGCACAAGTTCTCTAGACGAATCATGGAATCCTCAACGTTGGATCAATCAAAGAAGCTTAGCCAAGCATGGCTAGGAAAAACGCAAAAGAAAAGATGATGAAGAACATGAAGAACAACTAAGAGAAAATAAAAAGCTTCTAATTTAATCTGAAAAACCCATAAAGGGTAATTGAGAATATGTTTGTAGCCACCATCTCATATTCCTTATATAGGAAAGATGACTAAAAATAGAAAACCTCTAATAAATAGAAAATCTTTAAAAAATAGGAAACCTCTAATAAATAGGAAACCCCTAATCAATAGGAAATCCCTATAAAAAAGGAAACATCTAAAAATTGGTCTTTTATTACAAAATTCGAGCAAAATAAAAATCCAGAAAAATAGGTCTGTCTTTAGCTCCAATTTCGTCCATCTTCTTGTCCAAATTAGCCTTCCGAGTCTTCATAACAATTGTAGCTCTCTGAATCATCTAAAAAAAGAAAGAAGAATCAGGCTAATCGGATATCTAGATCAAAAGTTATGGCGAAAATACTAAATCACTATAAATCTGGAATTTAATCATAAAAATGAATTAAATCCAATTAAAAGCTCAAAGCTCGATTAAGTAATAAAATCCATTATTTAATGACTAAACAATCCTAAATTTATTCACCAAGAGATACAATTAAGTGTAATAATATTCAATTATCACATACCAATCGTAGATTTATAATGGAAGGATGAGACGAGGAGTTAGGACACATTTGGATGAGCTTTTAAAAAAAGTGTTCTTTTTGTAATGCTTTTTTTTTTTTAAGCTCCAAATTGGAGTTTAAAACAAGCAACATTTTAACTTTTTTTTGTGACTTTTTTTTAAGAAAAATATCATCTAAAAAAATAAATTAATAAAAAAAAGCATTTTTTTATATTAAAAAAATGCTTTTTTAAATCAAAAAAGCCCATCCATACCGGACTTTAGTTAGAAATATTGTGAATAACCATTTTGGAGATTGAAATTAAAAAAACAAATTAGCTGTCTTAATGATGAACAATAAATTAGAATGCTAATTAGAATAACATGTTTAAAACTTGTTACAATAAATTATCACTATTAAATGTCATTTTTCACATAAGAATTCGTTTAATAATCATATCAGTGACTTAATTACATTAGCTGTAATTTTCTTTGTGACGAGTCTGGTGTTATCACTGAAAGAGACTCTTAGGGTGTGTTTGGTTTGGAGGAAGAGGAAGGGGAAGAGGAGGGGAGGGGGGGGGGGGAAGGGGAGGAAAATTGAGGGAAAATGTTAAAAGGAGAGAAAATTTTTGTGGGCCCCACCACAAACCCATTTTCTCTCTCTCCCTTTTCTCTCCCCTCCCCTCCGCTCCCATCCCCCCAAACCAAACACACCCTTAAAGGAAATAACAAAAAAGTAAATAATACATTAAAAGAGACTTGTATTAATTAGGACCAAAAGATCTTATAAATATTACACTCTCCATCTTTTTTGTAAGCAATTTTCTCTCTTTTGGGACTAGTTCTTTTTATAAGCAACCTCTTCTTTATGTTTGAAAAATGTAAGTTTTTTTTTCCCCTTATTTTACCCTTATTAAATACATATCTTTATAATTAATTATCACACTCACCAAGAGTTATATTCAGGAGGGGGGAGGGAGAGAAATGTCGTTCTAACTCACTAGGTGAATGAAGCCAACAAAAGCATCGGGAAAACGTATTTTAGTAAACAAATGACTGTAGGTAAACCAGTTTTCATTGCCTGGAAAACCAAATGATATGGTGGACGCTTCACCTTCTTCACATAATTCTACAGATTGATAGAATAATCGGTTACAACCAGCACTACTAGTAGTGCAGTGATATTGGGATTAATTTCCCCTCTCCTGGTCCTGGGTTCAATCCCCCCTCCCCTCTCGCTTTGTATAAAATAAAATTAAAAAAAAAAGAATAATCGGTTACATACAAAAACAACGACAGACTAAGAATGGGTCAGGAGAAAATGAAAAATAGAGTAACGTGCCAAAACAAAAAACTTATGAAGAGATGGAGCACTTTCATAATATGGTTCTTCTTCAACATCAACGCATAAGGGTTGATTCAAGTCGATTGAAGGGATGTTTTTTATGGCATCATCTGTCTAAAAATGAATCACGTTTTCTACACTGCAATTGTTATCAATATTGAGGTCTCTATCGATACCCATGGCATTTTCACTGTTGCCTGGTTTTTCTTTTAAGGTAGAACATAGAGGGAAGAGAGATTGACTATTTAATTGTTTTGAGACTTATGAGAGGATGAACAGTCACCCGCCATATTTTTGCTTGAATCTTGGGGGAAATATTTCCTAATAAATGCAAATTTAGGACGACTGTTATAAAACTGAAGGAAATCAGATGAGAACAAAGCAGAAAACATGAGAAGAGAAACATTAGAGAAAAGGAGAGCATTCTTATTCTCATTCATATGATCTGTGTGTACCACCTTTCGGTTTCCATAGGGGTATATATATATTAGAATTCCCCACATAAAATATACACAAAGTGGCTTTAATAGATAACCACTATAGGATATAATAATATATTCTTTACACATAATGCATTCCAGTTGGACATCCACATATTCGTAACACTCCCCCTTGGATGTCCATTATGAATATGCCTCATTAAAAACTTTAACTAGGAAAAACCCAGTGGGATAAAAATCTAGCCAAAGAAAAGAGTATATCATTCATTGATACACTGTGCAATGCTGCCTCATTAAAAACCTTTCTAGGAAAACCCAGTGGGACAAAACCTAGATAAGGGAAAAAGAGTACAACGTGTATCAACTCCCCCTTTTGATGATATCAGTTTTACTCCCCCTGATGACAACATTAATATTGCTTCTCGTGATACCAGCATTGCTTCCAATGTCTTTATATTGGTGAAGAACTATATCTTGCTAATAAGCATGATACATTAGTACTCAAATAGTACTACGATATGGTACTTCTGGACCAAGCAGTTCTTTAACAATAAATTTTCCTTTTAAAGCTCTTCAGGAGTTCCAATGATATTGATATCATCAACATAAACAGTAATTGTAACAAATTCATTTCTATGTCTTTTCATAAAGATGCATGGGCATATAGGGTTATTTTTGTACCCTTCCTTTCATAAGATATTCTTTGAAAAATTATACCACATATGCCCTACTAGCTTCAGGCCAGGGGACTTATTTAACTTAATTGAATATTGTTCTTGAGAACTTGAATTAGATGCCTCGAACATTTTGAGTCCTTTCAGGGACTTGTATTTCTGGCAAGTACATTAATTCCTTTAGGGACATGTGTTTTTGGCACCCTGAGTCCTTCAGGGACTTGTGCTTCTAGCACCCTCAGTCCTTCAAGGACTATCATATAAATATCACTATCAATTGAAGCTTACAAATAGGCAGTTATAGTATCCATTAGACACAGAGCAAGCCCTACACTTACTACTAGGCTAATCAAATAATGAAAAATCATTGCATACACTACTGGTGAATATATCTCTTTAAAATTAATGTCAGGTCTTTGTATAAATCCTTGGGCTACATAACGTGCCTTATATCATGTGATTCCACCCTTTTCATTTCCTTTTTCATACAAATATTCATTTGTATCTAACTAGCTTTACATCTTCAGGTGTATGGACTACAGGTCCAAATACTAACTGGCTTTATATCTTCAGGTGTGTGGATTACAGGTCCAAATACTGTTTATTTCTTGCCAGTGATTATAATTTTACATTAATGGCATCTTGCCATAGGGGCCAATTCTTTCACTGTTGGCACTTGCTAATGGAATCTGGCTCATGATCCTCATCATCATCATATCATATGCTATATTATAAGCAAAGATGTCGTCAACGTTGACTTTATTTCGGTCCCATCGGATTTTATTGAGATCTCATAATTTTCACATATTACAGGTACCTTGGTCTCTTCTGGGACTACAAGATTCTCTTCTGGAGATATCTCTACTGGAGATAATAACTCTTCAGGAGATGGCTCTTCTGGAGCAACTAAAATTTTCTTAATTATCCTCAACTCGATCATCTATATTCTTAGCTCCTTTTTCCTTTGGAGGATTTCTCTTTTGGAACCGATGGACCTACCACGCTTCATGCGTGCTTTCAATTCATTTACAATAGGCTGTCCTTCAGGGACATCAATTCTGATAGGAGTATTAGCAGCTGGGACATGTGACATTGTCACTTTCTTTAGGTCAGTAAATGCTTCTGGCATTCGATTAGCTAAATCCTGCAAATGAATTATCTTTTGAGCTTTCAGTTCACATTATTTTGTACGAGGATCAAAATGAGCCAATGATAATTCATTCCAGCTAATCTCTTTTCCAACTGCTTATTTTCTCCCCCTCATGTTGGGAAAACAATGTCAAATTACAATTGACTAATCATGCAGTATAAATCTCCTAAATCCATCTGTAACCATTAGAAACATCATTCTGTTTCATTAAGAGAAAAACAAGAAGAAGGAGGTCCTTACATAGCATTTATCCCAACTTTCTTTATATATCCATCTATGTGCATTGTAGAGAATTTATAAGCATTGCACATTCAAAAATTTTCTAGATGGAGTTGTCTAGTTCTTGACCAAAAACCAATTTTACGGGGAGAATTTTGTTGGCTTATATAAATGCTGCAATAATCAAATATACCAACATAGAAATCTTTGTTCTCATACGTATTGAATACATGATTTCTGGATCGTATAATCTGGAAATAGCGCACTTAATTTATTCAAACATTACTGCAAACTTCAAGTTGCATTCTTACAAACTTCTGGTTGTAAGCTAATAATTTCACATGTAACCATCGTATAGATGCATCTTTCAAATTTGTATGGTTTACATGCAATTTCAATGGGCCCATATAATAATGTTTGATATATTTCCAGAAATACTGGGATCCATTACTAATATGATCAATGAGAACAAACATCATATTATTCATAAACAATATGTTGGTTATACATGAAGAATCTTCTGGTTCTTCAATATAAGTTAATACATAATCTTATTTACATTATATATATGACTCGGATGATCAAACAAGTCAATGCCAACAACAAATTTATTTGGATCAGTAAACTTCTGGTTTACTATAATGTATATCTCTACCAATAATAAACATATTTGGATCAGTAAACTTCTGGTTTACTGTAACGTATATCTTTACCAATAATAAACATTTTAATTCACATCACAATCTACATCCATTTTGGTAGATCTATTAAACTTTGTGTGAGAAGCTTTAACTTTTCAAACATTTGCTCACACTTGTATTCTAACTCACACTTGTTTTCTAACAATCTCCCCCTCAAGTGTGAGTTATATAAACTAGAATATTTGTATTTCAAAATCATTTTCAAACTCTCTAAACATTGAAAGGAAAATTTATGTTAATTCTTCAGGAATAAACATATAATATCACTTTACTAAATAATCTCATTATTCATGATTACTATACTTCAATTAACTCATATATGCATAATATATACAGTCCACCACATATGAAGATATTTATGATCAAAATTCGTAAAACCACACAGATTAACTCTAGCAGAAAATTCACATGACAAAATAACAACAAATTAAGCATCGTATTACCTTATGGGCTTATTATTTCTCTTGGCTTCTACATATTTCTCTGCAACTCATTGCCTCTTTAATATCTCACTGGCTTCAATAGCAAATATTTAATTTGCTATATTGTAAACTTCTGGTTTACAATAGTATGTATTTTCTATATGATATCTATTTCTGCAGATATCATCGAAACTCAATAAGTTTCTTTTATATATTAGAGTAATCAATGTATAATTTTGTTCCTTTAGGTAACAAAATATTAGCTCTTCTGGAGCCTTCTGTCCATTTTATACTACCATATATTATTTAGCCTCTCTTACAAAAAGGACAAAATATGCTAATTAGTTTCCAAAACTATTAGCCTTTAGACTTAGTCTAACACAAATCTCTATTAGCCTTTAGACTTAGAGTAACACAAATCTCTATTAGCCTTTAGACTTAGAGTGATGCAAATCTCTGCAAGTTATTGTCTTCTGGACAATATTTTTCAAGGCTACAAAAATCATTGTATTATACAATATTTGAAACATAGGCCTTCAGGGCCTTTGTGGTTCTTATTAATAATTTTTCTCCACTTCCGATGGGAATTTAAACCAACATGATTACAAAAATGAACACACACTTTACTGTAGTCACATTTTTACCCGTATCCAGGGCCATAATTAAATTCATTTATTACTTCACCCACTTCTGGGAATGAAGCCAAGCCAGTTATTACTTCATTCACTTCTGGGATTGAAGTCGAGTCATTTGACAATATTCATGATTCTTGCAATAAAAGCTCATTGTTTTGTTTGACTACATGAGGTCAATGAAATTATTTCAAAATATTTCTTAAAAACCTATTTCACAAAAATTGCTACTACAGGAGCAAAATGGATATATCAATTTATAACAAACTTTTAGAAGAACAATCATCTTCAGGTGGTTATACAATTCCTTTAATTTAAAAGAACAAGGGGGTCTGGCTTCACTCCAATTTGTCTTATGGCTTCAGGCTAAATTTGTCTCATGGCTTTAGGCCGAATTGTCTCCAGGCACTTCAGATCAATTTGTTTCTCATATTTTCATGCCAATTATTTGTCTCATCATGGCTTTAGGCCAAATGTAGTCTTTTTCAAATTTCTTCTATATAGTTGAATCCCAAGTTTTTGGTGCATACATATGCATGATTCAAGACTACACAATATAATACAAACATGTATGTTTTCCATAAATCCTTATTGAGAGAATAAAATCAAAACACTTCATAATTGTTCAAATCAGTAGGCTTAGAATCATTTAGAAATAAATAATATATATTATTTTCAAACCAATCTGTCAAGTTTGAAACTTTGCATGTACTTTCAATACTGATATGGCAAAATTTAAAGCCTATGGACTCCGCAAGTATATGGGCCGTATCAAGTAATAAAATGATGAATAGAGTATCGTTCCCACGAGGACTCAACCAAACTAGTGATTAGATATTAAATTTCCTTATTTCGTTTAAGTTGAGTGAGTCAGGTTTATTTTGAATAATTAAAAAGAATTTAAATAAGAAACTAATAATAGCAGAACTTCGCACAAAAGAATAAATTCCAATACTGAGACGAACAACCTAGAGTCACTAATCCCTTGTTGGTTTCTTTGATTTTATCCCCACTAAATTAATTTTGATTTAACTAACTCAGTTAATCTAGAGTATTAATATTTATAAATGCCTTCCGGTCCATTTATAAACCTATCTTAATTAATTATGTAATGCCTCACACAATTAACTAAAATGCGTTTTAGATCGAACTCACCCTAATTTGATTATGCAGAGCTTCTAGGTATATTCCTATCCTAGACGCAAATTAGATTAAACCTAATTCCTTATTAAATTTAAACCTAATTCCACATTATTTAATCCCAAGGTCAATTTAGGATTCCCTCTTCCAAGTTCAACCCTAAATCCCCAGAACATGCTTACTAGTGGCCAATTAATAAGCAATAGCCATAAAAACAAGATTAAATAAACTGAATAAATTAATCAAAACTAATAGTGGGAAATAATATCTAGAACCCAAACAAGTTCATAAGTTCTCTAGGTTGAAAAAGAAAACTAGCCACTCATGGCTAAGATCAAATCCATGAAAAGATGAAAATCAGATTCAGAAAAATAAAAGAAAGCATAAAGAAAGGATAGGAGAAATCAAGACTCTCAAAGAATCCCGCAATGCTCCTCCGTGCTATTCGTGCTTCTTGAATTTTTCTCTTTTCTGGTTTCCACCGCTGCGTCAATATTGATCTCCCGTTTTGTGCTTGCGGCTTCAACAAATCTATCCCCTTCAGTTCCTTGGGCAACGTACTACTCTGCGTTTTCTTCTTCTCGTGCGTTATTCTCTTGCGTCTGTGCTTTTTGTGCGTTCCTGCTTGCTGAATTCTGTTCTCTGTGCTCCAATTTATAATGCTTTAATGGATCACTTTTGCTTCCTTTTCCCCGCGGGTCCCACGGCATGATTCCATCTTAAAAGATTGGATATATCCAATCTGATGATCCCTTGCCAATTTTTCACGTGGATTCAAACTTTTAGTATATTATATTATTTAATATATAATATGTTATATCCTTTTTAGTTGAATATTTCTGCCCAATAATGTTGCACCCTTCCTATATTTTCTCCTCTCTTAGATTATATCATATCTCCTGCAAAATAAATTAGAATATTAATAGATTTTCTGTTACAATATTTCTTTATCCTATATTTAATTAAAAGATAGATAAATATATCAAAGATAATTAAATAAGTATAAGATATTAATAAATCTAATCAAATATTTCTCAGAATTTATACTTATTTAATTATAAAATATATACTTATCAAATACTCAGCCATACTTTCTCAATTCACTTACATGCACATATCAATTTAATCAATATGCCTCCCATCTTGTCGGACATACACTAATATACACATATATTAGTGTAAAATATGATTAACAGTAGTCACGGTTTCACATTCCTCCACGTATATAATGGAGAAATCACATGAAAATAATAATAATAATGAAACCCACACTGATTGTATACAATTACCTATGATTTCTTGATCACTGTGTGTTTTCAGTGTGTCCGTTCAAATAAAAAGGATCCTACCACTATCAACTATTTTATTATTATCTCTCCACTATAAAATATTTTAATATTATCCTTTACCCACCATGTCTAGTCTTACATTGATAATTATGCACCGTCAACTTTATCAATCACAAAATAAAGAAGGAGCTCAATAAAGTTTTGAAACATCAAAAGAAGAGTCACTGATCCCATATGGCCAAAATAATATTTATTTATTTATAACAATATAATAATTAAACATGAGCCCACACAATTATACACTCCTTCCCGTGACTTCTTGCTTCTTTCAAGATTGTGATAAAATATATAATATAAATATATGGACCCATATACAGAATTAATATTCTTATTTATCAGCCTCGGTTTTCTATTAAGAATAATAAATTGGTATGGCCTACATGTTCATTTTCTTTATCCCTGACCACCGCCTATCGTATTATTATAATGCAGGCGGCGTAATTTCAGCAAAGAAAAATGGGAAACAGATGGAGAAGAGAGCTGACCTTATTGCAGATTAGCACGCTGAATTATTGCATCACCTTCTCCGTTGCCGGTTATAGAGCTACAACTCGTCACCACCATGTTACGATGGAACCGGTCATCCTGGTTTAGATCTCGCCATTAAACGAAGATTTGGTTCATTAGATCTGCATCTCAGATTAACTTTCTTCTATTTTTTTTCCTTAAGACTCCAACTGTTCGCGGATCTCGACTTGCCGGGATGTTTGGTGGCTTTCCTGCGAAGGAATTTTCTGAGATCAAGCGCCATCCAGAGTGGTGGGATCAGGAAGAATCCAATTCCGGCAAGGAAATCCAGAACTGGAGCAGCACTGACTCAGGACGGGAAATTGAGATCTGATGTGTATATATAAAAAAAAACGTGGGTGAATCTGCCAAATCTGATCAATAGTGCAGGTAGGTCGCGCCTTGAGTTGTACTGTCGAATCCGGTAGAGGCTGAGGATGGGTTGTGCTTGACGCCCGTGGGTGCTAGTCACCGGTGTGAAGAGAAGCTTGGCTCAGGTGAACAATTCGTGCTGATAACGTATTATAAAACTGAAGGAAATCAGATGAGAACAAAGCAGAAAACATGAGAAGAGAAACATTAGAGAAAAGGAGAGCATTCTTATTCTCATTCATATGATCTGTGTGTACCACCTTTCGGTTTCCATAGGGGTATATATATATTAGAATTCCCCACATAAAATGTACACAAAGTGGCTTTAATAGATAACCACTATAGGATATAATAATATATTCTTTACACATAATGCATTCCAGCTGGACATCCACATATTCGTAACAACGACGACATTGAGTAATTTTTTTTTTTTTTGGAATTGGGGATCTAATGGTCCCGGGCAGGGTCGAACCCTGATACAAAGGCTGGATAAGCCAACGTCATACCACTGCACTATCTAAGTGCTTGGTGACATTGAGTAATTTTATTTCCCAAAGCACGCACAGGAAGAACTTTAATGAGGATGAAGCTTATTTTATTTACTATAAGCTTATTTAGTAGGGATAGGATATTGTTACAACCTTTTTTTTGTTACAACCAATGTTACTACCACTTTTCCACCGTTAGATCAGAATCTCATTTACCTATATAATTTCTCTCTCCTATTAAGATTCTGATCTAACAGTGGAAAAGTGGTAGTAACATTGATTGTAACAAAAAAAAGGTTGTAACAATATCCTATCCCTATTTAGTATGCTTCAAGATAGAACGTGTTTTGTTAGACATGGATCGCTAGTGGCAAATTATATTTATAGAGGAGAAAGTGGAATCTTTAAAAATCCGATATGCATGCCCGTGACAACTTATTTTATATTAATAAAATGCATACACTATTTAAATTAGTTACTCTCCAATCTCCATTTTGCCCTTTATTAGTATCTCAACTTACTCAAACAATGTATTTCTTTTTTATTAATCCACCACTGATATTCAGCACTACTAGTTATAGGGATGGAGCTTTGTTAGTCAATGGGGGACCCCCAATAAATAAATAAATAAATATCCTAAATATTTAATGTAAATTGGATTTTTTATAGTTCAAAAATTTCTACATTTAGCCTAAAATTTTATACATTTGGTCCAAATACAAAGCAAAGTTTAATGAGGATGAAAGTAATTTTGGTTGACTCTTAGTCCACAAAATAAAATTTATTTGCCTAACACACATCGTGGAAAATTATGAAGTTTTTACATTATTGAAAAAACGGTCACGTTAAAGAGGAGGAAATTTCGTCACTAATTTATCATCTACTCCTTCTGTAATACCCCAAAATTATTATTTCTCATAAATACAATATTTGGTTGATGACACCTATTTTAAATAGGTGAATATGTGGTCTCAAATTTTGAGATATATTTATTTTATCTAGGGATAAGGAGCAATTTTACACATGTGCTTTTCCCCCAGGAGCGCCCAGCACCACGTGCTTTTTTCTAGACCAAAAATACACATGTGGTTACGTTTTGGGAGCGCTCAGCACCATGACCGTTAGTCAACCGTCATTCAACCGTTAACTTTGACGGAATGTTGACGTGGCAGTGATGTAAACTGACACGCTAACGTGGCGCTAACGTGGACAATAATGTGGAAGCTGACGTGGAAAAAATAATAAGAATTAGAAAAAAAAAATTTCCAAAAATTAAGAAAAAAATCAAATAATTAAAAAAAATCAAATAATTACGAAAGAAATTCAAAAAATTAAGAAAAATTAACAAAATTAAGAAAAAAAAATAAAATAATTAGAAAAAATTCAACAAATTATTTTAATTTAATTTAAAAAATTAGGAAATAAAATTAAAATAATTATTAAAAAATTAGGAAAAAATTCAAAAAATTATAAAATAACTAAAATAACTGGAAATAAATTCAAAAAAATAGAAAATAATTAAAATCAATTAAAAAAATAAAAAAAATTATAAATAATTCAATAAAGTTAAAAAAAATTAGGAAAAAAATTAAAATAGTAAGAAAAAAATAAAAAATTAGGAAAAAAGTTGTAAAAATTATTTAAAAAATTCCAAAAATTAGGATACAAATTAAAATAATTAGCAATAAATAAAAAAATAGAAAATAATTAGAAATAAATTCAAAAAATTAGGAAAAAATTAAATACCCCCACTAGTGGACCCCACCACCGGCCACCCTACCGTCAGCCACCGCCGGCCGGCAACGGTGGTCGATTGCCGGTGGTAGGGACTGATCACAAAATTTTAAAATTTATTAATTCTATTACAAAATTTAACAATTTTTTAACTTTAAACCTCTTTAACTATACATTTTTTTCAAAAATGTAATTATCTACATAAAATAAATGAAGAGTAAAAATATTTATATGAAAATTTAATTCCGTAAAAGACTAAAAATATATTCTTTTCCTGCTTCTAAAAATAACCGACTGCCTCTATCGAGTGGTGGCCCTAGGCAACCGACTGCCGCCGTCGGCCGACGATGGCTGATGGTAGGGTGGCCGGTGGTGGAGCTCACGAGCGGGGGTATTTAATTTTTTTATAATTATTTTAATTTTTTCCTAATTTTTTGAATCTATTTCTAATTATTTTAATTATTTTCTATTTTTTTTAATTTGTTTCTAATTATTTTAATTTTTTCCAAATTTTTTAAATTCTTTTCAAATTTTTTGAATTTTTTCTAATTTTTTTGAATTTTTAAATAATTATTTTAATTTTTTCTTAAATTTTTTAATTAAATTCAAATAATTGTTTTAATTTTTTCCTAATTTTTTTAAACTTTTTCTTAATTTTTCTGAATTTTTTCGTAATTATTTGATTTTTTCCTAATTTTTGGAATTTTTTTCTAATTTTTTTAAATTTTCCCTAATTTTTTCCACATCAACTTCCACGTCATCGTCCACGTCAGTGCCACGTCAGCGTGTCAGTCCACATCACTGCCACATCAACATTCCGTTAAAGTTAACGGTTGACTAACGGCCGTAGTGCTAAGCGCTCCCAAAACGTAACCACATTTGTATTTTTGGTCCAGAAAAAAACACGTGGTGCTGGACGCTCCTGAGGGAAAAGCACATGTGTAAAATTGCTCCTTATCCCTTTTATCTATTAGGTGATTTTCCCTTAGAATTTAAGATAGCTATGTTTCAGTTTTCTAAGTTTTGATTAGAATCATAAAATACCATAAAAATGCCAACAACTCCCAAATTAAATTGGGGATTTTATAGGATCCAAAGAAAGCAAGGAAAAATTAGGAAAACACATCAAATAAATAGGAGAGCATAGGAAGAATTAGTAGACAATTAGGTTTTCACTAAATAAAATAATTATGTAAATTTTCATAGTTAATCAAGGGGTTAAATAAAGAAGACATAAATCTCAAATTTCATAATTTATTTTCTAAGAACCCATAATTAGTACCTAGTTCATATTAATTTTTAAAAGGCCATAAAGAATTATCAAAACACCTGAACAATTAAAAGGCAATTACTAATATTTAATGGGCAATTAATTACCACTAATAGGATGATTAGCTAATTATTTACAATTAAACAATTGTAGCCATTAATTAGAAGTATATTGGGCTAATTAAAATTCAAAGACCAATAGGGGTTTGAGATTAGTATAAAATAGATTGCCTATAGTCATAAAATACCCTAAACACCAATTATGTAATAATCAAGAGGCAAGTAAGCTTGTGATTAAGATGATAAGTAAACTTTAATTAAGCTTTGAAAAGTCAATAATCACAATTAACATTAGGTAATCATTAATTAGAAGTGTATCAAGTTAATTAAAGCTCAACAACCAATAAGGAGTTAAGATTAGCATAAGTTGGATTACCAATGGTCATAAACTACTCTAATGGTCATAATCAAGTTAGGAACCAATCATAAATTGACAACTTCATTAAAACACTTTATTAGGAATGCTAATTAAGGATTAGTTGTGGAGGGCTAGGATTAAACCTTATAAAGCTAAATCCTAAGGCCTTAATTAAATACCATAAAACTAAATCCTTGTGTAATTGAATTGGCCAATGATAAATCAAGAAAATATTCTTAATCCATGAGAAAAGGCTTTGACCAATAAGAGAGGGAGTTGTGAATGTGTGTGTGTGCGCAAATGTTATGAGTGTTGTGAGTCTAGTGGAAGGAGTGAGAAAGAGAAGTCAAAGCATTAGCCAATAAGAAAATTAGACATTAAAACAATTAGATTAATCCATGAAATCAACTCTAGACATAAACAAATGAAAATCTATACAAATTAAATCATATCTTGAAATCCATGAACTAAGTATAGAAACTAAGTTGAGATTCATAACAAGCATAAATCAAGCATGAAAACAAGTATAACCAAAGTCATTTTCAAAATTGTTTAGGAAATGGAATCAATAAGAAAGATAGGCAAATTTGGTCTCTAAATGAAGCTAAGAACTTCAAGAATTCAAAACCAATGAGAAAATGTACATAAAACTTCATTAGGATCCCCAAATGAATTTCTATCTAGTGGAACACAAAATAGGAAAATCTAATTTAAAGAAGCAATTATACATATGCAAAATGAGTCATCACTCTAAGAAATGAGTCATTAACTTAGGTATGGATGAATCGCTACTCTAAATGATGAATCACAAGCTCTATGAATGAATCATCACCCTAAACAAGCATGAGTCATTAGCTTAGTTAAGAGATGAGTCACAACCCTAAACCATGAGTCATGTATCTAGTAGAAGACTTTCAAGGCTTTGGAAGAGGATAAGATGATGTAAGGGATGATGTAGGGAGGGGTATTATGAGTCTTTTTGCACATGGAGCTTCTACTATAAATAGGACCCTTTTCTCTTCACAATCCTCACCAATTCACAAAGCAACAACATCTGAAATATAGAGAGAAAGTGAGTGTGAGAGCCTTGAGGAAAGAAGGAGCAAAGTTCTAGGTAAGTTCTTGAGCTCTAGCTTTTAAGTTTAGTTATTTTGTAGTTTAATCTTTAAATCCTTTAGAAATAGTTGTTTTATGTTTTTCTGGGTTTAAAATTGGGTTTATTTCTAAAAAATATTGAGGAAAGAGTTTTAGCAAAATTTTAAGAAGAGAAACACTGAAGTAACAAAGTTCTGGCGAAATTTCATCGGTTCTGAAATTTCTGAGTCAGTCATAGAAAAGCTATTATTTTATGTTGAAAACATGTCTGAAAAATTATGGAAATATTCATGGTGAAACTAGACATATAGGGCTTTTTAAATATGTAAATAACATGTCCAAATGATTTCTGTACAGGGAGATAAAAATTCCCAAAGTTAGGGCTACGAATTTCTGGAAAATTCTGGACAGATGTTCAAAACTAAAAACCTAGAAATGAACCATGGAATCTGGGAAAATACTGTTATTTTTTATTGAAACTAGACATCCAAAGGATTCTGGATAATTTTATGGACCCTCGTTTCGATTTTTCTAGAATTAGTTATGATTTTTCAAAGTTAGGAGAAATTCTGCCCAGATTTTGCACCAGCGTTTTTCTCAAAATAATAAAGGAAAGTAATTAGTTAATAAATCCACCAGGGGTAAAATAGTCATTTGTGGCTAGGATATCTATTGGGATATTGGTTGTGAATTAATAAACGTAATATTACTACCCTCATAGGAAACCTGTGATCACCTTGCAACCGACAACGTACCATGCTCGACAGGCAAAGGTGCGTTCGCGTAATGCTTATTGTATGATTGTATATGATGGTTGTGCTCATTGACTAAGACTTGCATACGTGGTTATGTTACATACGAGGTTATGTTCTAATTATTGTTGTAGCATATGTGATTATGTTACATACGTTGTTATTATCTTACATACATGGTTATGTATTTCTAATCATACATCTGTTATGGGCTTTTGTCTTGATTATCATTGTAACGTCATGAATATCTGTCATACATATTTGTACATAAGCATGATGTTAACCGTTACCTGAGGTTCAATGGTCATTGAACCTCAGCTTCTACTATAGTGTTAGGGTCCGGATGAACCAGGGCCAAGGATAGGGGCAAGGAGCTAGCGTGAGGTCGCAAACGGAGAGATTTTGACTTTATTTTATCAAACTATATTCAGATTACTGTACCACTGTGTAAACAGCCAGATACTACATCAGTAAATGTTTATTAGATACTCACTCTTTTAAACTTATTCCGATGCTCTACTCTGATCAATTATTTCAAAAACGCTTTAGAAAATTGGGATGTTACACCTTCAGGTCCTTATTATAAGGCACCAACTATCAACTTTATTTGATCCTTTTTATAAGGCACTTGCTTGTTCCCAATGAGCATTCCATTAATGGGAAAATTACACACAGGTCCCAAGGAAGACACATATTTACATTTAGGTCCCATGAAATGGCAAAATTACACAGAAGTCCCTAGGGACTTCTGTGTAATTATTTCAGAATGGTAAATTACCCTTTTGGACAACCAACATAAAACAGGATTGAAACAAAGAAAGCACAATGAAAACGCACGGGAGTTGGTGTCGGGAAAAAGGGGAAACCGCTGAAATCAAGTAAGCATTAAAGGTGGATCGAATCTCCAACCTAGAAGGCAAGTAAGTGACATTTTCATGTCCTAGGTATACTTAGATTGTGAAGCTGCCATATTTTCGTTGAATGATCCTTCCCATTCATTGTATGTTCTTTGCATTCCCTTGTTTCCTATACATTTCCTTCAAATCCACAATATCCGCATGAAGTTCCTCCAGCTAGGTGCATACATTCAACTACTTAAGCATATACAGCACCCATTTTTTGTTTTTTTACAGCTTTTATTTTATTTTTATTTTTTTTGAAAAAGTCAGACAGGGAGGCACAACAATTAAAGTATGTAAAAGTGCTTCAACGTTAGTATACTTAGACTCAAAAATCCTTCATTTTTTAGTGGACTATAAGTTGGTACCTAGCTAAGCGATGCTAAAATTTTGCTAAAGATATCCTCTTTACCATTGAAGTTGGGGTTTCATGTTATTAGGTAGGGTTAATAACATTGTGCTCTGTTTTTTTGGGAAGGAAATAGAGGGACTACTCTGTTTTGACTAGTTTCTGGCTCATGTGATGATGGAACATTGAATAAGAATTCTGATAGAATTCAGTAAAGTTGTTGTTAATACGTGAATTTATTGTTGTAAATGGTGGCCTTTTTAGTTGTTAATACAATCTTGTTGTTGCATATTGTCATGAAATATGGCAAGCTCTTCTAGAAAAAGTCTATTCTATTTCTTTAATTTGGGGGGGAAGTTTTTAAATGGTGGGGGAGATGAAAGTCAATATGTTGGAGGTTTGGTAAGAACAAAATTTATAAAGGAAGGCACAACCTATGATGAATTGCGAAGAATCATATCATCTCTGATTGGACAAGAAAGCAATGACATTTGTGTGAAATTCAAAGTTAGCTTTGATCCATCAACATATGTAGATCTTATAGACGATGAAGGGGTGGATCATTTAATAAAGTTTAATGAAGAATCTGGACATGTTTACATTGAAGACAAAGGGAGTAATGACAGTATACAACCACCATTGAATGCTGAAATGCAAGAGGAAGAAGAAGTGTAGGTTTAATTGTTATAAGAAAGCTAATTTGTTTTTGTATAAGTGTTGAATGAGGGCTCATACATTGTCATTACTAATATGGTAACTTGTTGTTTATTGCAGGGATGAGGACTTGTTTAGATTTCCAAATGAATTGTCTATGTCTCCACCTCGTTCGTTAAATGAAAGTGAAGAGCGGCCACCTTTGACATGGTGTACTCAAATTGTGCCAACACCAAGACTGGAGATGAATCATACCAAATGGAGGGATTTGATTGTTGGAGAAGGACAGATTTTTGCCAATGTTGTGACCCTTCGTCAAACGTTATACAAATTCAGCATTGCACACAAGCTTTCGTACCATTTTGTGAAGAACAATCAACGAAAGGTAATTGCAAAGTGCAAGGTTGATGGTTGTCCTTGGTACATTGGTGCATATTCATCAAGAGAGGATCAAGATACAGAGTTCCTAACAATCAGAACATACCGAAGTGTACACATCCACCAAGCGCAAGACAACCTAATTGTTTCTCATCCACCCCTTTCCACCTTGACATCCTCAATTGTAATGGATGGTTTAAGGTGCAATATCGACAAGACTGCCCCTGAAATTTGCTCAGATATGTATAGAGAGTATGGGGTGCGACTGAACTATTCCCAAGCATATAGGGCCAAAGAAAGAGCATTGATGGAAATACATGGTCGAGTACAAGATTCGTACCGGGTTATCCCTTTGATATGTGAAAGACTTATCGAAAGTGATCCTAGCACAGTTGCGAAATGGGAAGCCTCAGCAAACAATAGTTTTCAGAGCCTATTTATTTCTTATGGTTGCTCCATTAAAGGCTTTTTAGATGGATGCCGACCCATACTTTATATTGATGGATGTTACCTGAGTGGGCCATACAGGGGGACAATGTTGTCAGCTTGTGCATAAGATGCAGACAATGAAATGTTTCCCTTAGCATATGCCATTGTAAGCGGTGAGACATATGATGAATGGGCTTGGTTTCTATGGAGTGTGAAAGAAATAATTGGATCAATACATATAACAATCGTGTCTGATCGCAATAATGCCATTATTGGTGCGGTAAAAGACATATTTGGTAGCGAGAGACATGCTTTTTGCTACAGGCATGTGAAGGAAAATTATAGTGCCGAGTTCTTGAAATTAAGTAAAGGTGTCAGATGAACATCGAGATATAGCAAAGACACTGCACTTAAGCTCCTTGATGGAATCGCCTATGCAAGGCTCCAGGAGGACTTCACTGACGCGATGGGAAAATTAACAATGTCAATCCACAATTGGCACAATGGGTGGAGACAAATAGGGACGTAGACCGATGGGCTCTTAGTAAGTTTCCTTTCAAGAGGTGGGATAACATAACCACTAATCTTGCCGAGTCCTTCAACGCATGGATGGTGAAAGAGAGGAAGCACACCGTCACTATTTTAATACAAGAGCATAGAGAGAAATTGGCACGGAAATTGGTTGCCAGCAAGATGGGTTTGCTGAATTGGAAAAATGGCGTTGGACCCAATATTGAAAAGAAATTGTTCCTTCAAGTTCAATATGCTGAAAATATGCCTGTACAATATTATGGAGAGCATCAGTTTTCAGTGCAAATTACATGTGGTGATGGTATAAGATATGTTAACGTAGATCTTAGTGAAAAAAATGCACGTGTTTAGCATGGGAAATGAGTGGCCTTCCTTGTGCACATGCATGTGCAGCCATAAAGCACTGTAATGGTAATGTGTACACATTTGTTGATGAGTGCTTTAAAATTTCTACCCAAGAGAAAATATATGCGAATAGCATGAGGCCAGTTTCAACACATGATTGTCCACGTGCTGATGCTCCAAGTGTAACACATATGCTGACACAGACTTTCTTGGAGCCTCCCATTACTACAAGGCCAGTAGGGAGACCAAAAAGAAAACGAATTGAATCTCAATTTCAAAACAAGAAGGTTTATCATTGTGGGAGATTCCATGAGGACGGACACACGGTGAGGACATGCAAAAATCCAAATCCCAACTGAAAACACGATGTACATGCTTTTGATTGCTAATTGCTTAGTCATTTTGTCTATACACACCTTGTATTAGTGACTTCTTGTAACACCTTTTTGTATTTTTGTGGGTGGACAAGAACTTGTAATTAGTTACACATGGATGTGAAACTATATGTGATATCAAGTTCAATGAGTAGGTGTAAATACCCACTTACTCATACAACTTAATATTTTGAAATTATATTTACTTTTTCAACAACCTTAGTGAGCTGTCAATATTCTCAGAAGTTGTCGTTAAAACAGCAATTGTGTGTTGTAAAAAGATAATGTGTTGTTGTAAATCGCCTCTGCAACTCAGATTTGAAAAAATCCATGTTGAAAAAAACTTCTTGTTAAAGCAACAATTGTGTGTTGTAAATATATAATGTGTTGTTGTAAATCGCCTCTACAATTCATACTTGAAAAAATCCATGTTGAAAAAACTTCTTGTTAAAACAACAATTGTGTGTTGTAAATATATAATTTTTTGTTGTGAATCGCCTCTGCAACTCAGATTTGAAAAAATCCATGTTGAAAAAACTTGTTGTTAAAACAAATATTGTGTGTTGTAAATATATAATTTTTTGTTGTGAATCGCCTCTGCAACTCAGATTTTAAAAAATCCATGTTGAAAAAAACTTCTTGTTAAAACAACAATTGTGTGTTGTAAATGTATAATGTGTTGTTGTAAATCGTCTCTGCAACTCAGATTTGAAAAAATCCTTGTTGAAAAAACTTGTTGTTAAAACAAATATTGTGTGTTGTAAATATATAATTTTTTGTTGTAAATCGCCTCTGCAACTCAGATTTTAAAAAATCCATGTTGAAAAAAACTTCTTGTTGAAACAACAATTGTGTGTTGTAAATATATAATGTCTTGTTGTAAATGACTTCTGCAACTCAGATTTGAAAAATCCTTGTTGAAAAAACTTCTTGTTAAAACAAATATTGTGTGTTGTAAATATATAATTTTTTGTTGTGAATCGCCTCTGCAACTCAGATTTGAAAAACTCCATGTTGAAAAAAACTTGTTGTTAAAACAACAATTGTGTGTTGTAAATATATAATTTTTTGTTGTGAATCGCCTCTGCAACTCAGATTTGAAAAAATCCATGTTGAAAAAAACTTCTTGTTAAAACAAATATTGTGTGTTGTAAATATATAATTTTTTGTTGTGAATCGCCTCTGCAACTCAGATTTTAAAAAATCCATGTTGAAAAAAACTTCTTGTTAAAACAACAATTGTGTGTTGTAAATATATAATGTGTTGTTGTAAATCGCCTTTGCAACTTAGATTTGAAAAAATCCATGTTGAAAAAACTTGTCTTTAAAACAAATATTGTGTGTTGTAAATATATAATTTGTTGTTGTGAATCGCCTCTGCAACTCAGAAATCACAAAATCCATGTTCTAAAAACTTGTTAAAACAAATATTGTGTGTTGTAAATATATAATTTTTTGTTGTGAATCGCCTTTGCAACTCAGATTTGAAAAAATCCATGTTGAAAAAACTTGTTGTTAAAACAACAATTGTGTATTGTAAATATATAATTTTTTGTTGTGAATCGCCTCTGTAACTCATAAGTCACAAAATCCAGGTTGTAAAACTTGATGAATTCAACAAGGTCAAAATAATGATCAACCACCAACAGCACTCAAATTTAGAATCAAAGAATTAAATTTGTTGCACAAAGTGACAGTCAGTCAAACAAATGTAACACCATTCCTGCATATACCATTTGTTGTTGCTATATTCAACATTTGGCTCTAAGGCTAGTCAAAAATTAATTAGTATTTGCTCTAAGGCTGAGCAAAGTTTCTCCATTCACTTCCAATTATATACATTGCCAAAATAAGGTTATTTGTTAGCCAATTCATTCAACTAATTTACTATAAAACTACATCTATTTCTTCTTCTTCGGCGGCTAGTTGTTTGACAGTTGGGACAACACCTTCTGCTTATGTATGTTTTTGTCATGCATGACAAGCCACCATAAGCATTCAAGCTTTATCTGCCGTAGTTGGTCAAGAGACAAATTAGTCATAGTATAGCCTTCTTTGTCTTTGGGAGATCCATCCCATCCCTGTAACCATGATAAAACATGGACACCACAAGAATTCCTGCAATGCAAAATGAACCAAAAATGTCACATACAATGAAACAATTGAAAAAAACATATTCTCAACAATGAACCAAAAATGCTTACATATCACTTTGCAAGTGCACTTTGGCCCAGTTAACTTGGTTAGGGATTTCTCTTCCTTTGCCAAATAGTGTTGGTTTAACTTTTCGAATAATCTTAAGGAAGCAATCCCTCTGCATGACCAAACAAGTTTTTTCACACCAGCATAATTGGATTAACTTTACACATTGCATATAGTTTAGGAGGGATTCTTACACATCGGCTAGCCATCCACTCCTTTTGATTGAATTGTTGTTGTTGCGTTTTAGTCATTCTCTTTGGTTTTTTTGTCTGTTCACACCCTTTCATTTCTTCTTCTGCCTCATTTTGTAACCTTAGATATGTTATGTTGTCCACAAATGAGTCCAGGGCGTAGAAGCGCATTGTCTTTGTATCTAAAACATAACAAAACCAATGGTTCAGGTGGAGTGTAGGACCAAAGATGAAGTCACACTCGCCGATGTTATATCCAATATGTTCTAGGAGGATCTCTTTCTCGTGTGCTTCCCATGACCACCTCTGCGAATTGTCAGACATCTTTTCCATTAACTCCGCAGAAAAAATGTGTCTTTTCACATGGCCAGCCCTCTGCAATTCATCCCCCACCAATGTCTTAGCAACCATTGACATCATCTATGCACATTTAGGAAAATGTAACTAATCAGCAGAATGAAGGTAAAAAGTGAACTATGAAATGTTAAATGCAACTGACCCGGTTGTTTATCCATGCTTTTTCACGTAGACAATGAAGTTCTTTACGGGTGAGGAAATAGTGATGCATTTCTACAAATTCTCTGATACACAAACAATGGACCAAGTTAGTTGTCATGGTTCAATTGAATATAAAGCAATTGTGTGTTGCTGACTTACTCCATCTCCTCCTCTTTAGTACATGTAGCGATGCAGAATTGATACAAAGCTTCCTTTTCGTCGTCAATCTTTGCTCTCTTTTTACCTATACTTGTGACCACCCATGGGAACCCAATAGCAGGTTTCCTTAGCCTTGAAGATTTCCTCAAGTTATGAAACTCTTCCTCCACATTCACTTGATCTTCATTTGAGTAATTGGTGTCCTCACATTCCTCTCCTTTTTGTGAGCTACCACCTTCACTTTTATACCCTTCATCATCATTAGTTGACCGCATGTCGTCATCTTCTTTTTCTGTGTCTCCCCCATCCTCAATTCTTCTGTGTCCCCCCCATCCTCAATTCTTCACTTTCACCTTCACGTTGACCCTCACCCTCATCATTGCCATCATCTTCATCAATTTCCCTCCCCCCGAGGAGCCTTGCTTGAAGGGAACCCAACTCTTCTTGCACTATAAACCTCACCCTAGACATCACTCGATCATATGTTCTCTTTATTTCCTGAAAAGTATGAAGAATTTGTAAATTAATGATATCTTTGTACCCATTTTGGACGTAACTTCGAGATCGCACACTTATCGGGTGACTGAAGATTGGTTCTGGTTGTAATTGCGTAGATGACTGGCCAATTCCATCACCATAAGGTAATAGCAGCCCTTTGTTGCTTTCCCTCTCTGTCTGCACTCTGGTCTTCACCCTATTGTCATCCCAAAATATGATGGCATCCTCGACTGTAGGGGCTTGTACGGGGCCCAATGGAAAATGTTGCAGGCAATAAATCTGCATAACAAGTCAATAAGAACATATTACCAGCTAATGACAACTTGTACTACAACAATTTACAATGCATAATACAATGACTAGTTAAGTAATATGAGAATGATGAAAACACAGCTGCACTTACCATGTGAAAATACATACAACCTCCTATATTTAATGGGGCAGCCACTGTCCCTTTCCTTAATTTTTTCTTGTACACTCCAATCGAATTACAAAGTTCATCAAGAACGAAGGTGCACCAATCATACTCCGTAAAAGCTGCTTTTGTTGCCACAATCACCTTTAAAACTGTGTCATTGGCTTTAATGGCCGCACTAGGACACAAGAGTGTTCCCAAAGCATAAATGACAAAAAGGGTTTCAAAATCCATACCCTTCTTCCTTTCAACTAGCCAGTTGCCTATCATCTTGTATGGGATTGAGCCATACATTCTCTTTAGTTCCTTATATGATTTATCTTGGTTGTTCGTATTTGTTTCAATCTTCCTGCCATGCCATGGTAACCCCATAATTTGTTTCACATCCTCAGGGCCTACATGGAGTGACTTCCCTCAAATGGAGACATTCTTGGTTGGAGGGTCAAAAGAGTCCATAAACCGACCACATAAATGCCGAGGGATTTGTGCACAACATATATCAACCAACTTATGGAATCCTATCTTCTCTAACCTCTCCATCATATCAGGTGTATATTTTATAAGTTGACACAGTTTCATGAATTGATTTGGGGCACAACGGGTAATGAAAGGAACAACATATTTTTTCCCTTGCCTCATACTTAATTTCTGGGCTCTTTTCCTATATCTTTCCTTTTCATCTTCCCTTAATGCATTCCATGCTTGTTTTAGGGACTGAGCCTCCTGTCCCAACAGACCATCTCTTCATTCTTCTTCTTCTTTTGCTTGTAATATGCTTTCATGAACAATTTGTACCCAGACACCTTTGGCTTGACCTCTTGATCTGTCGCCATATTCTTGTTTCTTTTCCACTGACAATGAAACACCACAGAAGGCAGAAGCAGAGGAAGAAGAGCAGATAAAGGAAGTGGAAGCTGCAACCATAGCTAAATCAAGCAAACATGCCAAGGTTATTCTTCCAAAAGAATCAGAATCAGAGGAAGTGAAAGAGAATGAGAATTCAGAAACAAGTTATGTGACACCAGCTGTGGAAAAATGAGAATAAACAGAGAAAGAAGAGGAGAAAAAGGAGGCAGAGCAACAAATGATAGTTTTAATTCCTCACTGTCCTCAGAATTAATATCCTATATCAACTAGTCTAACAAAGATGTTAAACTCCCAAGAGTCCAAAATCAAATTATAAAATTCATATAGACAGCATACAAGTGTGACCTTTCAAGTAGATAACTCCCAGTTAAGAATCAGAAGAAAAATCAAGAATCAGAAGAGCACATCACGACATCATATATATGTCCTATACTTGTACTTAACTACAAACCCTTTACTCTCAACTATGTCTTCTGCTCTTCTTTCTGATCTTATCTCATAGAATGCAAGGTTTGTATTAGCTTATATATCCACCACTTCATATAATTTTACCAGTAACCTCAAAACAAAGTAAAAATTGTGGAAGATACAAGCAAAACAAGAAAATTATTAACATGGAATAATTCATCATCTCAAGATTAGTTCTTACTTGGGTCATTTAAAAACTAAATTCAAAAGAATAAAACATCTTAATATTTATATTCTTATATATATACTGACGGAATCCTTTTATATATACATGAAAACTACCTACAATATAGATTAACACACATATTTCATACAAAATCCCAGTGACTACATACTCCCACTCTCACTTTGTGTATTATTTTTTTAGCTAATTCTATTTCTGCACGTGATGATCGGAATTCAAAATGATGAAAGACATTACAGGACAGTTAATTAGGGTCGAAAGGCTATATGTGCCAGAAAGAATAAATTAATTAAATGATAATCAAACACCCAACCCTCATTGATATTTTTCATTTCACTCCTCACATGCTACAAAACATTAAAACGCCTATAAACCTTCAACATAAATAATGTAAATTGATTTATAATATACATAGATTTATAAAAATGCATGAAACTAATACTCCATCTAACAATTCCCTTCAAGAATCTGCTTGAAGAGATTGGAAACACTTTTTGATTAAAAACCTGACGACGAAAAAAGCAATTTCAAGGAAGACATGCTTCGACTAGCAATTTAAAAGCATTTCATCTTCAGGGTCTATGGCATCAAAGTACTCAAGATCAAAGAAACGAGCAGCAAGGTAGATAAAGTTTGAGTCAGAATACACACACGACTTCCAGGATGAGAACTAACAATCAATACAAATAAGTTCCAAATAAACTAGAAACCTGGAAATTTTAGTGAAGCAGAGCAAAGGGAAAAATCAGCTTCGCTTTACATAAGAATCAGTGAATTTTGTGAGCCTTTCTCTAAAAAGTGTCTGCCGTTGCTGGGAAAAACAAGAGATAAAGCAGAGTTGAGCAAAGGCCAAAGGAGAAGTAAATAGAAAAGGATAGTCCAATACTCCAATCGTGGTGGAGACGAATGCTCCACATAAACTGAAAATAAAGAAATGAAGAAGAGCACACACGGGACGGGTACAGACAGGATGGGCAACGACATTTGAGGAAAAAAAACCCCTTAAATTTCACACCTGCACTTGCGGTCATTGGACCCTCTGTGGCTCCGTGATTGACAGTGATGAGAGATGCAGGGAGTCTCAAACAATCCCGCCGGCGATGAACAAGGAATGACGGTCTCTTGGTGGAACGCCAGTGAAGAGCTCGCGAAGGTTGAAGGGCTCAAACGATCTATCGAATAGGAGATGACTGATTCAGTGGTTTAGGCATTTTATATGTTGAATGGGCAAAAAAGTAATTTGATGTTTACAAATAATTACACAGAAGTTCCTAGGGACTTCTGTGTAATTTTGCCATTTCATGGGACCTAAATGTAAATATGTGTCTTCCTTGGAACCTGTGTGTAATTTTCTCATTAATTATTTGTTTCCATCTCTACCCATAATAATAAGGATAGTGTGTGAGAGTAATAATTAATATAATATTATAGTTTAGTGCAATTAGTAGGGGTAATATTGGAAGTTACTTAAATTGTAGGGTAACTTTATTGAGTTTAACTGTTTTTATTGGTTTGTGAAAAAAGTTAGTTGGTGCCTTATAATAAGGACCGGAGAGAGTAATCATTTATTATATATTCTCTTTCATTCTTTTTATTTATTCCCTTTCTTATATTCTTTACATAAATAAGAGCATATATAGAAAAAACAAGACTATTTTTATATATTTATTATTTTTAACTATCAAATTGTTTTGCGTAATCAAGGAAAAAATTGCTTATAAATTAAAAAATATTGGATGGAGTATACTTTTTATCGGCCCTTTGGCCAAGATCGAATTAAAACATTTAATATAATTGTGGGATGATGAAAGGCATCACTAAAAGTCTAAGTTCAACCTCAACAAAGTATAATTTTTATGACAGGTGAAATTAATAAAACTGCATAGATATACACGATTAAGACATCTAACCAAACATAATCTTTGTTATAAATATAAGGATATAAAAGAAATAAAAGATGGAGAATAAGAGCGAGAGAGATTCAAAAGAGAGAAATTCTCATTCAGTTTCTTCAGTATACATTTGTGAGGGGTTAGAGGACTATTTATAATGGTTGGAGAGTAAGGAAGTTTTATGTAGCTTCTACCCACTCACCACCATGAATGTAGTGGGTGACTACCCACTCCCCACCATAATAATAGTGGGAACCTTAATGATCATAATGGGTCATCCACATAATATATCCATAATACTCCCCCTTTGATGCTATTATGAATGTGCCTTATTAAAAATTTTAACTAGGAAAAACTCAGTGGGATAAAAACCTAGCCAAAGAAAAGAGTACATCATCCATTGATACACTTTCCAATGCTGCCTCATTAAAACCATTTCCAAGAAAATCCAGTGGGACAAAACCTAGATAAGGGAAAAAGAGTATAGCGTGTATTGACGTCCCCTTTTGACAATATCAGTATTACTCCCCCTAATGACAACTTTACTTCCAATGTCTTCGTATTGGTGAAGAACTATTTTGCTAATAAGCAAGCTACATCAGTGCTCCAATATTACTAAAATATAGTACTTCTGGACTAAGTAGTTCTTTGAACAATTAATTGCTCTTCAAGAGTTCTAGTTGATATCAACAAAATAAACATCAATTATAACAAATTCAATTGTAGATCTTTTCACAAAAATGCATAGGTATATTGAATCATTTTTGTACATTTCTTTTCAAAGATATTTCTTGAAACGATTATATCAAATGTGTCTTGATTGCTTCAAGTCATACAGAGGTTTATTTAACTTAATTGAGTATTGTTCTTGATGACTTGAATTAGATGATTCTGAAATCTTGAGTCCCTTAGGGATTTGTGCTTCTGGTACCTTGAGTCCTTCGGGAACTTGTGCTTCTGGCACGTTAAGTCCTTCAAGGACATGCTTTTGGCACCTTAAGTCCTTTAGAGACTTGCGCTTATAGCACTCGCTAATAGATTGTGGCTCATGATCATCATTTTCATTCATCACATCATATGCTATATTATAAGCAAAGATGTCGTCAATATTGACTTCCTTTTAATTCCATCAGATTCTATTCATAACATAATTTCTTAAGATCTCATAATTTTTACATATTTTAGGTAGTTGGGTCTCTTCTGGGACTACAACATTCTCTTCTAGAGATAATAACTCTTCAGAGATGGCTCTTTTGGAGCTACTAACTTTTCTTGATTATCCTCTACTTGATCATCTATATTCTTAGCTCCTTTTCTTTTTCGAGGATTTTTATCTTTGGAACCGATGGGCTACCACACTTCAGGCGTGCTTTAAATTTATTTATAATAGGTTGTCCTTCAGAGACATCAATAGGAGCATTGGCAGCTGGGATATGTGACTTTGTCATTTTCTTTGGATCAGTAAATGCTTTTGGCATTCGATTAGCTAAATTCTACAAATTAATTATCTTTTGAACTTTTGGTTCACATTTTTTTGTCCTACGATCAAAATGAGCCAATAATAATTCATTTTAGCTAATTTATTTACCCAACTGCTTATTTTCTCCCCCTAATGTTGAAAAAACAATGTCAAATAATAATTTACTGATCATATAGTATAAGTCTTCTAAATCCATTTGTTTCCTTTAGAAACATCATTTTGTTTCATTTAGAGACAAACAAGAAGAAGGAGATCCTTACACAACATTTATCCATCTATGTGAATTGTTGTGCACATTCTAACATTTTAAAATGGAATTTTTCTAGCTCCTGACCAAAAGCTAATTATACAGGGAGAATTGTGTTAGCTTATATAAATGCTGCAATATATAAGATCAAATAAACCAACATAGAAATTTTATTCTCATAAGCATTGATCTAGCTATTTATTGATGCTTTAATACATGATTCTTGGATCGCATAATCTGTAAATAACGCGCTTTAATTTATTCAAACATTATTGTAAACTTGAGGTTGCAAACATTATTGCAAACTTCAGGTTATAAACATCAGGTTGCAAACTAATAGTCTCACATGTAACCATCTTTTATATGCATCTTTCAAATTTATATGGTTTACATGCTATTTCAATGGGCCCATATAATACTGTTTGATATATTTCCAAAAATACTAATATCCATCATGATCAATGAGAACAAGCATCACATAATTGATAAATAATATGTTGGTTATTTATGAAGAATCTTCTGGTTCTTGAACGGATGTCAATACATAATCTTATTATATATGTCACTTGGATGATCAAACAAGTCATGCCAACAATGAATTTGTTTGAATCAATAAACTTCTGATTTACTGTAACATATATCTCAACCAATCATAAGCTTTTCAATTTCCATAAAATTATGATTTAAATCATAATCAGATATCCATTTTAGGAGATCTATTAAACTTTGTGTGAGAAGTATATAACTTTTCAAAAATTAGCTCACACTTGTATTCTAACAATCTCCCCCTCAAGTGTGAGTCATACAAACATACTTTCTTTATATCTGCATTTTAAAATCACTTTCAAACTCTTTAAAGCTCAAAAGAAAAATATATATTAGTTCTTCAGAAACTACCATATAATATTACATTACTAGATAATCTCATTAATAATATACTTCAATTTACTTATATGCAAAATATATAGTCCACCACATATGACAATAGTCATAATCAAAATAACTTAGAATCACACAGTAACATTTTTTCAACATAAAAATCTCATGGCAACAGATTTACGATATGTGATCACAATAAATTTAAATAACAATAACAAGTAAGCAGCATATTACCTTCTGGGCTTATTTATTTCTCTTGGGCTTTGGTTTCAAAATAAATATGGATATATTTCTCTACAGCTCATTGCCTCTTTAATACCTCATTGGCAGTATTAACAAACATTTGATTTTCTATATTTGTAAACTTCTGGTTTACAATTACAATCTCTTGCATTATTATTTTTAAACTTTTAGTTTACAGCAAACTTTCACTTTGTATTGTTATGTATAAACTTTCGGTTTATAATAGCATGTGTTTTTTATATGATGTCTATTTTTGTATATCTTTAAAACTCAATAAGTTTCTTTTATACGAGCTTCAGGTAACAAAATATTAGCTCTTCCAAAACCTTCTATCAAATTTATATTATCATATATATAGTCTAAACATTGGCCTCTCTTACAAAGTTAGGCAAAATATGCTAATTAGTTCTCAAGACTATTAGCATTTATACTTATTACAACATAAATCTCAACAAGTTATTGTCTTATGGGCAATACTTTTTCAAGGCTACTAAAATCTTATTGTATCATACCATATTTGAAACAGCCTTCAAGGATTCAATATTTCTAACAATCCAAAGCCACTCTCTTATACACTCTTCATTCATTGGTATGAACAAGCTTCTATACCTCTTTCGTGGGTATAGAAGATTGAAGGACTAAATATCTCATAAATTGTAATACTATATAAATACTTACGTACACTGTGCAATCACATGTTACCGTTATTGTGCAAATAGTAAATTACTATACAAATAGTAACATTGCGTGAAATGCATTTTTGGTATATTTAATTTGAAGATGCTATATCAGATCTCAAAACCATATAAACCATAAAATCTATATTAAAGTAATATGTATCATGGTGATATGATGAACTTTCATTATATTTATTATGCCTAATAGTTTCCCTGTTGTGGCTCTTACTAATAATATTTCTCCACTTCAGGTGGAAATTTGAACAAATAGACATGTTCACTCTTATATCCATGACCATAATTAGATTCATTTGTTACTTCATTCACTTATGGGAATGAAGTTGAGCCTGGATTCATGATACTTGCAACAAAAACACATTGTTTTGTTTAGCCATATAAGATCAAGAAATTAATTCAACATATTTCTTAAAATCTTTTTCACAATTTTGCTACTGCAGGAGCAAATTGAATATACCCACACTACCCAAAAAAAAAAAGTCAATTTGTAGCGGTTAAAATAAACCACTACAAATATGCACATTTGTGGCGGTTTATACCGAAACCGCTACAAATTTGTGGCGGTATGACTTGCACCAAGTAGCGCGCTAGTTCATGAACGACATTTGTAGCGGTTATCATAAACTAACCGCTACAAAATATGGCGCCAACTTAGCGCCAAATTTGTGGCGGTTATTTTGTAGTGGTTTAGTTATACAAACCGCTACAAATATGGCGCCAGTTTGGTGCCTTATGGCGTGCCATTTAGTAGCGATTTATTTGTTGCAGTTTATATCAAAAATCCGCTATAGAATGCCAAAAGTCTGAACTTTTGTAGCGGTTATAGAAAACTGCTACAAATTTTCAGTTTGTTGCGGTGTTTTTAGTTAAACCGCTACAAATGTGATATTTTGAAATTTATTTATTTTCAATAAATACCAATGAATTTTTGTAGAGGATTTGTAACCGCTACAAAACAAAAAAAACAAAAAAAAAAACCGCTACAAACGTAAACCGCTACAAAAACCGTCGCATCAACCGCTACAAAGTGTATAATATTGAAATTTGTGTTAGCTCCTAATGTTTTAATGATAACAAAAGAATTAAAGTTTTGAAAAGAAAATTGATCCTAGCATGGATTCTCGAAAATGAGATTAGGATTCTCGAGAATGATGAGTGTTCAGACAGGAACTCAAAAAGTTACTTGCTTAGATTCTCGAGAATACTCCTTAGATTCTCGAGAATACAATTCATCAATATCATGTATCTATTTAGAGTAATTCTCGAGAATGCATTTTGAATTCTCGAGAATGCAATACACTGACAAACAAAATGTGAAATTGTGTAGGAGCAATTCTCGAATATCTTATCATAATTCTCGAGAATAAGTTAAATGAGCTTATCTCATCTGATTCCTTGTACCTATTCTCAAGTATAAAAATATGATTCTCGAGAATTGGTTGAATGATTTCATTCTCTGAGATGTGCTCCATCACTTCTCATTGAAAGGAATTCTCAAGAATCACAGACTCATTCTCGAGAATGACTTCTTTATATCATCTAAGAAGAAATGCTCAAAACGCCATTCTCGAGTATTCAGGTTTAATTCTCGAGAATGCCTTGTGACAATTATTTACAATGATGTTTTTAACATGCCACTCTTGAGTACCCAGTTTCTGATTCTCGAGTATCAACGTGTTACACTTTTTTGGTAAATCACTCTGTTTAGGCAATTCTCGAGAATCAAGTGCTATTCTCGAGAATGCACGCTGATTGATTTTAGATTTCCTTTCTCGTAATGTGTGAATCACTGATTATCTTTTGGGTATTTCATATTATCAAATTAAATACATTTTAATCAAGTTTAATCAGTTTGTTAGTGCTTTACAGAGATGTTTTCCATGATTTTAAACCTAAATCTCCATAAAGTACTCCAGCGTGTCAGAAGCATTTAATAGACTGAAAAAGCAGAGCATACAAATGGAATTAAAGCGTGTAGCAGACGAAGACATTCCTTCGAGGCAAACTTATTTCAGCTACAACTCTGAATCAACCTCTGCTCTGAAACATTCAACGGCAAAGCATTTAATGACCCAACGGTCGACTGTTCACCAATGGAGTTGCACTGTGTCTAATGAAAAGTTAAAAGAGTCTCAATGGCTAGTTGCAAACTCCTTCAACGGCATTAATGGCAAAGCCTATAAAAGCTCACCACATTAAATTCCGCTACCTACCAAAACTTTGCGCGATCAATTCGAGATTAATTGCATTTGTGTTTCAACTGTTCCATTGAGTCTGTTCTTCAGTGTTCATATTTTTATCAACTCGTGAGGAGTATTTAAACACTTATTTCATTGTTAAGCTTGAACCTTAAGGTTGAGGAACCTTAAGAGTGGGTGTATTAATTACAACTTGTAAGGGGGAGTAGAGTCCAAGAGCGTTAGGACCATCCTTCGGTTACAGAGTTTGCAATAGTTTTTGAAAGATAGTGAAATCTCAGGTGTTCTGGGTCTGGACGTAGGTCAAAGTGTTAGACCGAACCAGGATAAACTCTCTTGTGTTCATTTCTCTTATTGATCTCTATTTTGCTTACAATCCGAAGAAAAGTTTAAATTTCTAAAGATCACATATTCACCCCCCTCTAGGTGATATTTCGTCTTTATTTGGTATCAGAGCATTAGTTTCTCAGTTGGGATTAACATCCCGAGAAAGATCATGGAAGGAATATTACCTGACAGTGCCTCAATCAATCGACCTCCTGGCTTCAACGTGAGCACTATTCCTTTTGGAAAGCAAAATTCCGAGTGTTCGTGATGGCTACTGAATATGGTCTTTGGAGAGTATTCGAGAATGGAGACTATGTATCTGTAAAGACTGAAGGAGGAATTACTGTTCCAAAGACAGAGGCTAAGTTTGATGAGGATGATAAGAAAAATATCACTCTCAACAGTAAGGCTATTCTGATGCTTCAAAGTGTTCTTAGTCAAAAGAAGTACTTTCAAATTTGTAACCTGTCAACTGTAAAGGAAATGTGGAAGGCTCTGGAGATAGCATATGAAGGCACTTCTGGAATCAAAGAAAATCGTATTAATACGTTAACCACCGAGTATGATATATGATCAAGGATGAAATGTGGCAGCGGCGATGAGGCAATGGTGGTGGTGGTGGCAGCGGTGGGGGTGGGGGTGGTGGTGGGGCGGTGGCGGTGGTGTTGGGGGTGGCAGCGGTGGTGGTGGTAGGGCGGTGGTGGTGGTGAATGAGGGTAAATTTCTGCTTCGATTGAGAGAAAAATAAATTCTAATATTTTGCCCTGGAATAGAGAAGCCAAAATTTTTAGCTTCTTTTTTTTACTCCCCAACACAAAAAATAAACCGGTTCATCCCGGGAACCCAAAAAAAAACAGATTTACCAAATACAATTCCTATCCATTTTTGTCTTGGGGCACAGAAATTAAGAAAAAAAGTTATTCTTGGAGTATTACCATGCACACCCTAAATGTACCCGCTCAGCTCCAATACATTGAGAAACTTTTGAAAGAAGAACTCATAGACTCTGACATAAGGTGTTCTCTTATTTTGATGCAGCATTTAATGAATTATTCCGTAGATGCCCTCCTAATTATATTCCAATATAATATGAATATATTTAGAAATAGCTATGTTAGGGGTAAAATTGAAAAATGATGCAAACTGAAAACAACTTTATTATTTTAAAGGCACTCCTGACTTTTATATAAAGCCTTCAAATACTAAAAGAATATACTAAATCAATATACAATATACATTCTCATAATTCATCTAAAAGATCTTCAACTTGATTGTTATAATTTCTAATGATTTATTGGTCATTTATATTTGCCCACAAAGTCAATAATATAAAAAGAAAGTTAGAAAGGGCTCTTTTTTTGTCCAAAAAAAAAAACACAGAAAGGGCTCTTTTATGTTTTTTAGTGAAATGGAATTTCTTTTTAAAAAATACAATAAAGTAGTAATAATGATATACCGAGAGAGATGCGGAAATAACAAATTGTCAAATAGTTGAGATGCGATTAGAGAAAATATAGGGAGATTAGTTAATATTAATTTTGTAATTAATAATTTATTTTTTGATTTTCGATTCTCCGAAATAATTAGAATTTTTGAGATCTTATTAATAAATATTTGTTTTCTTTGTTCTTCCTCTCTAATTCTCTTAATAAAGTAACCATACAAAGCGGAAAAAATGTCCACCCTTGGATAAAAATAAAAATAAAACAGAAAGGCCTTTCCCCCTACTTTTGCTCTCATTTTCTTATCTCCACCCTTGGATAAAAATTTCAATGATCCAGATTTCACATCTTATAAAAATATTGTTATAGTTCTAGTTAAAAATGCATAAATAAATCTTAAATCCTAAAATTTGTTCCAAAAAGTTCACATCTATAGCGCAAAAAATGGGGAAAAAAAATAACTTTATAATAAGTTGCTCATTTTCTGATCAAATTTTAACAATTTAAATTTATTTATGTATTTTTTAAGTAAAACTAAAAATATTTTTATTATAAGATGTAAAATTTAAACCATTAAAATTTTCTTCCAATGATAGAGATGAGAGGAAAAGTAAGGGAAAAGGAGAAAGCCACGGATTGAATTAATCAACGATGCACTTGAAGGGGATGTAGAAATCCCACGTGTGAGTTGAAAGAAAATGTATCGATTTGATAATTAAATTTTACGTGAGTGATATTTTGATATGATAATGTACCGATTTGAGTAAGTTAATGGAAAGGTTATATGAGAAAGAAAATGTAAATTGAGATAACCAAAGTTAATATAAGGAAATAAGTTGAGAAATATTGAGATAAAAGAGTAGATAAGAATCTCACCCCTTCCTAAAGAGTCCAGAAGAATCTCCTGAACCAATTTACCCTCTGAAAATTCAATGAATGAGGCAATATGTCAATTTGAGGGGCTCAAAATTGAGTGGTGGGAGCATTTTATATATAAATATTACGATTTCCTCTAGATCATTCCGTATCCAACCTAATCCATTAGCCCTTGCAAACCCAAGGAAGAGGCTCTTTCTTTCTAGTCTACTATAGAACCCCCGATCCTTTTATCGTCTCGTTTGATAGTGGAGGGCGATTTCCTTTTCCCAATGAGCATCATCGAGGAGCATGTGGTGGCAATGGCTGGAGTCGCACCGTTTCTTCCACAAGAAATCATCACAAATATTTTTAGTTTCCTTTCTGTCAAATCCTTAATCAAATTTCAGTGCATGTGCAATTATTGGAAGAATCTCATAAAAACTCCTTCTCCTTCCTTCATAGCGGCGCACCTCCACCACTCCACTCAACTTCGACCTTGTCTTGTCTTCTTCTCCACCGCCATCTCAATGGTTATTGTTTGCAGTTATATTTTCTTGATTGCAAGATGCAAATCGTTAGAGTTCCGAACTTGCCCGTGGTCGATCGTAAGGTTCAGATTGTCGGTTCCAGTAATGTCTTGCTCTGTTTACGACTAGGTTCTGGTTCTATTTCTCCTCCTGATTCTTACTTACTGTGGAATCCAGGCATTTAGAGAGGTTAGACATGTGCCCTTGACTTTTCCTAATTTTCGCTGTCGTGGCCCTGGAGTACTTGGATTTGGATTCAGTCCAATTGTTAATGATTACAAGATAGTGTCACTATATCAATCTATGGCTGATGGTGATATCCGAAATCATCTCGTAGTGTATTCATTAGGTACAGGGTCATGGAAGCAGATAAAAGTTGAGATCTTAAGAGGTATATGTTTTAGGTATGGTGTGATGGGTTTTACTATGAATGGATCTATCTTTTGGCAGGGGTATAAGCAAAATTGGTGGGACGATTCAGGATGTTTTATTATTTCATTTGATATAGCTACGGAAGATTTTGCATTGATGCCAATGCCTAGTGTAGGCCTAAACCATACCCATATTACTGAGTTTGAGCACAGACTTGCTCTGCTTTATTGCCCTCGGACGCAAAATTACAAATCTTGTTTGATTGAAATGTGGGTGTGGGAGAAGGGTACAGGTGGATCTGGTGAGAGATGGAGTTGGGTTAAGAAATATACTAGCAGCCCTTATTTGTTCTTGTTGACTCCAGGACCTATTTGGAGAAATGAAATTGTGTGCCTATGTCATCGACCTTCTCTAAATAAAAGATCACAATTTCAGTAATACTAAAATGAACTTGTTATCTAACAAGGCTCATTTGAGTTATAACTATGTGGAAAGTCTTGTCCCAGTTGGCAACATCTATGTTAAAGAGTCTTAACCTACATGTACTGATGCATTGCAACTTTGCTTTAACCGCTTTTGGTGAAAATGCAATGATTGACAAGGTGGATCAATATTTATTCACAAGCTTTATGTCCTTTTCAGTTTAAAGATGCCTAGTAGAATGATGAATGTAAACATTCAGTACTAAATATTTCTTTCTTTTTTAGGTTCTTCAACTTTCTTCGCAAGATCTAAGATGTATAATTTCGTATTTTGTACTTTTTGTCCAACTAATGCCTATATTTTTTATACAATAAGGAGCTTAGCCTATGGCCAACAAGTTTGGGAGGTAGGTATCACATCCTTCTTAATCAACCCATCTATGCTTAATGTCTATTTTTAAAGACATTGGTTTACTCAAATAGCTCTCTGCCAGCTTTTGCATCTTACATCTAAAATTTTATTTTTATTTTTCTATTTTTACCTCCATTGGTTTTGTCTCTGTATTTATTATCACATAATTTTATTGGGTTAAACACTTTCATTATTGTAATTGACCTAGAATCGATTGTGTACTACTTAATTGAAAAAAAATATATAAAAAATTAATTGCTAGCTTGTTTGAAATTGAAAAATTAATTGCTAGCTTGCTTGAAATTGAATTTTAGACGGTTGCATCATTGTGAGCCTAATACCACTGCTTAATTCCTTAGATAAGTGCTATCTTGTTGTATAGGTCATTTTCTCTTAGTTGCATGTGAATTCTCCTATTATCGGCTAAACTTGATTGCAAGTGGAAAATATATGTATCCTTTTCTTCTAGTGTTTGAGTTAACCTCTGACTTTTATACATTATGCTTGAGATGATAGAATATTCTATATATAATATTTTTTTTCACACAAGTGTTATCAATAAAGCAGACTCAAGGTCCCAGATATGTACCACTAAAAAATTCATCTAAGCCAGTAGTGAAAATAAAGCAAGCAAGTAAAAATAATAAACATTTAAAAAAGGCTAAAGTACCCGTTTGGTTCTTTATGTTTGCTTCAAGTATCCATTTAGTCCCTTAAGTTTGTAAAGTGTTCGTTTGGTCCTTAAAAGTTAACATCGTTAAGCAGACTTAACGGAAAATACTAACTCATCAATTTTAAACGATGACTGTAAGCAAGCTTACATGTTATTTTTTTAATAAATTAATATTTTAAATCCTGTAAATTGAAATTTATTCAAGCAAACTTTAGGTATATGTTCTTCGTTTGAGGTATTTAAATGCAGAGTTATCGTTTAAAATTTCAATTTACAGGATTTAAAATATTAATTTATTAAAAAAGTAACATGTAAGCTTGCTTTATCATCATTTAAGTGCACAGTCATCATTTAAAATTGCTGAGTTAGTATTTTCCGTTAAGTCTACTTAACGGTGTTAACTTTTAAGGACCAAACGAGCACTTTACAAACTTAAGGGACTAAATGGATACCTGAAACAAACATAAAGAACCAAACGGGTACTTTAGCCTTTTAAAAAAAAAAACAAATGGCTGAAGATTCAATAATACATATGTTTGTTTAGAATATTTTTATGTTTTAAAGTTTATATTTCATTACATTATACTAATTGTAATTGGACTTTTCAGGGTTTTTTTTTTTTTTTTGGAACACTGGACTTTTCAGGCTCACGGTTGAATTTATATTGCACTAACAATTAACATAGTTGTTCAAAAGCGATTTTAATAGAAAGTCATGGTCTTTTTGTTTTCTTAGATCAAAAGGAAGTCATAGACTTTGACATAAGGTGTTCTCTTTTTTTTTTTTTTTTTTTTGGTACAGATGAGGGGAGGGGGGAATCGAACCATAGACCAGGGGGAGATTAAACATCTCAAGTGTCACTGCAAGTGCCACTGCACTGCAAGGATGGTGGCAGGTGTTCTCTTATTTTGATGCAGCATTTAATGAATTATTCCGTAGATGCCCTCCTAATTATATTCCAATATAATATGAACATATTTAGAAATAACTATGTTAGGGGTAAAATTGAAAAATGATGCAAACTGAAAACAACTTTATTATTTTAAAGGCACTCCTAATTTTTATTTAAAGCCTTCAAACACTAAAAGAATATACTAAATCAATATACAATATACATTCTCATAATTTCATCTAAAAGATCTTCAACTTGATTGTTATAATTTCTAATGATTCATTGGTCATTTATATTTACCCACAAAGTCAAGAATATAAAAAGATTAGAAAGGGCTCTTTTTTTTGTATTTAAAAAAAAAAACAGAAAGGGCTCTTTTATGTTTTTGAGTGAAATGGAATTTCATTTTTAAAAAATATAATAAAGTAGTAATAACGATATACCGGGAGAGATGTGGAAATAACAAATTGTCAAATAGTTGAGATGCGGTTAGAGAAAATGTAGGGAGTTTAGTTAAGATTAATTTTGTAATTAAAAATTTATTTTTTAATTTTTGATTCTTTAAAATAATTATAATTTTTAAGATCTTATTAATAAATATTTGTTTTCTTTGTTCTTCTTCTCTAATTCTCTTAATAAAGTAACTATACAAGGCGGAAAAAATGCCTTCATTGATTTCTCTCTCCATTTCCACTCCATTAAATGTCTCCGCTATTAGATCAAGTTTCAATGGTTAAGATTTAATACTATATAAAAATATTATTATAACATTGAATAAAACATTAAACAACATTGAAACATCAGCCATTGAAACTTGACTTAATGGTTGAGATATTCAACATAGAGGAAATTGGGAAAGATCAATGAAGACATTCTTTTTTGTTGTACAAGGCCGAAATTAAAAGGGGAAAAAAATGCCTTTTCCCCTACTTTTGCTCTCATTTTCTTATCTCCACCCTTGGATAAAAATTTCAATGATCCAGATTTCATATCTTATAAAAATTATTGTTAGGCTGAGAGTCAAATGGAGTAACATCAAATACATATTCAGTAGTATACGCGTTTAGCAATTACCGAGGTGGGAGATATTTTGCACCGATTTACATACTCAGAATTTAAGGTAAGGAAAGGATTTAGTTGATAGTAACACATATTATGATTGTTTACTTCATTATATATTCATTTATTTGCCGTTTCATTTATTCCTTTGATATTTTTTTCCCGACCCTCCAAATCTTTGATAGCATTGATGTTTGCAAAAAAAAGTTTAAAAGAATGATAACCTTTTAATAGTATAGTCATCAAGATCTTTAACCACTCTTCAAACAAAAAAAAGGCAGACCACACTGATAATGAGAATATGGGATTGTCTTATATGTCCTTCCTTAACTCGTGCCTTGTTGGTTAGCGCAGATATGCCTTTTCCTTCAAAGGTCATGGGTTCGATTCAGCATCATTAATAATGTAAATCAACCTGGACATAAAATTAATAGATAAAAGAGTTCCTGTGCGTTGTTTTGAGTTTTTGAATGTGGCATTTTAGCCATCTAGATTTTGAATATAATTTACTCTTAATTTTGTTTGGCATTTTTGCGTTTTAATTAGGTACCAGATTTCAATCAGTATTTCAAAATTTATAAATTTCTTGTTTTTCATAGCCCAATGGGCCGCTATCTTTCATGGATATTTAATGTATAATTGGGTCTGTTTGGGTTGACGGTAGAAGCGATGGCTTAAAAGCTATCTGATTTTTAAAAAGCTCGGTAGGAAAAAAGTCAGGTTATAAATAATGATTTGTGTTTAGATTAATGGTAGTAGAAGTGGCGGGGTTCACATAAAAAAGCTAAGAGCTTTTTAGAAAAAACTAGATTCTTGAGCTTTTTCCTTAACTGAATTTTTAAGTTTTTTTGACTTAAAAGTAAACTAACGCTCTAGGCAATCCATTATTTGTGATTAATTTCACCAATCAGAATATAGACTTTAAATTAAAAATATTGAAGACCATGCTACTTGATTTACCATCCATTCATATTTACTTAATTGAGGTACGGTGGTTCCAAACTTCCAATTACGTCTAGGACATAATTAATTAAGCAATAATAAAGAAAATGTGATTGATTAAGGAATCATATTGGAAATTAATTTCAATCCTTATCTAAATCAAATCACGTCCGAAGTAATTTGGAAAGAATAGGTGAAGAAACATTCAATTCAAATCAATTTAAATTATGATGATTTAATCAATTAATCATGAATAAATACAAATAAATGTAATTAGGAAACAATTAGAAGCAAAGTGTTTGTACTGCATTGTAGAAACAAAATTACAACAAATACACACTTGTAATTTAACGCTGAATCTCCTATTTAATTACCTTTGCTATTTTGATTTAGAAATAATAATGATGGACACAAGTCAACAATATTTTTGACCGTATTAATTTGTTGGTAACTTTTTAACCAAAGTAAAAGTAAATTGTTGTTAATTTAATCAAACAAAATTGACAGCCTGAATTATAGTAACTTATCCATACTTAATTTATGGGAATTTTTTTTTTTTTTTTTACTATGGGAAATTTAGTTTAACTCCGTCATCCTTGATTTGTGGGGATTACAACCAATATTTGCAAAAATCTAGATTTGAATATTTTTTTGGTGTGAAATACACATTTATGATTCAACATTGAATCCCTTATCTAATCACCTTTAGCAATTTAATTTAGAATTAATAGTAATGGAAGAGGAGTAAAAAAAAAAAAGAAGGGAAAATCATTTGTCCTGTCAAAGTATATAACCTTCTGTCCGGTGAGTAGCTTACGACATCGTTTGGTTGAGTGAAAAAGCCCATAAGACACTGTAGCGCACTCAAAACTTTGTTGGATAGCGCGACACTCATTATCTTCTTCGCCATTTTGCTGCTCTGCTTAACGCATGGGAAAACAAGGGAGTTTCGTTTCAGCTGAGAACGTATAGTGCAAGCTGGAGATCGAAGGTGAGTCTTTGGGAAGTTATGAATCAGATGTTGGAAACATGGAAGCAGATACCTGATGTTTCTGATGAATGTTCTCCACTTCCTCAATTGCAAGCTTCTTCCAAAGAACGGACTGCGAACTAACAGGGCAACAAGGCTGGGTACTGGAAAGGCCACTGGAAAAGACTAGGAGATTTACATGCAATACCTCATGAAGGTCGAATGACCACTCTCACTTGATCATTTTATTCTCTGCCCACTTAAAAATATCTTTTTGATTATTGCTTTTTCACTTTTTTTTTTCATTTTTTTTCTTCCTCCGATTATTTAATGTGCTTCGCTCACAATCTCACCCATATATATATAGGGGTATAGCCTCAACGCCTTCCTCACCTAGCTCCAGCTCACCCTTATATTTGGTACTGATCTCTAAATGTTATAAGCTAAATTAGCTATGGTTTCTGATTTCTTCTTGTTTGGGTGTCTGTGCAAGTGTGCAGGGAACGTGGTTTCATTCATGGTCTTCCTGGCTCCTCTGTAAGTATATATATCTTCTGTGTGTTGAAGAAACTTATAGTTTTTTTAAATGTGAAAGACACTACAGAAGGAGAAAGAGAGAGTGACTTAAAACGAACACGAGGTGAACCAGACTGAAGTTTTGAGTGCGCTACAGTGTCTTATGGGCTTCTTTACTCGACCAAACGATGTTGTACGCTACTCACCGGACAGAAGGTTATATACTGTGATAGGACAAATGATTTCCCCTTTTATTTAATATAAAGTGATCTAATATATTTACATTTTACTTGGTTCTATTTTATTCGGAGTGAACTCAAATCAAAACCATGAGTTGAAATCTTTATTGAAGGAGGTTTGGCCCATATATATTTATGGGTCTCCCTAATTACAACAATGCCCCTGAACCTCAACCTCTAATGGCTAGGGGTCTGGGTTGCAGATTTCCAATACTTTGATTAAATGTAATTCTGTTGTACTTTTTTTTTTATTCACAGCACATGACAACGCTTCTCTATGTATGCATTCCGGAGTTCCTCTCTTTGTATGGAACAGAAAGGTTGGTTCAAGAATTCACAAAGTTTGAGATGGACACACATATCATAATTAATCAAGTGATCTCCGATGGTGAAGGTAGCCGGCTGCCTGCCATACATTTTGTTAATCAATGTGTTGTATATCTTCATTGTAAATATGATGAGTAATTAGTTTTTTTCCTTCTTAAATATTAGGTTTATTTGGAAGCTTTTCTTTATTCATTTTCAAAAGATGACGCGCTTCTTGTGAGGCTTGAAGGCATGAGTTTGATCCCACAACCACCCCTTTAATACGGCTGTGAGGTTCCATCTGAATAACAATTGTATAATATTATTGACAACACTGGTAACAATCACTTTATTGCACCTTTTGAAATTAAAATTAAACCATGTATATAAACTAATAGTGGTAAGAGAGCAAAGTTATTAGAGCTAATGACATTTAAAAACAAAAAAACAAAATTAATTATTTAATTAAGATAAAAAAACATACCAGTATCAAATTAAAAATTAAATGAAAATATATCCAAATGGGTTTTCTTAAAACATATGAACTAAAGACATTAGCCATGTTATCAATTGATATCATATTGTTATGATTACTTTGATATTTAATTTTACAATTTAAAAGGCAAGAAATGTGATAGTACTATTATATCGGGGAGTCAATGTCACAGCTAGAGGAATTAGGGTCAGCCCGGCCCGACAGGGGCTGACCCTACAAGGCCAGGGCTGGCCCTACAGGGCCTGAAGTAATGAAAACATCTATTTTTCAAAGCTCGGCCTGATAGTACCAGGGCTGGCCCTACAGAGCTTAAAAATTACTATTCCAAATTTTAACTATTTTTCCTTCGATTTTTTTCAAAGAAATATAATTAATAAATTGCAATCATTAAAGTTCTAATCTATCAAATAAATTTTATCAACATTAATATCTAAACAATATAAATCATTCAAAAAAATAAAAACATTCATTAATTCGTAATTAAAAAAAAACAAATAAACACAAAAAAATATGTTTTTTCCTTTTTTTTCTAAAAATATTAAACAAAGGAATTGCTTTATGTATGCCTATAACAAAATGCTTTTCCCTCTCGTAATTTTATATGTCTGCAGGTTCCTTCGGTTCATGCATGATTTTATTGACAGGTAAAAATAATTATACTTATTTTACACTGAATATATTTATAATTTATTACTTATATAATATTGTAATACTAAAGTATGTATTTATTTAATATGAAAACATCCCCTCTTTAAAATTTATAATAACTAATTATGTGTTTTAATACAGAATAATAATAAACATAAAAAAAGATTATAGTTTAAACTAAAAAAATTCTAAGTAATTACAAATAAATACATTCATTAAGTGGAAGTCTAAGTCATTATTTTATTTTTTTTTAAAAAAAAAAGCTACAGTTAAATGGGCCTGTAGGGCCGGCCCGGGGCCCTATAGGGCCAATTTCAAATTTCAGGCCTATTTTTCAAGCTCGAACCCTGTAGGGCCATGGCTTAAACGGGCTGGCCCGATGGGCTTGACTCGATTTCCCGGCTCTAGTCACAGCCCAATATGGATGATCCAATTTTTTACTTAGACGGATTTAATATGATTTTATTTCATATTTTAATAATTTTATATTTTAAGTTTTTAACATGGCCTAAATGAAATATTATTTTTACTTTATTTTAAAAAATTTAATTACACATTTTAAATATATTTTATGAAAAAGTTAAATTTGTCACCACAAGTTATTTCATTAACGTTTGGTTGGTTTCGAAGTATTTGTATCACATTAAAGTTGGGAGGGGCTTCGGTCCTCTGCAGAGGACCGTCCTCTGCCCCCTCCAAGGCAGTAAGTTTCTACCTTTTTTTTTAATTATAAAAAAAAACAAAGGGACAGAGATTCCCACATGGGAGGGGCAGAGGACGGTCCTCTGCAGAGGACCGAAGCCCCTCCCAAGTTAGGCTTGGGATGTAGAATGGATTTCCAAACAAATAAAATGAAAATAGGAATATTGACACTATTAAACTTTACTCTCAAATATCTTCGCAATTAAATGCTAATTAAGCAAGTGACAACGCAATTAAATCATTTAATATGATATTTTTATATTTTAAATTATGTAAATTGAAAGAGTTTTATAAAAAATCTTTATTTGTGGAAAAAATACTTTAGGATACTGGATATGCTAAAAATTAGTTTAAGATACTAAATGCTACTAAAAAAATATTTTAGGGTGTTAAACCCACAAAAAATTACTTTAAAATACTCAATGCTACTGAAAAATACTTTAGGGAATTTGGTGTGCCAAAAAATAAGTTTAGAATATTAAATGTTACGGGAAAAAAATACTCTAGAGTCTTGGATTATAAAAACCAATATATCATTTAAAATTTAAAAAATTGGGAAAATACCAAGCCCATGTTTTTAATCCCTCTAGTTTTTTTTTTTTTTTTGGTTGGTTTTCCATCCCTTTTATTTGGTTTGTTTGAAGCATTGATCCTTCTAGGTTAAGAAATCCTTAGACGATAAGCTGACTAAAACAAGTATTAGTATTTCTGAAGTGTACTTAACACTCTAAAGGGGTGTTTGGTATGGGGTTTTGGGGAAAAGGCTAGGGGAGGGTAGAAAAAAAATTTATGAGTTGGGTTTAAAAAATTTAGAAAAGTAGGCTTATAAAATTTTCCAAAAAATGATTTTTTTTTTTTTGAAAATTTTTTTGCAACCTTATTTTCATCAGGATTTATACAAGAACTTTGTCGAGTGATAGTATACCTAAACTTCGTCGCTAGAATGTCATAATTATTTTTCTGGATGGTTTCCTTAGCTAGAAAAAAATTCACTATACTCCCTCCGGTCTTAATTATATTTGGGAAATACACTTCTTATGTTGTAGGAAAAGTGTATTCTTATGTCATAGATATAAAAAGATGTGGGTTCCATAATTTTCATGCTTAATTTTTTTAAAATATAAAAAAAATGTGGGCCCACTATTTCATGTATGTAGGAATCTTCTTCTTTTTATGCAATATGAGAAATGTAAAACCTATTATATTTACCTAAATTTAGAGAGATTAAGAATAATAGTTATATCTTACTTTATTGTAAGAACTTATCTATATTTCAATGTAATTTGTTGATCTTTTCTTCTTCTTCTTTGTTTTTTTCCCCCCTTCAGTAATTTGCTTCCATCCAAAATGTTGGTCCCTACATTTTTTATTTTTTCGAACAATTTGGTCCTTATATTTTTATAAAGACTAAGATATGAATTTAATAGTGTTAATGCGCTAAAATGGACTGCTAATTAGAAGAACTAAAATGCTTAAGAAAACAAGTCAATGATTGGAATAACCATCTTCGTGAAATGGAAATAAGGGACCGAAAGCAAGTGTAAATTTTTTTTTTTCTTTGGTCAAAGAAAGCAAGTGTAATGAGACAACATGAATATGGAACTTACAAGAAATAAAATTATTTAAAATTCATTATATATTTTTTAAAATAATTACGCTTTGATTTATTTATATTTTAATTTAAATTATGTGAATATTTATTTATTTTTAAGAATATAATATATTCACGTGCATATATATAATTGAATATAGCGTAAAGAATTTCTCCTGTCACTGGAGATAGAGTTATCTCCAGTAACCCTAAAACTACGTCGTTTTGAATTAATAAAGGGTGTATTTGTAATTTCAGGTGAATTAATGAAGGGTGTATTTGTAATTTCAGGTGAATTAATGAAGAGTGTAAATACAGAAACACCCTTCATTAATTCACTTGAAATTACAAACACACCCTTCATTAATTCAAAACGACGTAGTTTTAAGATCACTGGAGATAACCCTATCTCCAGTAACAAGAGAAATATTTTTCCCTTAAATATATTGTCGGTACGAAAAAAAATTTAAACATTATGCCTAGTCCTCTGTATTTTTTCTCAAAACTATTTGGTTTTAAAATATAATAGGGATAAGATATTTTCACAACCAATTTTATGTCACTACCAAGTCATTACCACTTTTTCACGGTTAGATCAGAATCTCATCTACCTTTATCATTTCTCTCTCCTATTGAAATTTTGATCTAACGGTGAAAAAGTGGTGGTGATTTAGGAGTGACATAAAATTGGTAGTGACAATATCTTATCCTAATATAATAATAAATATATCGTTATCAGATAATTTAATCATGAATTGTTTGACGGGGACGCATTAATGTTAACGTGATTATTCCATTGAAAATTTAATTTAATTTTAAATATAAAACATTTTAACATAAGGTTCAGGGTATTTTAATTAATTATTCAGATATTTGTTCATTTTCTTTTCTCCCTTTTCCTCTCATCCATTCAAAAAAGAAGAGTGAAAACATTTTCTTTCCAATTCTCTCTTTTTCATTTTCTCTATTCTCAACTTTTTTTCCTTTCAAGTTTTCTTCTCATTTAAACTCAGGGTAATTGTAAATGTTGTGTTTCCTATTGCAATGAATTGTCTCGTTAGTTCAACATTTCTGTTTGGGTCCCATCATCCATTGCTTCGTCTGTCAATTTCATAGGTCAGAGAATTGGTTCTTTACTTCTTTGTTTTGGGAATTGGCACATATATACTACTCTCCTTCGATTCTAAATATAGAATAAAATTTGTCATGTAAATACACTATAAACTTTATCCTATATTTAAGACCTGAAATAATACCTTAAGTTCTTAGTACAACAAGTATCAATACTTGTGAGTTGCATGGAGAAATTATTTTGAGAAAGTTCCAAGCCGTGGCCCCCTAAAATTTAGGTAGGAGATCGACATGTATTACAATAACTAAGATTGAACCTATGACCTCTAATTAGTAGTGAAATGTCCATATCATTAGACTATAAGGCCTTTGATGATATATTTGTTTTATCTCTTCTATTTCTTTTTTATACTACCATTTGAATTTATAAGTATGGGATCTGGCTACCGTCCTCTGCTTTTTCCATTCTCTTCCTCATCTAGGTTGTCAGATGAAGATTTAGACAGTCCAGATTTTTTTAGACCGTCCAGATCTTTATCTGACGGCCTAGATGAAGAAGAGATTAGGAAAAGTAGAGAATGGTAGCCAAATCCAATCCATAAGTATGACCCTAAAATTACATCTTTGAAGGGTTTACCATTTATACCAGATATGCTCGTTTGTGTTGCCTAGTTATCTTAATAATTTTCCTTTTCATAACCCGTTTCTCTAATGGGGAAAATAGTCAGACCAAAAAAAAAGGGAGGGGGAAAAAAAGAGACGCCAGTTCTAACTTCTAAGCCCCATGAAGGTGTCATGCACAATCAAGTATCAACCACATCTCACGTAAGGAATTTCCATCTTGCCTTCTTGGTTGGGCTAATTTTGAAACAAACCCCAGCAAGCAACAATTTGTTTGTAAAGGCGTAGATTTATATTCGCATTCCTGAACTAAATATATATGGCATTTTCCGGATTTCTGGGTGTTTGATCAATTGTTAAAGCATCGGAGATTGATAGAAAGAGCGACGAGAAGCTGCGTCCATGGCGGATCAGGATGAGGTGCCGGAGGCGACGGTGGAGAACATACTGAGCCAAGAGACTCTCAAGTGGGTCTTCGTCGGAGGCAAAGGAGGTGTTGGCAAGACCACCTGTAGCTCCGTTATTTCGATCCTCCTTGCCGAAGTTCGTAGCTCCGTTCTGATCATCTCCACCGATCCTGCTCATAATCTAAGTGATGCTTTTAACCAAAAGTTGGCGAAGATGCCCACTTTGGTTAATGGATTTACCAATCTTTATGCGATGGTAAAAATCCATTTCTTGGTTATTTGTTTTTACGCTGTATCCTTGTGATTTAACCTTTGAATTAGTGTTGATTATTTGTTTTTATCATTCATTTTCCCCTTTCTGATAAATGGAGCATGCTCAAGTTAAGGATTTCATTGTTCATTGAAGTTTAAATGAAGAATTGGATTCTCACACACTCTCTCTGTGTAAAATAAGGGGATTGCTTTTTTTTTTTATAAGAAGGGGGATTGCTTTTTTATCCGTTCTGGAATTTCACATATTTTCCAAGTTGTTTGGTAGCTTTATGAAGAATTGGTATCATTTACAAGTGCAAAGCCTTTTATGCTTCAGGGGCATGTATATCCTCTGAGTTCATGCCAAATGATTATCTCTGTTTTTTTGGCAGAAACTTTTTTGGTTTATATCGTTCCTTTGATCTCTTGTCATAGTATGTAATCGAAGTCCTCATAATATTCACTGTAACTATTTTACAAAGTGTTTTTCTCATTCTTTATCATTATCCCTACTTTGTAGGAGGTGGATCCTGTTGTTGAACAAGAGGGAACGAGTTCTGAGGAAATGGATTCTTTGTTTTCAGAACTAGCAGGTGCTATACCTGGAATTGATGAGGCAATGAGCTTTGCAGAGATGTTGAAGTAAGAAACATGTGTTGTCTTATTGATTTTGTTTTGACTTGAATTTTGTTCAATACTGTGTGTGCCTAAATTTGAAACTTATCTATACCAAGTTGTGTTTATGATAGTATGGACTTGTTGATTTCAAAGTATATTAGATTAAGTGTCCTTTAAATGTCCAAGCCAAAACAGAGAATTATGATTGCTTCTATATGTAGGAGATTCATTGGTTAAGTAAATGATACCTGATACTTCTTTGATCTGTAGTCTTGATACCTTTGTAAAATTAATTTTACAGAAAATTTCAATTTTGAGATAAATATCCAAGTGTTTAACATTTCATGTATGGTATGTCTTTCTGTATTGGAAATTACTGAATTCCTCTGAATACCCCCCTAGGCATCTTTGGTTGCCGACTCTGATTATAAATACTTTGGCCATGATTATTGTTCTTTTGCTGCTCAAGGGCTCATTGCTTTATTCCTTGGATGTTTACATCATCTCAATGACCTTTGGATATCACTTTTGTGGTCAGAATGTTTTAAACCATAAAAACAAGAAACAGTATGCATGTCAAGTTGTCAACCATGATATGTATAGTTATATTGAACAAACGCAATTTAATATGTTTGGTAAGGAATGATAAGATGATGAATTGACTGTTGATGAGGCTTAACTCCGGATTATATCAGCTCAAATATATCATCCATTTAATTCCAAAGTGTGTCAAATGCTGCTTTCAAAATTCATGGATCAGAATTAATTTTATACCTTTGGTGTAATATTATTTTGTCTAGAAACAGCCTCTCTGATTGTAGAGATAAAGTTGCATACATTTATCTCTCCCCAAACCCCACATGATGGGAGCCTTCGCACTAGTATAAAATTATTTTGTAGGAAAACAGTGAGTTGAATGCCATACCAAACATGAGTTATATGCCCATATATGAGGAATAAATCTGAAATCCATATACTAAATACCCTGTAAATAGCAACATTGAGCTTTTGATTCATGAATTAGCAGTTAAAATTTTGTAAACTGCAGGCACAAGGCTCATTAGTGAGAGAAATATGAATCTAGCAGGGTTTAAAGCAAGTTTAACTTCATATTTGGAAAGCATAAAGTTAAGTAGTGAGAGAAATCTGCATAATTCTTCTGATTATAGGTTCTCATTCACGTCCTCAATGAAAGAAATCTGCATATTCTGATTATTGTGATTTGATTGATTATGGTTCTTTTACAGATTGGTGCAAACAATGGATTATTCTGTTATAGTATTTGATACTGCTCCCACAGGCCATACACTCAGACTTTTGCAGTTCCCAGCTGCTTTGGAAAAGGGTATTGCAAAAGTATTGTCCTTGAAAAATAAATTTGGCGGTTTGATTAATCAGGTGTGAACTAGATTAATTGTTGTCTTTTTGCCCATTATATAATCGGTTCAAAAGTGAACCCTGGTTCAATTTTTATATAAATTCTCTCTTAGAACAAAGAATCAATGTTGTTTAACAAATTAACTACTTCCTCCGGTCCTTATGTAAGACCTACTATGTGGTTCATTTTGAACTACAAAATAGGTCTTACCTTAAAGATCGGAAAGGTATAACTTTGTTGGAATGTAAATATGATGAGTACTTAGCTATTCTTTGTTTAATATGAGACTCATTTGGAAGCTTTTCTTTGTTCTTTTTCAAATCTTTTTATTGCAGGTGACCCGTATGTTTGGCATGGAGGATGATTCTGGTGATGATGCGTTTCTTGTGAGGCTTGAAGGCATGAAGGAGGTGATTGAACAAGTTAATAACCAGTTCAAAGATCCCGTAAGACTTTGTTATTGTCTCTTTTTTTTTTTTGATACAAGGCGATAGGGGAGGGGATCATTTTGTTTAGCTGCTACTAAGTTTTTTTTGTATTCTTATTTTCCTTTTACTAAAAGGAAGATGTTATTGATGAGTAGAAAGAATGAAAGAATTGTAGAGGACATGAGATTCTCCTCATCCAAAAGAACAATAACCAAGAAACGTTTACTCGAGCTTTCTCATTCACTGAAACCCACCAAAAAAAAAAACCATAATAGAAGGAACTTCTGATTAAAATTCTTACTGTAATTCTGGGAAAACCAGCGCAATGCTAGAACATTTCTGCTCATTTCTCTTCTCAAAACCAGTGCACTTGTAAATCAGGTAGACAGTCCATCTTTGTCAGTTCTACCAAATGTAGCAGTCCAAACAAAAGCTTTTACTTTAGGAAAAGCCTTGCCTCATCCATTGAACTATTCTAAATTTTATTTGTATTTCCTTCTAAGTTTTGCTTTATTTGTGTATATTCGTTGCCTTTACTGCAGCCAAACTTTTAAAAGATTTATACTCTATTCATCAATATTTTTTCTCTTTGCATTCAATGGTTTGGCCTGTTTAAGTTATTGTTCTTGCCTCTCTGCTTTATGTTTGACCTATATCATTGTTTTCTATTCTGTAGCGCTTGTTCTGTTGAATCAGTTAGTGTGGTGGCAATTGGACTTGAATGAAATTTTGAAACCATTTTATTAATAGTTAAAATTATATTCATTGTTATAATTTCTTCTTATGATCATCCCAGACTATTTTCCTTGTTTATTTCTGATTCCCCGATATGAGTCCCTGTTCCTCAACCCTTCTGACCTTAACTAATGTCTAGGTGTCTAAGTTGCAGATTTCCAATACTTTGATTAACTGTAATTCTATTGTATTTTTCTTATTCACAGGATATGACAACGTTTGTCTGTGTTTGCATTCCGGAGTTCCTCTCTTTATATGAAACTGAGAGGTTGGTTCAGGAACTGACAAAGTTTGAGATTGATACACACAATATCATAATTAATCAAGTGATCTTTGACGATGAAGGTAGCCGGCCGCCTGTCATACATTTTGTTAATTAATGTGTCGTATTTGTTTATCTATTGTCATTGCGTATTTATTGTGCTTGTTCATATGATTATCCTCGTAGATGTTGAATCAAAGTTACTTAAGGCAAGAATGAAGATGCAACAGAAGTACCTAGACCAGTTTTACATGTTGTATGATGACTTTAACATCACAAAACTGCCACTGCTCCCTGAAGAGGTAATTCACTGTATTTTAATTTCTAGAGAATATTTATATATATATATATATATAAAATAACAGACTGTTATGATTATGGTGACCTGACAAATATCTTGTGAGTATTTGTGAGGAATGTTGAGCTGGTTATTGTTTACTGGGGTAGGAATTACAAGATACATTTGGGCAAACGATGGTAATAGGGATTTTTTTTTTTTTGAAAGATGACAGTTAAAGACAGTGCTTAAAAACCAGAATTTGTCGAGAACCATAGAATATGTTATCACTTATGGTTCTTAAAGTCACCCCTCATGCTCTTTAAGGTTATGACTTGATCTTCTTAATGTTACAAAGGCCTCTCAAGGACATGAATAAGTTGTCATGATACTTTTATAAGATTATCATCCACACCCTTCAAAGCTGCACTTCGATTTTTCAGATAATATAAAGATCTTTCAAATTTGTTATTACAATTTTAATAAAAACATTCTCTTTGCATGTAATAGATTATATTGAAGCTTCAAAGAATATGTGCGACAGACTTGAGAAAACAACAAGAATAATTTATTTCTATGGCCTTGAAAGAAATTTTAAGTATCTTAACTTTCATTTTCCTTAATTTTTCTACTGACCATCCATAATGCCATTGAGGATGCGTTTGGTTCATGAAATGGTTATTTGAAGAAATGAAAAATGTCAGAAAAAGTTATTTTTCCCATGGGCCCTGAATGTAGTTGCTTTTCTTCCATGAATACTACTTTATCACTGTAAAGTGACTTGACAAATTGAATACCATCATCATCTGCTGCAAAAATAATAAAGCTTGATTGTTTTTTTGTTTTTTTTTGTTATAAGAAAAAGTTTAGGTGGGGGCAGACACCGATACCCCACCAGAGCTAGGCATGCCTCCAGGCTTAGAAAGCGCTTACAGAGATAGAAAGAGTACAATGTTGTATCATTTTGAAGGACATGAGCTTAAAACCCAATATTAGAATATATGGCCCAACTTTCATCCCCAAGTGTATACTTTTGTTTAGGGCCTTCGATATGTTGGATTGGGGTCCAAAAACACATTGGAGCCTCTTTAATCTGACTCTTTTCTTTTCGGTATTCCTCCACAAAAAGTGACATAATTGTCCTCCTGGTTTACACCAGTAGGTGCAGAACACATGGAGATGGAGGGTGTTTGGTATTTTATCATACATACATACATACATAGCGTTAGGGATGGCTGTAGAGGGTATGAAAAGTCTAAGGAGTGAATTGGGGAGAGTGTATGTGCCTCTCAATTGCACACAGTGAAGTTGGTTTTATTTGCTTAGGCCTTAGGGTATATCCTCTATAAGACTAACACTCTGTAGAGAGAAACTTTTATCTTTGAATAATTACCTATTTTCTTGAGTTTGTTCTATTATATCACATTCACTGCTCATTCTTCTGGCATTTTGATTTAGCTAGTGTGAATTTGAACTTGATAGGTTACTACGGTTGAAGCATTGAAGGCATTTTCTAGACATTTTTTGTCACCCTACCAATCTTTATCCAGTAACGATGAAGTAGAACGATTACAGCGTAGAATATCAGCACTAAAGCAGCAGCTAAGAGAAGCTGAAACAGCATTGGACAGACTCAAATAGTGGGGGGGAAAAAAGGCATTCAAGTTTTCTCATGACATTCCATTACCAGTTCTGCAATTTCAGAGCCTCTTTTACAATGAGGCAAAGCAAACCAAGGTAAAGCTAATTGTCTCTCCCTACCTCCCTCTCTCTCTACCTACTTCTGCATAATTTTAGATTGAGGCTAGCCTCACTATTTTTTTCATTATTTTTTTTAGCAAAACTATTTTTTCATTATTTATTTCTGTTATTTTCCAGATAACTATGTATTTGGTATATACATTGTATAAAGTATACACTCTTTTCTTCTCTGTCTTTCATGATATATTATAATTTTTTTTTAAAAAAAAAATCCACTTATCCATCTTCTTCGCTGAATATTATAAACAGAACTATATTCACCAATGAGCCTGACTTGTACTTTGTTGCTAGGTGTAATTAGGTAATGACATTAGTTATTAATTGTCAGCTAACTAATAAATCCCAGTTTAGTTAGTATTGTTCACCAACAATCCTTGATGGGATCTTGCATTGAGTAATCACGAGTAAATTTAATTATGCAGTTTGGTTTTGCATATACTATAAGATCACATGTTTTGAGAAGCAAATAAATGTGTAAATTAACAAGTGAAAAATGTTCATGAGAACACTAATAGTTTTAGTTCTGTATTTTTCTAGAGATCATAAATCCTTTTTTATGATCTCTAGAAATATAAAGAGTTCCATGTATATTGAAAAAGCTGTTAAGTTTCAGGTAAAGATCAACTGAACTGATTTTTTCATATGGTTTTTCATAGCTTTCTTTCTTTTCTTTTTGTTTTTTTTTTTTTTTGAAAAAAAAAAAGAACACTAATAGTTTTAGTTCTGTATTTTTATACAAAATTTCGATTTAGTCTTCTAATTTTATATAGTATCTCTTTAATCCTACACACTATTATGTTAAACTCAAATGAGGATTTTTGTACTAATCACTTTTATTTTAAAAGTTCAAAGTTAATATATTAGTATTTGTAAATTTTTTATCAACATTAAAATATTAATATTGGTTTTTTTTTTTTTAATGAAACTAGCGTTGTTAGTGTTAAAAGATGGCAAAAATACACATTTGATTCTTTAATTTATACAAATTTTTAGTTTGGAGCTTTAATTTTAAGAAGCATATTTTTAATCCTTTAACCCTAATATCATTAGTTTCAAATTGTGATTTTTTTTTTGTAACACTCATTGTTATTTTGAAAATTAAACTTAATATATTAGTATTTGAAACTGTTTTTTTGGACATCTAAAATTTCAATATCATCAGCATCTTTATTAATCGCAATAGGGTTAAAAGGGTAAATAGACACTTTAAAAGTAAAGGGCCAAAATAAAACCTTACACACATGAAGTTAAATAACTACTCCTAAATGTTATTTTTGCAGTTAAAAGTTTAAAATGACCATTTATAAAGTTAAGGGACTAAAATATAATTTTACGTGAAGTTACAAGATTAATTGTACACTTAAAGAGACAAAGAAAAATAGAGATTATGGGTCTTGCACCAGCATGAAATTCAAACCTAGTTAGCAACTTGCATTAGAAAAGGTGTTAAACTTATATAAAGATTGTTCCAAAATATAATTTCTTTCTCTCATGTATTTTATGTATGGCTTCCACTTGCGAAATTATATAATACTATCTTCGATCCTAATTATAAGAGATAGTTGACTTTCTTTGGAGAGATTAAGGAAGCTAAATAAGTTACTTAATCATTTTATATGTTAAATATTATTGGATTATATATTACTTTAGTAGTCAAATTAATAAGTTTAAAGAAAAAAATAAAAATACTTTAAAGTAATTTAATTAACTTCCTTAATCTCTCTAAAAATAGTCAACTAGCTCTTATAATTAGGACCGGAGGGAGGAAAAAAATTGATTTAGGCGTGTTGAATTGTTTTCTTAGATTTGAAGTGAAGCAAGGAGGAGATATTAATTTTTTTTTAATTAAGAAAATATATTTGCTAGTGTTCACTTCAAGAACATTAGGAAAATCTCAGAGAATGTTCAATCTGTTTCAAAGCCATAATGTCTTCTTTTAGGTTCAAATTTGAATCAAGTAATTTAATCGACTAATGTAATGAGGACTCTGTTATTATATATATATATATATATATATATATATATATATATATATATATATATATATATATATATATATATATATATTTTAATATAGGGTTTAGGAGCAATTTTATACATGTGCTTTTCCCCCATGAGCGCCCAGCACCACATGCTTTTTTCTGTAACAAAAATACACATGTGGTTACGTTTTGGGAGCGCTCAGCACCACGGCCGTCAATCAACCATCAGTTGACCGTTAACGCTGACGTGGACGATGACATGGCACTGATGTGGACTGACGTGGCGGTGACGTGGAAGCTGACGTGGAAAAAAAATTTAAAAATTAGGAAAAAATCAAAAAATTAAGAAAAAATTCAAAAAATTATTTGAATTTAATTCAAAAAATAAGAAAAATTAAAATAATTAGGAAAAAAATTCAAAAAATTAGGAAAATTTTTTTTAAAATAATTAGCAATAAATTCAAAAAATTAGGAAAAAATTAAAATAATTATTAAAAAAATTAAATACCTGCTAGTGGGCCCCACCACCGGCCACCCTACCGTCAGCCACCGCCGGCCGGTGACGGCAGTCGGTTGTCGGTAGTAGTAGTAGGGACCGACTGCAAAATTTTAAACTTTATTAATTCTATCACAAAATTTAACAATTTTTTAACTTTAAACCTATTTAACTATACATTTTTTTTAAAAAAATAATTATCTACATAAAATAAATGAAGAGTAAAAATATTCATATGAAAATTTAATTCCATAAAAGACTAAAAATACATTCTTTTCCTGTTTCTGAAAATAACTGACTGCCTCTGCCGAGTGGCGGCCCTCGACAACCGACTGTCGCCGCCGGCCGGCAATGGCTGACGGTAGGGTGGCCGGTGGTGAGGCTCACTAGCGGCGGTATTTAATTTTTTTAATAATTATTTTAATATTTTTCCTAATTTTTTGAATTTATTTCTAATTATTTTAATTATTTTCTATTTTTTTGAATTTATTGCTAACTATTTTAATTTTTTTCCTAATTTTTTGAATTTTTTCCCAAATTTTTTTTAATTTTTTGAATTTTTTAAATGATTATTTGAATTTTTTTCTAATTATTTTTAATTATTTCTTAATTTTTTCATAATTATTTAAATTTTTTCCCAATTTTTTGAATTTTTTTTATAATTTTTCGAAATTTTTTCTTAATTTTTGAAATTTTTTCCTAATTTTTTTTCCACGTCAGCTTCCCCGTCATCGTCCACGTCAACGCCACGTCATCGTCCACGTCAGCGTTAACGGTCAACTGACAGTTGACTGACAGCCGTGGTGCTGAGAGCTCCCAAAATGTAACCACATGTATATTTTTGGTCCAAAAAAAAGCATGTGGTGCTAGGCGCTCCTGAGGGAAAAGTACATGTATAAAATTGCTCCTTATCCCTTTAATATATATAATCTGTTGCCCTTTGTTTTTCTTGTCCAATTAATCAGATCAACCCAATAAATTATCCTTTCTCTCTTCGTTTTTATAAGAACACATTTTATTAACTACTTTACCTAGATTAAAAAATTACCAAAAACTAAATTACACTTTTAGTCCTTTAAATTTACATGAGGTATACATTTATTCCCTTAGTTTTAAAAAGTGTACTTTTAGTCCTATAATTTTAACACCGTTAATTTTACTAACGGAAAATGCAAACTTAAGTGATGACTGTGTAATTAAATATTATTAAACTTAAATTTAAAATATGGGTAAATTAAAGAATATATAAAATTTATGTTATTAAATGTTATTAATCATCATTTGAGTTTGCTTCGTCAATATTTTCCGTTAGCAACATTAACGGTGTTAGAATTTTAGGACCAAAAGTATATTTTATAAAGTTAAGGGACCAAAAATATACCTTATGTAAAACTTAAAGGACTAAAAGTATACTTTAGCCATTAATAAAAATATGTATCGTTGGCTAATTTTATATAAGGCTTGTTTAGTTTAATGCCTTAATATAACGGGAAAAAACATGTTTTCTAGTTATTTAATCATAATATCATTAGTATAAAATAATAAGGGAGAATCCCAAATAAAGATGATTGAAATATTCAAATTCTGATTTGGGTTACTAAATTTAATAAATTATTAATTAGGTTATGTAACATAATTAGGAATTTAGAATTTAGGCCAAATTATCTCTATATCCATTATTTATTATTGATTTTAGGATAACTTTTGGCTGCAATGATGGAATCAAATAATTAACAAAGGACATATACAAGGGAGCAACATGAACGTTTCAATTTTATTTTTATAATTTTCATTTATGTTTAAGATATTTCATACACGCACAACGTACCATGACTATTTGGGAATAGAAGTTCCTGCACAATAAGCATGGACACGGATAAGCTTATGGGAAATATACATATTAACAGCAAAAGATAAACTCATAGCAACAAATCTTTCCAATCACCCTTCTGCAATGGGCTCAGATTTCACTTCACCTTCTTGCTAAATTTCTCAAAATTGTTCAACAATTTCTGAAACCCTAATTTCCCTCCAATGATCTCTTCTTTCTTCCCTTTTTGAGAAATCAATTCATTCGCAAAGCCTTCGCTTTGGAAGGATTGCAAAATCAAAATCTTGGGGCTCTTATTGTTTCTAATTTTTGTATTGGGTCCTGTTCTAGTTTGGGATTGAACAATAGATGAGGATTGAGAAGGCTCCCACTTGGTTTGAAAGCGATCAAACCATGATTTCAATAGTTTTGATTGTAACAAGGGGTTTGATCGTTACCGAGACATTGGAGATAATAGAGGATACGAAGCTGGAGGGGAAGGGAAAAGGGTTTGATGCAGAGGTCGGAGGGTTGAAATGGAAGATAGAGTTGTGCAGTCTCCTAAGATTTTAAGAAATGTAAAATCACCAAAAATAGTATAAGAAATTCATCCTCAAATTGAGGGTATTTTTGAAAAATAACCAACATTTAAATGTCCTAGATTGGGTCATTGACCCAATTTAAGATTTGTTGAATTTACTAGCCTTATATAAGATTTTCCTATTTCAACGGTCTTTATATCAAATAATAACTTTTTGTAATAACCACTAATATATTAAAAATTAAACATAATAACCTTTTCTAATAACCATTTGTATATTTAAAATTAAACTTAATATATCAGTATTTTAAAATAAAAAAAATGGGAGAATTATAATAAAGGACCTAAGAAAAATAATATTTATTAATAAGGACCATAAAATGATAATTATTTTGAAGGACCAAAATTTAAAATATTAATATAAAGAGACTAAATTGCCCTTGGTTCTACAATTTTTACATAAAGGTGAGAAATGAAAAAAAAAACGTTTTGGAACAATAATATGGGATAGGATATTGTCACTACCAATTTTATTTCACTACCAAGTCACTACCACTTTTTCACTATTGGATCAGAATCTCAATAGGAGAGAGAAATTATAAATGTAGATAAGATTCTGATCCAACGGTGAAAAAGTGGTAATGACAATATCCTATCCCCAATAATATATGACAACCTTTATTTGGAATGAAATATCTAATTAATCCAAAAAAAAACTTACAGGTCAATGTTTGTGAAACTTTTTTTTTTTTTTTGGAACAATAATATATGACAACTTTCCTTTCCACATAAAGAAAGAAAAGTGACGGACCATGCGAATTGGCTTCGGTAATTCAAAACAAAAGTTTGAAAAATATAGAATACTAAAGGGACAAGGATTAATCAGATTTTAATGATTATAATAAGAACCAAACTAAAGGAAAATGAGATAAAAAATTATCATGAAGAAGAACTTAAAGATCATAGAACAGAGAGGAGGACGCCTGGGAGATCTTTGTGGATGAAAAAACCTACGATTTCTTCTTCAGTCTTCATAGAGAAATAAAAAGTTACCAATAGAAACTCTAACTTGCATATTTTAGATTCTGATTTGATCTCTATTTATCATTTTCAATCAATCACTTCAGATTCTGATTTAATTAGAGATAATATAGGAAATTTGACCAAGGACAATTTAGTCTCTTTATATTAATGTTTTAATTTTTGGTCCTTCAAAATAATTACTATTTTTATGGTCTTTCTAAATAAATATTATTTTTCTTAGGTCCTTTATTATAATTCTCCAAAAAAAAAAATCAACATTTGAAATTTAAATATCAGCATTTTTTATTTTTATTTTTGGTTAGCATAAAATGTTAGGATTAAAGTATTAAAAAAGACACTTTATAAAATTAAGAAACCAACCTAAAACCTTGTATGAAATTAAAGGAAAAATTATGTATACTCTTGCCTTAATTTTAGGAACTTTCTTTTCAATCTTCTAACTAACACAGTTAGTCATAAATGATTCGTGTCAATCATTATTATTTTTTAGCAAAAAAATTCTTATTTTTAATTTAAACTTAATATGTCACTATTTTATAATGTTTTGTTAACATTTGAAATTTCAATATGAGCATCGTTTTTGTTAACATGTTAAATATTTACTTTTGTCTTAAAATTTTTAACATTTAAAATTTTTAATCAGCATCTTTTTTTTAATGACATGTTAAATATTTATTTTTACCATAAAAAATTAATTAAAATAAAAATACATTCAACAAAATGTTCATTGTCGCGAAATTCTGGTTAATAAAAAGTTCATTCATTACGAATAAATACCAGAGTGTTATTTTCATAGGAGGTGGAACATCTTCATCGTGTCAATTATCAATAAAAGAAATTTAACCAACATCTCGCACTTAAAATATATATATATATTTTATTTTTACATCCAACAATTTAAAATATTGTAGTGTATATGTAACACTAAGTATTTTTCAAATGTATCCAACACTCTAAAATATTATGTTTTAGATATTGAATGCATATGAAAAAATACTTTAAGATGTTGTTAAATCTAACACCATTGCTAAAATAAATAAATAAATAAATAAAATAAATGTTGGATGTGTGAAAAAATCAGTTTACTTGAATGCACCTTAATCCAATAGAGGTGAGGTATGAATAGGGGCCAGATTAAAAATAAAACGGGTTTATCATTTCTCATGTCACTTGACAAAAGGTTTTGTCAAATCACTCTAAAACTACGTTATTTTAAGAGTTTATTAATTCCCCTATCCCTAAAATTACGTCGTTTTGGAAATTAAAGGATTTAATGAAGGGTGTTTTAATATTTTTGTTTTTGTATTTATTATATGAATTTTACGAAAACACCCTTCATTAATTACCCTAACTCGCGAAACGATGTAATTTTGAGGTGACTTGACAAAATTTTATATTAAATGACGTGACAAACGATAAACTCAATAAAAATATTCACCAAGTTGATAGAAAATATTTTTCAGTGAAGACTATGGGACTGTTACTGCGAGAAAAAGGCCAATCAGATTTTGTTTTGTTAATCACAATTACAAAATAACAGAGGGTCCCATCTGACGTGGAAGTAGAACCTCATGTTACGTACTTGTTCGGATGTTGCTTTTATGAGGTGATTTACAGCATATAAGGCAAGCATATGAAAAGAATTTTATCTCAATTTACATAAATTTACTTTTTAAACTCTAACTTAAACAAGGTGATTCATTTATCAACAGTGAAGCACGCACCCATAACTCATAAGGCCATAACTCACGCGATAATATTGCTCTAATTTTATGATCTTAATTTATTTTATAAAATTCCATTATATTTTCAATTTTCTAACTCTAACCCCCTTATCTCAAATGATGATTTTTTTTTTACCAATTATTGTTTATTTGAAAAATTAAACGTAATATGTCAAAATTAGTGAATACTTTCTCAATATTTGAAATTTCAATATAATTTTTTTTAATTAATGAAACTAAGAGTTATAGTTATAGAAGACTGCTTATCAAAAGAGAGTTAGAAGACTAAAAATAAAATTTATAAAATTAAAATACTAAAATAAAATTTTGTGTGAAGTTAAAAGGTCAAAAATGTATATTTGCTTAAGTTAAATATTTTACAAAATAATTTTATCTAATACGATAGTCTACACTAAGCTTAAAGATACTAAAAAAAATTTTAATTTTTTTTTTTAAAAAAAAAAGGCACCAAGCTTAAAGATAAAACCCTCCAAGACACAACAAGCCTCACATTAGCTTCGATCTGCCAAAAGTTGACCAAAGCACTGCCCTCCTCGTGAGCCTTTCTAATACGATAGTCTACACTTTCTTAAGCCTCTTTATGTGAATGCAAAATCTCAAGGTCCCAATTAAAAAAAACATGATTGGTGATCCAACAGACGAGTAATCTGAGACTTGGGATCGCAGCAGCATAGGCGATAGGGAGGGTTGCCTGAAAAAATGTTCATGTCAAACTTCAAATCCGGATTAGTCTAAGCTCGTTGGGTCCCTATTAACAAAGATCGGTCAAATTTCAAATCCAAATTAGTTTGAGCTCGTGGAGTTTCTTGTTGCAAGAGGCTAAGTCTAAATTGGTATAAGTCCATTAAATTGTCCATAAGAAGGGATTGGCCCGGAGGGGAAAAACAAGTTTCTCAATTGTTGATGAATTATAGCCAAGTTTGTTTTGTTTTATTTATTTATTTATTTAAAAAAAAGCCCTTTATCCAAACTCTTTTTGTCATCTGTAATTAGACCACCACACCAACCACACTGCTGATAATGGTGTGGGACAATGTCACACAATGGGATGGGAGGGTGCCCCTCTTCCCCCTTGTGTACATGATAGAGCACCCACTGGATTAAGGTCCCCCAACCAGAAACTTCTACTCACAAGGTAAGTAGGGACCAATGTTTTTATTTTTTTTTCTTATTTATTTAAAAAAGTAAATGAGGACAAACTAAATTAAAAACAAAAATATATATATTATAGAAAAAGGGGTCATGAATGGCCGGTCATGTCCATTTTCCAATTGATGGCACGACCCACCCTATTGTGTGGGGCCCAACATCCCGACACCGAAGTTATGTGCGGAGCAAATGGTGGGTCCCATGGCAATCCCCCACCAGCCGTTGGTCGGTCCACCCCAGGAGGAGTGCCTGCGTGGGGCCCACAGGAAAGTTAGGGGTGGCCAGAGTGGGCCCAGTGGGTTGGGCCTAGGGCGAATAATGGAATCGTGTAATATCAGCCATTGGATTGACATAAACCGGCCCCTACCCTGGCCGTACGTGGCAAGTTGTATTGTGCGGCTCCACAGGTATGATCCGCCAAGATAAAGTGGGGCCCCCTGCCGATGCGCCCATGTAACGTGACGGGGCCATTGCCTGTGGGGCCCATAGGTTCTAGCTTCCAAACACTTGTGAAACCGCCTCAACACGTGTGAAACCGCCTCAATATAGTGTAACCAGCTAAGTAATCAAATAGTGACTCTCAAGTCTCAACATATTTCACGCAAGTAAGAAAAACATTAAACTTTATTAACTAACAAACTGTCCTTTAATTTCTTTTCTTTCTTTCTTTTTTTTGGGTAGGAACTGTCCTTTAAAATTTAATGGGAAAATCCATATAGGGACCATTTTTAGAGAAAAAATCTCAAAAAGGACCCTAAAATTCTGAAAATCCTAAAAAAGGCTTAGTATGAATTCATTAAAATTTAATAACTAAATCAGTCAAATTAACAATAAAATCAATACCTGTTAACAACTAAATCACTCGCATTAACAATAATATTTTAACAACTAAATCAGTCACATTAACAACAATATCACCCCCGATTAACAACTATATCAACCACATTAGCAACTTACATAGATTCTGAAAATCCCAAAAAAGACCCAAAGATTCTGAAAATTCTAAAAAAGGCCCTGCCCTTGGGGTCTTTTCTAGGATTTTTAGAATCTTTGGGGCTTTTTTTAGGATATTTTTTTTTCAAATATGGCCCTTAAATGCATTTTCCCAAATTTAATTACTGCTCAACTACATTTAATAAGGTATGCTGCATGGGAACAAAATTTTTTACTGTAATAATTGATAAAATCATTTTAAAAAATTTAATGAGCGAACATATAAATAAGATAAAAAGTTTCTTTCTCTGCCTTATAAATTTGACTAAAGAAAGTATATTGTAGTTAATTACTAATATATTATAGTGAGTGTCTTTCATCAAAACATTTTTAAACTTTCTACTGAAAAAGTGAATAATATTATTAGGGAAAATATATTCTAATTTTGGGTTACTAAACTTAACAAATTATTAATTAGGTTATATGACTCAATTAGGAATTTAGAAATTGAGCCAAATTACCTCTATAACCCCCTTAGTTATTAAAAAATAGAAAGCAAAATTGGAGATAGAAAAATATTGTTTACACGCTACGTAAGAACTTTAACGGAACAAAAATCATTGGAGGCCTCTCCACTAAAGTTTTCTTCTACTATTTTGCAAGTCGGATATGTTTCTTCGCTTTTTCTGTTTCTAATTTTTCTTTAATTAGTGTCCGTGCTTGGTTTTTTGTTCCCCTTCTTTGGGTTTAATGTATTCCTCATAGGGTGATTCACACCTGTAGGTTAAATTTTATTCTCGAATGCTATGCTTAAAAATGCCATAGAAAGCAAGCGTCATCCAAATCCTCAAATTCCACGGCTTCTTATTTACCTTAATTGGTCATATTCTCGCGTGAACCCTTTCTTCATTGGCAAAAACAAAAACACAATTGTTCACCTTAAAAGACGTCTATATCCCATGAGCAAATCTGTTGCAGGAATAGTTGATTGTTTGTTAATTATGCTTAAATACACAGAAACCTATATTTTCCCCTTCTTCTTCAACCATGTGATAAGACACAGATTTTGGTTACCCTTAATGAAAGATCTAAATGACAATATGATGATAAAAACGGCGGCGATGGTGGCAATATCGACGACTTCTCATAGTGTCGTTCACACTCCTCAAGGCATACAAGAGAGCAACGATAGTATCGAGTGCGACATCTGACTCCTTATTATTAAAAAATAACCAACATTTAAAAATCTTAAATTGGGTCATTGGCCGAATTTAAGATTTATTGAGTTTACCAAACTTATATAAGATTTTTCTATTTCAACCATCTTTAGCAAACCTTATTTATTAATGATTGGTACTATATTAGCTAATTTATATATATTAAGAAAATTAGCTAAAATCATTCAACATTTCTAAAATTCTCTCTCATAATAAATTTTATATCAATCCTATTCATTTACCCCATCCTCTTTTTTATCATAGATACTCGATATTCCATCTATATTGAAAGAAATATTAAAATGGAAATATAGGTTGGTATAGTTGATAAAGAGTCAGCTTATAAAAAACAAAATCAGAAGTTTAAATTCCTTTAATGATGTGAGAATTTTATTAGGAAGCCATAAGCAAGTATACTAATAAAAGTTGTTTGAGACTTGATACATGTTATGTCTTTGTGACCCAAAAATACTAAAAAATATTAATTATTTCATATATTTTCAAAATGATAGTAGGATGTTTTTTTTAAAAAAAAAAAAGTTACGTAACCGTTTATTTACAAGGGTGACTTGAAAGTAAATAAAAAATTCCAAACGTTGGGGTGGTGCCAGCTCTGCAGAATGCAAAATGGGATTGAGATCATAGGGGGGCCCACCCTACTCACGTGTTGAGTCTCTTATGGCTCCCGCAACCTCCACGTCCATTTCCTTCATACTATAATAATCCCACCCAATCAACGGGGGCCCCACCTGCCATACAAACCCTCTTTTGTTCCTTTTTCTCCTCCCTTTTTTAAATCAGAAAACTGACTTCTTCTTTTTTCTTTTTATATTATTTTCAATATTTAAAATCTAGTTTTAATCATTGGATATCATCAATCGGAAATTTAGATATTAAAATAATTTTATTCTGTAATACGTGATATAATTTATCATTCATTAATAATATAGATCATTATTTCTTCATTGGCAAAAAAATTATTATTTCTGGAAATGTAGATATTAAAATAATTTTATTCTGTAATACATGATATTATAATAATATAAATTATTATTTCTTCACTGGTAAAAAAATTATTATTATAATTATTAATAAATTACGAATAATATAAGCTCGAAGAATTTCTCCTCGTTCTTCCGTTTTAAACCTGGTGGCTTCTTGCTTTCTTCGTTCCTAGTTCTTTCTCTTCCTCCATAAACTTCCACTGTGAATTCTTCTCTTGCTTTCAGCTTCTGTAGCCAAATATACTATCTTCTCAGTTTTTTTTTTTCATTCAAACATGGATTCTCTTCAGAAACACGCTGTCCAATTCCGGGATCCGCCCAGTGTTGATCTCAGGCTTCACAGTGGCGGAGAAGAAGAACCCAAAACGGCGCTGATAAACGGACCCAAACAAGAACCGGCTTCGGAGGAGGGCTCACCGGAGGCGATGCAGGTTATGCCGGTGGCGGTGCACATGCCGCCAAAGAAGGCTTGGACGAAGGACCGTCACACGAAGGTAGAGGGGCGAGGCCGGAGGATCCGAATGCCTCCCACATGCGCTGCTCGGATCTTCCAGTTGACCCGGGAATTGGGTCACAAGTCCGATGGTGAAACCATCCGATGGCTTCTTGAACATGCGGAGCCCGCCATCATCGCCGCTACTGGCACCGGCACTGTCCCCGCCATAGCCATGTCCGTTAACGGAACCCTCAAAATCCCAACTACCCCGTCCACCAGTAAAAAGCCCGAGCCCGATGACCCACCCAAAAGGAAGAAACAAAAGCAATCGACGAACAATTCGTACGCAGAGCTCAACGACGGCGTCTCAGTTTCCGCCGGCCTTGCTCCGATATCAACAACGGCAACAACAAAGCCAAGTGTCACAACAGTTAATACCCAACAACAACAAGCAACAGTACCGTTGGCACAAGGATTAGTCCCCATGTGGGCAATCCCATCAAACGTGGTCGTTCCGGCGGGTGCGTGCTTCTTAGTCCCACCGATAGGTTCTATCACCGGAAATTCGACAAGCCAGCCACAGCTTTTCGCAATTCCCGTGAATGCGACGCCTCTGGTAAACATTCCGGCGAGACCCATATCGGCTTACGTCTCATTAATGGAAAACATCGTTGCGCCTGTTCAGTTCCAAACAGCGACAACAATACCTCGGTGTTCAACCTCCCCATCCGTGATACCACCGAGAGAAGAAACGACTCCGGCACCGAGCTCAACCTCTGGTGCTACCACCCCAAGCACAACCCAGACGCTGAGAAAATTCTCACTAGAGATTTACGATAAGGAGGAGCTTCAGCTCAATTTCGGCTATTCAAAGCAGTGAGGAAAACCAAGAAGAAACAAGAAGCATGTCAAAACGGTGGGTTCAGTGAGAGAATTTACCTGCCAAAAGAGGGTAGGTGGTGGGGTTCTTTGTTATCACGGAATCCGCCATTGATGACGTGGCTGGACGATTTGCCGACTGGGTAGTGGGAACAACGTGAGGTGGAAGAGAAGAGAGAGATCGAGAGGAGTCACGTGCGCACGTGAAGGGAAGTGGATTACAAGTTAGGGTGGGGCCTATCGGAGGGGTAGTGGGGCCCAAAGCAAATGCGGGGTGGTGGGGACACACTCTCTTCTACTGGTGCTTCTGTGTTGGACCGTGGAAAATGGGGTGAGCAAGAAGAGAACTTGTATGAGGGCTCATTTTTATTTTTCAAATAAATTAATTTCATGTCACGAATGATTTAGATTTGTGGGCCTTGCAAAAACAGCTATGTATTTTATACTATTATGTTTCCTTTTTTTTTTTTTTTTCCTTTTAAGAAAATATTCTAGGTCGTTGTGGTACCAAAAGTTAACGATAGTGTTCCATTAAAATATCTGTCTACTTGTTCCAAGAAAAAAAATATTTGCCCATTAAAATATTAGTGGAAGACCCTCATGGAAACGTTCTGATGCAAGGGATTATAACGAAGTTTCGTGATTTTTTTTTTGTTGCACCAGTGAGTGCGTGACAATGTGACATTTGTTTAAAGTTTTGTAAATAATCAATAGTGTCATGTTCTATGTAAATACTTTGACAGGAAAAAAAAATCTAATGTAAATACTAAATTAAAACTAAGTTAACTTTCTCTTGGAGAAATTAAAGAAGTTAAATAAATTATCTGATCATATTATATGTTGTGTATCATCATATCATATATAAGTTTATTAGTTAAACTAATTAGCTTGGAGTTAAAAATAAAAATATTTTTAAATAATTTAATTAGCTTTCTTAATCTTTTCAAAAAAGTCAACTTAATTTTTTAAATAAAAACGGAGGTAGTATTGATTTGGGCCTTAATGGGAGACAAATTACGTTTGTTGTAAATACTATTCATTTGGTATTTAATGTAAGACAATTTTTCTGATTTAGGGAGATTGATAAAGTTAAATAAATTAAGATATGTAAGACGATCTCTTTAAAATTTGTTTATTGTGCGAAAAAAAAAATCTCATATCTAAGACTAGGATTTACCTCCATTTTTTTTTCTTTGGTCATTTAGAGTGTGCATGGTAACACTCCCAGAATGACTTTTTTCCTAATTTCTGTGCCCCGGAACAAAAATGAATAGGAATTGTGTTTGATAAATCCAGTTTTTTTTCTTACTCCCGAGATGAACCGGTTTATTTTTTGTGCTGGAGAGTAAAAAAAAGAAGCTAAAAATTTTAGCTTCTCTATTCAAGGGCAAAAAATCAAAATTTATTTTTCCCTCCATCGAAGCAAAAATTTACCTTTGTTCACCACCACCACCTCTCCACCCCCACCGTCGTTGCCACCCCCAACACCACCGTCGTCACTACCGCCACCGCCACCGCCACCGCCCCCGCCACCGTCGCCACCACCACCACCGCCCCGGTACCGTCGCCACCACCGCCACCGCCACCGCCACCACCCCACCACCACCATCACCACCACTACCGCCACCCACCACCACCACCACCACCGTCGCCACCACCTCCGCCACCACCACTGCCACCGCCACCTCCCCACTACTGTCGCTACCACCACCACACCGTCGCCACCGCCGCCGCCGCCACCACCACCGCCACTACTCCACCACCACCCCACCGCCACCGCCCCACCACCACCGCCACCGTTACCACCACTGCCAGCGCCCCACCACCGCCGCCGCCGCCACCACCACCGCTCCCCGCCGTCATCGCCACCACCGCCGCCGCCATCGCCACATAAATAATTTTTTGAATATAAAATTTACATAAATAATTTTTTAGGAAATTTAAATTTAAGTTTATTTGTAAAGTATAATAATTATATTAATTATTAAAGAAAAGGACAAAATGGTAAAAATAACTCATTAATCCTTCATCTTCCTCTCTTACTATTTTTTTAACTCCCAAACAAGAGGAGGAAAAATGTGTTACTAAACGTAATTCTAATCTCGGAGTAAAAATAAAATGGGTTAACAAACGAAATTCTGATTCTCAGAATTCTTCCAAAGCACAGAATCAGAAAAAACTGTTTCATCTCAGAAACAGTACTGAGCAACAGAATGGTTGCTATACACACCCTTAACATCTTACGAGTAGCAAGTTAAAAATTGGAGTACACTCCCCCCAGTTCATAAAAGTTGTGCTTTTGAAATAATTACGCAATTATTAAATAATTTAGATTATAATAAAATTTACTTGTGTATTACTAAAACACCCTTTAACTTAAATACTCTCATATGAATGGAAAAAATTTAGCATATTTAATATTCTATTGAAATCCTAAAGGAAAAATTATTTTAAGGGTGAAGATGTAAATTTAGCAACCACCTATTTTTCTATGGACACCAAACACAATTAATTATTTTCAGGTATACAAATAGACATAAACAATTTATATATAAGCATATATAGCAAGTTAGCAACGCCATTAAAAAGACTTAACTTTTCTTACCTTTTGTGATATGGAATCTCACTAGTCTTTTCCCTCTCAATTATTTTAATATATTTTTAAACTGGTTAAGGGGCAAATTTGGCAATGGCCCATTTCCTTATGGGTACCTAATATAATTATTTTTCATAAGAGCATTTAAAAGACAAATATAACCATTTACACAAGAGCATTTACATTAATGCTCTTAATTTTTTTCATGAGAGCATTTACAAGATAAACAAAGGGATTTGAAAGAATACAGTGAGTTAAAAAAAAAAAATTACTGCACCCCATTGGGTCAAAATAAAATTAGGTTTTGGTGAAAAGACAAATATATATAGGTATTGACATGACAAACATGTGAATGACCACAATTTTTTTAACTCTCTGGATTCGTTTAAATCCCTTTATCTATCTTGTAAATTTCTTTATTTGTCTTGTAAATGTTCTTATTAAAAAATAAAGTAAGGACATCAATGTAAATGCTCTTATGTAAATACCCATGTTTGTCTTATAAATACTCTTATGAAAAATAATTATATTGGGTATCCATAGAAAAATAGTTTACTGCTAAATTTATACATTAATCCTTCCAAAAATATATTAAAATAATAGAAAGTAATAAGAGTGGTGGAACTTATAATGTAAAAAGTAACCGAAGTTAACTTGAGTCAACTTCGTTGTTATATCTTCTCCATAATAAATTGATTATATTTATTTTTACACTAAAATATAATTAACTATGTTGCGTGCACACTGAAAAATATAGTTTGTTACTAAATTTGATAGAACTAACTTTTATTTTAAATATCTTTTAAGATTTTATATGCCAAACAAGCATCATTCTCACGTGTGCATGTAACACACCTACCGGTCTCGCCCTTTCGGGTGACGGGTAGTGTGGGCCCTTAACTTAAACCTCTTTTTATTTTTTTTATAATCTTTTACCTTAAAGTTCAATCCCAGGTTATTTACGTCTTGTATCAGAGCGTAAGCAACAGAGCACATTCTCGTTTGGACAAACATACTGATAAACTAAAGTGCAGTAGATGGAGGTTATCATCAAGGTATTAGCATACAGTCATCCCAGATAAATTACTCAATAGCCCAAATATTAGTAATACAGTCATCCGAGCAGTCCAAAATAAAGTTCCAAATTTAAAATTACTTCCAGCTCAATTCTGCTCCGCACGCTTACCCTTGTCACCTAGCACCAGCTCAGAAGCACTCCCAAATTCCTTACAAAAGTCTGGGATTCACATTTGAATCCCAGAGTAACCATTAATCTCATATAACAAGTGTATGCAATGCATGTATGTCACCATAACATGGAAAAAAAAATAAAACAATAAATCATAAAGCATTCAAAAACTAACGCGCATTAACACCAATACAACATACCATATGTACAGTGTTAGATGCGGAAGGACTAAATGTCCTAAAATCAAACGCAGGACTGCTCGACAAAGCAAGCCCCGGATCCACGGCGCCAGGAAAGATACAGTAGCCGGGCTCTGAACCCAGACCACTCTGAATGCACCCAAACGCATGTCCCTTTTCAGGAGACACGGGTCCACAATCATGGAAAAATCAAACATACAAAGTAACACAAGGCATATGAAGATTAAGGTTACTACCTGTTGGTTGACCACTCTTAAAAATAATACTTTCCTTTTCGATGCACAAATTTCCAAATATCCCTAAAATAATAGTAAAAATATAATCAATTTCCCTCTCCAAAATATTTTCTGTTTCTGCAATAAAATAATACTTTAGGAGTCCATATTTATTTAAATCCCTTTTCTTGATAAGGAATTAATCATGGGCTTAAATACCTCTCATTTTTGTCCAAAAATCTGAAACTTGCAGCAAATAAGGCCCAACTTCGAAAAATCACCAATAATTCTACAGAACTCCGATTGGGGTGGTTCAAAATTCTATGTGTCATTAATTAAGTCTAGTTTCATATACAAATAATCACTAGACTTATTTCTTGCTGTATCATTTCCAGATTTTTCTTCTTTCTTCGCTGTCCAGAAATACACTCCAGTTTAATAGGTCAACTTCAAAAATTCGTATCTCCTTCGATTCTTATCGGAATTTGACGAATTACCTATCAAAATAAACCTCTATTTGTCTAATATTTAACTGAAAAATTTCACAATTTTATGATTTTTTTAAGGTGATCCGAAATGCCATGCCATCTGACTGTTCCAGAGGCAAACCAGAAATTTTTCCCAGATCTTGCTTCAACTTTGAAAAATCATAACTTGATTTGTAGACCTTCGATTTAGATGAATCAAAGCTTGTTTTAAAGCTTAAGGAGTGTACTAATTACCCACAAAATTTCATGGTCAAAAGAGTTCGTTTGTTCTGGTTTTACCTTGCTCGAAGGTCACTTGCTCAGCTGAAAGATCAGTTTCCAGATGATGCTACAGTAACGAGTGCACTGTTCCTCTACGAAATCACTGTAGCTAACGTCTTGACTCTGTTTCTGCACTTCGAAAACAGAACATTCAACGTGCATGCAACTTGAAATTCAACAAATATCATCGCTCCCAAAGCTTAATACTTAGACCTTATGTTGGGAAAGTGACGAAAGCTAGGAGGAAGAGATTTTGATGCCTTACCTCAGGTTGCTAATTTTCACGTGATGATCTTCGCTACAATCCAAACCCCCCTGTTTTCCAACGTGTTATGCAGAGGAACAGAATAGCTGAAGCTTCCTCTCAACCTCTCGATGCAACTCACTCTCAGATTCCTAGCTCTCTGTCTCTCTCTCTCTCTCTCGGTCTGTTTCTTTTGTGTGCAGAAGAGCAAAAGAAAATATAAGGGAGTATGTTGGCCGTATGGTCAATAAATGAGAGAGCGCATGAGTTATTGATAGATGAATATGGGCTGCTGCATGTGAGGAGTGAGATGGCAGAAAAATGGAAGTTTGCTGCAATGAGCTGCCAACAAGAATAATAGAGAAGCTGTCGGGTAAAAGAATGAAAGTGGAGTATGGCTGCAAATGAAAATGTACTGGGAGCATGGAGGGATCTGCTGATGTCTGGCCACAAGGAAGCAATTAAATGTGAGGGATGAATGTGTGGGTATATGCCTCTGCGAAATGGGGTCAGCTGAGGAGATGAACACGTGGTGTGTGGGCTTGTGTTAACTGAATAGGAGAGGTATGCCTACGTATATAAACCAACAGATTATTAAAAATAGAAACTGATATTGGTTGGTGTTTGGGCTGCATAGGATATATCCAATTATGGTTTTTGTTGAAGTGAGGATGTGGGTGTCTAACGTTCATTAAGCCCAAAACATAGGTCCACTATTTCCTAGTTGTTTGCCCCTAATTTATGAAACAAAATAAGCTTTTAATTCCAAATACAAATTCTAATCTCTATTTAAGAAGAGTCACGGTACATGCTTGCTCAATTAGTAGGGTGTTACAGTGCACTTACGCATGGACACGAAAACGGAAGCTTATAATTTGAACATTATTATTGAAATTTAGAGCATGACCTTAATGGAAAAAGTAGTGATTATGATGTAGCCTGAACTTTACCATTGATTATTACTAATTTGTTTGTATATAAGGGGATGAGAGACAAATTCTAGAAAAAGGCACGCGATGAGATTATCTTATTCTAATCAAGTTGAATTTTCATCGCAAGATAGAGTATCAATTAACATTCATATATTTTACATGTTAGTAAAATAATTTTTGTAATTTGTGTGTGTTAGGACTGATTGCATATATAATTTGAAATGGTATTTAATAATATATATTGGTTATAATATTCTTTCATATGTTTCATAAAAATGAAGTTAATTTAAAATTTATAGTTTAGAAAGAAAATTGGAATCATTTATTAGTGTAAAGTATTAGTCCTATAGCCTCATTAGACAATATTATGGTTTATATTTCACTTTACAATAATTTCAATTTTCATATTCTTTAAAAAAAAAAAGGTTAAAGTGCAATTTAATCATCTAGTTTTACATGGTGTTTTAGATTTGTGATTTAATTCTAAGGTTAAAGTGTAAATTTACCTTAAAATTTTTTTGCTCAAGAACATTGTTGCTATAGAAGTGTTTTTTTTTTTTTTTGGTTCAACGTCAACTCAAAATTTTCAAAATACCATAGTATTACCCCGTTAAAAGACTAACGTTGAGTATTAAAAAATTGATTTTGACTGATAATGTTTTTATGGTACGGATTACATTCTATATTTTAATACTTTCACGGCCACTTTAAACCCACAAAAATTGGAGAAAATGACACCAAGGTCCTAATTCAGGAAAATAATATCATAAAAGTCTCATAACTTGTCAATGATGGCTATCATTAACTGTATTTTCACTTGTCATTGACAAGTTATGAAACTTTTTTGATATTATTTTTCTTAATTAGGACTTTGATGTCATTTTCCCAAAAAATTTTAGATACATTGCTCCTAATTTAAAACTTTCAAAACAAATTTTTACATTAAATCTTAATTTAATAAAGTATATTTCAATCTTTGAACCTTAATATTTTTATTTTGATTTAATTAACAAAAAAATGTTGACAGTTTAAATTTTAATGCTTCCAAAATATTGTTCTAAAAATAGGAACGACGTTATTGAAAATGTTGACAAAATATTTTTAAATACTGATATATTAAGTTTATTTATTTTTTAAAAAATAATTGAATAAAGAGAAAATCGTTAAAAACTTTTGTTCATATTCAAAATTGTTAGAGTTAGCTTTTTTTTTTTCCCCAATAAGATATAAGAGTTACTATTAAACTGTTGATTAAAGTGGTAAACGATTTTATCCTATACAGAAGGAAATATAAAGTTGAATCCTAGAAAGCGTAATTGTTAGAAAAAGCAGGCGAAAATCATTTGCATTCTGAGACTCAAACGAAAAACCCTTAATCAAGCCCCCCAAAAAAAAAAAAATTGCATTTGGAGGTTTGAAAGGGGAAACCTTGTGTGTGTGTGTATAGTGTTTGCATTTTCAGTTAATGAGATTGACTATTTTAGGATGGGAGGATTAAAAAACACTTTGTAAATTCAAGTGATCATTTATTGAATATCTTATATAAGGTTAAAGGATTCAAAATATAGTTTTGTGAAAATAAATAAATGAATATGCTCTTACAATATATGTAGAGTAAGATTTTTTTTAAAAAAAGTTTTTCTAATAGTAAAATCAATTACATTGAAAATTTGTGAAGAATAGAATAAGAAAAAACTAAAAAAAAAAAAAACTAATAAATAACGATTACAACGAATAAATGTCATGTGTGATGAGGTAGATGTCACAAGAATATATAACACTAAAACTTAACAGTTAAATATGCACACCGTCATATATTGAGAGGCAGAATTTGTGAAAGCACACAAATAACGATTGTCTTTAATAATCGTCATTTATTTAGTGATAAATATTATGGTTCTTATAGAGAAACTGTAATGTAACACTTACAAATAATTAGTCTTTCATATTAGTGAAAACAAAAAATAACAGTTATAACAATTGCCTGTAATGTACGAATGAGAAATATTATGTTTTCTTAATAAACAACAGTCAAGTAACACTTTTAAATGATATTTCTTTCTCAACTACTCTTATTTAAAGTAAATTTTCATATATTGCTAATTAAATTCACCTTTTGTTTTCAATATGTTGGTTGATTATGCAACCATACACACATTAAAATTAAGGAAAAAATGTCAAATAAATAACGGTTATTAAGAAAAACCCATTACCGTTTATAAAAATACAAGGATCTTTAAAACAAAAGGTTGCGACACCGCGATAATTCATGAAACCCTCTATATATAAATGTTCGAAAATTGAACTCAACTTCTGCACTTCCATTTTAACCTCTCATAGCCAATTGCAAGCTTTTGTTCTTCACCAAAATCTAGGACAAATACGAGAGAACTTTTTATTCATCATATGGGAAAAAAAATCGAATAATGAACTCCCTCCACCAATAAGCATTGTAGGCTTCATCCACCCGACATGCGAGCTTCATCATATTGTCTAGGTTTACCGGTAAGAGCAAGGATGCATGAAACATTACTTGAAGGAACTTATCATTCTTGTTCACTCTTCGTATGAGAAGTGGGACAAGTTACTAGAGAAGGAAGAATATAATAATGTATCACATTCTTATAATATCTCCATAACTTTTTATTTTTAATTTGTTTATATACATTGTCTTTTTGTTTGTTTTTATTTCGTATGCAAAATGGTGGTTGCATAATCAACCACCAATTTTGCTTTTTTGTTTTTTGTTTTAAAAGAAAAAAAGGTCAACTACATACCATGTAAATAGATAATGGTTGTAATTAGTAACCATCATATTTTGTCTCTCAAGAAGGGATGGTTGTTACTCAAAAACTGTAATGAAGCAACAAACGTCAAGATGATTTGAAATCTTTCCCTTTCCTCACGTTCATGATAACATTTTGTACACACCTCTTTGTTCTTTGATGATTAGGCACGAGAACCAAATACACATTCATTACATACTACTATGCGGATTGTTTCTATTCAACCTCCAATGTATGCAATGATGGTTCAAACCTGTCCCTTCTAATCTATTTAAACTTCTAATTTTCTTATGTTTTTCATATTATTTCTTTATTGTCCTTATCTGTTCTCTCAAGATGAAATGACATGCTATAGACTAGCTAGAAAATCCCGGGCTTCATCTTCTTTCTCCTCCTTCACAACTTCACCTCCTTCTCCTCCTCTAGAACCTCCACCAGCTCCTCTGCCTCTGTCTCTGCCTCCACATCCTCTGCTCCCTCAAGGGGAGACAATGATGCGTTATGTAGAACGCATTGATCATACTATGAAGAGATTGGCCGAATACTTGCAGACTATGAATATGAAGGTCAATCTCATTGTTGATGAGTATGGGGTTGGATCATGATTTTGATGAACTCCCAGATGATTCAAGTCACTCCTGTAATGACAAGTAGCGTAATGATGTGAGCTATGCTACAAGTTTTCAGAACTATTGATTCTTTTAAAATAAAGAAAATAAAAGTTATGAAATTCGTGGCAAACCTCAGGTCATCTATCAAAGGGAGATATCTTTTGGTTTTATTTTTATAAAGTATAAAAATGTAATTATCCAAGCACTATTATCCGAAAACAATTAAAATATATATATATATAACATACCTGACGGTTATTAACAAAGAAGCATGATAAATCTAAACCAATAAATAACAATTCTTACAAACAAACCATGATGTAAAGTCTTAGGCATGATAACTTAAAAAAACTATCATTCTTCTTCTATTTAAACGTCTGAAATAAGATATACTTAACATTTAGTTTGTTCAAATAAAACCCACCAACGTCGTAACCCTACTACTTATACTGTCTTTTTCAGCTATTGAGAGTCATTTTCTATTAGACCCCACCATAAAAAGCCTTTTCTTGATTTATCAGAGACAACTGTGCTATTGAATACACTTGACCCTTGTCTAAGTAACTACATACAACACGAGTTGTTTTCACTTGCCCTAACTCGCGTTTTTGTTTGTGAGCACTAGCTAGGTAGTTATGATTTTCCTCATTCATTTTGCTTTATCCTTTCTGTATTCACTTCAAAGGTTCCTCTCCTGTTTCTTGTAGTATTCAACCCGACCAATTGGTCTGCCTTTATGAGGTCACAATGGGATAAACATGAAATTTGACATTTAAATTACTTTTTTGAAGTTATGTTTTATTTTTGAAAACCCATTATTGCTCTTGTAATGACCCAGAAAATAAAATAGGATAATTTTTTTTTTGAATGGAAAGAAGATTCATTAAAGAAAATCAGAGGAGTACAGATGCACTGCTAAACATAGTTACAATAGAAGATTAAAACTAGAAAAGTTATGTTGTGTATGAGTCACCAAAGATCTAATCTGCACCAAAATCCCATCACTGGTGAAGACTTCCTGCGAGAACAGCCTTCTATTACGGACGTCCCAAAGTTTCCAGCAGGTGAGGCATACTCCAATCTTCCAAGATGTGTCAAAGGAAGGAGAACTGATAACCCTGGAAAGCCAATCTATGATGTGCATATGGAAGAATTCGCATACCATGTCTGAGGGAAGGATTTTCCTCCAGACTGCAGAGCCATTGGGCACTCTTTGAAAATATGGTCCAGGCCTTCTTTGCTACTCTGGCAGAGGGAACAAGAAAGATCGATAGTCATGCCCCTGCGAGATCTTTCTTCATTCGTTAGAAGTTTCTCTTTCATCATTAGCCAAATAAAGGTTTTGACTCTTTGGGCCATGGGGAGCTTCCATATCTTGGACCATATGGCATTTTGCTCATTCCATTTTGGAGATTCTAAGGCTTTATAAGCCGACTTAGTGGAGAATTCTCCTGACTTGGTGAGGTTCCAAAAACAAGGATGGTCTGGGGAGTTGTGATCAGTAGGACCAGGATTTGTCCTAATATGCGAAGTAGTGTCAGGCCATGCTTTCAAAAGGCTTCTCCATAGGTGTGACATGCGTGTACGCCGTGCTCCTTGCCGAGGGTCAATAACTGAATACTTTTGCATAAGAACCCTCACCCAGAGAGAGGTAGGCTGAGATTGAATTTTGAATATCAGCTTCATCATAAAAGCTGTATTTTGAGATTCAAGTTTTAGAATTCCAAGTCCTCCATGCTGAATAGGTTGGCACAGATCTTTCCATTTAACTAAGCTAATCCCGCGATGATCATTGGAGTATCCCCATATAAATGTCCTGATTATTTTTTCAATCTTCGCACAACATGAAGATGGAAGACATGTGCTTTGCATAGTGTAGAGTGGCAGTGAGGACAAGACTGATTTAGCCAGAGTAATCCGACCAACAAGAGATAGGGATTTGCTTTTCCAACCTGCCAATTTGGAGTGCAATTGTAACACCCCCGATTTCTAACAATTTTCATAGCATAAAATTCCAATAAAATTATTGAATTTCAAAATAAACTACTTTGGGAAGTGTTACCGCCGCACTTGTACGAGGACAAGTGCAAGGCTACTGATTACAAATAAGGTAAATTCAAATGTAAACAAAATATGTCTTACTCCTAAGAAAATAAAAAAATAAATTAAAAAAAAAAGATGAAGGTGCTTCCTCACTTCTCACTGCGAGCCCCAACAGCCCAACTTTGAAACCTGTTTCACTGAAAATCTGCTCCCCCGAAGGATCGTCGCAGCCCATGAACACATACATCAGTAAAAGCTGGTAATTCTAATTAAAACACAATTTATATGGCTCAAATATATTAATAAAATCAAATATATAATCACATAGTGATTTAATCAAATAACAAGTCCAAGATTCGTCATATATATACATATACATACATATACTCACACTGAATCAAATATCATTCATTATATATATTAATTTTTTTAATTTAATTTAATTTAATTTGGACCCGGAAACCTGCCAGTCCATTTAATTTAATGGGAAGAGAACCATGGTAGACCCAGAAACCTGCCAGTCTACCCTGTGACCCGGAAACCTGCCATTCACAATCATCAATTGGCCATAAACATATAAATATATCTTCTTAGTGTGCACACCTCTTCCCAAAGTTGCTACTAGTGTCCCGGAAACCTGCCAGACACCACTTTGAGAAGAACGGATACTATCTTTTCACATCGGTGGCATAAAACCCAAAAATTTTGTGTTCATCATCACCTTGGGAGGTACCATCCCAAAGCTATCCTCCCACTGTTAAGTTATTTAAAATACACATAAATTAAACTCCTAAATTATTTATATTATTTACTTATCTTTTATATATTTTTATATTATTTTAATTAAATATAGATATAGGGATATTTTGACCTAAAATCTGTTGGTATCTTATCTTATAATGCTAGTGGTATTTCATAAAGGAAAGAAGAAATCAAATAATAATTATATGATTAAAAGAAACACTGACCCTACAAAAAAAATGATGCACAAGGAACTCCATCCAATTGTATTCCACACAGGCCGAGGCCGAGCCATTGGCATTTAATCACAAAGGAATACGCACGAGGGAAAATTCATATTGTTCAACTAATTAAAAAAAAACGCACAGGGGACATGGAAAATTCTTACTATCGAATCAATTAAAGAAAGACGTACAGGGGAATTGAAAGCACGCACACCGATACAAACAATTGTGTTTAATTCATAATGAAAACGCAAGTGATATGCAGAATTGTACCACGCAATCGAGGCATGCAATTATATATATACATATATATTTCTGTACGTATGGAAATTAAACAACAACTGGTTTCTATATTCTATAGATCAGGATTACCTATTAAGATATAAAAATTAGCCTATGACTCATGAGGATTAGGATTTTCTATCAAGATTTAAAATAACCTAAGACTTATGAAAATTAGGATTACATGGTCTCCGTGTTTGCTAACTTCCTAGAAGAACGAGAATATAGCGGCAGAGAAAAGTATCGGTGTTGTGGAATAATTTGAGGGAGAGAAATTAATCTGAATAATCTGAATTCATAAATCTTAATCTCTGAATCAAAGAGAATACATACGGGCCTTTATATAGGCAAACCTAGAACTAATCCTAGAATCTAATAAAATCTAATCAAATCAAAATAAATCAAAACAGTTAAGATATAATATCCTAAGACATAATATATTCATATCTAATCTTAAGATATGATATAATATATCTATATCTAATATAATAATAAGATAATGGTTTAATAAATAATGCATAGAATTCCCACAATAATCTGATACAACTAACTCCTAGGATCTTGGGTCTAATCTTAACCAACTATAATCTGATATAACTAACTCCTATAATCTAGGATCTAATCTTAACCAATTATAATCTGATATAACTAACTCCTAAGATCTTGGATCTAATCTTAACCAATTATAATATGATATAACTAATTCCTAGGATCTTGGATCTAATCTTAACTAATCTAATAATACTATTTACAAAATAATATGATTATCACAAAAACAATATAACATTAATTATTATTATTTTTAAAAAATATATTATTATTATTATTTTAATCTATTGTTATTGTTATTATTATTATCATTATTACTACTACTACTTTTTTTTAATTTCTACTATTAATCAATATTATTTTATTAGTATTATTTTAATCTATCATTATCATTACTATTCCTATTATTATTATTAATAATAAAAATCCGGGGTATTACAGCAATTTTTCAATGATATATTCATAAGTGGATGAAGAGACTCTCCCATTAAGCAAGGGCACCCCCAGGTACTTTCCCAAAGTGTCTGTTTTCTGGTACCCTAATGAATCACATATGCTTTTGCAGAGTTGAGGATGAACATTTTTGGAGAAGTAAACCTTCATCTTAACTTGGCTTACGAGATGACCGGAAGAGTGGCAGAAGTCGTGCATGACTTCTTTTATCAAAGCAACCTGACTGGGAGCTGCTTGACCAAAGAGGATAAGGTCATCCGCGAAGAATAAGGGAGATAGAGATACCCCTCTCCGACCCAGCTTAATGGAATAAAATAGGATAATTAAAAGTACAAGAAGATAATTACTTCATTCATAGTTAATATTTTATTTATTTGTTGCACACTTTTACATGTGGTCAGCTGGTAGTATAGTGGTACTAAGGTTATTGCATATTAATATGGTTTTGGGTTCAAATTCTAGGAGTACTATATGAGAAATTTTTATTTAACACCTTGAAATTACCATAATGCCATTATTTTAAAAAATAATAACACTAATTTTTTTTTCCTTCCTTTGTTATACAAAGGAAAACTAAAAACTATCCATTATGAGTTATTCGCAAAAAGCAAATTAGATAGCACATTCGACTCAAGTTAGGTTAAGATCGGGCAATTATTAAGAGCCTTTTTAGCTATGAGGTCCGCTATTGTATTACACTCTCTTACTATATATTGCAATTTCACCTTCCAACTATGACTCAATATAATTTAAACTTCTATACTAACGATCTATTCTCATGAAATTTAGGAATGTCCCTCTGAATCAAGCTTAAAACCTTTGGAGAATTGCTACATAGTTTAACATTTTGATGACCACCGTCCCAAGCTTGTTTCAAACCCATAGGACAGCCTCATAATTCCACTGTTAAAGAATCCCTATTTTCTAGATGAGAACACAATCACTCTATAACCACTCCTTGTGCATCCTTAATAATCCATCTACAAGTAGCTTTTTGATGTATGTAAGAAAATGCACCATCCACTTCAATCCCAACCTCCGGCTTTGGGTTCCTGGTCTCTAATAAGCTAGTTGGTCTCTGTAACACCCCTACGGTTGAAACCAACATACTTGTAGCTATCAATATTCCAATTAGGAGAAAAACATTTGGGGAAAAGTTGAAGATAGTCCACAGGGAAATACCCTGTTGACCAGCGGGACCCACAAGGACTGGTGGATGGAAACCAGACCGAATAAAATGGAAAGACCAAGGGATTTGAATTGTGGGGCCCAGAAGGCGCCACTTAGGCATAGGAAAGGTCTAGAAGGCTTGGAGGAAAAGTCAAGGGTAATTATTGAGCCCGGGCCAAACTTGGTAATTTCCATAAATTTCGAGCCAAAGTAGGTAATTTTCCCTAAATGTAAAGAAATATCTAGATAAATTTGTAGAAGAGGAGGTGCCACATGGAAGCAATCTAGGAGCCTCTGGAACTCTCTAGAATTGCTTGGAAAGAAAGAAAAGAAAAATCAGTACAAAAGTCAACCGTGGGACCCACGCCTTGGATAAGAAGGGTAAAATGGGAATAATTGGATAAAAATTAATTTGAGCAGAAGCATGGGCCCCACATGGCGCCATATATGTCCTTTGGGCAGGTGAAATGATAGATAAAAGTTTGTGATTATTAAAAAGTTCTGGGCCATAATTGTAATTTTCAAAAGATTCGGGTCAAAACGCGTAATTTGCCCTAAAAGCAAAAATATCTAGATATTTTTGGGAGAGAGATGCAGCACGTGGAAGCACCCTAGGAGCCCCTGTAGAACTCTAGAAATACTTGGGAATTAAGCCAAAAGCCAGATACATTTTAGACCAGAATTTATGCCTGTTAGCTCTAATTTTACCAGATCAAATTTACCTTTATAAAAAGGTAATTGGCTTTTCATTTTCACCCCAAAGGTGTCAGAAATTCCAGAGGGCATAGAGGGAGAGCTCAGAAACCTCCATATCCAAGCTTCAAGATCCAAATCATAAGAGCATTCACCAATTTGCCGATCTTGAGGTAACCCGAAAACTCCATCTTCTTGAGTTCTTGTTAAAGTATTTTCGTGCACCTGGTTAGGGCTTGGTGATAGGTCTGATTTTGGAGATTTTGGTGGTTACAAAGTGTTTAAAACATGATTTTGTGTAGGGTATGGTTGTAGCTTAAGTTTCCGAAGTTGAAAACACCGAAAAACCTCTTGAACTAAGCTTATCTTCAAATCTGGAATTTCTGGCAGTGCGTCTTCAACTGGGCTTTAAAAATAGTAAACGAATTCCGTTTTTTCTGAAATTTTACAGGTAGAAATTGCACACCCTAAGGTTCACCGTGATATATAATTTTGTATGATTTGGACTTTTTTTCTAGGAGATAAAAATAGCTCAAGTTGGTACAGAATACAACAGGACGAATTTGGACCAGGAGTTGTAAAAATGGTTATAAGTCCAAATACGTGTACTTTCAGGGTCTGAATGTATTTTTCCTGAAATATAGACATCCTAACGGTTTAAAGGGCTCTGGTATCATGTGAAAATTATTTTTGTGGAATTTTCTAAAAATTGTTGAAGTAGGGACAGAAACACTGGATTTCTGGAAAACTTGGGTTAGGCTCGGTTTTTGTAAATAAGAAAAAGGATATGAACCCAGATGGATTTTGTAACTATTTTTCCCATAAACTATACATCCCAAGGGTTCCATTGACACTGATTTTGTGCCAATACGATTTTTCTGGAATTTATTAAAAATCGGCGAAGTTGGAACAACGATTCTGGAAAAATTCTGTTGTAAGCGAAATTCATAAGAATTAGGAGTAGAGTTGGTTTACATAATTGAAAGTGTGATATTTTGTCATAACTAGGGTATTAGCTCGTGTGCACTATATTCTCAACATCAAGAGAAGGGTTTGCTAATTTTTAAGGAGTGCTAGGTAGTAACTGTTGACTTGCATACTCTATGTTGCTTTTGCATGTTATGTTTGATCATGATGTATGAGATCGGGCTGTAGTACCTATTGGACTGCGTGTCCTTAGGGCTCTGCTACAGTACTGAGGTGTGTATGATCAGGCTGTAGTACCTATTGAACTACGTGTCCTTAGGTTTCTACTGCAGTACTGAGGTATGTGAGGTAAGCAGGGCCTATATGACTGTGTGTTTATAGGTTGCTACTGAAACCTTTTGGACAGGTAGTTAGGGTCTAACACTCTGACTACTGAGACCCTTGCACGCTAATTGTACCAAGGGGTTTGTCTTGACTAGGTGGTCCTATGGATTGTGCCAGAGGTAGAACATACATGCTAGATTATTGTGCCTAAGACAGAATTTATTGTTACTTTCCTGATTGTGATTTGCATTACATGCACTGCATACATATTGTATTTGAGTCTAACAGTTACTTTGGGGTTCAACTTTGAACTCTAGACTATTGTGAAGGTACAGGGTGAGAAAGTAGCAAGCGGAGGTAGAAGAAGGTAGGGCAAAATGTGTCGAATTGAAGAAATAGGGAATGCCCTATGGCTTTTTGTATTGTCTTATTTTGGTTGATTGTGACTAACCCCTCGAATACTTATTTATCTGTATGAATTTTATACGTTTGCCAGTACAGTAGACTTGTCCAAACCTGGTCCCGTGCTCTGTTGCGTTCACTCTGATAAATATTTAAATGGACCAAGTATCAAAGAAAGGTAATTAAATAAAAAGGATCCCTCTAACCCGCCACCCGAAAGGGCGAGGCCGGTAGGGATGTAACAGTCTCTGGTTCATGCCCAGATTTACACCACAGAGTTTTTTAAGAGTATTAGTTGTGCTTCCTAAAATTGTCGACGCTCTTGGATATACTTGATCAACTTCGATGCTGATCCCTGAGTGCACCCATTCATTTCGGTCTTGCCAAAGAAGCCAAATCAAATGATAACAAACAAGTTTTTCCAACATCCTTTTTTAGGCTTGATATTTTTTTCTCAAATTTAATTGCATCCAATCACCAATGGTCCTATAGAAGAACCTACTATGGTGCTTTGAATGAATGATTGACGCCCAAAAATTCTTGACAACTCCACAATCTCAAATGGCATGGAGATCATCTTCTATACAGGAGTTGCAACACTCACACAAACCTATAAGATGAAGGTTCATTCGACACTTCATTGCATTGGTGATAAGTCTTCCATGCATCATTGGTCATACAAAAGTCTTGCACCTTTGTGGTCTCCATATATCGTTCCAACAACTACTATAGGAGTATCAATAAGCTAAGAAAGGGCATAGTAAAATTGAGCGAATTGTGAACATACTACTCTTTCCCTTCAAACAAGACAACAAAAGTATTAGGAAGAGCAAAGGAAGTTTCAAGAAGATTATTTTTTCCCTTTCATGAGAACACCACCTTGCCCTTCTGCTCTGCTTGTCTTTGACGGTAGATGTGCAGAGCCTTGATAATCTTGCTTCCTCTTTGATCTTCAATCTCTCCATCTTCATCTCTGCCATGGGAGCTCTCAACCATGCAACCACATCTTCTTTCTTGTTTCTCTTGGCGTGGGTGGTGGGCCTATGGCGTGTGAGTTCCCTATTCTTCGTATTTGCTGCTTTGGGTGGCATTTGGGAAGACGATTAGTATAAAGATTGGAGTAGGAGAGCTCACTTGAACTAGCTATATATTTCCCCAAATTTGATGTGCTCTGTTTTATTTTAATTGTGAATTATCCTTCTTTTAAACTAAAACATGGTTAAGAAATTGGGAGTTTATTTTTTGTTAACGGAATATTTGAGCCTTCTTAAGAGACACAAGTTGCGTGGCCCCTGATTTGAAAGAGGGAGGCTTGCTTTACAACTTTGGTATTTTTATGCACATCAAGTGTTTTACAAAATGCCTAAGAAAGAAATTATAACTAAAATCAAATTTTAAGTGTGTTTAACATAATATTGACCAAATTATATTGCACAAGCTTGTTAAAATGTTGAAAGGATTATAAGCTAAATATGAAACTTAAAGTTTTATGCTTTTGTAGTAAAACTACTCAAAACTTAATTTATCTCTCTATTTTTCCACTTGATTTTATTTCACATTTTCGCTTCATTTTTTTAGCAACATGCTGATGTGGTTGAATTGACTGTATATAATGTAGATGTGTATATTCTTTTGTATCTCTACATGATATCATATTCTTAAATTGTTTGGTTGAAGATTGAACTAGGAAATCTAAAAAAGCAGTAACATATATAGAGTGTTTGAATGTTTTTGGAAAGAAATGTGAATGTGTTTGCAAGTTACCAATCAATAACCATACTATGGCCTTCTAGTTGCTTCAGATCACTCGAGTGCTTTTCTTAGTTTTTTCAAAAACATTGGCTGATCACTAGCAGGTAACTAAAGAGTGATAACATGATTTTTACATGTGTTACTCAAGTGAATAATTTCCACTCGGGTGTTCTTATCCTTTTAAAACTTTCCCATGTTACCTTCTTCCAGTTATCAAGAGGTAACTTGCAATACTTGTGTAGTATCACTCAAGCTGTAACATCCTGAATTTTGAATCTAATATCTTGAACATAAACCTATTTTGGGAAGACTAGTAGGCTCTATTTTTGGAAAGTAATAAATTTGAAATCAGTATTTTGTGGGCCCCGTGAATAGTATTTACTATTCACGTATACGTTTTTACTATATACAAATACGTATTTAAAAAAATATATATATATATATATGTTATTCGCAAATACGTATTTAATACTTGAAATTTGTGAAATATGAATAGTGTTCACTATTCACAAATACGTATTTACTATTTAAAAATACGGTATTTACTATTTATAAAGACGTATTCACTATTTGAAAATACGTAGGACCCACGTCAAAAATAATTCATCTTCAGCCGCCTCTCCTTGTGCTTCTCGTGGGAAGTTTTAAAAAATCACGCGGGACCCACTCAATAATAATTAGAATAATATTATATTATTAAATTTACTATTTGCACAGTAATTTACAAATTTAAATATTAAAATAATGAAGAAAATTTTGAAACGGCAGAAGCGCAGCAGCCCACGAGGAAAATGTTTTTATATTATATAATTTTATAATTTTGTGAAAATTACGCCTAAGGACCCATTTTCCAACTATAAATAGACCTTTCATTTCATTTCATTCTTCACAACTCCTAGAGCTATTTAGAGAGAGGAAGAGAAAGAGAGAGTAGAGAGATAATTATTTGAGAGTTTTTTTTAGAAGCTTGTCGGTGATTTGGGAATTAGCAAGTACCAGGTAACTCTGAATATTCTTCCTTATACTTGTGAATTATGTATGATTATAAATTTGTTTGTTTACTATTTTGGCAAGAATATTTAGAAAATATTTATGGTTTTAAGATCCGGTGTGGGAACTTTGATTTGCAAATCTGCAGAGGTACTATTTATACGTACGTTACTATTCACGTATACCGTATTTACTATTCATTTTTACTATTCATGTTACTATTCACGTATACTGTATTTACTATTCACGTATACCATATTTACTATTCACACCGTATTTACTATTCATTTTACTATTCACGTATACCGTATTTACTATTCATTTTACTATTCACGTATACCGTATTTACTATTCATAATACTATTCACGTATACATACCGTATTTACTATTCACGTATACATACCGTATGTACTCTTCATTTTTACTATTCATGTATATATATCGTATTTTACTATTCACATATACGCATAGTATTCACTATTCATAAATACGCATATTGATGTATAAAACTTTATGGTATAATAATGCATTATTTTGAGTGAACATATTCATCATGGCGGTTGTATTATGATGGGTGGAGTAAGGAGGGATTTGAATGATAAGAATGATTTATGCCACCACTCGGTGCACAGTGGATGGTACTTGTTTCAGGGCCCCATCTTCCATGTTTTCCTCTGGCCGGGATTTCATTGGAGTTGTGGGACATGTGACACCTCCTTAGTTATTTTAAAGGAGGGGAGCCATAGTCCAGATTTAAGCTCTATACCTTTGGCCGGGTGTATCTTAAGATTTGGTGAGCTTGGAACAATTCAGTCAAATGAATAAGTTTCTATTGGACTATGTGTTAGCCTATGGCTCCAGTCAGCGGTATACGGATGGAGGTGGTATAAGGGAGGCTGCATACTGCATAATGCATTTCTGAACAGATCAAGGATTTGATAGACTGATGAATGATTTGTAAAGACATATGATGAGAACTTCTGAAAAAAATATATTTATATATATAAAGTCATATTTTATTATTTTTGTATTGATAACTACTTTTACAAATAATCTTTGTAGGAGAAAGTATGGTATATATTTATATTTATGAAATAAGTTTATGTCTTTTTGTCATACATTATTTACTTGTATGCGGTGGAAATATTCAGTAGTTACTGAGATGTGTAATCTCACCCCATATTATCATTTTTCAGGTGAATAACTTAGTAGAGATCAAGGGAATGCACCCATGGAGTGAGCTTTGTAGGCTCTTCTGTACTCCTTTAGTTTATGTTGTGTTATTTTATTTGCCATGAACCTAAAAGACTTCCGCATTTTAAAATAACTCTTATTTATTGGATTTATTTTGGCTCTGTATAAATGGATTTCTACCTTTGGCCATATTGTAAATATGTTTTTGAGTGTTGAATATCCTATATTTGGAGGTGTTACTGATATTTTGGCCAAGATTTTGGTATTGAAAATGAGGCGTTACATTTTTGGTATCAGAGCAAAGGTTCTGGCCAATCTATAAATTTCCTATCAGTTTTCTAAATAAAATTTTGAGGTCATGGCAAATTAAATATCATAACATGTGCATTTTCCTTTATAGCTTTGGATTCTTTTTACCAATTTTCTTGTGACATTCATGATAGGAGAAGAATGGGTTAATCAAAATATTCAAGTGATTGATAATGAGAATTTATGATTTGAGGATGTGATTGAGATTAAATTTCAGAGCCGCGTAGCGGAAGATGGTAAGTAGAAAATTTATTGAATATTGGATTCTGTAGGCCCAAAATTACTTTCTAGGGGATGAATATTTTTATTGGTGTCTAGGAAAGTGATTGAAAGACTAAGCCCCTATTTGATGGTTATTCAATTAGTTGCCGTTGTAAAAAGTATGAAGAGATTTTCGCTAGATTTACACTTACCTAGCTAATTTATATGAGTAACAGATGACAATACCATAACAGAATACGGGCATAGTCTTGATTATACAGAATAACTGGCTTAAGTTTGAATTTAATAAGATAAAGTTGAGTTTGGCAGGAAAACTCGAAAATCCTTATGAATCCTAGAATAGAGATTACAAACATTAGCAAGAAGGCTAAGAAGAGTAGACTATATTAATTCAAGCATCAAGAACAACAGTTGGTACAATCCCACCGCAAGCTTCGACTATCTCAAGTTTAAGTCTATTAATTTCTTCCTGAGCGGCTGCTCTTGAGAGAGGACCATCAGGAGACATTGTTCTTCTCAATCTAGCTATTTGCTTCATAGTGCTTCGAATTTTTACATAAGGCCAATGCTTTATTCCTCCCCTATGGCATATTTTCATTAGAACATTTTTGCATAGACGAACTTGTTGAGCCGCTTCTTGTTGAGGTAAATGGAATAAGTCTCTAAGATCATTAATTGACATTGATGCAGCTCTAATATTTTGTTCAGCTCTTGATCGGTATGGATTACTAGGTATGGGGACTGAAGGATTATTATTTACAACCATGAGCTCTTTTCCTTTATTGGATATATTTTCTGTATTGGTTGGAAATGAACTATAAGGGAGTTCATTTTGATTTTTAGTCCATTCCAAACCAACACAGAGGGCCTCATAGTAGGCTGATAGGGGATCTGACACCAGGACATACCCTAAAGAATTTTGATTCAAACAATAATTTTCTAGAAAATGTTTGACATCTTCTAAATTTTTCTTACCAAAGTCAAATACTTGAGGACTGGAAGAACCTCCTTGTACGTCCTGGTGAAAGACAGCGTGGCATATCATACCAATCCTCCCATGAACTTCAAGTTTATGGTATTGAAGTCCATTGGTATGAATGATCTCTCGTAGAACATGGCAGCAACCACATGAAAATGGATTAGTAGTCTCAGTCAAGGTAGAAGCAGGATTCCTTGGTTGAGAAGGTACCGTAGACTCCATAAGTTCTGCCACATTACGACACCTTTGGACAGGTCGCCTTGATGGACCTGCTTCAGATTCCTTTCTGTTAGTAGTGGTAAAAATAGAATCTTGTATCCTTGGAGGAGGAGTAGGAATGTTAATCGTTGAGGCAGATGAATGAACGTTCATACTTACGGGATTTTGGGGAAGTAAAGAAGAATAAGGGTATGATGCATTGTTTGACAAATCAGACAACATGTTAGTCTGATAGTCATGAAGTAAGGCTTCAAGAAAGAAAGGGTTGAATGAATCGGAGACTGGAATAGAGTTACTTGAACCGGCCATGTTTAAGGATAATGTGGAAGGTTATAGTGAAGGTTACGATCGGAGAGGAAATGAATATGTGGAGGTTTTGTGAAGTTTGAGAGAACGTGAAACATTTACTCTTTCTTTACTCTATTTATAGCTGGGCTAGCAACGTCTATATTTTGTTAAGCAGCATCGGATTCTCATCTGTCGTTAGCTCAGAATCATGTAGATTTTGTTGTTATGCGGAAAATTTTATGGCACCGCACCCTAGTGCACCCTAGCCACCGTTAGGGGTCGCAGTTTCCTAGACCTTTGCAGACAGAAATCGCTATGGCATTTATTGCTAGCTGTGTTTTCAAGAAATTAAGTTTGGACGTTTATACGCGCATTTATCTAAGAAATCTGTCTTGGATGTGCAGCTGACTCAAGATGTCGGAATTGACATTTGAAAATAGGATTTTAAGCGTAAGCGTGCTAAGGTGATAGTAATCTTGGGAAGGGTGACTTCCTGATAATATTAGATGAACCGGAGAGAATCCGAAGATTTGAAATGATGATGAGTTGTGCCAATTAACCCGAGAGCATTCTTCACTCTCTGAGTATTCGAAGAACTCTATGAATTTGTCACAGATAATTCAAAGACTAAGGTTTTTGGATAAACATGTTGGAAGATCGATGGAAAGGTATGAAATGGTGATCCTTAGGAATGCCAGTAAGATGTTAGAATGAATATAGTAAATGTTGAGGATAGGCTTTAATTTAATCTAAGCTGAAATAGAACTTAAGAACGAAATGAGCCGTTGTGATATTGCAGGTTGAGGTAGAATTAGAACCTTGTGAATGCTGCTGAGGTTGTAGATAGTCTTCGTATAATCCAAGAATTAGATTAGGAATTGTGAATCATGATCTTAGTATGTATAATGGGTATTTTTGGGGAAACACGAATTATCAGTTGATGTTGAGGTTATAAGAATCAAATTGTAAACTTGACTATTAATGTCTGGGAATATTTGAGAATAGACTTGAATTCAATCTGAGTTAAGATAGTATGTCTAATTATGAAAGTATGAAATCCGGTGATTTATGTTACAATATTAGTATGTTATTTGGGTGTGATTAATAGATAACTATGAGAGGAACAGATGATATTTAGTATATGTCTTTGAGATACTAAGGATTGAATTCGAATCATGTGATACCAACATGTATAAGGTGTTCAGAGATTGCCAACTGTTTAACTAGCATAGGAAATGATCTTGATAATAGAATCTTTCTTTAGAAATAATGAATTGAGTGTTTCATGGATGAGTTGAGTAGAATAAGTTGGAACCTGGAATGTATTCGGAGTTGGTGACTATTTAAAATAGTTGCTAGGTCCCTGAGTATTTGAATTTTGAACTTACCAATGCACTTGCTGTGTTTGGAAATTTTTACGCAATATTTACAACAGGATTTAAGACCAGTTTGTAATCGACATTTATAAACTATGATGTCTCATGGAATGAATCCTTGCGAAATTCGAACAAGAATTGACTTTTACATTATGATTGTGGTGGAAGGTGTACAAGCTAGAAGAGGTTGGAAACTATTGTGGATATACTTAGTTTGCGGAATCTTGCCAAATGTACTTGTTTTTGAATTACTTGCCATTGGTGAAAGCTAGATTTAGTAAGTAAGTGTTTTCTTAAACTTGAATTGAGGAAGCACGGGTATAGGATAGACGAGCAGAGGCTTGAAGCGGTAAGACCCGTTGAGCTAGTTTGCATATGGTGGTATCTCTAGGCTATAAGACTTATGTGCCTAGTATTGTGTTTGTTGCCTATCATGGTAACATTAGACCTGTATGTCTAAAGTTTATCTTAAGGTTGGCAGAATAATCAGATTATATCATATTGTGGTTATTATGGCCTGAGGGTAACTTCTTAAGCTGTAAGATCTGAATATCCAGTGTCGTGGTAATACAATGAAATAAGCAGAAAGGAAGAATGAACTGGCCTGTGAGGCCAGTGTAACCAAGCGCTCAAATAAGGAACTAGTGGATCCTGTGTCTGAATATTACTTTGGGTACAAGATGAACGAAAATTGTGTTGTGTGCTTGGTGAGCATGTTTGGGAAAGAGATAGGACTTAGGGATAATATGATATATAAAGCTGAGTCGGAGCGGATTGTTGATGCGGGGGATAAGCAATTGAGGAACAAGGATATTAGCTTGTAAAGGTTGTGTGTAAAGGAATGGCTCCCGGAGATGCTACTTGGGAAACGGAGGAGAGCATGCGACAAACCTATCCTCATTTATTTAAATAGGTTAGAATTCTTATTATAGCGAAATTTTGAGGACAAAATTTTCTTTTAGGAGGGGAGAAATGTAACATCCTGAATTTTGAATCTAATATCTTGAACATAAACCTATTTTGGGAAGACTAGTAGGCTCTATTTTTGGAAAGTAATAAATTTGAAATCAGTATTTTGTGGGCCCCGTGAATAGTATTTACTATTCACGTATACGTTTTTACTATATACAAATACGTATTTAAAAAAATATATATATATATATATGTTATTCGCAAATACGTATTTAATACTTGAAATTTGTGAAATATGAATAGTGTTCACTATTCACAAATACGTATTTACTATTTAAAAATACGGTATTTACTATTTATAAAGACGTATTCACTATTTGAAAATACGTAGGACCCACGTCAAAAATAATTCATCTTCAGCCGCCTCTCCTTGTGCTTCTCGTGGGAAGTTTTAAAAAATCACGCGGGACCCACTCAATAATAATTAGAATAATATTATATTATTAAATTTACTATTTGCACAGTAATTTACAAATTTAAATATTAAAATAATGAAGAAAATTTTGAAACGGCAGAAGCGCAGCAGCCCACGAGGAAAATGTTTTTATATTATATAATTTTATAATTTTGTGAAAATTACGCCTAAGGACCCATTTTCCAACTATAAATAGACCTTTCATTTCATTTCATTCTTCACAACTCCTAGAGCTATTTAGAGAGAGGAAGAGAAAGAGAGAGTAGAGAGATAATTATTTGAGAGTTTTTTTTAGAAGCTTGTCGGTGATTTGGGAATTAGCAAGTACCAGGTAACTCTGAATATTCTTCCTTATACTTGTGAATTATGTATGATTATAAATTTGTTTGTTTACTATTTTGGCAAGAATATTTAGAAAATATTTATGGTTTTAAGATCCGGTGTGGGAACTTTGATTTGCAAATCTGCAGAGGTACTATTTATACGTACGTTACTATTCACGTATACCGTATTTACTATTCATTTTTACTATTCATGTTACTATTCACGTATACTGTATTTACTATTCACGTATACCATATTTACTATTCACACCGTATTTACTATTCATTTTACTATTCACGTATACCGTATTTACTATTCATTTTACTATTCACGTATACCGTATTTACTATTCATAATACTATTCACGTATACATACCGTATTTACTATTCACGTATACATACCGTATGTACTCTTCATTTTTACTATTCATGTATATATATCGTATTTTACTATTCACATATACGCATAGTATTCACTATTCATAAATACGCATATTGATGTATAAAACTTTATGGTATAATAATGCATTATTTTGAGTGAACATATTCATCATGGCGGTTGTATTATGATGGGTGGAGTAAGGAGGGATTTGAATGATAAGAATGATTTATGCCACCACTCGGTGCACAGTGGATGGTACTTGTTTCAGGGCCCCATCTTCCATGTTTTCCTCTGGCCGGGATTTCATTGGAGTTGTGGGACATGTGACACCTCCTTAGTTATTTTAAAGGAGGGGAGCCATAGTCCAGATTTAAGCTCTATACCTTTGGCCGGGTGTATCTTAAGATTTGGTGAGCTTGGAACAATTCAGTCAAATGAATAAGTTTCTATTGGACTATGTGTTAGCCTATGGCTCCAGTCAGCGGTATACGGATGGAGGTGGTATAAGGGAGGCTGCATACTGCATAATGCATTTCTGAACAGATCAAGGATTTGATAGACTGATGAATGATTTGTAAAGACATATGATGAGAACTTCTGAAAAAAATATATTTATATATATAAAGTCATATTTTATTATTTTTGTATTGATAACTACTTTTACAAATAATCTTTGTAGGAGAAAGTATGGTATATATTTATATTTATGAAATAAGTTTATGTCTTTTTGTCATACATTATTTACTTGTATGCGGTGGAAATATTCAGTAGTTACTGAGATGTGTAATCTCACCCCATATTATCATTTTTCAGGTGAATAACTTAGTAGAGATCAAGGGAATGCACCCATGGAGTGAGCTTTGTAGGCTCTTCTGTACTCCTTTAGTTTATGTTGTGTTATTTTATTTGCCATGAACCTAAAAGACTTCCGCATTTTAAAATAACTCTTATTTATTGGATTTATTTTGGCTCTGTATAAATGGATTTCTACCTTTGGCCATATTGTAAATATGTTTTTGAGTGTTGAATATCCTATATTTGGAGGTGTTACTGATATTTTGGCCAAGATTTTGGTATTGAAAATGAGGCGTTACACAAGCAACCTTAGTAACTCGAGTGACTAGCCTTCTTTCCCTTGGTTACCTTCAGGTGCTCTATGGAATATTTAGCCATCACTTAAGTGCCTCTTGTGTAACTTGAGTGTGTAAGTTGTTTTTCAAGATTTACCATTTGGTACCTTGCAAGTGACACAAGTATCACTCAAGTGCCCCTCTTGATTTCGAGTGCATGAGAGTTTTTCATATATTCTATCACTCACTAGCTAGTACCTTGATAGTGATCATAGGTTATCAGTGCTTCTCTCACTTGAGTGCATCAACCATTTTTCAAAAATCAACTTCATCACTAACCAATTACCTTCTGGTATAAGATTTTCAGAGACATCACTCTAGTGACATTTTTTAACCCGAGTAATCTATTACACAATAACATTTATGAGGTTTGTTATCATCAAAATATGAACTCTGATAGTGCCCACATTTATGATGGCTTGAAACCATGATTTATGGTTGATAATAAAAACTATATATAGACAATTCTATAGTAGTAGTAGTGTTCATGACTTTAAAAATAAGATGAGAATTTAATTATCATGTGTCACTTATAGTTTCTAAGATAAGAGATAATTGAGAGTTGGATTTTGTACTAAATATAATATCACAATCCATTTTATCTTATTTATGTTTCATTATTCTCTTCGAATTAATGTATATAACTTTAATCTAATATCATATATGAATATTTTAAGAAAAAAATAATCCCTTAGTTCCTTAACTAATAGCTCACTTATAATTCTGTTCCTCAACTATAACTTAATGCGACTTAATCATTAAACTTTTGAATTGTCTATGACTCAATTCTTTATCTTTTCACTTTTTTATATTATTATCCTTGTTACTTATTGAGTCACCCTGCTTTGGCAAAAATTGCTTCCAAGTCAGCTCCAACTCTTCCTTGGACTTATCTCCAACTCTTTCTCTTGCCAAACCCCACCGCCCCTCTCCTCCATATTCAACTTCCAAGTTCCAATCCTCCGCTCCTTCCCTTCAAACACAGGATTTGAAGCGACAAGTGAGGTCTGGATTTTCAACCATCAGAGATGGATGGATGGGTTTGAAGGGAAGGGCGGTTGATTGAAGAGCTAAGGATTGGAACTTGGAAGTTGAAGATGGAGGAGAGGCCGGTGGGGGGTTTGACCGGAGAAAGAGTTGGAGAGACTTGGAAGCATTTTTGCCTTGTGGTCATGAGTTGGAAGCAATTTTTGTCAAGGAGGATGATTCAATAGGTGAATTGTGAGTGATAAAGATAATAATATAAAAATTAAAAAGACAAGGAACAAAGTTATGGGTAAGTCAAAAGTCAAAGACTGAATTACGTCAAATCGTAATTAGAGGACTAAGTTAGAAGAAAGTTATAAATTGAGAGATAAAAGACCAATTCTCTCAATAATTTAAGGAGATCAAATTACATTGGTAATAGTTAACTATTTTTTTAAAAAAATTTCTCAATCTATTTGAATTAGATCTTATTTATTGTAACTTTTTAAAAATGATTTTACAACATTCGGATAAATATGAGAGTTTTTATCTTGACTTATCAAAAAGTGTTTAAAACAGTGTTGCAGGTTTTTTTTTTTTTTTTTACAATAACGTTTAGATGAGTTAAGGCATGCGTTGAAATTCAAAGAACGTTTTCAGAGGTATTTATAAATTGTCTATCAATAAGATTTTTTACATCTGATGAAATTTAAAACTACAGTCATAAAATTATAAGTCACCTCTTTTATCCATTGGAGCAACCTTTACTGGTTACTGGTTATTTGTTTTGGGTTTTTTGTGGGGTCCCGTTTGAGATAGTTAAATGTGCCCTTCCAAGAGTGGGGGCCCAAAGAAATAAATGGATGGACCTAATTAGACCCTCCCATTAAAAGCCTTTTCCTCATGCTGGGGACACGTGTCAAACTGCAAAGCATTTGAGCTATGGGGCCCACTTGGGCGCATGAACTCGTGATGGGGTTTCCATGTGGAGTGGCCTGAGAGAAGGTGAGGCCCCATGCGGGACTGGACCCAGCACCAAGCACAAGGCTATGATGCGCATGCGCGAGTTTTGTCCTTTCGCCGTTCCTCTAAATTTGCATTGCGTAATAGTCGTAACTCCTGTGAGTGAGTGGTCTCGGGTTCGAACTTTATAAATGTAAAAAATCCTGTTAGGAGACTCTCCACCATAACCAAATGTGCAACGCGGGTCGGATTCGGATTAGTCAGGACGAAACTCCGGTGAACCGGGTGGGAAACTAAAAAAAACACTCCTACGAGTACAAAGAAATTTAGATAACTATTGCTCCCTGCCCCCCACCCCTAATATTAGAGATATTTAATTAATTTCAATAGATTAAGGAAATGAAATTTTGATACAAAAAATAGATGCAATAAATTGATCCAACAAATAAGAAGTAATTTCCTTCAAATATTTTTTTATATATAAATTAGATTAATATATTAATTTATAAAAACTGCCACGAATGTGACCTTAGGAAACTCAAGTCCGTTATTATTTTTTATTTGTTTCGTATTCGGTAAGTTAATTGTGACAAGAGTAGTACTCTCTCCAGTCCTAATTATAAGAGCTAGTTGACTTTTTTGAAGAAGTTAAGGAACCTAATTAAATTACTTTAGAGTATTTTTTTTTATTTTTTTGTTCAAATTAATTAGTTTGATTAATAAACTAATGTATAATTTAAGGATACACAACAAACAAGGACGGAATTAGGGGGGCTAAGGGTGGCCTCCGCCCCCCCTAAAATTATATAAAAAAATTTAAAGTTGAAATTAAGAGGGGAGAAAATTACAAAAAACAACCCAAAATTTTATGAAATAACATTTTAGCCTCATAAAGTTTTAGTATTTTCACTTTAGTCCCCCTCTATATAGTTTTATGGAGGGACTAAACTAAAAATTGAAACTTTTTATGAGGCATAAATGTGATTTTCTAAAACTATGGGTTCATTTCTATAATTTTCGCCCCTCCTAATTTCAATTGCTGGGTATGTCCCTGACAACAAATAAAATAATTAAGTAACTTATTTAGTTTCCTTAATTTCTCTAAAGAAAGTCAACTAGCTCTTATAATTAAGACTGGAGGTAGTAGTATTTTAACCACGTGCGTAATGGTTATTGATAAGAGCTACAAAATCGTTTGCTACCACAAACTGAGTAGCAATTTCAAAAACTGCCATGCATTTTGTTAGTAATAGTTTTGATTGTTTCAAATATGGCGAAATAAGTGCCCAAAAAAACTTTTTTTTTTTTTTTTTTTTTGTAGTTTTCTAGGCACCTTGATTACAAGTCATTAGCAGTCAACATTTATACTATATTAAAATAGGAAAAAAATATTTCTCCAGTTATTGCGTTGTTTTGGATTAATGAATGGTGTGCTTGTTATTTTAGGTGAATTAGTTAAGGGTGCAAAATTATAGAAATACCCTTCATTAATCCAAAATGACGTAATTTTTGGGGTTACTGAAGATAACTTATCTCCAGTGACTAGAGAAATCTTTTACCCATATTACACCCTTCATTAATCCAAAACGACATAGTTTTAGGGGGTCACTGGCTTAAAACTACGTCGTTTTGGATTAATGAAGGATGTTTCCGTAATTTTGCACGATTTATTAATTCAACTAAAATTACAAGAACATCCTTCATTAATTCAAAATGACGTAGTTTTAGGGGTCATTGAAGATAACTTATCTCTAATAACTGGAGAAATACTTTTCCCTTAAGATATTGCAAAACTCATAAAGTTCTTTTCAAAAAGTCAAAACACTGTCAATTAGAGAGGGAGTGGATTGCCTCAGTAGCATAAGCCTCAAAATCTCTTAGTATCTCATCAGGACCATTGATTTCTTTTAATTCCAGCCGTTCGTTTCTCCTCCCTTCACTCTTAGTTATTTTACTGTTTCCTTGGCCCACCCCTCAACCTCATTGGTCTGGGAGCAGATTTCCTCCTCTTCCCTCTCCCTTAGAATCCCTCAGAATCTCATATGGACCGTCCAAATCTTGATCCAACGGTTCAGATTTTTTTTAAAAAAAATTAAAGTTTTGTCTTTTTCGAAAAAGACAAAAGTAAAATAATAATAATAATAATCTGGACCGTTGGATTAAGATTTGGACGGTCCAGATGGAATTCTAAGGGATTCTGAGGGGGAGGGAAAAGGAGGGAATCCGGGTCCTTCGGTCCCCCTTCCAGTGCCTTGGAACTTCATTCTTTGGCATCCCTTTCTCATTCAAAACATATTGATCATACTCCTACATCAACCAACACCCTGTTCTGTTAATATACCCAAGTTCAAATCTAATAAAGCTATGTACATAAAGGAGTTGAAATAATACTTTAAAGTAATTTAAAGTATTATAAATTAGGTAAATTAGTTTAAATTAAAAAAAACAATAAATATAACTTCTTCAAAATAATTTATTCAACTTCTTTAATCTCTAAAAAAAATAAAAATAAATGGGTCAGGCATATTCATATGATATATATATATATATATATATGTGGGAGTTGATATAAACTTGAGCCAATTATTAGCTAGGCTTTTAAATCCAGTAGTAGCAAACACGTACGTACGATCACGTCAAAATCTTTCCCCGTGTTGTTCTCGAAGATCACCTTGTTCTTCTTCTCAATTTTCTTTGTGCCAGAAGAAATGACATGCACAAGATCATGCAGATTGATAAAGAATATAATATTCTGCAGTAATAACAGTTATCACATGATGATATAATAATCGTAAAGAAAATTATTATACAAAACCTTAATTTCTTCGTCTCGGATCTTTTGGATGCATGGCCCCAACGTTAATGACAGGAGATCTCCCAGTGACTTGTTCAAGGTAGAAGGGTCCTTTGTCGGGTCGATGAATACCATATCTAGGACTAGAAAGATCACCATACTCCAGGTTTGCACTGAACGTCATCAGAGTCGTGTCCACCTCATGAGTCGGCAAAAATTTCAGCATCGACATACCTTGATGCACCATTTCTTTCGTAAGCACATCCACCTATAACAATAGTATATATATATATCACTTAGTTTAATCATTTTTTTATTTAATACTCTCTCACGCGTCCTTTTTATAATAGCTACATAGTTTTTTTTTTAATAAAAAAAAACAGTTAAAATTGGTTGAAAGTAATAAATATCTAGGAAATGATTTTTTTTCCCTCCAAGTATACTCTTATTTATAAGAGGGCAAGTAAAAGAGATAAATAGATCATGAGAGAAAGTATGAAAGAGAATATGATATGGGAAAAATCAGCTTAATTTATCTCATTTTGCTCTTTCTCCTTTTCCACTATTACAAAAAACACTTTAAACGCTCATTTTTAGGGCTCTATGAAGTGGGTTTTCTTTTTTGAAAAAAAGTTACTTTCAACGTCCATTTTTTCTAAAAACAATTGTGGAAAGTGGCATTTTTTAAAAAAATATGGGCCTTTAATTTTTTGGATTAGAATGACCTCAAATCCAAAATTGGCACTGGTTTCTTCAGTTCTCTCTTGTACAAGAACTCTGCAGCAAATTTGGTTCAGGGGCAACTTAATTGAAATGCTCCATGGAAGGTTTTGCTCTTTAAAAGGGAAAGACAAGAAAATGTCTAAATGGTGAAGTATGCAGCAGAATTAAACACAATCTCCTGAGAAAGCTTCTGATTCCCATATTCCAGGTGCCAAACCCTTGAGATCAACGTTGTTTCGAATCACTAAATTTACTTTATCTTATGGTTGTGGAAAGCAGGTTACACTCCTTTGATGAGGTTGATCTCGTTTTATCGTTAATAAATGATTAAAAAAATGTTATACGAGTACTTTGAATCTATTATCCATTGAATTATATCGAGTACAATAGACAGATATATATATAGGAATGCCTACCCACTGGAAACCTTAGTGTCTGACCGAAAATAGGGGAAATAAAAACAGAAAGATAACAAACTTATATATCGAAGATTCTTTTTTTTTTTTGATACAAGACGATAGGGGAGGGGGATCGAACCCAAGACCGAGAGGGGAGAAATTAATTTCAATACCACTGCACTACTAGTAGTGCTGGTTATAAATCGAAGATTCTGATCTAAGATACTGATTATTCTAGACCTGCAAGATAACAATACTTAACCTAATGGGCCAAGGCCCAAGTTGCTAACCAACACTTTGAGTAATATTATTATAATTGTCATCATGCCAATGAAAATTGACACAGTTGGAAAAGGGAGTGGGTTCAATACTCGCTGGTCGATGTGAGGGAAGGGAGGGGTTCGATACTCGGTGGTCGATGTAAGGGCCTTATTGGTGGGCGATCTATAAGTACCTCTATAAGCGCTCTTTTAGCCTGGAAACATGTCCTGGCCTTAGTGGGGTACCGGTGTCTACCCCCACTTAAACTTTTTCATATAAAAAAAATATATAATTGTCATCATCTACTTTAATTGTGATTAATGAAGTATGGACAGGAAAAAATTGAAGACTATATCAAACAAGATTGAATTAGGCTTCTAACCATACAGTTGATGACTTAGGGCCTGTTTGGGATAGTAGTACGTGGTAGAAGTGACTTTCTTTTTTTTTTTTTTTTTCAAATGAGTTTTTGTTTTATGAAAGTCAGATTGTAGAAGTGATTTGTATTTGAGATAGTTGTAATAGAAGTAACTTTTTTTTAGATAGGCTCTTGTTCTGGATAACGTTCGAAAAAAAAAAGCCACTGTGATTGCTTGTGTGCGTGGGGGTAGTTCCCCCTTTTTCTTTTTCTTTTTTCGCTACAGTGAAAAAGCCACTGTGATGGGCATAAGAAGTTGCTTCATCCGAGAAGCTACTTTTTTAACCAAAGTCCATCGCCATACCAAACAGAATTTTTCATGTTTTCTTTTCCATTGGGCTTTTTTCATTGCTACTGAGGTTTTCTATGGTTTTACGGCTATGCCAAACAGGCTGCTCTTAGCGTGATATCACAATGAACTCCATGTCAGTTGATGACCTTTCAGTAGCCCTCTTTCGTCCTGCTTCCTCTTCAAATGATCTTTGGTTTTTTCTCTTCCTGGTAAGATTTCTAGGCAGCTTCCATTCTATCTTCTATATGACTTTCATAAGTTGTCATAGATTCTAGACTCTCTCGAGTTTCATTTACTTTGGAGTTTGGAAATTGCATTTTCTGTTTTTATGGTTCCTTTTTTAGTTGGCCGGTTCCTGAACCGTTGTTCATCATTTGGATGTGGCAAACAATTGATGGATCTCACGAAGCTTTATTTTAGTCGAAAAGTTTTGGATCTTTTTTGTGCGTCTTGATTTCAAATCAATTGTCCAAGTCTTTCCTTCTTTTTTCTAGTGTTTTAGAAAATTATATAACAGCTGTGGGAAACTGTTCTATCTAACCTTTCTTAGTTGAAGTATTCATTTATACTAGTGAGTTTTTAATGCCCTTTTTTGGCTTCTATTCTTGGGGTAGATTGTCAATGGCATGCATTATAATTTGCAATGGAGCTTGTTGGATAACCTTTGTGCCTATTTGTTTCTGTGCGTTCATCTCAACTAAGTTTAGATTTTTCTGTTGTATAGCTTCGAGCAGAAGAAACATGGCTTATCCATTTTGAAAACCTTTTATAAGTCTGTTTGGGATCACTTTTAGAATCCCAAAAGTGCTTGTTCATGTTAATTGAGACAAAACTCATCTCACATATTTATCTCGTTTACCGTAAATCACGATTGAAAACTACTATTAAATGCTTCAATCACTATCACAAACAAGCACATAAGTGTTTTCACTTCTTCCAAGTTCTGATGAAATTTTAAAAGATTACCCAAATTGTATTTGAATATATCTTTACTTATTATGAATGAATTTTCAGCCTAGTGTAAGTTTTTTTAAAAAAAATGTATAAACAACATTCAAAATTAGTGAATTTTATGAATGATATCAAACTGCGGATGTGAATGGAGTTATGTTTAGTTCTCAAAAACTGTTTTTAGATTTTGACTCTTATAATTACTTGTAATCACTATTGAAATGAAGTTGTATTATTAGCCTTCTTGCAATGAATTGGGAAGACGGGAACTATCATTTATGATGTTACATGTATATATAATTCTTTTCCTCAATTATAAAATAGAAAGCCACTAATATGAAAACCTTACTATATATAATGGTGTCTTACTCTCAAAATTGCCCTCTTTAAAGCTCATTTATCCTTCATAAGGAGGTATCTAAAGGCATTCTCATCATATGCTTTTCTCTTAGGTGTTTGTTAAGTGCTTATCTCATAATTTTGGGGTGTATACATTTTTTTATATATTTTATTTATTTAGATTAAATTGTGTGTTGCATTCTGGAAAATATTTTTTTATATTTAGTATCTTAAAGTAATTAATTTTCAGAATACTGGTATTATAGAAAAAATATTTCTAAATGCAAGATTGACAATTAATTAATTTGAGATACTGAGTGAAAAAAAAATATTTCAAGATCCATAAATTTAATTTAATTAAATAAAATATATATATTAAAAAATACTCTCACCTCTAAATTAAATTAGAGGGATAAGCAAGGAAAAACATATAACAGAGAACCCGTATCTAAAGACTTCACTTGTTACAATGTGGGCTCATTGTTGTTGTTGTTGTTTTTTTTTTGGATATATAGGCGATAGGGGATGGGGGGATCGAACCCAGTACAAGGGGGTGGGAGACTACTTTCAATACCACTGTACTACTAGTAGTGCCGGTGGACTCGTTGTTGTTGTTTTTTTTTTTTTTTGTTTTTTTTTATATGAAAGAAGGCTAAAAGCCAAAGAAATAAAGGTTACATGATGGAGGGAATACCTCCTAAACACTCATGATCTACCCTAGCCTGTAAAGACAAAGGGCAATCACTCAAAATAGCCTACTTTTCTAATCCGGACTTAGCTAAAGCGTCCGCTATACCATTAATCTCTCTAGGAATATGACTCAATTGAACCATCCAATCCCTTGACATCAAATCTCTAATCTGGTCCACCAAAAGATTACCCCACTCTAAAGTTATCATTCATTAAACACTTAATAGCATCACTAGAATCAGACTCTAAAATGATCTATTTGTAGCCCAAATCCCAAGCTAGACAAAGACCCTCATAAATAGCCCATAGCTCCGCTACAAATGCATCACATATACCAATCATTTTGGTAAAACCAGCAAGCCAGGACCCATGATTGTCCCTCAGAAGACCACCACAACCAGCTTTAGAAGAGTGCATCGCCATAGCACCATTAACATTAAGCTTAACCCACCCCAAAGGGGGCAACTCGTTGTTTTTGATATAAAAAATAAAAACTAGTTAGTTTTGTTTACCTTTTGCAATTTTTGGCCAGGCCCTCTCTTTATTTGACCAAAAAAATTGGTCAGGTCAAATCCCATCTCAATTTGCGCACTTTTTTAATATAAAAAAAATTAGCCTCCTACTGGTTGGAACAAGCTAAATGTTGACGGGGCAGTGGTTCATGGCTCTTCTGAGGCCGGGTGTGGGGGGTCTCGTAAGGGATTGTGAGGGCTTGTGGTTGTGTGGGTTTATAAAAGAGATTGGTGTCCGTGTCTGTGATGCTTTTGTGGTTGAAGCGTGGGCCATTTTCGAAGGTTTATCTCTTGCTTGGGATTTAGGTTATAAAAAGCTATTTTTAGAATCTGATGCCTTAGAGCTTGTGAAGTGGCTGACCGAGGAGAATTTCTTCTGTGCGAATCTGTTATCGATGAAAACAAAAGAGTTGCTGCAGAGAGATTGGCAAGTTAGTGGAGGTGTGCCTGGATCGCTGAGGTCTTTGGTAGCAAAGGAAAGCTTGGGAATTGTCTCCCCTGTTCTTAGTTTCTGTTTGTATTTCTTGGCTGTTTAGCCATCTTTTATTATTAAAAAATAAAAATAAAAAATTGCGCACTTTTTTGGGACCATAAAAGGCTAAATTCTTCTCCCTCTTTCGTAGTAGTCCCTGCCGTCACCTATTCTCGTCACCGTTAAGTGGAGCCGTTCAATCATCTCCGTCATCCTCCTTCTGCGGTCAATAATCTGGATTCAGCGGGTGCAGCAATCGAGCCAGGTTCGTTCTCCTGTCGGTTAGATACTATTTTGTTCAACTTTTGTGCTCTTTCCCGATTTTTTCCTTTTTGCTCGAATCGGTATTTGTGTGGACATTCAACTTCATTACCCCTTTCTCGTTTTCCTTCTCTTTCGGTGTCTAAGGTGTAAATAAGTAAGAATACGATCACTTCTGTTCAGATTGACAAATTATGTGGCATCTTGATTTGCTATTCGTTATTTTAAGACATAATTTATTTGACACCTGTGTTCAGCATTTTTCTTGCAGAGCCCTTTCCCTTTATCATATAACAAATTGCTCCATTATGAAGTGAGGCCTCAGACTTTTATGAGTATTTAGTTTGGTTGGCTCTTAATCAGATCACTTTTTTTTAATATAAAAAGAAAATTTTTAGTTCGATTGATTTCACTTACATTTCCAATATCATTATCATGTAGTACGAAGTATTTGGCTCTCTGACTCTCTTTTCCTCCTTTCATAATTGACAGTCTCTCTCATTAATCCTTATCTAGATTAGAGCTGAATCCGTCATTTTATTGAAGTGTTTTATCGGTGTTTGCTTGCAAAGTTGCATGTAGTTTGTAGCCTTCGTGTTTATATATTGATTTCATCTGTTTTTTCTTCATTTTTGGGCAATTTCCTGCAGGATAAGAACTGAGTTTCAAACAATAATTGTGGGTGTTTCGCGTTATTCATTCTCACATGTTATGGGTGATACTAATACATTGGAGTATCCCATATCAGAACAAACCCTTCAGTTATTGTTTGGGGCCTCGAACTCGAATGACTTGGAAAAGTCCTTAGAAAAACTCATAGAAATTGCCAAATCTGCTTCTGGGCGTTCAGAGCTTGCTTCCAAAAGGGTTCTCCCAGCGGTGCTGGAGATAATTCGTTTTGTGCCATGTACTTCCCAGCACCATTTTCTTTCATTGTCTTTGAAGCTTCTTAGAAATCTATGCGCTGGAGAGATTGCAAATCAGAATTTATTTATTGAGCTCAAGGGAGTTGGTATTGTCTCAAATCGTTTAAGGTCGTTGGCAAGTTCTTCAGACCTAGATCAGGGATTGGTTCGCGTGTGTTTGCAAGTTTTGGCAAATGTTTCATTGGCAGGGAAGGAACATCAGCTTGCTATTTGGGAAGAACTCTATCCTAATGGTTTTGTATACCTGGCAAGACTCCGGAGTAGGGGGATTTGTGACCCCTTGTGTATGATAATCTATGCATGTTGTGGTGGAAATCCTGAGTTAGTTAGAAATCTATATAGTGATAGTGGGTGGTGGCCTATAATGGTAGAAATTCTGCGAACTGCTTCTTTTGGTAAGTTTTAAGATGTATTTGTTTGTATATTGTGGTAGTTTTCTCTGTCATCTTTAGGTTTTGAGAGTTTCTTTAGTTTTATCACTGATTATATTCCTTTTCTTCTTTTTTCTTTATTCATTGGTTTCTAATGACCCAGTTGGTTTTGGAGAGGATTGGTTAAAGTTACTCCTTTCAAGAGTCTGCTTAGAAGAATCTCAGCTGCCTCTGTTGTTCTCTAAGTTATGCTCTGGGGATGCTTCTGAGGGTAAATTTTCTGAATTCAGAGATGATCAGTTTTCTTCTGAACAAGCTTTTCTTCTAAGACTTGTGGCAGAAATCTTAAATGAAAGGATCAGTGATGTTGCTGTTATAAAGGATTTTGCATTGTTTGTCTATGAAATATTCAAGCAGTCTATTGGAGTTCTTGAGCACGCCCCTAAGGCAAAGTCTGGTATACCTACCGGCTGTGTCGGCATTGACGTTCTTGGATACTCTATCAGCATATTGAGAGATATCTGTGCCCAAGATGATGTCGAAAACGGAGGTAACAAAGGTGATGCAGAGGATGTTGTGGATGAACTATTATCACACGGTTTCATTGATTTGCTTTTGTCATTGCTTCATGATCTTGAGCCTCCAGCAATAATCAGGAAAGCAATCAAGCAATCTGAGAACCGAGACCAAGCCGAATCATCTAGGTCATGGAAACCCTGTGTGTACAAGGGATTTAGGAGAGACATTGTTGCTCTTGTTGGCAATTGTGTGTACAGAAGAAAGCATGCGCAAGATGAGATAAGGGAGAAAAATGGAATTATGATCCTATTGCAACAGTGTGTTACTGATGAGGACAATCCATTTCTTAGAGAGTGGGGAATATGGTCAGTGAGGAATATGCTGGAGGGCAGTGAAGAGAACCAAAGGGCAGTTGCAGAGTTGGAGGTTCAGGGATCTGTTGATATGCCAGAAATTTCATCACTTGGACTTAAAGTGGAAGTTGATCAGAAAACTAGACGTGCAAAACTTGTAAATGTCCCATGAAAATTCACCTGGATCAGATGTCTTGTGAAGAAAATGCATTTCTCAGAAAATGAAGACTTGATTTTTGATGTACCATTTTTGTGGCAGTAAGGAGAAAACAACCTGTTAAGTGAGGTGGTTAGTGTTCTCACCTCCCACCCCAGGAGAACACAATTCAAATCATGAGAAGCAATTGTTGGAAGAGGCGAAAACTTCTTATCCTCCAAGTCTCAAAAGTGAAATCCTAGATCAAATGAAAAATGGCCTTCTTTTTATCTCTTTTGTCCCCTAACGTCATCTATAGATAAATAGATCTTAATTTTGGCTATTCATCTTATTTGGGTTTGTCTTTTGGTCTGCATCATGACTGGTTATTGATCATGGAGGATGGATTATGAATTGATTAGAGGGCTAACAGCAGATGAATTGTATGCGATATTGAGTTATGTATATAATAATTTTTCTTGTTCAAGATATTTACCAGTGCAATACAGGCTGCAAGCTTTTGTACTTCGATGTATTTAAGTTTATTAAGTTAAACTATCCCCAAAACAGATACCACTTTACAAAGAACAAGTATTTTGGAGGAAACGATGTTTTTATGTTGCAGGGGTATAAAATTGCCAGCGTCATAGCAAGTTAGATATCTTCACTTTGAAAACGATTCTATATGATTTGTCAGTGATAATAAAATGAATTGAAATAATAAAAATAATTGTTAGTTAAAAATAAGAAACAATAGTAATTACAAATCTTAAAATTTATTATAAAAATTCAAATTGAAAAAATGAGGCTCGAGTTTATCATATGCCGTGCTAGTGTCAATGGGAGTGAACAAATTATAAATATCGTGAAGCTTCACCATATATATTCATCCGGGACAGTAGATCATCTAATAAAATTAAGGGTTGAGGTTCAAAAATATACATATGATTTTCTAAAAAGTGCACCCAATACTAAGTGTGTTTTTTGAGTGTAAGAGTGGTTATGAGTCCGGATCCTCTCATCATCATATTTCTGCCCATCCCTCATCATCAGCAAATCTTGACCATTAAAATCTTGATCCAAGGGTTCAGAATGAATTTTAGAAAAACTGCCCTTGGATCAAGATTTCAACTGTCAGGATCAGTCTGTGAGAGATAATGAGAGAGTTGATAATGAGGAAATCCTCTTCCGAGTGGTTATATGGTTATAAAAATGGAGCAAAAATAGCAATTAACCGTTAGTTTAACTTTTTTTTAAAAAAATTATATATTTTTAAAGTTGATATAGACAATGACTCAATTAAATTTCACCTCAGCTGGCACTAAAGAACTGGAGAAAATTGTAGAAAAGGGGCTAAATAGTTTTGAAAATTACAAAAAGGTAGCAACAGCAGCGAGAAGACGGAGATGGGCGGCCCGATGGGTAAGATTGGGAGAGAGAAAGAGAATTGGAAAGAGAAGGGTTGAACCACAATTTTCAACATATCTATGTCAGTTTCTGTAATTTTCTCTAGTTTTTTAGTGCAAGCTGGGTTGAAATTTAACTGAATCATCATTCATGTCAGCTTTAAAAACAAAAAAATTAAGCTAACAGTCAATGAATATTTTTGTTCCATTTTTGTACCCACATAGTCACTTTTTTAAAAAAGCAAAAACACTTGGGATCAGGTGTACTTTTAGAAGAATCACGTGTATTTTCATACCTTAGCACTAAAATCAATATAGTAAAAAAAAGTCCATTAAAAAGCCAACCACATTTCATAATGTTTACAGAGCAACAATTACATAGTTCTGGTTATTACAATATTCACATGAACAAAAACCAGACATGTAAGTTCTCACTTTTCCCTCCCGGCAAAGGCAAAACAATAACCAAAATGAGTTCTTATTTACACCCCCAAAAAAAAAAAAAAAAACACTGTATCTGTATCTGTATCTTCAACAAGTATGACGCATTTAAAAATTGCCAACTCTTCTATGTTGTACATTATTTACCAAAAACTATAAAACAATCTATTTTGCAATATACATTCATCTTATTCTAATGGCTTGGAGGAAGAAATGAATGTTCATCAAACTTCATTAAATGGTAAGATTCTCCTGAATGGCAAGGAATGACCCTGTTATTTTGCCTCCAACATCAGGGAAATTTTCATGGCCAGGGAGGGATCTAACCTTTCCCTTTCGATCAACTTCTACTGGGTATTTAAGTAGGTGCCCCTTCATCTCTGTTACTTCAGGTGCCGCAAATTGTTTCCAGTTCATGTCACCCATCGCTCTTACTCTTCTAACGCATTCAAGGCTCTCCGGTTGCAAGAAGCAGTTTTCAATTGTTGCCGTGTGTTCTGCCCACAGTGACATCCTATATCCATGGATCTACAAAGTGCGGTTTCATATGAAGAATGGCAGTCAGGTCTAAGTAATTGTTACAGAAATCATAATGCACCAAAGTGGTATGAAGGGAAAGCAAATTAAAACCAAAACAATGAAGTTTCTAAGGTGGCGTTAGGGACAAGGAAACATAATCTCCAAAAGTTGGAAAGCTATCTATAAGTTGACTGAGTAAAACAAATTGAAGTTGACATACAGATTTCCTAGTATATAGGGAAAATAGGATATTTATACACCACATGCCACCTTAATTATTCTTTTGTAATTCCATAATGGAAAAAAAAGGTTTAGGGGTTCATCTTCCCTCCTTTTCTCACTCTAAATAGAATCCTGGCAGCGCATATGAGTAAACACTGATATTCTTGTCACGGCATATCCTTGATTGTTTTGCATCCATCAATCAGAACTAAAGCACTAGACACTTAGTAAGTACCTTTCCCTAATAATAGAAAGTTAGAAACTAAATGAAGAATTGTTTAATAGGTCCAAGGATATTTTATTGCATGACATCTCTAGACAAAGTCACATTTATACTCTTGAGGTATGGAGGAATCGGAAGATAACCCCAAAAACTCAGATTTGTGGCTTCATTATCATGAAGAATTTGTCTAGAGACATCAAGCAATATAATAAATATAATATAAAAATGTATCTACAGATAGTTCAGAATACAACCATGGTGGTGCACATACGACCTAATCTACTTCTCTTGGTAGTGAGCTATCCTGCTATAACAAATGGTTTTATCATGCATCATCCTCCTACTTCATGTCTCTCTCTATTAACTGACACCTTCGAGAATTTCCTTATGACTATGAGATATTTAGTGATGATCAACATTTTTGCTAGAATAGCAAGAGCGAAGATTGAATTTGGTTCAATGAAAAATGGCTTTTATGAAAATGATTAATTGCCGATAGAATATACCTGTCCACGTGGAAAAGAATGTCTTCTTGCCCATGTATAATGAGGTTGGTAAGCTCCCATTGCAATCTCACTATCCCTTGTTCCTTCCATCGAGCGTTGGTTGATGTTTGCAGATCCCAATATCACATACTCATCATCAACTATCATGCCTTTTGAATGAACATAAATCATAAAGCGTCGGCTACTTTGACTTAGTGCCTGGGAAGTAACACCAATATAGAACAAATTTAGGAGTGCATTTGCTACAGAGTATAAGAATGTGCCATATAAAAACTTGATGAAGTAGCTTTGGTTATACTCAGGTCATTAGTCAGGAAATAACAAGCAGAAGGCACATTGGTAGATGGCAGTGATCTGATGGCCGACAGGTATATAGCGAGTTAGAGTTAGTTAAAGGGGTTGGTCAAAATGGTATTATGATTTTTTTATATGGGTAAGATATAACATTAGTTCCTTGACATTGATTTCCAACTATGGGGACTTGAACAGTACTCATTAATTTTCTTATAAGGTACTTATTTGCAATTTTTCAAAGGATCTTATCTATAATTTCTCCTGTACACTAATGGTCAAAATAATGGAGGTTTTACGGAGGGGTATTATTGCACCCTTTTTAGTACATAGAAGTGACATTGTGCCACCCTTGACTTTGAGGTGATTAGTGTGCCCAAAAAAAAAAAAGTATAGGGATAAAAGTACACTTTCACCCTAAAAATTTGTGGTGCGAAAAAAGTGCTGGGAATGTGGAAGGGTGGACACTGGGCAGAACTGAAAAAGTTACTCATACCTGTGGACTATTTGCTTGAGGAGGGTCTCCAGGCTTTGCATTATTACCATATGTATCATTGACCTCCCGATTGCCAAGACAGAAAAAGTTCAAGTAGTCTTCTGGTGAGAAAGCCTCTTCTAGCCCAGCCTCAACCAAAGCCTTGTAAATTGTCTCATACATCATTTGCATTGTTTTACACTGCAAAAATCAAATAGTAACTCCAGATGATTAGATGCAATCAACCAATAACCAACTACTAACAGATACTTCGAGCAAAAAAAAACTACTAACAGATACAATAACATTATCTTCTTAATAATTAACAGAAAAAGTAGTTCCTTTATTTCAAATTTTGAAGGCTACAAGGATGTTTCTCACACCAATATTTCATAGAAGTACAAATTTCCCAAGGCTATGACAGCTAAATTCTTATAGCATCCAAAGTGCAGTGTTAAAAATCCAGGTGCCAAGTTTGATAAACTATGAAAAATCACTAAGGCGATAATTTCCTACGTAGTTGTCATGCATGAATGTAGACAAAAAAAAAAAACACGAAGTGGCAAGAAGAGGAAAGAGAACATACCCAGCATTTAGAATGGTTCGGTTTGGTGTTTCTGTCACAGTTACAGGAAGCTTTAAGGACAAAGAAAGTAAATGAGGGTGTTTAGAATTCTGGTAAGACTTGGGAGATTTCTAATGTCTCAAATAGCTAGAGTTTTCTTATTTTCTTCATATTCTCTATTTTGTAAGGGCTACTCTGTTTTTCTAGCAGAATTGCACCTTTTGTTCATATTTCTCAGTGATAAAGCACATTTCTCACAACTAAACAGTGAGGTAGGAAACATATTCCAAGCATTTTTAGTATTTCTTCCTTCAAGCTGTTTCTAATGTCAAGCTATAGAGCAACAGCCTAATCATGTGCACAATCAATCAAATCCCTGCCAAGTACAATTTGTGGCTTTCATATTGTTAATGGAAGCATACCTGCCAAAATAGAATCCTTTGCGTGGCAGCCCCAGTTGGAACACCCTCAGGCCACATCGGAATAACAATATACACAGCAAATCGCTCATTGGCCCTGATCTTTTCAGCAATCTTGAGGGCAATTTCCATTGGAATCAAATTATTAGCACCTGCAATAAAAAGATATGCATGATGATTTCACACGTCAAAGAGATCCATAACATAAATTTGTGGACAATTTCATTAATGCAGCATTTTTATTCCATTGGAGAAAGGGAACATATATAGACATGTTAGGAATCCAGTATTTCTTTTGAATTGCAACAAAAATCAGAGGAAAATATATAGAACCAAGAAATTTTCCTTGTACTTGCTAGTCATTGTTTAGAAAACCAGACCAGACAAGCTAGTTAGACGCTAGTCACAAATATTTTATTCTTCATTTTTTCAATGTTTACGTTAGGGAAAAAAGGGAATTAGAGTGGTTAATGATAAAATTAGATCTACTATTTAATTATTTGAATAGCACAATCATCAAGGATTTATATTATAAAACTAAAACTATTTTTTAAAGATAAAAATTATCACAAGATTTTAACATATTTATTAAACATTCTTTATTTTGTTTATATTCCATCTCATTAATATTATCAAATCTGTTACTTAAGAATTATTTTGATATATAGATATAAATAAAAATAGAATAATGTCACTTAAACTGGTTGAATCACAGTTTGACTATGACTCAACCATTGAACATTCATCCGGTAGTTTAATCAGTTCAATGACCAATCTGACTATAAAAATATTGCTTCTAGGGACAATAATCTCCCTAATGAATACTCAATTTCTACCCCCCCCCCCCCCCAACCAAAAAAAAGAAAAAGAAAACCTTTATCTCTACTATCTTAATCAATCTTGCTCTAGAAGTTTACTTGTTAGCCTCCACTTGTGCGCACCAACCAACATATTTCCTTGGTGGCTATACAACCAACTCGTTCAACCCTTGCTGCTCAATGCCCACTTAACCACCTGATGTAGGACAAGGTAGAGGAAAGAAGAAAGGGAGAGAGGGAGGAACAGAGAGAAATTGAGGGAGAAGAAAACAGAAAATAAAAACACTATTATTGCAATAGGAAAAAGAGTCTAGCAATTGAGCAAACTCTAAGGCTATTTGAGGAAAGGGACAATAATTAAAAATAACTGTAGTCATAATCTATATTAATCCAATATAAGATGAGAGATATACAGAAAAGGATAAATCCTGAGCCAAACTAAGTAAATTTCAATCAAAACATACTAACTATAATCCTAAATAACATTATTGTCAACAAAAATTAAATTCTAGATACTCCTCTTCCATTCTCCATCATTCTGCCCAGCTTGAAAGAACTCTCCCTTGGACTCTTGGATAGTAAAACTGATGATATAACTCCAACAAGGAAAATGTAAGTAGGACCTCCTCCAAGCAGCATCTAAATCAGAATATCCTTTCCAATGAATGAGGTGGTGTAGAGGGGAACAGCAGGTGAGAAAACATTCCAAACTACTCCCAGTTTCTTCAATTCCTTCAACTGGAGGAAAATACTATAAAGAAATGGAAGCATGATGAATTTGCATACCTGCTTTGTTCCTGCTTCCCAACCTACTCCCAGTCATAAATCTCCAAGGCCTTTGACTCCGGATTTTTTTAGCATCAGCTTGAAATCCTCATTCCATTCAGGATTGAAGTTCTGGTAGTTGAGGAAACCCTGAGGCTACCCTAAGTGCAACTATTTGAAATAATAATCTAAATTAATCCTAGATAAGATAATATCTGATAATAGACTAAACCCTGAGGCTACCCTAGGTGCAACTTTTTGAAATAATAATCTAAATTAATCCTAGATAAGATAATATTTGATAATAGATTAAATCCTGAGGCTACCCTAGGGGCAAATATATGAAATAATAATCTAAATTAATCCTAGATAAGATAATATCTAATAATAGAATAAATCCTGAGGCTACCCTAGGTGCAACTATTTGAAATAATAATCTAAACTAATCCTAGATAACATAATATCAGATAATAGACTAAATCCTATAATTCCTAATCCTAATTAATCTTAATATTACTTTTAAAAGTAACTAATTAAATTATATATTTTCCTCTTCCATTCTCCCTCACAGCTCCATATCTTATACTTAAAGGTTTTAACAAGATACACTTAATGCAGGCATGCAATGAATGGGGGCAGGAAAAAAAAAAGGATCTTGCGAGATCTAAATCCAACTTTGAAGCTGTTAGTGTATAGCATGTCTCACTACGGGCAAAATGCATTTCAATGGTAAAATAAGTATCTTCTTCTGCTTTTTTACTTGTAGCTGTTAGGCTACTAAATTCAATCAGGGGCAATTTCGATTAGATTCTGGATATGTATATCCAGCAGAAACTTAAATATAATATTCATTTATAGTTTCCAAAAATGTTCAGCATCTTATTGGATGATCAGGTGAAAATTTTTAAGGTAACCACAACACTCATGCAAAAGTCACATACCAAGGTCTCTATGTTGACTCCAATTGTATGAAGACCCAATGAAATATTGATTCTCTATATATATGTAGTGCTGCGCAGCACGGATGGCCTTCACATAGGCTGTATGTATGCTCATGTCAATCAACACATTCTTCCCACAAACTAAGTTCTGAGAAAACAAAGTAAAGTTGAACATTCACAAGGTCACCCAGAAGGTGTTTCAAATCTGATGGATTGATTGATGGTTCTAAGCGTTTAAAACAGAGCCTTAACTCACCTGGCTTGTTGCATCTTTTGGATCCTTTGGAAACCCCTTTACAGAATTTGAATCAATCGATCTAAATATCTGGTATTCATAATGAAGCAAAAAATACAGATCATTTCTAGAAGAAATTATATTGAGCAACTAAGTGCTCATGGAAAAACTAAATATCTATCTGATGTCGGTAAAAGAAAAACTACCTGAACATGCCAACCTTCAGGGTCATTATCATTAGCACTAAGAGCATCAGACATGCCAATAATGTCCGGGATTCTATTCAGCCTAAGCAAAGAATCATCATATGAACTTCTCAACTTTTTCATCCCATGAGGTTTTGAAGCTTTTAACCAGCGCTCCTCAAAGTTGGTCAGAACATCATATGCTGCTGGACCATCAATTCTAGAATGCAAGTCATGCCATGGCTCCCGTGGACAACCACCAACATTACCCTGTCACACAGCAACCCTTGTAAGAGGAATAAACTGGTCTGCTTAATTCAAACATTACTATTTTAGAACCATATCTCATTGGATTCAAGCTACATATTCACTGTGATTGAGATTTGTTGGAATATTGTTTGAAACAGCAGAGTGATCAACACCTCAGATTCTAGCATTATTTCCTTCCTTAGAGAGTGTTTCTAGTCTTCTCCTTGTGTGGACAATATGTTAGTGAATTCTCCATATTCAAGTAAATAAGAAGAATCAGAGAATTCCACTCTGATCCCCCCCCCCCCCCCCCCCGCGCGGGCCCCCAAGAAAAAAAAAAGGAAATTCTTGATTGTATGTCAAAAATTCGTGCTTTGCAGGGGTGGAAAAATAACATGCAAGTCTGATTAATGTCATAAATTTACTGAAAAAGAATCTATAGGTTTTGAAGATATCGCTGACAGGGATAATTTCAAATAATTATAATAAAAATTTGCAGTTCAAAGCATGCTGCCATGCTGCACTTTAAAACCACACGATAAATAGAAACAATCTCATAGGCCCTTCCTGATCATTAAAAAAGGAAGGAAATTTTTACTATGAAGGTTTGACTTCTTAAGGAACTAGTGTTTGCAACTATTTTTTTTATGATGGTTCTACTCACCACTTGCTTTGTACTCCTAATGAAAAAGTTTAGTTAGTCTTGACATGATCTTGCAAACATTCCTAATGAGAAAATAAGATACTTACCGATATCACATAAAAGGAAAAAGAAGATACTTACTGTGAAAGTAGGGTTATGATAGTCATCCTTGTGTAGTGTCTGGAGTGTCCTAAAAATAGGATGGTGGGGAGTATCATATCGCCCATCACACAAATCAAGTCCGCCAACAAATGCTATAATTTTTCTTCTATTATTTCCAGAATCAGCATCAACAATTACAGTTTTCTGATGATGCGTATATATAGTACTGGTTTCCTGATTGTCAAAGTTCAATGTAAAACTATCAATCATAAATTGCATGAAAATGTTTAAACATTAACACGACAAGATATGACATAACAACCACCAAACAGTACCTTGCCAGAAGTTACACAAAAGCGGGATACAAATTTAGCTTAAATAAGTTTCTTTTGTTATAGTGAGCTTAAATAAGTTATCAGATGATGCAACAGTTCAGCTTTTCATTTATTAGTCATCTTCAACAATAAAGTTTAAAAATTTAGATAAACAATAACTACATATAACAACTTTTAGGATCAGGTAACAAGAATCATGATAAATGAATAGCTATAATCATATTCATAATAATGATTATTATAAAAATATATATCATTATAATTTATACCAATTTATAAGAATGAAAAAGGCAGATTTCGAAGAATGATATGAATAAAATTATGATATGAAGTCAGTTTAAAGGAGGATAGGGGGTCTCTTTGTGATAGATCAAAAAACCAGAGAATAGTGGGTCTCTCTCTCTCTCTCTCTCTCTCTCTACATTTTTACATGATGATTAAGCCAGAGATGGCCAACAGTTTATGGTCCACGATATCTCAGGAATAATCACGACAAAGTCAAGGCAATATGTTTTCCTTGCAATCATCATTGCTCGTTATAACCTAGAATTGGGCAAACTACCAGATGAGGCCACATTATCAGCAGTCAAGTATACAACAACAGCAATAAAGCATTATCCCACTAGGTAGGTTCAGTGGTATAGATTGCACGACGTTGTGCTCTATAGTCAATCAACAACCAAGTCTTTAAAAAGATTGTTAACCAAATAATCTTATGCATGCATAAATATTTATAATTTACAAATAAAAATCAGCATTAAAATGCCAATGATGCAGTTTCAAAGAACGACCCAATGTTGAAAATAAATTCAATTGGGTAAATCAGAATAAGTTAATCAATAAGCAAAGTAAACATCAAATCTAACCCTTTGCTTCACCCAGCTATGTCGTTTTCCTGCAATGCGTGGACAAAGCAGCACTTTAACAGAAGAGTTTTTGAAAAATCGTCGAGTTTCTTCATCGTGAGTTGCCATGACACCATCCTAAGTGCAAATCAGAAAAATTTTGAATAGTTGTGAAAAAATCCTTATAACCAAAATATATAACAAAATAAATTTCTAAGGACTGGTCCAAGAATTTTATCTCACTAAGGATAAAAGGATACTAATACAGCACACAAGTTAATTATTTATCTGGGCAAATAACAATGACCTGGATGATATTTGATTTATTTACAATCACACAATCTCTTGTTAAAAAGGCAAAGAGAATCTGTTTTTAATCTTTGATTTCTATTGGAAGGAATCACTAGTCTGACCAAAGGAATGTAATATTTGGAAACCTCAATAAGGGTCACTGTAATTTAGTTTTCATTTAAGCATGTAGATAAGAGCAATAACGAATTAAATAGTACTGTTGGCACCAGTTTCATAACAGATAAAAGCAGATTATTCTAGTATGAGAATACTACAACACAGGAAACAAAGTATTTCTAATTCAAACGTAAAAAAGCTGTAATGATATTCATTTATTATCTCAGTTATTGATTTTCAGGGCCACCATCTACCAATGCAACACAAAAATAACTTAGTAGGGGAACTTAAAAAAGAAACAGATTCAAAATTAGTTGAATAAAGTCCCAAAGATTAAATGATATAATGTAACAAGATTCAGTAACAATGTGCACATGCAGGAGGCAACTGCATCACTCACTGTTTTATAACCTAAAATGCTCCTTGACGTAGGATCATCCCAAATAAGGAGAAGCACTCTGACTCCTTCCTGTGACTTGGACCTTAGAAGGTCACCCAGTGCGTATCCTGATGGATTACCAACATCCCTTACCAACTGAACTTTGTGCCAAACTGACCACCCTGTAATATAAATCAAACGCCGAGCTTGACGAATGGCATCGAAGATGTCATGCCAACATTTTCCATGTGCATAATACATCCCTTGGTCAAGCATCACATTAGGGAGGCAGCCATCCGGAACATGGGCGTCTTGATATAGAGTAACAGTTCCACCTTTCCTCAGAGGAAAATAAGTGCCAGGAACTCCAGTGTATTCTGGGCCAGCTCCAACTCCTTGGTGATAAATGCTCAGTCTCTCCATTGGGATGTACTGAATGGACAAGCTCAATACAGCACCTGGCTTACAAGGCTTCCCATTATTATTCAGCACAGGATAGGTCCCTTCTATTCTTTCTCCTGAGTATATTTGTTCCACAGGAATTGATGCAATGCCCATGAGCTGTGAACCTACTACATCGTTGTCTTTAACAGCAAAGTGCACTTCAGCAGCATTATGTGCAACGGGAACATGAAAATGTTGAGTCCAAACAGGATTCTCGCTGTTGCTAATCACAAAAGTCCTTGCAATTACAGCATTGGATACTGAAATTGTAACATAAGGATCACTAGTAATCTTATTCATACCCATATTTCCAGGTAATTTACCAACCACATCCCCTAAAGTTTTGTGGAACATGTCCATATTTGGAAGATTTTTGGCTTCGTGAACACATATATCTAGATTTCCATGTAGAAGCAAAACTTTCAATGATCCTTTATTCGGTGATGGAACAATCTGCAAACTCGGACTATGAACTGAATCATTAAATGAACCTGAATAAGATGAAAGTCTAGATGAATTGATCCGACCAGAGTAGGAAGTTCCTGACCCAGAGAAGGAGTTATTAGGATAATCGTAAAATTCCTCCCTCCCATCTTGGTGTGGAACTGAAATGGGATGTGCCAGTTGCTGCCCTACCGGTGCAGGGGGCGATGCAGGAGCGGTTGGCTGGTTATCAGACAAGCTAACTTTGTCCATAAGATCATCCAAAGGTGGGTATGCAGAAGTCCGACAAGGACTGAAACTATGACTAGTTTGCAATGACATACCCCCAGCAGAGCTCATTCTCTCATGCTGGGGGGAATCAGAAAAACTATTTGCACGTGAATGGGAAAGAGGTTGACTTTGGGGATATGGACCTGCCTCGGTTTGCTGGGGAGGATAATGAGATGATCCATACTGAAAACTATGAGGAGTGTTATCAACCCCAGGAGGAATGGTGTATGGATGAGGATAAGGCTGAGGAGCAGAATACGGCTGTGGAGGGGGATAATTGAAGTCAGGTGGTAGACTGTTATGGCTATAATCCGGCGGTGGAGGGGGGTGGCTATAGTCCGGTGGCGGAGGGTAATGGCTATGACCAAATGGTGGCGGAGGTGGGGGGTAGGAATAGTTGGAGGAATGTGAATGATTGAATGCATAAGGGTAAGGAGGAGGTGGCATTGGATCTGAAGCCGGGGGTGGATGAGATGGAGGAGGATTACCATAATATCCATACGGGCTTGGATAACGGTGTGGTGATGAAGACCCATAATTATCCATGATTAAACTACAGAACTCTCACTCTTGATGATGCAAAATAGATTAGATCCCTTGAGAAATCGAAATGGGATTATGGTAAGGGGGGTAAACTTCAATCAGACTAGAACTGACACCAAAAGAATTGCAGTTTAGCACAGAAGTAAACTGAGGAAGTTCTTAATTCTCAATTCTTGAATAAGATGACTGCGATTAATAGCATACAATTGATGGAAGTATATCGCAAGACTGACCAAATATCGATGACGGCCCTGATCCTATATGGGACAAGAAACGGAGAAACGTTTAATCAACAAAAGCCAAAATTTCTTTAAACCCGAAAAGGGTTTACCTGTGCTTTAGAAAACTGAAGGGTTGACGCAATCGCAATAAACGGAAGCTTCAAAGAAGAGTAGGTGCGAGAAGAATATTGAGGGAGACAGAGATGGGACTCTCTCTCTCTCCATTGACGACGTGTACAAAGCCACCAAGCGCTTTTTTGTTGGCAGAACACACCCAGCTCACCAGGTTTGAATTTTGATAGCGGGTCTGGAAGTTAAGAAGAGGACCTTGAAGTTTTTTTTTTTTTTTTTTCGTGTTTTTTGGTCAACAATATGACCTTTAAGGTAACGATTATAAAATTATATATTTTATATTTTGTTGGCCAACAACAAAAAGTAAAGCTTATAAAATTATCTGGTCGAAGAAGCTTTTAAATATAAAAGTGACTTTGCTTCTTTAATGAAAAGATTAGCTTTTTTGGGGTAAAAACAAAAAAAAGGTAAAACTAAAAATTAAAGCTTATAAAAGTTTTTGTTTAATAATAATACTATACCTCCGATCCTAATTATAAAAACTAGTTAACTTTTTTTGTAGAAATTAAGAAAGCTAAAGAAATTTAATTAGCTTCCTTAATCTTTCCAAAAAAGTCAACTAGCTCTTATAATTAGGACCGGAGAGAGTAATAATAAGAGAAAGCCTATGGTTTTGTTTGGTTGCCTATCCAGTATTCAAAGTTTCGCCCAGGTTAATCTAAATCTAACTCAAGTTGAGTACCTGATTATGATGGGAGAATCTCTCAATGAGGCTTTTCCTATATTTACAAAGCTCGAATTCGAGACTTTACTTAAACGACACAAACTGTTTATTACTTATACCAAACCCCTTTGGTAAAGAAAGCCTATATTAATTTTGTCCAACCAGCTCATGTTGCCTCTTTTTTTTTTGGGGGGGGGGGGGTGGATATAAAATCTAAAAAAAAAACACTCCAGGTTTATTTATATTATAGTTTACAATAAAATGCATAGACCTCTCCCCAAATTTATCTCCATATGATATAAAACTGGGAAAAGAAAAAAAAAAACACGTCAAGTTTATTCATATTATATGGGTAAAATTTTTAACTGTTTTTATTTATTAGATTTTAAATTAATTAAGGAGGAAAGACCAATTTTGTGCTTTATATCAGACCAAAAAAAAGTCTCTAGGACATCAATTCTTTTTTCCCCTAATACCCTTGGGTCCCCCCCGTTTTGTGCCGGGCACATTGTTGTGTGTAGAAATATTTAAGTGTTCTAGAAGCATTATGTCATTTAGACTCCGTGCAATAAAAATATAATACGATTAGTTTATATTATTTTAATTCTAATTGATGATGACTCATCTAAAAAGAATTCAAATTTTATATTGTTTTTAAGGAAAAAAAACTATGATTGATCTTTTTTTTTTCCTTAAAAAATTTAAGATATTTTTTCTTAAAAATAATATATAATTTGAATTCCTTTTAGATGAATTATCAACCATTTAGGATTAAAAATTAGGGAAAAACATTTCTCATGTTGTAGGAGAAATGTTTTTTCATGCTCACACACATAAAATGGTGGGACCCGCATATATATATAATTAATTATATATATATGCGGGTCCCACCATTTTATGTGTGTGTAGGAATCTTCTTTTCCTCATGCAACATGAGAAAAGTAAACCCCTAAAAATTATATACTCCATCCGATCCTAATTATAAGACATAGTTGACTTTTTTGGAGAAATTAAAGAAGTTAATTAAATTAGCTTAGACTATTTTTATTTTTATTTGTTTCTTCAAACTAATTAATTTAACTAATAAACTAATATATAATCTAAAGATGCACAACATATGAAATGATTTAGTAACTTATTTAGCTTCCTTAATATCTCCAAAGAAAGTCAACTATGTCTTATAATTAGGACCGGAGGTAGTAAATTGTTATGTTTTCACACTGGACAAAGTTAAAATAATGTGATACTCCAAAAGTATATAAATATTTCCCTTGTTGTATATAAGTTTCAAGAGCATATATATATATACACACACATTTGGAAATGACGACATTAGCGTACTAAGTCAAAAATGAAATTTAAAATACCTACTACCCCACATTGAATTTAAAGGATTCGGATCTTCGAAATATGTACCAAGATTGGATGCGACAAAGGGGGACGTTACTATAAGTTCAAAAAGGAAATAATAAAATATAGGGAAAATTCCTTTTAAGTCTTAAAGATCACAAAAATACTAAAAAAGTCTCATAAAAATTTTTGATGTCAAAAAAATCTCACAGACAACTTTTTCAATAGGTGATTAACAACCCTATCGGTAGATTTTAACAACTATTTCAGATCTTTTTAATATTAATTTTTTTAAGGGATTGGATTTTAAAGAATTTTTCCCTAAAATACATTTGATGACAACATGGCTTGCAAAATGCACTTGAGAAAATTAACTAAAGCGTATGGGGAGGCCACGCGTCAGTGAGATTTGAAGAAATTAACTAAGGTCGATTTGGTCTCAGGGAGGAGTTTTATAAATACCTATAATCATCAATCAGCCCATCATTATCAATCATGTGGATTTGCATGCTGATTGGTCCCAAGTAATATGCTCATTTGATTAATATTCTTTTGTAGTACCTGGTTGATTTATCTTCATGACTATGACTATCATCGTAGACAACTTTTTCAATAGGTGATTAATAACCCCATTGGCAGATTTTAACAACTATTTGAGATCTTTTTTATATTAAAATTTTTTATGAGATTTTCTCAACATTTTATTAGTCTCTTGAGATTTTAAAGAATTTTTCCCTAAAATACATTGATGACAACGCGGCTTGCAAAATGCACTTGAGAAAATTAACCAAAGCGTATGGGGAGGCCACGCATCAGTGAGATTTGAAGAAATTAACTACCACGCGTTAGTGAGATTTGAAGAAATTAACTAAGGTCGATTTGGTCTCGAGGAGGAGTTTTATATGTACCTATAATCATCAATCAGCCAATCATTATCAATCATGTGGATTTACATGCTGATTGGTCCCAAGTAATATGCTCATTTGGCTAATATTCCTTTGTGGTACCTGGTTGATTTATCTACATGACCATAATTATCTTCGTAGACAACTTTTTCAATAGGTGATTAATAACCCCATCGGCAGATTTTAACAACTATTTGAGATCTTTTCAACATTAAAATTTTTTATGAGATTTTCTCAACATTTTATTAGTCTCTTGTGATTTTAAAGAATTTTTCCCTAAAATACATTGATGACAACGCGGCTTGCGAAATGCACTTGAGAAAATTAACCAAAGTGTTTGGGGAGGCCACGCGCCAGTGAGATTTAAAGAAAATAAATTAACTACCACGCGTTAGTGAGATTTGAAGAAATTAACCAAGGTATATTTGGTCTCAGGGAGGAGTTTTATAAGTACCTATAATCATCAATCAGCCAATCATTATCAATCATGTGGATTTGCACGCTGATTGGTCCCAAGTAATATGCTCACTTGGCTAATATTCCTTTGTGGTACCTGGTTGATTTATCTACATGACCATGACTATCTTCGCAGACAACTTTTTCAATAGATGATTAACAACCCCATCGGCAGATTTTAACAACTATTTGAGATCTTTTTTATATTAAAATTTTTTATGAGATTTTCTAAATGTAACATCCTGAATTTTGGACCTAAAGTCTTGAGAATAAGTCTATTTTTGGAAGACTACTAGGCTCTATTTTCGGAAAGTGATAAATTTGAAATCAGTATTTTGTGGGACCCATGAATAGTATTTACTATTCATGTATACGTTTTTACTATTTACAAATACGTATTTAAAAAAAAATATATATATATGTTATTCGCAAATACGTATTTAATACTTGAAATTTGTGAAATATGAATAATGTTCACTATTCACAAATACGTATTTACTATTTAAAAATACGGTATTTACTATTCCTAAATACGTATTTACTATTCATGCGGGACCCACGGCCAAAATAATTCTCTACAAACTTTCCCGTGAGTGTCAAACTTTCTTGTGAACTTTGAAAAAATTGGCTGCGGGACCCACTTAATATTAATTATAATAATATTATATTATTATTATTTTATTTTATTATTTAAAAATATTAAAATATTATTAAAATTCTTTTTAAAAGGTTCACGGGGCGGCTACTGAGTCACGGGAAGATTTCTTTTTATAATTTTGGGAAAATTACGTAAAACGACCCAGAGACGAAAATTACATTTAAAGACCCATTTTCCAACTATAAATAGACCTTCCATTTCATTTCATTCTTCACAACTTCTAAGAGCCATAGAGAGAGGTAGAGAGAGAGTAGAGAGATATTTGCTGGAGAGTCTTATAATAGCTGGTTGGTGATTCGGGTATTAGCAAGTAACAGGTAACTCTGAATATTCTTCCTTATACTTGTGAATTATGTATGATTATAAATTTGTTTGTTTACTATTTTGGCAAGAATATTTAGAAAATATTTATGGTTTTAAGATCTGGTGTGGGAACTTTGATTTGCAAATCTGCAGAGGTACTATTTATACATACGTTACTATTCACGTATACCGTATTTACTATTCACGTATACCGTATTTACTATTCATATTACTATTCACGTATACATACCGTATTTACTATTCACGTATACATACCGTATGTACTCTTCATTTTTACTATTCATGTATATATACCGTGTTTTACTATTCACATAAACACATAGTATTTTACTATTCACAGATACGCATAGTATTTACTATTCATAAATACGCATATTGATGTATAAAACTTTATGGTATAATAATGCATTATTTTGAGTGAACATATTCATCATGGCGGTTGTATTATGATGGGTGGAGTAAGGAGGGATTTGAATGATAAGAATGAATTATGCCACCACTCGGTGCACAGTGGATGGTACTTGTTTCAGGGCCCCATCTTCCATGTTTTCCTCTGGCCGGGATTTCATTGGAGTTGTGGGACATGTGACACCTCCTTAGTTATTTCAAAGGAGGGGAGCCATAGTCCAGATTTAAGCTATATACCTTTGGCCGGGTGTATCTTAAGTTTTGGTGAGCTTGGAACAATTCAGTCAAATGAATGAGTTTCTATTGGACTATGTGTTAGCCTATGGCTCCAGTCAGCGGTATATGGTTGGAAGGTGATATAAGGGAGGGTGCATACTGCATAATGCATTTCTGAACAGTTCAAGAATTTGATATAATGATGAATATTCTGTAAAGACATGAGATGAGAACTTTTGAGATATATATGTTTTATTACCTTCTATATTGATGACTATTAGTATAAATAATTTTGTATGAGAAATTATGGAATCTACATATATATTTGAAATCAGCCCATACCTTTTTGTCATATATTATTTGCTTGTGTACGGTGGAAATATTCAGTAGTTACTGAGATGTGGAAATCTCATCCCATATTAACAATTTTCAGGTGAATATTTTAGTAGAGAACAAGGAAAGGCACCTATGGAGTAAGCTTTGGAGGCTCTATTGTGCTCCTATGGTTTATGTTATGTTATTTTAATTGCCATGAACCTAAGACTTCCGCTTTGTACTAAACTCTGAAACATTCTTGGAAATTTATTTTGAATATGAATTATGAATTTTATTTTGAAAGGTTACGTAATTTAATGATCTGGATATCGAAAATCCTTATTGAAGGTATTTCAAATATTTTGGTCAAGTTTTTGGGTGATGAAATTGAGGCGTTACATTTTTGGTATCAGAGCAAAGGTTCTGGCCAATCTGTAAATTTCCTATCAGTTTTCTAAATAAAAATTTTGAGGTCATGGCAAATTAAATATCATAACATGTGCATTTTCCTTTATAGTTTTGGATTCTTTTTACCTAATTTTCTTGTGACATTCATGATAGGAGAAGAATTAGTTAATCAAAATATTCAAGAGATTGATAATGAGGATTTATGATTTGAGGATGTGATTGAGATTAAATTTCAGAGCCGCGTAGCGGAAGATGGTAAGTAGAAAATTTATTGAATATTGGATTCTGTAGGCCCAAAATTACTTTCTAGGGGATGAATATTTTTATTGGTGTCTAGGAAAGTGATTGAAAGACTAAGCCCCTATTTGATGTTTATTCAATTAGTTGCCGTTGTAAAAAGTATGAAGAGATTTTCGCTAGATTTACACTTACCTAGCTAATTTATATGAGTAACAGATGACAATACCATAACAGAATATGGGCATAGTCTTGATTATACAGAATAACTGGCTTAAGTTTGAATTTAATAAGATAAAGTTGAGTTTGGCAGGAAAACTCGAAAATCCTTATGAATCCTAGAATAAGAGATTACAAACATTAGCAAGAAGGCTAAGAAGAATAGACTATATTATTTCAAGCATCAAGAGCAACAGTTGGTACAATCCCACCACAAGCGTTGACCATCTCAAGTTTAAGTCTATTAATTTCTTCCTGAGCGGCTGCACTTGAGAGAGGACCATCAGAAGACATTGTTTTTCTCAATCTAGCTATTTGCCTCATAGTGCTTCGAATTTTTACATAAGGCCAATGCCTTATTCCTTCCCTATGGCATATTTTCATTAAGACATTTTTGCATAGACGAACTTGTTTAGCCGCTTCTTGTTGAGGTAAATGGAATAAGTCTCTAAGATCATTTATTGACATTGATGCACCTCTAATATTTTGTTCAGCTCTTGATCGGTATGGATCACTAGGTATGGGGACTGAAGGATTATTATTTACAACCATGAGCTCTTTTCCTTTATTGGATATATTTTCTGTATTGGTTGGAAATGAACTATTAGGGAGTTCATTTTGATTTTTAGTCCATTCCAAACCAACACAGAGGGCCTCATAGTAGGCTGATAGGGGATCCGACACCAGGACATACCCTAAAGATTTTTTATTCAAACAATAATTTTCTAGAAAATGTTTGACATCATCTAAATTCTTCTTACCAAAGTCAAATACTTGAGGACTGGAAGAACCTCCTTGTACGTCCTGGTGAAAGACAGCGTGGCATATCATACCAATCCTCCCATGAACTTCAAGTTTATGGTATTGAAGTCCATTGGTATGAATAATCTTTCGTAGAACATGGCAGCAACCACATGAAAATGGATTAGTAGTCTCAGTCAAGGTAGAAGCAGGATTCCTTGGTTGAGAAGGTACCGTAGACTCCACAAGTTCTGCCACATTACGACACCTTTGGACAGGTCGCCTTGATGGACCTGCTTCAGATTCCTTTCTGTTAGTAGTTGTAAAAATAGAATCTTGTATCCTTGGAGGAGGAGTAGGAATGTTAATCGTTGAGGCAGATGAATGAACGTTCCTACTTACGGGATTTTGGGGAAGTAAAGAAGAATAAGGGTATGATGCATTGTTTGACAAATCAGACAACATGTTAGTCTGATAGTCATGAAGTAAGGCTTCAAGAAAGAAAGGGTTGAATGAATCGGAGACTGGAATAGAGTTACTTGAACCGGCCATGTTTAAGGATAATGTGGAAGGTTATAGTGAAGGTTACGATCGGAGAGGAAATGAATATGTGGAGGTTTTGTGAAGTTTGAGAGAACGTGAAACATTTACTCTTTCTTTACTCGATTTATAGCTGGGCTAGCAACGTCTATATTTTGTTAAGCAGCATCGGATTCTCATATGTCGTTAGCTCAGAATCATGTAGACTTTGTTGTTATTTTATGGCACCGCACCCTAGTGCACCCTAGCCACCGTTAGGGGTCGCAGTTTCTTAGACCTTTGCAGACAGAAATCACTATGGCATTTATTGCTAGCTGTGTTTTCAAGAAATTAAGTTTGGACGTTTATACGCACATTTATCTAAGAAATCTGTCTTGGATGTGCAGCTGACTCAAGATGTCGGAATTGACATTTGAAAATAGGATTTTAAGCGTAAGCGTGCTAAGGTGATAGTAATCTTGGGAAGGGTGACTTCCTAATAATATTAGATGAACCGGAGAGAATCCGAAGATTTGAAATGATGATGAGTTCTGCCAATTAACCCGAGAGCATTCTTCACTCTCTGAGTATCCGAAGAACTCTATGAATTTGTCACAGATAATTCAAAGACTAAGGTTTTTGGATAAACATGTTGGAAGATCGATGGAAAGGTATGAAATGGTGATCCTTAAGAATGCCAGAAAGATGTTAGAATGAATATAGTAAATATTGAGGATAGGCTTTAATTTAATCTAAGCTGAAATAGAACTTAAGAACGAAATGAGCCTTTGTGATATTGCAGGTTGAGGTAGAATTAGAACCTTGTGAATGCTGCTGAGGTTGTAGATAGTCTTCGTATAATCCAAGAATTAGATTAGGAATTGTGAATCATGATCTTAGTATGTATAATGGGTATTTTTGGGGAAACACGAATTATCAGTTGATGTTGAGGTTATAAGAATCAAATTGTAAACTTGACTATTGATGTCTGGGAATATTTGAGAATAGACTTGAATTCAATCTGAGTTAAGATAGTATGTCTAATTATGAAAGTATGAAATCCGGTGATTTATGTTATGTTATTTGGGTGTGATTAATAGATAACTATGAGAGGAACAGATGATATTTAGTATATGTCTTTGAGATACTAAGGATTGAATTCGAATCATATGAACAATGCTGAGGTTGTGAGAATAATATTTGAATGTTTTAGATCTTAGTCTAGGAATTGTGAAACATGAATTTAGAATGTTCTATGGGTATTATTGAGGACACATGATATCTCTGTCTTGCTGATATTGAAGTTCTAAGAGTTGATTTGTAATTTGACAATTATCATTTTTGGGGAAAGTTTGAGGATAGTTCTTAAATGATATAAGCTATGGAGTATGATGAATCTAGTATGAATAATCGGGATTTTAGAAATAGGATGATGAATCTGAAAGTTGGTAGGGGATCTAGAGGGTTGCTACTAGTAGAAATGTAATATAACAGTTCAACTTAACAGTTGTATTGATTCTTTAGGAGACTGAGTTGATTGAATAAATTGAGATATTAGAATATGGTATTAATTGATTTGAGAGAAATAGGGAACAAAATGTGATACCAACATGTATAAGGTGTTCAGAGATTGCCAACTGTTTAACTAGCATAGGAAATGATCTTGATAATAGAATCTTTCTTTAGAAATAATGAATTGAGTGTTTCATGGATGACTTGAGTAGAATAAGTTGGAACCTGGAATGTATTCAGAGTTGGTGACTATTTAAAATAGTTGCTAGGTCCCTGAGTATTTGAATTTTGAACTTACCAATGCACTTGCTGTGTTTGGAAATTTTTACGCAATATTTACAACAGGATTTAAGACCAGTTTGTAATCGACATTTATAAACTATGATGTCTCATGGAATGAATCCTTGCGAAATTAGAACAAGAATTGACTTTTACATTATGATTGTGGTGGAAGGTGTACAAGCTAGAAGAGGTTGGAAACTGTTGTGGATATACTTAGTTTGCGGAATCTTGCCAAATGTACTTGTTTTTGAATTACTTGCCATTGGTGAAAGCTAGATTTAGTAAGTGAGTGTTTTCTTAAACTTGAATTGAGGAAGCACGGGTATAGGATAGACGAGCAGAGGCTTGAAGCGGTAAGACCCGTTGAGCTAGTTTGCATATGGTGGTATCTCTAGGCTATAAGACTTATGTGCCTAGTATTGTGTTTGTTGCCTAACATGGTAACATTAGACCTGTATGTCTAAAGTTTATCTTAAGGTTGGCAAAATAATCAGATTATATCATGTGGTGGTTATTATGGCCTGAGGGTAACTCCTTAAGCTGTAAGATCTGAATATCCAGCGTCGTGGTAGTACAATGAAATAAGCAGAAAGGAAGAATGAACCGGCCTATGAGGCCAGTGTAACCAAGCGCTCAAATAAGGAACTAGTGGATCCTGTGTCTGAATATTACTTTGGGTACAGGATGAACGAAAATTGTGTTGTGTGCTTGGTGAGCATGTTTGGGAAAGAGATAGGACTTAAAGATAATATGACACATAAAGCCGAGCCGGAGCGGATTGTTGATGCGGGGGATAAGCAATTGAGGAACAAGGCTATTAGCTTGTAAAGGTTGTGTGTAAAGGAATGGCTCCTGGAGATGCTACTTGGGAAACGGAGGAGAGCATGCGACAAGCTTATCCACATTTATTTAAATAGGTTAGAATTCTTATCATATTACGAAATTTTGGGGACAAAATTTTTTTTTAGGAGGGGAGAAATGTAACATCCTGAATTTTGGACCTAAAGTCTTGAGAATAAGTCTATTTTTGGAAGACTACTAGGCTCTATTTTCGGAAAGTGATAAATTTGAAATCAGTATTTTGTGGGACCCATGAATAGTATTTACTATTCATGTATACGTTTTTACTATTTACAAATACGTATTTAAAATATATATATATATATGTTATTCGCAAATACGTATTTAATACTTGAAATTTGAGAAATATGAATAGTGTTCACTATTCACAAATACGTATTTACTATTTAAAAATACGGTATTTACTATTCCTAAATACGTATTTACTATTCATGCGGGACCCACGGCCAAAATAATTCTCTGCAAACTTTCCCGTGAGTGTCAAACTTTCTTGTGAACTTTGAAAAAATTGGCCGCGGGACCCACTTAATATTAATTATAATAATATTATATTATTATTATTTTATTTTATTATTTAAAAATATTAAAATATTATTAAGATTCTTTTTAAAAGGTTCACGGGGCGGCTACTGAGTCACGGGAAGATTTCTTTTTATAATTTTGGGAAAATTACGTAAAACGACCCAGAGACGAAAATTACATTTAAAGACCCATTTTCCAACTATAAATAGACCTTCCATTTCATTTCATTCTTCACAACTTCTAAGAGCCATAGAGAGAGGTAGAGAGAGAGTAGAGAGATATTTGCTGGAGAGTCTTATAATAGCTGGTTGGTGATTCGGGTATTAGCAAGTAACAGGTAACTCTGAATATTCTTCCTTATACTTGTGAATTATGTATGATTATAAATTTGTTTGTTTACTATTTTGGCAAGAATATTTAGAAAATATTTATGGTTTTAAGATCTGGTGTGGGAACTTTGATTTGCAAATCTGCAGAGGTACTATTTATACATACGTTACTATTCACGTATACCGTATTTACTATTCACGTATACCGTATTTACTATTCATATTACTATTCACGTATACATACCGTATTTACTATTCACGTATACATACCGTATGTACTCTTCATTTTTACTATTCATGTATATATACCGTGTTTTACTATTCACATAAACACATAGTATTTTACTATTCACAGATACGCATAGTATTTACTATTCATAAATACGCATATTGATGTATAAAACTTTATGGTATAATAATGCATTATTTTGAGTGAACATATTCATCATGGCGGTTGTATTATGATGGGTGGAGTAAGGAGGGATTTGAATGATAAGAATGAATTATGCCACCACTCGGTGCACAGTGGATGGTACTTGTTTCAGGGCCCCATCTTCCATGTTTTCCTCTGGCCGGGATTTCATTGGAGTTGTGGGACATGTGACACCTCCTTAGTTATTTCAAAGGAGGGGAGCCATAGTCCAGATTTAAGCTATATACCTTTGGCCGGGTGTATCTTAAGTTTTGGTGAGCTTGGAACAATTCAGTCAAATGAATGAGTTTCTATTGGACTATGTGTTAGCCTATGGCTCCAGTCAGCGGTATATGGTTGGAAGGTGATATAAGGGAGGGTGCATACTGCATAATGCATTTCTGAACAGTTCAAGAATTTGATATAATGATGAATATTCTGTAAAGACATGAGATGAGAACTTTTGAGATATATATGTTTTATTACCTTCTATATTGATGACTATTAGTATAAATAATTTTGTATGAGAAATTATGGAATCTACATATATATTTGAAATCAGCCCATACCTTTTTGTCATATATTATTTGCTTGTGTACGGTGGAAATATTCAGTAGTTACTGAGATGTGGAAATCTCATCCCATATTAACAATTTTCAGGTGAATATTTTAGTAGAGAACAAGGAAAGGCACCTATGGAGTAAGCTTTGGAGGCTCTATTGTGCTCCTATGGTTTATGTTATGTTATTTTAATTGCCATGAACCTAAGACTTCCGCTTTGTACTAAACTCTGAAACATTCTTGGAAATTTATTTTGAATATGAATTATGAATTTTATTTTGAAAGGTTACGTAATTTAATGATCTGGATATCGAAAATCCTTATTGAAGGTATTTCAAATATTTTGGTCAAGTTTTTGGGTGATGAAATTGAGGCGTTACACTAAACATTTTATTAGTCTCTTCAGATTTTAAAGAATTTTTCCCTAAAATACATTGATGACAACGCAACTTGCAAAATGCACTTGAGAAAATTAACCAAAGCGTATGGGGAGGCCATGCGTCAGTGAGATTTGAAGAAATTAACTACCACGCGTTAGTGAGATTTGAAGAAATTAACTAAGGTCGATTTGGTCTCGAGGAGGAGTTTTATATGTACCTATAATCATCAATCAGCCAATCATTATCAATCATGTGGATTTACATGCTGATTGGTCCCAAGTAATATGCTCATTTGGCTAATATTCCTTTGTGGTACCTGGTTGATTTATCTACATGACCATGATTATCTTCGTAGACAACTTTTTCAATAGGTGATTAATAACCCCATCGGCAGATTTTAACAACTATTTGAGTTCTTTTTAATATTAGAATTTTTTATGAGATTTTCTCAACATTTTATTAGTCTCTTGTGATTTTAAAGAATTTTTCCCTAAAATACATTGATGACAACGCGGCTTGCAAAATGCATTTGAGAAAATTAACCAAAGTGTATGGGGAGGCCACTTTTCAAATTTGTTATTTCCTACATCGATATAAAATTGATCTTGCCATTTCTCGTCAGTGAGATTTGAAGAAATTAACTACCACGTGTCAGTGAGATTTGAAGAAATTAACTAAGGTCGATTTGGTCTCAGGGAGGAGTTTTATAAGTACCTATAATCATCAATCAGCCAATCATTATCAATCATGTGGATTTGCACGCTGATTGGTGCCAAGTAATATGCTCATTTGGCTAATATTCCTTTGTGGTACCTGGTTGATTTATCTACATGACCATGACTATCTTCATAGACAACTTTTTAAATAGGTGATTAACAACCCCATCAGCAGATTTTAACAACTATTTGAGATCTTTTTAATATTAAAATTTATGTGATTTTCTCAACATTTTATTAGTCTCTTGAGATTTTAAAGAATTTTTCCCTAAAATACATTGATGACAACGCGGCTTGCAAAATGCACTTAAGAAAATTAACCAAAGCGTATGGGGAGGCCACGCGTCAGTGAGATTTGAAGAAATTAACTACCACGCATTAGTGAGATTTGAAGAAATTAACTAAGGTCGATTTGGTCTCAAGGTGGAGTTTTATATGTACCTATAATCATCAATCAGCCAATCATTATCAATCATGTGGATTTACATGCTGATTCGTCCCAAGTAATATGCTCATTTGGCTAATATTCCTTTGTGGTACCTAGTTGATTTATCTACATGACCATGATTATCTTTGTAGACAACTTTTTCAATAGGTGATTAACAACCATCGGCAAATTTTAACAACTATTTGAGATCTTTTTAATATTAAAATTTTTTATGAGATTTTCTCAACATTTTATTAGTCTCTTGTGATTTTAAAGAATTTTTCCCTAAAATACATTGATGACAACGCGGCTTGCAAAATGCACTTGAGAAAATTAACCAAAGTGTATGGGGAGGCCACGCGTCAGTGAGATTTAAAAAAATTAACTATCGCACGTCATTGAGATTTGAAGAAATTAACTAAGGTCGATTTGATCTCAGGGAGGAGTTTTATAAGCACCTATAATCATCAATTAGCCAATCACTATCAATCATGTGAATTTGCACGCTGATTGGTCCCAAGTAATACGTAGTATATGTTTATTTGGCTAATATTCTCTTGTGGTACTAGTACCTGGTTGATTTGTCTACATAACCATGACTATCTTTGTATATGGTTTATTGAGATTTCAGTTCACTGATTTTTGTATTTTGGTTTTGGATTGTATGAGTTAATTGGATTTGTTTACTTTGTTATTTAATTACTTGAATCGGTTGTTTGTTCATTGGACTTAGTTTCTTAGCCATTCCATTATTTAGATAGTGATATCGCTTGTAACCACTTATAAATTCATGATTGCATTTTCATTATCATTAGTCATTCCAATCAACCCAATTGAAACGGGTTTGGGTTGGCAAAATGGCAATCCTATAGAATGCAAGCTTTTTCAACCCATGCTCGCCAGCCGTGGTCTACCAGGCCAACCCCTACTTTGTGGCTCTGCCCACTTTACCACATCTAATCCTAATCGCATGTTCTCCATTAGTCATCAATTGGCTTCTTGTATTGGCACTACTAGTAGTGCAGTGGTATTGGGAGTAATCTCCCCACCCCCTTGTACTGGGTTCGATCCCCCCATCCCCTATCGTTTATGTATCAAAAAAAAAAATTGGCTTCTTGTAGTAACGGAGATTGACACAAGTGGTAAGCGGCTTGTGTCGTTTAAGCAAAAATCATGGGTTCGAACCTTGTAGATACAAAACACTCCCGCTGGGAGACTCTCCCACCAAAGCCAAGTACGCGATACAGGTCGGATCCGGATTAGTCGAGGCGAAACCCTGGTGAACCAGGTGGGGAACCCAAAAAAAAAAATCAATTGGCTTCTTGTGCAATTAAATGTCAATTGCCTACCATGTACTCCCTCCGGTCCTAATTATAAGAGCTAGTTGACTTTTTTGAAGAGATTAAGGAAGCTAATTAAATTATTTTAGAATACTTTTATTTTCATTTTTTTTCTTCAAACTAATTAGTTTAACTAATAAACTAATATATAATTTAAGAATACACAACATATAAAATGATTAAGTAACTTATTTAGTTTCCTTAATATCTCCAAAGAAAGTCAACTAACTTTTATAATTAGGACGATGAGTTGACTATTCTAACAACATTTTTAAAACGGTTCGTTTGTGTTTAACATCTCTTCACTCATAAAAAATCTATAAATTTGAGTCTTGTATGGTTGAGGGTAAGAAAAGACCAAAGCAATGAGGAAATCCTAGCTAGAAGATTAAACTAGGAAAAATTGTAGTGTAGGCAGTTTGAATCGTTGGTGATTAGTTTCACCGGTGCCTAGATTAAACTAGGAAAAATGTAGGGGGCTACTCAAGTACACCTAGATCAAACTTCCCAGATTGTAATAGTTTCATAAATACTTGATTTAAACTAATGTAAATTAATAAATTAAATCCAAAAAAAAAAATATAGGACTATGTGTAAATTGGTATTCTTGTCTCTCTACCTTCCATAGTTGATCTTGGAGTTTCAGTTGTCTACTAATTACATGTTTTTTTTGGGGACAAAATTACATATATCATTTGATTACATGCTATAAACATAAGTTATGGATAATTCAGTTCACCTCAAACTTTATGAAAGCATAAGACCTACATTCTTCAACATTTAAATGACATAAGATTTTTTTAAAAAAATCTGAAAGTAACAACAATAATGACAACAATAATTATATTTGAAACAACTTGCATCAAATAGCAATAAGCAATAATAAATTATCCTCATCCCACTACCTGGAATTAATTGGGATATATCTTAACAACAACAATGATAGGCCATCTTGAAGTTCTCTGCCTCTGTTAGAAGAAACTCTCACTATTGCCATGTTACTGCTATGGGACTTCTTACAGTATAATGCCAAGAAACCCAGATCAGTGACCCAAAAGATGAACTACCTGAAGCTCTTGCTCTTCCACCTGCAACAAAGGTCACATTATAACTCAACTTCTCACCCACTTTTCCAAAATTCAAATTCTTTGGTTCCACAGTCACTGATACTCCCATTGGTTTTTCCACTTTCACTGCATAATTACTTTTGGGGTACCCTACATTTGTGACCAACCTCTTGTAGGTCACACTGGCCTTCTTGGTACTTCTGCTGCTGAACAAAACTGCAAATGAAGGGTAGTTCAAGTCACCAGGTTGAAGACCTCCATCACTGGAGCAAGTGTGATTACCACCCCCTGATAATAAAGCAATCTGAGAGGAAGTATAGTTCAGGCTGCACAAGTAGCTCAAATAGTCTTGTGTATTAATGTCATAGACCAGCCCTGGATTGGAAGCCCTTTCTGGGTCAACATGTCCTGAGCCTAAAGCAAAAGGGTTAGCCATTTCTGACGTCCTGTTTGAGCTAATGTCTCCGATTGGGCGTCCTCTGTGGTTCAAAATGTAAGCTGTGGTCATAAGGGCTGATTTTATAGCTGCAGGTGACCAATCTTTGTGCTTAGACTTGAGCAAAGCTGCTATGCCGGTCACATGAGGACAAGACATTGATGTGCCAGAGACTATGTTAAATAGTACACTTCTTTTGTCACTTTTGAGTGAACTTGGACTAGTTTTGGGAGGCCAAGCAGCCAAAATGTTCACACCAGGTGCAGTCAAATCTGGCTTTATGACATCTGGTCCTACCAAACTGGGTCCTCTAGAAGAAAAAGCAGCCATTGTTGGTGCATTAGAATCTCCATATACAGTCCCTATAAAGGAAATTGAAGCAGTTGGGTTCTTATCAGTTAAAACATAACTTCTGATGATTTTAGATGCAGAAAATCCTATTGAAGTTGCAGGTAGAATATGAGCATCAGCAAAAAGCTCTTCTCCTTGGGACTCAGTATTAAGCAGAATCATTCCTAACCCACCTGCCATTTTCACTTCCTCTCCTTTCTGAGTTCTGCCACTGATTCCTCTCTCACAAGCAACCATTTTCCCTTTCACAAGCTTCGGATCAAGCGAGCCCCTAATGCAATACTGTGCCAATCTTTCACTTCCATTGTTTGCTGCTGATTTCCCATAAACAACAAGCAACTGCTTTGTGGGTTTTCCTTTATACAGAGAAGACCCTTTGAAAACCTGGCCATTCCCAAGCTTCACCTTTGTTAGCAAGCTTCTGTCAGTGTAGCTAGCTGCCACAGTCATGAGCCATGGAGCTACATTTCCTACATTTGATTTGGAAGGACCAGAGTTACCTGCAGAACAAGAGACTAGAACCCCTTTGGCAATTGCTCCAAATGAAGCTATGGCTATGCTATCACTATAATAAGGCTTGGCTGAGCCGCCTAATGAGAGGGACAATATATCAACTCCATCAGCAATTGCTTTATCTGCTGCTGCTATTATATCTGAGTTTGCACATCCCAAGGGCCAGCATACTTTGTAAGCTGCTATTCTTGAAGTATACCTGTATATACAATTTCACAAGTATCCCATTATGTTATTTTACATGTGAATAATTATACGAGTGCAAAAGTAAACTATTCTTTAGGTCATTGAAAAATGATGGTTGCTTTCATGTATGGACTAAATTAGATAAGTTTGACAACAAATGACAAGCTAAAATAGATAATAAAGATTATTGTGGATTCTATTTCTCTATAGTGCATGTACTATGCAGCACGATGCCGTGCAACAGACCTAAAGCACTAGAGGTAGGGTCCACCGCACTATCGAGTAACTGGTTGTGAAGTGCATCTAAAGTAGACAAAAAGAACCCGAATTTTTGCTGGATTAAACATTGAAAAAGACTATAAATATATATATTTTCAAATTAAAAGGCTCTCCTACCCCCAAATCTAGACTCTAATTCTCCATCATGTTCTAAATGTAGGAGTTAGTTTAAGGATTTGTTTTGGTCATTAGATCTCAAATCCACTTTATCTTACACATTTTTAATTCTTTTTCTAAACAATCTTATTGATTGCATATACTAAATGAGTTTTTTTTTAATGGGTATTTTGTAATATAAATGATTAAATAAGGTATTTTAAGGAAATTAACAAACTTTTGTAACATAATTAAAAGCGGCCTGTTTATAAAGCTCTTAACAGATATATATAGTCTTTGAACACATGACCTTTAAACCCCGTGGCAGTAACTTTACCATTACTTTAAGGCTCACTCTCTATTGACTACGAATAATTAACTTAACAAATTTAATTTTCTTAAAATCTGTAAATTAATTATCTGACTCTTATTTTTATGAGAAAGGATAGCAAATTTACCTCATTCCAGCAGCTCTACCTTTAGCAAGGCCAAACAAGCTAGCATTATCAACCAAAGCACCAGCAGCAGTAGAAGAAGTGTGAGTTCCATGGCCTTCAGAATCCCTTGGAGAGCGATAGTCCACAGTCTCATTAATCTTCCCAGTAACCTTCTCATACCCTTTAAAGAACGCTCTTGCTCCTATCAGCTTCTTGTTACAGTTCTCAGAAGAAAACTGTGTCCCATTTTCACAAACACCCTTCCATCTAGAAGGTACTGGAGACATCCCTGTGTCTCTAAAGCTCATATGTTCAGGCCAAATCCCAGAATCAAGCACTCCAATTATCACATCAGAGGCTAAGTTTGTTTCACTCCAAAGCCCTTTTCCTTTTGAAAGCCCTAGAAAATGGGGTGTGTATGTTGTGTGGAGATGTAAAAGTTCATCTGGTATTGCTGTGAGGAAACCTTCGATTTGGTTTAAGGATTTGAGGTGGGTTGGTGATAGATGAGCTGAAAAACCAAACATAGTGGTTTCATATACGTAAAGAAGATCTGGGTTTGATGATGTTTGTTCTTGTTCTTGTTCTTCTTCGCCGTCTTCTTGTTCGAGTTTCGATGAAGCTTGGGTGATGGAATCTAGGACTGATTCGTACCATGGTTTTGTGATGTCTTGAGAATGAACAGAAGATTTGATTTTGGTCTTGTCCATGTAGATTATGTAGGTCTGTTTCTCCATTACAGCAATTGATTTGTTTGTTACTATCATCATCGTTAGCACTAACAGCATGAGTGTTTTGAAAATCATGATGCCTGTAATAAAAAAAAAGAACTATATTAAAAACAAATACTCTTAAATGTATCAACAAGTTCATCTTTGGAAAGGAAGTTTACTTTGCCTGCTTGCTTATTTTTGAATCAAGAACAGGACAATAATATATGTATGATGTTCTATACTAGAGACTGGACCAGTGGCTATAGTGAACTGAAAAGCAACAAATAATATATGAAAATAAATAAACATATCAATAAACTTGACTTTCCTCTCCTTCCCCCCTCTTTTTAATACGACTATTTGTTGTTGTTGTTGCTGTATTTTTTTTTTTTTTTGTCATCCTTCACTCAACATAAGGAACTCACCTACCCATCGCACAACCTTATGCTTAAACAAGTCTTAAGGAGGGTGTTAAGTGTATGTTGAGCTAAATGACTTTAACGCTATCTGGCTTCTTTATTAGCAACTCATATTTAAGTACTGTTATGACTAATGGGAATAGTTTTCTTCATGTCATTTTCATTTTCACTCAAAGGATTCAATGCCATGACTTTGATTAAATGTATGGAGTTCCTTCCACTCGATTAAACTAATTAATATGAGTTTTCTCACTCTTTATACCTTTCACATTTCTTTTAGATAATTATATTCAAATAAAATTTTAACCACTCAAACTAATATTTCAAGTAAGATATATATTAAAATCTAAACAAACAAAACTAAACCATAATGGTTTAATTTGAGCAGTTGAGAGACTGGATAATAAGAAAGGAAGAGGAGAGAAGCTAGCTAGCTAGATCCATACCTCTAAAATGCTGATTCCAACAAAGATGAGAAATGTAAAGCAATAACTAAATGACACGAGAGGAGAGCTTATATAGGTTTATAAGCACAAGCCTGATGAAGACGGTGAAAGCTTGAGCATTTAGTATTATTATTATTGTGAAGTGCTGTGCTCATTGCCATTCAAAAAGTCAAACTTTTTCTTTGCTTGATCTTCACGTAGTGTGTGCAAGTGCAGACACAGATTTTAAAAATATATATATTTTAAAGGAATTTTATAACAACTTATATGATTGGCGTGGTTGGTTATCACTCGAATCTCACTCACAAGGGTCCTCATCAGTTCGAACACAAGCTCATACACTTTTGTTCTTTTTTCTTGTTTTCGTTTTCTTTTCTGCCAATTTCCTTGGATCCGATCCTACAATCCAGTTCTTTAATAATTACCACACAGACATATTTCTGAAATTTAAAGTAAGTCACATCATTTATTTATTTTTTATAATTTTTATTGATATCGATTATTATTCTGCAATTTCCCTTTTCCCCCAGTTATTCTCCAATTTCTAAACATATAAAAAAATCACACATTAACATAGTTTCTTCACCATCGCATGTGTGTCGTGTATTATATATTAAATATTTTGTTATGAATTATACAATTATTTTCAATCACTAAAACTAGGTTGCATTTTGTATGCGATGAAGGATTTTAACTTTGCATTCTTGTTACATCTTTTGCAATCGTTCTATATTAATAGCTTAGTTGACTTTTGATTATTATTTTTCTATATTAAGTTGAAGTTTTTTTTTTCTTTTGTTTTTTTAATACATTTAAAATTTTATTGAAAAAAAAATGTAGGGGCTCTACCCACTACAAGAAAAAAGGGTTTTAGCGACGGAAAAAATCCGTCACTAAACCCTCAAATTCCGTCGCTAAATGAATTAGCGACGGAATTTGAGACGGATTTTTTCCGTCGCTAAAAAGTGGTCACAATTGCGACGAAATTTTAAATTCCGTCGCTAATTTCGCTAAATTCAAATTAGCGACGGATTCAGTTTCCGTCGCTATTTGATTATTTTTTTTAAAAAAATTATTTATTATTTTCTTTAATTAATTTATTATTTTTTTAATTTTCTTTGAAAATTATATTCTTTTAAAAATAATTATATTCTTTTCCATTATTCTTTTAAATTTATTTATTTTATTTTTTAATTTTGTTTAAAAATTATATAATAAAATATTTAAAAAAATTTATATAACATACATACCGAATCTTCATAACACAGAGTATAAAATACATTATAAATATAGTGTTTCAACAGAGATGTACTAAAAAAGTAATCTAAACAGCAGCATCCTCATCATCATCATCAGCAGGAGGATCACCTTCAGGAGGCGGCATCGGACCCTTGTCTTTCATTAGGGCCATGATTTGACGTTGCATCTGTCTAATCATCTCCTGTGTCTGGTGGAGCTCAATGTCTGTGTTCATTTGTTTTTGCTTTGTCTCGTTCAGCTCAACTGCTTGCGACTCGATAGTTGTCTTCATCCTCATCAACTCATCTGCCAAAAAATTAGGAAATATAATTATCTTTTTTGCACTGCATTTAAATGAACCAGAGAATGAAAATGTTACAATCAATATCAAATGTATTACGTTTACCTGCAGAAACACCTTCGCTATTGCTGGATGTGGAGCGCTTTGATTCCCTAAGTCGGCTGGCATAGGAACCTAACCCGAAGACTCTACCTTTGCTGTTAAATCCACCCGCAGCCTGTAAGAATAGAGTCTCGTTATCGGACTGAGAGGATGAGGGTTGGGTTCCACTCTGCGAGTCTCTCTCCTGAGTCAGCCTCAGATAGTTGCCCTATAAACAAAAAAAGACATCACAAAAAAAGCCAATGTGAAATGAAATAAACATGTTGGTGTCCGAAACAAAGAATCAATACAATATAAATGTCCCACCGCCACTTGCTCCGCCCTGGCGTTAATCCATATCTTCTCACCCCCTTCAGTTTGCCGGGTATGGGTCTGCTCAAAGGCACGCCACTCAACTTCTTCTGGTGGAACATCCTCAGACTGTGCCTGCAAACACATGAAAAATCGTTAACAAATTGTTTCAAGGTACAAAACATTGAATACTTTAATAGAAAATAACGTGTACTCACAATTTTCCGACAATGCTCACTCAACGGAATGGACCCGCCAGCATATGAAGGTCCCACCTGCTTGGCCCTATTCTCCTTACTTTGCGACTGTGTGCCAAGCTAAAACCCATGTTCTGCTCAAGACATACCGGGCATGCAAGCTTTCCCGACGTTTGCCAGCCACTCAACATCCCATATGCAGGGAAATCATTTATCGTCCACATTAAGGCAGCACGCATTGTGAAATTCTGACTCAATGATATATCATATGTTAGAACCCCTTCACTCCACAACATCTTCAACTCGTCTATCAAAGGCCTGAGGTACACATCTATCTTCTTTTTGGGGTTGGATGGCCCAGGGATTAACGCGGTGAGGAACAAAAACTCCCTTCTCATGCACATAGAAGGTGGGAGATTGTACGGTGTCACAATGACAGGCCAACAGGAATAATTTCTACCCGATTTATCAAAAAGAGCGAACCCATCCGAGCATAGACCAAGACGGACATTACGGGGATCCATAGCAAAGAAAGGGTTCGCCTCGTCAAATTTACGCCAAGCTTCGGCGTCGGATGGATGCGTCACAAAATTTTCATCCCTGTGATGCTCCCGGTGCCATCTCATGTGAGCAGCTGTTTGTTCTGATGCGTACAATCTCTGAAGTCTGGGCACCAGAGGAAAGTAATGCATCTTGCTTAACACTTGACGGGTCATTTTCCTTCCTTTCCTCACAACTTTATATCTGTCATGTCCACAGAATTTACAATTGATCAGCTCAGCATCATCCTTGTAATACAACATACATCCTCTAGGGCAGCAATGGATTTTTTCACATCCAAGCCCAAGCTCTTTCACCTTTTTCTTTGCTTGGTAAAAATCCTTCGGCAAATTATTGTCTTTGGGAACAACTTTGTTTATGATCTGCATTATTTCGTTGTAATTCCTCTCACTCATATGGTGATCAGTCTTCAAGCTTAGTGTTGCTAGGGTAGCCGAAAGCGATGAATATTCACTACTTTCAAAGTGTTCGCATCCTTCCCATAGCGGACGTTGCGCTTCTTGAAGCATTTTATAGAACCTATCGGCGTCTGGATGAGGATCCTCTCCCATGTATGATGGTTGAGTATGTGTACCGGTCTCCTCTCCCATGTATGACGATTCGGCATGATTAACGGGATCAAAATATCTGCCGATGGACGGTCCCGTGGCATCCATAACCAACTGCTCATACGCATTAAGGTTTTCTCGATGACTACTGTCACCGTAATAACCACTCGGTGTCTGTCGAACTTCGCCATGACATTCCCAACACTCATAATCCTTCATGAATCCATTCTGACACAAATGAATTTTGACCCTGCTCGGATTTTTAAACCTTAAACACTTACATTTGGCACACGGACACCTGATCTCCCTACTTGAATTATTTGAATGCGCCAAAGCAAATTGGATAAACTCGTTCAAACCGGCCCTGAATGCTGGATTTAGTTCTCTTCCAGTTAGACGATTGTACATCCAACTCCTATCGTGATTGTCTTCCATACTTCCTAGCTACTTCAGTTACTAACCTAATTAACATCTCAATTTGCCACAAATACAATTATAAGTAGCCAATACAACTAGCCACTTATGCCAACAAATTTCCACTTAATCAAGAAAGTGAAAAACAAACACATGCATTGAACAAAGAACATATCCCAGCAAGCAACCAGAGAATGAGGGTAGCACACCAGAACATGGGGACATGCTTGTGGAGGGGGCAAACAACGAATAGAATACTATAACTATTTTGGAGTTTCTAAACATATAAAGATTAAATAAGACTTAATCAAATTTATATAATTTGCAAAATCAACTTTATCTTTTGCATTTATAATTACCTATTTATCAACACAATATTTATAATTTTGTTTTTTAAATTATCGATCTTTATTGTATAACTTGTTAAAGATAGATTCAAATAAAAAATTGAAATAGAATATTTTTTTAAAAAAATATTGTCTTATCTCTAAATATTATTTCTCAACACTTCACTTTTCTAATTTGAACACCATACTATTTCTAGATTTATGTATCATTACCAACTAATAAATAATCATATATTATCACATCAATATCATTTATGTACCATTAATGTCATTCAAGTATATTTTTATTTAAAAAAGAAATAAAATATCATTTAAAATTCAAAATCTTAAATTATTTAAGCATTTAGTATAAAATTTAACAATTTATAAATTATTTTAATAAAATAACCATTGATTTCAAATTATTTATATAAGTATTTAGTATAAAATTTAACAATTTATAAATTATTTTAATAAAATAACCATTGATTTCAAATTTTAAAATGCAATTAGAATTTTTTTTCAAGCTTAACTTTTTTAGTCATATTTATAAGATAATTATAACCTAAATAAACAATAAAGTTAAATTATAACCCTAATTTATTCATGAGAAATAAATATGACTAATGTTTTCAATTTTTATCTATAATAATTTCTCATAACAAATAATGTGGTGAAAAAAAATGAAAAGGAGCTTACCGGAAGGAGAGGGTGGTCGGAAGGCAGAGAAGAGCACCGGTGATTAGAGAACAACGAGTGTTGAAACCTATTTATTCATGAGCAAAAAATATGACTAATTTTTTCATTTTTTATGTATACTAATTTTTTATAATAAATAAATAAATATATAAATAAAACTAAAAAAAAAGAGGAGCTTACCGTCGGGAGAGGACTAGCCGTGGGTTTTGGCGGCGGCGAAGCTACTGGTGGGGAGCTGTGGGCGGCGGGGAAGCTACGGGTTGGGAGCTGTGGGCGGTGGGGAAGCTGTGGGCGGCGGAGCTACGGCGGAGCTGTGAGCTAGGAAGGATGCGAACGAAGGGGAGCTACGGGGATGGGGGAGCTGCGGGGATGGGGGAGCTGTGGGCTGGGGGGAGCTGCGGGGTTGGGACGCGGAGGAGCTGGGGGTGGGGTAGCTGTTGTCGGATGGGAGCTGGGGGCTTCGGTGTGGTGGACCTGGAGGCGGTCGTCGGAGCTGAGGGAGGAGAGAAATTTCGAGCTGAGGGGTGAGCTGAGAGTAATTAATTGTCGAAATTAGCGACGGAATTAAATTCCGTCGCTAATTTATTGCTTTTTGCGACGGAATTAAATTCCGTCGCAAAAAGCTGAGGGTTTTTAGCGACGGAATTAAATTCCGTCGCTAATTAACTGCTTTTTGCGACGGAATTTAATTCCGTCGCAAAAAGCAGAAGCATTAATAGCGACGGAATTAAAAAAAGCATCTTTTTAGCGACGGATTATGAATCCGTCGCTAAAATTAGCGTCGGATTCATAATCCGTCGCTAAATCAAAAAAATTGGCGGCCCTTTTGGCTGCCATTTAGTGACGGATTTTGAATCCGTCGCTAATTTTAGCGACGGATTCAAAATTCGTCGCTAACTGAAGATAAGTGGCCTTTTCCACCACCATTTAGGGACGGATTTTGAATCCGTCGCTAAATCAAAAAAATTGGCGGCCCTTTTGGCCTCCATTTAGCGACGGATTTTGAATCCGTCGCTAATTTTAGCGACGGATTCAAAATCCGTCGCTAACTGAAGATAAGTGGCCTTTTCCAACGCCATTTAGGGACGGATTTTGAATCCATCAAAATCCGTCACTAAAATTAGCGACGGATTCAAAATCCGTCGCTAAATAGCGACGGATTAGTTTTTCCGTCGCTATTTCTCGTGAATTTGCGACGGAAAAAATTCCGTCGCTATTTATGATTTTTCTAGTAGTGACCTCCAAACCTCCAATCTTCTTATTAATTGTACAAACACAAATAAATAATCCGCCACTGTCTTCACGGTTGTATGCACACCCATATATGAATAATGATGACATTCTTAGATGTACTTGTGAGCTGTCAATCAGGGCCAGCCCTATCGGCCCGTGAAGGGCCAGGGCCGGCCCTTTAGGGCCTGGAGTAAGAAAAACACTTGTTTTTTGAAGCTCGGCCCGAACCTAGAAATTACTATTCCAAATTTTAATTATTTTTCCTCTATTTTTTTAAAAATATAATTAGTAAATTACAACATAAATTATTTAATAAATAAACACAATCACTAATTCATAATCAAAAGCAAACTATGTTCACAAATAACTTATATAAAACATAAGAAGCATATTACTAACTACTAAACGACATTAGTACAATGACTGTTATTGTCGTCATCTTCGCCACTATCATCAATTTCAACGACATTTGATTGTTGTTCACTTTGAGTAATAAGCTCTGATTCATGAGTAAGAATATCATGAATTTCTTTTCCGGCTTCGTGAACACATCTATAATCTTTAACTACAACAAATAATAAATCAAATCATAAAATTAGAGTATAGTTATTATGTATTTGTACTTAAATAGATAAATAACTCTTTAACAAATAAAAAATGCATATAAGTTATTGAAGGATCTAACTTCAACAAGTATTAAACTTTAAAAATAAGAAATAAAAAAATTGAAGGGCCCGATGGGCCGGCCCGTGTAAGCTCTTGGCCCTCCAGGGCCAAACATCACTTTACTCCTCTAATTTCCAAACTCGGCCCTTAAAGAGCCAAGACTTAAACGGGTCGGCCCAATGGGCCTAGCCCATTTTACCGGCTCTAACCTGCCTAATAGAAAAAAAAAAAGGGGGTTTTTTCCATTTTAATGAGCAATTTGTTACGTAAAGATCACTCTCAAATTCCTAGTGACGTACATGTGAATGTCAAAACCATAGGATAAGAGAGGGTTTGTGTTCTGTAAGTGTCAATATTTAATTAATACTTTTTTCCGGCTCTTATAATCACCTAATTAATAATAATTACTACATAAATTAACTTAGCTAAAATTAGTTACTTTATGTAAGACATCAAAATTATTTTCAATAAAAGTCATTAGTTATAAGTTATGAAGTTGTTTAGTTAGTTGAGGATATTAGGTGGAGAAAAAAAATTTTAATACTCTGTACAAAGCGTGTTATATTATGAAATAAGTTGTTGGAGGTGTTTATAATTAGGACGAGAGGGAGGGAGTTCCTATTTCATGCATGCAAGGATTAGTTAAGAGCGTGTTTGTTAGGAGGAAGATTTGAGAAAGGAAAGAAATTTAAAGAAGAAAAAGGAAGATTTTGACGGATGAAAGAAGATGACTTGTTTAGTAGAAAGAAAATGAAGAGCTATTAGTTGGTAAATAATTAAAAAATACTTATTTTACTTTCAAAAGTAATTAATTTAAAATGAAATATATATATATATATATATATATATTGGCTAAAAACTTGTCTAGAATATTTTTCCAACAAATTCAAATTTTCCCAAAATATTTTTATTATGGGTTGTGACAAAAGGAGAGTTCCCCCCACCAAACACATACACAAAATAACTACATTTAATACGCGAGCACGTTAGTAAATTTTTTTTTTTTTTTTTGCTCAAGACACGTTAGTAAAAATTTCACATCACTTATTTTTTAAAGTTCTAATGATTGCTACCGATAAATAGGTAGTGCCTAATGCTAGTCTAATCACATCATGCTCTCAATTTTATGTTTTTTTTTTCCCTATTATTTATTCCCGTGCTTTTTACAGAAAGTGTTCTTTTAATCTGGGTAGTTGCCACAACTTTTGGACTAGCTCTACAGGCATGACTCAAATCAATTTTTTTTTTTTAACAAAATCTTATTTTTCATGTTTTTTCAGGAGATTCCAACATTATTATCATTGATATTAGTCGTTTTGTTTCCTATGTGTGGTTTTTTTTCCCTGATTTATCTAAAACAGAGAGAGAGAGAACATTTTCTCCTTATTTTTATATATCTTTAATTTCATTTATCATGTTCTCTACTTTCCTTTTGTTTTCTCTCATCTTCTCCCCTCATCAAACAAATAGTTACCCTCTTTGATTATTGTTGGTCATCTTTCAGTTAACCAACTTCGTTGCTTAGCTAATTGATGACAATATAACTACTTCCTCCGATCCTAATTATAAAAGCTAGTTGACTTTCTTTAAAGAGATTAAGGAAGCTAAATAAGTTACTTAATCATTTCATATGTTAAATTTATTAGATTATATATTAGTTTATTTAATCAAACTAATAAGTTTGAAGAAAAAATAAAAATACTTTAAAGTAATTTAATTAATTTCTTTAATTTCTCTAAAAAAGTCAATTAATTCTTATAAGTAGGACCGGAGGGAGAGAATATATTGTATGAAATTAGGTTATTCAATATACTTTCCGCTGATTATTTAATTTCTTTCTTTTGCATGTGAAAAAAAGTCAATACTTCCACAAAGTAAACAGTACATGTATGATAATGATGGCATTTACTATACAGTAGTGGAGTGTGTGTGGAAATCTGTTCAGAAACCATATAGAATAATGAACAATCATTTTTTTTTTTTTTGATATAAGCCGATAGGGGAGGGGATCGAACTCAGGACTAATGGGAAAATTAATCCCAATACCTGACCAATCATTTTTTGGAGATCAGACTTCTAAAGTAAAGAGGTAAAGTGGGGTGTTAATATCTGTACATCGCATCTTCCTGATGAACCAATCCAACACTTTCATTTCTTTGAAGCTTTGCGTTTAAGGAAAGTATCTAGCCCACTCTCATCCGAAGAAAATGAATTGAAATTATTAAAATATTTAATAGGAATAATAATTTTCTTTTTCAAAAGTATTTTAACTTTTGATAAAAACTTTATCTGACATGTGATTTTTGTTTTGGATTCAAGAGTGTACAATAACTTTAATTTGTAAATTATTAATGATTACCTTTAAAAATTTTAATATTTTAAATATACCTTTTCTCTTTCCAAATATGTACACTTCATCAGATCATAAATGTAATAATGAGATGAATAATTTACGAAGATTAAAGAAATTATTTAAAGTAGTTATTTGTAAAAAAGTTTAAGTTTGCTTTTCTAAGATACCTCATTTAATCATTTGTAATGAGAACTACCCCATATATAAAAACCATTTTTTAATATATGTGTATTTAATAAGAATAATTTAGAAAAATATAAATTTAAGAGATAAAACGGATTGAGATATTACATTTTTTTATATGAATATCTCATTGGGCCATATTTGAGTATTATCAGGTTTAATTGGGGTTGTTCTCCTAAAAATGTATTATACATTTATACAAATAAACTTGAAATATCTTGAGATATCTTGTTTAGGTAACCAAAACCCTTTAGTCTATGACTTATATCTGTTGCTTGGTGTCTTAATTACATTTAACATCACATCAAATTTTTTAATTAGTTCTTATATATGAAGAGGTTTTTCCCCCATGATTTAAAAGTGAGGTCTCATATTTAAAAGTGAATATGGCTGTTACATTTTTTTTAATACTATTACCTCATCTAGTTATATTTAAGCATTATTGAGCTTAATTAGAGATAGTTCTACCAAAAGTGTTTTTCTGTATCCACACAAACTTGAAATATCATAATTGAGCAATCAAAACCTCTTTCACTAAAATGAATGATAGTTAGTTGGAGTCTTACATTTAAAAGCAAAGCAAAGCAAACCTTTGAACTATCTCATATATTTATTAGCAGATAGAGTATTTTTCTTCCATTATATATATATATATATATATATATATATATATATATAAAGAGTATTTTTCTTCGATCATGTTCATGATGGTTCATGATGTTCGCATGTCATTCTGATGCGATCAGGGACGTTCCTTGGAGTCCAATTCAAGGTAGAGTTAGGCCACGCAATATGGATTGACATACATGTGCGTAAGGACATTATTACAAGTTTGAACTTTGGAAATATATATATGATGTACAATGATTACGTGGTTGCCACACTTTGATGGCATCAAATTATGTATGTTCCTTTTTTTTTTTTTGGAAAGGGGTTGGTTTCACTCACAATCCAAGGATAGGGTGAAATCTTCCTTCCTCCTAGGTCATACCGATGTTGGGCAGGGTGAGCTGTCTATTACCTTCAGGTATTTAATTAGACATCTAAGAGTTAGTATGTCTCCTCCAGCGTCTTGACCAACTCCAGGATTAAACTCCCTCTCTTTGGTGAGAGTGTCCGATCCCTTTACCAATTGAGCCCAAGAACAAAGGGTAAATTATATATGTTCCTTTACGTGCATAATTATACATAAGTGGAATGACATTTACATCTAAAAACGTTAATTTAATTAATGAAATTTAAAGTCTAACAAAGTTTGTTCAAAGATGAGTCATAAATATTTGGCTAAAGTATACTTTTAGTACTTTAAATTTACATGAGGTATACTTTTGGTCCCTTAACTTTATAAAGTATACTTTTGATCCTAAAATTCTAACACCGTTAATTTTGCTAATGGAAAATGCAAACTCAAGTGATAACGATGTAAACTTAAGTGATGAATGTGTAATTAAATGCTATTAAGTTTAAATTTAAAATATAGGTAAATTGAAGAATATATAAAATTTGTGTAAGTAAATGTTATTAGTCATTATTTGAGTTCGCTGTGTCAGCATTTTCCGTTAACAACCTTAATGGTGTTAGAATTTTAGAACAAAAAGTATACTTTATAAAGTTAAGGGACTAAAAGTATACCTTATGTAAAACTTAAAGGACTAAAAGTATACTTTAGTTTAAATATTTATTTAAATTGTAGTAAATATAGAAATATTATATACAAATTATTGAGAATGACCTATATATATTATGAGACTCAAATGCATTATAAGTGTTATGATTAGGTCAGCTAAAGTAGTTTTTCGCATTTAAAAAATTATAATACATAGAAAGTTATACATCTTTAAGACAAAAGTATCGTCTAACTTTACACAAATTTAAATTTGATCCCGTAATTTTACAAAAAGGGGGGGGGGGGGGGGGGGAACCTCTAATGATAACATTATCATTTTCAAATGATGATTTTTTGTGTCATCAATTGTTATTATTTAAAAAAAAATAACTTAATATATCAATATTAGGAAATATTTTGTCAACTTTTACAATTTTAATGTCATTTTTTAAAATTTATATACTGAAATTAACAATGTTAATTAAAGTTATATGATCCAAAAGATATATACTTTAGAAAATTGAAGAACTAAAATGAAACCTCATGCGAAGTTAAATTATCAAAGATGTACTTTTACTCATGATTAAAGTAATGGATGAAGTGTTGCCTTTTGTATTTGAGAGGGGATTTGATACATCGAAGTTTGTAACTTTATTTGGATGAACAAAACGTAAGAGGACTCCACCAAATATATTCATGAAGCAACACACTTATCAGTAATATTCCCATTTCCCATTATGGACTATAAACCACAATAGGACTCCTAACATTATAACGTGAACTCCTCCAAACAAGTGAACCAGACACAATCTTCATGCTAGCCATAGACTTAGCCTTAACCACAACCTTGAAGCTCCGTTTCTGAAGCGCCTTTGAGAAACTAAGACTGTTGGGACTCACAGTGACTTGAACACCTGGAGGAGCATTAACGGTGGCATTAAACATGGTGGGGCCATCCGGTCCCACGTTGGTGACCGTCCTCCGGAACACGGCGAGTGTGGAGGGTTTCTTGGCCCGCAAGGCAAGTTGGAAGGTGGGGTAGTTGATGGCGTCGTGGCCTAGACCGGGGAGGATGGAGGAGCAGTTGACGCGGGAGCCGGTGAAGACGGTGAGATCAGAGCCGTTGTAGCCTTCATGGCAGAGGAATTGGAGGTAGGAGAAGGCGTCCATGTCGTAGACTAAACCGGGGTTTTTGGCTCTCATTGGGTTCACTTGACCTCCTCCATAACCAAATTCTGCTTCCACGTTCACCCTCTTGCTCATTGGTTTGGCTTTAAAACGTACATGTCACACATGGACCAATCAGCAAAAAATGAAAAATCATATATGCTACTACCCCACTATAAAATATAGGAGTTAGATAAGTAGTTTGATTATATTAAAAAAATTAGTTAACTTAGTTATTTGTTAAAAAAAAAAAATTGGGGTGACTTTCCATAAAGTACTTTTAATTATTTTCATTAAGAAATGCTCCTTCTGTAGAAAATTCCCTTAATATGTGTAGAGAGTTTATAAAAAAAAATTTATAAATTTGAGAGATAAATCCAACTGAGATTTTATATTTAGGGCTAATTAATGCAAATATTCTTATTAACTCTTATATTTAGGATTGGGGAGTATATCATTGAATTGCACCACAAGAGTTCAAATCTCTCTCTCACACACACACGCATAATTTTTATTTTTAAAATCGATTTATTGCTCCTTTTAAGTTCATTAAAATTGCATAAAGTTTTTTTTTCCTATTTTCAAAATTTACTTGAATTTCTCTTCAAAATAAAACATAGATTAAATGGACATCTAAATTTTGCTTAAATTATATCGATATTTTTTTTCATATATACAATTTCAAGGAATGTTTGTGTACATCTTTTTTTTTTTTTTGGGTTAACAAGGGACTGATCATAGACCAGAAGTGACGTGTACATCATTATTAGGTCTATGTCTTTTTAATAAATACATAAAATGTCAATGAAAAAAAATTACACAAATGTTTCTTGAGACTATGGAACGTTCCTTGTATTTTTTTATATAGAAACAACATTTTCTTGAAAATATGACGGAGTGCATGTATAATTTTAACAAAAAAATATGAGAGGTCCATCTGAAAAGTATATAGTTTTAAAAAACTAAAGATAATTAAGTCTACGTAAACATATAAATAAGATATTTATGTATAATTTCAATAAAATTAAAAAAAAAAAAATTAATGTCACCTGTAGTGATAATGGCAGATCTAATAGCAGCAGGAGACCAATTAGGATGAAACGATTTAACATAAGCAGCTACTCCAGCAACATGAGGGCAAGCCATGGAAGTGCCAGACATTAATGTGAATTTTGAGAATTGGGTATCTCCTTCTTGACCTGTCAGTGATCTTCTAAGTGTGAAAGATGCCAATATGTTAATCCCAGGGGCTGCAATGTCAGGCTGCATTATTTATATATCATAATAACACATTAATTACAAATATCTTATGAGTAGTTAATCAAATGAAAACAAACTAATTAAATATAATGTTGGCGATGATTATTCAAATTAATTAATTAATTAAGCTTCTTGCAAAATCAACATCATCGTCAATGGTTAGTTAAATAATGAATTACCTTGAGAACATGAATGGAACCTGAATTTGGACCCCTAGAAGAAAATGAAGCAACAAATGGAGCTGGTTTCTTCATTTCATGGGTCTTATATATCACTGCTGATGGTGATCTTGTAGTTTAACATCATAAAATTTCATATCAGTTAGAATAATAAAGGATATAAAAAAACATAATGTATAAAGTACTCAATTGTGTATCATATGAAGTGTTATAAGTAATCTGGATACTTCAAAATACTTTCTATATATAGATGTGGATCTCTCATCACCTTCTTTTCATGCATCTCTTCTAGTCTCTACTTTTGGTTCACATTCTTTTTAAGTAAAATGGTATTGACCTAACTAAATTTGTGTACACTTAGACATATCAGAACCGAAAGAACCTGGAGAGACTCTTGACCCTGCTACTTTACACACACACACACTTGATTGTTGTGATTCAAATTTAGGTACTTAATGCTTAGACCATATAATGGGATTAATTTTCTGAGTATGAGTGTGTTAACGGTGCAAAGTTTACAATGTTACTCTATTGTGTCTCATATGATCAGTGTCAAATAATCTAGCTAGATATTTTAAAATACTCCCTCTGGTCCCAAACATATGAGCTAGTTACAGGGTTATTTTGCTCCTTAAATATAAGATCTCATTTTACTTTAACTTATTTCTATTGATTGCATATATTATGAGAGTTTCATTAAGGGATAGTTTAAATGCATATAATTAAAGAGAATATTTTAAGAAAATAAATACATATTTTTTTACAATTAACTGACTTAACTAGTTTTTTCAATCTCCACACATATCATTTTGTTCCTAGCTAGGTTAAGGATAGGATGGCTTTACTCCATTCACTGAAAGTAAAGGGGAGAAGAGTGGACCCCACCTCTACAGATGTGTAGCTCTCTTTATTTAGGATTCATATTTTCTTCAATTGAAATGGTAATATATAACTATCTAATAGTTTGTGTGCACTTAGACAGACTGAAAATTAAAAATCTATAGAGAAACTTGACCCCTCTACTTCATCCCCTCATGTATTTATGTATTTCAAGAGATCCAAATTTGAGTATCATGTACTATACCAGTTATAAGGAAGATGTTGTGTGTGTACTCCCTCTTGTACTTAATATAAGATATGTTTAGGGACTTTACTTAATCCTAAATATAAAACATAATTTTTATATTTATCAATCTTTTCCTAATTTAATGCTATGATTCTCCCTCAACAATAATTAATAAGGAAAAGGAATGAAGGAATTAAAGAAAATGACTAAGTTGTTTTAAAAAGTGTATATCGTACTAACTAACTCAATTAACTTGTTTAATCTTATCCAATTAGGTAAATATATATTATATTAGCTATAAGGGGGGCATATATATATACCTTGTGGATTTGATGTAACTAGTGATAGATTCACCAACAGAGGTATTGACAGCAGTAGCAGGAGCCATGAAAATTTGAGCAAGGTCAAGATATTGTTCATTCTCCATTATGGCCCCAATGCCTCCAAGTGCTTTCACTACTGAGTCTGAGCCTGATGAGTCTGGTATGCAGTAAACAAGCCTTCCCTTTACCTTCTTTGGGTCTAAGGAAGTTGGATAGCATGATCTGCATGCATGCAAACAAATATTAATATAAGTTAAACAAGAATCAAGTTAATCAATTAATTAATTATATATTTAAAGAAAAATTACAATTAATATTGTTCAGTTTTAAGAAGTAGATAAAGAAAGTTAATTGTTTGCCTTGCTTCTTCCTTGCTTGCTGAGGATGAGGCTGCATCAGCTCCATTTATGAGAGGATATTGCTTTTGCTTTGGATTGAAAGTGTTCACTCCTCTTCCCTACATATACATATTGAATTTATATTACCAGTACATGGCAATCAACTTTATGCGCTTCAAACATTCTCAAGCTTGTAAACACCTCCTCAAAATCTCGTTTACAATGTTCCTCAAAAGCAGTACATCCAGTTATTTTTGGAAATTTACGTTTGGATAGAGAGAAAATTAGAAGAGAAAAATACTATGAGGCAAAACTCCCAAAAATATTATTCTTTTACCATTTATGGAATTTTTTTTCCAAGTATTCTCACCCCTATGTTTTCTCTACTTCTCTCTTCATCCAAACATAGCTTGTGTGAATCAAATTCTCTATTTCCTAGAAAAGAATGAGACTTATTACACAGACATTCTTTCCATTTAATTTTCGGGTTTGGAACCCCATATGCAAAACAAAATTTTTATTGAAGAGAAGATATTGAATATCATACCGGTTATTAAACCGGTCAAGATAATAGTTTAAGGATTACTAATCAAGGTATAGTTGAACCAGGGTCAACCCAATTAAGTTAAAATAATATAATGTATTCAAAATATACAAAATTTTCATATATAACCTTGAAAAGAGTAACATTTAAAACACACACATATATATATATATTAATCCATAACTACAAGTAAATAATATAAACCATATGTAATCAAATAAAACAAACTTATTAAAGCACAATCTGACGGACTGCTATTTTGCTTTTTTCTTTTTCTTTTTTTAAAAAAACTCAAAACGGCATTATTTCAAACTCAACAAATTAAAGGAAGGGAAAAACTGACTCTATCCAAAACTCTTGACCGCTTTACTAATTTGTAAGACTATGGTTATATTTTAATTCCATGATTAAACACACAATGAATTTGCACTCGACTTCAGGCATTTTTAAGTCTAGCTAGAGCATCAAGATTCTCAGTTTTCAAAAAGAGAGATGAGTAGTGAGACTTACTGAGACATTCTGTCCATTGCCCAACTGCACAGTGCTGATGAATTGCCTATCAATGCCACTAGCTCCAACAGTAACAATCCATGGAGCAGTATTTACAACTGTGTTCAAAGAAGGGCCATCATTCCCAGCTGAAGCCACCGTGATTATCCCTTTCTTCATCGCATGAAACGATCCGATTGCTATCGAGTCTTCGTAATAGCTCGGATTGCCTCCTCCGATGGAAATCGATATCACATCCACTCCATCATGTATTGCTGCTTCAAATCCTGCAAGTATGTCCATGTCTGCACAACCATTGCTCTCCCAGCACACCTTGTATACCGCCACTCTCGCCGATGGCACGGCCCCGCGAGCTGTCCCTTGGGCCAGCCCGAATAAGCTCGCGTTCGGGACTAGATTTCCAGCCGCCGTTGAAGAAGTGTGGGTGCCGTGGCCGTCCATATCTATGGGAGATAGTATGTCATCAGAGTCTGGGTTGCCATCTAGCTTAAAGTACTTGGCCCCTATCAGCTTGCTTCAAGTTTTGACATATAAAAAAAAATGTGATTTTTGAATTAGCGTTGACAGAATAGATTTTCAATAAAATTGATTTATAATAATGAATTTAAAAATAAATTCAGTTATAACTTGTAATTAATTTATAAAATTGATTTATAGAAATTATTTTGGGTGTGATTAAAAATAGGAAAATCCCATAAAAATACTGTTAAAATAGGTAAAAGATAAATAAGGAGCCGATATCTAAAATCTTAAGTTAGACTTCAAGAAGAAATCTAGGATTTCCAACTCTTTCTAAATGACCAATTTGCCCTGAGTAAGTTTTAAAAAACAAAGTGAAGTAGTCAGTATGTACACCAAAATTGTTATTTAAAATTATGAAGTTGTTATTATCTATACCTAAGTTATTAAATGATGTTTGATAGCATTTGGGGAGGTCAAATAATCAATATATATATTGAAGTTGTTATTACCTATACATAAGTTGTTAATGACACCTGATATATGTGGTTTTAAAACTTACTCAAGATTATATTGGTCATTTGAAAAGATTTGGAAATCTCAGATTCCTTACTTGGAACTCCAGATATTGACTTCCTTTATTTAATTTTTTTAAAAAAAACCTATTTTAACAGTATTTTTCTTGGATTTTGATATTAAAAATTAAAATTATGATTTTCTTCAAAAATATTTAAATATTCTTTATACATGCTAAAATCATTTATGGATCCAAAACTATAGATATCTCATAAGGCATAAGCTACCAAACCCTTTTATGCATTCAAAAATCACTTATAAACCTAAAACCATTTATATGTTATGCGCTACCAAACATTCCTATGCATGTCAAAATCAATTATATATATATATGAACCAGAAAGCAGGTTATTCATAAAGCTACTGTCATCTACTTCTCAATTATACAACTTTAAATATTTATCGAAAAACTCTATTTTGATTAAATAGGTGTTTGCAAGGATAAGTTTTAAAGAAGCCACAATTTTAACATTGAAATTTTACTATCAAAAAAAAAAAAAAAACAGGGCCTTAGATTATTTTAGGTTAGAATTTGCGCAATTTATGATTATTACCAAGATTTCAATTTTAGAAAGGAAAATTGATTTACAGTTTCGTAATTTTTTTTTACTATCAAGTTTTCTAAGTGCATATTTTGCATTCTCTCAGCATAGTGCAAATGGGCTTTTTCTTTTTTTATTTGATAAAATATTAATAATTTTACCGAAGAAGGTGAACACTACTGGACTATTATTTTAAAATTTGGAGACTGTTGAACAGCTAATATCTCTATCTTTAAATTTTATTTTTATTAGATAATTCTATGAGAATAAATTTGTATGAAATAAAAAAATCTAAAATTATACAACTACTCTGAAAATTATCTTGTGAACAAAAATTATGTAGCTGTAGGTTTTAAATGTAATATGCTCTAATAGTTATGCTAGATCAAGGGGATAAATGTATGCGTAAGTAATAACGTAAACAGTTTTATCTAGAAAAATGAATGTCATATTGTTGTAATATTCCAAAATAATTAAAGAAATATTCATTTAATAGATTTTGAGATTTCATACAATTAAATAAAAAAAAAAATTGGGGCCTTAGTGAAAATTTTCACAACATTATCTTTCCTTGAATAAATTTAAAACAAAAGATTATTAAATTATTACTTAAATACATGAAGAACAAGAAGTAATAATTTCATGAGGTTGAACAAAACCCAAATATGAACAATGTTTGATGCATCACATTCATTTTCTATTAATTAATGTACAACAACAGAATTCATCATCTGAAAACTAAAAAAAAAAACAAAAAAAGGAAATAGAGTTGATGTTGGTGGTACTAGTAATATATATAGAAACCAAAGAGATAATATCTTATATAATACATAAGATCTTTTCTTTCTTCAAGGAAAAAAAAAACCATCGAGTTCTATTTTGATTGTCTATTAGTACGTACACGGTACACCCTTAAAAAACTAAATATTAAATTAAAAAATATAGAATTTATATATATTTTTCATTAAATTTAACTAAATATTATATATTTTATTTTATGGATGTTATTTTAATCAAAATATTTACGATTAGAACAAAGCGTACCAACGTTTATTATATGAATTTTAAGTAAATTCTTGGATATAATTATTTTTACATGTTGATAATTAATAAAAATATAATGCGGATATATCTTACATCTCCAAAATCACATCAATATTGACAAGAATTTTTCATAAAGACCATATTTACATTAAATTTCTTATATTCATTATACTAGGTTCTCCAATTATATGCCGTCATGTATTTTTTTTTTTTTACAGGTGGATTTATAGTTAAATGATAATATTTCAAAACTAAGAGAAATATATTGGAAAACTTGATATGATCGATATAACAAATTTGACCTGAATGTTTTTATTTTCCATAATATTCATGATTTTATTTAAAAAAAACTTAAAGTAGTTAATATGGCTTATTATATTTTATATAATTAATTATTAAGTTTGCAAGTATTCAAAGGAAGAAAGAAGCCACTCGTTTGTATCAAAAAAAAAAAAAAAAAGAAGCCACTCGCATGTAAAACACTACATGAGAAGGAAAATAAATAAATAAATAAATGAGCGTAATAATGTGGAAGAGAAGGAAAGAGAATTTACTTATTGCATCCTGAGAAATTAGCAAAATGACCACAAGATCCCTTCCATTTTGCTGGTGTAGGACCTAACCCATCATCCTTGAAGCTATCTGATTCAGGTGTGGTCCCTGCACTCTCATCGCACAAAAGTCCATTTGTTCATCATATGAATTCGTGAAGGAAAAACTTAATTAAATTAGGGAAAACCAAACAATTAAGAAATATTCTATACTAACACATTTAAAGTATAATATATATATATATATATATATATATATATATATATATATATATATATATATATATATATATGGGAAAAATATTTCTCCAGTCACTCAAGATAGAGTTATCCCTAGTGACTCTAAAACTACGTCGTTTTGAATAAATGAAGGGTTTGTTAGTAATTTTAGATGAATTAATGAATGATGTTTCGGTAAAATGTATATGATTAAAAATAAACAAAATCACAGAAACACCCTTCATTAATTCAAAACGACGTAGTTTTGAAGTCATTGGAGATAACTCTATTTTCAGTGACGGAAGAAATCCTTTACCCTATATATATATAAACTCCTCTAACATATTATGTTTACAAGTATGTATGGATTAAAAAAATTTAGGTGAGGCGTGGTTGGGCAGCAGTTGCTAACAACAAATTTTGGTGCTTTTCTATTACAGGTTTCTTATGTACTTTTTCTTCTAATTAGTGGGATGAGGTATTTTTTTTTAATTTTTTTTATATACTCTATTTGTTTAGATTAAATTATATATAATGCATCCTAAAATATTTTTTATACCTAGTATTTCAAATTAATTAATTTTTAGGATACTAGTGTTACTGAAAAAATATTTCTGAAGGTAGAAAATTAATTAATTTGAGATACTGAGTTAAAAAAAATGTAAGATATATTTAATCTAAATAAATAGAATATATAAAAATTTAAAAAAAATTAAAAAAATGCTTCATCCCTTTAATTAGAAAGGGAAAGTACATAGAAACATCTAATGAAAAAGTAGGTAATGTGCACCCCACATTTTTCTCCCAAATTCTCTCCACCTATCAAGAGAAATTGTGGGAGAAAAATAGGGGCGTGAGACGCGTGACAACAGTGTTCTTTCTCTCCCATTTTCTCTCCTATCCCAATAGAGGAAAACTCATTCCTCCCCTGATGGAAGTATATGACTGGGGCCTACCAAATATTTGTCCTTACCTTTCCCTCCCTCAGTTTTGCCTTCACAAAAAATCCTTAATTAGGAGCACTAAAATGTATTTTAGGAAATTCAATTCTTAAATACTTCCTCCGTTTTTATTTATTAACGAAATTTTGGAGAATGATTTGGTTTTACTCATAGGACAAAGGGAAAAAGACAAATAAATAAAATCTGAATTTGTAAAACCTTCAGAAGCCCACTGAATTTGTAAAAAGACTAAGAGATGACAAAAACTTCTGAAGGTTATGTAAATTCATGTAAAATGACCATAATGCCCTTGCCTTTTTGCATGAATCTTGTTCTCTCGTTCATCCCTCTCTCAAAAGGGGCAAGGGCAAAAGAATCTCGTTCTCTCGTTCATCTCTTTCTCAAAAGGGGCAAGGGCAAATCTTGTTCTTTCGTTCATCTCTCTCTCAAAAGGGGCAAGGGCAAAAGGGCAAGAGTATTATGGTTATTTTGCATGAATTTGCATAATCGTCAGAAGTCTTTGTCATCTCTGAGTCTATTTTACAAATTCAATGGGATTTTTGGGGTTTTGCAAATTTAGATGGTATTTATTCGTTTTTTTCCCAGGACAAATTACAAATTTAAAGATTTTTTAATATTTTTTCAGTATTTCCCTATTAAATATATGAAATAATCTGCCTCAAATGTTGTTTTCCCCATTAAATGTTAGCAAACAACGTGGACACTAAATGGTTTAAGATATGAATTAATTAAGTTATAAGTTAGTTTGATTGGTATATGAAAATTATGTTAGGCCCACATAGGTGGGACCATATATATGACCCGACATATGCCTCTTTAATCCCTAATGTCAATAGTTAATTATCATTTATCTTTTATTAAATTGTACTCTTGTACATGTAAATTAAAATCAATATAAATATAAGCTTTCAATTATAATTAGCAGTCATGATGAACAGTGTCCTAATAACAAGTTCAGACTCTGTAATGTACAAGAGACCCAAGATCTAACATAATCATAAAAACGTAACTTTGAACTTGAAAATGAAGAAATTAATTTAAAAAGATTGATTCAAATGAAGAACCTGTATCGAGAAGACCAACAATGATATCGCTCTCTAGTTTCAATCTTCTCTTGGCAGTTACAGGCAAGCCTATGAAGTCCCATGATCTTGTTGTGTGTAGCTTACAATACCCATTCGGAATCACAGAAACTACTTCATCCATATCTGCATATATATATATATATATAAACAAAGAGATGAAGAAGAACTATATAACTGGAGAAAAAATAATAATAATAGTAATAAAAATCACATACCAGATAGCTTTCTGGCCTCATTATCAGATAATTTTGCAGCAAACGCATTGAAACTCTTTGAGTAGCTATATACCATCGATTCTCTTGCTTCATGGTGGCTAGACACGTACCAACGCGTCATAAATTAAATAAACTCGTAATAATTTTGTTGAAGAACTTGATGAGGCTATATATATACACATACCTTCCTTTTACAGACGACAGAAGATTCAAATGAGTACTCTCAATCTGTAAACTATTTTCTGGGCTTATATCATCATCAGCATGATCAGCTCTTAAGAAAACGATATAGAAATTCTGCAGAAATTAAACAGATAATAAAAATAAACAATCTCCAACAGATAATAAATCCGATAGTTACAGAAAACGGAATTAATTAAACTAATAAAACAGTGAAATCCTTATATATGCCTTTTGCCGATCATCTCCAACAGCGACAGATTTTCTCAGCAGAATCATCAGAAGCAGCAAAAGTAGAAGAAAAGAGAATGATCTAATCATGAAGCTTTTCTGGGAAAACATGTTTAGATTAGAAGAACCTAAATCATAATATGGATTTGGATATGGCCAAGAAGAAGCAATGCATATATATATATATATATGATTATGAAGATGGCCAACAGATCAGAGGATATAGCATTAGCTTCTTAGATACAAATAATGATTTAATTAATTATGGTTATGGTGGTGGTGGTGGGGGACGAACCGTCAAAGATTGATGAATTCAGAATATTTTGATGAAAGCACTATATATTTATTGGTAATGTTTATGTCAGTATCACATTGAAGCCTAAGATTGCTTCCTCATAGGAGAAACTTCTCTATATGAGCAATCTTTATGTTTTAACTGGTTAATACGGTTGTTAGCCGCCCTTTACAGTTTGATTTTACTCTAATTTTGATTTTGGTCCCTATATTGTGGCGTTTGGACTCTGTAGTTTCATATGTTAAGAATGTATGGACCAAAACCACAAATTCAGTTAATAATAGTTAACACACCTTAAACTTAAGCCAAGTCTTTATGAAATTATATAGATCAAAAATCACGGTTTCAACTACGACGATCAAAATCAAAATTTGATTAAATTATAAAGACAAACCCTTTTGTGATTAACTAAATTATTAGACTTATTTTTCTAACTTTACTAAAACTGCAGCTTCTACTTTATTTTCATGACATACATGAACTTATTTCAATTTTCTTTTCAAGGATATCATTTAATCTAGTCTAAATCTGTTATTAATTGAAAATTTATATTTAAGTCCTTTCCAATCAAATTTTATCAACGTCGTAGTTAATATTATGAGTTGTCATAAAGAAATTCCAAATACGTTTAATTTAAACAAGAAATAATATAAAAAATTAAATAAGATATATTATAAAATTGAAACATAAAGACAAAGGCTATGTTAAAAAATATTGAAAAATAAAATAATTTAGTTCTTTAGCTAATATATAGAACTAAAAGCTTTTTTTTTTTTTTGGATAAAAATTTGTATATAGTCTATATTAAATGAAAAAAAAAATTCAATTTCAATAAATAAGAAATTATAACATTTTTTATTGTTTGACTTGGCCACTAGAAGATGTCTGTCAATATAGTGATATCCACACAAGGCCAATTACTTCTAATATTATTGTTTCTTTAATCACTAAATAAGCCTATGATAGTTGGGTCAACTAGACGCATTAATTACACATACACATTGTTGCCCTAGTCTTAACATTCATGATTAAATAATTTAACACTATTTGCATGACTTTTTGTGGTTAATTTCATTTCTTTGTTATGCTTTATAATTTATTTCATTAATAGGATTTCTTATTGGATTGCTTATTATTGTGCATAACCTAGTGGTCCATTTTATGCTTAAAATTTCTGAGCAAGAAATGATAGCTTGCAAGACAATTTGGGAGGCTTAAAGTGTTTGTACAACTGAATTGAACTACATTAGTTGATTTGACCAATGAATCAACTCTTAATTTTATTTAAAATATCCAAAATTTAATATTAATAATTTTCTTATATAAATTAAGATTAATAATTAAAAGCCCTTCATAAACTGATAAAAAATGAAATTTTTCATCATATAAAATATGACTAGGAACATATTAATTTTTCGAGCAAAGAAAAAAAAGGAACATACTAATTTTGTTCAGATCAGATTAATTATGGCCAAAACATTGAGTCGTGCGTGTTTTTATTAATTATTTGTTATTTGTATAATTTTAAAAATACCACTTTTATTAATTATCTTTAATATAAATTTTAATTCTAAAATACAGTGCACGATCTCCTATTCCTAGATCATAAAATGGCTAACGAAGAGTATGTTCACTTAGTTGAATACTTCAAGTTAATATATTAAATACTCGTGCTACTTTCTGTGTGATAAATATGGGAGTTACTTGAAAGATTTGTTTTAGTCATAAATATATTTACAAATTTATAATTTGTTTCATAAGCAATCTCATTGATACATGCACTAAAGAGATTTTTATTGATAGTGGTAATTTTCAATATAAATTATTAAAGAGGATATTTTTAAAAAATTACCAAACATTTGTATATTAGAAAACTAACTTAACTAATTTTTTTAATTTATGTAAATTAGTTATCTAACTGTTACATTTATACTTCTTCTAGTTCTAAATATATGACATAGTTTGTATTGTAAATTTTATACTACAAATTATATCTTATATTTAAGACCAGAGGGAAGAGAGTATCAAAAGTATTATAAGGTCAATTACAATAAACATATGTGGATGATAGATTTTGCTTAAGAAACACGAGGTGTTGACCAAATTAAAGGAGGCTCATATATATTTCTTGAATTCCAATGCAAGCTTGTTAACAATTCAATTTTCATTACTTACCCATAACAGCTTTAGCTTCAAGTTTAACCCAAATGAGCCATAAATTTTTAAAGACGTGAAATTTTGCTTTCATATTTATATTTTATTATAAAATCGCAAGAGGATAATTGTAATCTTAGATTAATTTAACCAAATGGGTAAAGAGATAGTGACGTCCTATTATTTTAACTAAAACGTGGATGATGTGCTTTCACACGAATATCTAATATAAGTGGTATAAATGTATAATGCGACATTCTATAAATATTATACTTATAGATATAGATATTATGCCGGTTTATACGAATCTTGAATTATTAACTTAATATATCAGTCATGTAGTTTTGTCAAATTAGGGCCTTGGTTGATGTAACAAATATTTTCTTTTACACATTATACTACGAGGTATAAAAGATAAATTTAACAACAAAAGTGAATGAAATAATATAAAATTAAAAGGTTCCAAAAATTTTACTTAAAAATTTGTAACAAGGATAACTCCTAGCTAAAAGAATGACACACCAAAAATTAGTTATTGGGGTCGAAAAACTCAAGGCTTTATAAGACCCCTCTTTAAAGAAAACCCACCAAATTGACATGGGACTCATGAGAAAAAGGTTCAAAACATTAATTTAATCAGCATATTACGCCAAGTTTAGAATGGAATGCGTAAGTCGAAATATGAGTAGGAAGCGGATGATGTATTATTATTACTAGCTACTTCTAAGAAAGATTAATTATTTTATACTCTTGGAAAGTATTGGTAATTTTTTTTCTTTTTATTCAGTTTTTTTTGGTAAACTATTCGTAATTTTTTCTATCATAATAGTCCAAAATATGGGGGAAATGTAAAGGAAGAAACAATGCCAAGGAAGAGAAAAAGAAATATATGCCCATTGAAAAAAATAATAATAATTTGAACCTACACTAATTAAAATGTAATACCCTAAAAATTCTATTTAGCATAATCACTATATTTTGATGAGAAATACCTATTAAAATAGGCGAATATGTAGTCTCAAAATTTAGTAGCTTATTTAATTTAGTTTAGGGAATTTTTTCCTAGAGTTAAATAAACCAAAGACCCAAATTTTCTAATTTCATTTAGAGATCATAAAATACCCTAAAATTATCATATTGCAACGTAGTTTTATTTAATTATAGAGAATCATAAAATGTTATGAAAATACCTAAATCAATGGACAATGAAATTTGCAATAATTAAAGTAAATGTATAGATGTTCATAATTAATTAAATCTTCTAAATTACAAATTTGGGATGCTAATTAAGATTAGATATGAAGGATTAGGACTAAACTTCATAAAGTTAAATCTAAAGGCTTTAATTTAACCTCATAAAGTATAATCCTTGTGAAGTGAAAATCCACCAATGAGAGACTTTTCTTCTTGATATTGTGAGACAATTAAAAACACAATTGGAAGAGTGAAAGGTGAAAGGGAGCCACGGTTTTGGCTTGGGCAAGAAGAAGGAAAAAATTGTTTAATATAAACATACAAACGCATGGGCAAATTAGATGATAAATGGCCATTAATGTTTGGAAGAGGATAATGCACTTTTTTTTTTGGTGGAAAGGATAATGTACTTTTAATTAAGAGACTTAATGACCATAGAAGAGGATAAAATTGGAAAGAGAATGAGTTGTTTTGTGTGTGTGTAGTATAAAAGTTGTGAGTGAAAAGTCAATTAGTCTACCAATAGGAAAATTGAGTATAAATCCTATGTGAATTAATCAATGGAATTAATTTAAGACACAAGTAAATAAGAACCTATACAAAATAAATTGTATCTTGAGATATGTTAATCATAGATCAAATATAAGGACTTATTATGAACAAGTATATTTTAAGCTTGGAATAGGTTATCTCCAAAATCATTTTCTCAATTTTTGGAATTAATCTTAAAATAAGTAAAAGGTTAGTTAGGACCTGGATTAAAGAAGAAAATTTGAATAAATTTCAAATTAAACCCTAAAAGCATTTTTGCTTAGAACCAACTACCAATTTCATCTAGTTACAAACACATTTAGAGTAACTAAGAATTTAGAGCACATAATTAGAGAAAAGATGATGAGAGGTGGCATTTTTTGAGAATTGGAAGGAGCACAAATCAAGAGTATATGGGGGAGGAGAGGCCACGGTTTGCAAAGTTTGTAGGAGAAGAAAAGTTGTGATAAAAATCTAGATATTAACCACATGGTGTAGTTAAAGTCAACAAATTGGAAGAAGGGATTGTGACCTTTCATTTAAACTAGCCTTATTGGGACAATGAGAGTCAAGTATTATATCTCAAGTAAATCAATAATTAGTATTAAACCTTGTATAATTAAATTGACCAATGATAAATCAAATATTCTTAAATCTTCATAAAATTAATTGGATCAATGGGAAATTTAAAACATAGATTAATTGTAAGAATTAATCTTGAACAAACACATATATTAAACTTGGGACAAATATCACCATGATTTTTTTTTTAACCTAACTTGTACATATAATCTTGAGTTAATCAAAGACAATTAGAAACATCTGAGGAAGGTTGTAATTTTCAAAAATTATGAATCAATCAGAGACTTGGATAAATTTAAGATTAGCACCTAAATGTCTCTTGTTTAGTTACTAACCAACTATCCCATTTGCATCTAGTTCCAAAGCCTAGTTGAGAGCTAACTAATCTTATAAAAATCTAGATATTCTTCTAAACACACATGGTGAGAATTTGGCCAACAATGCAATGCTTTTTGGATAGGATGAAGCATTTATTGAAGAATTAATGATGGAAAAAAGAGAAGGGGGGGAGCCCGTGATTTTTGTGGGTGTGTATGTGAGTATGTGTGGGTACAAGAGAGATAATTAATATTATAGAGTAAATTAATTCTCAAAAAGCAAAACTTAGAGGTTAAATTTTCTAAACTTATTGGCTAAGTTAGGGTTTTCTAAGCACATGAAGGGTTGAGATCAACTCTTGTAAAGGGAATTAGATCAAAGACCAAAATGCAAGATGAGTTAGGTTTGAAATAACTATCAAAATGCCATAGCATTTTACTATAAATAGGCCTCTTGTGTTCATTCATTCTTCACACCAAAACAAGCTTAGAAATCTGATATAGAGAGTGAAAAGTCTTAGAGAATGAGGAGCAAAGCTCTTGGTAAGTTTACTAGCTCTAACTTTCTTCAAGTTTTAGTTCTTAAATTCATAATTAGAAGTAGCTTTGATCTTAAATATACTAGAGTAACTTTCTGGAAAATTATGATCAAAGTAGCGAAGCTCTGGCGAAAATTCATCGGGTAGAGATTTCTAAAGTTAGTGATACAAATGCCAATATTTTATGTTGAAGATGAAGTTGCAAAATTCTGGAAACATTCATGGTTAAAGTAGACATATAGGGCTTTTCAAATATACAAAGAACATGTTAAAATGAGCTCTGTACAGTGAGATAAAAATTCTCAAAGTTGGGCTACGAATTTCTGGAAAAATTCTCGGCAGAGGCTCAAAATGTTAAAACTGGGAATGACTCAAGTAATCTAGGCAAAAGTGAGTATTTTTACTTGAAAATAGACATTCTAAGGATTCCTAGGAATTTTACAGATCCTCGTTTCAATTTTTTTGGGATTAGTTATGATTTTTCAAAGTTAGACGAAAAATCTGCCCAAGAATCTGTACCAGCGTTTTTTTTTTCCCAAAAATAAGGGAAATAAGTTGGAAAATAATTTCACCAAGAGAAAAATGGTCATTAATGACTAAGATATCTACTAGGATATTATTTGTGAATTAATAAATGCGATATTACCATTATAGGATAAATGTGATCACAGTCCGACCGACAAACGTACCGATATATCATCAACAAAGGTACGGACGCGTACTGTAACATTAACTCTGATGCTTATTGTATACTTATATGTGATAGATGTATTCATAAGCTGACACTCTGTTTTAAAAGTTGTTCATACACATACAGCTATACACGGATTATGGTTTTGATAATACCGTTGAGTTTTCCTAGCGCTGAGGACACGAATGTACATCATGCCACTGGTGAATAGTGCAGAATATAATAACATGCATAGGCAGTGGCTGTGTTCTGTTATTATCTTTCATATGAGATTATTGTTGTAATGTCATGAATATCTGTCATACATAACTGTTACATAAGCATGAGATTAACTGTTATCTGAAGTTCAATGAGTATTGAACCTTAGCTCTTGCTATAGCCTCAGGATCCAAAGGTGTCAGGCCCGAGGACAAGGGTAGGCAACATCAGTGAGCACTCGGTCGGAGAATTTCTTTTTGATATGTATTAACGTACTTTTAAATATTCGGATAATTGTAACGCTGTTTAAAGCAACCAGATACACCAGCAGTAAATGTTTATCAGATACTCGCTCTTTTAAATTGTTCTGATGCTCTCCTCTGATCAAAATATTTTGAAAACGCTTTAGAAAATTGGGATGTTACATAAAAAGAGTATGAATAACATTACTTTTACTTTATACATATAGGTTTGCTCCTTTGGCCAGAAATAATTAACAATTTATTAATATAACACGTTGCCTCCATTTCAAAACCATAACTGCCTCATTAATTACATCTGCAGTGGGGAAAAAAAAGATCCTTCTATTATGAATAATATATTTAGATGGATGTCCGCATCCCCATTATTTTCTATTTATTCCTCTATTAGTTCCTATGATTATGAAATCACGTTAATTGTAGATTAAAAAGTTGTGCTTATAAATATAATGCATTTATTATGTATTACAAACATCTATGGAATAGCAAATAAAAATTGTTCTCTCTTGCTCTCACATTCTCTCCTTCAATTCACTTCACATATCTCTTTTTATTTTATAACAGGTCCAGTTTCTCTTATTGTCCATTTTCTCATCATCCCTTATAATCTCTGAAATAGCCCACTGCTCTAAGCCTAGAATAGAGTGGCGTCTTCACCTATCATGCATTCTGATGTATTATTTCCACTGGCCATGTTTGATCCTAGAAATGAAAGGCCTTTTTATAAAGATTTTAAAATAATAATATAGTTCAAATGAGCTTTTCTAAAACATTCGAAAACATTTTATCAGTGGTTCAAATATATCATTAAAATGCATCATACTTGAAACCTTGTTAGTTTTTGTCAAAGTATTTCCTTATTTCTCCGATTAACCTGGTGCTCTACTACATCATTCACCACGTTTGGGGCTTGTTATATACATGCCCGTTCCTGTAGCAATAGTTAGCAACGCACGCACACACACATTCAAACATGTCTACTTCTATGCTTGGATCTGCTGTGGGTTCAGGTTCTTAAGGGTAAGTATGGATGGGATGATTACAAAGGTCCTACCGGAAGCAACCAACGATGTTCCTACCTTTGGCGGCATATTCGTAATCTTTGGCTTGATGTTGAGTTAGGTACAAGGTGGGAGCTGGGTGATGGGTTAGGTACTAGATTTTGGACGGATAACTGGGTGTCTTCTGTGGGGCCGCTCAAGCTGCTAGCCTTTAGGGACATCACTCAAAAGGAAGCTATGCTGGAAGTGCGACACTTTGTGAAGGCTAATGGTTTGTGGGCCTGGGAGCTCTTTCACAATGACCTTCCTAAACATGTACTCTCCATTTTCTCGGGGCGTAAACCCCCTGTGGTTGGGGATTGAGCTGCTCAAAGCTTCTGGGATCACTCTGCTGATGGGCAGCTCACTGTCTCTTCCGCCTATAACCTTTTGGGAGGAGTGGACGACACCGATGATGATAGAGCATGGAAGGTCATTCGGCGTTGGGAAGGAGCGCAACGAGTAAAAGTATTCCTTTGGTTGGCTTATCGGCAAAGCCTTCTCACGAAAGCAGTGCGACGGCGTCACCATATGTCGGAAACAGACTCATGTACCCTGTGCGGTCTGGGTGTGGAGGACGTCGACCATGTGCTTAGATAGTGTAGGCTTGCGTAGGAGGTCTGGAGGCGACTCTTAACCCCCGGCAACTGGTGCCGTTCCATCAGATGATTTTCAAGGATTGGATGCTACACAACCTGACCACTCAGCGACGGCATGGGGGTGGTAGGGTTCGATGGTCTCAGTTGTTTGGTTTAGTCTGTTGGAAGTTGTGGGAGGCACGGAATGTTGCGATCTTTCAGAAGAAGCAGACCCATCCTCTTAGCTTGGCAAAGGAAACAGTGATTCTAGCGGAATTCAGTAAAGACGTTGTGGAAAAAATGAGTATCACGAGGGGTGATGGGGTGCCGAGGCATGATAGTGTCATTATTTGGGCCAAGCCCCCTGTTTTTGTTGTGGCTTCAACTGTGGTGGTGCAAGGAAGCTGGACTCCATGTGCGCAGGGGCTGGTAGTGTACTTCGGGATCATGAAGGCCAATGGCTCTCGGGTTGTTGCAGGAACATTGGTGTGTGTAGTTCCCTCCAGGCAGAGCTCTGGGCTTTGATGGACGGACTGGACTTAGCCTGGAACTCGGGATTCAGAAATGTGAGAGTGCAAGTTGATTGCTTAGTGGCATTAAGTCTGGTGTGGAAGACGGAGGGGGGGTCCTAACCCGAATACTAGCCTGATTCGAAGGATACAGCAGCTGTTAAGCAAGTACTGGCGGGTTGAGGTTTCACACACTTATCAAGAGGGCAATCAGTGTGCAGATTGGCTAGCAAATTTTGCTCTCAGCTTGGATATAGGGTATCATGCCTTGCAGGAACCACCTGAAGACTTACATTGGACTCTCGTAGAGGATGCAGGTGGTGTTGGTAGTCTACGCCGTCGGTGTAGAACACACTGATCCTTAGTTGATCAATCCCCTTTATCAAAAAAAATATATATATATGCATCCCAGTAGCCACAAACGGCTGTCTCAAAATAATATATAAGTCATAAGGAAATAGATTTATCCATATACAAAAGTGAAACTAAATATTTCATCTGCATCATCAACACCACCTTCTTCTCAAGATCAAGCAATATCTACACCCTACCTCTTCTTTCTTGCCTACTAGACTGCCCACGTCCTGGATTTATAGTAGGTTCTGAGATTCAAATGAATGAATCCCAGAGTAACAAGTTAAGCTCAAATTCCAAGCATATACAATATATGTAAATAAACTAAACAAAGTAGTCCACACAGCATATAAAGCATACAAATTCAAATAACAAGTATTACATTCTATATGTAGCTTGTAATACAATTCAAATGACAAGTATTACATTCCATATGTAGCTTGTACAAGTAAATCATAAAATGATTTTAAATACCTTAGCGTTAGGAAATTCACTTTGGTAAAATAATAACCAAAAACAAATGAATACACTATGCACTGCCTAGCCACCGGGAAGCTAGCCCCATGGTTGGCCCTTCCGTTCAATCAAGCCACGAGTGGTGCTAGCCCCATATAGGCAGGACATACAATATGGTTTACAAAAACATATATAACTATATAAAGAATGTGAGATTTTTGTTACTACCTGTTGTTTTACTAACATTGCACCTTCCACAAGGTTCCTTTCGCTTAATTTAGCCTTTACGCATGAGCAAGTTTCTTTTCCTATAATTACCATTGATATAGAGAATGGGTCATTAATCATTCTAATCTTAATACTATAATTAAGATTATGTTATTCTAGACGCACTCCAAATTACTTATTCTTTTTTTTTTAATTACTTATTCTTTAGTATCCTTATGATTAGGGATGTATACCAATTGTGACTTACTTAATTAAATACTATTAACTATATAATAAATATCATCTCAGCCATTTAACCTTTCAATATATCCAAAGAAAACCTTTACTTTGAAGGTTATACACAATTAACAACTCATATGACTATTCTAAGACTTATCAAGAATTCAGTCTTTAATTTTACTAAGAATTTGGAAAATTCATAACTTGACCTATACAACTCTAAATAGAGTGATTCCAATTTCTAGTTAAAGCTTGATAAGTCTATTTTCATAAATTAAAGTCACCAAGTTGATTTATGATTGAGAAAATCCCCAAATTTTGAAAAACATAAGCAATGTCCAGAAGTTTTCATATTTCTTGACCAATCTTTGAAAAATCATAATTGGAGTTACAGACCTCCGTTTTTGATAATCCAAAACTCATTTTAAATATTAAAGAGATTACTATCTCCTATAAGAATTTCAGAGAAAAAATAAACCTCTAACCCCTGCAACAGATGTGAAAATCAATCCTGTTTTCGACTCCTAAACGTAGTTGTAAAACAACACTTGGAACTCCTTTTTATGACTTATAGCTATCTGAAATCAGTCACCTTATGCATATAACTGACATGCAAGACTTTAAAGCTTGTTTACAAATCCAGAAAAAATCATATAACCTCTCAGATTCGACATGCAAGAAGCCAAACACTGATATGAGCTCACTATCTCTCTAAAACCTGATTTTCAAGCATCCAAACCCACAAAAACTTTCTATGATTTCAGCAACTAGTTGGGAGATCATACAAGAGACTCACCTAAGTCCAAAATCAGACTTGCATGCACATTGTGATGCTTCCTTCTTCTTCCTCCAATGCTTCTCTCTCTCTTTCTTGGTGTCTCAAACTCTTGCTGTCTCTATCTCTCTCAGCTTTCTCCGTCTCTGTCTTGGTCTGTGTTTCTGGATAACAATAAGCAAAATGAGAAAGGAGCGAATGAATGTGGAGGGAGCTTTGTGTATATTGTTTGCTCAGAATGAGTGTGTGTGCGAGTTTGGTTTCCGGAAGAAGGGAGGGGGAATGTGGATGAAGTGTTTGTGGAGAATGAGATGGAAGCGGGCATACGTAGTTGGAGTTTGGGTATTTGTGGATCATGTATATGTTGGGCTAGATGCAAGTTAAATGGGCTGGACGGGATTGTAGAGTGTGTGTGTGTGTTATCCATGCGTGTGTATGTATATTGGGCCAAATGGAGTACGGCTGAGGGAGTGTGCTTGTTTTGTTTTCCAGTGCTTCTGTCCGAAATGCTATTAGAGAAAATGATGAATGTTACCAACACTGCTAGTAGTGCAGTGGTATTGGGATTAATTTTTTCCTGGTCCTGGGTTCGATTCCCCCTCCCCTATCGCCTTATATCAAAAAAAAAAAAAAGAATGTTACCTCTTGTCCTTGGGTTCAACTGGCAAAGAGGTCGGATACTCTTAGCAAAAGGGAGGGGGTTCGATCTTAGAATTGGTTAAGGGTTGGGGGAGACATCCTAAAGGTCTACGAGACAACAATAACTCAGGCTAAGGTGAAGGCATGCGTACTCTTAGTTCTGAATTTCCTCCAGAGTGGGTTCCAAGCGCCTTGCTCTTGAACTGTGAGGAACCCAACCCCTCTCCTAAAATTTTGATATCAAAAAAAAGAAAAAAAATGATGAATGTTGCATGTGGTTAATATACATGGCTTGCACATGCACAAGTATATATATATATATATATATATATATATATATATATATATATGGATACTCATTTCCCACATTTATATACCTTTTTCTAATTTATTTGCAACTTTTAGATAAGTGATAAAAATAAATCCTTATTTTCATTTAAGGATTTTTCTTTCCCAACTAATTTCTTTAGGTCATAAAATATTATCTTTGAATATTTAAGGAAAAAATTATTCTTTAATATTTATCCTTAGTTTATGGGAAAATATGTCTTTAATTCCTAATATTAACTTTTAAATAATTAAGGCCAAATTTTCCCATAATTAATTCCATGGTAATATTTCAGATATCCTAAATCCAAAATTTAGGATGTTACAATTTCGAAATCATGTCCCTCCAATTAAATCTGAAAAGTAAAAAATGAGTCAAGTCATCAAGTTATCACTTCTTTGACTTTTCTCCCTCTTCCCAATCAACGATTTAGATTAGCTCCTTTTCCTAATCAATAGTTCTTATAAGCTTATGAGGGATTATGAGAAATTGAAATAATGAGAAGATCTCTTCCCTTTTATAACACATTATAAGTATGAAGCTATAGTCATGCTATGATATTTTAATACTCTCTTTATTTTGACATTGTTATTTTATTTTCTTCTACTCTTATGTGACCTAAAGTCACGATTTTCAATATGGAACCTGAAGTTCCAATCGATATTTTTAAACATTCTTTGGTGACCTGATGTTACTATCTCCGATGAAACTTGAAGTTCCAATCAGCATATTTATACATTCCTTGGTGATCTAATATCACTATCTTTAATGGCACTTGAACTTTCAATCGAGATTTACGATGAAGGATTACCATCAAATCTATAGATTTTGTTATCTATTTATCTATTTACATGATTGTGATGTTGGGTTAAGGGATAGAAGGAGAATACACTTTGTTTTCTCCAATATAATAACTTTTTTTTTTAATACAAGGCGATAGGGAGGGGGGATCAAACTCAGGACCGGGAGGAGAGAAATTAATTCCAATACCACTGTACTACTAGTGCTCGTAATATATTTTATTGAGACTCAAAGAACCCAAGCTCAGCCTTTGTTTGCATAGAAATATTAAAATTTTATTCTTGGGTCATTCTTATTTTCTCATGCTATCATTATTTCGATATTATAAATTTTGAGATTATATAGTCAGAAGCTATATTATTTTATCCTTTTTATTACTAAATAGCCAAAAGTCATATAATTTTTATTTTTCATTTTGAGACACATAGTCAGGAGCCATATAACGTATATCCTTTATTTTAATTTATTAAATGACGAGAAGCCATATAATTTTTATTTCCTATTTTGAGATTATATGGCCATTAGCCATATACTTTTGATTTTTTATTTTGAAATAATATGGTTAGAAGCCATAAAGTTTTATTTTCTATCTTATTAAATGGCCAGAAACCATATAGTATTGATTTTCTGTTATGAAATTATATGACTAGAAGACATATAACATTTATTTCCTATTTGGACATTATATGGCCGAAAGCTATACAACTGTTATTATTTTATTTATTAAAAGGCTAAAAGACATAACTTTTATTTTTTAGATTAAACGGCCCAAAGTAATGATTTTGATTTTTAGATTAATTGACCCAATGCCATAATTTTGAATATTTAGATTAAATAGCTCGAAGTCATATATAAAATTGATTCTCTTTCTTGAGATTAAATGGCGAGAAGCCATAGATACATGTTTATTTATTATATCTTGATTTTTTGGCCATTATTTATTATATCTCATCATTTTGTTTATTTAATTTATAATTGTTAATGGTATATATAATAATTATTTATGAATAAATGTCATAATATATTATAAATAGAGTAAAATACTTTGACATTCCTTGGATTTTGTCTTAATTACAAAAAACCCCTTCTATTTTAAAAATATAAACTTAAATCCAAACTGTTAATTCCATTAAGAATTTTAAATTTTAATTAAAATTTAAATACAAATAAATTTTATTTTAAAATTTTCCCTTCATTATTACTAAATACCTAATTTTGGCTGAAATTGTTTAAGTAATTTAAGAGTTTTTTTTCCTTAATTTATTTTTTACTTTTGCAAATGGTTATCTATTAAATTTATTTTCAAATTAAGAGAAAGACTTAATTAATTTAATTAATGTAGACAAAGAAAAATTAATTAAACATATGATTTATTCTTCTAAAAGAGGCATACTTAAATAAACGTGTTTATAAATTCTTGTTGAAAAATGTATTTAAAATTTAAAAATTAAAAATTAAAATTAATATAAGTTATACAATATCTCAAATTTACATTATTAGTAACATATGGTGAATAAAAATAAGTTTTTAAATATATTTTCAATCATCGTCACATGGAGTCATGGCAAAAGAAGGAAAGAAATACGTTTTTAGTCATTTGAAAGAATACTAAATCAATAAGTTTCAATAAATATGGTAAAAAAAATTTAAGAGTTTAAAATTTTATAATATAGTAAAAATTACTAAATTTTATAATATATTGGAATTTTGAACATATACATCTTATAATAATTTTTTTGTTTGTATAAGATTATTTTTAGGCATATATAAATGTATATTCATTTGTTAAAAGAGAAGTATTTTGGTCAAAGAAAATATTTAAATAGTCAAACTTAACCATTAACTTTTGATTGGGTGGATGAAAATGGAATCTTAAATATATAAGGGAGATTTTTGTAATAGACATTTTATTTTAAAGGGAGGTTTATTTATGTTTTCAGAATAGAGAAAATATTTGTGTAATTTAGATAAAACAGAGGGGTGGTCAATGTATTTTATTTTTATAAATACTATAGTACTGAAGGTTCAAACATTAGATGGCATGATAGAGATTTTCCATTTTGAAAGAGATTTTATCAATGTTATTAAACCTAAACTGGACCGACTAATTTGGACTGGAAACTGGCAAACCAGCCATAAAACCAGTCCGGTCTACCATAGAAACCGGAGTCAGGTCCTTTTCTTTTCTTTTCTTTTCTTTTTCTTTTTAAAAAAAGAATGGAAAGAGGGAGAGATGAACAGAAAGAGACCAAAGAAAGGCCAACAGAGGAACGGTTGGTGAGATAGACTTGGAAGGAAACCAGAGAAAGGCCACCGGATTGAAAAATTGCTGGTGAGATCGACGGGGAGGGAGACCAGAGCTACTGCCACTTCTTTGCCCTCAGAAACCGCCGGAGATCGACGAGGAGGGAGGCCACTGTGAGTGGTTGGGCAGAAGCTGTAGGCGGTTTGGGTGAAAAATGATGATCCTTGTAGAGAAGAATGGGGTACTTCAATGGTTCACCTCTTTTTGTTTAGTTTCTGCCAATCCAACTTTGAGACAACCCAAAAGCTTTAATGAACCTTGGGCGTACAATGCACAGCTACCTAGCCATGATAATAGAGGGGTCATGCTACTCACACTCAACTTTCATGCTCCCCAAGTATTATTTAAATATATATATTTTTTATTTTTATTATTTCATATTAATAACTGAAAATCTTTACTTTTTAACGAGTTAGTTCCCGACTTAGCTTTGGTCTGATCCCTTAACCTTTGACTTAGTATCTCAACTAGTTCAGTGATTGGTCCGGTTTTAATAACATTAAATTTTATCATGTGGCATGAGAAGGACTCACCACTCTAGAGATTTTTTTTCCTAGTCTTGAAGACTAATAACTTGTGGAGATTCATATCATGGAAAAGATTAGCTTGTGGAGATTCACATGTCATGAAAAAAAATATAGAAATTCTCCAAACTTAGAATGCCTTCTTGTGCTACCATCATGTATGCCCATTGTTTAAATTAAGAAATAGAGGCAATAGTATTTTCCATGAATATTGGTCTCAATATGACTACAAGTCATTAAATTAATGCAAAATTATTAAAAAAAATATATGGCAATAATTTATTGTGGAGACTAAAAATCACGAGGAGAATAAATATCTATAAGCCTGGAAGGATACCTGATGTTATTATTAGTAGAAGTAATAGACTTTATCATGGTCTTCATTTGTGTATTTAAATATTCATGAGTAATTGAATATTTGAAATAAAATATCACGTTAATAAACGCTCCAAAAGAGCCATATTTTGGTGTGTTATCCAGAAGATAAAGTCTAGAATTGGTGACATATGTAAGTTTCAAAGTTATTCATTGAAATTATATATAAATGTATGACCCCGATAACTAGGGGTTTATCGATGAATCATGAATGAATAATATGAATTTTTCTAATTCTAACATTGACATATTTTCAATTAAATAAAATTATGTGTATTTAATTTTTATCAATTATGTTTTCCTTCCTTTTGCTAAGTTCCTTTTTATAAATGATGGCTTTTATTGACATTAATCCTTAAAATTTATGTCTTGTTGATAGTTTAACAATTCACATTATATCATAAATAGTGCGGACCCCACCATTTAAAGTGGGCAGATGGTATTAAATACCCTTACCTCCCTCAATTTTTAAAAAATAATAGTAATAATAATAATAATAAAAAAAACCCCCCTTTTAGACAATCAAATCAATGTTGGCCCGCTTAACGCTCTAGGATTGAGCTTTTGAAATAATAGAACTTTTTGGCAAAAGCCAAGCCAGGAAAAAACTAATCTAAACACTTCCAACTAAACTTTTTTTCCACAGATATTTCCATTGTGATTTTTTTTTTTTTTTTTTGTCTCCAACGCCCTTGAAATGCTTAGCCAAACAGACTGATTAATGTCAGCCATGAGTCTGATCTGCTTCATCATTTTGTTATCAATTTATAAGCTATGTGATACAGAAATCTGCTTTCAAGGATCGAATACATAGGAGGGCTTCTTGCGGTAGATTCGCTCCTGTGCTTATTTTTCCAGAGGTAACCACAAATAACGGTTATTGGGTGCTTTTTACCCAGGTTATCCAGTCCATCCTGTAATTATTCGTTATCCGCATGTGCATTTTGATCAATATTGGTAGGAAAGTTAAGAGTCAATATAATCTTTGCTCTCTCAAGTTTACATCATTTTGATCTTGGTTGCTCAAGTTTTAAATAAGAGGTTTTGGTTGCTCAAGGGGCAAAATAGTCCCTGCTAAGATTAAAAGATCACATTGAAACATAAGAGAAATACTCTAAATATTATTGATAATTGAGAACAAAAGAGAGAGTACAGGGGGGTTCACATTGGATGCTTTTCTCTTACGTGCTTCTTAGGTGCTTTTCCCTTTAATTAGAGGGATTATACATTTTTTTTATAAATATTTTATATTTTATTTATTTAGATTAGATTCTATGCTGGATCCTGAATTTTTTTTTGTACCCAATATCTCAAATTAATTAATATTCAATCCTGCATTAAGAAATACTTTTCCTGTAACCCCAATATCCTGGAAATTAATTAATCTGAGATACTAAGTGTAACAAAAATTTCAGGATATAGCATATACTCTAATCTCAATAAATAGAATATATAAAAAAAATTTTAAAAAAAATGTCTAATCCCTTTAATTAACAGGAAAAGCACCTATGAAGCGCCTAAGAGAAAAACATTCAATGTGGATTCGTACGAGGGGACCTTTATATAGGCAAGAATAGACTAACTCTAACCTTAAAATATATCATAATCCAATCAAATCAAATATGTTAAAGATATATTCCTAAAATATAATACTCATATCTAATCATAATAAATACTAAACGATACCCCTAATAATAATAATAATTAATATTTCTAAACTTGATATTCTCAATACTCCCCCTGGAAGCACCTTGCAAATGTAGCAACTGAAAATAATGATTCATAGCCTATAACTCGAATAAAGGTAACAACCCACCAGCTTTACCAAGAGCTCGAACAACAAGAGATCAAACCAACAATGAACGGTCTCACAAGGGACCAAAGCAATAACAAATGATTTCACAAAGGACAAACATCAAACAGTCTCACTAGAAACCTAAAATCAAAAGAGTGCGGCCAGAAGAAGATGAAACTCACATGACCAATTTTGAAAGGGGTAAAAGTAATAAAAGCTATGAGGCTCTGATACCATGTTGGGATTGAAAGATCACATTAAAACACATGAGGAATACTTTGAATATTGATCATTAAGAATAAAAAAAAAGTATATTAAGGCATTTATATAGGCAAGAATAGACTAACTCTAACTATAAAATCTATCATAATCAAATCAAATAATATCTTAAAAATATAATACTCATATCTAATCCTAATAAATACTAAGTGATATCGCTAATAATAATAATTAATTAATATTTCTAAATCTGATATTCTCAACAGTCCAAATTTTTATTCAATGATGATAGGGACCAATGTTTTAAAGGAGTGAAATTTGAGAATCAAAACATCTAATTTGAAACTTGAGGGACCAAAAATAAAATAAGGCTAAACTTAAAGGAGTAAATGTATTAACTCGAAACTTGATGATTGTACAAATATTTCTGTTTTTCTTTGTGGTATCTGATTGCTTTCACTTTGTATGGCATGTGATTTAGCTAACGTGCGATGTTTCCACGGGAAAGTTTATATCCAGAATGTTAACTCAATTCCACAATTTCTTTGAGGTATATACACACATGGAAAGGTTTTCTAGAAGAGGCAGGAGATGAATTAATGCATTGCATTGTGTCATAAGTTTCCTGTTCTCATTGAATTTTCATCCTGAATGGAACAGGTAGGATATCTTCCTCCTTCCTCCCATTCTTCCCATGGATGGTAAAAAGAGAAATTATGTACACTTTGTTATGGACCTGAATAATGGGCTTAGTAAAGGCTAGGCCCAGCAGGGGTGCTTTATGACAGTATCCTTCTCAGATCTGGTAAATCACCGATATTTCCATGATTATGCCTATTTTTTGGGAGATAATGCAGGTAATGGGGTGAAAACGGTTTGGATCGTGGGAAACGCCTTGGCAAGAGAAGACAGGCACGACCAACGTGGAGGAACCCAAAAACGACCTCTATATAAGCATGTTCTCCAGGTGCATTCTCTCCATTCTGAATGGATCGTTTAAATCCTGCCTACACAGAGCACATACACCACTCCCTTTTGGCTAAATGCCTATATCTATCTCGAACTACGTGGACTTTGATCCCTCTCAAGGGTAGGTAGGCCCTAGGCATTGTTCCTAGGTCAAGTCCGATCTTTCTTGTTCTACGACAAAACATTGGCGCCGTCTGTGGGGATCGTTAAAATTCGATTCCTGTGACCAACGATGGTTCAACGAAGAAGTTGCAATGATCGGTAAATTTCTGATTCCAGCGACCCAGGAGGGTTAATAATTTTAATTCCCAACTGCCAACGAGCAATTGTGTGGAAAACAAATATTCATTCAAAGAAGCCCAGTGAAGGTGAATATTGCTGTGACGATGCTTTACTGCAGGCGAAGTTGAAGAATCCCCGCGATGGTTCTACGGAAATTTTCTAGGGTTTTTCTAGATTGTTTGGGTTGCTTAAGTTTTACTCGCAGGGGAAGAGAATGGCACTAAAATGAGTATCGCAGAGAAAGGCAAATGCCCAGTGGTTCTGTTCTCCACGAATTGCCACCACTCATGCCCAGAAACTCCTTAAGTCATGCCACTTGATTGCTACATCTACAGATTCCAGGCGAGAATAATTTCTGCCGCTGGCCGTGGTAAATTTGGAATTGCAAGGAGTCTCAGCTACATGTAAAGTGATGGCATCATTATTAACTCCATCCGAGTTGTGAGTGTGAAGCCATCCGAGATACATTCAGCTATTGATACAAAGCTAGGGTGCTTTGTCATGCCGAGATAGATATGAGAAGTTCTGTGTGGTGTCATGCTGTCAAAGCAAACCGAGAACAAAACCACAAGGAAACCGGGATAAATACAAAGCCGGGGTGCTTCGTCATGGCCGGGGTGTAAAGGAAAATTTACACAAATACGTCCGAGATAAATACAAAGGCGGTATACCTTAGGATCCAATGCCGAGATGCTCCGTGTGTACATATCATCATGTGTGCCGAGATGCTCCGTATGTGTACATATCATCCTATGCCGTGATGCTCTGGGTGTGTGCGTGTCCGAGATCCTGCGCCGAGATGCCCTCTGTGTGTGTGCCTGGGATGCAACGCTAAGATTTAGAGTTATGGAAAGTTGAAGGCCAACAAGTCTTTGTTATGTGTATGCAGGTGTTCTCACAGGGTTGTTTTTTATAAGGAAAAGGTGGTCCACAGTCAAAGTAAAGATGGCCTTGGCTGATGGTCCACGTTCTCGTAGAAGCCGATGTGCAAAAGAGCCAGATAGCTCAACTCGGAAAAGCAATTTCAGTTGTTGCCCTCAGCAACGTATTCTTAGCTTCATTCCGGGTTAAAGAAAATTTTCGTTCGAATTCAGAAGAATTCAGAAGGAGGGGTCTTGTTCTGATGTTGATTCGAGAGGACCTGTTACCTAAAGTCAGCAGCTGTATTCATATGTAGAGATCCTTTAACTGAAGTCGGCACCTGAGATCATGGCAAGGGACTGAGATTACTTGGTGAAGCTTCGAAGAGTAGAATATATGATACTTTCCTTATACGCCCAGATGGAGATTGCGCAAAGTGCATTCATCTCTAAAAAGCCCGTGGTTCAAGCTTTTGCGTCAGAGTGGAATTTAGTAGGACAACAATTTTCTGGCGATATCAAAGTCGACCGTCATATTAGTGGTGGAACGTTTATCTTGCCAGCGCATTTTGGTTCGAACCTGGCTGATGATTCAAGCTCTGTTGGGTGGTCTTCGCGACTTTGCTCGTAGGGTAAATAACAGTATATTGCCACTGCTCATTGATGATGTTGAATTTGTCTATCTCGGAAAAGTCTTCCAATATGACACCAAAGAAAATTTTATTGATGATGCTGAGCTGGATGAATTTTGCAAGTGGATAATTCTGCTGTCTAATATAATGGTTTCTTTGCGAACTGGGGGAAGCTGGAATGCATAGTGGAAATGCATAAGTAAGCCTCCGCAGAGAATTTAGAGTTCACGTGGATGTCAAAATCTCTGGGAGTTGAGTTGCAGACAGATTCTATTCACAAATCAGAAACCCAGAGATAAGTTTTATTAATTCTTCCCTCACTTTTCCATGCATGCTACTTTGAAGATGATTTGTAGGCAGTGGCGGAGCCAGGTTCTAAAGTTTATGGGTGCACAATTAGTGGTGGGATTGGGGGTTCGGGGGCAGTGGCCCCGAAATTTTTTTTTAAGGAGGATAAAAGGCAATCCACTTATTCGTACTGAAAAGTGCTTCCAAGAAAATCCATTTAAACAAAACAATATACTCTAATCCCATGACATACAGATACTCAGATGTTACACAATCAAATTCCAAAGCAACATGTAAGGAAAAATTATTATAGTTTGTCATATTGATAAGATATTAAAAAGTCAAACATCAACAAAAGAGCAAAGGTGCATAACAAATGCTATAACTCACCAGGCTATCCACCAGAGAGCACGGTACTTTCAATAGATCAAAGAAACGGTATAAACCAAAAAAGTTTCTGCAAAAAAAAGAAACAAAAGAATATAAACAATAAATGAAAAGAAAATTTCAACTTAACATAGAACAATAATAATCAAGAGTCAACTAATCTTTACATAAGAATGATTATAAAATCATTCTTCGATTCTTCATTCCTTGAAAATATTTTATTATATCTTCATCATCAATCGTATCAAAGATATCACGTTCGACATAAGTTAGCATGCATGAGTTAAACCAATCATCATTTATCCGATTGCGCAACTTATTCTTAACAAAAGTCATTGTAGAAAAAACCCGCTCAACACTAGCAGTTGCTACCGGTAGAACGAATGCCAACTTTATCAACAAATAGACCAATAGATAAACAATATCCTTTCTCTTCTCAACCATCTTCAAAGCAAGGTCAGAAATTGTTTGCAAATTGACAAAATCAGAATCAACCCTCACATCAACAATAAAATTACTAAGACTTAAAGATAGAAAAGGAATATCTACAAGCTCATCAAACTCTAAAGGATAGAATCTAGCAAACTAAATCAACTTTTCTTTGTTAAAATTTGCAAATGAATCACGAGGATCAAGACAACTCAAACACTCAAGCAACTTGATATTGACACTATCAAATCGATCATTCAACTCTTGAATCTGAATATCTATCACTGTATTAAATAACTCCACCTTAAAGTAGTGGAAGAATGTGAATGATTTCAATCTCCGTCTCGATCTCCCTTTAGGACAATAAACATCATTCATATTTGGAATGTCAATATCATATGTATCGGCAAAAATGTTTGTTTCTTGAAGCAATTCATCAAATCCATTATCTCTCAACTCTTGTAAACGAGACTTGACTACCTTCACTAAAATGATTGCATTCAAAAGATCTTGATCTTTTCTTTGTAGTGCTTGTGACAACTCATAAGATATCCCCAAGATCAGTTTCATTAGATGCAACAAGAATGCAAATTCAAAATCCTCCATGGCATACAAAATGCAACCTGCATCGGTTCTTGCAACATCATGTGAAGGCTCATCTTCAATAATTTTCATCAAAGAAATTATTGGAGAAAATAATGAGATGACACTTGTAACTGTACCAAAATGGGAACCCCAACGAGTGTCTCCAGGTCTCTTGAAGGTTGTCTCTTGATTTAAACCTTTCCCAGCTGGTATTTAACAACTAGCAATTCTTTCAACTATTAGCTCATACTAATTCATTTGAAGAATTTCCTTTCGCTTGCATGAACCCCCCACAATGGTAGCCATCTTTTGAAGCATGTCAAGAAATTCTTGAACCTTCTTGTGATGTTTTGCAACCTTCACAAGTGCTAATTGTAACTGATGAGCAAAACAATGAATGTAGAATACGGATGTGTTGTCTGCTAAAATCAAACTCTTAAGCCCTTTGAATTCACCCCGCATATTACTAGCACCATCATAGCCTTGACCCCGACATTTAGACAAACTCAAACCAAGTTTAGAAAATAGCCCATCAATCGATGTTTTTAGTGACTGTGCAATAGTATCTGAAACATGAATTACGCCAACAAAACGTTCAACAATTGACCCTTTTTTGTTGACATACCGAAGTACAACTGCCATTTTTTCTTTCATTGCAACATCACGAGCTTCATCAACTAGCAAGGAAAAGTAATCATCGCCGAGATCAGTAATTATTTCTTTAACAGTCAAATCAGCACAAGCTTGAGAAATATCTTTCTGAATCATTGGTGAAGTCAATTTGCCATTATCGGGGCATTTTGTTAGACCACATCACTTATCTCTTTATTTGGCTTAGAATAAAACTTTAGAAGTTCAAGGAATGAACCTTGATGATTTGAACTTGCAGATTCATCACGTCCCCGAAAAGGCTCACCATTGCGTAGTAGGAATCTAACATAATCTAAAGAAGTTTTCAACCGAATACGATAATCAATTTTTTGTTGGTCAAAAATATTTGACAACGCAACATCAATATGTTGCTTTTGCTTCATCAAATCTTGACCAGCTTGATAACATCTATTGTGAACACTATTATGATCTCCAACATGAACTTTGATTCTATCATTCTTCTGCCAAGTTTTGAACCCCACACCAACAAATGCTTCCTGTGTCCAACCACTACCTCTAACCTCCATATCAAATAGATAACAATACAAGCAAAAACATGCATCTTTTGATACACTATACTCCAACCAAGAACCAAATTCTTCATACCACTTAGGATTGAATCTACGCATTTTTCCAAACATTTTTGTTTGAGGGAATGGTTTAAGAATTGGTTGAGTTGGCCCCTTGAGCAAATAAGCTCTCCGAATATCTTCTCTTTCTCTAGGATTCGATGTCATTGAATAAATTGAAGGTCTCTTTCTCGGATCCGCTTCAAGATTTTCTATATTATGAAATTGAGATGCTTGTGGTGGTTGATAGGATTCTTGGACAGTTGGAACTAAAATACTATTTGAAGCTTGCTCATTTTGAGATTGGGGTTCCACATTTGTGGGTTTTAGACGTTTGAAATAAGATTGTATCCCTGACATTTTCTATAAACAAAATAGTAAAAATCATCTAGTCTGTACTTAACATGAAGGAGTTCTAATCCTAATAATTTGAAGTTGAAATAATTTCAAGACAAAACAAATATGCAAGATAGAAAAAGCAGAGACAAAACAAACTAGCAAAGGCTTACTAGTAAACAACAAGAATAAACAAAGAGTGGACGCAACAAGCAAGCTAATCACATACATGTGTATTTTCTTACATGTGCATTGATGAAATACCAAGTATGCACTAAATGGTGCACACCAAACCACTAGCATATATTGTCGGCCAAAAAAGAGAAAAGAAAAAAACCATTAGTCTATATTTTGGGATCAAAAGCAGCTTGATTTTAGGCAAACAACATTACAACTGGTCCATGAGCAGCTTGATTTAAAGATTAGCATCAACTGAACCAATTAATCAAAATCAATGCCTCACAGAACTATTAGTTGTTAAAACCATATTCCAATGCCACACAATTTCAAATAGTGAATGGACCCCACTCAATCACAACAAAGAGAGAGAGAGAGATGATGATGATGCATACACAGTTTTTATGCTTTCAGCAACTTCAGAGGAATTTGGATCACCTTCCACAAGATATATCAGCTTCTTCAGTCCACACCTCTTCCAATAAGCAATTTGAACAGGGAAGACATTGTTATGCTAAGTTTACAACTTATACTAAGATAATAAGGATATAGAACAGCTTAAGAGAGTATAATTAGCATATCAACAAGTTGGCCTGTAAAAACTATCTAGAGGTGGATCTATTTGAGGTACAAATTTAGAGTAATTCTTTCCAAAAAGCTTTTGCACAACATGAACGGAGGTTTGTAGCAAATTTACGCAAGTTATGCAGCTAGAATTACCATCTGGGTAAATTATTTACTCTTGCTGAGTTGCTGTTTTTTTCATCATAACTTTAAGGTCTCAATAGGCACTTGCTGATTAATTAGTGAATGTTGGTTTTTCATTTTATTCAGGCCAAAGCCACAAGTTATCTGAGATAGTTATAATATGATTTGACCAAACAATAAACATGGAAGAAGGATTCAAAGCCACCTAAATATTTGAATCAAACACCTAAATAAATAATCAAAATCAATGCCTCACCAATTAATCAAAATCAATGCCTCACACATCGAAATAGTTAATTAAAGATGCAAGGAAAGAATACCAGATGCCCAAGAAGAACTGTAGGTATGAAAAATATCAGAAATCCAGCTTCCAGCCGTAGTACAGTCCTGTTCAGATTGGAATATATGGAAAACAATTAAGAGTTCAGAATATGTGTAAAAGGAAAAAGATGGAAAAGAGAAATTGCTTCAACAAAGCCAGCATCTTGAGGGCTAATCGGCGAGACAATGAGACTACACAGGGCTAATCGGCGAGACAAGAAGGCATCGCCTTCTTGAACGGCGGCCTCCTTCTAGTGGGCTCGGTAGACGAAATAGGTGAGCTTGGCGGTGACCGGTGGCGCTGGGCGGAGGAGGATCTGGCGGCGGATCTCGGAAGGAGAAGAGAGGGCGTGGGGGACGGAGAAAATCGTGAGCATGGAGGACGGACGAAAACACGAGCGTGGGAGGGATCAAGTCACAGGGAGGTTCGTTCATTCATTTAATTTATTTTTAATAAATAAAAAAAAATCTGAAAGTTTGTGACCGCACGTCGGTCACATGCCCCTGAGTGCCTCCGCCCTGACTGTAGGCGTGTTTTTAAATCACATATGCCCATTAGTTGTATATTTATTATTGTCTGTGGACATTATGATAATATTAATGGTGAAATGCTAGCTGATATTAATTATCATTGAAGCAAGCAGCCTCCTATAATCATGCAACTTTTGTCATGCAATTTGGAGGGGATTATTATTTAACCATCGCTTAACCATTGCATGGATTGTGATCATAATTTTCTCTGAACTGTGGCTAGGTACATCAGACAACTTTTCAAAAGCTTTAACTGCGAGCTTGAAAGTTTCCCTCATATGTTTATCACCATAAGGGGCATCCGGTGCTGTTATTATGGTAATCTCGACCATGCAAGAGTAAGCAACTCCATACATCTGAGAGCATATATGATAACGTCCAAGCCTTTCGAAATGGATCTAGCCAATTCTCTATTACTTCTACTGGCAAGGTCTCCTTATTCAGGGTTGTGCGGAATAGGATTGTTGCCCGAATTAATATTGTCTTATTCCTATGACTTGGAAAATGCATATTCAATTAAATTTTATATGCTTAATTTCTAACTCATATGGTTGCTAAAGTTATTCGGTTTAGGCAAGGATGAAAAGTTATAGTAGATTTCCATGGTATCTAATATGAAAAAAGGAAAGCTTTTTCATGCTTAATTTTTTAATGTTCCTGGATTTCTGGCCTGGTGAGGGTCACTCATCATGGACCTATCATTCATGGACACTAGCGTTATGCTTCTCCAGTTGCAATTGTTACGAAGTTATGTGAGGCCAACAAATAGAGGACTTCTCCTCAGATTGAGAATCTTTTTTATTGTTGCATATAATTGAAATGACCTCGCAGTTGGAGTTTTGTGTCCTGCAGATCTGTAGCATAAGACTCGTATTAGAGCGTCTAAATGATTTTCCAAAGGAAATTCAAATTTTATGTGGGGCAATGGGGGAAGAAGTCGGAGCAAGCACGAGATGCAGAAACATGGACACACCAATGTTGAAAGGAGTTAAGTGCAATATCGCCACCACACAACATTCATTCCAAAATTGAGGTTGTACTGTTGCAATTTCATTTGTTGGAGAAAATGAAAAATTTCAGAAAAAGCTCGATGATCAATGTATTTGGGAAAGCTAAGCCCTTTCAAGAAGCTTGTCTTTTTCTAAAAGATATGAGGGAAATTGGTCTACACCCTGATACAATAAGCTACTCAACGCTTCTCATTATTTATGTTGAAAAGTTTGTTGGGATTCTAAACCCAAAAACAGCAGCAAATCAAACCAGATTTCTCTATCGGAAGTTATTGATGACTTCCTAGATGCAAAGGAATCTTTAATTGTGACAGCAATTGATGAAGATGGACATAATTCTTTACCATTTAAAGTGGTTAAAGGAAGTCTATTTGATACAAGTCAATCCATTTTTGAAGATTTTATTTTTGAATACTGGGAATTTGTACCCTTTCTTCTGAAAAAGACATCAAGCAATCTAACTGTGAATGATATGGGAAGGTTCCTTCCTTTTTTGTCATTGATTCTTCAAGGTCCGGTATCTTGTTCTCCAATTGCCTCAGGTGAATACTACATCATCAAGGTGAAAGGTCAATTGTGGATCACATTTGCCTTTTGTTCATCATTCTTCAAGTGATGGGCCGAGAAGGAATTAGAAATTTATGTTCTACAAGATGATGCCAAATGAATGAGAAAGGGATTTTTGAAGCCCTTGGAGTTGCAAAAACACGTGTGGAGGGCTACTCATCGAAAATGTTAACAAAGCTTGGCAATTTCTTGAGCTCAATTTTTCTCCAATGGTAGCTTTCGGGATTCACACCTTGAAGATTTCCAACTTTGTATAGATAGAATATCTTCAAAGGAGGAAGCATGATTTGGACCTGGTTTGACAAGAGGCATTTTCCTCTTAGTCATACTGGCCAGACGCGTACTTCAATTCAGAAGCTGATTAAATTTTAATTTATTGTAGCTGCAAAAGTCCATTTTTTATAAATAATATTGGAAGTGTAAATTCCTAGAAGAATGTTCCTAAATGGATCCAGTAAGGTTGCGTCCTTGTTTTGTAAGCAATGCAGAAAATAAATCAACCCGGACGCCGTGCTTATTTGGGAGTATTGAAATCCATGCCTTGGAGGTATTCATTGTCTATGGTCCCGAGCCCATTTACAATTTGGATTTATCCAATTACATTGGGTGTGATTTGTGCCTTTGGTAAATTCTAAATTGCTGCTTAAGAGTTTCAATATTAATGATGATGGTCATCTTTATGCTGCAAAAGGAGTCTTAATTGGAAGCTCAACTCAGTACCTATGTTGGTTTATGGAGCATATTTGGAATTGTGGAAAAATTAAGTGGATTTTTGCAAGCCACATACTCACATTTTCTGCAGAAGTTTGCAAAAAGTGGATGGCAAATTAATTAATCTTGTCTTGCCGTGCTATACTCACTGATGAGGAAAACTTTATTCATGATTATTTTATGACGAAGTTTGGGGAGGAGCTCGCTACAATCTCCACCCTTGTTTGATTGAGAAAATGGAAAAATTGCATTGGCTATCTGAACAAAGTCAATGAAGGGCTAGCACATTGAGACGCTAGAAGAACAAACTCTTTATCTAAGGAGCTTGATGAGTCCCCAAAAATCAGATTTAACTCTTGATGACAACAAGCATCTCCAAGATTGAAAGCTGACAGCAATGCTGCCAAGTCTATCTCAAATTCCTGTACAAGAAAAGAGGGCGGACCCGATTTTAACCGAATCTGGTTAAAATCTGGGATCCATGTAAATTCTTGAAGGTAGACCCCGATTAAACTTAATCTAGTTAAAATTCGGGCTCCGTGTGCGACGGCAATGCCGCCAAGGCTAAACATGTAGGAATCCAAGGTACCTAAACCTGTTTCCAAAAATCATGTATAAAATAAACATGTATGAATTCTAGGTACACACACCAATCTTCAAAAATCATGTATAAAATAAACATGTAGGAATCCGAGGTATATAAACCCGTTTCCGAAGATCATGTAAAGGTTAAAACGTGTTTCCTTCGGAACACGGTAAAACCGATGATTTCTGGTAAGTCACTCAGACGGGTTGATAGCCCATGGGTGGTCCCAGACCCATATTCTACGCAGCAAATTTCTGACTTTGGCCCAGTCATCAAATAAAACTCAGACGAGTTTCAAAGGCGGAACCTGATTACACTGACTACAGTTAAAATCCGAGTTCCATATGAAAAGAACCCTTATGACAGGGATGAAATCAGACCCGGTAAGACCGAATCTGGTTAAAATCTGGGCTGCATGGAGAAACCAATTCAAACTTGTGTCCTTTAGAACCTAATAAAACCGAAAGGTTAAAACTAGTGTCCTTTGGAACGCGGTAAAACTGAAAGAGCGGTTAAAACGTTTTCCGAGTTGTGTAGGAAATATTTTTGAAGACGGACCCGATTATACCAAATCTGGTGAAAATCCCGGCTCCGTGTGTATTTTTGAAGACGGACCCGGTTATACCGAATCTGGTACAAATCCCGGCTCCATGTGTATTTTTCAAGGCGGACCCCGGTTATATCGAATCTGGTCAAAATCCCGGCTCCGTATGTATTTTTGAAGTCGGACCTAGTTAATTGAATCTAGTTAACGTTTGGTATCCGCGTAAAGTTTTGAAGTCGGACCTAGTTAACTGAATCTAGTTAACGTTTGGTATCCGCGTGAAGTTCTGAAGTCAGACCCGGTTAACTGAATCTAGTTACAGTTTGGGATCCGTGTTAATTTTTGAAATCGGGACAGGTTAATTGAATCTAGTTAATTTCCGGGATCTGTGATAATTTTTGCCGGACCTGGTTTAAACCGAATCTGGTTAAAGTCCGAGCTCCGTGTATTTAAAATCCTTTATTGGTTTATTTGTGATAGCAATCCCTAAGTTTTGAAGGTGGCCTCAATTTAAACTGAATCTAGTTTAAATCAGTGATACATGAAAGTTTTGAAGGAAAGCTCGGTTTTAACTGAATCTAGTTAAAATCCGGGCTTCATGGCGGATTATAGTCAAAATCCGAGCTTCTGTGTAAAATTAAAATCTAAGTTCTGTGTGGAGAATCAAGTTAAACTGTCAATGCATCCTGGCAGCTCAGAGACCTAAACCACCTTGCTGGGGGCAACGAGTTGTTAGTGGAAATGCATATTATCAATAACCGGGGTAATGAAAACCAAACAAGGAATCAAACTCCGACAAGTATTCGAGATGAGCAAGTTGAACAATTTGTGTAAATAGTAAGTATTTTTCATTGATTATGATTTGCTTACATGTTATTAAATGCAAGAATATAGACCGAGAAAAATTGCTACGAAAGCAAGCAAGGGATCTTATTTTGTCTCAAACAACTCGGATAAGCAGTGTATATCTCGACCAAGTTCATGTGTCTCAATTAAACAAATAGTGCATCCCGGCAGCCCAGAAACCTGAACTACCGGGTTGGGGAGCAACTGTTATGGACCTGAATAATGGGCTTAGTAAAGGCTAGGCCCAGCAGGGGTGCTTTATGACAGTATCCTTCTCAGATCTGGTAAATCACCAATATCTCCATGATTATGCCTATTTTTTGGGAGATAATGCAGGTAATGGGGTGAAAACGGTTTGGATCGTGGGAAACGCCTTGGCAAGAGAAGACACGCATGACCAACGTGGAGGAACCCAAAAACGATGTTCTCCAGGTGCATTCTCTCCATTCTGAATTAATTGTTTAAATCCTGCTTACACAGAACACACACACCACCTTCTTTTGGCTAAATGCCTATATCTATCTCGAACTACGTGGACTTTGATCCCTCTCAAGGATAGGTAGGCCCTAGACATTGTTCCTAGGTCAAGTCCGATCTATCTTGTTCTATGATAAAACACACTTGGCTAAAAGGGTGAGTCTTCAAACTTTAGCTCTAGTTTATGACTGTTAAAATGCAAAACATAAATGGCAAGATTTAATCTTTCAAGCTTCTCTCTCACACGCACGCACACCAGTTGCTCTTTTGGTTGTTGAGATTCCTGACCTAAAACCTTAAGCTCTTCAACCAGTGTTAAAATTTTGGAACGCTTTGATTGTGGGGATTGGACTTGCTAAAATGAAAGGGTTTTCTACTTCCTTCCATCTGTGGAAGATATTAGCAGCTATAGCAAAATATCTACAGTAATATGTTTACTGAGATAATGGCAAACGTCTCTATCCTCCTTATTTCTCAGTAACTTTTCTACAGAAGATACTAACTTTTCTTATGGGAGCGCATGCCAAACTAATAAAAGCTTAACAAATAGCTCCACTATGTCTGCATTAATTTTGTTTCATAATATCTGATGCTTCACATGGGTTTGGACTATTTGAAGTAAGCGGGCTTGGGCTCAAAGAGTTGTATAACAAGCGCTGTTTGAAACTTCTTGAAAATTGAACGAATATGTTATGTATGGTGCAGAAGAATAAGTAAATATAATAAGAGGGGGTAACCAGTACTGCTAGTAGTGTAGTGGTATTGAGATTAATTTCCCCTCCGGTCCTGAGTTCGATCCCCCCCTCCCCTATCGCCTTGTATAAAAAAAAAAAAAAAGAAATAAGACGGGGTAGACGTGGTTAACGGCAGAGTTAAGTCTTTGAAGCCGTTAATTAAAGAGGTATTAGAAACAATGTTATCAAAATCGAGTTTTTAAGTAAAAACGGAAAGAGATGGTAAAACTATGCTGATTTGAATTAATGAAAGGTGTGTTTGTAATTTTAGATGAATTAATGAAGGATGTTTCCGTAATTTTGCATCATTCATTAATTCACCTAAAATTACAAATACACCTTTTATTAATTTAAAACAACGTAGTTTTAGGGTCATTGGAAATAACTCTATCTCCAATAACTGGTGAAATCCTTTACCCTTAAAATATATAACTCACATAATTATATGAAGCATAAGTCCAAAAACACAAAAAAGAGTTTAACAACTCTTAGAATAAAATTCCAAAACTTCAAAACAATAAAGTTTAACAATTCTTAAATTATATCAATTGATTTAAATCAAACACATCATCTTACATTAGTTGTATATCCTTAATATCCTCTTTTATTGCTCTTATAACAAGTTCATTTGCAAAACTTAGAATATCTAAATCATGACTATCCATAGGTTCCTTCATTTCGACTTCAATTAAGCTTTCACTATCATAGGCATCAACATTTAAGTTGTCTACATTTTCTTAATCTACTTTATAAAAAATGGTAAAACCTTATGTTTTTACTGTTTTTACATGGTGTTTTTACTAAGGACCATTTTAACTTGTGTTTTAACACGTGTCACTTTAATAAAAACACATTTGTTTTTTACAACAATAATTAGAAAGGTTATAAGATAATGGTGTTACTAACACTACCCAAAAAAAAAAAAAAAGTTTTTTGCAGCGGAAAAATTTCCTCGTAAAAAAGCCATTTTCCGTCGCAAAACTGATTTGTGGTAAAAAAAGTTCAGCGCAAAAAATGCCTTCGTAAATCAATTTTCCGTCACAAAAATGCTTCTTTCCCTCGCAAATTCAGATTTCGCGAGGGAAAATCCTTTCCCTCGTAAAATTTTCAAATTTTGCGAGGGAAATCTCTTCCCTCTTAAAATTTTGGATTTTGCGAGGGAATCCTCTTCCCTCACAAATTCTGAAACTTGCGAGGGAAAACTTTTCCCTCGCAAAATTTAAATTTATTTTTTAAAAAATTTAAAAAAAAATCAGAAAAAATAAAATAATTACATAAAAAATATTAAAAATTAGAAAATAAAAAAACTTGTCTATCGTAAAAATAAATTGTAACAATTATAAGAATTTACATAGCAAAAACAAAATATTTGAATTATATTTTTCCTGTCTTAAGTAAAATTTAACAAATAAGGAAGAGCTCATCGTGACTAGCAGTATAGCGGATCAATTCTACCTTGAAAAAAATTAACATAAAAGAAAAGGACTCCAACATTTGAATTGATGCAAGAAATTAGCAGCAAAATTAAATCACAATATACTTTAGTCCCAAACAAAATTACCAGATTTGCATGATGAGGCTTGCACGGGACCTTCATCTCTTGACAAGAATTCTTTAGATATTTTATATATAATAAATTTTTTTTCTTACTTGATTTGGATAGCAGAGAATATTAAGTATGACAGGGAATCAGGAAGCTGAAAAAAGCCAACATAATCTGCTGAATTAAATTAAAGGAAAGAAGTTTTTTTTTTGGTTAAGTACCAATTTTGCCCCCTGAAGTACGCGCCCAGGAGCAATTTTGCCATTTAAGTTTTCGACGGAGCAATGTTGCCCCTGAAGTATCAAGACGGAACAATTTTGCCCCTCCGTTAGAAACCCTAACGGTCAACGAAAATGTTGACCGTTAGGATTTCTAACGGAGGGGCAAAATTGCTCTGTCTTGATATTTCAGGGGCAACATTGCTCCTTCGAAAACTTAAAGAGCAAAATTGGTACTTAACCTTTCCTAAAATAATTTTTCAAGATCACGAAGTATTTTTTTTAGTACCAACCAGTATCGTGAAGTATCTTTTTTGTACCTGTCAGTACCCTGAAATATTTTTTCAACGTCCTATAATAATTTTTCAAGATTATGAAGTATTTTTTCAACATCCTAAAATAATTTTTCAAGATCATGAAGTATTTTTTTAAATACCAGCCAGTATCTCTAGTCAGTATCCTGATATATCTTTTTAGTACCTGTCAATATCTTGAAATATTTTTTCAATGTCCTAAAATAATTTTTCAAGATCATGAAGTATCTATCAATAATTTTTTCAATATCCGTCGGTATCCTGAAATATCTTTTTTGTACCCTTAATATTTAAACAAAAAAGAGGGATCAAGTATATTTTGCGTCAAAACAACGCAGTATTAAAGAAGAGAACGGCAGTGGATGGTAAGCCGAAGAGGACCTCAGTCGGAACTTGATATAACATACTCTGTATAGACAATATTTCTCTTTCTCACTCTCTTTGGAATTTGTGTCCCATTTTCATTTACTTTAGCTATTAACCCAAAATATCATTTTTGTAAAATAACTAATAACATTTTTTTAAAAAAAAAGGGGTTAAGTACCAATTTTGCCCCTTAAGTACGCTCTCAGGCCCCTTCGAAAACTTAAGGGGCAAAATTGCTTTTGAGAGCGTACTTAAGAGGCAAAATTGGTACTTAACCTTTTTTTAAAAAAATGTTATTAGTTATTTTAAAATGTTATTAGTTATTCTACAAATGTTAATTTTAATAGAGCTCTTGATCTTAGTCAAATGCTTGGAATTGGAATCACTTCAGATCTAGGGAAATATTTGGGAGTGCCGATTATTCACAAAAGAGTCGCAAAGGTCACGTATCACCCAATTGTGCAAAAGACTTAGACAAAACTGTCCATGTGGAAAACCTGACTATCGTTGGTCACTCAGTATTGATTAAATATGTGTTATCCTATTTACTCAGTTACTATATGCAGTCAACTCTCCTCTCCATCTGTACTACAAATGAAATTGATAAGCTCTCGAGGAAATTCCTTTGGTTGTAGGACGAGGATGCGAGGAAAATGCATCTTATTACTTGGGATAAAATTACCCAAGCAAAGAAGCAGGAACTATATGCCATCATGCTAGGTCTGAGAATGGCTCAACAGTTGGGACTACAACAAATTCTGCTCTATTCTGATTCCCTTGATGCTGTCAATATACTCATGAGAGATTGCTGTTATGCTGACCACCCACTAAGAGACATCATCGGCGAGATCAGAGATCTTTTTCGAGACTAGAATGTGAAGCTTCACTATACCCCAAGAGACAACATTGCATGTGCCGACTATTTGGCCAAGGAAGGCCATGATGCTCCTGTTGATGCGGACGTGATCCTTATCCCAACAATTCCTACGAGGTGTCTTGATATGAAGGACCAATTGGCCTGCCGGTCTTAGTTCTGTAACTAGTTTGTTGTATTTAGGGCTAGATTTCCATAGTCTAGTTCCTATCTTACATTTTTAAGCTATGACTTGCCTGTATTACACAAAAAAAAAAAAAAAAAAGTAATGTCATCTACATCAGAAAATTTATCAAAACTGTCCTAAATATGAACTCAAGTGTTCTGCACAATTGCTATAATAAAATCTGTCATACAACCATTGAATTTAGATACACTTAAAAACAAAACTTTTTCTCATGAATACAAATATGTCATAAATACATATGTAAGTGTACATCACAAGTTGTCAACTAGTGTCCTAACAAGTATGCTCCATAATGTCTCATCTTCTTGTAGGACTCCTCAAAGAAAGACAACACCTTTTGTGGATGGCTATTGTGAGGATGAGTGACCAACCACTACAAGAAGCCGACTATCCCACATCTGTAACCATGAAAGCACATTCGTATACCTTTTTCCTTTTTCGCATGCATGAACCCACTTCAAACTTATCAGCAGCCATCAACAAATGTAGTGTTTGCTCTGACTAGAGGCATTAATTCTACTGGTGACATGCCTTTGCTCTGACTCCTTCATCCCATTCGAGAAAAGCTACACAAATTAGATAAAAAAGAAAAAAAGTAATCAACAATAGAGATAAATGCCTATAAAGAGTGAGCTTGGTTTCGGGGGATTTGCTTGGTTTCGGGGTTATGTGTAACATCTATAGGCCCAACAATGAGAGCATCCAAGCAGCATCAGGTACAACGTTTTTTAGTAACATCAAATGCACCAACCATAAATCAAGATCGCCATGGTGAAAGCCTAAATTTAACTGCCACTAGATGCGTGTTAACATTTGGCCTATTACAATTAAAATAAACGTACCAGCAAACACAAATACCAATACACAATACAAATACAAATACGAAATAGAAATATACTCTTTGTGGGTTGATACCAGCAGCAGCAACGTACATATCAAGTTTTCCTCCAAGATCACCTAAACCAAGAATACGACTGCCATCAGTCAATACGATCATGTCAACCTGAAACGCAGATAAGATCATTAAAAAAAAAAAAATTTAACAGCTTGGCCTCTTTCAGAATAAAAAAGCTGCCACATCATAGCAAAGTATACAATCACATAATTGAAATGCAACCCTTTACTCATTGTGATTTGGCATCACTGTCCAGTTAGTTTTTTTTTTTTTTTAAACGTCAGCAAAATTTCAATTCTCAACAAAAATAATTATAATAAAAAAAGAAAATCCATGAATGTTCATAACAAGTATTAGCTTAAGCAGGAAACAGACTTTAAAAGACAAAATCATTTCTATTTCGTCAAGGAAAAAAATTATGCAGGAAATGCTACATAAGCATTCTAGGTTGTGTGTGAACAAAATGAAACCAAGCAGAGAACAAATTTAAAAAAAAGGAAGGAAGAATTTGAAAATTAAGACCACACCATATACTTGAATTCAGAGAAAAACCATGCAAGATAAGTTAGAAAACTCTAAAAAATGTGAAGCATGGGTACAATAATATTCAAGACATGCCCATAAACATGCAATACAGGGCACAGAAAACATGCATTCCAGTCATGCGTTATTTGCTATGATTAAACGAACAGATAAAAATTAAGAAGTGTAAGTTTTTGCCAAAATTAATGTAATACCTTTTGACCTGGCCAGTTATAGATCATTGACATCATTTCTCCTTTACCTTTAACGCTAAAATGCATTCCTTGCGGCCGTCAAAAATAACCCAGAATAGTTTTGAAACACCAATCCAACTGTAGGAGTACATATTATTGGAGCAAACTCTTCAATATTATCAATTAGAACCTGAACAAAGGGGAAGATAACAATTTCAGATAACACTGGATTTTACAGAATTTTCATATTAAAGATACAATAATATCACAATATTAGGATTCAAACTTACTGAATCGGTAATTTTGTTGCTCAAATGATATAACACGGGGAGGTAGAAGGCCTCGAAGGCCTAATCTATCTCGTTCAGTCAATGGAAACCCAGTATCCTGCATTAAGAGGATGAAAACACATTTTGAGAGGGAGAATTCATAATGGAGTCAATGAACAAAAGTCTGATAACCAATTCGTCATCCTCCTCATATTTGCAAGATACAAAGCATGGAGAAGCATAAATATACAGAATTAGATAGCATATATATTATTAACAGTTCTTTTGATATGAAACCTAAATACCTAGTTAACAATCTACATGCATACAAAATTAAGATGCGGCTCGCGAGAATTATCTAAGGATAATTTTGCTCCTTTAGAGTAGATGATACTTCCGTCAGTGGAGTGCAAACTCCCGGCAGTCAATTAATGAGCTTCTATGTTGAATTTTGGATTCAATGATATGAGCACAAGAACAACCACTTGTATAGCAATCAGACTTTTGCTGAATTATGCACTCCGAAGTCCGAACCGTTACTATCATCCGATAAACTCCAAAACACAATTATATCGAGCGTCAAGGTTGGATAACTACGAAAACAAGTAAATCCCCCGAAACCAAGCTCACTCTTCATAACAGACACTACCACAAAGCAAGTTATTAGTAAGCATCCAAGAAAGTACGTTTTCTTTTCATCAAGAACTATAATATTTGCAACGTCCAAATGCGAAGCCAATCTGATATGAGAAGCTAGCAACGAGAAAATGAAAAAATAAAACAAATCTAAGCCGGCAGCGTAACAGACTGATTGTGAACCTTATTGAACCACGGATCGTGGAGGATATCAGCACCACGCTTACGAACAATGCAAGGTCCAGGAATTGCTGTGGAGAACCGCCGGGATCGGCCCAACCAAGTAACACAAATCCAGAACAGAGAAAAATATCAAGAGTTCGAGAAATACCATTATTCTTCTTGATATCTTCTGGCCTTCTCTTCCGATGGCGAGCCCAATCGCCGATACTGGTGCAACCTTCAGAATCGGGCCTAGCCTCAGCGGAATCTCCCATAATTTCAATCCGAAGAATATACCGTAGAGAGTTGATAGGGCAAAACTTTATAGCCTATAAACTCGCAAGTGCACGGGGCCGTATCAATTAATAAAGTGATAAGAAAAGTATAGTTAGGATTTAGTATTACAAACTTCAGTTGAGCATTAATTTATTTTACAATTTCATTTAAATTGAGAAAATCAAATTAAATTTAATTTAGAGAAAAGAAATTAAAACTAAAATTAAAATAAACAACCTACTACTAATGAACGAGCAACCTAGAGTCACTAATCTCTTATTTGATTCTTAGATTTTATCCCCACTAAATTAACTTTGACTTAACTTGATCAGCTAATCTAGAGTATTAATGTCTATAAATGCCTTCCGGTCCACCTATATACCTACCTTAATTAATTATGTAATGCCTCACAACTAAATAAGATGCGTTTTAAATCAGGCTCACCCTAATTTGATTATGTTGATTATGTGGAGCTTCTAGGTATATTCCTATCCTAGACGCAAATTAGATTAAAACCTAACTTCACGTTACATTTAAACTTAATTCCACATTATTTACTCCCAAGGTCAATTTAGGATTCACTCTTCCGAGTTTAACCCTAAATCCCCAAAACATGTTTAATGGTGATTAATCAATAAGCAATAACAATGAACACAAGATTAAATAAACTGAAATAAAATTAAGCAAAACTAACAAGTGGAAATAATCTCTAAAACCCAAACAAATTCATAGATTCTCTAGGTTGCAAAACCAACTAGCCACACATAGCTTTATTTAAATCCATAACAAAAAGATAAGACTTCAGGTTCAAAAAAGAAGGAGAGAGAGGAAAGAAAATTTCTCCATCGCCTCCACAATCCTTCCGTCTTTCCGTGGAGATGATGAAGAGAATTGAAATGCTCAGCCTCTGCTCCTCTACTTCTTCGTTCCTTCTTGTTCTGCGTCTCTCCGATCTTTTTCCTCTGTCCCCTTTTTGCTTGTCTCTGCCTCCTTATTTATAATTTAAGTCTTGAGTCACTGATTCTCTTTTTCTTATTAAAAAGATATCTCATATCTTGTAATTTACTCCATCAGATCACACAATTGATTTTGTTTATATTTTTCTTGCGTTGGACCACCGAGTTTGACTGATTGCATATTCTCTTAATTGCTTTTTCTACTTCATTCCAAATCAGCTAATATTTCCTGCACAATAAAAATAGGATATGAGTAGATTTTATGTCGATTTATTCTTTGATCCCAAGTTTCATTCAATTATGGAAAAGTTCATAAAAGATAATTAAATAGGTATATAATATCAATAATTTCAATTAAATCTTATAAAATATATACCTATTTAATCATAAAATATATACTCATCAAACACCCCCACACTTAAATATTTGCTTATCCTCAAGCAAAAGAAAGAGAATTCATTATCTGAAAAGAACATTGCTTATGACATTCCTAAACAAAGAGCAATAAACCACCACACTTAAATTATATCATCAAATCTCATTTAAGTTAATGTTTTATAAAAATAGGTCACTAAGCCAATAGAGTGTAACAATCTCTTAACGTCCCATGATCAAGATCGGCAAGCAATAAGTTCAATCATAAGATTAGTAAAAGAATATTACGCTAGTTAATTTCTCCAGAAAAATTCAAATGCTCCCACCAAACCAAGCTTTTCATTTAATTTATTAAGAATTCTCAAGTAGGAAATAACTCATTTTGCTTTTTTTTTTTCCTTTCCTTTTTTTTTTTGGGTTTCTTGAGCCGTTGTAGGTCCCTTTTTGACGCGACCCTGCACATGGGTGATACAGCACCGATTACTTAGTTACTCCAACAGGCACCTCAAGAGGCTTTTAGCCCAACTCATAACCCTCTTTAACTTTACCATTTGACGCGAGTGCCAACATTGGTGATGAAGTACCCCCGGTTACTAAGTAAAGTCTAGAGAAGTCATCGGAGTTGTTTTTTATTTTATTTTATTTATTTTTCCTGAGTTATTTCCCTACACAAAAGTTTTACTTGGTTAGCACAGATCATTATCTAATTTTCTAAAGAAATCATGTAGCAAAATATTCTTGAACTAATAATTTGTTGATCACATTACAAACTAATCCTTATTCTCATAGTCCATCTCAAGATAGCAAAAAACAAAAAAAACCTCAAGGATTAGAGACTTGGTTAAAACATTTTTTTTCCTATTTAAATTTTTGACTTGATAATATTCTCTAAGATGGGGAAAGTTCAAAATTAAAGTCAATCCTCAACAATGCAAAATTCTCAAGTTAACAAAAATCTTTTCAATTGCATAAGGACAAGCATAATTCAAAGAAATTATATCATAACCAAAGAAATTATATCCCTCCCCCACACTTAAATCAAACATTATCTTCAATGTTGCAAAAAATATAAAGAGGGAAAGGAACTAGTACTCCCCTGGTTTAGGCTTCTAACTCTGATGTGGAGTGCTAAAGCAAGACCTTGCAACAACAATAAGAGTGATCTTCTTCAAATCTGAATAAAATTGAAAGAAAGAAAAAATAATAATAATAATAAAATATGAAAACAAAATCCTTGGATTGCCTCCCAAGAAGCGCTAAATTTATAGTCTTCAGCCAGAGTTGTCAAAAAAACCCCTAATCATAAGTATCAAACACCATAATTACCTTGTCTTCATTTCTTTTCAAACGACAAGGTATCTCACACAAAAATTGATCATTCAAGTTAATTACTTATACTTCCTTAATCATAGACAATCTTGGATTACAAGCAATCACTGAATTCAAATAAGGCATAACATGCATATTTTTGAAAATAAATATAGACACTTCTAAGAATTTAGAGCATCCAATAAAATCAACTTTGTAAATGGAACTAAATATCCAAGAGGGGGGGTGAATTGGGTATTATCAAATTTTTGGTAAGTGCTCTGTCTTTAAACAATGAAAACAGGGGTGAACAGAGTAAGGGAAGAGATAGCTGGATACAAGGATTTATACTGATTCGGTCCTAACAACTTGACTTACATCCAGTCCCCAGACTCTCTGGGATTTTCTACTATATCAATGATTACACACTCTGCACTTAAGAAGTGATTCTTTCATTAGAACTCACTCCCCTTACAAGTTGTAATCAATGAGCCCAACCACCAAGTCCCCTGACTTGTGGTTCTTTACAATAAATGATTTACAAACAGAAACTCTCTCTAAGAATAGATAATGATAAACACTGAAGCTCTTTTTATCAAAAGATACTATACAAGTGAAAACTGATGAAAATAAATGAACTCTTGAATGCAATACGTTTTCAGCAGCTGTGGTTATTGGAAAGACTTAAATGCAGCTCTATTTATACTTAGAGATCATTAAATGACCTTTGCTTTCCAAATAGATCAGTTGGAGAAGTTGTGCCATGGTTTAGGAAGTGGTTTAGGCATTTTTTTTCTCTCTAATTTTCACTTAATCCAGCTGGGCAAGACTTCAGAGTTGACTCTCTGCAAATAAATCCGTTGGAAAGGTTGCTGTTGGAAGTAGAAATCATTCTTTAATCCCTTGTAAGCGTGTGCAGATGGATTAGCAAAAAATATGCAACTCTCTGGACTTAGCATTTAATGTTCTGACATGCTTTTTACTTTATGCTTTATCCTTCAATAAACATCTTCTAAATCATCTGAAACTCACTAACAAAGTGGTTAAACATAGATGAGGATATAGAAGATTAATCCTGGAAAGTATTGGAACCAAACATGAAGGATTTGTAAAATTGCGAAATTCAATTTTCAAACTTAGCGATGGAAATTCGAGTTTGTTCATCAAAACTCGAATTTTCAACTGTGCACTTAAGACTAAACTTGAGTTTCAAAACTGAAACTCGAGTTTTCTACTTCTAGAGAGCAAGGTCGTGTTTTGAGCTTTTGGACCATAGTTTGAGTAAGGCTCAAAACTTGAGTTTTGGACTTTTAATGAAAATAACACGTGGTAGTCCAAAACATCAAAACTTGAGTTCTTAAATGGTTGGAAAGTCATATGCTTTCTGTTTGATCAAAACTCGAGTTTCCAAACTGAAACTCTAGTTTTCACTTAACTATGAAAACATTAAGAAGTTCAAGTTAGGCCAAAACTTGAGTTTAAAAAATGAAACTCGAGTTTTCAAATCATCGTGAACATGCATTGCTCTCTGCCTGAACAAAACTCGAGTTTTCATATTGTTATGAAAACTTTGAAAACTGGCAATGCTCTCGGGTTGGGTCAAAACTCGAGTTTGCAATTCAAAACTCGAGTTTTCATCCAACAATGAAAACTTAGAAAATCTGCTCAAGTTGGAAACATGAGTTTTCTCTTAAAGAACCGAGTTTTCAAAATTTGGGTGAAAACGTGAAAACTCTCTGTCAAGGCAAAACTCGAGTTTTGAAATCAAAACTCGAGTTTTCTCTTAACTTAGAGAAAACTTGGAAAATCTAAGAAGTAGTTGAAGAGATGAAGTCTTGGCGCAAAACAGGATTTAAAAGCAAGAGACTCTCTGTATGGCAAAAACTCAAGTTTTCAAAACAAAACTCGAGTTTTGTCTTTAGTTGAAAAATGTCATAAGTCTCTGTAAGAGTCAAAACTCGAGTTTTCAAATTGAAATTCGAGTTTTGTCTTGAGATGAAAATTGAATGCTCTCTGTAATGTTCAAAACTCTAGTTTCCTTTTACTCAAGTTTCCAAAGGAAACTTGAGTTTTGCTCCTGTTCAATGAAAACGAGCAACTCTCTGTCAAGCTCAAAACTCGAGTTTTGAAACCAAAACTCGAGTTTTGTCTTGACAGTAAGTTTTTCAACTTACCAAGACAAAACTTCATTTTTGGGTTTGCAATTGTCAGTTATCATCAAAACCATAGAGAGTTAACAAACTTGACTCTCATCAGTAAGAGTCAATACTTCAAGAGGAGGGTCATGAACAACAACAATTGGGACATCTACATCAATTGGATCACAATTCTTAGGCTCCACATCCAAAACCTCATCTAGACATCCATTATTCTTATCTAACTCAATTTCAAACCCACAATCACTTTCTATATTATCCATAGTCTCATGTAATTCCATACCTTCAACTTCCTCACAATAATCATTATCAGCATAAGAAGTAGTCATCAGGTTTAAGGAATTATTTTGCATTATAGTCTCAAGGGTTGAAAAAATTTGACTTGCATTTACCTTCATATTTTGAAAACTTGAGTCAATGCTAGCGAGAATCTCCCTTTGCTCTCTACTAGATTTCTCTAATGCTTCCCCACACTCCTCAACTAATCTTTTCAAATTAGTTTTTTCTTTGTACTCAATGGTGTGTTCTTCAACATACGAATAAGAGTAACAAGGAGGGGTATTTTCATAAGAACAATAGACATGTGGATCCCTAAAATTTTGTTGCTCAAAACCTTCACTAGGACAAAATGAGTTATCAAAACAAGCTTGGTTCCTAGTGAAATCATCTTTCACAAAATGACTAGTTGTATTATATGGACAATGCTCAAATGAATGATTCCCTCCACAATAAACACAAGACATGCAAATATATTGAAAAGAATCAACATATAGACTACAACTATCATTTATGCTCTTTTTATGTTGCCTAGATTCATTCAAAAAATGTAATATAGCAATCAATCCATCTTATATAGAAGACAAAGAATTCATCTCCTTTTCATTATTAAGACCAGTTGGTTGCCAATTGAAATCCATTTTTTTAATTTTTTTTTAAAAAATAAAATAAAATATTTACGAACTCAAACTTAAACTACTAATGCTTAATCAATTCCAACTAAGACAGTTGTGGCACACAAGTCCCCGACAACGGCGCCAAAAACTTGATAGGGCAAAACTTTATAGCCTACAAACTCCGCAAGTGCACGGACCATATCAAGTAATAAAGTGATGAGAAAAGTATCGTTCACACGAGGACTTAGTATCACAAACTTCAGTTGAGCATTAATTTCACAATTTCATTTAAATTGAGCAAATCAAATTAAATTTAATTTAGAGAAAATAAAATAAAACTAAAATTAAAATAAACAACCTACTACTAATGAACGAGTAACATAGAGTCACTAATCCCTTATTTAATTCTTAGATTTTATCCCCACTAAATTAACTTTGACTTAGGGCTCATTTGGATGAGCTTTTTTTTTTTAAAAAAAAAATCACTTTTTTAATGAAAAAATAATTTTTAAATTAATTTATGTGTTTAGATGATTTTTTTGAAAAAGTAAAAGTCACAAAAAAAGTCAAAGTGCTGCTTTTTTTAAAAGCTTCAATTTAGAGCTTAACAAAAAAAAGCATTTTTTTTAAAAGACCATCCAAATGGGCCCTTAACTTGATCAGCTAATCTAGAGTATTAATGTCTATAAATGCCTTCCGATCCACCTATATACCTACCTTAATTAATTATGTGATGCCTCATACAACTAAATAAGATGCGTTTTAAATCGGGCTCACTCTAATTTGATTATGTGGAGCTTCTAGGTATATTCCTATCCTAGACGTAAATTAGATTAAAACTTAACTTCACGTTAAATTTAAACCTAATTCTACATTATTTACTCCCAAGGTCAATTTAGGATTCACTCTTCCAAGTTCAACCCTAAATCCCCAAAACATGCTTAATGGTGATCAATCAATAAGCAATAACAATGAACACATGATTAAATAAACTGAAATAAAATTAAGCAAAACTAACAAGTAGGAATAATCTCTAAAATCCAAACAAATTCATAGATCCTCTAGGTTACAAAACCAACTAACCACACATGACTTTATTTAAATCCATAACCCAAAAAAAAAAAAAAAAGAGAAGACTTCATGTTAAAGAAGAAGCAAAGGTACGTCCCATTTTGTTAGGAAAGGTACGTCCTATTTTGTTTTTCGTTCCTCTTTTCTTTCTCTTTCTGGGTTCAGCAGTACAATAAGATAAAAGGTTTCAGCTTCCTCTTGTTTTTGCTTTATGTTTTTCTCTTTCGATCTGCATTATTTTTTCTTTCACAACTCTCATAGCTCTCCAAGATTTCCAGGTTTCTGGGCTTTTGACTGTTAGATTTCTCTCCTGTCTTACGACTTCAAGAATTTGATCTATTTTCAGCCGAATATTTGCTGAGATTTAAACTTTTTAACACTTATAATATTATCTGTTGCATTTTCTATCTCTTATAGCTTTCTGGGTGTTCTTCAAGTCTCGAACCGAAAGCTTATTTAATTTGCTGGAATTTTCTTATATGTTGAGCCATAAGTTAATATTTTAATTCTCTGTTTTCTTTCTCTTTGAGGACTCGGATGGAACTGAGTCAGCACGTTCGAATAACGTTTGTAAGCTGATAAGAGATTCTTTGTAATTCACAGATCGAGACGTGTAAAGAATAAATAAAGATGGTGAGAAGGAAGACAGAGATGAAGCGTATAGAGAACAAAACAAACAGGCAATTGACATTCTCAAAGAGGCGTAATGGACTCTTGAAGAAGGCTTTTGAGCTCTCAGTTCTGTGTGATGTTGAGGTTGCCCTCATCGTCTTCTCTGCCAATGGCAAACTCTATGAATTTTCAAGCTCCAGGTATGTGTGTGTGTGTGTATTTGTATGTGTATATATGTATATATTCATGCTCTTCATCACTATCTGTTTTAATTTTTCTTCAATCACTTCACGTTAATGGTTAGTATGACTGGGGGGAATTCGAGTATTGCCGAGCATAACTAGGGAGCAATTTATACTCACACAAATTTTATCTATGTGTGTGTGGAAATGTTTGATGATTGTGTATTTGTATTTTAAGTTTCATTTTCAGTACCCTTTATAGGGGCTTGGTTTAATTTTATGCTAAAAGAAATGGAGCGAGCTAATTAAGAGCTTCTCCAACTCATCATACAAGCCAAAGTAGAAATATAGAAGGCCGACAACACATTCGGATTAGAGTAGACATTCACCCTAGATGAGAGGAAGTTTTGTCAATGTAGCTTTTTATATATATTTACAAATCAATAATTGTTTTGGCCAGAAAATATACAGTATTTCATTATAACTAACCCAATGAGAGATACAAGCTCAAAATAAAATGTTTACAAAAATAAAGCCCATACATAACAATTTAAAGAACCCTAAAAATAATCTAACCCTCAAATAGGTGAGAGGGGGCCTCCCTCAGCCAAGAACCTTACTACCTTCATAATCACTTCATTGTAATCTGTTGGTAGAAAAACTCTGTCATTCACAACAAAGCCATTGTAATAAGTGGTTGTTTGACAAACCATCCTAAAGGATCCACCCCGTTTGAGAACTTAGTTATAATTGTATTTTGGATTTTAATTTTATTGATATGCATTTGTCATTAATATTTTGATATAAAAACATTGTATACATAAATAAATTGGACGAACTTTTGAATCAATGTTTGATAACTTTATTTATTTTCATTCTTGACTGATTTTCATTAAATGTTAACTTATTTTATTGTCTTGATTTAAAATGTCTATTGATTAATCTAGTTTGTTGGTTCACTACTGGTTAAATCAGTCCATCATGTTACACCCCTACCGGCTTCGTCCTCTTAGGTGGCGGTTAAAGGGATGTTTTTTTACTTATTACCTTTCCTTTAGTTAATTATTCCATTTTAACATGCATCAGAGTGTTATGCAACAGAACATATGATTGGCTTGGATGAATACATAATATTGGTAAGAGAACGATAATCAAAAAGTAAATAGTCCCTGTAGGGTTAGGGTACAGCAATCCAAATAAATACCGAGCAAAAGTAAAATATACAGTTATCTAAAATATAAATACACAAAATGATAGGGAATTCCCTATTTCTTCAGCCCTCAACTCCATGCCTTACCTCAGATCTCCAGGTCAGCTCAGCTAGATTCACCTGTGTCCCTAGCATGGTCTGGAGTTCAAAATTTAAACCCCAGAGTAACTATTAAACTCATATACAATATGTATGCAGTGTACGTATGCAATCTACAATTGGGAAAATCACAACATCAATAATGGTAAACATATCACATGCATTCAGAACACACAATCACGTCGGCTAGCCTATAAACATAGACTCCAGTTCCTCAGCGCTAGGAAAATAATAGTAGCCAGGGCCTCAAACCCTAACTAAATTCAATGCATCACAAGCTCAGTAGTGACCCAAAGACACACAGTCCACTAGGCCCTACGGTAGCAACCTAAGGACACACAGTCCATTAGGCCCTACAGCCTAAACGCATGTCCCTCTCATGAGACACGTTCCTCAATCATGGCGCAAGAGATATACTAAGTAACATAGAATATGCGACTACTTGGCAATTTCCCAGTGCTTGGAAAGTTACTCCGGACACACATTGACCCTAAATAAAGCAAATAAACCTCATTTTATTCACTTATGCAAACTATTCTCTTAATTTCATGAAATTCACCCATTTTCCAAAAATTCCGGAAAATATGCCTCAACTTCAAAAATTCATAATTAATTCTAGAAAAAATTTTTTGGCATGACTCTAGTGGCCATTTAATCGCTGATGTGTCTAATGTTTATTACAAATACTTCCATATGCCACAAAAATTCATAGGATTTTTCTGTGTAAAAACTTTGCTCACTCATCAGAGGCAAAGTTCAAGTTTTTTGGCTATTTTCAAAAATTCATTTCTCCCAGTTAACACCTTCAACAATTACAAAATTATATACTAAATGAAGCTCCAGATGTCTACATTAAGCCTGTATCATGGCCATTTGACTTCATTTGCTATTTTAAAACCAGTTTTCAAGTTCGATTGATCAAAATTCGCTGAAGCTGGCAAATTCCTTTTACTTGCAATTTAGAGTTTTTGAATTCTAAAATTATGTTTACCACTTGGAACCATACAAAATTTTGTTCTAAATTAAACACTTTGGGACCATAAAAAACATCAAAATCACATCATAAACTCATGTATACCCTGCTGGACGGAAATCTTAAATTTTGAACAATAACCATAATTTTCGTTTAAGTCTCGTATCCCTTTGTTACTTAACTTACTCTTTATTTTAACACTGTAAACGTGACCATAATCATTTGATAACCTCTTTTCATAGCTAGGGCAGAGCCTCTTCTTACCAAAACATTATTCTTTTAATCAACCCTTTAATGGAAATTACTCAAAATCCCAAAACATAACTCACAACAAGCTATGCTAGTGACTTACTCTTCTTATATCTTGGTTCCACTTGGATTTCGTCTTCTTTGAGCCACTGAATAAGGTCAGCCTTGAGTATAAAAAGATCATAACAATATTAGATGAAGGATTGAAGAAGGTAGAAGGCTTATTTAACCAAAACTTACACCCAACTTACCTTGTTCTTCAATGTGTGTGTTCTTTCTCTTTCTTCTTTGTATGTGAGCTTGCTTTCACTCTACCCTCTTGCTTTTACACGATTTGGGACAGCCAAATAAGGGAAGATAAGTCCTTCAAATATTGGTCATTGGTTATGTGAATTATCTGTGCAACTTATTATCCAATGGTCCAAATTTGTGTCTTAGGGTTAATGGCTTGTCTCTCTTCCTTCTTCTCCAAGTTTTATTGATTTTTTTTCTTCCCTTCCTAATGGCTGACGAGATATGCTTCACTTTGGTCATATTTTGCTTAATTTACATATACTTTGGACTTAAATTTAGGTCTTATACTAAGTACAAAGTAGTTGGCTTTCAACTCCAAGTTTTTTACCTTTGGCTTCTTGTAGTTAATACATGATTTTACTCCATCTTTCTCGTCCTCCCAGTTGGCACAACTTTATGACTGATTGGGGGTTCAGTTTTTGTCCCCAATTGGCTTCAAAAAGAAGCCTTCCTTTGATCCTTGTTGGTCCCTTCTGTTGGGATCAATATACGCAGCGGATTAAAATTTCTTACGAATCCCGTCCCGAGGATCACTCAGGTGCGTTTAAATTAAAGTTAAGGAACCGAATTTTACCTATGCGCTGAAATCGGTTCGCGTCTCGTTCTCTTTGATTCAGGTGGCCTACCTTCTCGATCAGTAGAGGTCGACTCTGTAAATCGCCCTCCTCTACGGTATCCACACGAACAATCCCGAACACGATCACGGCAGCGTGCTAGCGCCTTTAGAATTTTTTTTGTGTCTCTATAAATTTTACTCTAGGGTTTTCTCGCAGCTTTTTCAGAATACACTCAACTAAAACAAAAAAAAAAAACCGTAGGTTTTCCAAACCCGATCGGCGTATTTTATGCAAAATTAATCTTCATTAATTTTGAAATTCAAATTTTAGATTTTGATTAAAATATATTAATTAAATCTATCTTATAGATTTAAACTAATAATATTTATTTAATCCGAATTAAAAGCCAAATCTAAAATTCGAATTTTAAATCTGGATTTAAAAAAATATATTAATTAAATCTATCTGATAGATCTAATATAATAATATTTATTTAATCCAAATTTAAAAGCCTTCTGATTTAATTTATCTCTATAAATTAAATCCGAGAAATGATATCTATTTATTTAATTAAATCAGAGATACAATATCTCAATTTAAATTAAATAGATAATGATATCTTTATTCAAAAATTAAACTGTTTTAGATATTTAATTTATCAAATAAATTAAATATAAAACAAATAATATATATATAATATTATAATCTCAATTAATAATACATATATATATATATATATATATATATATATATATATATATATATATTTACCTTAGATTAAATTCAGTATTCATTAAATCTCATATTAATCTGAGATTCAATGAACTTGGACACTTTTGCTCGTATTGGGTTATTCTTGTGTTCGACCCTGCAGGTCCATATGAGATTGGAAATGGGCTAATACTGTACCAGCCCACAAATCGCAAGCGGCCTCTAGCAATACATTGCGACTACCCAATTCACATGGGGATCAATGACACAATACAACCTATCGTACAACCATGTCACGTCCCTTTTGTCATGTGATAATTTGGTCAAGGATGAGGTATGGATAATGTCAACTTCCTATTTTTGACCACTACTTTCTCGATTCTCGAGTAGTCTAATAAGTGAAATGGAAACTCTTTTCTATCACAGTATGGCCATACATTTCTTAGGCTCACTCATCGAGGGGCCCAGTATTATCTCTCTACAAATGTGAGGGACAAATTCCATCTTGACCATTCACATTCCTTCGCATGAAAACCACTGATCTCGATCCAAGCCTTTATCATCACCCGGTCAAAGGTGACTTTTGACTAGGTCAAAGGTCAGTGACTCAACATGTAGGAATCTATAATGATCTCAAATTATAGGGCGTTGTGACGCGGTTATATATGAGATAAGCTTATAATTTAATCCATGCAGCTTTCTTATAGTGGGTTGGTCTAGCACCTTGTACTTTTACAAGTGCCCATGACTTTGATTCGTATCTCCATACCTCATCAAAGTCATACTGGTCTTGTTTCATCTTCGCTCCTGCGTAGATGACCGACCAGGGACATTTAGGATAATCTATAAGATATATCCATGGATGCAGTTATCAATACAAACATACGAACGAAAATGATAACTTAAAGAGAATACCTTAAATAGCATAAATATCTAAGGTACAATGACTTGCCCCTAGGACATAATTTCCAACACCTTCTTATTGGTTAATTTTCCCTAAGTGTTTGACTCTTCCTTTTGGCTTCATATTAACTTGAAATCAGCTTTTTCTTCCTTTTATTTTGGCTGGTCAAAATTTCATGCTTGAGGGGAAAGAAATTTGACTTCTAATGGCTCTTAATTCCTTTGTACAATTACCTACTCAAATGTCAAACATGAACTACCCAAATGCCACTTGTTACACTAGGGTTAATTGCTTGATTTTGTATTTGAATATATGATTTTTGCATTGATCTCTCTCTCCCTCTCTCTTGGCTGACGCGTATGGGGCTTGTGGAGGAAGATTTTTGCTTTCCATAATGCCTCTTGGACCCTTGACGATGTGGGTTTAGTTGGCTTCAGTCTTAAGCCATAGTTAAATTTTCATTGATATCTTTGACTTCCAACTATTCCTTTCATATGGAAAATATTTCTTATTCTCTTGTTCTCTTTATGGTTGGCGTAAATTCCTAGTCAAGATGAAACAAAAGTGTGCTTTTTAGTTCTTCATGCAATCTTGTTACCTTAGTCCTAGCAAAAATTGATTTTATGTGTCATGACTTTAGCATTTCACTTTCCCTTTTTCCACTTACTTTGGGCGAAATTTTGCCCTTTTTAAGGGTCCAATAATTTGTTCACTAATATCCCTTAGGCCTTGATATTGTTGACAAGTCAACTCACAATTTATTGGCCTTAATTTAATTCAAATCAATCCCTTAATGGTCTTGCTTTTTTATTTGAAAATTAGGTCACAATTTAGTGACCTTCACCTTGTCACAGGATCTCTAAAATAATTGATTTAATATGCCATTTTGTCTATTTAATACAATTAAAAAGGTTCCATGAAAATAGCAATTTAATTGTAGCCAAAACCCTTTCAATATTTCATTAATATATGCTTTCTACATTGTTTGTAAAAATAGGGGTGTTATATGTTACACATCAAGCTTGATATTTATAACATTGAAATATATAACCTTGTCTACCACACCATATATATCATATTATTATATGACAAAATTTAAGCATCTAAGGAGGGGCTTATTGTTGAAATAATGATTTATTGATGAAGCTTTTTCCCCTTGTCATATAATCATGCTATAAGTACCACATTAGCTTAGCTTTCATTCCAACAAAATGAAATCTTGGAAAGTAAAAGGTTACCTGAAGTGTATTTCATGATCATATATACACATATAGTAGGCTGATAAATTTGTTCTACTTTTGTAATTTTGAACTATAAAAAATGACAAATTTATTGTATTCTCAAAATTTTAGTATAAAGTCGAAGCTTCATTGCGTTTGCAATTTTATGGTATTCTGAACTTTCATTGTGGTTACCTACACTAGCTTTAAAAGGACATATATAAAAGTTTTTTGCTACCTTTTTAAGGGTCTAAATACTTTAGATATATATTGATATCCAAGTCTATACAGATTCATAGATGATGAGTTAGTAAATAATTAGGGAAATATTTACTTAGTATTGAAATATTTGGTACTATTGCTGTTAGTATTTTGATAAATGAACAACTCATTTTTCTTTAGGCTCTAACTATACAACATTGACTTAACCAAATTAGATGTACGGACATCACACATTGACCTAAAAACCTATAGCTAGCCATTTAGACTTGTGCTCAATGTTTTTAAGCATAAAGCTTATAACATATATAATCGTAATCTTCTACCTAAGTTTTCTCCCTAATATTTATGTTCTTCACTTCTTTCCCTCCAAAATATACGCGCGTGTGTGTGCGGCAAGAAAATAATATTAATTTCCTTCACATACATTTTAGTTTTCTCCAAAATAATTGCTTCCACTATTACATATACAGCTTGAACGAGACCATTGACCGTTACCAAACATATGTTAAAGATACTCATGTCTTCGAACAAAATATGCAGGTTCATAATTATTATTTCCTTAATTTTATTGCAATTATTTCCTTATTTCTTATGTTGTTGTTATCATCTTCCATCCTAGTATTTTTATTTTTTTGGAAGAAAAGATCTAGTGTTTTAGTTCTCTGTTTGTCTACACACACACACTCTGGGGATGATGAGAAAAAATTTCATATGTTTCCTTTGAGCTCTAATTTTTATTTCATTTTGTATAAATGCTCATTTGGTCCTTTTCATTTTAGCTTGATGAAAATTTCAAGAGAAAGTTGGGAAGAAGTCCCCCATTATTAAATTTTATTTGTGAATTGAACTTGATAAATTTTTATACACACTCAAATTTTCTAAACAGAATACCGGTGCTTCGATTTAAGTCATTCCCACTAATAAAATTTTCAATGCGGACTTTCCCCCCATTTTTCTTGGTGTGCTCATTTAAAATTTCACAACATTTGTCTTATATTTCAAAGTTATCGTACTTTTTTTGGATTTGGCCAAAATATTTTACTTCATAAGAAACATAATTAGTGAACAAAACTAATCAAAAGAATAAGTTAACGTCAATCAGACACAAATTTACCATTTTGATCTTAAGTTTTTGTGTCTTGTACATTTTGCCATGCAGCATAAAAACTCACAAAATACAACTTCGAATGGGAAAAAAGTGTAATGAATACTGCCATTTTTTCTCATATTTCCTAAGTTTAGTGAAATGTTTACGATTTCAGAAATTTTGCAAACACAACAATTAATTTTTCTTGAAAATGAATTGTTTTCTGATTTTCCTTTCTCTCGTAGACATTCAGGAAATAAATGTAATTATAAAAATTAGTTTATTTATATTCCTCCTTGTGCTTGGTTTCCTTCCAACTTGCCAATTAACACAATCCTGAAAATGGCAGCATCTGAATCAAGAAACAGCAAGTATGAAGAAGAAGATTGAGCTTCTTGAAGCTTCAAAACGGTTCCAATATCAACTTAATTAAATGAATTATGACAGTACTTTTTGAATTATTTGTTGATATTCATTCATATTGAAAGATTAATTAATTACTTTGCTGTTTCTAATTTTATTCTTTTAGGAAACTTATAGGAGAAGGTTTGAACACATATTCCCAACAAGAACTGGAAGAGATTGAACAAGAGGTGCTAAAGAGTGTCAGAAATGTTCGAGCAAGAAAGGTCAACTTAATGTGCCTACACACAGACACGCACTCTTTTATGTAAGTTTCAAAGTTAAATTTTATCTGAATTCGACTTTGTCAATATTTTTCAGAATCAAATCGTTAAGGAGCAAATGGAGAAACTAGAAGAGAAGGTACGGTGTGTGTGTGTGTATGGAATCTGAGGCATTGTGCTAACGATTTTTGCTTACCATAAATCTCATCTTTAATTTTATTGATCTAGTCTGTACTTGAAATATTTTGATTTCATTTTCAAAATAAATTAACACACACAAACGCGCACCATATGTAATAGGGATAAACATAGGTTGAGTTAACCTTAACCTGAGGCAATCCCGCATAATCACCAACTTGGGTTGGCCACCCCAAGTCAGACTTGGTTTGAGATAGAAAGCTTTAGGATTAGCTATTGGAGAATAACTTTCACGATTTATGAGAAGATTATGTGAGAAGAGTTTTGTCTTGGCTTGCAAAAAATGGCTTTTGAAACCATAATTCCAGAGTACCCAAACACATTATAAACATAAAAATATTATTGAAAAATGAGAACTAAAAAAGGAGGGACCAACAAAAGTTAGTCATGGTGGAAGGGGCTTTAGCCAAGCTCCGTACATTACACAAATCAAGAACCATCTGAAATACAATTATATATCAATCAAATTAAATCAAATCATGCTCAAGTCTTCCCATGAAAATAGGAATTAGAAAACCACAAATACGTCAACGGTTTTTTAGCCTAGTGGCGTAAGAACTCTCCTATAAGTGGGAGGTTATGATTCCAAGCTCACTTGTAAATTGTAAACTCAGGTCGTTCGCATTTCCTCTTCTAATTCAAAAAGGAAATTTTAGGAGAGCTTAGTCCTAGCTAGCAGCTAAACACAGGGAAACTTGCAAATACGCACATAGTCAATATTAAGCCATGAACATTAGATATGTGGTTTGGGTTAAGTTGATACGGAAAAAAATTGATTACACTAGTTTGAAAATTTAGAACTTTGTACCCTTTGTCTATCTAAAATAATTAAATAGATCGCGTGAACCACAAATACATATACATGCAAGTATATTATATTTACACTATTTCACCAGTGAAGCTAAACTTTCATTTGCTTTCACAGTTCTGCTCAAGTCATGGTTAGTTAGCTTATATTGTTAGCTGAATCCATGCATAAGGATTTCTGAAGTTGCGTTGATGTTATATTCTTTATCTATGGTGTCTGACTGGCGATTGAAAATGCTGATTACTATATTTTTTTCTACTACAATTCAGGAAAAATCCCTAACAGAAGAATATGCAAGGCTTTACGAGAAGGTGAGATTGTAGTAAATTTTTATCTGAAAATTATTTCAAGATTTTCATTTTATTTTCACAACCATCCTTAAAGCTAAGGAGATGTTGCAGAGAGAGTATGTTTGGTTTGAGGAATTAAGGAGATGGAAAACAAAGTTCGTTTAGAAATTCACCTGGGAATAAATCATTTGATTTAGAATCAAGGTTAATTTCATATTATGTGATTGCAATTGAATGAAAAAGACACGGTGAGATTGATTTTGCTGTGCAGTGTGGTGTGGAGGCAAATCAAGGAAGACAGAATCAGAGTGAAAATATTTCGTATTCAGATATGGAGACTGGCTTGTTCATCGGACTTCCAGGAACAGGATCACGAAATAAATTATGACATCTTGTACGGATAATTGTTCCAGAAACAATGTTGAAGATTTGAAATCATCATGTGCGCGCCCACGCGTGCTAACATCATCAACAATTTAGTATGAAACAATTGGGCAATAAGTATGACCATGATTTGTGGCGTTCTATTGATTTCAAGTTGCATGCATAATCTACGAGTCCACATTCCATGCTTATATTTACATGGTTATATGTGTAAGCACCATTTCCAAGAAAAAGAGAAGTATTTCCAAGAAATAGAGAAGTCTTGGATAATGAAGAGTTTGCAAGTATAAACATGTAAGAAGTATGTAAATATAAGCATAGAATGTGGACTCCATAATCTATGCACAATTGATTTTGCACTGTGACTGTCACCTCATACCATGACCATGTTTCTCTCGATGAGAAGATGCAAACTAGTGGCTTTATTAATGAACATATCTCTGCGATCAACACAAGCATCAAATTTTTTTGGCAGTTAATGGGTTGACGTATGTCTGATGAATCCATATTGAGTTAATTTTCAGTGATTTGAGAGTTGATTGTATTTTTGAGTTATAATTTAGGAGATTGATGTAATGAAATTAAACAAAATGGTTATAGATTAATGTATAGTTGAAATAGGCGCTTTAGTGTGTGATTTTGGCATTAAATGAGTTTACTATAGATATAGGAAATAAACTTATGGGCAAGTGTTTTTATGTTTTCGTTGCCACTAGAGCATGATATTTTGTTCATGATGTTATTTGGATTTTGACAAGGCTGTATATGTCAACGGTTTTAGTAATTATATATGTAAACTACAAGAGGCCTAAAATATCTAACTTGCTGTAAGCGGCTTCATCATCTGCAGCTTTCCCAAATGCTAGTCATTGATGCAATTGAGGGAGAACCAGTTTAAGAAGTCTCAATCCAAACGAAGTTGTTTTTATAAGTATAATCTGAGCCGTTCTTTCTTGCAACCAATTGTGGCCTTCCAAATTTTTTATCCTTTTTGAAATCTTTTATTTTTGCCAAATTGCACGTTAAAATAGAGCAATGGTCTAGAGTCTGATCACGCAACACAACAAATGCATCAAAGAGAAAAGGGGGGCATATCAGGGAGAGAGTTGAGAGACCATTTACTCACGCACGTAAAAACCAACTCCCCAACCCTTCATCCATATCTTATGTACCCTGTGGTTGTATGGACTGAAGCTTTTAGAGTCTACCCACGATTAACTAGGTTTACTAAATAAGCACTACTATAGGGTATATTTTTAATGTTGCCGATTAACGTCTATTTAAAAAAAAAATAGAGGCTAAAAAGTAGGTAGTGACATTTTTTAAAATTTGGGCCCTACTTTTAATGTTTGTTTTCCAAAAAAAAAAAGTTAAAATCCTTAATTTTCTGATCCACCATCATCAGCATTCAGTCCTCTCTCTTCTTCACTCTCCAATAAAGCTGGGAATTAGGGCCGGCCTGGCCCGACAGGGCTTGGCCCTATAGGGCCTAAGACAAGGAAAATATCTATTTTTCAAAGCCCAGCCCGATAGTACCAGGGCTAGGGCCGGCTCTACAGGGTCTGGAAATTACTATTCCAAATTTTAACTATTTTTCTTTTGGGTTTTTTTCCAAAGAAATATAATTAGTAAATTGCAACTATTAAAGTTCTAGTCTATCAAATAAATATTATCAACATTAATATCTAAATAATACAAATCATCCAACAAATAAACACATTCATTAATTCGTAATAAAAAACAAACCAGGTGCGATAGCCGGATAAAGGGATAATGACTTTGAGAGAAAAGTATCTATTGTTGAACTAATTATGTACAATTGTAAAAATACCTTTGGAGCGATTACAGAGCAACGGCGGTCGACAGTGCGATAGCTAGCGACTGCCGACGGTGAGTAGCAACAGGAGAAACCGAGCAAGGGAGGAGGCTAATCTGATTGAGTGAGCGACTGAGTGGTACTAGCGAGTGAGCTTGCAAATCTGAGATTCAGATTTTTGAAGGAAACATAAGCGGAACCGGATCCTCTCCCTTTCATTTTTTCTGCCCATCTCTCACAGGCGGATCTGGGTCGTCCAAATCTTGATCCGACGGTCTAGATTAAAAAAAAAAAACAAAATTTTTGTTTTTTGTCTTTTTCGAAAAAGACCAAAATATATATATATATATATATTTTTTAAGATTTGGACCGTTGGATCAGGATTTGGACGGTCTAGATGCAATGAGGAGGGATGCCGCTGAGTAGAGAAACCAGATCCTAAGCAATAAAGACTAAAGAGACTGAGATAGCGAGAATAGATATGAAATTAGGGTTAACCAGTTAAGTGCCTCCTAGCTTCTTCCTCTTGGCACTCTTTGACTAATTTTTGTTTTTTTGTTTTTTTTAAATGCTACAGTAACAGGGCCTAACGGGCCGGCCTGATTAAGCCTGAGGCCCTACAAGGCTAGCTCTGCAAGGCCAATTTCAAATTTCGGGCATATTATTTAAGCCCGAGCCCTACAGGGCCAGGGCTTAAAAGGGCCGGCCCGATGGGCCCGGCTCGATTTCCCGGCTCCACTCTCCAATGCCTCTGCTCTATCACTTGCATCTATTCCGTTTAGGGATGATCATGGACCAGACCAGACCGGGTTTGGCCCCTACCCGAGGTCTGGTCCAAGTATGTCCTCGGGCTGGACCAGACTGGTCCAGGCAGACTGCCTGGACCAGTCCGAGGCAATCCAAGCATACGAACTCTGATAGTGAATTTACCCAAAAAAAAAAACTCTGATAGTGAAACTGAAAACGAACGGAACAAAAAAATATCAATTAACAAATAAAAGAAAAACTCTGATCGTTATCGGTGCCGATGGTGGAGGTGGAGTAAGGTTCCAATCTAAGAAGCAAAACTGAAACTGATAAAAATCATACACTTTTCTGCCCACCAATTTCCTCATCAGGAGAAAAAGCCAAGTAGATGGAGCGAAGGGGCTGACACCCAGAAGCCTTGAGGCAGCGAACAGCTTCCAGGCACTGCATTCCGACGCACTTCATATCCTGGAAGTAGAGAATGGCGAAATCATGAGCTTAAAAAAGAGAATGGCGAAAAGCTTTGGGAGGGAGGCAAAAGTGAGTGGGAGTTGGAGAGATTGGTGTGGATTTTTGGGGAAAAGTCAAAAAGATAATAGGAAGTGGGGCTAGGGAAGGAGAAGAAAGAGAGTGATGGGAGTTTTTGAATTTTCTTTTGTCGGAAGAGTGATGGGAGTTGCTAGTTGGAGTGGAGAGATTGGAAATTAGGGGGAAAAAAATAATCGGGTCAGATTGGACCAGACTGATTTGACAAAAACCTTAGTCGTCTCAGGGTCAAATCACAATTAACCACGAATTAAAATGCAATATAGTGCAAACAACTCGGGATCGTTCTCTTATCAAGGAGCCTTTTATTTTGAATTTCCTAAGTTAAACTAAGTGCAAAAAAATGATTAGAAAAGGGTTTTGAAATTGATTTTTTTCTAAACTAAAATTCAATAAAAAATTAAAAGAAACTAATTCTAATTTTTTTTGGTATTTTTTGGAAAACAATGAAGAATGCTTAGGATTAAAAAGAATTAATTATGGATGTTCTTGGTAATGAAGAAGATGGCTATCATTGCTAGAAAAATATATGGGAGTTAATTTCTCATTAAATCTAAAGAACAACCTCAAGATAACACTTGAGTCCAATAATCTCAATTAATAATAGCTCCTACTAACGTAGCAAACTACTACCTTTTGAGATATTGTTAAAATCCACCTAATGTGTAATTTAAATTGGGATGATATAAATTGTTCTTCTGAATTAGAATGTTCGAACGAACCATTCAAATACTCAAATCAACTATGATTACTAATCACAAACATGACAGCAAACATAATTTTATCAAGCATATAAAGAAATTTGGAAATTTAAACATCAAAATAATCATCCAATAAAAATCACAATATTCAATCTTCTTGGACACATAACAGTCATCCAAGTCTCAAAACTAAATAATGAATAACCTAAATTAGGAAATCAAATAGATAGTCTAAGAAAAAGATTAAATTAAATTACTCCCCTTTGAAGAACAATTGCTCAAGCCACAAATCTTCATCACCAAGAAGCTAAAGATTTAGCTACACATAGCCATTGAAGAGTCCATCACAAAGGAATCAGCCATAGGAAAAGATGAGAAGAATTGATGGATTGTGGGTGTGGGCTGGATTAAATGTTGATGGACGAATGAAGAAAGAAACAAAAAGAATCCCTTGCGTCTTCAATTCCAAAGGTGGGCTGGAGGTTCTCGGCTCTGTAGGTGTATGGAGGTTGCTGTATTCTCGTTCAGTCCGCTCTCTCTCTTTCCGTTAGCTCCTCTTTCGTTCTTGTGTTCTCTCGTCCAGCCTCCCAAAAACTCCTGCTGTCCTCTGCGTCGTTCTTCTTTTTCTTTTCTTTCTTGTTCACCGCCCCTGTGCTGCTCTCTTTTCTTGCGTGTTTTCTGTTGTGTTTCGGCGTGTTTTTCTTTAATTCCTGATCTCTGGTGCGTCTTTTTAATAGATATAGGTAGTATAATAAAATAATATAATATATTATATCTTTTTCTTGTAATATAATATATTAATATATTCTATTATACCCTTTTCAATTTAATTTGTTGCTTCTCTTCTAGATCACGTAATATTTCATGCCAAATAAATAGGATATCAATAGGTTTTCTGTTGTAATCACATTTTATCCTATATTTAATTAAAAGATAGATAAGTATATAAAAGATAATTAAATAAGTATAAGATATTAATAAAATCAATCAATATATCTCAGAATCTATACTTATTTAATTATAAAATATTTACTTATCAAAACTTGAATCGAAACTTCTATTTTCAAAATTAATTTAATCTTTTCAAGCATCTACAATCAAAATAATTAATCTAGCATCAAATATTCTCAGAAAAATCAATGATTAAGAGTAATTATATTTTTTTGACAATTTTCTCCTTTTTAGCCCTAATTTGATGTATTTACTCTTAATCTCAATTTATCACAAGAAAGTCATTTTAAGCTCAATTACTATGATAAAATGCATTAAAAATCCCCATTTAATTACCAAAAATCATATAAAAATATGGTTAGATCAATTCCCCCACACTTAGACCTTTGTACTCCTGAACAAAGGCAATTGAGTACCAAATTTCAAGTTCAAACCACTAATGCATTTGAAAGATGAGCAATCTCATAATTAAAAAGCAATGAATTAATTAATCAAATTCTTCAAGCCAACACCAGTGATAGTTAAGTGATGTAAAGGAATTAGCTGACTTCACAACTTCAAAATATTGGAAGAAGCACAAGAGGACTCTCAAGATATTGGTGTTTCACTCATCTTACCTCATTGATTGGGATAATTTCACTCTAGTTCACTTAATCAACACCCTACCATAGGCTTGTAACAACTCTAACATCTCCACTATTAATAGCAATTAATGAAATGAATCAAGAGGACTTTTAAGGGTTGTAATGTTGGATGAAGGCTAGATGGAATGAATTGATTAGAAAATGAATAGTTGATATGCAAGTCAAAGTTAAGGAGCAAGTTCATAGCATCTAAATAACTTTACAAACTTTTGCCAATTCTTTTGAAAATTATGAACAAATGCCTTCTTGATTTTTTTCCTCTTTTTTTTTTTTTTGTTTAACTTCAAAATACTTTCTTTTTTTTTCTTTTACTCCCTTTTTTTTTCAAATAATAATACTTACTTTTTTTTTCTTTTGCTTTTTTGTTTTTTGTTTTTTTTTTGTTTTTTCATATACATGGCATTTCCAATTTTTATTGGCAATTCTCTTTTGATTTTTAGAATACTATGAACACTATGAGTAATGACATGCATATAACATAAGAAAGGCTCAAAGGGGGTAAGCAAAGGGTAGATGAATGTAGGCTTGTGTTTGGGTAAAAATGGTTTAGAATTGAATGCCTCTTTCATTTTCATCACAATAATGCAAATACCGTTTCGAAAAAGAGTTGAAACAAGTTCTAGAAAGTGAAAAACCAAGTGAACATGCACACATGAAAAGAATTTAAGGCTCAAATATCCTTCCAACAAGGTTTTTCTCTAATGCTCATTCCAACAAAATCAATTGTATGGTAAGCTAACTACAAAACATCTGCTTAACTATTCCAAGTGCTAACCTTACCAAACATAACCAATCAAAACATTGCAATAAGTTAAAACAATGCTCAACTATTAAATGCACTAATGATCATCTCATTTTCAAAATAAGGAGTAAGCAAAAATCCAATTGTGGGTTCATTTCTCTTCCCATTCACTTGAAAAACAAGACATGGTTTTCTAAAGTTGCCAAAACGCTAGATCTCATGAAAGCTCAAAAAAAAATTCTCACAAATTACACTTCCAAAGCGGCAAATGCGACCCTTTACCACTTAGGACATGCATTAGAGCAAGTCATTCTTAAAAAAAAAATTTCTAGTTTAAGGTATTTTCACATTTAAAAATAACCAAATAATTAGGATTCAAAATGTATTCCCCTCCCCCACACTTAATCAACACATTGTCCTCAATGTTTGTAAAGCAATTCTATTATTCTAACTTGTTCCTTAATGAAGTGGAAAGTTGTGAAGTCCAATTGCAATTGAAGCACAACACATCAACATCATAAAGAGAGAAGAGAGAAGAAACAAGTCATAGTAACAGAGAAAATTAGAGTGAAGAGGCACAATGGTAATTAAGCAAGGTTGTGGCTAAGATGCAAAGCATAAATTGGGAGTTCTTATTCTAATTACCAAACTATACTACTACTACTAATGAGATAGTCCCTCCCCCACACTTATTTCAAGCATTCAGAAGCACAAATGAATTAAACAATTCAAATCATAAAATGTAAGTGAAGGAAAGAGACAACCTGGCCTTAAGTGGGCTTTGATGATGGATCATAGTAGAGCTTGAGGAGGTGTCCATTGACTCGAAATTCCTTTCCAGTAGTCTCGTCAAGCAGCTCTACCATGCCAAATGAATACACTTTGGTGATAGTGAAAGGGTCATACCATTTATCTTTAAGCTTCCCATCCAACAACTTGAATCGAGCCCTATATAGCAACACCTGATCACCAACTTTGAAATTCTTTCGCATAATCTTCTTATCATGAAGTAACTTGGTCTTTTCCTTGTAAATGCGGGAGCTCTCATAAGCTTCCAGGCGCATTTCCTCAAGTTCTTGCATTTGTAGCTTCCTTTCCAAGCCAGCTTCTTCCACATCCATATTGCACATTTTCACAGCCCAATAGGTTTTGTGCTCCAACTCCACCGGAATATGACATGCTTTACCATAGATAAGCCGGTAAGGAGACATTCCTATTGGTGTCTTGAAAGCAGTTCTATAAGCCCATAGTGCTTCCTCCAACCTTGAGCTCCAATCCTTTCTTGAAGGCTTGACAATCTTTTGCAATATGTGTTTGATCTCTCGGTTGGATACTTCGGCTTGCCCATTTGTCTGTGGATGATAAGGGGTGGACATTTTGTGGGTTACCCCAAGCTTAACAAGTAAGTTATCAATAACCTTATTGCAAAAATGGGTACCTCTGTCACTCACTATAGCCCTCGGTACTCCAAATCTACAAAAGATGTTAGACTTAAGAAACTTGGAAACCGTTTGGGCATCATCTTTCCTAGTGGGAATGGCTTCTACCCACCTAGAGAGGTAATCTACGGCTAAAAGAATGTAGGTAAAGCCAGATGATGGTGGAAAAGGACCTATGAAATCGATACCCCAGACATCAAATACTTCACAAAAGAGCATGGGTTGTTGTGGCATTTCATGCCGTTTACCTAACCCCCCAAACCTTTGGCATTTATCACATGCCTTACAATATAAATAGGCATCCTTAAACAGGGTAGGCCAGTAAAACCCAGAATCTAATACTTTCCTAGAGGTCTTTTGAGCACTAAAGTGTCCACCACAAACCATGGAATGGCAAGCAGAAAGTATGTCCTTGGACTCGGTCTCTGAAATGCACCTCCTAATAACTTGGTCATTGCATAGTCTCCATAAATAGGGCTCATCCCAAATGTAGTGTTCAGCTTCTCGTTCAAGTTTTTGAGCCTGAAAAGGAGACATATGCTCAGGTATAAGACCGGTCACAATATAATTCACTAGATTAGCAAACCAAGGAACATAGAGGGAAATAGACATAAGGGATGCATCAGGGAAATCATCACAAATAAAATCAGAGTCAAGTACTCCCCTTGTACCATCCGGTAGTCTACTCAGGTGATCTGCTACAAGGTTCGCAGTTCCAGGCCTATCCTTAATGCTTATATCAAACTCTTGTAGCAAAAGCATCCACCTAATAAGCCTTGGTTTGGATTGAGGCTTAGTGAAGAGAAACTTCACCGCCGCATGATCTGTGTACACCACCACTTGAGAATTGATCAGATATTGGCGAAACTTATCTAATGCAAATATGATAGCAAAAAGTTCTTTTTCTGTGGTTGTGTAATTCTTTTGTGCACTGTCCAACGTTTTTGAAGCATAAGCAATCACATGAGATAACTTGCTATGCTTTTGTCCTAGCATGACCCCCACAGCAGAATTGGAGGCATCACATGCTAGTTCAAAAGGCAAAGTCCAATCTGGTGCATGCAAAATAGGAGGAGATATCAAGTGTGCTTTTAATTCGTCAAATGCTTGTTTGCAAGAAGTATCAAAGACAAAATCAACATCTTTTTGCAATAGTTTGGATAACGGTAGAGCTATTTTACTAAAATCTTTTATGAATCTCTGGTAAAAACCCACATGCCCTAAGAAAGAACGAAGTGTTTTAATATTAGTGGGGTAGGGCAAGGAAGAAATCACCTCAATTTTAGCTCTATCAACCTCAATGCCCTTGCTAGATATCAAGTGACCAAGTACTATTCCATGATCAACCATGAAATGGCACTTCTCATAATTCAAAACCAAATTTTTCTCAATACATCTAGCAAGAACATTGTCCAAACTATTTAAACAAGCATCAAATGAATTGCCATACACTGTAAAATCATCCATAAAGACTTCCATGCAATTTTCAAGAAAATCAAAGAATAGTGACATCATGCAACGTTGGAAAGTACTAGGTGCATTGCACAATCCGAATGGCATTCTCCTATAGGCATAGGTACCAAATGGACAAGTAAAAGTGGTCTTTTCTTGATCTTCAGGAGCTAATGGAATTTGGAAATATCCTGAATAGCCATCTAGGAAACAATAGTGACTCTTACCCGCCAACCTTTCAAGCATCTGATCTATGAAAGGTAAAGGAAAATGATCTTTCCTAGATGCTTCATTCAACTTCCTATAGTCTATGCACACTCTCCAAGCATTTTGCACCCTAGTAGGTATCAACTCATCATTTTCATTTTTTACCACAGTTATCCCACTCTTCTTAGGAACTACATGCACTGGACTAACCCACTCACTGTCAGAAATTGGGTAGATGATACCCGCACTCAATAGCTTGGTTACTTCTTTCTTAACCACATCTAAGATTAAGGGGTTGAGTCTCCTTTGGGGTTGCCTAAGGGGTTTGGATTCCTCATTCAAAAGAATCCTATGGGTACAAATGGCCGAACTAATCCCAGGAATGTCAGCTAAAGTCCAACCTAGAGCCTTTCTATTTCTACTCAAAACATCAAGCAATCTCTCCTCCTCATTCACAGACAAAGAATTTGAAATAATAACAGGCAATTTTCCATCAGCAGCAAGGAAAGCATATTTCAAATTAGAGGGGAGGGGTTTAAGCTCTAAATCAGGAGGTTGGACAACAGAGGGAATTAATCTCAGAAGATCAAGGGTAGGACAAATACTTCCCTTCGCGAGCTTAAGAGGTGCATGGCTTGTGCTAAGCTCCATAGACTCTACCACTTGTTCATTGGTCTTCCCAAGTGTTGAACCAACATTAAGTTGGCTTACAGCAGCATCAGGCTTGGGGAAAGTAGCCTCCTCCATACCTACTTCACAAGGAGTGATTAGCTCATTCAAAAATCTCAAGGTATGCGGAGTGACCTTAGTTCTATGATTAAGCAATGAGTTAGAAAGTGGCCCTTTAACCACATTGTGTTGAGGTCCAAAGTGAGTCACATGAGAGGATGTCTTCGTCGGTGTGAGGGCTATCCCCTTAGAGAACAAATCATCCAAATCTTGGCTACCGACTTCAAACTCAGCTTCCTCCACCAGTTTGTGACCTGAAACATTGACAACAACACCTCCCTCACAAGCATCATCACTGGGTAATGAATCATTGGAAGAATTAAGCTCAAATGAACTAAGAGAAGTAAGAGAAAAATCATCAAGGGATGATAACCAACAATCAACCATCGATGAGTCAAGGTTGGGAATCTCGCTCCCAAGAGAATCAAAAGTATCAATAGAAGGAGGGGGCGATTTATTATCACATGAATCCAATGAAATTCCACAGTTAAGATCACAATTATCAGTGTGCAAATTAAGCTCATATTCATTAACCACATCATCAAGAGCCAAATCAATTGAATTCAAACCTAATAAAGAGTAATCTTCAAAAGGATGTTTCATGGCTTCATACATATTAAAACTCAGCTTATTGTTACCCACTTCCATAGTGATTGAACCATCTCTCATATCTATCAAGGTACTGGCTGTTCTCATAAAGGGTCTCCCTAAGATAAGGGTGGATTCACTAGACTCATGAGACATGTCTAACACATAGAAGTCGGCAGGGAAAACCAAGTCTTTAACTTTCACAAGCAAGTCCTCGATGATGCCTAATGGATACCTAATGCTCCTATCAGCTAGTTGGAGAACCAAACTAGTTCTCTTAAGCTCCTTGACACCAAGAGATTTAAAAATGGCACTAGGCATGACATTAATGGCTGCACCTAAATCTAACAAGGCTTGAGCCACATTCACATTACCTATGGTACAAGGTATAGTGAATGAGCCGGGATCCTTGCACTTAACAGGGAGTTGGGGTTTGAAAAGGGCAGACACATTAGAGCTGACTTGCACTCTCTCATTAGGCCTAAATTTCCTCTTGTTAGTACATAGCTCTTTCAAGAATTTGCAATAACTAGGCATAGACTTAACCAATTGGAAGAAAGGAACATTGATTTGTAGCTTGCTAAACAAATCATACATTTCTTTCTCATTTTGCTCATCATGCATTTTCTTGCCTTGAAAGTAAGCTTTAGGGAAAGGGAGTTGAGAAATTTTTACCTCCTTACCATCAGTACTGGATAAGATGCCTTGTTCACTTGTCTCACCTTTCTTAAAAGTGCTTCTTTCCTTGGAGCCAACCTCTCTCAGAAGTGGTTGTTGTTCCACTTGAGGTTGCTCAACTGCTTTGCCATTCTTCTTCGCAAGGATAGCCTTCTCTTTGACGCTTTCAGACTCAGGAAGCTTCATTGGACTCAACGGTGGACTTTCAACCTCTACTTCTTCATCCACATCACTGTCGATCTCTTCAGAAAAACGTACTTTCTTACCACTCCTTAACTCAATAGCATTAAGTGACTTAGGATTGATCACTGTGTTTGAAGGAATAGAGCCACTTGTCTTAGCATGCACATCACTCACAGAATTAGAGAGTTGAGTCAAGTGAGATTGCACATTGTTATGCTTCAACTCCAATTCTTCCAACTTCTTGCACATATAAGCCATTTGATTACCATCACTTGCCCTATCACTTTGTAGCTTTTGTAGGGTGTTGGAAATAGAAGAGAATTGATTTTCATTCACAGCTTTATCTTCCATCATCCGGTTGTTCATACTAGTAAGTTGAGAAACCATACTCTTCAACAATTGAGTGTTCTCATCACCCTTAGACTCTTGAATAGGTACCATTTGCCCACGGTTTGATCCATATGGTTGGACTTGATATGATGATCCTTCTTGATTTCTCCAACCAAAATTAAGATTAGGTCTTCTACTTTCATTGTAGGTGGTTGTGTTAGAATCCCACCTTTGCTGTTGTTGATTAGACCTCCCCTGATACATGGCATTAACTTCCTCATGGTGATTAGGGCATAAACTTGTAATGTGCATCATTGAACCACAAGCATCACAACTAGGTGCAACAAGGGCTTGTGAAGTAGGGGACGGAGGTCTTCGTTGAATACTCAGATTATGAAGTTCAGATGTGATTAGAGAAAGTTGTGAAGCAACTGTATCCATCTTAGACTCAAGTGAGACCATTCTTTGGTTGGAACCAATATCACAAACTCCCCTTATGTCTCTCACACTATATTGTTGAGTATTTCTAGCCCTCGTTCGAATTTGAGCCCATCCTTCTGCAGCCGTGCAATCTTCCAAAGAACCTCCAGCTGCAGCATCTATAATGCCTTTCTCATTAGGCAAAAGACCATCATGAAAGTATTTAATCAATTGTTCATCACCAATTTGATGGTGTGGACACTTAGCTAAAAGCTCCTGAAAGCGGCACCAATATTCGTAGAAGGACTCCAAAGGGTCTTGTTTGATAGAGTAAATCTCTTTTTTAAGCTCCCCAATCCTTGCATCAGGTAAATACTTTTCCAAGAAGGCTTTCTTCATGTTAGCCCATGAATGAAGAGCATCATTAACATGCCTAGGTAGCATCATGTACCATTCTTGAGCCTTCCCCTCCAAGGTAAAGTAGAACACCTTTAACTTCACATCATCTAGTCTAGCACCGACAGGCTTCATATTTGAGCAAGCCACATGTAAGGCATTGAGATGGCTATATGGGTCTTCCTTTTCAAGTCCATGGAAGCGTGGTAATGAATTAAGCAAAGGACCCTTAAGCTCGAAATTGACCTCTAGGTTAGGGCATGCAACGTTGAATGGATCATTAGTGACATCTGATCTTGTCACATCCCTTATAGTTCTCCTCCTTGGTTGACCATTGTTTTCACCCTCCACTGTTGTACCTTGTGAAGCACAATCACTTAAGTCAATGAAAAATTCAAGCTGAGGAGAATGAATAGAGTTCTCCTCAAATTGGTCAGACATATAAGGCTACCAGAACTATCTTAGACACAAATTCAAACAAGAAAATGTGCAAATATGAGTGTATGTCGGAAAGAATGCAAATGCAAATGCAGAAACAAAGAAAATCAAGTTTTTTTTTTCAAATAATGAAAAATGAAAAATTATGACAAACAAACTAAGAATTTTTTTAAAAAAAAATTATGAAAAATGAAAGAAAACCTAATAGGCTCACAAGGGCAAACCCTAGTTAATCTTAAACCAATTGACACTTAGTAGACCAAAGGAGTCAAAATTGACTCCCCGGCAACGGCGCCATTGATTTGACAAAAACCTTAGTCGTCTTAGGGTCAAATCACAATTAACCACGAATTAAAATGCAATATAGTGCAAACAACTCGGGATCGTTCTCTTATCAAGGAGCCTTTTATTTTGAATTTCCTAGGTTAAACTAAGTGCAAAAAAATGATTAGAAAAGGGTTTTGAAATTGATTTTTTTTCTAAACTAAAATTCAATAAAAAATTAAAAGAAACTAATTCTAATTTTTTTTGGTATTTTTTGGAAAACAATGAAGAATGCTTAGGATTAAAAAGAATTAATTATGGATGTTCTTGGTAATGAAGAAGATGGCTATCATTGCTAGAAAAATATATGGGAGTTAATTTCTCATTAAATCTAAAGAACAACCTCAAGATAACACTTGAGTCCAATAATCTCAATTAATAATAGCTCCTACTAACGTAGCAAACTACTACCTTTTGAGATATTGTTAAAATCCACCTAATGTGTAATTTAAATTGGGATGATATAAATTGTTCTTCTGAATTAGAATGTTCGAACGAACCATTCAAATACTCAAATCAACTATGATTACTAATCACAAACATGACAGCAAACATAATTTTATCAAGCATATAAAGAAATTTGGAAATTTAAACATCAAAATAATCATCCAATAAAAATCACAATATTCAATCTTCTTGGACACATAACAGTCATCCAAGTCTCAAAACTAAATAATGAATAACCTAAATTAGGAAATCAAATAGATAGTCTAAGAAAAAGATTAAATTAAATTACTCCCCTTTGAAGAACAATTGCTCAAGCCACAAATCTTCATCACCAAGAAGCTAAAGATTTAGCTACACATAGCCATTGAAGAGTCCATCACAAAGGAATCAGCCATAGGAAAAGATGAGAAGAATTGATGGATTGTGGGTGTGGGCTGGATTAAATGTTGATGGACGAATGAAGAAAGAAACAAAAAGAATCCCTTGCGTCTTCAATTCCAAAGGTGGGCTGGAGGTTCTCGGCTCTGTAGGTGTATGGAGGTTGCTGTATTCTCGTTCAGTCCGCTCTCTCTCTTTCCGTTAGCTCCTCTTTCGTTCTTGTGTTCTCTCGTCCAGCCTCCCAAAAACTCCTGCTGTCCTCTGCGTCGTTCTTCTTTTTCTTTTCTTTCTTGTTCACCGCCCCTGTGCTGCTCTCTTTTCTTGCGTGTTTTCTGTTGTGTTTCGGCGTGTTTTTCTTTAATTCCTGATCTCTGGTGCGTCTTTTTAATAGATATAGGTAGTATAATAAAATAATATAATATATTATATCTTTTTCTTGTAATATAATATATTAATATATTCTATTATACCCTTTTCAATTTAATTTGTTGCTTCTCTTCTAGATCACGTAATATTTCATGCCAAATAAATAGGATATCAATAGGTTTTCTGTTGTAATCACATTTTATCCTATATTTAATTAAAAGATAGATAAGTATATAAAAGATAATTAAATAAGTATAAGATATTAATAAAATCAATCAATATATCTCAGAATCTATACTTATTTAATTATAAAATATTTACTTATCAAAACTTGAATCAAAACTTCTATTTTCAAAATTAATTTAATCTTTTCAAGCATCTACAATCAAAATAATTAATCTAGCATCAAATATTCTCAGAAAAATCAATGATTAAGAGTAATTATATTTTTTTGACAATTTTCTCCTTTTTAGCCCTAATTTGATGTATTTACTCTTAATCTCAATTTATCACAAGAAAGTCATTTTAAGCTCAATTACTATGATAAAATGCATTAAAAATCCCCATTTAATTACCAAAAATCATATAAAAATATGGTTAGATCACAGACCAAGGGCTCTAATCCTCTGACCCGAGGTTTGGTCCAATCCGAGAAAAATCAGACCAGACCGGGTTAGACCGGTTCAAACTGCCTAGACCGGATCAGACTATGATCATCCCTAATTCCGTTAGTCACCAACGTCGCACTTCCTCTATCAGTCTGTCACAACCCCTTTCCTCCTCTATCGCGACCCTTCTCCTCTGCCCACGTTTTGCTCTGTTAGGCATATCCTCCTCATCCTCCCCCTGCAGGTCCTCCTCCTCTAGCACTGCAAGTCTGCAGTCATTTGGGTTAGTGACTCTATCTTTATGGAAAAGTTGCTTTCATTGATGCTTAAAAATTACTGGAGGCTTGATTAAAAAGAAAAAAAAAGAGTTAGGAATTTTAAGAGATTACATTGATGCTTAAAATCTTATTGTTTGGTGGGATTATGTATTTGAATGTTTGTTTTATGAGTTACTATAAATGCCCATAAGGTGTTTGATGAAATGAATGATTGAGAAATTATAAGTGTTTGAGGAATTGGGGAACTTCCTTTTGCATCTCATCTAGTATCTAAAGAAAAGGACATAATTTCCAGATTTATCCATCGGTTGCCCATGTATATACATGACTTAGTTGTTCTTATGTTGAATCTTTGAACTATCTATGCTGAGGTGGTTGACTATGCATTGAGAATTGAGCAAAGGCATAATGAAGATAAGGCAGCAACTAAGAAGCCTAAAAGAGAGAGAGGCAGAAAATTTCAAGGATCTTACAAAACTAATCGCTTTCAGGGCCAATCCCAAAGCCATGTTGTAAAATCAACACCTAGATCATATGGTTCTCTTGTAAGTTCTGGTTGCAAGGCTTGAATTTGGAAATGTTAAATCACAATCTCACCCTGTTATGAACCAGTTGAGTTACTCAAAGACCCTTTGTGCAGCGTGTATGGAAATTTTCATTCAGGGCCATGTCATAAGGCCTTTGGTGCTTGTTATGAGTGTGGGCAAATTGGTCATTTGAGAAGGAATTGCCCGTTTATTCAGTTAGTATCAAGTTTTGGATTAATTCGGGCTCCTCCTCACCCTACTATATCTACAGCCCATTTGCGAGAGAAACTACTGCTTCTATTGGCAGGGGCATGTCAAGAAAATCGTGGTCAATCTTTTTCTGGGCAAGGTCAAGCAAGAGTGTATGCTATGACACGACAAGATGCTTGAGCTTCTAATGATGTTATTATGGGTACCATTGCTATATATTCTCAAAAGGCTCATGTTCTATTTGATCCTAGATCAACTCATTTTTATGCTTTTATATATTTTTCTATGAAGTTGGGTAAAGAATCCACTAAGATTGATTGTCCGTTATGGTTGATCTTGATGTTACTAGGCATGTATTGGTTAGCCTCTTGTTATGCTACCGTTGATTGCTATTTGTGAAAGTAATCTAGAAGGGATTATTTACTAGGGAAACAACTGGAAAGTAGAGGGAGACATGAAGAAGCAATATCCAAATGTTTTGTCTTGGCTTATATGTCAAATTTTGAGGACGAAATTTATTTGACGTTAGAGAATTGTAACATCCCAAATTTTGAGGCAATGAGTTTAGGAATAAGATTGAGATAAGAAGGCTTCTAAGCCAGTTGGAGACGAAAATCTTAAGCTTATCATGAGGAAAAACTTAAGATAATTATTAAAAGAAAATTATTATTTTGGACCTTGAAAAAAGAATTGGGGAAAAGTTTATGAAAAGTTATTTGGAGGATCTAGAATTATTATGGAGGGAATATGGCTTCAATAGCTTTAGTAGATAATCAATTGTACTAATTGTAATCATATTTCAAAAAAATGATTTCCTAGAAAGAAGAATGACAATTAGACTTTAAATCCCAACTGTTCCACATTTGAATGAAAGGGTTGGGGAAGAAGTCGGATACTTGAATTGATGAAAAATCAAGAAATTGTTTTGCTGTAGGTTGTCAACAATCGATTGTGGTCTAGCTAGGGTTCAGGTAGAGGATGGTAGCGATGACAGGACTGAGGCTGACAGTGACCATGGCTGAAAAATCCTTTCTTGGGGAAGAGAAGCAGAGATTTGAAAAGAATGGCAATATAGATGAGAACAAAGAATGAGAACTTTGCGCTTACATAGAGGTGATTGGGTTGCAAGGATTTCGCAAGTGTGAGCTGATTCATGGAAGGTGGGCAATGCAGAGACTAAAAGAAGGCAAGATGGTCATTTCACAATTAGAACTAATATAATCATTGTCCCTTGAGACTTCAGTGTAATTTGGTGATTTTCAAAGATCTAATTGTTTTTATTTCTCTTACCTAGGACCTGTTTGTGTTCCTCCGATTTCTGGATGATGAGGTGGCAGGATGATTAGGTGGCTATGCCGAGTGTCTAATATTAGTAAAAAAACTAATAGCCAAAATTAATAATTATTAACTGTAAGGGTAACATTGCACACTTTTAAAACTTTCGGGCAACATTATTCCACAAAAAACTTTGGAACAAAATTATCCTTAACCTTACCTCAAAATAGAGCTGAGCATGAAACCCATAATCCATGAGCCCGCCCAAAACTAGTGTAATTGGGCCACAATGAACCTACCCAAAAAGATTTTATAATGGATTAGGTTAGAGCCCACCCATTTAAGATTTAAATGGGCAGGCTATAGGCACACCTACGGGCTACCCATATTCGCTCATTTAGTGTAATTTTTTTATTTATTAACTACCTATCCCATTCCACATTCCGAGTAAAGCATTCCCTGAATCCCTTCCTATTTGAGTATTCAGCCATCTCTAATCCATAACCATAATGGCCATCAATTCTCAATCTCGCTCACTTTCTCTCCTTATGACTTTGTTTATTCGAACTTGTAAGTTGCTGTTGACTCTACATATAATGTAAAGAAGATTTTAGAAGTGGATGAATATCTTCAAACTGAATTAGTTGACTTTTCTGATCCAAAGTATGGTGTTTTAGCATGGTGGAGAGTAAATGTTTCCAAGTATCAAGTTTTAAATCGGGGAAATCCGTACGGAGGCCCATTTAAGCAAAATATGGACAAAAAGGGCCCTATGATTATGCTAATCCCAGAAAGGGATTCAATTGTTAAAAGAAATGTCAAGAATGCCCTCAACTACACACATAAATGAACAAAAAAAAATCAGCCAGTCTTTCTCATTTTGATCGTCTCTGCCCTCTCCTCTCTCCATTGCTTGCTCGACTCTTACTCTTGTCTCACCGTCGCCGTCGCCGTCGGAAGCTGATCCGTTGTCGATTCACCAAAGGTAGGAAACATTTTAGGGATTAGGTTTTTTCAGTTCAAGGTTTTTCGAAATAGTGCTTTATCCATGATCCCTCTACCATTATTAACTGCTTTATAAAAGGGTTAAATGTAATGGAATGGAGTGAACATAATATGATTGGGAGGAATGATATAACTGCTCTACAAACTTCGCTGCTCGTGTTTGTACTTTATAGAACCAATTGGAACAAGGAGGTAGACGATGCTTTCACATTCTCCCATTTTAATATCTTTTTGATTTTCATTATTGCAGCTTCTGGTGTAAAATTATGTTGCAAACATACTGTAGTTGAATCACACAAAGCTGAAAATAAAATATAGCAATTTCAAATATAAAGCAGCATCCTATTTTTCACATGTTCCCTTATCCGCTGCAACTACTTAAGACTGTGTATATAATTCATGGAGATAGTTAAAATGAGTTCCAAAGAGAACCAACATTGCTGGGCTTTTGTTGTTTCTTTCCAAAATGCACCCATTATAGAATCATTTGATTCCTTACTACATTTCCCAACGTAGTGATATAAAATAATGAGGAAACCTTTGCTTGTCTTTAGAGAGACTGAATCATCTTCTCCATATTAGGCAAATTGTGGAGTTGAACACATATTGCTTATTGTTCTAAAGGCGACGACAATCTGCAAACACGAGCTTCAATGACATCATCTTCTTCATTATCGACGGCAAGATGCAGGCGGAGGATGATTATGAAGGTCTGAAGAGGTACTGTTATCACAGAATGGTGGCATCGAGATGGACAGCGTGGACTGACGGCAACCCAGGTCAGAGGTTCTACGGATGACCATATTACTACCAGGTAAGCAAGGTTATATTTTAGGTAAGTGGTTTGTGGTTTGTGAAATTTTATTGTTGATGGAACATATGCATTTCAGGATGGAGGGTGTGGATTCTTCGCTTGGCATGATAACGAGTTCGGTGAGAGGGCAAATACTGTATTAAGGAGCTTTTAGATGACATTGACAAATTATATGATGAAAATTCCTTTCTTCGAAGAGCAGAGCATGGGCAAAGAATGAGCGAAGAGCTTGATGTAATACACAGTGACTTGAGAAAGCTTAAACGTAGACATGAACTATATAATAGGGAACTTAGGAAGGGGGAAAAGAAGTTTAAAGTAGCAATGTCATTGTTGTTTGTAACATGTGTTTGGTTGTGTGTATTGTATCTAAAGATGTAACAGCTATATGTAGGAACTTTGTAATGTGAAGATGATGTATCACAACTTTTGGTAGCATTAGAATGTAAAGAAGCATAATTCAGGTTGCTTTTGGTCTCTGCATAATTCTGTGTTATTGCTATAGTTTGATACCTTATGATTTCACTGTGAATCCTGATATTGTTGTTGGTGGATACTGATATTGTTGTTGGTGGGTACTGATATTGTTGTTGGTGGTTATTGTTGTAAATGACCCCTGATTTTGCTGTAAATGACCCCTGTTATTGTTGTAAATAACCCATGTTATTGTTGTAAATGACCCCTGATTTTGTTGTAAATGACCCCTGATTTTGTTGTAAATGACTCCTGATTTTGTTGTAAATGACCCTTGTTATTGTTGTAAATGACCCCTGATTTTGTTGTAAATGACCCCTGTTATTGTTGTAAATGACCCCTGTTATTGTTGTAAATGACCCCTGATTTTGTTGTAAATGACCCCTGATTTTGTTGTAAATGACCCCTGTTATTGTTGTAAATGACCCCTGACTTTGTTGTAAATGACCCCTGTTATTGTTGTGAATGACCCCTGACTTTGTTGTAAATGACCCCTGTTATTGTTGTAAATGACCCCTGATTTTGTTGTAAATGACCCCTGTTATTGTTGTAAATGACGCCTGATTTTGTTGTAAATGACCCCTGCTATTGTTGTAAATGACCCCTACTATTGTTGTAAATGACCCCTGTTATTGTTGTAAATGACCCCTGATTTTGTTGAAAATGACTCTTGATTTTGTTGTAAATGACCCCTGATTTTGTTGTAAATGACCCCTGTTGTTGTTGTAAATGACTCCTGATTTTGTTGTAAATGACCCCTGATTTTGTTGTAAATGACCCCTGTTGTTGTTGTAAATGACTCCTGATTTTGTTGTAAATGACCCCTGATTTTGTTGTAAATGACCCCTGTTGTTGTTGTAAATGACTCCTGATTTTGTTGTAAATGACCCCTGATTTTGTTGTAAATGACCCCTGTTATTGTTGTAAATGACCCCTGATTTTGTTGTAAATGACCCTTGATTTTGTTGTAAATGACCCCTGTTATTGTTGTAAATGACGTCTGTTTTTGTTGTAAATGACCCCTGATTTTGTTGTAAATGACGCCTGTTATTGTTGTAAATGACCCCTGATTTTGTTGTAAGTGACCCCTGTTGAAGTTGTTAAACTTGTCGATTATTTTGTTCTCATTCCATGACTACATCAAAACAGAAGCTAAAATTTCTTGTTCTCATTCTATAACCACATCAAAACAGAATAAAAATGTCTGTTGTCATTGAATAAAGGTTATCAAGTTAGCATCACTAGACAATATACAAAATAACAAGAAGTTTTAATGTCATCCTCATGAATACAAAGGAGTCATAAATGCATATGTGTCCTAACACTTTTGTCCTAATACAAAATATCAAGAAGTTTTAATGTCATCCTCATGAATACAAAGGAGTCATAAATACATATGTGTCCTAACACTTTTGTCCTAATACAAAGTATCCCCCTAATGTCATCTCCCTCCTCTATGTCATGTCCATCCTCGTCCTCAAACTCCTCAGAAGAAGATGGCTGGTTGTTGGGTGGCTGACCTTCATGCTGGCCTTCTTGAGACAAGCTATGTACTGAAACAACTTAAACAAAGGAAAAAAATATATCCACGAAGAAATTTAGGACAGTAACCAGAAGTTGCCAAAGAACTCATGGTGCAGCTGATGAGGAAAGGAATAATCAACTACAAAATGAAGAGACATATATATAGAGAAACTGAAAGGTACCAGCAGAGTTATTCTCTAAATAATGTTCCAAATATGTACCAGCATCTTGTGGAAGCATGGCTGCGAGTATTCTAATGAAGAATATAAATGAAGAATAAGTAACAAGTGCACAAATTAAACCTAATGTGTATTGGGAACAAATCCCAACAACAAGTATCTGATCCAACAACTTACCTAAATCGAGGAAAAAGGGCACTACTTATGCTTTGAGTTGATTAAGAGCATGCATCTTCCCACTGTTGCTATGTCTGCATCATTACTTTCATGATTTAGTGAAGAAATAAATAAATTAACAATATACATTCACTTCCTATCACATATTTAAACAAGGGGGTCAAGAGGATCTTGTGAAAACTGAAAAGTAACTTACAGGGGCTCTGTTTCAAAAGTTCTTGAATCATAATATGGCGCTTTAACTACATATAATGAAGAAGCCCTATTAGAACAATACTTCATACCAAGTTTTCTTGTTGTAGTTGGCCATCCAACAAAAACCAGATATTGCTCTGAGCCATGAGTAGAAGGAGCCCACACAACTTGGCCAACTCTCAAAGATTTGTCAATTCCTTTGACCGTCTGCACCTCTCCACTGTAAAAACACTAATTAAATTGGCATTTTCATAGCAATTATCCAATATTATTTTGGCATTCATATGAAAGATGAAAAACCTATTAATGTTGATGACAAAAAGTGAAGGTTGCCGTTTTCCAGCATAAGTTTCTCCCCAACCATCTTCCCAATCCCCTTGACCTTTCCAGCTGCCACAATCATTGTCCGAAAACATCCCTTTCTTGTAGCCCACACTATTGAATGTGGGCTTTACAGTAGAGGGCTCTTCTGCTATATATGCTATACAAGTTTCACCCAAGTTCCAAGAGATTCCCTCAAACCTGTGACAAAGAAAAATTATCTTTCACGCTTCACCTTTATAACTTCAAAACTAAACTTATCACTGACAGTGGTGCATCAAATAGACTACCAGTTTAACAATGAATAGTGTAAGCGAATAACAATAGGAAATATAGTCACACATCATAGCATACCATCCATCAGTATAAACTGAACCATGCACTGATTGGGGGATATGAAACTCCTTTTCCATTTGAGATGAACTCCAAATTTCAAAGTGAGAAGGTCCTTCATTCTTAGGATTTCGAATCACTAAAAGTTTTAAACCAAAAGGGGATGGAACAATTATAGAAACCCCAGACATCTCTATGGTAAATGGAGCCCATTGAAAATTTACAGAACTGTTGCTTTCCTTGAATATGGTAGAGGATAGAATGAAATTTCTCCTCTTGTTTTCCAAAAGATTTGTCTGGCTAGTACGAAATGAGTGTCCTCATTTGATAGATTCAGCAAAGCATAATCTAGACCTTTAACCAAATGAGTGTGCTCATTTGATAGAGCTCATGTACAAATCGATAGTCATATTTTCTTCCAAAACAGGATCTTTTAGTATATGATAGAGCTCATGTCAGCATAGCACAAGCCACAAAATTATCATCTACTCCATGTCACTAGTTCTAACTTATTACACCAATCCATTCAAATCTAGCTAAATGGAAAACATAACTAACAACACCAAACACGTAGAAACAAAACTTGAAATGCCATTGTAACCAAGTGTTATGTGATGCTCTTAATCTAAGCTAAAAGAAAATTTGATTAAGTAATCCATTTGGATTCACACCATAACCAGAATCAGCATACAAACTAAAAAGTCTATTACTCAATAAAATTTACAATTAATTTCATACTCATCAGAAGGGAAAAGGAGCCAATCAAAGGTACCAAAAAGAATTTAAAATTAGGTATTGCACCATAGAGCTTCACGGAAGATAACTGACAATAAAAAAGGAATTCAAGAGGTTAATTTAGATTATAGTTCAGACGAAAAATTCAGAAGAAAGACCTAACCTTGGAAGAATTGGGTCTCAGCATTTTGGAGCTAAAATCGTCGAAAGATTGGGCTGACGAAGCAACAACTAGCAATGAGGTCCGAAGTTTTCTATGGTTCAAGTTAGAGCTCAAAGGAGAAATACATAAGAGTAGAGAGGAGCGACGGCGACACTTTCAGCTTCCAACGGCGACGGCGAGACGAGAGTGAAAGTCAAGCAAGCGGGAGAGAGAAGAGGGCAGAGACGATTGCAGTGGAGAGAGACGGACTGAATTCTTTGTTCATTTTGTGTGTGTAGTTGAGGTCATTCTTGACATTCCTTTTAACAATTGAATCCCAGAAAAGGCCCTAGATTAGCAGAATCATAGGGCCCTTTTTGTCCATATTTTGCTTAAATGGGCCTCCGTACGGATTTTCCATTTTAAATCTGTTGGTATGTGATTCGTTGGGTATACTAATATTTACAGTATCTTCAAAATTAACTTTTAGTACTGGGTCGGATACTAGACTCTTTCAAGTGAAACTAAAGATGATGAAAACTGAAGCATTCAGATTCAATGGAAGCATGCCATTTTGTTAATCTATGAACTTGTAGAGTTGTGGTTGTAATGTTTTAATTTAAAAGTTGGAGTTTGAAGATCAAGATTATATAATGATGGTACTTGTCTAAATTTATGTTGTTTTATGTGAATTGTTATTATTGAATTTTGAAAATTCAAATTTCAGAAATTAGAATGATGAATTTGGAAAGATGCTTAATACTTATGTATGTTTTTTTTTCAAAAAATATAAACAAGTCAAATGTTATTCCGGGTTTAAATGAATTAAGGTACGAGTATGAGCTAACTCATACTCATTTAAAGTTAAATAGACAGACTATGGATTTGGCCTCGGATTGCCAACCCACACATTACTTTGCCCTATCCCAAAAAGTTATAAAAAGTTATTCAAAAGAGAAAAGTGGAAAAAGATGAAACCAAAGTTAAAAACTAACCGAGGGAAAAAGAAAAAATAAAGCACAAAACCTGAAACAAGAATAAGGGTCTGTTTGGAAAGAGGGGAATGGAAGAAAAAGGAAGGGAAAGAAATTTTTTTAAGAGTTGGATTTGGAAAATTGAAGAATTGGGGTTATAAAATATAGTAAATATATAAGATATAAAATAAAAGAATTAAAAATATTAATTACAAACTTTCAACCCCTCTTCTAGAATTTTTTTTTATAAAAAAATTAAAGTTATAAAAATCTTCCTTTCCATCATATCCCCTTTAAATTCCTCATATCAAACAACCGGTTAATGGCTAGCCGACAAAAATGGCTATCATTTAACGTGTGATGTGGTTTCGACTTTTGATTGGGTGTTTTAGTACGCTGTTGTACGGATGAAATGAACTTACGGGTTGTATGTAACTGTGCTATAGCTGGCAACTCCTCAGCCTTTTTATTTTCCTGTTTCCCAATAAAAGATCAAAATTAGTATTGACTTTTACCCTAAAAAATATTGACTTTTTATTTTCATTAGTATTGCTATTTATTGTTGGAATTTAATTGAAGTTTTAAGAATGATAAATTACTCCTTGCGGTCTTAATTATAAGAACTAATTGACTTTTTTTTAGAGAGATTAAGGAAACTAATTAAATTACTTTAAATTATTTTCATTTTTATTTTTTTCTTCAAACTTATTAATTTGACTACTAAAGTAATATTAAATCTAAGAATATTAAACATATGAAATGATTAAGTAACTTATTTAGCTTCCTTAATCTCTTCAAAGAAAGTCAATTAGCTCTTATAATTAGGATCAGAAGTAGTATTATTATTATTAGCTGTTTTAAAATCATCAAATTAATATAAAGTTTTAAAGAACTTGTGAACAATTTATTAGAATTGTGAAAAGATAATTTCATACTTGTTTATTTCAAATGAAAGGGAGTTAGGGCTCTAAGTTATGCTGCGTTCCTGGCTCAAAAATCAAAGCATACAAAACCTTTATGCTACCAAGTTAATATGCTTTATCTAAACTTTTTTTGGCTTGAAAGAACTGCATATATTACTGGAAATCAACATTACAAGAGGAAAAACAATAAAGGGAGAGAAAATAATCATAACAACTACAAAGAGGAGAAAAACAGTCAGAAGAACTCCTAAGAGAACAGAGCAGATAACCTAAGAGGAGAAATTAAAAAGACATAGATAACGTCCCCTCCAAAAAAGAACAAGACAGAGGATATCATTCAGAACAATATTAGCCTCCTGAGTATCCAAAGTTATAAGAGATGACAAAGAAAGTGTTGGTTAAAATACCCACTCAATTCGGCACATCTCCTTAAAAGCATTTGCTACAAGTAAATCAGCAACTCGATCACTTCTTCTAGGGATAAAAGATAAAGAGAACCCAACCCTGTCAAAAAAGAGATAAATAATATCTTAAATAATACTCCTACACCTCCATTAAATTAAATCAAGGGATTTAGCATTAATACAGGATATCAAAGAAAGACAATCAGATTCAAAAATAGCTTTATCAAGACCTAAATCAACCGCAAGTAACAAGGCCCTTTTCAACGCATATGCCTCAGTCAGGAAGGTGGAGATAGACTTCACCTTATCACATAACCCCATTGAAAAAAGCCATGATGATCATGGCACACCACACCGATCGCAGCAAATACCCTCTCAGAAGAAAAGGCACCATTAGTATTAATCTTGACCAAACCAGACTCAGGAGGTGACCAATGTACACAGGGTAATTTAGGGCTGTTTGAACTAACTCTATCAGCCCGCATACAATCCATATGCTTTATCTAAACAATGGTCTTCTTTTCTAGGGGGATTGTCTATGAGGTTCTAGACCAACAAAGAATTACATCTACACTCTGAAGTACCTGCAAATAATTTCAGCTCAATTGCAACATTTTTTTAGGGAGGAATGTCTCCATCGATCTCTCTTCATTTTTCTCTCATTGAATGTTTCCACCATTAAATTAAGTTTCAATGTTTGGTACTTAATACTATATAAAAATATTATTATAACATTTTGTATTAAATCTCAATCATTGAAACTTAATCTAATTAATAGTGGATACATTCAATTGACAGAAAATAAAAATAGAGATCAATAAAAACACTCATTTCCACATTTTCCAAGCATTAAACAACATTACCAAAGCAAAAACAAAATAATCAAAAGTCCACATACACAATTAAAGACGAGACTGACTTAATAAAGTAAGAAAAAAAAATCCTAAATCTTACCATGAGAGCAACAATCGATTGAGGGAGTGAGAGTTCATGGCAACTACGATCTTCCCAAGTATTAGAAGGCCACGATGAGGGATAGCGACCACAACAAAGAGACAACAATAAGTGACTACACAATAAGTGACTACACTTAAAATAGAACATTGTGATGACGATTAAAGCTAGGGTTTGTGGGAAATAGATTCAATTTCCTTTAAATCTTTGAGCCTTAACCTTATTTTATGATTTCATTTCAATAAATTAGGACAAACTCACATTTTCACAATTCCAATAAATCTTCCACAAGTCCTTTGTGATTTCATATTAATTTGATGATTTTATAGGACCTAATACTAATAATTTGTCGTCTTGGGTCCTGAGGGTAGTTTTCCCTATTTATTTTTTCATGTCTGTTTCAGCTTTGGCAAAAGGGGAAAAAAGAGAAAATAAAACATTCATTCGTTTACCAAAACAAGCCACGGGTCGTTGGTCTCCAGGGATTTTGACCAAAATAAGAATTAAAAAAAAAAAATTTACCAGATTAAAGCAGATGGGAAACATTTTACCAAAATAATGCAGTTGATAGCGCTAGGGTAGGGTATGCCGTCAGTGGTGTGAACAAGGTTCACGCCACTGACATATAATTTTTTTTTTTTTTGTAAATATTGAATCAGAGCATGTGATTGGTCCACGCCATTTGGTGGCGTGAACCTGTTTCACGCCACTGACGTGGCGTGAGACCTCCTGCGTCACCGGTGGTGTGAACCCTAGTTTGGAAAATAGTTTGAAATATATTTTAATCTGGTAAATATATATATATATATATATATATATATTTTTTTTTTTTTTTTATTTTGGTCAAAATCCCTTGGTCTCCAATTTCCAATTTCCATTGTCAAAAAAAAAAAACTTTTGTACAGCTAACAAGCATCAATTTTTCTTGATCAATAAGGAAAGGTACGTCCCATTTTGTTTTCCGTTCCTCTTTTCTTTCTCTTTCTGGATTCAGCAGTACAGTAAGCTAAGGTTTCAGGTTCCTCTTGTTTTTGCTTTATGTTTTTCTCTTTCGATCTGCTTTATTTTCTCTTCCACAACTCTCATAGCTCTCCAAGATTTCCAGGTTTCTGGGCTTTTGAGTGTTAGCTTTCTCTCCTGTCTTACAACTTCAAGAATTTGATCTGTTTTCAGCCGAATATTTGCTGAGATTTAAACTTTTTAACACTTATAATATTATCTGTTGCATTTTCTATCTCTTATAGCTGAGTGTTCTTCAAGTCTCGAACCGAAAGCTTATTTAATTTGTTGAAATTTTCTTATATGTTGAACCATAAGTTAATTATTTAATTCTATGTTTTCTTTCTCTGTGAGGACTCGGATGGAACTGAGTCAGCTCGTTTCGAATAACTTTGTAAGCTTATAAGAGATTCTTTGTAATTCACAGATCGAGAGGTGTAAAGAATAAATAAAGATGGTGAGAAGGAAGATAGAGATGAAGCCTATAGAGAACAAAATAAACTGGCAATTGACATTCTCAAAGAGGCGCAATGGACTCTTGAAGAAGGTTTTTGAGCTCTCAGTTCTGTGTGATGTTGAGGTTGCGCTCATCGTCTTCTCTGCCAAAGGCAAACTCTACGAATTTTCAAGCTCCAGGTATGTGTGTGTGTGTGTATTTGTATGTGTATATATGTATATGTATGTATATAGTCATGCTCTTCATCACTACCTGTTTTAAGTTTTCTTCAATCACTTCACGTTAATGGTTAGTGTGACTGGGTGGAATTCGAGTATTGCCAGGCATAACTAGGGAGCAATTTATACACACACAAATTTTATCTCTGTATGTGTGGAAATGTTTGATGTAGTGCACAAATTACTTATAAAGTTGGGCTTGAGGATGATTGTGTATTTGTATTTAAAGTTTCATTTTCAGTACCCTTCATAGGGGCTTGGTTTAATTTTATGCAAAAAGAAATAGAGGGAGCTAATTAAGAGCTTCTCCAACTCATCGTGCAAGCCAAAGTAGAAATATAAAAGGCTAACAACAAATTCGGATTAGAGCAGACATTCACCCTGGATGAGAGGAAGCTTTGTCAATGTAGCGTTTTATATATATTTACAAATCAATAATTGTTTTGGCCAGAAAATATACAGTATTTCATTAAAACTAACCCAATGAGAGACACAAGCTTAAAATAGAAAGTTTATAAAAAGAAATCCTAAATACATAACAATGCAAAGAACCCTAAAAATAACCTAACCCTAGAATAGGTGAGAGGGGCCGCAGTCACAACTAAGAACCTTACTGCTTTCATAATCCTTTCATTGTAATCTGTTGGTAGAAAAACTCCATCACTGACAACAAAGTCATTGTAATAGGTGGTTGTTTAACGAACCATCCTAAAGGATCCACCTCTTTTGAGAACTTAGTTATAATTGTATTTATATAGATTTTAAATAATTTTATTAATATGCATTTTTCATTAATATTTTGATATAAAAACATTGTATACAGAAATAAATTGGAAGAACTTTTTCTATCAATTTTTAAATAACTTTATTTATTTTCATTCTTGACTGATTTTCATTAAATGTTAACTTATTTTATTGTCTTCATTTAAAATTTCTATTGATTAATCTAGCTTGTTGGTTCACTACTGATTAAATCAGTTCATCAAGCCTGATATTTATAACATTGAACTATATAATCTTGTCTGCCACACCATAAGTATCACATTAGCTTAGCTTTCATTCAAACAAAGTGCAATCTTGGATAGATTAAAGTAAAAGGTTACCTGAAGTGTATTTCATGATCATATATGCACATATAATAGGTAAAAAAATTTGTTCTACTTTTGTAATTTTGAATTATAAAAAATGAAAAATTTATTTTATTCTCACAATTTTAGTATATATAAAGTCGAAGCTTCATTGCGTTTAATTTGCAATTTTATGGTATTCTGAACTTTTACTGTGCTTACCTACACTAGCTTTAAAAGGACATATATAAAAGTTTTTTCTTACCTTTTTAAGGGTCTAAGTACTTTAGATATATATATTGATATCTTAAAGTCTATCCAGATTCATAGATCATGAGTTAGTAAATAATTAGGGAAATATTTACATAGTATTGAAATATTTGGTACTATTGCTGTTAGTATTTTGATAAATGAACAACTCATTTTTTTTAGGCTCTAAGTATACCAAATTAGATGTACGGACATCACACATTGACCTAAAGACCTATAGCTAGCCATTTAGGCTTTTGCTGAATGTTTTTAAGTATAAAGCTTATAACATAATTGTAATCTTCTACGTAATTTATCTCCCTAATATTTATGTCCTTCACTTCTTCCCCTCCAAAATATAAGCGCGCGTGTGTGTGGCAAGAAAATAATATTAATTTCCTTCACATTTTCATTCTCTCCAAAATAATTGCTTGCACTATTACATATACAGCTTGAAGGAGACAATTGACCGTTACCAGACATATGTTAAAGATACTCATGTCTTCGAACAAAATATGCAGGTTCATAATTATTATTTCCTTATTTTTATTGCAATTATTTCCTTATTTCATATGTTCTTGTTATCATCTTCCATCCTAAAGTAAAGACCTAGTATTTTTAGTTTTTTAGCAGAAAAGATCTAGTGTTTAAGTTCCCTGTTTGTCTACACACACACACTCTAGGGATTTTTGTTTTTTTTTTTGCTCGAAGAAGGTATTCTATTACCACTTCAACTTAATATGCAGCTACAGAACAGTGTACCAAAAGCTTACAATGCAAATTACAATATAAAGGAGGGCCGAAGCCAAACAAAATATAACATGAAACAAGTTAATCAAACCCCCCACCCCCCCCCCCCAAAAAAAAATGATGGGGTGAAGAGCATCAGCCATGACCGGAGAACTCTATTCAAACAACCAGAGCTAGAAGAGGAAGCAAAGGGGTGTTGGTCGAAGCACCCACCCGATAGGGTACACCCCCTTATAAGCAATTGCTGCAAGGTGATCAGCAACACGGTTACCCCCACGAGGAGTAAATGATATCGAAAACCCAACTTTAGAAGAAAACAGACTAATAATGTCATGAATGATACTTCTACAACACCAATCAAAAGCAGAAGGTGATTTAGCAACAATACAATTGATCAGGGGAATGCAATCTGACTCAAAAATAGCATTATCAAGCCCAATATCTCTAGCAATCAGCAGGGCTCTTTTGAGCGCTAGAGCTTCAGTCATAAAAGCCGAGATAGATTTCAGTTTGTCAATAAATCCCCAAACAAAATGTCCAGTAAAATCCTTGCAAATCACACCTATAGCCGCCACCTCTTGGCCTACATGAAAGGCTCCATCCACATTTATCTTGACTGTATCAGCAGGTGGCAGAAACCAGAAAGCAGAGACGCAAGGATTCTTAGCATTCAGATCAGATGCATTCCTCAGATTATTAAGACTAGCCAAAAACTCAGCATTACAGTTCCTAGCCATTTCTATTACAAAAACAGGGTTTGGTTCAAGGAAATTAAATACTTTTCCATTTCTTTGTTTCCAAATGAACCAAAGTGTCTAGGTTGTGATTCCAATCTCACTTGTAAATTGTAAACTCAGGTCGTTAGCATTTCCCCTTCTAATTCAAAAAGGAAATTTTAGGAGACCTTAGTCCTAGCAAGCAGCTACACACAGGGAAACTTGCAAACACGCAGATATATAGTCAACATTAAGCCATGAACATTAGATATGTGGTTTGGGTTAAGTTGATACAGAAAAAATTTGATTTAAAGGATTACTCTTTACAGCGTGTTTAGTTCAGATACACTAGTTTGAAAATTTAGAACTTTGTACCCTTTGTCTATCTAAAATAATTAAATAGATCGCGTGAACCACAAATACATATACATGCAAGTATTATATTTACACTATTTCACCAGTGAAGCTAAACTTTCATTTGCTTTCACAGTTCTGCTAAGTCATGGTTAGTTAGCTTATATTGTTAGCTGAATCCATCCATAAGGATTTCTGAGGTTGCGTTGATGTTATATTCTTTATCTATGGTGTCTGACTGGCGATTGAAAAATGCTGATTACTATATTTGTTTCTACTACAATTCAGGAAAAAACCCTAACAGAAGAATATGCAAGGCTTTATGAGAAGGTGAGATTTTAGTAAATTTTTATCTGAAAATTATTTTAAGATTTTCATTCTATTTTCATAGCCATCCTTAAAGCTAAGGAGATCTTGCAGAGAGAGTATGTTTGGTTTGAGGAATTAAGGAGATGGAAAACAACGTTCGTTTAGAAATTCACCTGGGAATAAATCATTTGATTTAGAATCAAGGTTAATTGCATATTATGTAATTGCAATTGAATGAAAAAGACACGATGAGATTGATTTTGGTGTGCAGTGTGGTGTGGAGGCAAATCAAGGAAGACAGAATCAGAGTGAAAATATTTCATATTCAGATGTGGAGACTGGCTTGTTCATCGGACTTCCAGAAACAGGATCACGAAATAAATTATGACATCTTGTACGGATAATTGTTCCAGAAACAATGTTGAAGATTTGAAATCATCATGTGCGCGCCCACGCGTGCCAACATCATCAACAATTTAGTATGAAACAATTGGGCAATAAGTATGACCGTGATTTGTGGCGTTCTATTGATTTCGAGTTGCATGCATAATCTATGCACAATTGATTTTGCACTGTGACTGTCACCTCATACCATGACCATGTTTCTCTCGATGAGAAGATGCAAACTAGTGGCTTTATTAATGAGCATATCTCTGCGATCAACACAAGCATCAAATTTTTTTGGCAGTTAATGGGTTGACGTATGTCTGATGAATCCATATTGAGTTAATTTTCAGTGATTTGAGAGTTGATTGTATTTTTGAGTTATAATTTAGGAGATTGATGTAATGAAATTAAACAAAATGGTTATAGATTAATGTATAGTTGAAATAGGCGCTTTGGCATTAAATGAGTTTACTATATATATAGGAAATAAACTTACGGCCGAGTGTTTTTATTTTTTCGTTGCCACTAGAGATGGTATAGTTTTCATTATGTTACTTCGATTTTAACAAGGCTGTATATTTCAACGGTTTTAGTAATTATATATGTAGTTTGGCTACCCAAAAAAGAAAGTATTTATATATGTAGACTACGAGAGGCCTAAAATCACTAATTTGCTGTAAGCGGCTTCTCTGCAGCCTTCCCAAATGCTAGCCATTCATGCAATTGAGAGAGAACCAGTTGCCCATGCATACACATGACTCAGTTGTTCTTATGTTGAACCTTTTTACTACCATGTTGAGGTGGTTCACTATGCATTGAGCATCAAGCAGAAGCCTAAAAGAGAGGAAGGTAGAAAATCTCAAGGATCTTACAAAACTAATCACTTTCGGGGCCAATCCCAAAGCCATGTTGTAAAATCAACACCTAGATCATATGGTTCTCTTGTAAGTTCTCCAGTTGCAAGGCTTGAATTTGGAAATGTTAAATCACAATTTGACATTGTCATGAACCAATTGAGTTACTCAAGGACCCCTTGTGCAACGTGTGAAAATTTTCATTCAGAGCCATGTCGTAAGGCCTCTGGTGCTTGTTATGAGTGTGGGCAGATTGGTCATTTGAGAAGGAATTGCCCGTTTATTCAGCTTTGGATTAATTCAAGCTCCTCCTCGCCCTACTATATCTACAGGCCCATCTACGGTAGAAACTTCTGCTTCTATTAGCAGGGGCATGTCAAGAAAATCAACAAGAAAACGCGGTCAATCTTTTTCTGGGCAAAGTCAAGCAAGAGCGTATGCTATGACACAACAAGATGCTTGAGCTTCTAATGATGTTATTACGGGTACCATTACTATATATTCTCAAAAGGCTCATGTTCTATCTAATCCTAGATCAACTCATTTTTATGCTTCTATATATTTTTCTATGAAGTTGGGTAAAGAATCCACCACGATTGATTGTCCTTTATGGTTGATCTTGATGTAATGCTAGGCATGTATTGGCTAGCCTCTTGTTATGCTACCGTTGATTGCTATTTGTGAAAGTAGTCTAGAAGGGATTGCCTGCTAGGGAAACAACTGGGAAGTAGAGGGAGACATGAAGAAGCAATATCTGAATGTTTTGTCTTGAGGTATATGTCAAATTTCGAGGACAAAATTTACTTGACGCGGGAGAATTGTAACAACCCAGATTTTTGGGTAAGGAATTTAGGAATAAGATTGAGATAAAAAGGCTGCTAAGCCCGTTGAAGACGAAAGTCTTAAACTTATTATGCGGAAAAACTAAAGATAATTATTAAAAAAATTACTATTTTGGACCTCAAAAAAAATGGGGAAAAACTTATGAAATGTTATTTGGAGGATCTAGAAATATTATATGGAGGGATAATTACGAAAAATGTGGCTTAAATAGCTTTACTACAAAATATATTGTACAAACTATAATTAGATTTCCAAAAAAAAAAAAAGATTTCCTAGAAAGAAGAATGACAATTAGATTTCAGATCACATTCGAATGAAAGGGTCGAGGAAGAAGCCGAATACATGAATTGATGGAAATCAAGAAATTGTTCTACTGTAGGTTATCGGTGGTCGACTGTGGTCTAGCTAGGGTTCAGGTACAAGATGGTAGCGATAACAGGGCTGAGGCTGACAACGACTATGGTTGAAAAATCCTTTCTCGAGGAAGAGAAGCAGAGATTTGAAAAGAATGGCAATTTATGTGAGAGCAAAGAATGAGAACTTTGCACTTATGTGGAGGTGTTTGGACTATAAAGATTCCGTGAGTGTAAGCTGATTCATGGAAGGTGGCAATGTAGAGATTGAAAGAAGGCAAAATGGTCATTCACAATTAGAACTAATATCATCAATGTCCCATAAGACTTCAGCGTAATTTAATGATTTCCAGGGACTTAATTGTGTTTGTTTCTTTTACTTGGGACTTGTTTGTGATTCCCCCGAATTCTAGATGATGAGATTGCAGGATGATAAGGTGTTTGTGCTAAGTGTCTAATATTAGTAAAAAAACTAACAACCAAAACTAATAATTATTAATTGTGAAGGTAACATTGCACCACTTTTAAGACTTTCGGGCAACATTTTTCCACAAAAAATTTAGAACTAAATTGTCCTTAACCTTACCCCAAAATGTTATTTAGGAGAGAAAAGTAGAAAAAGATCAGATGAAACAAACTTAAAAATAGAGAAAAGAAAAGGCACAAAACCTGAAACAAGAATAAGGGTCAGTTTAAGGAACAAGTAAAAGAGAATGGAGAAAACGAAAGTTTCGGTGAGCAGCGGTAAGAAAGTTTTGGCGAGCGGTGGTAAGGAGGATGCTCGAGGGAGAAAGAAAGCTCCAGTGAGTGGGTAAAAGGAGAGTGTGGGAGGAGGAGACAATGAGGGGGTGGATGGTCGAGAATCTGATCAGGGTTTTCATGTAGATCGAGGGAAAGGATATTCCTTTGGACAGAAGCATGAGAAGCATAGGGCTAGGGAGGAAGTTCCACATGCTGGCTTGAAGAGTGGGGTGCCCAAGCTGTCATACCAAGATAAAATGCTGTCTCCTGGGTGTGGTGGTTTCCTGGTGAAGCATTTCGAAGAGGATGATATTGAGCAGGGATGGAAAGACTATTTTAACAGGATGAATGAGCACGACACCCGGTGTGACTAGAAGGAGTCAAATGAGGAGGATAACTGGGTGTCTCAAAGGATGGGAGGGAAACCTAGGAAATTTAGTTTCACTGCAGAGGAGTACTCAGTGTGGTGTTTACCTTGGATGAATTCTCTCATTATCAAAGTCCTAAATGCTAACTTCCCCACGTACATCATTCATGATCACATTAGCTGGATGTGGCGACCAAAGGATCCTTTGAAAGTGATCCCGTTAAGCAATGGTTATTTCATTGTGTCTTTCTCAAATAAAGCAGATAAAGAGTATGCATTCCAAGAATGCCCAAGGATGATAGATGATCACTACCTGATTGTGTAGTGATGGAGACCAAATTTCAACCCTTGGAAGGCCTACTTACAATGTAACATTGCGGCTTGGATTCGATTATCCAATGTACCTTTTGAATTCTACAATGATGAATCACTATGAAGAATTGGCAACATGATTGGCAAAATGATTAAAGTTGACTGTTCCACGTCAATTTATGATAAAAGTGGCTTTGTGCGGATTTGTGTGGAAATCGATTTGAAACAACCTCTTCTTCCCACGTATATGGTTTTTGGGGAAGAACGGCTAATTGTCTATGAAGGTCTTCACCAAGTGTGCTTTGAATGTAGAAAGTTTGGTCACCAGAAGGAGGGTTGCCCGGCGAAGCAGTCTCAGGATACTCTGGAAGCAATAGCCACTTCAACTAAGGATGACGCCACAACGGTTAAGGATGGAAATACCACATTGTTTGAGGAGGAAGAGTTGATCGGTGACACATCTACAATTAACGGCGGTGAGGTACAGGAGGGGAGCCCATTTGGGAAGATTAGGTTATTGAGGCGAGATTTTCGGGGGAGTCTATGGCACAGACCGTTAAGCAGGGATCTACTGAGGAAAAGCGTAATATACGACGAATAGCTATGAAGAGTGAAGCAAAGGAAGTTATGAATGAAATCAACGGGGATTTGACCAAGATTAAGGGCCCACAACAGTCTGAGTGGGTACAGGTAGGAGTGAAGAAGAAGAATGTAAATAAGGGTAAAGTCAAGGGCAAAGAAAATAAGCCCCCTGCAAGAGATCAAATTGGGTGTATCCCTCCAGTGGGCCTTGGTAGTGGGCCTGTGAAGAATAATAACCCATTTAGCTCTCAGCAGGAAACTGAGAAGCAGACGTCCGCAATGATGCAAGATCCTATCGGGGGGCCCACGTGTGGAGTTGAGCTTGAATCTTCAGCACATAATCATTCCGCGACGTCATGCTCGAATGTGGAGTCTCTTCATGTATCTACGATGATGCCGAGACTGTTGGAGGCTAACGAAAACCACAAGGACATTCAGTGTAGCAGCAACATTTAGACGAGCCTATGTCTGATCAAGATAAAACCGATGGGGAGGGTGCCTCTCCCCAAAACACTTTTACTGTTTCCCAATGAATTTTCTAGTATGGAATTCTAGGGGTACTGGAGCTCGGAGTTTTCTTGCTCTTGTTCGTGACCTTAAATCACATTACCATCTTGATTTTCTGGCAATATTGGAAACAAGGTGCTCAAAAGAAATGTCCATAGGCAGAGCCAGTCAACTGGGGTTTCCTCACGTGGAAATTACACTACTACAAAAATTTGATATTACTACCCTCAAATACATCCTAAATAAAAAATAGGTAGTAAAAAATGAGGTCAATGACATTCTTATAATTATATACAAGGAAAATGAGCCTTCAACGTCCTGAATTATTGTTTAGGACTTGTAAAATTAATTTTTGACGTTCTAAATTTTTTTCAGGACGTTTTAATTGCTTCTCGCCATGAGAAATATGAGAATTTTTTGTTTGGCACCATGGTATTTACTTTTTTTTTTGGGAATAAAATTCACTTTTGGCGACCTGATATTGTTTCAAGATGCCTAAAATTTGCCAAATAATTTGGCGCCGGAGGGAAATATGGGAGAATTTTTTGTTTGCACACCATGATATTTATTTTATTGCCAATATGGAAAAATTGGGGACCTGATAGTATTCAGGTCGCCAATTTTCATTTATTTTTTTTTTGGAATAAAATTCATTTGTGGCAACCTGATAATGTTTCAAGATGTCTAAAATCTGCCAAATAATTTGGCGCCAGAGTGAAATATGGGAGAATTTTTTGTTTGCGCGCCATGATATATTTAATGGGAAAATTGGTGACCTGGTACATATTTCAGGTTGCCCATTTTTGAAAATTGTCAACCTGATATATATTTCAGGTCGCCAATTTTTAAAAATTGGCGACCTGATTATTGTTATCGGTCCCGGGTTTGAACGCTTGCTTATACCCTTTTTTTTTGTCAATTTCATTTTCAAAACCCTCAACCCTCACGCAGACGCAGTCACACTCTGCCCCCACTCTCGCTGCTCTCCAGATCCGCTGTCTCAACCCTCTCTGCAAAACATCTCACGAGCCACCTCCGCCGCTCTTCATCTCTGCCTTGAGAGCCACCGCCACAATCGCCTTCAAATGGCAGATTTGTGATTTTGTCAAAAACTGAAGGCGTTTTTTGTAGCTTAGATTTGGCCCTAATCAACTATATTGAGCAGCTCCCATTCTCCCAACTAATCTCTTTCGGTGAAATCTTCTCCTACTCTCCCAAATCAACGACGCCGTTGCCGTGATTCGTCGTCTCTCCCAAATCACTCTTTTGTGTTTTCTACGATTCTCTCCCTGTCTCCCAAATCGAAGCACTGGACTCGACGGCGACGCCCCTGTGAGTGTTTCTTCTTCCTCCTTTTCTGCGGTTCTCTCCTTGAGGGTTTTTCTTTTTATTTTTTTAAAGCTAAAGGCAAAAGGGTAATTTCACTCAAATTTACATATCCCTCATAGGTCTTTAGTACTTCTCAATCTTTTTACAAATTCAACGGATTTCTAAGGGTTTTACAAATTCAAAAGATATTTATTTAAAATTTTCCCAATTTTTTAAAATTTTAAGTTATAAAAAGCTTCCCTCCCATAATCCCATCTCTTTCCTTCAAATTCCTCGTATCATACAACCGGTTGATGCCTAGCCGACAAAATTGGCTATCATTTAAAGTGTGATGTGGTTTCGACTTTTGAATGGCTATATTTCAGTACGCTTTTGAAATGGACTTATTTGTGTGATATAGCTGGCAACTCCTAGCCCCCCCCCCCCCCCCCCCTCTCTTTTTTTCCCTGTTTCTCAACAAAAGATCAAAATTAGTATTGACTTTCCCCGTCAAAAAATATTGACTTTTCCACAATAGTATCTTTCTTCTACTTTAGTGCTATTTATTGTCGGAATTTACATTGAAGTTTTAAGAAAGATAAATTATTATTATGAGCTCTTTCAAAATCATCAAATTAGTATAAAGTTTTAAAGAACTTGTGAACAATTTATTAGAATTGTGAAAAGATAATTTCATCCTTGTTTATTTGAAATGAAAGGGAGTTATGGGGGGGTTAAATTGAAAGGGAACAATTTATTCTAAACAAATGGTCTTTTTCTTTAGGGGGATTGTCTATAAGATTCTAGACCAAGAATTGCATCTACATCTTGAAGTCCCTGCAAATAATTTCAGCTTAATTGAAACATTTTTTTAGGAAGGAATGTCTGCTTCGATCTCTTTTTATTTCCACTATTAGATCAAGTTTCAATAGTTGGTATTTAATATCATATAAAAATCTTCTTATAACATTTTGTATTAAATCCCAACCATTAAAACTTAATTTAATATATAGTTTATACATTCAATTGAGAGAAAATAAAAAGAGAGATCAATAAAAACATTTATTTCCACATTTTCCAAGCATTAAACAACATTACCAAAGTAAGGACAAAGGAAGTGAACAAGCACAATACAATCATTATACTTCAACTGTTGAACAAGAAGGCCATACTGAACTCTAAACTAAACACTCATCACAAACTCATTGCCAATGAATAAGCAAAGAGGAAAATGAGTCCACATACACAATTAAAGACGAGGCTGACTTAATAAAGTAAGAAAAAAATTCCGAAATCTTACCATGTGAGAGCAGCAATTGATTGAGGGAGTGAGAGTTCATGGCAATTACGATCTTCCCAACTCTTAGAAGGCCACGACGAGGAATAGCGAGCAAAACAAAAAACAGATCATTATGATGACGATTAGAGCTAAGGTTTGTGAGAAATAGATTTAATCTCCTTTTTGAATCCTTGAGCCATAACTGTTGGAAATTAGAGATATGGGAAATGGATAAAAATACTGCTTATATTATAAACTCAAATACAACACACAACTCTCACAATAATAATTTTTCTTACTCCTCTCTCTAAGTGCTACGGCACTCTAATTTTTTTTCTCTCTATCTCTCTTTGATCTAATGTCTCAGATGCGTACACTCTGCTCTTTTTTCCGGATACACACACTATGTTTTTTTTTTCTTTTTCGGATGCTCACACATTCATGCACTCTTTGAAACACATACATATATATATATATAAACTAAGAAACTCATCCGTATAGCTTTTCTATTTTTTTATTCTTTTGTCCAGCCACCTTTGTTGACCTTTTGTGCACCTCCTTTAATTAATTTTTGTCTAGGCACCTTTTTCATTTGCAGCATCCGTTGCCATGCTTCTTCAATCATCACAAGCCTTTTAATTTTACACCACATGCATTGATTGACAGCTCACGCCTCCTCACCTTTATTCATTCAACAACTCATACTCCCACACCTTCATATTCTACTACTTCCACACCTTCATAGTCTACTACTCCCACACCTTCATATTCTAGCAGTGACTTTGCATCGTCCAAGACATCATCCAAGGCTGGCGGTGATTAAATAATTGATAGAGTTTGAATTCTATCACTCCCCCTCAAACTCTATTTTTCATACCAATCATATGCTTGAACTTGTTGAATGTCTCCACCTTCAATGGCTTTGTAAAAATATCTGCTAGTTGTTCCTCCGTTCTGCAATAGACCAATTCCACAACTTTATTCTTGACTTGCTCTCGGATAAAATGATATTTGGTGTCAATGTGTTTGCTTCGGTTGTGAGAGACTGGATTCTTTGCAAGTGAAATTGCTGACTTGTTGTCCACATGTATGGTGATTGAACTTTCTTGCTCATGATGTAATTCTTTCAAAATATTCTTTAGCCATATTGCTTGACATGTACACGCTGCAGCGGCTATGTATTCAGCTTCACATGATGAAAGAGCAACTGTCTGTTGTTTCTTTGACGACCATGAAAATATTGCTGAGCCAATATGAAATGCATATCCCGAAGTACTCTTTCGATCATCTACATCTCCACCATAATCACTATCTGAGTAGCCAATTAACCTTGAATTTTGAGAATGCGTATAGAACAGCCCGTGATCGATAGTTCCTTTGATGTATCTCAAAATTCTCTTTGCTGTACGGAAATGGTCTTGCTTTGGCCGCTCCATATATCTGCTAATTAAACCCACTGCATACATAATATCTGGTCTAGTGAAAGTTAAGTACCTCAAGCTTCCGACCAGGCTTTTGTATAGTGTTGGGTTTACAGGCTTTCTTGTAGAATGAACTGTCAACTTCGTTCCTTTTTCTACCGGTGTCGACATAGGCTTACAGTCTTTCATTCTGAACCTGTTCAATATTTCTTGTGCATACTTCTTCTGTGACATAAATATTCCTTTCTCCCTTTGTTCCACTTCAACTCCAAGGAAATAAGACATCTCTCCAATATCTGTCATTTCAAATTCTCTAGTCATAGCTTTCTTAAATTCGACAAACATGCCTGGATTATTTCCTGTAAAGATCATATCATCCACATACAGACATACGATCATTATATCTCCATCTTCATTCCTTTTCGTGTATAAAGCATGCTCGTATGGACTCTTCACAAATCCATTCTTCTGAAAGTATTCATCTATTCTCGTGTTCCATGCTCTTGGAGCTTGCTTCAATCCATACAATGCCTTCTTCAACCGGTAAACTTTGTCTTCTTCACCTTTTATCACGTATCCTGGTGGCTGTTCAATATAGACCTCTTCTTCTAAGTAGCCGTTAAGGAAAGCTGACTTCACATCCATCTGGTATATCTTCCATTTGTTTTGTGCTGAAATTGCTGTGAGAAGTCTGATAGTGTCAATCCTTGCAACAGGTGCAAAAACCTCTTCGTAGTCAATTCCATATTTCTGCTTGTAGCCTTTAGCCACTAATCTCGCCTTGTACTTCTCCACCTTTCCTTCTTTGTTGGTCTTTGTCTTGTATACCCACTTTACTCCAATGGGCTTCTGCTCCTTAGGTATAGTTGTGAGCTCCCACGTGTCATTCCTTTTAATTGCGGCGATTTCGTCGTTCATCGCTTTCTTCCATTTTTCATCATCTGCTGCTTCTTCATATGTCACCGGATCACATTCAGCTACCAAGCAAAATAATGAGTAATCAAGTGTAGTCTGCACTGGATCTGTAGCATTATAGATATCACTTAAGCTTCTCATTTTTGCTGTTACTCCCTCTGAATTGCTGCTACCGCTGCTGCTACTGCTTCCTGTTGTTGATGGGGTAGCTGCAGGAGTTCTTGGATTAGGACTCGGTGGTGGAGTTTCATCATTGTCTGCTTCAACAATTTGGTCTCTTGAGTCGACGTCATCTTTAAAGAATAAGCCTTCCACTCTTCTTTCTTCATCACTCCATTTCCAGTAATCTGCTTCATCAAACTCTACATCTCTTGAGATGACAACTTTCTTGGTTAGAGGATTAAACAGTCTGTAGGCTTTGCTCCGATGCTCGTAGCCAATGAAAATGCATTTTTCTCCTTTGTCGTCTAACTTCTTCCTCTTTTGATCTGGAATATGAGCATAAGCTATGCACCCAAAGATTCTTAGATAGCTAACATCTGGCTTCCTACCACTCCATGCTTCATCTGGTGTTTTAAACTTGACACTCTTCGTTGGACAACGATTTAAGAGATAAACAGCACATTGAACAGCTTCAGCCCAAAATGTTCTCGGCATATGCTTTCCTTTAAGCATGCTTCTTGCCATATCGAGAATTGTGCGATTCTTCCTTTCTGCAATTCCATTTTGTTGTGGCGTGTAGGCAGCTGTCAACTGATGAATTATTCCATGTTCCCGGCAAAATGCTTCAAATAATTTGGAAGTATATTCTCCTCCTCTATCTGTTCTGAGCACCTTCAAATACTGACCACTCTGCTTTTCTGCCATTGCCTTGAATTCCTTGAATTTTTCAAGAGCTTCGGATTTTTCTTTGAGGAAATACACCCAAGCTTTTCTGCTAAAATCATCTATGAATGTGATATAGTACCTGTTTCCTCCAAGTGACGGAATGTCAAGTGGACCAGCTATATCTGAGTGAACTAGTTGCAGTGGCCTTTTTGCTCTCCATGACTTGCCAACTTCAAATTTTATTCTATGTTGTTTTCCTCTCATGCACGCTTCACATAGTTGATCTGGAGGATTTATTGTTGGCAATCCGGTCACCATCTTTGCTTTTGACAACAGCTTCAGGCCAGTGAATCCAAGATGACCAAATCTGAGATGCCACAACCATGAACTATCTTCAACGGCAGACTTCATGCATTTGAATCCATCCGTTTGTATATTCAACTTGAATAGACGATTGCTTGTCATTTCAACTTTCGCTATCAATTCTCCTTTCTGGTTTTTCATGGTGAGAGAACTATCTTTCAAGTGAATGTCGTATCCCTTCTCCAATAGCTGACCAATGCTGAGGAGGTTGCTCTTCAAAGATGGAATATAAAAGACATTTGTAATGTATCCTTTATTTCCATTCTTTGTAAACATCATAATATTCCCTTTGCCTTTAACTGCGGTTTTTGTGTGATCACCGAATGTGACTTCTCCTTGGATCTCTTCATTCAACTCTGTGAATAACTCCTTTTTGCCACACATATGATTGCTTGCTCCAGTATCAAGATACCAAACATTTTTACTAGTATCTTCTTCACCTTTGTGAGTGAACATGACAGTTGGTTCATCAAGTTGTACTTCATTTGCTGTGTAATGACTTCTCCCTTCAACTTTAGCAGTATCTCTGCATTCATAACTGAGATGACCAAACCTATTGCAATTATAACATTGCAGTTGAGATTTGTCACTTCGTTGTTGATATCTGCCTCCTCCTCTGGACAGGAATCCACGACCTTGATTATATGATCCTTGACCACGTTCATATTCTGTTGTACTTGATCGGCCATATCCACTGCGTCCACCACGACCACCTCGAGTGTTGAAACCACCTCGGGTGTTATATCCGCCTCTATATCCACCACGATTTCCTCTTCCACGTACATAGCTGCTGCTACTGGCTTGATTTTTCTTTAGTGACAATTTGGTCTGCAAAGCTTGCTCCAAATTGTTAGAGCCTTCATTTAAATTCATTCTTTGTTCGTGGGCTTGAAGAGAACCCACAAGCTCATCAATGGACATGACTGACAAATCTTTGGCTTCTTCAATGGCGGTGACAATGTAGTCAAACTTTCTTGTTAATGACCGCAGAATCTTCTCTATTATTCTGACATCATCTAGAGTCTCTCCATTTCTTTTCATTTCTTTAGCCACCTTTTGCACTCGTGAGACATAATCTGTAACTGGCTCCGTATTCTGCATCTTCAAATTCTCAAATTCAGCTCTGAGTGATTGCAATCGTACCCTCTTGGCTTTGTCTACACCTTCACAAGATTTTTGCAAAATCTCCCATGCATTTTTGGAAGTTTTTGCATCTGATATTTTCTCAAAGGTTGATTCATCAACACCTTGAAAAATTAAAAATAGAGCCTTCTTGTCCTTCTTCCGGGACTCCTTAAGCGTCTTTCTCTGAGCATCTGTCAAAGCTGCTTCAGCGGCTGCATTTGCGGGCTCCGTGTATCCATCTTCAACAAGGTCCCATATATCTTGAGAACCTAGTAACGTCTTCATTTGAATGCTCCAGTTCCCATAATTGCCTTTCGACAATTTAGGAATTTGTGGTTGCACCATCTCTGCCATCTTTATCAACCGGGCTCTGATACCAATTGTTGGAAATTAGAGATATGGGAAATGGATAAAAATACTGCTTATATTATAAACTCAAATACAACACACAACTCTCACAATAATAATTTTTCTTACTCCTCTCTCTAAGTGCTACGGCACTCTAATTTTTTTTCTCTCTATCTCTCTTTGATCTAATGTCTCAGATGCGTACACTCTGCTCTTTTTTCCGGATACACACACTATGTTTTTTTTTTCTTTTTCGGATGCTCACACATTCATGCACTCTTTGAAACACATACATATATATATATATAAACTAAGAAACTCATCCGTATAGCTTTTCTATTTTTTTATTCTTTTGTCCAGCCACCTTTGTTGACCTTTTGTGCACCTCCTTTAATTAATTTTTGTCTAGGCACCTTTTTCATTTGCAGCATCCGTTGCCATGCTTCTTCAATCATCACAAGCCTTTTAATTTTACACCACATGCATTGATTGACAGCTCACGCCTCCTCACCTTTATTCATTCAACAACTCATACTCCCACACCTTCATATTCTACTACTTCCACACCTTCATAGTCTACTACTCCCACACCTTCATATTCTAGCAGTGACTTTGCATCGTCCAAGACATCATCCAAGGCTGGCGGTGATTAAATAATTGATAGAGTTTGAATTCTATCAATAACCTTATTTTATGATTTCATTTGAATAAATTAGGGCAAACTCACATTTTCACGATTCCAATAAATCTTCCACAAGTCCTTTGGGATTTCATATTAATTTGCTGATTTTATAGGACCTAATACTAATAATTTGTCTTCTTGGGTCCTGACTGTAGTTTCCCCTATTTATTTTTTCATGTCTGTTGCAGCTTTGGCAAAAGGGGGAAAAAAGGAGAATAAAACATTCATTCGTTTACCAAAACAAGCCACGGGTCGTTGGTCTCCATTTTCCAATTTCCGTTGTCAAAAATAGAAGAAGAAGAATCGCTTTGTACACCGAACAAGCATAAATTTTTCTTGATTAATAAGGAAAGGTACGTCCCATCTTGTTTTCCGTTCCTCTTTTCTTTCTCTTTCTGGATTCAGCAGTTCAATAAGCTAAGGTTTCAGCTTCCTCTTGTTTTTGCTTCATGTTTTTCTCTTTCGATCTGCATTATTTTTTCTTTCACAACTCTCATACCTCTCCAAGATTTCCATGTTTCTGGGCTTTTGACTGTTAGCTTTCTCTCCTGTCTTACCGCTGAGATTTAAACTTTTTAACACTTATAATATTATCTGTTGCATTTTCTATCTCTTATAGCTTTCTGGCTGTTCTTCGAGTCTCGAACAAAAGCTTATTTAATTTGCTGCAATTTTCTTATATGTTGAGCCATAAGTTAATAATTTAATTCTCTGTTTTCTTTCTCTGTGAGGACTCGGATGGAACTGAGTCAGCACGTTCGAACAACGTTTGTAAGCTGATAAGAGATTCTTTGTAATTCACAGATCGAGAGGTGTAAAGAATAAATAAAGATGGTGAGAAGGAAGACAGAGATGAAGCGTATAGAGAACAAAACAAACAGGCAATTGACATTCTCAAAGAGGCGTAATGGACTCTTGAAGAAGGCTTTTGAGCTCTCAGTTCTGTGTGATGTTGAGGTTGCCCTCATCGTCTTCTCTGCCAATGGCAAACTCTATGAATTTTCAAGCTCCAGGTATGTGTGTGTGTGTGTATTTGTATGTGTATATATGTATATATTCATGCTCTTCATCACTATCTGTTTTAAGTTTTCTTCAATCACTTCACGTTAATGGTTAGTATGACTGGGGGGAATTCGATTATTGCCGAGCATAACTAGGGAGCAATTTATACTCACACAAATTTTATAGGTGTGTGTGTGGAAATGTTTGATGATTGTGTATTTGTATTTTAAGTTTCATTTTCAGTACCCTTTATAGGGGCTTGGTTTAATTTTATGCTAAAAGAAATGGAGCGAGCTAATTAAGAGCTTCTCCAACTCATCATACAAGCCAAAGTAGAAATATAGAAGGCCGACAACACATTCGGATTAGAGTAGACATTCACCCTAGATGAGAGGAAGTTTTGTCAATGTAGCTTTCTATATATATTTACAAATCAATAATTGTTTTGGCCAGAAAATATACAGTATTTCATTATAACTAACCCAATGAGAGATACAAGCTCAAAATAAAATGTTTACAAAAATAAAGCCCATACATAACAATTTAAAGAACCCTAAAAATAATCTAACCCTAAAATAGGTGAGAGGGGGCCTCCCTCAGCCAAGAACCTTACTACCTTCATAATCACTTCATTGTAATCTGTTGGTAGAAAAACTCTGTCATTCACAACAAAGCCATTGTAATAAGTGGTTGTTTGACAAACCATCCTAAAGGATCCACCCCGTTTGAGAACTTAGTTATAATTGTATTTTGGATTTTAATTTTATTTATATGCATTTGTCATTAATATTTTGATATAAAAACATTGTATACAGAAATAAATTGGACGAACTTTTGAATCAATGTTTGATAACTTTATTTATTTTCATTCTTGACTGATTTTCATTAAATGTTAACTTATTTTATTGTCTTGATTTAAAATGTCTATTGATTAATCTAGTTTGTTGGTTCACTACTGGTTAAATCAGTCCATCATGTTACACCCCTACCAGCTTCGTCCTCTTAGGTGGCGGGTTAAAGGGATGCTTTTTTACTTATTACCTTTCCTTTAGTTAATTATTCCATTTTAACATGCATCAGAGTGTTATGCAGCAGATCATATGATTGGCTTGGATGAATACATAATATTGATAAGAGAACGATAATCAAAAAGTAAATAGTCCCCATAGGGTTAGGGTACAACAATCCAAATAAATACCGGGCAAAAGTAAAATATACAGTTATCTAAAATATAAATACACAAAATGATAGGGAATTCCCTATTTCTTCAGCCCTCAACTCCATGCCTTACCTCAAATCTCCAGGTCAGCTCAGCTAGATTCACCTGTGTCCCTAGCATGGTCTGGAGTTCAAAATTTGAACCCCAGAGTAACTATTAAACTCATATCAATATGTATGCAGTGTATGTATGTAATCTACAATTAGGAAAATCACAACATCAATAATGGTAAACATACCACATGCATTTAGAACACACAATCACGTCGGCCAGCCTATAAACATAGACTCCGGTTCCTAAGAGCTAGGAAAAGAATAGTAGCTTGGGCCTCAAACCCTAACTAAGTTCAATGCATCACAAGCTCAGTAGTGACCCAAAGACACACAGTCCACTAGGCCCTACGGTAGCGACCCAAGGACACATAATCCATTAGGCCTTACAGCCTAAACGCATGTCCCTCTCATGAGACATGTTCCTCAATCATGGCGCAAGAGATATACTAAGTAACATAGAATATATGCGACTACCTGGCAATTCCAATCAATAAATTTTCCCAGTGCTTGGAAAGTTACTCCGGACACACATTGACCCTAAATAAAGCAAATAAACCTCATTTTATTCACTTATGCAAACTCTTCTCTTAATTTCATGAAATTCACCCATTTTCCAAAAATTCTGGAAAATATGCCTCAACTTCAAAAATTCATAATTAATTCTAGAAAAATCTTTTTGGCATGACTCTAGTGGCCATTTAATCGCTGATGTGTCTAATGTTTATTACAAATACTTCCATATGCCACAAAAATTCATAGGATTTTTCTGTGTAAAAACTTTGCTCACTCATCAGAGGCAAAGTTCAAGTTTTTTGGCTATTTTCAAAAATTCATTTCTCCCTGTTAACACCTTCAACAATTACAAAATTATATACTAAATGAAGCTCCAGATGTCTACATTAAGCCTGTATCATGGCCATTTGACTTCATTTGCTATTTTAAAACCAGTTTTCAAGTTCGATTGATCAAAATTCGCTGAAGCTGGCAAATTCCTTTTACTTGCAATTTAGAGTTTTTGAATTCTAAAATTATGTTTACCACTTGGACCCATACAAAATTTTGTTCTAAATTAAACATTTTGGGACCATAAAAAACATCAAAATCACATCATAAACTCATGTATACCCTGCTGGACGGAAATCTTAAATTTTGAACAATAACCATAATTTTCGTTTAAGCCTCGTATCCCTTCGTTACTTAACTTACTCTTTATTTTAACACTGTAAACGTGACCATAATCATTTGATAACCTCTTTTCATAGCTAGGGCAGAGCCTCTTCTTACCAAAACATTATTCTTTTAATCAACCCTTCAATGGAAATTACTCAAAACCCCAAAAAATAACTCACAACAAGCTATGCTAGTGACTTACTCTTCTTATATCTTGGTTCCACTTGGATTTCGTCTTCTTTGAGCCACTGAATAAGGTCAGCCTTGAGTATAAAAAGATCATAAGAATATTAGATGAAGGATTGAAGAAGGTAGAAGGCTTATTTAACCAAAACTTACACCCTAACTTACCTTGTTCTTCAATGTGTGTGTTCTTTCTCTTTCTTCTTTGTATGTGAGCTTGCTTTCACTCTACCCTCTTGCTTTTACACGATTTGGGACAGCCAAATAAGGGCTGATAAGTCCTTCAAATATTGGTCATTGGTTATGTGAATTATCTGTGCAACTTATTATCCAATGGTCCAAATTTGTGTCTTAGGGTTAATGGCTTGTCTCTCTTCCTTCTTCTCCAAGTTTTATTGATTTTTTTTTCTTCCCTTCCTAATGGCTGACGAGATATGCTTCACTTTGGTCATATTTTGCTTAATTTACATATACTTTGGACTTAAATTTAGGTCTTATACTAAGTACAAAGTAGTTGGCTTTCAACTCCAAGTTTTTGACCTTTGGCTTCTTGTAGTTAATACATGATTTTACTCCATCTTTCTCGTCCTCCCAGCTTGCACAACTTTTTGACTGATTGGGGGTTCAGTTTTTGTCCCCAATTGGCTTCAAAAAGAAGCCTTCCTTTGATCCTTGTTGGTCCCTTCTGTTAGGATCAGTATACGCAGCAGATTAAAATTTCTTACGAATCCCGTCCCGAGGATCACACAAGTGCGTTTAAATTAAAGTTAAGGAATGGAATTTTACCTATGCGTTGAAATCGGTTTGCGTCTCGTTCTCTTTGATTCAGGTGGCCTACCTTCTCGATTAATAGAGGTCGACTCTGTAAATCGCCCTCCTCTACGGTATCCACACGAACAATCCCGAACATGATCGCGGCAGCGTGCTAGCGCCTTTAGAATTTTTTTTTTTTGTCTATAAATTTCACTCTAGGGTTTTCTCGCGGCTTTTTCAGAATACACTCAACTAAAAAAAAAACCGTAGGTTTTCCAAACCCGATCGGCGTATTTTATGCAAAATTAATCTTCATTAATTTTGAAATTCAAATTTTAGATCTGGATTAAAATATACTAATTAAATCTATCTGATAGATTTAAACTAATAATATTTATTTAATCCGAATTAAAAGTCAGATCTGAAATTTCAATTTTAAATCTGGATTTAAAAAATTATATTAATTAAATCTATCTGATAGATCTAATCTAATAATATTTATTTAATCCAAATTTAAAAGCCTTCTGATTTAATTTATCTCTATAAATTAAATCCGAGAAATGATATCTATTTATTTAATTAAATCTGAGATACAATATCTTAATTTAAATTAAATAGCTAATAATATCTTTATTCGAAAATTAAACAAGATACAGTATCTCTATTTGTTTTAGATATTTAATTTATCAAATAAATTAAATATAAAACAAATAATATATATATAATATTATAATCTCAATTAATAATATATAGACACACACACACACACACACACACACACACACACACACACACACACACACACACACACACACACACGATTAAATTCAGTATTCATTAAATCTCAGATTGACACTTTTGCTCGTGTTGGGTTATTTTTGTAATCTGAGATTCAATGAACTTGGACACTTTTGCTCGTGTTGGGTTATTTTTGTGTTCGACCCTGCAGGCCCATATGAGATTGGCAATGGGCTAATACTGTACCAGCCCACAAATCGCAAGCGGCCTCTAGCAATACATTGCGACTACCCAATTCACATGGGGATCGATGACACGATACAACCTATCGTACAATCATGTCACGTTCCTTTTGTCACGCGATAATTTGGTCAAGGATGAGGCATGGATAATGTCAACTTCCTGTTCTTGACCACTACTTTCTCGATTCTCGAGTAGTCTAATAAGTGAAATGGAAACTCTTTTCTATCATAGTATGGCCATACATTTCTTAGACTCACTCATCAAGGGGCCCAGTATTATCTCTCTACAAATGTGAGGGACAAATTACATCTTGACCATTCACATTCCTCCGCATGAAAACCACTGATCTCGATCCAAGCCTTTATCATCACCCGGTCAAAGGTGACTTTTGACTAGGTCAAAGATCAGTGACTCAACATGTAGGAATCTATAATGATCTCAGATTATAGGGCGTTGTGACGTAGTTATACATGAGATAAGCTTATGACTTAATCCATGCAACTTTCTCATAGTGGATTGGTCTAGAACCTTGTACTCTAACAAGTGCCCATGACTTTGATTCATATCTCCATACCTCATCAAAGTCATACTGGTCTTGTTTCATCTTCGCTCCTGTGTAGATGACCGACCAGGAACATTTAGGATAATCTATAAGATATATCCATGGATGCAGTTATCAATACAAACATACGAACGAAAATGATAACTTAAAGAGAATACCTTAAATAGCATAAATATCTAAGGTACAATGACTGACTTGCCCCTAGGACATAATTTCCAACACATTCTTATTGGTTAATTTTCCCTAAGTGTTTGACTCTTCCTTTTGGCTTCATATTAACTTGAAATCAGCTTTTTCTTCCTTTTATTTTGGCTGATCGAAATTTCATGCTTGAGGGAAAGAAATTTGACTTCTAATGGCTCTTAATTCCTTTGTACAATTACCTACTCAAATGTCAAACATTAACTACCCAAATGCCACTTGTTACACTAGGGTTAATTGCTTGACTTTATATTTGAATATGATTTTTGCATTGATCTCTCTCTCCCTCTCTCTTGGCTGACGCATATGGGGCTTGTGGAGGAAGATTTTTGCTTTCCATAATGCCTCTTGGACCCTTGACGATGTGGGTTTAGTTGGCTTCAGTCTTAAGCCATAGTTAAATTTTCATTGATATCTTTGACTTCCAACTATTCCTTTCATATGGAAAATATTTCTTATTCTCTTGTTCTCTTTATGGTTGGCGTAAATTCCTAGTCAAGATGAAACAAAAGTGTGCTTTTTAGTTCTTCATGCAATCTTGTTACCTTAGTCCTAGCAAAAATTGATTTTGTGTGTCATGACTTTAGTATTTCACTTTCCCTTTTTCCACTTACTTTGGGCGAAATTTTGCCCTTTTTAAGGGTCCAATAATTTGTTCACTAATATCCCTTAGGCCTTGATATTGTTGACAAGTCAACTCACAATTTATTGGCCTTAATTTAATTCAAATCAATCCCTTAATGGTCTTGCTTTTTTATTTGAAAACTAGGTCACAATTTAGTGACCTTCACCTTGTCACAAGATCTCTAAAATAATTGATTTAATATGCCATTTTGTCTACTTAATACAATTAAAAAGGTTCCATGAAAATAGCAATTTAATTGTAGCCAAAACCCATTCAATATTTCATTAATATATGCTTTGTACATTGTTTGTAAAAATAGGGGTGTTATGTTACACATCAAGCTTGATATTTATAACATTGAAATATATAACCTTGTCTACCACACCATATATATCATATTATTATATGACAAAATTTAAGCATCTAAGGAGGGGCTTATTGTTGAAATAATGATTTATTGTTGAAATAACTTTATTTTATTCTCAAAATTTTAGTATAAAGTCGAAGCTTCATTGCGTTTTCAATTTTATGGTATTCTGAACTTTCATTGTGGTTACCTACACTAGCTTTAAAAGGACATATATAAAAGTTTTTTGCTACCTTTTTAAGGGTCTAAATACTTTAGATATATATTGATATCCAAGTCTATACAGATTCATAGATGATGAGTTAGTAAATAATTAGGGAAATATTTACTTAGTATTGAAATATTTGGTACTATTGTTGTTAGTATTTTGATAAATGAACAACTCATTTTTCTTTAGGCTCTAACTATACAACATTGACTTAACCAAATTAGATGTACGGACATCACACATTGACCTAAAAACATATAGCTAGCCATTTAGACTTGTGCTCAATGTTTTTAAGCATAAAGCTTATAACATATATAATTGTAATCTTCTACCTAAGTTTTCTACCTAATATTTATGTTCTTCACTTCTTTCCCTCCAAAATGTACGCGCGCGTGTGTGCGGCAAGAAAATAATATTAATTTCCTTCACATACATTTTAGTTTTCTCCAAAATAATTGCTTCCACTATTACATATACAGCTTGAACGAGACCATTGACCGTTACCAAACATATGTTAAAGATACTCATGTCTTCGAACAAAATATGCAGGTTCATAATTATTATTTCCTTAATTTTATTGCAATTATTTCCTTATTTCTTATGTTGTTGTTATCATCTTCCATCCTAGTATTTTTATTTTTTTTGGAAGAAAAGATCTAGTGTTTTAGTTCTCTGTTTGTCTACACACACACACTCTGGGGATGTTGTGAAAAAATTTCATATGTTTCCTTTGAGCTCTAATTTTTATTTCATTTTGTATAAATGCTCATTTGGTCCTTTTCATTTTAGCTTGATGAAAATTTCAAGAGAAAGTTGGGAAGAAGTCCCCCATTATTAAATTTTATTTGTGAATTGAACTTGATAAATTTTTATACGCACTCAAATTTTCTAAACAGAATACCGGTGCTTCGATTTAAGTCATTCCCACTAATAAAATTTTCAATGCGGACTTTCCCCCCATTTTTCTTGGTGTGCTCATTTAAAATTTCACAACATTTGTCTTATATTTCAAAGTTATCGTACTTTTTTTGGATTTGGCCAAAATATTGTACTTCATAAGAAACATAATTAGTGAACAAAACTAATCAAAAGAATAAGTTAACGTCAATCAGACACAAATTTACCATTTTGATCTTAAGTTTTTGTGTCTTCTACATTTTGCCATGCAGCATAAAAACTCACAAAATACAACTTCGAATGGGAAAAAAGTGTAATGAATACTGCCATTTTTTCTCATATTTCCTAAGTTTAGTGAAATGTTTACGATTTCAGAAATTTTGCAAACACAACAATTAATTTTTCTTGAAAATGAATTGTTTTCTGATTTTCCTTTCTCTCGTAGACATTCAGGAAATAAATGCAATTATAAAAATTAGTTTATTTATATTCCTCCTTGTGCTTGGTTTCCTTCCAACTTGCCAATTAACACATAATCCTGAAAATGGCAGCATCTGAATCAAGAAACAGCAAGTATGAAGAAGAAGATTGAGCTTCTTGAAGCTTCAAAACGGTTCCAATATCAACTTAATTAAATGAATTATGACAGTACTTTTTGAATTATTTGTTGATATTCATTCATATTGAAAGATTAATTAATTACTTTGCTGTTTCTAATTTTATTCTTTTAGGAAACTTACAGGAGAAGGTTTGAACACATATTCCCAACAAGAACTGGAAGAGATTGAACAAGAGGTGCTAAAGAGTGTCAGAAACGTTCGAGCAAGAAAGGTCAACTTAATGTGCCTACACACAGACACGCACTCTTTTATGTAAGTTTCAAAGTTAAATTTTATCTGAATTCAACTTTATCAATATTTTTCAGAATCAAATCGTTAAGGAGCAAATGGAGAAACTAGAAGAGAAGGTAGGTTGTCCCTAGACAAATGGCTTTGATAATTGAATGTCATTTTGCGTTTAATTTTCCATCAAGTGGGTCTCCATATGTGTGTGTGTGTGTATGGAATCTGAGGCATTATATTGTGCTAACGAGTTTTGCTTACCATAAATCTCATCTTTAATTTTATTGATCTAGTCTGTACTTGAAATATTTTGATTTCATTTTCAAAATAAATTAACGCACACAAACGCGCACCATATGTAATAGGGACAAACATAGGTTGAGTTAACCTTAACCTGAAGTCCAATTCAATTATGCATCGATTAGAACCTGAGACAATCCCGCATAATCACCAACTTGGGTTGGCCACCCCAAGTCAGACTTGGTTTGAGATAGAAAGCTTTAGGATTTACGAGAAGATTATGTGAAAAGAGTTTTGTTTTAGCTTGCAGAAAATGGCTTTTGAAACCATAATTTCAGAGTACCCAAACACATTATAAACATAAAAATATTATTGAAAAATGAGAACTACAAAAGGAGGGAGACCAACAAACGTTAGTCATGGTGGAAGGGGCTTTAGCCAAGCTCCGTACATTACACAAATCAAGAACCATCTGAAATACAATTATTTATCAATCAAATTAAATCAAATCATGCTCAAGTCTTCCCATGAAAATAGGAATTAGAAAACCACAAATACCTCAACGGTTTTTTAGCCTAGTGGCATAAGAGCTCTCCTACAAGTGGGAGGTTGTGATTCCAAGCTCACTTGTAAATTGTAAACTCAGGTCGTTAGCATTTCCTCTTCTAATTCAAAAAGAAAATTTTAAGAGAGCTTAGTCCTAGCTAGCAGCTAAACACAGGGAAAATTGCAAATACGCACATAGTCAATATTAAGCCATGAACATTAGATATGTGGTTTGGGTTAAGTTGATACAGAAAAAAATTGATTACACTAGTTTGAAAATTTAGAACTTTGTACCCTTTGTCTATCTAAAATAATTAAATAGATCGCGTGAACCACAAATACATATATGCAAGTATATTATATTTACACTATTTCACCAGTGAAGCTAAACTTTCATTTGCTTTCACAGTTCTGCTCAAGTCATGGTTAGTTAGCTTATATTGTTAGCTGAATCCATCCATAAGGATTTCTGAAGTTGCGTTGATGTTATATTCTTTATCTATGGTGTCTGACTGGCGATTGAAAATGCTGATTACTATATTTGTTTCTACTACAATTCAGGAAAAATCCCTAACAGAAGAATATGCAAGGCTTTATGAGAAGGTGAGATTGTAGTAAATTTTTATCTGAAAATTATTTCAAGATTTTCATTTTATTTTCATAACCATCCTTAAAGCTAAGGAGATGTTGCAGAGAGAGTATGTTTGGTTTGAGGAATTAAGGGGATGGAAAACAAAGTTCATTTAGACATTCACCTGGGAATAAATCATTTGATTTAGAATCAAGGTTAATTGCATATATTATGTGATTGCAATTGAATGAAAAAGACACGGTGAGATTGATTTTGGTGTGCAGTGTGGTGTGGAGGCAAATCAAGGAAGACAGAATCAGAGTGAAAATATTTCATATTCAGATGTGGAGACTGGCTTGTTCATCGGACTTCCAGAAACAGGATCACGAAATAAATTATGACATCTTGTACGGATAATTGTTCCAGAAACAATGTTGAAGATTTGAAATCATCATGTGCGCGCACACGCGTGCCAATATCATCAACAATTTAGTATGAAACAATTGGGCAATAAGTATGACCGTGATTTGTGGCGTTCTATTGATTTCGAGTTGCATGCATAATCTATGCACAATTGATTTTGCACTGTGACTGTCACCTCATACCATGACCATGTTTCTCTCGATGAGAAGATGCAAACTAGTGGCTTTATTAATGAGCATATCTCTGCGATCAACACAAGCATCAAATTTTTTTGGCAGTTAATGGGTTGACGTATGTCTGATGAATCCATATTGAGTTAATTTTCAGTGATTTGAGAGTTGATTGTATTTTTGAGTTATAATTTAGGAGATTGATGTAATGAAATTAAACAAAATGGTTATAGATTAATGTATAGTTGAAATAGGCGCTTTGGCATTAAATGAGTTTACTATATATATAGGAAATAAACTTACGGCCGAGTGTTTTTATTTTTTCGTTGCCACTAGAGATGATATAGTTTTCATTATGTTACTTCGATTTTAACAAGGCTGTATATTTCAACGGTTTTAGTAATTATATATGTAGTTTGGCTACCCAAAAAAGAAAGTATTTATATATGTAGACTACGAGAGGCCTAAAATCACTAATTTGCTGTAAGCGGCTTCTCTGCAGCCTTCCCAAATGCTAGCCATTCATGCAATTGAGAGAGAACCAGGTGCCCATGCATACACATGACTCAGTTGTTCTTATGTTGAACCTTTTTACTACCATGTTGAGGTGGTTCACTATGCATTGAGCATCAAGCAGAAGCCTAAAAGAGAGGAAGGTAGAAAATCTCAAGGATCTTACAAAACTAATCACTTTCGGGGCCAATCCCAAGCCATGTTGTAAAATCAACACCTAGATCATATGGTTCTCTTGTAAGTTCTCCAGTTGCAAGGCTTGAATTTGGAAATGTTAAATCACAATTTGACATTGTCATGAACCAATTGAGTTACTCACAAACCCCTTGTGCAACGTGTGAAAATTTTCATTCAGAGCCATGTCGTAAGGCCTCTGGTGCTTGTTATGAGTGTGGGCAGATTGGTCATTTGAGGAGGAATTGCCCGTTTATTCAGCTTTGGATTAATTCAAGCTCCTCCTCGCCCTACTATATCTGCAGGCCCATCTACGGTAGAAACTTCTGCTTCTATTAGCAGGGGCATGTCAAGAAAATCAACAAGAAAATGCGGTCAATCTTTTTCTAGGCAAAGTCAAGCAAGAGCGTATGCTATGACACAACAAGATGCTTGAGCTTCTAATGATGTTATTGCGGGTACCATTACTATATATTCTCAAAAGGCTCATGTTCTATCTAATCCTAGATCAACTCATTTTTATGCTTCTATATATTTTTCTATGAAGTTGGGTAAAGAATCCACCACGATTGATTGTCCTTTATGGTTGATCTTGATGTAATGCGAGGCATGTATTGGCTAGCCTCTTGTTATGCTACCGTTGATTGCTATTTGTGAAAGTAGTCTAGAAGGGATTGCCCGCTAGGGAAACAACTGGGAAGTAGAGGGAGACATGAAGAAGCAATATCTGAATGTTTTGTCTTGAGGTATATGTCAAATTTCGAGGACAAAATTTACTTGACGCGGGAGAATTGTAACATCCCAAATTTTTGGGTAAGGAATTTAGGAATAAGATTGAGATAAAAAGGCTGCTAAACCCGTTGAAGACGAAAGTCTTAAACTTATTATGAGGAAAAACTTAAGATACTTATTAAAAAATTACTATTTTGGACCTCAAAAAAATGGGGAAAAAGCTTATGAAATGTTATTTTGAGGATCTAGAAATATTATATGGAGGGATAATTACGAAAAATGTGGCTTAAATAGCTTTACTACAAAATATATTGTACAAACTATAATTAGATTTTTTTTAAAAAAAAAGATTTCCTAGAAAGAAGAATGACAATTAGATTTCAGATCACATTCGAATGAAAGGGTCGAGGAAGAAGCCGAATACATGAATTGATGAAAATCAAGAAATTGTTCTGCTGTAGGTTATCAACGGTCGACTGTGGTCTAGCTAGGGTTCAGGTACAAGATGGTAGCGATAACAGGGCTGAGGCTGACAACGACTATGGTTGAAAAATCCTTTCTCGAGGAAGAGAAGCAGAGATTTGAAAAGAATGGCAATTTATGTGAGAGCAAAGAATGAGAACTTTGTACTTATGCGGAGGTGTTTGGACTATAAAGATTCCGTGAGTGTAAGCTGATTCATGGAGGGTGGTAATGTAGAGATTGAAAGAAGGCAAAATGGTCATTTACAATTAGAACTAATATCATCAATGTCCCATAAGACTTCGGCGTAATTTAATGATTTCCAGGGACTTAATTGTGTTTGTTTCTTTTACTTGGGACTTGTTTGTGATTCCCCCGATTTCTAGATGATGAGATTGCAGGATGATAAGGTGTTTGTGCTAAGTGTCTAATATTAGTAAAAAACTAACAACCAAAACTAATAATTATTAATTGTGAAGGTAACATTGCACCACTTTTAAGACTTTCGGGCAACATTTTTCCACAAAAAATTTGGAACTAAATTGTCCTTAACCTTACCCCAAAATGTTATTTAGGAGAGAAAAGTAGAAAAAGATCAGATGAAACAAACTTAAAAATAGAGAAAAGAAAAGGCACAAAACCCAAAACAAGAATAAGGGTCAGTTTAAGGAACAAGCAAAAGAGAATGGAGAGAACGAAAGTTTCGGCGAGCAGCGGTAAGAAAGTTTCGGCGAGCGGTGGTAAGGAGGATGCTCGAGGGACAAAGAAAGCTCCAGTGAGTGGTGGAAAGGAGAGTGCGGGAGGAGGTGACAATGAGGGGGTCGATGGTCGAGAATCTGATCAGGGTTTTCATGTAGATCGAGGGAAAGGACTTTCCTTTGGACAGAAGCATGAGAAGCATAGGGCTAGGGAGGAAGTTCCACATGCTGGCTTGAAGAGTGGGGTGCCCAAGCTGTCATACCAAGATAAACTGCTGTCACCTGGGTGTGGTGGTTTCCTGGTGAAGCATTTCGAAGAGGATGATATTAAGCAGGGATGGAAAGACTATTTTAATAGCATGAATGAGCACGACACTCGGTGTGACTAGGAGGAGTCAGATGAGGAGGATAACCGGGTGTCTCAAAGGATGGAAGGTAAACCTAGGAAATTTAGTTTCACTGCACAGGAGTACTCAGTGTGGTGTTTACCCTGGATGAATTCTCTCATTATCAAAGCCCTAAATGCTAACTTCCCCATGTACATCATTCGTGATCACATTAGCTGGATGTGGCGACCAAAGGATCCTTTGAAAGTGATCCCGTTAAGCAATGGTTATTTCATTGTGTCTTTCTCAAATAAAGCAGATAAAGAGTATGCGTTCCAAGAAGGCCCAAGGATGATAGATGATCACTACCTGATTGTGTAGTGATGGAGACCAAATTTCAACCCTTGGAAAGCCTACTTACAATGTAACATTGCAGCCTGGATTCGATTATCGGATGTACCTTTTGAATTCTACAATGTTGAATCACTACGAAGAATTGGCAAAATGATTAAAGTTGACTGTTCCACGTCAATTTATGATAAAGGTGGCTTTGCGCAGATTTGTGTGGAAATCGTTTTGAAACAACCTCTTCTTCCCACGTATATGGTTTTTGGGGAAGAACGGCTAATTGTCTATGAAGGTCTTCACCAAGTGTGCTTTGAATGTAGAAAGTTTGGTCACCAGAACGAGGGTTGCCCAACGAAGCAGTCTCAGGATACTCTGGAAGCAATAGCCACTTCAACTAAGGATGACGCCACAACGGTTAAGGATGGAAATACCACATTGGTTGAGGAGGAAGAGTTGATCGGTGACACATCTACAATTAACGGCGGTGAGGTACAGGAGGGGAGCCCATTTGGGAAGATTAGGTTATTGAGGAAAGATTTTCGGGGGAGTCTATGGCACAGACCGTTAAGCAGGGATCTACTGAGGAAAAGCGTAATACACGACGAATAGCTGTGAAAAGTGAAGCAAAGAAAGTTATGAATGAAATCAACGGGGATTTGACTAAGATTAAGGGCCCACAACAGTCTGAGTGGGTACAGGTAGGAGTGAAGAGGAAGAATGTAAATAAGGGTAAAGTCAAGGGCAAAGAAAATAAGCCCCCTGCAAGAGATCAAATTGGGTGTATCCCTCCAGTGGGCCTTGGTAGTGGGCCTGTGAAGAATAATAACCCATTTAGCTTTCTGCAGGAAACTGAGAAGCAGACGTCCGCAATGATGCAAGATCCTATCGGGGGGCCCACGTGTGGAGTTGAGCTTGAATCTTCAGCACATAATCATTCCGCGACGTCATGTTCGAATGTGGAGTCTCTTCATGTATCTACGATGATGCCAAGACTGTTGGAGGCTAACGAAAACCACAAGGACATTCAGTGTAGCAGCAACATTTAGACGAGCCTATGTCTGATCAAGATAAGATCGATGGGGAGGGTGCCTCTCCCCAAAACACTTTATTGTTTCCCAATAAATTTTCTAGTATGGAATTCTAGGGGTACTGGAGCTCGGAGTTTCCCTTCTCTTGTTCGTGACCTTAAATCACATTACCATCTTGATTTTCTGGCAATAATGGAAACAAGGTGCTCAAAAGAAATGTCCACAGGCAGAGCCAGTCAACTGGGGTTTCCTCACGTGGAAATTACACTACTACAAAAATTTGATATTACTACCCTCAAATACGTCCTAAATAAAAAATAGGTAGTAAAAAATGAGGCCAATGGCATTCTTATAATTATATACAAGGAAAATAAGCCTTCAACATCCTGAATTATTGTTTAGGACTTGTAAAATTATTTTTTGACGTTCTAAATTTTTTTCAGGACGTTTTAATTGCTTCTCGCCATGAAAAATATGAGAATTTTTTGTTTGGCGCCATGGTATTTACTTTTTTTTAGGAATAAAATTCATTTTTGGCAACCTGATATTGTTTCAAGACGCCTAAAATTTGCCAAATAATTTGGCGCCTGAGGAAAATATGGGAGAATCTTTTGTTTGCACACCATGATATTTATTTTATTGCCAATATGGAAAAATTGGGGACCTGATAGTATTCAGGTCGCCAACTTTCATTTGAATTTTTTTTTTGGAATAAAATTCATTTGTGGCAACCTGATAATGTTTCATGACGCCTAAAATCTGCCAAATAATTTGGCGCCAGAGTGAAATATGGGAGAATTTTTTGTTTGCGCGCCATGATATATTTAATGGGAAAATTGGCGACCTGGTACATATTTCAGGTCGCCCATTTTTGAAAATTGTCGACCTGATATATATTTCAGGTCACCAATTTTTAAAAATTGGCGACCTGAAAGTGTTTAGGTAGCCAATTTTGAAAAATTGGCGACCTGATTATTGTTATAGGTCCCGGGTTTGAACGCTTGCTTATACCCTTTTTTTTTTGTCAATTTCATTTTCAAAACCCTCAACCCTCACGCAGACACAGTCACACTCTGCCCCCACTCTCGCTGCTCTCCAGATCCACCGTCACAACCCTCTCTGCAAAACATCTCACGAGCCACCTCCGCCGCTCTTCATCTCTGCTTTGAGAGCCATCGCCACAATTGCCTTCAAATGGCAGATTTGTGATTTTGTCAAAAACTGAAGGCGTTTTTTGTAGCTTAGATTTGGCCCTAATCGACTATATTGAGCAGCTCCCATTCTCCCAAATAATCTCTTTCGGTAAAATAGTCTCTTACTCTCCCAAATCAACGACGCCGTTGTCGTGATTCGTCGTCTCTCCCAAATCACTCTTTTGTGTTTTCTACGGTTCTCTCCCTGTCTCCCAAATCGAAGCACTGGACTCGACGGCGACGCCCCTATGAGTGTTTCTTCTTCCTCCTTTTCTGTGGTTCTCTCCCTATCTCCCAAATCAATGATTGATTGATTGATTGTGTATGCTTCTTCAGTTCTTCCGATTGAGAGTTGAGACTTCTTCTCTGCTTCATGAGCTTGAATCGACTTTGATTCATTTCGAATCTGGGAGAGTTTAGCGTTTTATGCGTTGAAGCTAAAATATATTTCTGTTGCATTGAATCGACTTCTTCTCTGTCTCCCAAATTACAATGTGATTAAAGGTTGAGACTGAAATATATTTCTGTTGCTTTGATTTTTGAAGTCTTGTTATATTTGTGTTTCTCGTGCGTGAGTGTTGCTTTGTCTTGGACTCTTGGCTATTCATGAAGCACCATGGCTCCCCTCCCTTGTTTCCCTGTTTTAGTGTTTTTAATTGGATTTTAATATGATTGTGTTTTTAATATGATTGGGAAATTAGGGCAAGACTTAGCTTATTAACCTTCTTTCCTTGTGTATTGTATACTTTCGCTGTACTGGGGCTTCCCCTAATTCTGACATTGGGACCTTCTCTAAAACTTCGTTTTTCGGTAATATATTGTATATCTTCACTTCACTTGGGCTTTCCCTCGTTCTTCCTTTGGGACCTTCTCTACCATTGGTGTTTTGAACATGGATCATCCAAGTAACTAGAAAGTGAAAGATTAAAAAAAAATATGGGCAAGTGAGGTGGAGTTAGATTTGTGCCTGCCGATGTCTCTGTTTAACATTAGTATTCTTGTTTGAGGCCTCTGTAAAGTGTTTTAATATAAACCTAAGAAACAAGGATGTTGCCTTGGAATTTGGCATCTGAATTGACAAATTCATAACCATCTCACCATTGTTTATCTCCCTTTTATTCGATCGAGGAAGTATTGAGATGAGCTAGCTTATAGGTTGCAACATGTTCCCTAATCTTGCCCACCTTCTAGTTATTGTAATTCTTCATTCTTTGATAATCTATGTATCTTAAAAGGAATTCTTATTATGGTTTTTTTTTTTTTTTTGCATTATTTGAGTATGCAAGCATCATTAGATGGTTTAAATAGCCCTGTTTGGATTATTCCTCCTCCTTTTTTAGTGTTCTTAAACTAAATAAATTAAAAGCTAACCACATTTGATATGATATCTTTCAACCCATGTTGTGGAAGTGTTGATTAAATGTTGGAAACTTAATATTCCTTCCTCCTAATTTTTAATGTGTTTGTGATCTTTTTCATTATTTGGCAGGCCTTTGATGAGGTAATTTTTGAACTTGACACATTGGGTGAAGAGTCATACAAAGATAGTACATTGATCATGCAGCTTCTCTGAGACAATTTGACTTTGTGGACATTTGACATCACAGTCTCTCCCTCGATCTTTTTTTTGTGGTGTTGTCTATTGAGCAATTATATCTTATCCTGCAACCCATGATTGCTAGCAAAATGAAATTGAGGAATAAGCCATTGATAGTCCTATTTCTTTTAAACTAAATATAAGTTTGAAAGTTTTAATTTATTCACAAGTTAAGATTTCCTATTATCGCTTGCAAATAAATTTTGTGCTTGGTTCTTAATAGAACAACCATATGTTGATATGCAGATATAGACGAGAAGAGATTAAAAGAGAGCCATCTTTGTCTATTTGACTACCTGTTGAGAAATCCTGGTCAAAGGTTTGAAGCAAACAGTTGCGCTCCCAAATTAGGTTAGTTGCTTTTATTTTATTGAGACACACATATATTGTCCTTATATGATACCTTCTTCCTAAGAGAGAACAACACTTTTGTCTTATGGCTTCATGGTTTACCATTATTGATTGAAGTATATGTCAGTAGGAATAATTTCAATGTTATCTTAGTTGATGAAATTGTTAGATTTAATAGTTGATATTGTTCTGAATTGCTTTAGTTATAAGTTTTGTTGAATTATGCTGAAATTGCTTGTTATTGAAATTTTGGGATGTCTTACTTTTAAGGGGAAATGCTACCAAATTTTTTTAAAAAGAAAGCATGTCAAATATGAACTTAACTGTTGTTGAAAATGTCTTAGATGATAATAAAATGGGTCATAGTTGGATGAATGCTTTGAGAACTAGTGAAGAATATGAGAATGGGGTGGAAGAGTTTATTGGATTTGCTAGAAGGAATATGACTACAAAAAATGGGATGTATTATTGTCCATTTGTTAATTGTTTAAATGGGATTCGAAGGGATATTGCTGATATAAGGGATCACCTAATTTGTGATGGAATAAACCTTCGATACACAACATGGATATGGCATGGTGAGGAGGTAACTTCCAGTGCGTCCCACGAAAATGAAGTTGAGGTAGATAACGATGGAATGGAAAGAATGATTCATGATGTTGAGGTCGAATCTTTTGCACAACCGCATGAATATGATAGCGTGCGAAGTGATACAGAGACACCTTTGTTCCCTGGTTGTACTAAGTATACACGGTTGACTAGGACCTTACATTTGGTCAACTTAAAGGCTACATGTGGGTGGACTGATAGCAGTTTCACGACGCTGCTTGAATTGTTGTGTGATATGTTGCCATATAATAATGTACTTCCAAATTGTATGTATAAGGCGAAGAAAATCTTGTCTATAATGGGTATGGAGTATAAAAAGATACACAGTTGCCCTAATGACTGCATATTGTACAAAAATGAGTATGAAGGCCTTAGTAATTGTCCGAAGTGTAAAACTTCACGATACAAAGTAAAGAAAGGTGGTGGTTCTGGAGATCACACAAAAAAAAGGCAACCTTTGAAGGCATTGTGGTATCTTCCCATAATTCCTCGGTTTAAGCGTCTGTTTACTAGTGAAGCAACGATGAAGAAGTTGAGATGGCATTCTGATGAGAGAATATCCGATAGAAAATATCTACGGCACTCGGCTGACTCTCTGCAATGGAAGAAAATAAACGAAATGTTCCCTCAATTTGGCAGTGAGCCAAGAAACCTTCGGCTGGGGCTTTGTACAGATGGCTTCAATCCGTATCGAACTCTTAGCAACACCCATAGTACATGGCCGGTTCTCCTTGTAATATACAACTTACCTCCCTGGCTATGTATGAAACGCAAGTATGTGATGCTTTCTATGATGATTTCTGGACCAAAACAGCCCAGGAACAATATCGATGTGTACTTGGCGCCTTTGGTTGAGGATTTGAAGAAGTTGTGGGGGGAAGGCGTAAATGTGTTTGATGCATATAATAAGGAGTCCTTCAAGTTGCGTGCAATGATTTTTAAGTTAAGAAAGCGTGAAGGGGCATAAAACATGTCCAATATGTGAAGCAGACACAAACTTCCATCAACTAAAGCATGGCAAAAAAAAAACGGTCTACCTCGGTTACAGGAGGTTTCTTCATCGATTCCACCCATATTGTAAGTTAAGAAAGCGTTTTAACGGCTTACTGGAGCATAGAACGGCTCCAAAGGCATTAATCAGAGAAGAAGTTTATAGTCGGGTGGAACATATCAATGTCATATTGGGTAAGCAACAAAGGATTGCGGGTGAGAAGAATATATGGAAGAAGAGATCAATTTTCTTTGATCTTCCATATTGGCGTAGTCTTGATGTGAGACACAGTCTTGATGTGATACATGTGGAGAAAAATATTTGTGATAGCCTTGTCAGTACTCTTTTGCACATACCAGGGAAGACTAAGGATTGAATTAGTGCAAGACTAGACCTGATTGATATGGGAATAAGAGAACAGTTACATCCACGAGTAATGGAAGATGGTAAGAGGGCATACATGGAGCCCAGCAGCTCATTCACTGTCAAAAGCAGAGAAAAAAAGTTTGTGTGGGTGTCTATATGACATTAAGGTTCCACAAGGATATTGTTCAAATTTGAGAAGGTGTGTTTCAATGGACGATTTGAAGTTAGTGGGAATGAAGTCCCATGATCATCATGTGTTGATGCAACAATTATTACCAGTAGCTATTAGAGGCATTATGAAAGATGAAGTGTGGACCACCATAACAAAATTGAGTATTTTCTTTAATGCTATCTGTAACAAAGTCATTAACATTGAAAAGTTGGATGAATTGGAAAATGAGGGTTATATTATTTTGTCCCAACTAGAGATGCATTTTCCTCTTGCATTTTTCGATATAATGGTGCACCTGATAGTGCACTTGGTAAGGGAGGTAAGGCTCTGCAGTCCAGTTTACCTAAGGTGGATGTACCCTTTCGAGCGATACATGAAGATCTTAAAAGGGTATTCTAAAAATCCTTATCGACCGGAAGCCTCAATAGTTGAGAGATATGTAGTTGAAGAGGCTTTGGAGTTCTGTAAAGATTATCTATCATGGGCGACGTTACAATTTCAACATGATAAGGGGATAAGTGAGGGAACTCGAGGAATCAAACTGAAGAATATGCTTCGTGAAGAGGTGTTGCAAGCACACTTGTACAACTTGAATAATATGGAAGAAGTTCAACCATACATTGATGAACAAAGAAAGAGTTTGAAGAATCTGAATCCAAGGAAGAATGACATGCAGAGAGCTAATGAGCAAAAGAAGACATTTATAAAGTGGTTTGAGGAGAAGGTATTGCACAAGACCGGTGTGTCGGCTACAATCGAGTGGTTAGCCTGGGAGCCTTCTTTTCAGGTCATCACTTGGACAGGTTATGATATAAACGAATATTCTTTCTACACAAAAGACCAAGATGACAGAAGTTCTGTGCAAAATAGTGGGGTGATGGTTGAAGCTGAATCCATGCACTTTTCGAGTTCGAAAGACAAAAACCCGGTGTTAGCATCAATGGTCTATTATGGAGTTTGATTTGACAAAAACCTTAGTCGTCTCAGGGTCAAATCACAATTTACCACGAATTAGAATGCAATATAGTGCAAACAACTCTGGATCGTTCTCTTATCAAGGAGCCTTTTATTTTGAATTCCCTAGGTTAAACTAAGTGCAAAAAGAATGATTAGAAAAGGGTTTTGAAATTGATTTTCTCTAAACTAAAATTCAATAAAAAAAATAAAAAGAAACTAATTCTATTTTTTTTTTTGGTTTTTTTTTGGAAAATAGTGAAGGATGCTTAGGATTGAAAAGAATTAATTATGAATGCTCTTGGTAATGAAGAAGATGGCTATCATTGCCTTTAAAAATATATGGAAGTTAAATTCTCATTAAGTCTAAAGAACAACCTCAAGATAACACTTGAGTCCAATAATCTCAATTAATAGTAGCTCCTACAAACATAGCAAACTACTACCTTTTGAGAAATTGTTAAAATCCACTTAATGTGTAATTTAAATTGAGATGATGTAAATTGTTCTTCTAAATTAGAATGTTCTAACGAACCATTCAAACACTCAAATCAATTATAATCACTAATCACAAACATGACAGCAAACATAATTTCATCAAGCATATAAAGAAATATGGAAATTTAAATATCAAAATAATCATCCAATAAAAATCACAATATTCAATCCTCTTGGACACATAACAGTCATCCAAGTCTCAAAACTAAATAATGATAATCCTAAACAAGGAAATCAAATAAATAGTCTAAGCAAAAGATTAAATTAAATAACTCCCCTTTGAAGTCCAAATGCTCAAGCCACAATCTTCATCACCAAGAAACAAGGATTCTAGCCACACATAGCCATGGGATAAACTATGAGTGGATAAATGTGAGAGAAAAGTGGATTGAATTGATTAAATGAATTCAACGTGGTGATCTAGAGGTGTATTGGCGGTGGTGGAAGGTTGATCGCTGAAGAGGGTAAGGGAAGGTAAGGTGGTGGCTCGCCGGCGACCGTGGTGGCAGAGGAAGTCGTCAGCGAGGTTGCAGAGGAATGAAGAAAGATGAAAAACAAAGATGAAGTCGTCCCCCCTCCTGAACACGTCTCTGTCTCTTTTTAATCTGTCCCTGATCCTTCTCTCCCTGTGCTCTCGCGGCACTGTGATTCCAAGATCTGAGGCGTGATTTTCGACGTGAATCAGTGATCAATCCTCCCCCAAAATCCCGCGGCGCTGTTTTTTTCCCTTTCAAATCACCCTCATCTCGTTCAATATTCACGAGTTTGCAGCTCAATTTGGATCCCTAAGCTTGCGGGCCCCCAAAATCAAATCTGACCTAATGCATTTAATCAATTAAAACGCAGAGTTTGAGGGAGGGACCTAAGTGCAACTTTCGAAAGTATTTCAAGAGGGACTAAATTGAAACTTTTATAACTTGTGCCCAACTTCCATTTTCAAATCTGATCCAATTTCTCCGAGCACCTACAATGTAAACCAATCAATCAAATATCAAATATCTCATGAAAATCAATAATTAAGAGTGATTACATTTTTTTTTACAATTTTGCCCTTTTTAGCCCTAAATTATTGTATTCACTCTTAATCTCGATTTATCATAAAAACACCATTTTAAGCTCAATAACTAATGTGAAATTCATTATAAATCCCAATTTAATGTCCCAAAAATAATGTAAAAATATGGTTCAATCAGAGTTATTGAAGAAATATGAGAGATGAGCTACAACAAGTTCAAAGTTGCTTTATTTAAATGTAAGTGGGTTAGCAATAATGCTGTTGTAATAGATCTTAAATTTGGATTTGTCTCAGTTGACCTTCAAAGACTTGGTCATAGAGATGAGCCATTCATTCTAGCAAGCTAGACGAAACAAGTGTTTTATGTTACAGCCCCTGCAAATAACAAAATGTGCATTGTACTTCAAAGTAAAATAGCAGACATATGGTGAAGAATCCTTGAACCTGAACGATCCACTCCCCTTCACCACAAATCCACCTACAACACGTGAAGTAGAATTGGTAGATGATGAAGAATATGCTCCAAGAAAGGATCATTCTGAAGGAATATGGGAAACCATATAAAGTAAGATCTTAAGTTATGAAAAAGTCCTACGTTATTTTTGTACTGGTTTAACATGTTAGTTCATTTTATTCATTTGTTTATTATTTAATAATAACCTATCTACCATTATTGATTTTTCTTTGATTAACAGGAATATGTCTAGCTCTGACGAGTCATCGGGTGATAGAGGTGATGTACTGGTGGTGAGAAAGGGTAGAGGTAACACACATATGGGTGAGTTAATTGCACGTCATGACAGTCACAAAAAGAGGCTGCATGTGGAGGTCGATGCCAATATGAATCCAATTAGTCCAGAGGAAAACAATTTCATTAGCTACCTAGGTTATCTGGCTTGAAGCAAAGTTCGCATTGTATTCTCTCATTGAAAGTTGGTTCCTCCTAAAACGAAGCAGTTGATCTGGGCACAAATTTTAGTATCTCACTTTCGATATCTTCTGCATTTATATCTTTAGTTTTATTACTTGATTTCTTTCATATCTTCTCTTTTACCTTGCAGCAAACGTATGATGTGCCTAGCAATACGGCCATGCACAACCATTGGATGGGCGAGGTTCGTCTACGTTGGAAAGACTTTAAGAACAAGCTCACTAAAAAGTATATTCAAGGGGAAAAGAGGGACAAGGACCCATGTCAGGACTATGATTACATTTCTCCCGAGGACTGGAGGGAGTTTGTGGTGTCACGCCAAAATCCTGAATTTCTTGTAAAATTTCTTTCATATCTTATCTTTTAGTTGAATCTATTTGACATCGTAGGCTCAGTTTTATTTGTTTTCGTGTCACAGGAAAAAAGTCAGGCCAATAGAGAGAGGCAAGCGAGAAATAAGTATCCGCATTGCATGTCTAGAGGTGGATATAAAAAGCTTGAATGGAAGATGATGGAAGAAAAGTTGCAGAGAATGAAGGAAGCTACCCAATCCAATCCTTCCATTGTTATCCAGGCCCCTGAGCTTCCTCCTAACCACAAAAAATGGATAGTTACGAGAATGAAGGGCGAGAAATACATAAATGAAGATGTGGCTGAGGTTGTGATTGAACCATATTTTATATGAATTTTCATAATTAAATTGGGATTCTTGATGTATTTTGTCTCAGTTGTTGAGCTTAAAATGTCTTTCTTGTAATAAATTGATATTAAGAGTAAACACTTTAAATTATGATTAAAAGGGGCAAAATTGTCAAAAAAATGTAATTACTCTTAATTATTGATTTTTATGAGAATATTTAGTGTTAGATTAATTGGTTTAAATTGTAGGAGGTTGAAAAGATTAAATCAAAATTTAAAATGAAAGTTTTAATTCAAGTTTTAAACTTTTCAATTTAGTCCCTACTCCAAAAGTCTTAAAATGTGCACTTAGGTCCCTATGGTTATGCTGTGCGTTTTGACCACGTAGCAATTAGGTTTTCTGATTTATTAAACATAGCAGACCCATGGAGCAGAGGGCAAAAAGAATGGAACCTGACACATGAAAGAGGACCCGACAGATTTAAGATAAAAGGAGGAACCAGCGCCGCGGGGATGGGAAGAGAACTTCATCGCTGAACCATGACCTTGAACACCATTCACACTTCCACACCTTCGCCCTTCGCCCTCGCTGGCAACTTCACCACCTCCCTCCGTCTCCGGCGAGCACCTAACCTCCCTCCATCATCAACACCATCCACCACCTCCTTCTTTTACCTGCAGATCTGAACGCCTTCAGCAGCTGGACCTTGAGCCTTCACTCAAGGAATCATCGACCACACACCCTCACTCCACCGGTGACCTCCATTTCTCCCTTCCTCAACCACCGTCGGCCTCCCTCTTCCATTTATCATCTTCCCTTCACCAACCTAACACACCACCATCGGACTTTCAGCCCATCTTCAACCACCAACGCCTACATCGTCAACCGACCATCAACCACCTTCATCTTCCATTGACATTTGGATTTCAGTTCTGCAGTTCTGAGTTGGAGTTCTAATGGCTTTATGTAGCTGATTACCTTTTCTTGGTGGCAGAGATTTGTGCTTGAGTTCCAAATCTTAATAGGGGAGTTATTCTATCATTCCATAGTCTAGAATTATATATTTAATTGCCTAGATTTAGGGATTACTGTGTATGATTCTGGAACTGAGATTAATGATTATTGTCTCTATTGGTTTGGTGTTTGTGATTGAGATTGGATATGTAGTGTGATGATTATATGTATTTAAATTGCCTTGTGATTGCAATGAGACTGTGTTAATTAGCGTGATATTGTCAAGAAGACTCATATCTACTTTATTCCAATCTTAATTACACATTAAGTGGTTTCAAACAATTTCTTAAGAGGTAGTAGTTAGCTACGATCATACAAGCTACTATTAATTGAGAATATTGGACTTAAGTGATATCTTGAGGTATTTCTAATTAAGACTTAATGATTTTTAACTCACATACTTTTTGAGCAAGGATAGTCACTTCTTCATTACCAAGAGCATCCATCCTTTATATTTCTATTATAGTTAGCATTTAATTAAATTGCATTTCTATTTTAGTTTATTAATTTAAAAATCCAAAACCCAATCCCCCCTTGTTTTCATTGTATTTGCATGACATTTAGATTATTTAGGATTCAATAAAAGGCTCCTCGAGAAGAGAGAACGATCCTAGGGTTACCTATACGCAATCCTTAGTTAATTGTTGATCGTGGACCCCAAGGCTAATGACAAAAGGTCTTCATCAGGTTGCATCAAAAATTGTAAGTAGTTAAATTAGAAGTATTAAATAGCCTCTGTTGTTTCATATTTTTAGAATTTAGTTACTATTTATGAAAAATCCTATGATACAGGATGCACTTGAGCAGCAGAGCAGCCAAGGTTCATTCACGCCGGGTACAAGTATGGACATTTTGTCCACGGCAATTGGGAAGCTAGATTACCTTGATGATGTTCGAGGGGAGCCAATGGGAGTTAGCGTCGCGAAATATTTTGGACGGCGTTCACGTTGTTCACATGACGATGACAACCCTAGTCCTCAGCTTGTAGCCTATATAAGATTTTTAAGAATAAATTGCTTTCTTATCTTAGTTTAATATTAATATGTTTATATTGTAGTGGTCATTGGACCCTGTGTGTTGTTTGTCCTGCCAAGAACGTATGTTATTGGTTCAATTCCGTAGGTGGCAGGCCAACCGAGGATATCAAAAACATGTTTGCCGAGTAAGTAAATTTTTTTCTAAATCATCGATTCTTCTTTTAAATGAATTGTTTTCATGTCTGTTAATTTCCATTTTAATGATAGGGGTCTTAGGACGTATAGACAGCTTGCTGGAGCACGAGAGCAAGGTGGACTGAAGTGGTTTTATCCGAAGGTAAGTAGTTTCAATTCAAGTTATTTCATTGACACAGTAGCTTTCGATATGCCTTTATTTGTTTTAACAATTTGCTTTTGACTTATAGTGCTATCAACAACCTGGTAACACCGAATGCGAATACTACGTTATCAGTTGGATGTAATCTATCGTTTCCACCGGACGTACTACTGGCTTTCAAAACGTACATAATGCTCCTTGATCCTCAAATGATGATATTTTTTGTTGTGGTACTTGAGTTGTTAATTATTTCATTCACTTCATTAATTTATCTTATACCTTGTTTTCCAATTTATAGTTTTTTGGTACTGAGGATCCGTACTCACAGGATGACATCGATTTGGTTTGAGACATGTTGGCTAGACATCTTCTTGAACACATATAGGTATATAAAGTTTACTTCACATTTTTTGGCTGGATCAGGTGATCAATCTGTTTTAGGTAAATCTTTTGATAGACAAATGCTTCTTGAGATTCTTCTGGAACTGTGATGTGACATTTACATTGCTTGAGATTCTTCTGGAATTTTGATGGTGGCATTTATGTTGTAGTGGACATTTCTTTGGTTTTTGTTGGATTGATGATATTCCTTAGTTGGTTTGCATTGGGCTCATGTTGGGCTGTTTAATTGGCCTAATTAGTTTATGAATGTTTTCATTTTGAGCACTATCTGGGGCTTGTTTCGCTCTAAAGATGTATAATCAATTTTGTCAACTTCATCTTTTAGGAGCAGTGGCATGTGGAATTCTTCTGGGGGTTTTGTACTATCTCATAACATCAGAATCAGGTGGGGTGACAAAACAAATTATGCACTTGGTTCCTATGCAACTGTTGCTGGAAGGAAGATAATTTATTCCGGCTAGCACCACTAATTCAGGGGCCCTGGTTACTAGGTAGGGATTTTAATGGCACGTTGCTTCTTGGTGAAAGGCGCTCCTCTGCAATATTTCGGTCTTCTGTTGATCGCGAGTTCCTCGCCTAGTTGGACAATCATGAGATGTGAGATATAAGGTTTGTTGGGCCAGAATTTACATGGAAACGTGCATTCAGAAGCAAGATTGGACAGGATGCTCGTGAACGATCAGTGGCTTAATGTTTTCCCCAATGCCGCGTTTGCTCACTTGCCCTTCTTCAAATTAGATCATCGGCCTTTGCTTCTTTGCCTGTTTACAACCGTGAATGTGACTAAGCCTAATCGACCCTTTCAATTTATTGTTGCCTCAGTTCTTCATGACAAGTTTGATGATTTCATCCGGCATTCTTGACTCCTTGATGCTGCTTGGGTGCAAAATATTTCTTAGTTTTCAGATGCTTGTTCAAAATGGAATAAGGAAGTCTTCAAACATACGGAGGGAAGGAAGAAGCACCTCCTGCGCCGCCTTAACGAGATTAACAAGGCCGTATCCAAGTACGGGTTGTCATCCAAGTACGAAGACCTTCAGTTAGCTATTTGGAAGGAGCTTAAAGATGTATTGCTACAAGATTCCCTCATTTGGGCCCAAAAAGCTAGAGTCGAATGGTCAGTGTATAGGGACCGTAGTATTCGGTGTTTTCATGCACATGCAAACTGACAACAGAATACCCAACACATTGATGCCATCAAAGACAGTGAGGGGACATGGGTCTATGATATCTCAATTATTAAAGGTATGGCTACTGACCTTTTCTCTAACCTCCTTACTGAAGACACTAGAGACCGGCCAGCGCTTTCTTGCACTATGACATATCCCTGTGTTGAGGAGGGCTTATTACGATGGTGTAGTAGAGACGTTTCTGATGTTGATATCAAAGAAGCTATTTTTAGTATGGGTGGCCTAAAATCCCTGGGTCCTGACGGGTTTAACGCCCTCTTCTACCAAAACCAATGGAACATGGTAGGTATGTCCGTGGTGAATTATATTAAATATATGTTTGCTAACCCATAAGCTATCAGCGAGATTAATGGTACTTTGATTGTACTTATCCCAAAGAAAGATCACCTGGAGTCTATGGGGGACCTCAGACCGATCAGTTTATGTAATGTCATTTACAAAACCTTCTCTAAGGTTATTGTGAATAGACTCAAGCCCCTCCTCTTGTAGGTGATAGCACCAAATCAATGCAACTTTGTACCAGGAAGGCATAACAGTGACAACATAATTGTGGCTCAAGAGATTATTCATACCATGAGAAACATGAAACAGAAGAAGGGATTTCTGGCTGTTAAAATTGATTTGGAGAAAGCCTATGATCGCATCAATTGGAATTTCTTACTACAATGCCTCCAGGAAATCAACCTACCCAGCTGTCTTATTAAGGTAATTGGCCAGTGTGTTTCCAGCTCTAGTATGCAACTCCTTTGGAATGGAGATAAGACCAATTAGTTTCATCCATCCAGGGGAGTGAGACAAGGGGATCCATTACATTGTATCTATTTGTCATTTGTATGGAAAGGTTATCCCACCTCATTCAAGCAGCTATTCAGGAAGGAGACTGGAAGCCGATCTACCTTACAAGAATGGGGCCTTCTATTTCCCACCTGTTCTTTGCTGATGACATCATTTTGTTTGCCAAAGCCTCAATGAATCAAGTTGATTTGATTAATAGAGGCCTCAAGACCTTTTGTGACAACTCTGGTCTTAAGATTAATCAGCAGAAGACCCGGATATTTTTCTCAAAGAATGTGCATCATGTTAGACGAAGTGAGATGTGTGCGTCGCTAGGTTTCTCTTTTACAAGTGATTTGAGAAAATACCTAGGCGTTCCCCTCCATCACAAATGGGTAACAAAGCAATCTTTTCATTATGTAGTAGATAAAGTAAAGACAAGGTTATCAAATTGGAAAGCGAAGTCCCTATCATCCGTCAGTTCTTATGGGGTAACACGGCAGAACACAGGAAAATTCCACTGGTTTCTTGGGATGCCATCTGTAAGCCTAAAGCTAGAGGTGGGTTGGGTCTCAGACATACTAGCCCGTATAATCATGCTTACCTTATGAAGCTTGCTTGGAATCTCTCAGCTAGAAGAGAAGACTTTTGGGTTAAAGTCACACGGAACAAATATGGTTGTGGCTCGGATGTGCTTCTAAAGATAGACATGGGTAGGCCTGGGTCGAATCTATGGAGTGGGATCAAGCGTACGAGGAATAAAGTAGAGGACAAAATCGAGGAATTACCTCCCGGGAAAGTGAAGTGGAAATGGAGTAAAAGTGGAACATTTAATGTGAAGTCTACATACGACGCTCTTAATCAGGAGGTGGCTCATCCGAATCCCCTATAGGATAAGATCTCGAAGTTAAGGGTGCCTGAGAGGTATAAAATGTTCCTTTGGCTTGTCATACATAAACGCATTCTCACGAATGTAGCTAGGAGCAAAGCGGGTTGAGTGAAGACACTAGATGTCCGGTTTGTGGGGCGACAATGGAAACTCTCCATCACGTACTTAGGGACTGCCCAAACACGAGTTCCTTGTGGCAACAGCTTGTACCCCCCAAGCTTTGGCAAATGTTCAGTTCCCTCTAATTTGAGCATTGGTTTGCTTGGAATCTCACAGCCACCAGCGGTAACTAGGAAAGGGAGGAGTGGCGACAACTGTTCACTATCAGATGCTGGTGGCTGTGGAGGCGTCGCAACTCATTAGTTTTTGAAGATAAGAAGATCTCGAATCTAACCATCACATCCAGCATCTCTACTATGATGAATAGTATGAACGACGCTCGAAGTCGACTCAGGTCAGTGGACGGCAAGAGGATGCTACACAACAATAGTGAGGAGCATTGGTGGCCACCTCCTACCAGCTGCGTAAAGGTCAACACCAACGGAGCCTTCTCGGCCTCGTCCCTGGGCGTGGCCAATGGAGGTATTCTGCATAACAACTCTAGTTCCTTTATAGTAGAGTTTATGTTTAAAGGGGAGGAGGGCGACTGCCTGATAGCCGAGCTATGGCGTTGCCTTCATGGAATTAAACTTGCGTGGGACATGAGCTTTTGAAACGTGATTCTGGAGACTGACTCGATAGATGCAGCTGCACTGGTAAAGAGCCCGACAATTGGTACTCATGAGGATAGCCAGCTTACTGAAGAGATTAAAGGAGTTGTGGAACATGATTGGGTGATTGAGGTCCAGCTTATTAGTTGCTGGGTAAATTTAGCCGCTGACAGACTAGCCAAAACAAGCCTCTCCTCGATGCCTGGCTTTCAGATTGTTCCGCTTGTGGATCTAGTTTTAGAAAGAATTCTAGCTTTAGATAAAGCTTAGTTTTATGTTTGGCTACTAAAGTGTATCAAAAAAAAAAAAGAATAAGGGTCAGTTTGGCAAGAGGGGAATGGAAGAAAAGGAAGGGAGGGAAAATTTTTTAGAGTTGGATTTAAAAAATTAAAAAACTGGGGTTATAAAATTATATTAAATAATAAGATATAAAATAAAATAATTAAAAATATTAATTACAAACTTTCAACCTGTTTTTTGTAAATTTGAGTTATAAAAATCTTCCCTCCTATCCTCTCCCTCCAAATTGAAAAAGTGAGGTTATAAAATTCTTCATATCAAGCAACGGGTTGATGGCTAGCCGACAAAAATGGCTACCATTTAAATTGTGATGTGGTTTCGACTTTTGATTGGGTGTTTCAATAAGCTGTTGTACGGATGAAATGGACTTACGGGTTGTATCTAACTGTGCTATAGCTGGCAATTCCTCAACCTTTTTATTTTCCTGTTTCTCATATAAGATCAAAATTAGTATTGACTTTTACCCTCTATAAAAAAAATATTGACTTTTCCACAATAGTATCTTTCTTTGTTTTTTTTTTTCTCAAGACAATAGTATCTTTCTTCTACTTTAGTGCTATTTACTGTCAGAATTTAATTGAAGTTTTAAGAATGATAAATTGTTATTATTAGCTCCTTTAAAATCATCAAATTAATATAGAGTTTTAAAGAACTTGTGGACAATTTATTAGAATTGTGAAAAGATAATTTCATCCTTGTTTATTTAAAATGAAAAGGAGTTACGGCTCCAGGTTATATTAGTTTATGGCTGTGTTCCTAGCTCAAAAATCAAAGCATATAAAACCTTTATGCTACCTAGTTAGTATGCTTTATCTAAACAATGGTCTTCTTCTCTATAAGGTTCGACACCAAAAATGGCATCTACACCTTGAAGTGCCAGCAAATAATTTCAGCTCAATTCCAGCATGCATTTTTCGAAGAGAATGTCTCCATTGATATTTCTCTCCATTTTCTCTCATTGAATGTTTCCATAATTAAATCAAGCTTCAATGGTTAGAATTTAATACTATATAAAATATTATTATAACATTTTGTATTAAATCTCAACCATTTAAACTTGATTCAATAGTGGATACATTCAGTAGATAGAAAATGAAAAGAGAGATCAAAAGAAACATTCATTTCCTCATTTTTCAGACATTAAACAACATTACCAAAACAAAGGAAGTCAACATGCGCAACACTATCATTATACTTCAACTGTTGAACAAGAAAGCCACACTAAACTCTAGACTAAACACTCATTACAAACTCATTGCCAATGAATATACAAGAGGGGAAAAAATAGAAAGTGCACATACACAGGTAAAGACGAGATTGACTTAAATAAAGTAAGAAAAAAATTCCTAAATCTTACCATGAGAGCAACAATCGATTGAGGGAGAGAGGGTTCATGGCAACTATACGATCTTCCCAACTCTTAGAAGGCCATGATGAGGACTGGCGACCACAACAAAGACGACAACAATTGATAACTACACTTAAGACAGAACGACGACGATTAGAGCTAAGGTGAGTGGGGGCTAGATTCAATCACCTTTGAATGCCTTGAGCCCTAACCTCATTTTCTGATTTCATTTCAATAATAAGGGCAACCTCACATTTTCACAATTCCAACAAATCTTCCACAAGTCCTTTGGGATTTCATATTAATTTGATGATTTTATAGGACCCGCTAGTAATAATTTGTCTACTTTGGGTTCTGAGGGTAATTTCCCCTATTTATTTTTTCATGTCAGTTGCATCTTTGGCAAAAAGTGGGGAAAAACAAAATAAAACATTTATTCGATTACCAAAACAAGCAACGGGTCGTCGGTCTCCATTTTCCCATTTTCATTGCCCAAAAAAAAAAAAAAATCGTTTTTTACAGCGAACAAGCATAAATTTTTCTTCATTAATAAGGAAAGGCACGTCCCATTTTGTTTTCCATTCCTCTTTTCTTTCTCTTTCTGGATTCAGCAGTACAATAAGCTAGGGTTTCAGGTTCCTCTTGTTTTTGCTTTATAATTTTCTCTTTCGATCTGCATTATTTTCTCTTCCACAACTCTCATAGCTCTCCAAGATTTCCAGGTTTCTGGGCTTTTGACTGTTAGCTTTCTCTCCTGTCTTACCACTTCAAGAATTTGATCTATTTTCAGCCGAATATTTTCTGAGATTTAAACTTTTTTACACTTATAATATTATCTGTTGCATTTTCTATCTCTTATGGCTTTCTGGGTGTTCTTCAAGTCTCGAACCGAAAGCTTATTTAATTTGCTGCAATTTTCTTATATGTTGTGCCATAAGTTAATAATTTAATTCTATGTTTTCTTCCTCTGTGAGGACTCGGAGGGAACTGAGTCAGCACGTTCGGATAACTGTAAGCTGATAAGAGATTCTTTGTAATTCACAGATCGAGAGGTGTAAAGAATAAATAAAGATGGTGAGAAGGAAGATAGAGATGAAGCGTATAGAGAACAAAACAAACAGGCAATTGACATTCTCAAAGAGGCGTAATGGACTCTTGAAGAAGGCTTTTGAGCTCTCAGTTCTGTGTGATGTTGAGGTTGCCCTCATCATCTACTCTGCCAAAGGCAAACTCTCTGAATTTTCAAGCTCCAGGTATGGGTGTGAGTGTATATATATCTATATGTATATGTATGTATGTATGTATTCATGCTCTTCATCACTACCTGTTTTAAGTTTTCTTCAATCACTTTACGATAACGGTTAGTGTAACTGCATCGATCCCATATATATTGATATAGCTATCTGAATGAGTCGGATTCGAGTATTGCCAGGCATAACTAGGGAGCAATATCCACACACATTTTATCTATGTTTGTGAGGAATGTTCGGTGTAATACACAAATTACTAATAAAGTTCGGTATTTTAAGCTTCATTTTCAGTACCCTTCATAGGGGCTTGGTTTAATTATATGCAAAAAAGATATGGAGGCAGCTAATTAAGAGTTTCTCCAACCCATCGTAAACGCCAGAAAGTAGAAATATAAAAGACTTTAACCCTAGATGAGAGGAAGCTTTTTCAATGGAGCTTTTTATATTTACAAATCAATAATTTTTTTTGGCCAGAAAATATACAATATTTCATTAAAACTAACCCAATGAGAGATACAAGCTTAAAATAGAAAGTTTATAAAAAGAAATCCAAAATACATAACAATGCAAAGAACCCTAAAAATAACCTAACCCCAAAATATAGGTGAGAGGGAGCCCCCTCACAGCCAATACCCCTTACTGCCTTCATAATCCCCTCACTGGAATCTGTCGATAGAAAAACTCCATCAACAACAACAAAGCTATTGTAATAAGTGGCAAAAGATCCACCACTTTTAGTTAAGAACTTAGTTATAATTGTATTTATATAGATTTTAATTTTATTGATATGCAATTGTCATTAATATTTTGATATAAAAACATTGTATACGGAAATAAATTGGAAGAACTTTTTCAATCAGTTCTTAAATAACTTTATTTATTTTCATTCTTGACTGATTTTTCATTAAATGTTAACTTATTTTATTGTCTTGATTTAAAATGTCTATTGACTAATCTAGTTTGTTGGCAATCAGTCCATCAAGCCTGATATTTATAACATTGAAATATATAATCTTGTCTGCCACACTATATTTCATATTATTATATGAAAAAAAAATCAACGCATCTAAGGAGGGGCTTATTGTTGAAATAATGATTTATTGATGAAGCCTTTTCCCCTGATCATATAATCATGCTATAACTTATAAGTACCACATTAGCTTAGCTTTCATTCCAACAAAATGAAATCTTGGATAGATTAAAGTAAAAGATTACCTGAAGTGTATTTCATGATCATATATGCACATATAATAGGTGGATAAATTTGTTCTACTTTTGTAATTTTGAATTATAAAAAAATGGAAATTTATTTTATTCTCACAATTTTAGTATAAAATCAAAGCTTCATTGCGTTTGCAATATTATGGTATTCTAAACTTTTATTGTGGTCATCGACACTAGCTTTAAATGGGAACATATAAAAAAAATTTTGTTACCCTTTTAAGGGTCTAAGTTTCTTAAGAGATATATTGATTTCTTAAAGTCTATACAGATTCAGAGATGATGAGTCAGTAAATAATTAGGGAAGTATTTACATAGTATTGAAATATTTGGTACTATTGCTGTTAGTATTTTGATAAATGAACTCATTTTTCAATTCAGGCTCTAACTATAAAACATTGGCTTAACCGAATTAGATGTACGGACATCACACATTGACCTAAAAACCCATAGCTAGCTATTTAGACTTATGCTCAATGTCTTAAAGCATAAAGCTTATAACATAATTGTAATCTACTACGTAAGTTTTCTGCCTAATATTTATGTTCTTCACTTCTTTCCCTCCAAAATATACGCGCGCGTGTGTGTGCTGCAAGAAAATAATATTAATTTCCTTCACACACATTTTCAATCTCTCCAAAATAATTGCTTCCACTATTACATATACAGCTTGAAGGAGACAATTGACCGTTACCAAACATATGTTAAAGATACTCATGTCTTCGAACAAAATATGCAGGTTCAAAATTATTATTTCCTTATTTCTTATGTTCTTGTTATCATCTTCCATCCTAAAGTAAAGACCTAGTATTTTTATTTTCTTGGCAGAAAAGATCTAGTGTTTAACTTCTCTGTTTGTCTACACACACACACTCTGGGAATGATGTGAACAAATTTCATATGTTTCCTTTGTGCTCTAATTTTTATTTCTTTTTGTATAAATGCTCACTTGGTCCTTTTCATTTTAGCTTGATGAAAATTTTAAGAGAAAGTTGGGAAGAAGTCCCCCATTATAAAATTTTATTTGTGAATAGGACTTGATAATTTTTATACATACTCAAACTTTGTAAACAGAATACCGGTACTTTGATTTAAGTCATTTCCACAAATACAATTTTCAATGCGGAATTTTCCCCCATTTTTCTCGGTGTGCTCATTTAAAATTTCACAATATTTCTCTTATATTTCAAAGTTATCGTACATTTTTTAGATTTGGCCAAAATCTTTTACATCATGACAAACATAATTAGTGAACAAAAACTAATCAAAAGAATAAGTTAACATAAATCAGACACAAATTTACCTATTTGATCTTAAGCTTATGTGTCTTGTACATTTTGCCATGCAGCATAAAAACTCACAAAATAGTACTTGGAATGGAAAAAAAGTGTAATGAATACTGCCATTTTTTCTCATATTTCCTAAGTTTAGTGAAATGTTTACGATTTCAGAAATTTTGCAAACACATAAAAATTAATTTTTCTTTAAGATGATTTTTTTTTTTCTGATTTTCCTTTCTCTCGGAGACTTTCAGGAAATAAATGCAATTATAAAAATTAGTTTATTTATATTCCTCATTGTTCTATGTTTCCTTCCAACTTGCCAATTAACACATAATCCTGAAAATGGCAGCATCTGAATCAAGAAACAGCAAGTATGAAGAAGAAGATTGAGTTTCTTGAAGCTTCAAAACGGTTCCAATATCAACTTAATTAAATGAATTATGACAGTACTTTTTGAATTCGTTGTTGATATTCATTCATATTGAAAGATTAATTAATTACTTTGCTGTTTCTAATTTTATTCGTTTAGGAAATTTACAGGAGAAGGTTTGAACACATATTCCCAACAAGAACTGGAAGAGATTGAACGAGAGGTGCTAAAGAGTGTCAGAAACGTTCGAGCAAGAAAGGTCAACTTAATGTGCCTACACACAGACACGCACTCTTTTAGTAAGTTTCAAAGTTAAATTTTATCTGAATTCAACTGTATAAATATTTTTCAGAATCAAATCATTAAGGAGCAAATGGAGAAACTAGAAGAGAAGGTAGGGTGTCCCAAAACAAATGGCTTTGACAATTGAATGTCATTTTGCTTTTAATTTTTCATTAAGTGGGTCTCCATATGTGAGTGTGTGTGTATGGAATTTGAGGCATTGTGCTAAACACTTTTGCTTACCATAAATCTCATCTTTAATTTTATTGCTCTGTCTGTACTTGAAATATTTTGATTTCATTTTTTAAAAAAATTAACACACAGAAACGCGCGCCATATGTAATAGGGATAAACATAGGTTGAGTTAACCCTAACCTGAAGTCCAATTCCATTATGCATCGATTAGAACCTGAGGCAATCTCGCATAATGACCAACTTGGGTTGGCCACCCCAAGTTAGACTTGGTTTGAGATAAAAAGCTTTAGGATTAGCTATGGGAGAATAACTTATATAATTTACGTAAAAAGTATGTAAGAAGAGTTTTGTCTTGACTTGAGGAAAATGACTCTGAAATCATGATTTTAGAGTTACCCAAACACATTATAAAGATAAAAATATTATTAAAAAATGAGAACTAAAAAAGAGGGAGGGAGACCACCAAACCTTAGTCATAGTGGAAGGGGCTTTAGCCAAGCTCCGTGTATTACACAAATCAAAAACCATTTGATATACAACTATATATCAATCAAATTAAATCAAATCATGCTCAAGTCTTCCCATGAAAATAGGAATTAGAAAACCACAAATACGGCAATGGCTTTCTAACCTAGCGGCGTAAGAACTCTCCTATATATAAGTGCGAGGTTGCAAATCCAATCTCACTTGTAAATTGTAACCACAAATCATTAGCATTTTCCCTTCAAATTCAAAAAGGAAATTTTAGGAGAGCGTAGTCCTAGCTATAAGCTACATACAGGGAAACTTGCAATCACGCACATGGTCAATATTAAGCCATGAACATGATTCTAGAAACGTGGTTTGGATTACTTTTAGAGTGTGTTTAGTTCAGATACACTAGTTTGAAAATTTAGAACTTTGTACCCTTTGTCTATATAAAATAATTAAATAGATCGTGTGAACCACAGTTACATATACATGCAAGTATATTACACTATTTCACCAGCGAAGCTAAACTTTCATTTGCTTACACATTTCTGCTCAAATCATGGTTAGTTAGCTTATATTGTTAGCTGAATCCATCCGTAAGGATTTCTGAAGTTGCGTTGATGTTATATTCTTCATCTATGGTGTTTGACTGGCGATTGAAAAGATTTTACCCGCAAAAATAAAAGTCAAAAGGAAAATGCTGATTACTATATTTGTTTTTACAACAATTCAGGAAAAAACCCTAACAGAAGAATATGCATGGCTCTCTGAGAAGGTGAGATTGTAGTCAATTTTTATCTGAAAATTATTTTAAGATTTTCATTTTATTTTCATAACCATCCTTAAAGCTAAGGAGGTGTTGCAGCGAGAGTATGTTTGGTTTGAGGAATTAAAGGATATGGAAGACCAAGTTCGTTTAGACATTCACTTGGGATTAAATCATTTGATTTAGAATCAATCATTTCAGTCTCAGTTTGTTTTTTTAAAAAAAACAAACAAACAAAATTAGAAGATTAATTGCATATTATGTTATTGCAACTGAATGGAAAGGACACGGTGAGATTGATTTTGCTGTGCAGTGTGGTGTGGAGGCAAATCAAAGAAGACAGAACCAGAGTGAAAATATTTCATATTCAGATGTGGATACTGGCTTGTTCATCGGACTTCCAGAAACAGGATCACGAAATAAATTATGACATCTTGTACTAATATTTTTCAGAAACAATGTCGAAGATTGTGAAATCAAAATGTACGCGCCCACGCTCGCCAACATCATCAACAATTTAATTTGAAACAATTGTGCAATAAGTTATGACCATGATTTGTGGTGTTCTATTGATTTCGAGTTGCATGCATAATCTATGCACAATTGATTTAGCAATGTCACCCCATACCTTGACCATGATTCTCTCGATGAGAAGATGCAAACTAGTGCCTTTATTTAATGAACATATCTCTTGGATCAACACAAGCATCAAATTTTTATTATCAAAAGAAAAAAAAAAAACACAAGCATCAAATTTTCTTGGCAGTTAACGGGTTGACTTAAGTCTTGATGAATCCATATTGAGTTAATTTTCATAGTGATTTTGAGAGTTGATTGTATTTTTGAGTTATAATTTAGGAGATTGATGTAACGAAATTAAACAAACTGGTTATAGATTAATGTATGGTTGAAATAGGTGCTTTAGTGTGGGATGTTGACATTTTACATGAAATAAACTTATGGGCGAGTGTTTTTATGTTTTCGTTGCCAACTAGAGCATGATATAATGTTCATTATGTTATTTCGATTCTAACAAGGCTGTATATTTCAACGGTTTTAGTAATTATATATGTATTTGGCCCAATATATATATATATGTGTGTGTAAACTACAAGAGGCCTAAAATCACTAATTTGCTGTAAGCAGCTTCTCTACAGCTTTCCCAAATGCTAGCCATTCGTGCAATTGAGAGAGAACCTCAACCAGTTTAACAAGTCTCAATCTAAACGAAATTGTTTTTATAAGGATAATATGAGCCATTTTTTGTTGCAACAAATTGTGGCCGTCCAAATTCCTTATCCTTTTCCAAATCCTCTATTTTGGGCCAACTTCTTATTAGATTCTATGTCCTCTATTGTCCCTTAAGGATTTCAGGCATACATTTCATCTTATTGTTTCCTTGAATTGCACATGAAATTAAAGCAATGGTCTAGACTCCAATCACTCAACACAACAAATGCATTAAAGCGAGAAAGAGAGCATGTTAGGGAGAGAGTTGAGAAACCATTTACTCATGCATGTAAAAACTAACTCCTCAACCCTTTATCCATATCTTATGTACCTTGTGGTTATATGGACTTGAGCTTTTAGAACATAAAGAGAAAACTCCCTCTACTAACTCATTTCTCTTTATTGGAATAATAGCCCAACTTATATTGGGTTTATAGACCCTAGTCCACAGATGATGAACTAGATTTATTCAACAATCACTACTACAAAATATATTTTTAATGTCGCCAATTAATGTAACGCCCCTACCGGCCTCGCCCTTTCGGGTGGCGGATTAGTGCGATTCTAAAAACCCATCTGGATCTTTTCGATTTGGCATATGCGGAAGCTTTCCCAAAACACGTACTCAAATATTAGACACCCGGCCCTACATTATTCGGTTGGAAGCATCAACATTCTTCAGGGCCGTTGTCACAACTATCAGAGTGTCTGCTTTGCTCTTACTTTCTACAGCAACTTCAAGCAATCTTCCCTTGCAGCATTTCTCTGTCGTGCTCACCTGCCTAAACGTTGGTTGTGGAGGGTGAGATTCTGGGGAATCTCAGTAGCAAACATTACCGAACAATGCATGTAAGATAAATGCTAGTGTATGATATGCTTGCCTTACATAGGCTCATGTTAACATAATGACATTTCTGCATGCTACAATGCTTCATAAAATATACTCATGGCCATAGCATAAATAGAAACAGAGCTTCAACCATTCAAATATGTTAAACAAGCAAGTAAAGCAATCATGCATATTATCACACAAGCAGATAAATCAATACACGCAAGTAGGGTAAGTCCACTACCTTAGCCTATGTCCTCCGGCTGTACTTTCTCTTTCATCTACGGAATTGCTTGAAGCTAAATATCTTCCATTTATTTTCTTTCTTCTTCTTCTTGACTTCTCATGGCCCTAAACACATCGCCATATTATTAGAGCCAAGTGAACCAAATACATAATAGCTTATCTTTGCCTCATAGGCATTCTTACACGCTCGGAGTTTATTCTCATTACTTTGGCCATTTCTTTTTAATTTCGAATGGTAGCAAAAGCTATCAGCATTTTGGCCTAACTTTAAAAAATCATCATTAATTCTACAAAACTCCGATTGGGGTGGTTCAAAATTCTATGTGTCACTAATTAAGTCTAGTTTCATATACAACTAATCACTAGACTTATTTCTTTCTGTATCATTCCCAGATTTTCATTCTTTCTTCGCTGTCCAGAAAACATTTCAGTTTAATAGGTCAACTTCAAAAATCCGTATCTCCTTCGATTCTCATCGGAATTCGACGGATTACCTATCAAATTAAACCTCTATGTGTCTACTATTTAACTGGAAAATTTCACAATTTAATGATTTTGTTTATCCTGTACGAAATGCCACGTCATCTGACTGCTCCTGTGGCAAACCAGAATTTTCTCCAGATTTTGGCCCAACTTCGAAAAATCATAACCGGAGTTGTAGACCTCCGTTTTCGGTGAACCAAAGCTTATTTTAAAGCTTAAGGAGTGTACTATCTCCTGTAAAAATTTCAGAGTCAAAAGAGTTCGTTTGCCCTAGTTTTACCTTGGTCAAAGTTCACTGCTTCAGCTGCAATTCAGTTTTCCAGCAAATGACATGATGCTACAGTACCCAGTGCACTGTTCCTCTACGAAATCACTGTAGCTAACGTCTTGACTCTGTTTCTGCACTCCGAAAACAGAACATTCAACGTGCATGCAACGTTAGGCTTCCATCTTCAACCTATTTCAGAACCCCATGCTTGCCACGCTAAGCCTCAATGCTCTCTATTTGGTCACCCAAGAACAAGTAAATATCATTCTCGGTTATTGCTTTAATCCACACAGCAGAAACTAAAGTGCAGATTAGTTGAAGTTAGAAGCAAAAGATTCAAAAGCTCACCTTCATTGACATACTCTTGCGTTGAAAACTAAAGGTAACTAGAAGGAGGAGAGGTTAGGTGAGTTACCTCTGAAAGTTCAAGCTGGAACAACGGGGGTAGATCGCTGGCTCCAAACAGAACAGCAAAACAAAACAGATGCTACAGTAACACGTGTTACTGTTCACTTACGAAAATACTGTAGCAACTGTCACTCACGCTCGATCTCTCGTCTCTGCATTCAGTTTCTCGTCCTCTCTCTCAGACTCAGCTGGTTCTCTCTTTCACTTCCTCTTCCTCCGACTCACTACTTCTCAACTTCCATCAAAACTGATAGGAATCAGTTAAAAGAACTCACCCAGACTCAGTAATGTTCTTGCATGAAGGATTACTCTGCTTCCTCTTGCTCTTCCTAAAATATCTGACGGTCTCTCCTCTCTCGGTCTTGCTCCCTCTCTCACTCTCACATTCTCATTTCTGTTTTATGGCTTGATTGCAGATAGGTGACGGAAGAAAAGAAATGAGAATGAGAGGAATGCAGCAAACATAAGAGAAGTAGTGGAGTATGAAAGTTATCATTCAGAATTCCAAAGAGCGAATATGGCTGCCTTGATACTGTCAAAAAACGCAGGCATAGTGAAGGATGGCACTAACACGCTGCAATCCGAGGGAATAGGTGCTGGTGCCAAGTTTCAAGGAGTAACTTTGGAGCAGGCATGAGCGAAACACAAGATAAGTAGTGGAGTTTATGCAAAAATCGAAAATGGGAAGTGGAGCATGGGTGCCACTGAAAGAACCGACAGGGTATGGGAGAGCTGAAGCATTGGCTTGGGTGTTTGAAATGCACTAAATATAGCCATCAGGTTTAGCACACCGGACAATTGATGGTGGGCTGGGTAACGTGTCTGTGGGATTAAAGCATCTGAGTATGAGGGAGGATAAAACTTCAACGTATATGGGCTGGAGATGGGAATAATGGGTCTGTGTTTGATTAGAATTATTGGGTTAAGTTGTTTTCAATGAGATTAAGGGAAAATTCACAATGGTTATATATGTATGATCCAACACAAAAATGTTACTAATTCCCACATTCTCCTTTTCTAACAATTATTTCAAACCATAGTTAGGAAAACAAATCAATCCTTAATTCCATGCAAGGATTTCTCTTTCTCCAATAATTCCTTTAGGCCATAATTATTCATAATAAATCCCATATCATATTTTAATTCTCAGTTTCCAAATTTTGGGATGTTACATTACTCCCCCCGTTCAATAAAATTTCGTCCTCGAAATTTGAACATGTATACTTCGGGGAATAATTTTGGACACTTAATCTTCTCCTTTCTTATGCATGCTCACTAAGCACGCAACAAATCTTTCAACCTTTTCATTCATCCTGTCCTTAGTGTTCAAGAAATCACCTATCCGCGATAAGCATCTCAACTACCACCTGGTACAGTCCGAAAATTCTATCAGACTCACAACTTCTTTGGACACATTGGTCCCAAAGCTATCATACTTGTGAGAATTCCACACAATGCTAATCACACAAGTGTTACGACCCAGGGACACCGCCCTGTTCCAACTTGTATATCGGGTCTTACAGCCTTGAGTCTCTATTTGTTCATCAATCATCTGAGCCTCTTCAACTTAAGCTCTCAGACCACTTTCCTCTTGCTTAGCACGCTGGCAATTTCCTATCTGACCTACTCGGTTCAGATCTTTAGACCACTGTAACAGTCTCTATTCCGAGATCATTATAATCACTAACTACACCGCTTTTCATTTCAACTATACTGTCTCATTTTCAAATTTCCCACATTGAAAATTTATGTGATCGCGGTACGTTTCACAACCTGCACTATACAAACAGTAATAGTGCTATCATGTTTTCGACTTAATCGCTGCCACTTCAACCCTTCGGTACAGTGGCATATCCTAATCCTTTCATGCACAGACCACCAAGGTAACAACGTACTTGTTGGTCAATGTGGAAGAGTTTCCATCCCTACCTGGTGTGTAGCATTCATTCATAGGACTCATTAGTCCATTCTCACAGCGCTTGGTTACTCAGGCTTCACTGCCTCATTTTCATTCAACTTTTTAGCTTATTTCATTCTAGCCTTTCGGCTTATTCAATTACCACAGCGCTGGACACTCTTGCCTTATTGCCCAAGGAGTTACCTTCAAGCTATAGGCATCACAACTACAACACGGTACAGTCTGATTATTCTTCCAATCTCATGTATACTCTAGACACGTTGGTCTAATGTTACCAAGCTAGATAACAACACAGTGCTAGGCTTCTTCAATTCAAGTTCTTAAACTACTTCCTCTTGACTAGCTCAGTGGCTATCAAGTACTATCTGGCTTAACCAGTTCATTCTCTAGACCATTCTATCAGTTTCTGTTCCTGTAACAACATAATCACCTAATGCACCGCTTTTCAATTCAAAACATCAATGAAGACAATTACGTCAACGATTTTCAATTCAAAATATCAGTAATGATAATCACATCATTACTTTCAATATTGCTTCTATGTTGTCTCATATTCAAAATTCTGTGGTAGCAGTACATTTTCAAAATCGCACTTATAAAAAGTAGTGCTTTCACATTTTCAAGGACAACAAAATCGCTGCCAGCTCAAATTCAAGAGAATACATTCATTCTGCTGCAGACCATGATGGTCGCTTCATTTCAAACTGTAATATTCTCTTGCCGAAGTACCACACCCGGCCTAAACCGCCGTGGCATTCAGGGTTACCCCAAATTCTAGGGCACTACCTCCCGGATTGACCGGCGACAAGATTACAGCATTCAAATTCCCTCATCGTATTACCAACCCCGGCTTAACCGTGATGGCATACAGGGTTACCCCACATTCTAGGGCATTACTTCTCGGCTTTAACCGGAGTTGAATTTTCTTTCATTCTCAGAATGAAATGTACAATTCTCGTGTGCACAATTCTTTCTTTCAATTCTCAATTCAAGATATTCAATTCCGTTGTGCACAATTCTTTCATTCAATTCTCAATTCAGTGAGCTTTTTCAATGGCAAGCGTTCAAAAACATTCTAAACATGTCTGGCAAGATCCAGTAAACTGAGTACTTTTACAACAGTTTCTGACCTTTCCAGTTCTGTACTGCTTTCACAACCACATAATTCAAAATTCAGTTTCAAGTTCAGGGTTCCAACCCATTCTTTGAGACAACATCATTTCAAAAGTGACCATTAACCTGGTCTCAAATTCTACTAGAAACATTTTATTCAAAACTTCAGTTCCTAGAATTCAAAAATTCAATTTCAATTCTGGGTTCCACAAGGAGCCGTTCTGTGAAACAATATGTTCAAAAGTGACCACAAAACAGGTCTCAAATTCTGTTCAAAATATTTCATGTAGAAAAATCATTTCAGAAATTTCACAATTCTGCCGGTGCATTGGCAAGTTCAAAATTCAAAATTCAAAATTTCAAACTCAGGAACTAGACAACTGCTACAGAAGGTCGTTACTTCTTCTAATCACATTTCCGACTCTATCATTGGCTATCTAAGCCATTCATAGGACATTCAATCCATTATCTGCCAATCTTGCTCACCACGCTTCCACTGCGCTACTCTAAATGGTCAACCTCTTCGGTGAGCATCCTTCATAGGTAGCCCTCATAAACATCGGCACAGCATTCTAGTGCCTTAATTCATTCAATTCAATCGGTACCCTATCCTAGTACCTCAATTCATTCAAATCATTCTATTCAATATCCAAATACCTCAATTCATTCAAACCAATTCAATTGCCTAAAGAATCAATTCAACTGGTAGCAACCCTCTGGATGCCTACTCAACTTCTAGGTTCATCAACCTTACTGTATTCATTCTAATATTCTCATGGCATTCGAAAGGATCACCATATTTCATACCTCAAGGCACTCAAACCATAAATCAAGAGGTTTCAAATTTCTATGACACTTCCTAGGGGTTATCCATTATGGGATTTCTCTCGCCTAAGCACATTTAGTCATGGACTTCCATTAGGATCCAGTCCAAAGGTTAGCTAGGCATCAAATTCTCTAGAGCTCATACCCTTTTCGATTAGGTATACGTCACTAATGCTCCGTTTCTTATGATTATGTAATCAACTATCAGTAGTCAGAACCTAAGTTCTGATTGCACTTCCAAATTAAGAGCAGATAATTCTTTAACCAAGATTTCCATTCTAATTCTGACTTATCAATCAGAATTATCCAAGTATCAATACAGATACTATTCACTTCATCAGAGTAGGTAATTTTATTACCAAAATCTCAAATACTATTCACTTCATCAGAGCATTCAAGCCGAATGAATGCTCTGATACCATTTTACTGTAACGCCCCTACCGGCCTCGCCCTTTCGGGTGGCGGATTAGTGCGATTCTAAAAACCCATCTGGATCTTTTCGATTTGGCATATGCGGAAGCTTTCCCAAAACACGTACTCAAATATTAGACACCCGGCCCTACATTATTCGGTTGGAAGCATCAACATTCTTCAGGGCCGTTGTCACAACTATCAGAGTGTCTGCTTTGCTCTTACTTTCTACAGCAACTTCAAGCAATCTTCCCTTGCAGCATTTCTCTGTCGTGCTCACCTGCCTAAACGTTGGTTGTGGAGGGTGAGATTCTGGGGAATCTCAGTAGCAAACATTACCGAACAATGCATGTAAGATAAATGCTAGTGTATGATATGCTTGCCTTACATAGGCTCATGTTAACATAATGACATTTCTGCATGCTACAATGCTTCATAAAATATACTCATGGCCATAGCATAAATAGAAACAGAGCTTCAACCATTCAAATATGTTAAACAAGCAAGTAAAGCAATCATGCATATTATCACACAAGCAGATAAATCAATACACGCAAGTAGGGTAAGTCCACTACCTTAGCCTATGTCCTCCGGCTGTACTTTCTCTTTCATCTACGGAATTGCTTGAAGCTAAATATCTTCCATCGATTCTCATCGGAATTCGACGGATTACCTATCAAATTAAACCTCTATGTGTCTACTATTTAACTGGAAAATTTCACAATTTAATGATTTTGTTTATCCTGTACGAAATGCCACGTCATCTGACTGCTCCTGTGGCAAACCAGAATTTTCTCCAGATTTTGGCCCAACTTCGAAAAATCATAACCGGAGTTGTAGACCTCCGTTTTCGGTGAACCAAAGCTTATTTTAAAGCTTAAGGAGTGTACTATCTCCTGTAAAAATTTCAGAGTCAAAAGAGTTCGTTTGCCCTAGTTTTACCTTGGTCAAAGTTCACTGCTTCAGCTGCAATTCAGTTTTCCAGCAAATGACATGATGCTACAGTACCCAGTGCACTGTTCCTCTACGAAATCACTGTAGCTAACGTCTTGACTCTGTTTCTGCACTCCGAAAACAGAACATTCAACGTGCATGCAACGTTAGGCTTCCATCTTCAACCTATTTCAGAACCCCATGCTTGCCACGCTAAGCCTCAATGCTCTCTATTTGGTCACCCAAGAACAAGTAAATATCATTCTCGGTTATTGCTTTAATCCACACAGCAGAAACTAAAGTGCAGATTAGTTGAAGTTAGAAGCAAAAGATTCAAAAGCTCACCTTCATTGACATACTCTTGCGTTGAAAACTAAAGGTAACTAGAAGGAGGAGAGGTTAGGTGAGTTACCTCTGAAAGTTCAAGCTGGAACAACGGGGGTAGATCGCTGGCTCCAAACAGAACAGCAAAACAAAACAGATGCTACAGTAACACGTGTTACTGTTCACTTACGAAAATACTGTAGCAACTGTCACTCACGCTCGATCTCTCGTCTCTGCATTCAGTTTCTCGTCCTCTCTCTCAGACTCAGCTGGTTCTCTCTTTCACTTCCTCTTCCTCCGACTCACTACTTCTCAACTTCCATCAAAACTGATAGGAATCAGTTAAAAGAACTCACCCAGACTCAGTAATGTTCTTGCATGAAGGATTACTCTGCTTCCTCTTGCTCTTCCTAAAATATCTGACGGTCTCTCCTCTCTCGGTCTTGCTCCCTCTCTCACTCTCACATTCTCATTTCTGTTTTATGGCTTGATTGCAGATAGGTGACGGAAGAAAAGAAATGAGAATGAGAGGAATGCAGCAAACATAAGAGAAGTAGTGGAGTATGAAAGTTATCATTCAGAATTCCAAAGAGCGAATATGGCTGCCTTGATACTGTCAAAAAACGCAGGCATAGTGAAGGATGGCACTAACACGCTGCAATCCGAGGGAATAGGTGCTGGTGCCAAGTTTCAAGGAGTAACTTTGGAGCAGGCATGAGCGAAACACAAGATAAGTAGTGGAGTTTATGCAAAAATCGAAAATGGGAAGTGGAGCATGGGTGCCACTGAAAGAACCGACAGGGTATGGGAGAGCTGAAGCATTGGCTTGGGTGTTTGAAATGCACTAAATATAGCCATCAGGTTTAGCACACCGGACAATTGATGGTGGGCTGGGTAACGTGTCTGTGGGATTAAAGCATCTGAGTATGAGGGAGGATAAAACTTCAACGTATATGGGCTGGAGATGGGAATAATGGGTCTGTGTTTGATTAGAATTATTGGGTTAAGTTGTTTTCAATGAGATTAAGGGAAAATTCACAATGGTTATATATGTATGATCCAACACAAAAATGTTACTAATTCCCACATTCTCCTTTTCTAACAATTATTTCAAACCATAGTTAGGAAAACAAATCAATCCTTAATTCCATGCAAGGATTTCTCTTTCTCCAATAATTCCTTTAGGCCATAATTATTCATAATAAATCCCATATCATATTTTAATTCTCAGTTTCCAAATTTTGGGATGTTACAATTAATGTCCATTTTTTTAATAAAAAGAAAAAAGAAAAAGCAGAGGTTAAAAAGTAGGAGGTGACATTTTGTAAATTTGGGCCCCATTTTTAACATATTTTTTTTTTTTTGGAAACCATACGTTAAAAGCCTGCTTTTAAATAGACATTAAAAGTAATGCTTTTAATGTATATTTTCCAAAAAACAAAAAAAAGATGATAAAATACTCAATAAAATTTTAGATCCATCGTCAACATTCTATTCTCTCTCTTCTTCACTCCCCGATCCCTTTGCTCTCTCACTCGCATTTACTTCATTGGTCACCAACGTCACACCTCCTCCATCAGACCATCGCGACCCCTTTCCTCCTTTGTCGTGACCCTTTCCCTCTATTTTCGTTTTGCTCTGTCAGGCATCTTCTTCCTCCTTCCTCCTTCCTCTGTCGCCGCTCCTCCTCTGGCATTGCAAGTTTGCTTTGAATAGTTGCTTTCAATGATGCTTAAAAATATATGGTGGAGGGCTGGTTAAAAAGTAAAACAAAGAGTTAGGTGTTTGATGCTTAAAATCTTATTGTTCTTATCAAAAAAACAAAAATCTTATTGTTTGATGAGAGTATGTACTTGAATGTTTGTTTTATGAGTTATTATAAATGCCCATAAGGTGTTTAATGAAATGAATAATTGAGAAATTATAGATGTTAGAGGAATTGAGGAACTTGCTTTTCTTACTTAAACCTTCAAGTGTGGTAGGTAGGCTTGATGGACAATATGTTATACTCAGTGTCAGTGGTGTTATAGCCGGCTGGGGCTAGCCTTCTAAATCTTCTAAAATTTGTTAAAATATATGCGTTTATTATATAATATTTTGTTTTATTTAATAATTTGGCCCTAACTAATCTTTTATCAAGACCCCAACTAACCTTCTAAAATTTGTTAAAATATATATATTTATTATCTAATATTTTATTTTTACCAATATTTAACCCAATTAATCTCTTATCTTCTCTGTAATTATATTTTTCCCCCTCTTTTTTTTTTAAAAAAAAAACATTTCTCCCTCTTGCACAGACATTCTCTACATGAACGCTTCCTCTTCTCCACTCTGCTCTGTGCATCTATGCTCTCTAGTCTCTATCCTCTCTCATGCATACGTTCTCCACTATCCACACTCACACGCTTTCTCTTCCTCCACTCTGCTCTGTGCTCTCCAGTCTCCCTCTTCCTCCAAGTTCGACCACTGTCTTTCATTCCATCAGCGATAGTCGAAGGTTTTTTTCGAAAGGTCGCCCTCCTTCCTCCAGCGAAATCAACGCACTCTTCTCTTCTCAGTTTACCTATTATTTGCAGTGTCGACTCGCCGGCTCACCATTAGGTATGGGATTCCTTCTCGTGTTTGAGATTCCATCGGCCTATTTCATTTTGCATCATATTTTTTCCATGATCAATAGACAAGATGAATTAGAAGTTGTTTTTAGACCCCAGCCAAATTGGAATCAATCCAAACCAAACCTGTGTTGACAATTTTTCACTAAATTTGATGTGTCAAATAAGAAGTAAAACACATAAATGAAAAGTAAACTTACAGTGTAACACCTCCAGCAAGGTCAAATGCTTTGAAAAGTGGCATGTCAGTCATAACAATACCATTAGCTGCTCCCCTTTACAAATGAAGCATACCACATTAACAACTTGAAAAGAAAAATGAATAGTAATAAATAATGAACTCAGCAAAAAAAAAAAAATACCACTGCTTTTTTTTTTATGGGTTTAAATAATAAAAAATGAGTAGTAATAAATAATGAAAAGTGCTAATTCTTTATATGGGTTTATAGGGGCTACCGTTGGTCAGTTACCTTGCATAGAGATATCTTCTACTGTAACAAGCTCCGCTACATATGCCCATTAATTTAAGATGACAAGCTGTGTAAAAGTTATTGTTTTTTTTTTTTATTTGAAGAGTTTGATGATCGCATAATTGTAATGTCCTGTATAGGTCTGCATAAATGATTGAGAAAACAAAAAAACTCGAAGTAGATTTTTTTAAAAAAAACTCGTGCCATTAGATTGATGCCCATGATTGACCAGGTAAAAGTTGCTTTCTATTACCAAGATATTATATGTGTGTGTTTCATCATGCTACAAGAGATATGCAAAAGAACCATGTGAGGGTCTGTGAATAACAGTATTGGTCTACCTAATAATCTTCATTCTGGGCTTATTTATTTCTCTGGCCAATCACTTGCCTATCTGCAGGTTAACTGAGCATTTATCCGAATATATACCACATTAGTTCTCATGTTTTATGGGCTTATTTCCACCATTAGCCCCTTTAATGTAGTCCTCAATTCGGTTAGGTCAGTCTTGTACAATTAAGATTTTTTTCCCCCTCTGAAAAACAACTGATGCGATTGCAGAGAGTTATTGTATGTGGGAAATTCCACAAACTGCATTTATTTTTGTCAAGATAAGTAAATTTTACAGACTAAAAAGACCTTTAAAAATTATTCTTTGCAACCATTTTACTTCACCTTAACCCCGTAATATTATTACTGTGGTTGGCAAAATCTATGATGGAACAGTCCGAACGGATACACTTAGAGAGAGACAAAGCATAAGGATAGGAACAATAGTTATCAATCGGTCCATTGTGAAGCCAGATAACAATGCCATCAAAGGGTGAATCTACAAGATAGGTATAGATATAACCTGCACACATTAGCCAAAAAACAACAGTACAATTTGAAGCACAAGGTGCCAGAGATTCAGGAGGACCAAGATTTCTGAGGAACCAGTTTCCCTATCTATCTTTAAATAGGTAAGGAAAGTTTTTCCAGATCTGAACCATCCAGATTAAATCTGAACAGTCTAGATTTAATTTTTTAAACTGTTAATTTTTAAATGAAAAAATCGTTTGTTAAAAATATATTAGTTGAAAAATTATTTCTATTTTAAATTCTCTACCCATTAAAATAATTATTTTTTAAAAAATAAAAAGTAAAAAAAAATAAATCTGGACCATCCAAATTCCATATGGACGGTCCAAATGAGAAAAGCTCTCTCTATCCATCTTTAGAATGGGTAGAGAAACTGGATCCAATTCAGGAGGCGGCTATGAACTGAAGAATGAGAAGGAAAGGTCGAGCAGGGATCTTAAGAAAAAGGGAAGGGCAAGGTTGAGAATTATAAAAAGTTTGATATTTTTGTTTTCTGTTTTTTTGTTTTAAATGACGTGAGGCCCATCCTAAAAGTAATGTCAGTTAGGGGAATTTAATGATACATGCATTTTTGCATTAATTTTTAGAGTTTATGTATATTTTTTACCTTCAAAAAGCTTATGATACTAGGTGCGGCCTTGGATAAATGTTGTTTGTATTTTTATAACTTTAATTAATTACTTTTAATCTTATGACAAAAAGTTTTTTTTTTTTAAAACCCAAAAAGTTATTTAAGTGAGAAACGCGCAGAAAAGTACAAAAATCAGAAAACCTGAAACAAGGATAAAGGTAGATGGCTACCTGACAGCTATCATTCAATGTGTGATGTGGTTGCGACTTTTGATTGGGTTTTCAGTACGTTTTTGTACGGATGAAATGACTTATTTGTTGTATATAACTGTGCATAGCTCGCAACTCCTTAAGCTATTATTTTTTATTTTATTTTCCTGTTTCTCAATAAAAGATCAAAATTAGTGTTGACTTTTTACCCTCTGTAAAAAAATATTGACTTTTCCACAATGGTGCTATTTATTGTGGCAACTCCTCAGGCTATTTTCTTTTCCTTTTTATTTTATCTTTCTTCTACTGTAGTTTTATTTATTGTGGGAATTTACATTGAAGTTTCAAGAAAGATAAATAATCATTATTAACTCTTTTAAAATCATCAAATTAATATAAAGTTTTAAATAACTTGTGGACAACTTATTAGAACTGTGCAAAGATAATTTCATCCTTGTTTATTTGAAATGAAAAGAAGTTAGGGCTCCCGGTTATACTGATCTATGGCTGTGTTCCTAGCTCAAAAATCAAAGCATATAAAACCTTTATGCTACCTAGTTAATTTGCTTTATCTAAACAATGGTCCTCTTCTCTCAGGGATTGTCTAAAAGGTTCTAGACCAAGAATTGCATCTACACTTTGAAGTATCAACAGACAATTTCATCTCAATCGTAACATTCTTTTCTTTGAGGAATGTCTCTACCGATCTCTTTTTAAATTTTCTCTTATTAAATGTCTCCATCATTAGATTAAATTTTAATGGTTGAAATTTAATATTATATAAAAATATCACTATAACATTTTGTATTAAATCTCAACTATTGAAATTCGATCTAATAGTGGATACATTTTAAGAGAAAATGGAAAGAGAAATCAAAAGAAACACTCATTTCCGTATTTTCCAAACATTAAACAACATTACCAAAACAAAGGAAGTCAACAAGCGCAACACTATCATTATACTTCAACTGTTGAACAAGAAAGCCACACTAAAGTCTAAACTAAACACTCATCACAATCTCAATGAATGAGCAGGAGGAAAAAATAATAGAAATTGCACATACACAATTAAAGACGTGACTGACTTGATAAAGGAAGAAAAAAATTCCTAAATTTTACCATGAGAGCAACAATCAATTGAGGGAGTGAGAGTTCATGGCAACTACGATCTTCCCAACTCTTAGAAGGCCTCAATAAGGACTAGCGACCACAATAAAGACAATAACAATAGATGATTATACTTAAGATAGAATATTGCGATGACGGATAAGTAAGGAATATATTCAATCACTTTTAGATGTCTTGAGCCTAACCTCATTTTATGATTTCATTTCAATAAATAAGGGCAAACTCAAATTTTCACAATTCCAATAAATCTTTCACAACTCCTTAGAGATTTCAAATTAATTTGATGATTTTATAGGACCTAATAGTAATAATTTGTATTCTTTGGGCTCTGAGTGTAATTTCCCCTATTTATTTTTTCATGTCAGTTGCAGCTTTGGCAAAAAGGGGGGAAAAATAAAATAAAACATTCATTCGTTTTACCAAAACAAACAACGGGTCTCGTTTGTCTCCATTTTCCAATTTCCATTGCCAAAATAAAATCGCTTTTTACAGCGAACAACCATAAATTTTTCTTCATTAATAAGGAAAGGAACGTCCCATTTTGTTTTGGGAGAAGAAGCAAAAATACACATGATATTTTTCTCTTGGAGCGCCTAGCACCACGACCTTTCAACTGGAACAAAAATACACATGACGTTACCTTTTGGGAGCTCTCAGCACCACGGCTGTTAGTTGACTGTCAATTTGGATGGAACGTTGACGTGGCGCTGACACGCTGACGTGAATGCTGACGTGGAATAAAAAATTCAAAAAAATTAGAAAAAAAATTTGAAAAAATTTGAAAATTTTGAAAAAAAATTCAAAAAATGAGGAAATAATTAAAATAATTAGGAAAAAATAAAAATGATTAGAATAAAAGTAAAAAAAATTAGAGAAAAATAAAATAATTAGAAAAAAAATTAGAAATTTTTTTTTAAAAATTAGGAAAAAAATTTAAAAAATTAGAAAATTAGGAAAAAATTTCAAATAATTGAAATAATTAGAAAGAAATTAAAATACCCCTGCCAGTGGACCCCACCACCGACCACCTTACCGTCAGCCGCCGCCAGCGATCGGTTGCCCTTTATTATATACTTGTTGGCGGTCGAATTAGTTAATTTTACTTATTTTTCTAAAATGCCCTTATATAAATTTTGTACCTAAACTACCTTATTGATTTCACATAATCCCTCATTTATATCAATAGGCATCTTTTAGGAAGAAATTGACAAAAATTAGAATGTTGTATTATAATTAGGACCAAAACAGACTCTCAAATGTTGTCTTATAATTAGGACTAGAAGGAGTATATTAGAAAGGGCAACCGATCACCACTGGCAGCCGACGGTAGGGTGGTCAGTGGTGATGCCCACTAGCGGGGTATTTTAATTTCTTTCTAATTATTTTAATTTTTTGAATTTTTTCCTAATTTTTTGATTTTTTTCTAGTTAAAATTTTTTTCTAATTTTTTTACTTTTTTCCTCATATTTTGATTTTTTTTTCTAATTTTTCTAATTATTTTATTTTTTCCCCTTTTTTTTGGAATTTTTTTAAATTTTTTATTCCACGTCATCATCCACGTCAGCGGCCATGTCATCGTGTCAGCGCCACGTCAGCGTTCCATCCAAGTTAACTGTCAACTAACGACCGTAGTGCTGGGCACTCCCAAAACGTAACATCGTGTATATTTTTATTCCAGTTGAAAGGTCGTGGTACTGGACGCTTCTGAAGAAAAATGTCATATGTATTTTTGCTCCACCTCCTTTTGTTTCTCCATTCCTCTTTTCTTTCTCTTTCTGGATTCAGCAGTACATAGTTAAGGTTTCAGCTTCCTCCTGTTTTTGCTTTGTGTTTTTCTCTTTCGATCTGCATTATTTTCTCTTCCACAACTCTCATAGCTCTCCAAGATTTCCAGGTTTCTGGGCTTTTGACTGTTAGCTTTCTCTCGTGTGTTACCACTTCAAGAATTTGATCTATTTTCAGCCGAATATTTGCTGAGATTTAAAATTTTTTACACTTCTAATATTATCTGTTCGATTTTCTATCTCTTATAGCTTTCTGGGTGTTCTTCAAGTCTCGAACAGAAAGCTTATTTAATTTGCTGCAATTTTCTTATACGTTGAGCCATAAGTTAAGCATTTAATTCTATGTTTTCTTTCTCTGTGAGGACTCGGATGGAACTGAGTCAGCTCGTTCGAATAACTTTGTAAGCTGATAAGAGATTCTTTGTAATTCACAGATCGAGAGTTGTAAAGAATAAATAAAGATGGTGAGAAGGAAGATAGAGATGAAGCGTATAGAGAACGGAACAAACAGGCAATTGACATTCTCAAAGCGGCGCAATGGACTCTTGAAGAAGGCCTTTGAGCTCTTAGTTCTGTGTGATGTTGAGGTTGCCCTCATCGTCTTCTCTGCCAAAGGCAAACTCCATGAATTTTCAAGCTCCAGGTATGTGTGTGTGTGTATTCATGCTCTTCATCACTATCTCTTTTAAGTTTTCTTCAATCACTTCAATTCACGTTAATGGTTAGTGTGACTGCATCCCATGAATATTGATATAGTTATCTGACTTCTGAGTATTGCCGGGCATAATCAGGGGGCAAATACACACACACACATTTTATCTATATGCACATTTTATCTATGTGTGTGTGGAAATGTTTGGTGTGGTGCACAAATTACTAATGAAGTTGGGCTTGGGGACGATTGTACAATTGTACTATAAGTTTCATTTTCAGTACCCTTCATAGGGGCTTGGTTTAATTTATGCAAAAAGAAATGGAGGGAGCTACTTAAGAGCTTCTCCAACTCATCGTACAAGCCAGAAAATAGAAATATAAAAGGCTAACAACAAATTCAGATAAGGGCGGCTAACAACAAATTCGGATTATGGCCGACTTTCACCCTAGATGAGAGGAAGCTGTCATTGTAGCTTTTTATATTTACAAATCAATAATTTTTTTTGGCCAGAAAATATACAGGATTTCATTAAAACTAACACAATGAGAGATACTAGCTCAAAATAAAAAGTTTACATAAAGAAAGCTCAAAAACATAACAATTCAAAGAACCCTAAAAATAACCTAACACTAAAATAGGTGAGAGGGAGCCGCCGTCATAGCCAGGGACCCTACCGCCTTCATAATCCCTTCACTGGAATCTGTTAGTAGAAAAACTCCATCACCGACAACAAAACCATTGTAAAAAGTTTGTAAAAAGTGGTTGTTCGACCAACCGTTATAAAGGATCCACTAAAATTAATTTACAAGTTCTATATATTTTCGCTGTCCATAATGCATAAAACCATTAGCAAAAGGATAATCAACTTCATTAAAAACTATATGTCTAGATATATATATTCTGCTAGTGGAACTAAGACACTTAAAGCTCTTCTGAGAACCACTATAACCAAGAAAGACACACTTGGTACTATGATATTGCAGTTTATTGTGATTATAGGGTCGTAGATATGGAAACCAAGAACAACCAGAGGTTTTGAAATATGTATAATTTGGCTTTATATATATATAGAACTTCAAAGGGTGACACATCGAACAAGACACCATCGGGTAATCTATTAACTAAATAGACTGCAGTAGAAAAAACTTCCTGACAATAGGATGTAAGCATATGTGCTTGAGCTAAGAGTGTAAGACCAGTTTCAACTTTGTTGAAGTGTGTGGACAAGAATGTTGAAAAATGATTGCACATTCATTAAGAATAGGTTGAAAACTTTGAAACTCACCAACCCAATCATTGTAAAGTGTCTTAATCTTTCTTTCAAAAAGATTTTCAACCATGTTTTTTGAACAATTTGAAGTCTGACAATGCTTCATCTTTGGTTTTTAAAGGATAAATCCAGGTGTGCTTACTGTGAGCAACAAGAAAGCTTATATAATACTCCCTCCGGTCCTAATTATAGAACAACATTTGTGAGTTGATTTTGATCTTAATTATAAGGCAACATTCTAATTTTTATCAATTTCTTTCCAAAATACCCCTATTTTATTCTTTCAAATGTGTTTGGTTTATTGTAAGTATATATATGTGGGTGCGTAGACTCTTACCATCATTGAAACTTTTATATATATATATATATATCTGTGTGTGTATCTATATATGTATATATGTGTGTGTCTACACACAAATATATATAGACACAGACAGGCACATATGTGTGTGTGTGTGTGTGTGTGTGGATATATGTGTGTCTGTGTATATATATGTGTAAATATAGACACACACATATGTGTGTGTGTACATACATGTATATCTGTTGTCTGTGTATATATACATATATAAACACACACATGTGTATATATATATATACATATATCTTTTTGTGTGTGTGAATGTTTATATGTGTGTGTAGATATATGAACACACACACACACACACACATCTGTGTGTGTACATATATACATACATATATGTATATACAGTAAGATTATTATTTTAATTAGATAGTGTATGAAAAGGAAAATTTTAGGTTAGAGAGGTATATGGTAGGAGCTATTAATTCAATTTTACTTATGTCATTTTAAATTTATATAAGGGCATTTTAGGAAAATGAGTAAATTTAACTAATTTAACTTCTTTTCTTAATCTCCACAAAATTGGTTAAATGTGTCTTATAATTAGGACCGGAGGGAGTACTAATATCCAACAACAAACTTTATGGGAGAGGGTCCCCAAAGATCAGTATAAATTTGATCAAGAGTATTTGATGCCATAGCTCTTGAATCTAAAAAAGGAAGTCTATGAGATTTTCCAAATGACAAGAATCACAAAATATAAACTTTTCATTAATAGAAAGGACAACATTAAAATCCTTAAGTATTATTTTCAAGGCATCTTTTCTTGGATGATTGATTATTTGATGCCAAGATTTTAAAACAAACAGATTATTTGTAACTGAAATATAACTAGTAGCAGTAGTAGAATTATTTGCTAGAACTACTTGATTATCAATCCTGTATGATCTTGGTGTTGACCCTCTGGTTGTAGTCCGTTGAAGCAATACTCTGTGTTGATTCTTGTCCTTCACAAAACACCCATGTGAGTGAATTTCAACAAACACATCATTATTATCATTAGTGAATTTAAAACCACTAATTAGCTTCTTAGCCATTTGAGGTGCAACAAGAACATCATTCAAATTGAGTGATTTAAACTTAGAAGATCTGTCACATAATAACTTAGCATCACTAGTGCCAATAACATTCCCAGACGCTCCATCACACATTGAAATAGAGGTTATACCTGAGTTGACTCCTGGTTCAACATTGGCTACAGTAGTGGTAACATGATGTGTAGCACCAGTGTCAAGATATCATGCTAGATTTCTAGTAGTTTCAGGAGTAGCTATGTAAGTATAGGAAACATTGTCATGTCTATGAGAACTTTTAAAATTTATGTCATACCTACGGAAGCAGTCTGCAACATCATACCTTGGTTTATCACATAGATGACACCATAGCTTGTCATTTCTGTGTTGTGACGAATTTCCCTTGCCACTAAAATGTCCTCTGCCTTAACGACCACCTCTACCACACCAATTTGGGATCAATTCTGAGAATAAGTGTTTTGTTGGAAAGAAAGGTTGGCAAAGGCAGTAGATAGGCTTGTAGAAGAATCAACATGAAGGTGTTCCATTCTCGACTAACAGGTTAGAAGGTTGGATTGGAGATCAGCCCAGCTCATATTGTCTTTTTCTAAAAGAAGAACCACAATAAGAGTGTATTTAGCATCAAGTCCGGCTGGGGTTTGTGTAATGAGTCCCGTCATAGATAAAGGGCAATCGACAAGGGTAAGATTGTCACAGAGGGACTTCATTTTTGTTAGATACTCTCTCATTTTCAGAGAACCCTTATTGATTTGTTGAAACTCGCTCTTGAGAAAGGTAATGCGAGATTTGATATTAGTGCCGACGAACTCATTGATCGCCTTCCAAAGACCAGCTGAGGTCTCAGTTCGTCATTTGAGATGCTATTTCTCTTGTCATCGTTCCAAACAACCACCAAAGTAGGATCTGATCAATGGCGTGCCACTTATCGTACATCAGATTAGGGCAAACTTGTTCAACATTATCCAGTCAATACTCATGGTATAGCCTAGGTACCAAGGACATGCTTGTCCAATCAATGTCCTTTGATGATCGGCATGACTGTAGATTCCCAGGTGAGGAAATTATTGTCATCTAGCTTGACGGGATTAGCCTAATTGAAAGAACTTAGGAGTGGAATGAGAAAAGTCACAACTTGCGGTGACTGATGGTAAGCAGAGGAAGAACCAAGAAGGGCGTTGTAGCTAGAAAATGACATTGAAGATGAAATGGGAAAGATCGACGGGGAAGACAGAGGAGGGGAATAGATGAAAGAGGGTTTAGACACGGTGGCACAAAAAGAAGAGGGAAAAATGGTTGGATGAGAAAAATGGTGAGAGGCAAGGTGCATGGTTGTCGAAAATGAAGGAAAAGATGGAATGTGAGGGTTTGAGAAGGTATATGAGGAAAAGGGAAGGAAACTGAGGTCGAAGATGGAAGAGTATGGGTAATGGTGTTGTCTTGAGGGAATGGTACTGAGATGATTGAGCATGGACAAGACAGAGGTGAGGTAGGGTGGTGGCGGCAGTGTTTTGTTGATTATTGGAACTCCCAAAAAATGACTTCATTCATGGCTTTTTAGCTCTAATATCAAGGTATATTTTGTAATAAATTAGGCTGAATGAGGATAATACCTCTAAGCCTATACTATTCCATCTTTAGAAAGAATCAACTAATTATATTGTGCCACCTGTCCTTATAGGACTCTTTTAGAATACAATACATATTCACAATTAATAATAAATGTACATAATATTTATTTCTAACTATTTATGACATTGAAATATGGGAAAAACATTTCTCATGTCGTAGGAGAAATGTTTTCTCATGCCACACACACATAAAATGGTGGGACCCACATATATATAATTAGCACTATATATATATGTGGGTCCTACCATTTTATGTATGTGTAGGAATCTTGTTTCTCTCATGCAACATGAGAAAAGACATATTAAAAATTGAGCCCCAAAAAAAAAGACATATTAAAAAAAAAATTGTTACCTTTTTAAGGGTCTAAGTTCTTTAGAGATATATTGATATCTTGAAGTCTATACTGATTCAGAGATGATGAGTTACTAAAATAATTAGGGAAATATTTACATAGTATTGAAATATTTGTGTGGAGTTTGAGAGAAAAATATAATTCTTAATTAATCTCTTAATCTGAAAGAATACATATAGGCCTTTATATAAGCAAACTTAAAGTTAACTCTAGAATCTCATAGAATCAAATCAAATCAAAATCAATCAAATATAATAGGAAATATCCTAAGATATAATATACCTATATCTAATCATAATAACAAGATAATAATTATAATAAATGCATAATATTCTCACACTCCCTCTCAAGTTGGATCATGGATGTTAATCATGTCCAACTTACTTATACAACTTTATACTACTGACACTCCCCCTTAAGCTTGTACTTCTTGAGTCTCAGAGGCCTATTTAGAGAGCAGCAGATACGGGCAGTGACTGCGACAAGTTAGACGGGCAGCGGCTGTGACAAGGACGAGTTGAAGACGATAAGACCAGTTGTCTGGCAAGTTGAGGAGCACGATGACAAAGGAACTACCACCAACGACGATGGGTTGTTGATGAAGAACTGTGCTCACGAGTTGAAGACGACGAGACCAGTCGTCGGACGAGATAAGAGGCACGATGACAGAGGAACTACCACCAAAAATGATGTTGAAGAAGAACTATGCCGAAAACGACGACGGGACCAATCGTCAGACGAGATAAGAGGCACAATGACAGAGGAACTACTACCAACGATGATGTTGATGAAGAACTACGCCGCAAACATTACTAGGATTGAATATTAGTTGTGCTCCATAATCAGAAAACGATGATGTCGCCGAAATCTGGAAATTCTCACCGAAGATCTCGCCAGAAAAATTCAAACAGTCACCAAAAGTTTCAAAACTCACGGATTAGGCTGGACATGAGAAGAGAAGGACGAAACAGGAAGTCTCCGACGAAACGGAGATTACACGCGTCATCACACGCTGCCAGCCAAGAGTGTGTACACCACGCGCTGCCTTGGAGATGTCGGATGGTCGCCAAATTTTGGGCATTCTCCAATCGCGGGGTGGGGATTCCAGTGGGGTGGCACGTGTTCCAAGAAGCCGTCGACAACAAAACACAAACTCTCCTCCCTTTCTCGTTCTCACTGCTTCAGTAACCCAAAACATCCAAAACTTCGGACCCTCTCACTGGTACGACAAACCTGAACTTTGAATGAAGAAATTCACACACTCTGTCTAGCGCCAACCACGGGGTGGGGATTCCAGTGGGGTGGCGCGTGTTCCAAGAAGCCGTCGGCAACAAAACACAAACTCTCCTCCCTCTCTCGTTCTCACTGCTTCAGTAACCCAAAACGTCCAAAACTTCAGAGTCTCTCACTGGTACAGCAAACCAGAACTTTGAATGAAGAAATTCACACACTCTGTCTGGCCACTATCACTGTTCACGCGACAATATGGTTCACGCTATAGTGACAGCGGCCACTAGAAAACTGAAATTGGCCAAGAACTAACTAAGCTCTAATACCATATGGAGTTTGAGAAAAAAAATATAATTCTTAATTAATCTCTTAATGTGAAAGAATACATATAGGCCTTTATATAAGCAAACCTAAAGCTAACCCTAGAATCTCATAGAATCTAATCAAATTAAAATCAATCAAATATAATAGGAAATATCCTAAGATATAATATACCTATATCTAATCATAATAACAAGATAATAATCATAATAAATGCATAATATTCTCACAATTTGGTACTACTGCTGTTAATATTTTGATAAATGAACAACTCATTTTTCAATTTAGGCTCTAACTATACATCTTTGACTTGACTTAATTAGATGTACGAACATCACACATTGACCTAAAAACCTATAGCTAGCCCTTTAGACTTATGCTCAATGTTTTTAAGCATTAAGTTTAGAGTAGAGCTGTCAATTAGGGCCGGCCCGGCCCTGGGCTAGGGCCTAACAGGGCCGGCCCTCCAGGGCCCGGAGTAAGAAAAATATCTATTTTTCAAAGCCCGGTCCGAGAGCACCAGAGTCAAGGCCGGCCCACAGGGCCCGGAAATTACTATTTCAAATTTTAATTATTTTTCCTCCGTTTTTTTCAAAGAACTATAATTAGTAAATTACAACATAAATTATCTAACAAATAAACACAGTTACTAATTCATAATTAAAAGCAAACTATGTTTACAAATAACTCATATAAAACATAAAAAGCATATTATTAATTACTAAGCGACATAGTACAATGACTATTATTGTCGTCATCTTCGCCACTATCATCAATTTCAAGCGACATTTGATTGTTGATCCTTTATTATTGTCTATAACAAATAAAAAATACATATAAATTATTAAAAGATCTAACTTCAATAAGTGTTCAACTTTAAAAAATAAAGAATAAAAAAATTGAAGGGCCCGATGAGCCGGCCCGTGTAAGCCCTTGGCCCTCAGGGCTTAACATCACCTCTCTCCTCTAATTTTCAAGCCCGGCCCTTAAAGGGTCAGGGCTTAAACGGGCCGGCCCGATGGACTTAGCCCGTTTTGACGGCTCTAGTTTACAGCATAATTGTAATCTTCTACGTAGTTTTTCTCCCAAATATTTTTGTTCTTCACTTCTTTCCCTCTAAAATATATGTGTATGCGAGTGTATGCGGCAAGAAAATAATATTAATTTCCTTCTCATATATTTTCATTCTCTCCAAAATAATTGCTTCCACTATTACATATACAGCTTGAAGGAGACAATTGACCGTTACCACACATATGTTAAAGATACTCATGTCTTCGAACAAAATACGCAGGTTCATAATTATTATTTCCTTATTTTTATTGCAATTATTTCCTTATTTTTTATGTTCTTTTTATCATCTTCCATCCTAAAGTAAAGACCTAGTATTTTTATTTTTTTGTCAGAAAAGATCTAGTGTTTAACTTCTCTGTTTGTCTATATAGACACACACTATCTGGGGATGATGTGAAAAAATTGCATATGTTTCATGTGTGCGCTATTTTTTTTTTTTTCCTTTTTGTAGAAATGCTCATTTTGTCCTTTTCATTTTAGTTTAATGAAAATTTCAAGAGAAAGTTGGGAACACCCCCCCCCCCTATAAAATTTTATCTGTGAAAAGGACTTGATAAATTTTTGTACACACTCAAATTTTGTATACAGAATACCGGTACTTTGGTTTAAACCATTCTCACTGATAAAATTTTCAATAGAGACTTTTCCCCAATTTTTCTTGGTTTGCTCATTCAGAATTTCACAAGATTTGTCTTATATTTGAAAATTATCGTACTTTTTTGGGATTTGACCAAAATATTTACATCATAACAAACATTATTAGTGAACCAAACTAATCAAAAGAATAAGTTAACGTAAATCAGACACAAATTTACCTTTTTGATCTTGAGCTTATACATTTTGCCATCCAGCATAAAAACTCACAAAAATACAACTTGGAATGGAAAAAAAGTGCAATGAATACTGCCATTTTTTCTCATATTTCCCAAGTTTAGTGAATTGTTTACGGTTTCAAATTTTGCAAACACATAAAAATTAATTTTTCTTGAAAATGAATTGTTTTCTGATTTTCCTTTCTCTCAGAGACTTTGAGGACATAAATGCAATAATAAAAATTAGATTATTTATATTCCTCTTTGTGTTTTGTTTCCTTCCAACTTGCCAATTAACACATAATCCTGAAAATGGCAGCATCTGAATCAGGAAACAGCAAGTATGAAGAAGATTGAGCTTCTTGAAGCTTCAAAACGGTTCCAATATCAACTTAATTAAATGAATTATTACAGTACTTTTTGAATTCGTTGTTGATATTCATTCATATTGAAAGATTAATTAATTACTTTTCTGTTTCTAATTTTATTCTTTTAGGAAACTTACAGAAGAAGGCACTACAAGAAAAATCAAATTTTGCTACTGAAAAAAATCCGTCGCAATTTGCGACGGAATTTGCTACGGAATTGAAAATCCGTAGCAAATTGCAATGGATTTGGAATTCTGTAGCAAAAGTTTGCGACGGAAAAATATATCCGTCGCAATTTGCTACGAAATTGAAAATCTGTAGCAAAATTTTGCTACGGAATGCAAATCCGTAACAAATTGCGACGGATTTTGAATTCTGTAGAAAACTTTTGCTACGGAAAAATAAATTCTTCACAAAACTCAAAAAAAAAAAAAAAACCGATTTCCTGGAGGGAAAATGTAACACCCGCCTTAAATACACCCTTTAATTGCATACACGGAAGCGTTCTTTACAAATTTAGCGTGAAGTTACTATTCACGTATACGGTACTATTCACTATTCGTGTATACGACACTGTTCACGTATACGTACTATTCACTAATACGTACAAATATACGTCTAAGTAAAAATCCGATGGAAATAAAAATCTTTTTCTTCCTTGTACTCATTCGTATGCATCTTCTTCGTTCTTCAATCTTCTGATACGAGCTGCAAATTAACTAATTCAAAGATATATGCTGGGATTCAAATGAATCCCAATAGTAACGTTAATCATCGCTCACATAAAATGCATACACAAAACATGCAAGTCAACCATCAAATATACATACAATTCATTCAACACATTCAACATTCAGAACATTCAAACAATATACATATATATATACAACGGTAAATACATGCATGTAAAAGGCACACATAGTATGTGAGAGAAGCGTTACTACCTGATGGTCTTTCCTATTCCTGATCTGGTTCTCAATCATTTGATCATCCCGGATAAATATCGGCTCCTATATTTAAATATTCATGGATGATCGAGTTATTATTTATCCAAATTCTTTATTTCTCTTATTTCCAAATAAACTCCATAATCTGGCAGAATTTCCAATTAACTTTGAAAATTCATATTTAATTGCACAAAACTCCAATTAAGGTGATTCCAAAAGTCACGTGTTCCTTATTAAATCTATATTTAGGGAAAAATACACTCAACTGTCAAATATACGTACACTTTTCCCAGAATTTCCGTTCATCTCAACTGTTCCAGAAAAACGTCCAGATTTAACACTTAACTTGAAAAATCCATATCTGGAGTTCTAGGTGTCCAAATCAGGTGATTCAAAAATCCATGAACTCCTCGTTACAACTAGTTTCTAGGAAAATTGGTTTCAATATTTAATCATATTCCAATGATTCCCAGATTTTAAGAACATAGACACTGTTTGGAAGACATTTCAGAAAACGTCCCAGATTTCATACTTAACTTCAAAAATTCATATCTCTCTGAATATAAATCCAAATAAAGCTTGTGACCTATCAAATTAAAGCTTGATAAGCCTACTATCATTCTGGAAATTTTCATAGAAAAACTCAAACTTTTACTATTTTAAAAGTGAATCCGAAAATCACTGTTCATTTCTGGAAACCAGCATTTTTCAGTGTTCAACTTCTAACTTTGAAAAATCATAACTAATTCTATAGAACTCCGATTAAGGTAGTTCAAAATTCTGTTTGAAGTTCTATAAGTCTATTTTCATCTAAAAATATTTTCAACAGCCAAAAACGTCCATATCATTGCTAGTTTAATTAAAATACTCTGCTGACCAGTTTGTACCTCCAGTATTTTAGGCCAGTTTGTAAAATACATAATTCCTTGAACAGAGCTCTAAAAAGTACATATTATATATCAAAAGAAAACTCTGGATGTGTATTTCAAATCTGGAAAATTTCATGATTTTTAGACATCATTCACTTGACCAAAAACCATTTACAATTCAACTGCCTTCCAAACTATTAAAACTGGCAGTTTTGGTAGCTTGCTTAAATAATTCTTTTTGATTCTAAAAAAAAATCATTTCCAACCTTATTCTTACTCCATTTTCCGTGAAAAACACTACGGTAACCTTAAAATCATCAAAATCCTTTTGATTTCACCACTTCTTAATTAACCCCAAAAATAATATATAAGAAGTGATAAACCACGTCTTAAAACCAACTTCACAAAATAACACAAGTAAAGTTAAAACCTTACTTACTTAACTTACTTCTTGAGACTTCAGCTATTCCTTCCTTGTTGCCTCTCACAACTTCCGAACTTCACTCTTGAATTAATAAAAAAAGTGTCTCATACACTTGAAGCTCTCGCACTCTCTCTTTCTATTTCTCTTTGTCGTCCGAAATGAATAAAAGAGAGGCATACGTTTGAATATATTTAACATGCTTTCAATGAATGATACTCGTGACCGAACAGGATAATGCTAGTTTTGCTCACAAATAATTTAAGAATCACTCATGATACACATGTATTCGTCCGGATATGGAATGAGAAATAAGTGGGATCAACCTTTTTGACCATTTGTTTCTATAATTGAAGTAGTTGATGCCACCTCAATGCTCATTTAAATATTTAATTGAAGGCAAGATTGAATTATGGGAGTCACGGATAACACTCGAATAACTATTTGAGAATGGAAGACAAGTTGTCTTCATAATGGAATAAATCATTCATCTTTCTATCCATAGCAATCACGTGTTGTACATGAATGGAAAAAGAAAGATTGATTAATTTAGCAAAAGAAGAAGTGCAAGTTGATTAATCCGTAAGTGGAGGGAGCAAATTAATGGAGTAGGTACTTGGATATATTAGAATAATATGTGTGGAAGAGGGAATGATTGAAGTGAGTGGAATATGCTGAAGATAAGGAAGTTACGTGTGCATATCCTTCTGTTTGCAAGTCTATCTATTGATTGAATTGTGACAATAATAGAAATCAAAGGAAACATGCGGTCCCAGTTAATTGGAATGGAAAAGAATACACTAATTTTCAAGTCTTTAGGTCCAAAATTCGGGATATTACAGAAAAGCCCACAAATTTGCTATGGAATTGAAAATCCGTAGCAAATCGCGACGGATTTTGAATTCCGTAGCAAGATTTTGCTACGGAAAAATAAATCTGTCGCAAAACTAAAAAAAAATCCGATTGCGTGGAGGGAAAAAGCCCGCAAATTTGCTACGGAATTGAAATCCCGTAGCAAATTGCGACGGATTTTCAATTCCGTAGCAAACTTTTGCTACGGAAAAATAAATCCGTCACAAAACTCAAAAAAAAAAAAAATCCGATTTCGTGGCGAGAAAAAGCCCGCAAATTTGCTACGGAATCCAAATCCGTAGCAAATTGCGACGGATTTGGATTCCGTAGCAAAATTTTGGTTTTTCAGCGCACAACTTCTTTACTTGGCAGAAAGAAGTTTCGTGATTTCAGAGATCAAAACCCCAACCCCATCGCGCAACCCTGTTCCCTCGTCCTTCCCGTCGCTTGACGCCACCGTCCATCGCCGTTCGTCTACCACTGTCCGACGCCGTCCGTCCACTGTCATCTATTCGTCGGTGCCTCTGTTTGATGATCCAAATCGCAGATTTGTTCTTTCCTCTGTGATTTCTCGATTTGCTCTTCATTTAGGTCATTTATCTTCACCCTCTAGCCTAAACTGAATTGATTAGACTTTGGGTACAAAGATTATTGATTCCTCCTTACTCTTCATCTATGGTCGGTGCTTCTAGGTGGCTTGGGAAGGGGTTGAGTTTGTTTTTACTTTCTCTTTGCTGCTGGCCGATTCTAGTGGTTGGGTAAGCCTTCATTAGTGTTTTATGTTGTAGTGATTAAGAAGATTCAGATGTGCAATACATTATTTTGGTTCTATTCGTTGCTGTGATGTTTGGAAATTGGGGATTGAAGAAAATTTTCGTTTTTGCTGTTGTGTTGTTGGTTGATCAAAGGTTTCTTGTTATATATAAATTATTGCAAGTTGATTCTTGGGGCTGGATGTCTTGCGTTGTGGTAGAGAACCAAATGGCTGAATGTATGTGAAATATAAATATATTTATGTATGCATGAAGACTTGTCTGGATGAATAGCACTTTAAAGTTGAAGTTTGATTATTCTTGGATATGGAATATGGTTCATTTGCAGTGAAATAAATATATATTAAGGAGAAGCAATGAGGTCCCAAGTTATAGAATGAAAGTGAAGGTTTAAGTATTGTTTTTAAAACTGAAATTTCAGAATGAGATAAGAAAGATTATGATGTTTGGTAATCATAAGTTGAATGTTACAATAGGAATAAGATGAATTTTGTGTATGCTTTTCTTTAGTTTAGATTTGTTTTTCATGTAAAATCGAAGTTGGGGAGATTAGTGAAAAACTATTTATTTTCTATATTAAAACTTGAAAAAGTGGATGTTATATATATATATATATATATATATATATATATATATATATATATATATATATATATATATATATATATATAAAAGTTGTGGTGATTTATTTATTAAAATCAATGTGGAATCTCATTTGTGGAGGGTTGAAGTTGAGGTCTTCTTTATTTCCTAAATTATCTTACATTATGGATTTCTTTATGCTTCTTGAGATTTTGGAAATTATTGTTCAATCCCTCATCCTGATTGTGTGTGGTGTCATATATATAAGATTGGGGTATTTCTTTATTCTTCTATTGCTGGACGTCGAAATTAGTGTGAGTTTAGGAGTGGTTTTGGGTTCATCTTCCTCCTCTGTTTGGTTTTGTGGGATGTGGGTAGCATGATTGTGCAGTAGGCGGGCTGAAAATTTTCCCCCTTTTTCTTTGAAGCAGTACGTGTGTAAGGAGCAAGGGAGAAGTTGGAGTTAGTGAATAATTGAATTTGAAGGCTCAGAGAATTATAAGGGGTATGTATTTCTAATTTACATTTTTTTCGGTCCTTAAGAGTGGAAATAATAGGATTATGATTCTTCTCTACCATGTTTTATATTTAAGCTTTGATAGAAAATGAGACTAGCAAACTTTGTAATATCATGTTGATGTTTTAATATTGTTGGTTAGTGAACCAGACTCTTTGGCTTCATTTAGGTTTTAGATTCAGAATGCACATAAGGTATTTGATAAAATGTTTGAAGGAAGAAAGAGTAATAAATGGAGTTCTAAAGCATGTATAAAAGAAGGGAGTTGAAAAAATATCTTATTATTTGAGGAGGTTTTTTTTTTAAAAAAAAAAAAATCTTGTTCAAAGTGTTAATTGGTTATGGCATATATTGTTAATCAAATTCAATGTGGTATTCCATATAGGGGAGTTGAAAGTAAGATATTTCTCTTATACGCCATTTCTATTGGACATGGAATTAGATGGGGAAAAGATCTTGGACTTGTAATTACAAGGTTAATTTTTGGTTGTGTTAATCTTTGGGATGCATATAAAGCATCTAATAAAATGATTGAGAAATAAACTTTCTGGAATTGAGGAATGAACATGGTCGGTGGTAGCGTTGAATGAGGTGGAACACGAGAGCAATTTATTCTTCTTTGCTTAGTTAACTGCATACGGTAATTTCCTTATTATATTATATTTGCTTATATGCAGTAGATATTAAATTTCTTAATAATATATAATCTTGGTAGTTAGAAATATTTTAGGATCTGATCGGATTATGGAATTTGAATTTTGTAATTGTTTTTTTGTTTTATAATTCCTAGATATTAGGATCGGCCTAAATCAATCAATAGATTATAGAATTTGAATTTTATAATTGCTTTTCTGTTTTATAATTCCTAGATATTAGGATTGGCCTAAACTAGAGTATCTACCTGTATTAAAATCGTGAAGGCTTATGAATAATAAAAATAAAAATTAAAAAAAAACTCAGAATTTTGTACATTTCTTTTTAATTTCGTAATTTTTATATTATATTATATATATATATATATATATATATATATATATATTTTAAGGAATCGAATGACCATACTGGTGCATCAAACACAGGAGATGATGAAGCATATGCAGATTCTACTTCAATCCCTAACGAAGGACAAAGGTGACCATACTGCTGCTGTTTAGAATTTTTTTATTATATATTGTTCACAACATTATTATTTATATTTTGTTTTCTCTATGTAAACTCTCTACGTAAACTCTTTATGATTATTATTATATATTCAATTTTCTCAAAAAAAAAAAAGTAAATATCCATGGCACACTACTTTTTGTATTCACTTTTCTAAAAAATAAAAAAAAATTTTAAAAAAATTATTAGTTTTGCTATGGAATTTGTTTCCATAGCAAATGCTCCAATTTGCTATGGAATTTGTTTCCGTAGCAAAATTGAGAATTTGCTATGGAATTTGTTTTCGTAGCAAATTCTCAAATCTGGGAAAATTTGCTACGGAAAAAAATTCCGTAGCAAAATTTCGAGTTTGCTACGAAAAAATAATCTGTAGCAAAATTGAGAATTTGCTATGGAAACAAATTCCGTAGCAATTTGCTATAGAATTTTTTTTTTCCCGTAGCAAATAGGATTTTCCATTTCCGTCGCAATTTGCTACGGAAAAATTCCGTAGCAAAATCCGTAGCAAATATATTTTGCTACGGAAAAAACCTCAAATATATTTTGCTATGGAAAAACAGGTTTTTTCCATAGCAAAACCATTTTGCTATGGATTTTTTCTGTAGCAAAATTTGATTTTTCTTGTAGTGAGGTTTGAACACATATTCCCAACAAGAACTAGAAGAGATTGAACAAGAGGTGCTAAAGAGTGTCAGAAACGTTCGAGCAAGAAAGGTCAACTTAATGTGCCTACACACAGTCACACTCTTTTATGTAGGTTTCAAAGTTAAATTTTATCTGAATTCAACTTTATAAATATTTTTCAGAATCAAATTATTAAGGAGCAAATGGAGAAACTAGAAGAGAAGGTACGGTATCCCTTAACAAATGGCTTTGATAATTGAATGTCATTTTGCTTTTAATTTTTCATCAAGTGCTTCTCCATGTGTGTGTGTGTATGGAATTTGAGGCATTGTTTGTGCCAACTACTTTTGCTTACCATAAATCTCATCTTTAATTTTATTGATCTGTCTGTACTTGAAATATTTTGATTTTATTTCTTAAAAAATAAGAACTGAAAAAGAGGGAGGCAGACTAACAAACGTTAGTCATAGTGAAAACAGCCAAGCCCTGTAGATTACCAAAGCAAGAACCATCTGATATACAATTATATATCAATCAAATCATCCTCAAATCTTCCCGTGAAAATAGAAATTAGAAAACCACAAATACGTCAATGGTGTTCTAGCCTAGTGGCGTGAGAGCTTTCCAAAAAGTGGAAAGTTGTAGCTTCAATCCTGCTTGTAATTTGTGTCCTCAAGTCATTAGTATTTGCCCTTCTAATTCATAAAAGAACTTGTAGGAGAGCTTAGTCCTAGCTAGCATCTACACACATGGAAACTAAGCACGCACATAGTTAATTTTAAGCCATAAACATGCTTCTAGATATGTGGTTTGGGTTAACTTGATACCGGAAAAAATTGAATTGAAGGATTACTTTTACGGTGTGTATAGTTCAGATACACTAGTTTCAAAATTTAGAACTTTGTACCCTTTGTCTATATAAAATAATTAAACAGATCGTGTGAACCACAAATATATATACATGCAAGTATATTCCTGAACGTGCGTTGATATTATATTCTTCATCAATGTGTCTGACTGGCGATTGAAAAGATTTTACCCACAAAAATAAGAGTCAAAAGGAAAATGCTGATGACAACATTTATTTTTACCCCAATTCAGGAAAAAACCCTAATAGAAGAATATGGAAGGCTTTCTGAGAAGGTGAGATTGTAGTAAATTTTTGTCTGAAAATTATTTTAAGATTTTCATTTCATTTTTATCACCATGCTTAAAGCTAAGGTGATGTTGTCTGAGCATGTTTGGTTTGAGGAATTAAAGGAGACGGAAAAGAAAGTTCGTTTAGACATTCACCTGGGAATCAATCCTTTGATTTTATTTAGAATCAATCATTTCAATCTCAATTTAAGAAAAACAAAAACAAAATTATAAGGTTAATTGCATATTATGTTATTGCAATTGAATGAAAAGGAAACGGTGAGATTGATTTTTCTGTGCAGTGTATCATGGAGGCAAATCAAGGAAGACAGAATCAGAGTGAACATATTTCATATTCAGATGTGGAGACTGGCTTGTTCATCGGACATCCAGAAACAGGATCACGAAATAAATTCTTGTACTGATATTTTTCAGATACAATGTCGAAGATTGTGAAATCAAAATGTACGCGCCCACGTGCGCCAACATCATCAACAGTTTAATTTGAAACTGTAATATCCTGAATTTCAGGGCCTAGAGATTTGAGAATTAGCTTGTGACAAGATTTTTATGTAAATTATTGTATTAAACTAATTAATATTATATCATTGAGATATATGGAATTTTCATTAAATTTAAGGCAAATGATATTTGTTACTATCTTATTGGATAATATGAGATAATTGTTATGAGATGGCTTAGGAAGACAAGAAAGAATTCAAGAAGATGGGCACTTGGCCAGATTAAAAAGGACATTAGAGAAATCTCTTTGACTTTTAATGGTGGCTTTAATGATAATTATTGACCATGGACACATGGCATAATCTTAGGAACCAAGAGGAGGATAATGAATTCATTGAATCTCCCTTACTCTTGGATCTACACGCTTGAGAGAAAAGGGAATGGAAGAATAAAAGCCTTTATTACGTGATTGTTCAAGAAGCAATTAGAATTAATCCACATGGCACCATATTAATTAAAGAGGACACATATGCTTGGAGAATTAAATGTGGAGGACACCTAAGCCACCAAGTGTCCATATAATATTTAAAGAAAATAAAGTGAGGGACACATGTGCACATTGAATTGATTACAAGGGACACCTAATCATCTTCTTCATTAAGCAAAGCACCTCAACCACAAGAATTAAGCATGTGATGGAAGAAGAAGAAATCCTTGACCAAAGAGGGCCAAGTGGCGTGATCATAAGGGAAGGAAGAAGAAAAATCAGATTTTGCTAGACAATGGGAGAGAAATCTAGAGAATTATTAGGGACATATGGACCAATAATGAAGGGCCAAAAAAGGGGCCTAAATATGTACTAAAAGGACACTTAAGTAAGCTCATAATTGTGCCTAAAATAAGATAAATTCGTACAAAAAGGAAGGGCCAAGGAAAATTCTAGTTTTGGACATGAAAATGCATGAAAAATGAAGAAAATGCAAGGGCAATTTGGTAACAAACCAAGAGGGATATTTTTACATGGTCTCTAACCATTATTTAAGACCATGAACCCCCTCATTTTCTACCCTAAATTTGAAATAGGCAAGAAGAGAGAGTAGTGAATTGAGAATGAAAGCCAAGCAAGAAGAAGAGTATAAGAGGAAGTTGAATCAAGGTAAGAAGTTATGAAATTTATTCTACTTCCTTCAAATTTGTTTAAGCTTTCAATTAGTAATCTTGTATGATGTTGTTGGAGTTCTAGCTATAACTCAAGGAGATCAAAAGAGGAAGAAGCCAAAGAAGTTAGAACATTAAGCAAGTAAGTTCTCTTCTCTAACTTCTTGAAATATCGCAAAAGTTTAAGGAAATTTTGGGCAATAGCTAGAACTTAGTTATATAATTTTATTTTGATGGTTTTGATGGTTTAAAAGTGATTAAAATGGAATTTTGTATGAGGATAGGTATGGAGAATAATTTTGAAAGCATAAAGCATGAAAATATGCAAATAGAGGAGTAGAAAAACCAACAGGGTTATTTTTGGAAACTAGGAAATATTTATGTGTTTCTGGACCAAGAAAGTATTTTTAGACAAAAATATACATGTCAAGGGTTATGTAGATTTTTGGAACACTCCAGTCGGATTTTTCTACGATTAGTTATGGATTTTTGAAGTTGGGTCAAATTCCAGAATTTTCCAGCATTTTGTGCGAAAATAAAGGAAAATTAACTAATGAAGGGATACTCATCGATAAAGAAATTAGTGAGTTTCAAATGGTGGAAGAACTCTTCATACAAGTCATATCGTTACATATTTTCTAAGGAGGAAAATTATATAGATGATTATATCATTTATATTGTATTATTTTAGGTCTATCATTCCTATTTAATAACCGAGAGTTTGTTACTTGAATTAATCAAGTGTTTACAGGTAAGTAACTTTAATTTCATGTACTTTGTGTGACTTTGTATGTATGCTTTACCATGATTGGTTATGCATTCGATGTTATGTGTTCTAAGTGCTTTGGATACCGAAACCGCTGTGTGCGACCTTGGCATGGTTATGTGCCTTATTTGAGCAGTGCATGTTATATGTGGCTGCTTGTTCCGGTTTAGGCTGTAAGCCTCGCTGTGTGCGACCTGTTGAATGCTGTATGTTTTTATGGTTTCCTTACATACCTTGTACATGCTTTGTATATGAAATTAACGGTTACTTTGGGATCCTTCGGGATTCCAGCCTCTGTTGCTACTTGTATGATGTACAGTTCATTGGATATAGCTCCCAGACAGATATGAGCAGATGAAGGTGTTGGACCAGTTCCAAAACATTTGGAGAATTATTGTAGAGGTTTTATGTTAGTATAATTTAATCAAGGTGTATAATTTATTGTCAGTATACTAAGCCCAAACTGTTTTACTACTACGCGGTGCTAAACTGCTCTGACTTGTAATATTATTGGAAAAGTGTGACAGTTGGACCTAATAAATAAGAATTATCACACTACCCGCCACTTGTTAAGGCGAGGCCGGTAGGGGTATAACAGAAACAATTGTGCAATAAGTTATGACCATGATTTGTGGTGTTCTATTGATTTCGAGTTGCAAGCATAATCTATGCACAATTGATTTTGCACTGTCACCCCATACCTTGACCATGATTCTCTCGATGAGAAGATGCAAACTAGTGCCTTTATTTAATGAACATATCTCTTGGATCAACACAAGCATCAAGTTTTTTGGCAGTTAACCGGATGACGTAAGTCTGATGAATCCACATTGAGTTAATTTTCATAGTGATTTGAGAGTTGATTGTATTTTTGAGTTATAATTTAGGAGATTGATGTAACTAAATTAAACAAACTGGTTATAGATTAATGTATGGTTGAAATAGGTGCTTTAGTGTGGGATTTTGACATTTTACATGAAATAAACTTATGGGCAAGTGTTTTTATGTTTTCGTTGCCACTAGAGCATGATATAATGCTCATTATGTTATTTCGATTTTAACAAGGCTGTATATTTCAACAGTTTTAGTAATTATATATGTAAACTACAAGAGGCCTAAAATCACTAATTTGCTGTAAGTGGCTTTTCTTCAGCTTTCCTAAATGCTAGCCATTCGTGCAATTGAGAGAGAACCTGTTTAACAAGTCTCAATCTAAACAAAGTTGTTTTTATAAGGATAATATGAGCCATTCTTCCTTGCAATAAATTGTGGCCGTCCAAATTTCTTATCCTTTTCCAAATCTTTTATTTTTGGCCAACTTCTTATTAGATTCTATGTCCTTTATTGTACCTCAAGGATTTCAGGCATACATTTCATCTGATTGTTTGCTTGAATTGCACATGAAACTAAAGCAATGGTCTAGACTCCGATCACTCAACACAACAAATGCATCAAAGAGAAAAAGAGAGCATGCTAGGGAGAGAGTTGAGAGACCATTTACTCATGCATGTAAAAACTAACTCCTCAGCCCTTTATCCATATCTTATATACCTTGTGGTTATATGGACTTGAGCTTTTAGAACATAAAAGAGAAAACTCCCTCTACTAACTAATATTTTTCTTTATTGGAATAATAGCCCCATTTACATTGGGTTTATAGACCCTAGTTCATCGATGATAAACTAGGTTTACTCAATAATCACTACTGTAGAATATATTTTTAATATCGCCTATTAACATTCATTTTTAAAAAAGAGGTTAAAAAGTAGGTGGTGAATTTTTTAAAATTTGGGCCCTATTTTTAACATCTGAAACAGGCGTTAAAAGCCTACTTTTATACAGACATTAAAAGTAATGCTTTTAACGTTTGTTTTCCAAAAAAAAAAAAACATTAAAATCCTTAATAAAATTTCAAATCCACCATCTTCAATATTCACTCCTCTCTCTTCTTCACCCTCTGATCCCTCTACTCTTTCACTCGCATCTACTCCATCAGTCACCAACGTCTCACCTCCTCTCCGTCGCAACCCCTTTCCTCCTCTGTCGCGACCCTTTCCCTCTATTGTTGTTTTGCTCTATCAGGCATCTTCCTCCTTCTCACTTTGTCTCCACTCCTCCACTAGCATTGCAAGTCTGCATTCATCTAGGTTAGTGACTCAATGTTTATGGAATAGTTGCTTTCATTGATGCTTAAAAATTATGGTGGAGGGTTGATTAAAGAAGGGGGGGGGGGGAAGGAGTTAGGAATTTTGAGAGATTTCATTGATGCTTAAAATCTTATTGTTTGATGGGATTATGTACTTGAATGTTTGTTTTATGAGTTATAGGTGCTAGAGGAATTGAAGAACTTGCTTTGCTTATTTAAACCTTCAAGTGTGATAGGTAGATTTGATAAACAATATGTTATACCTTATTTTGGAGACTTGATTACATTTGTTTAAGTTTATCCACGTTTAATTTTGGAGCACTTGATTATAATTATAAAGTGTTGGATGAATATATACTTGCTTAGTAAAGTTCTATTTTGTGCACATTCTTATTTTCTAGGAATTAGTTGTATTTTGTTTTGTGTACAGGTTGTTGATAGAAAATATAAATTACATATTTAAAAAAACAATTGACTTACAACATCTATTTTGGAAAAACTTTTGGAAAAACAGATGTTGTAATTCTGCCACTTAAAACATTTGTTTTTAAACGGGTAAAAAATATAAATTACATGTTTTTTCCAAAAAAAAAAAAAAAGAAAGAAAGAAGACTTTCAATGTTTGTTTTTTAAAAGGGTTAAGGTGCAAAAATACACATAGACTTTTCTCTGAGGAGCGCCCAGTAGCAAATACTTTTTCTAGGTGCAAAAGTGCACACGTGGTTACAAATCAGGTGCAAAAATACCGTTTAACCGTTAAGTTTGACTTTGACCGATGACATGGCATTTCAAAGGTGCAAAAATACACATGTGATTTATCAGGAAGAACGCCCAACAACAATTTTTTTTAATTTAATAATTTTATTTTAATTACTACCGGGTGCTAAAAAAATATTTAGAATACTGACCTGTACTGAAAAAATACTTCATAATCTTGAAAAATTATTTTTAGATCTGAAAAAATTATTTCAGGGTACTAACTGGTTCTAAAAAGATACTTTGAAGTATTTTTTCTGTACCAGTCAGTATCCTGAAAATACTTTTAAGTACCAGTCAATACCCTCAAATAATATTTTTTCTGTACCAGTCAGTATCCTGAAAGTACTTTTTAGTACCAGTCAATACCCTAAAATATTTTTTTAAGTATCCTTTTAGTACTGATAAACACTTGAAATATTTTTTCAAGATCATAAAATAATTTTTCAAGATTATAAAGTATTTTTTTAGTATCAGTCAGTATCCTTTTAGTACCGGTCAATATTTGAAATATTTTTTCAAGATCCTAAAATAATTTTTTAAGATTACGAAGTATTTTTTCTGTACTAGTCAGTATCCGGAAAAAATATTTTAGGGTACTGACTAGTACTAAAAAGTACTTTCAAGATACTGACTGGTATAGAAAAAATACTTCATAATCTTAAAAAATTATTTTAAGATCTTGAAAAAATATTTCAAGTATTGACCAATACTAAAAGAATACTGACTCATACTAAAAAAAATATTTCAGGGTACTGACTGGTATTAAAAGGTACTTTCAGGATACTGACTGGTACAGAAAAAATACTTCATAATCTTGAAAAATTATTTTAGGATCTTGAAAAAATATTTCAAGTATTGACCGATACCAAAAGGATATTGACTGATACTGAAAAAATACTTCATAATCCTGAAAAGTTATTTTAGGATCTTGAAATAAAATTATTAAATTAAAAAAAATTTGTTGTTGGGCGCTCTTCTTGACAAATCACATGTGTATTTTTGTACCTTTGAAATGCCACGTCATTGGTCAAAGTCAAACTTAACGGTCAAACGGTATTTTTACACCTAATTTATAACCACGTGTACACTTTTGCACAAAAAAAAAGCATTTGCTACTGGGCGCTCCTTAGAGAAAAGCACATGTGTATTTTTGCACCTTAACCATTTTTAAAATGAAACAATAATAGGGGAAATGTACATGACGTAGTTGAAACTGAAGGGGATGAGAGAGAACCAGGGGTAATTTAAGATGACATAGAAGGGATTAAAGATCGCGCCCAGAAGCAATTTTGCCCCTGAAGTTTTTGGCGTAACAATGTTGCCCCTGAAGTTTAAAAACGGAGCAATGTTGTCCCTCCGTTAAAAAACCTAACGATCAATATTAAGGTTTTTAACAGAAGGGCAACATTGCTCCGCTTTTATACTTCAGGGGCAACGTTACTCCCAGAAAACGTAGCAATTTTGCTCCTCAAATTTAAAAACGGAGCAATATTGCCCCTCCGTCAAAAGCCCTAGTAGTCAACTAACGGTCAACGTTAGTTAACTGTTAGGGTTTTTGACGGAGAGGCAACATTGCTCCGTTTTTAAACTTCAAAGGCAATATTGCCACGTCAAAAACTTCAGGGGTAAAGGACGTATACTTTAAGGGCAAAAATGCACCTTAACGCATGAGATATTAAAAATAAGATTTTTAAAACCAGGGTTTTCGGGTCTTAAAAGTTAGTGGGGGAAAATAAAAATCTCCGATGGCGATGGCTCCGGTGACCAACAACGCTCCATTAGCAATTTCCAATCATAAGAATCTGGGATCGGAGGTCGCAAAGTATTGCTCACAATACCCCTCTGAATTTTGCAAAAGAAAAATAACTCACAAGTAGATCAATGGCTGAAAGCACGAAAGCATGACAATAAAACACCAAGCATGAATGTTGAACCTAGCCACGGATGACCTATAATAGCACCATAGTGCAAATCGGAAGATGACGGTGACTGAATATGACAGCAAAGGCGAACAACAGTGAAGGCAGTTGATGGTGAAGGTGACGGAGGATGGTGAAGGCAGACGACGCTTTGCCATTTTCATTCATAGCCTCGATCAACGGATGACAGCGGCAAACGGTGAATGGTGACGGAAGATCTGGGTCGACTATCACAACCTCCCTCTCCCTCTCTTCTGGCGATGACTTCAGATCCGTGGCAATGATGGACAGTTCGTGAGGTAGAGGTCGCGAATCGCGATTTAGGTTGCGATGGGAGAGTTGGCCGAAGCTCTTTTCATTCCTCATCGTCCTCCCCTTCTCCAGCGACATCTCACGTCTCTTCCTCTTCTCCAACGACACCTCATTTCTGGATCCTTCTTTGTTTTTGTTGTTGTTGTTGTTGTTATTGTTTTTTTAATGTTTTAATCGAAGGCTGATATTTGTTTAGATTGTTTTATACTCTATTATCTATTATTTAGATCAAATTTTATGGATTGAGTTTGATGTGATTTCTTCGGCAATGATGGTTCTAGTTTCCAGGAAGACGCATGTGAGAGTAAACGCTCAAGTCTAAGCAAAAGAACAAAGCACTTTTACAGTTAAAACTTGACCTAACATTTGGTGCAAACTGTATTAGTTTGAAAAAGTCAATGATACACAAATAAGAAAATTAGAAAAAGAATGATAATTTATTGATGAAAAGATGAGATCTGCACATTTTTGCATCTGAATTCTTAGATTAACTGATAAAATCCTTAATATCCAATCCTTTATTGTTGAATGTGATCTCTTATATATGGAATCAGAAGGATCTAGTTTCACTTGGCGCAATAACAGACTTGACGAGGATTGTATTAAAGAGGGGATTGATCGGGCTGTTGCTAATAGTATGTTTAGGTCATGTTTCTCTAGCTATAGCTTTATCCATCCATATTGACTTTGTGGCTTCCACTGATCATTTTCTCTTACGGTTTTTTTCCTGCTACTATGATTCTAAATCGCATCATTCTTTTGAATTTGAAGTTTATTGGGCTACCCATCCTGAGTTCTTAGATGTTGTGAAAAACTCTCGATTCTTAGAACACCTTTATGCTGCTGAAGTTCTACCACAATTTGCAGATTGCTCTTATCGTTGTAGGAAGGCTCTTACCACCTGCAGCAAGAAAACGTTCCACAACTTTAGGAAGGCTACTGAAACTACATTGAGCCAGATTGAAAATTGTAAAGCAGGAGTTTATATTGAAGATAGTCACAAGCTTGTTAGCAATTTAACGAGCTTGAGCGCTTGTGAAAATGTGAAGACATGTATCGGAAGCTAAGATCTCGGGTAATTGGCTTTCTGGTGGGTATCTAAACACAAAGTTCTTCCATCCTGCTAATGTTAAAGGAGGTAGAAAAATAAATTTGTGAAGTTGAAAGTTGTTAATAACCAATGGGCAGAATCTTAATATGAGATAGCTAGGGTTGTTACAGAAATTTATTATGATCTTTTTGCTGAATGCCATACAACTTATTTGAATCGAGTGCTCAGCTATGTCAATCCTTGTATATCTAATGAACAAAATAGATGGCTCACAGCTCCTATTACTTGGTTACAATGGTTATTTCAACCTAAAAGCAAGGACTGAGGTTAGTGACTTTCTATTCTCTCTGGTCAGTAGCTTTTTCAATACTAATTAGCCTCTTGGTCATTTGAATAAAACTAATTTGATACTCATTCTGAAAGTGGAGAAACCCGAATCCAATGATCTATTTAGACTAATAAGTCTTTGCAACTTTACACACTAAGTTATCTTAAAAATTAGGCTGGAAGTGGTTCTTGACAGCTATATTACTCCTGATCAATGTTCTTTTATTTTGGGGCGTTTGATTCATGATAATATCTTCCTTGTCCATAAAGTTTTCCGTTATTGTTGCTTTCAAACATGACATGAACAAAGCTTTTGATAGAACAGAATGGAGATTTATTGAAGGGGTTCTTAGAAGGCCTGGTTTCTATGATCTTTGGGTTAGGTGGATAATGGGATGTGTTAAATGCCCAATTTTTTATCTTGATATTTCTAGCAAAATTATTGCTACTATTAATCCTGGCATAGGGGTAAGGTGGGGAGATCCTTTGTCTCATCTCTTCACTATAGCTTTTGATGTCCTCTCTTTAATGTTGAACCATCATGATGCTAATGGTGACATACAAGGCATCTAATTAATTGATGATTGACCTACAAATTTTTTGTTTGCGGATGATACAATCCTCGTTCTCAATGCTCATAGGAGTAATTGTGTAGTTTTTACGGAGATCTTGCAATCTTATTGCAATTCCTCTTGCCAAAAGATTAATATCGATAAATCCCCCTATCTTCTTTTATGGCAATACTCCTCAAAGAGCTAAAGATGATGTTTTCAGCTTCTTACACATTAATGTTGTGGATGACCACAGTTTGTATCTTGGCCTTCCTATCATTTGGGGTTGGTCCAAATCAGCTGATCTTGCTTATGTTACGGACAAGGTTGGTTAAAAAAAATTGGAAGTTGGATAAGTAAAATGCATTCTTTTGCTGGAAGAGAGGTGGTTATTAAATCTGTAGTCAATTTTTATTCCTACTTATACCATGTTTTGCTTTAAATTCCTTAATAGAACATGTGTGCAGCTAGAAAACATGTTAGCTATTTTTTACCGGGTATGAAAGCATGAAGGAAGTAGTATTCACTAGAAAGCTTGGATAAAACTATGTCATGCAAAAGATAACACCCATTCTTGTTAAGGATTCTCAACATGATTATGCTCAACATCAAAGCCCTGAGATTGACAAAGATGGAGAAGGAATTAGCTAATACTTTTCTATTGTCCATTTGTGTATGCTTTTACCATTTGGCTTATGGCATTACTTTTAAACCATGCTTTTGCTACTTCTTCACTTCGTTGAATGAAAGTTTCCACTTATGGCGAAAAAAATGATGGGTTCAAGGTAGGGTTCAAGGTGAGGACTTTGCGTTATGAGTATAGATGTGTTGGATTTATAAGAAAGAAAGCGAAACTATAGGTGGTTGGTTGAACACTTTAATTAGGAGAAAGTTTAAGAGAGACCTCAGTACAGTATTAGTGAGATGAAGAAAACCTTAAATAAAAACCCTTTGACTCTAAATTACCTTCTCTATATCTCATGTTTAGATTATATACCCTCTTTTGATTAAGCCAACAAAACTATATCATAAACAAAAAGCATGCAGTTTGCGATCTCTTCTTTCATAAGCGCAGTTAAAATGTTTACCAGGTTTACAAATAAGAGTTCGAAGATGATCCCTGATGTAAGTCAATCCTTATAGGAAAGTTCTTTGTCTCGTCTCAAGGTGTTCTAACACTGACTATTACCCCTTTCTATTGGTTTGGCTATGGTTCATTTCCCTTTCCATCTTCTTCTCCATGGCGGCCGTTGGATTGAAATCCCAACGATTCAGATCTAATGATATATAAAAATATTATTTTTCTATATTTTTATTTGCACAGGCATATATGGCATCTGCATATGTGATGGTTTGGAATTGTGCCTTATGATTAATAGTAACCGTCATATTTCTGATCAAAAAACCGTCATATTTCAGCGATTCTATCGTAATATTCAAACTAATCGGTAAATTGTATAATGGCAATTCTAATGCTAAAGCTAACATCCAAACCATTTGAACATTTAATTAAAGATATAGAAGGAACTCAAAAACTCACTTTAAAAAATTCATTAATTATAATAAAACTTATATTATTGATTTTAAATATGTAATTACCTAATCAATTTGGCAGTAGGTTTGGATTGAATAATATCACACAGATCTGATAGTAAAAGCACTATGTATAGCCTATTTTCTGACACTTCTGAGAATAAAAAAGGTGACATGAACAAAGTCAAAAATAAAGTGAAATGATGAAAAAGCTTGTGTTCAAACTACATACTGAGTATCAACGTAATCTCATAAAGTCATTCAGTTTGAATGGTACATAAAGAACCTAAGCTATATTCAAATAATATGTTTTCTGTACCCTCTCATCAAATGTAAATGAGAAATAAAATATTAAAATTATTTAATTATATCAAAAACCAAATCTTTACACAAATAAACTTAAAATATAAAATTATCTAACTAGTTTAATTTACAACTAGCCTAAGTTGAGCCACAAATTTCTAAGGATGACTTTTAAGTTGAGTCTCAACTATTGTGAAAAATATAATTGCTTATAAATTTTAAATATGCTATTTGAGATGTGCATTTATGAAGGAGTACTTACAAATTTTGGTGGAAGACTCATAAATTATCACTCCATTTTAATTTACGACTTAGCTATTGTAAAACACTTGTAAGTCTTGAATACACTATTAGTTGGGTAGTAAATTTTTGAAGGAAGGCCTATAAATTTGGGAGAATACTTATAAATTATTAACTATATTAGTTCAACTCATTAGTATAAAAAATAAAAGTACTTAGAAATCACATGTACCGTAGATAAATAATAAAGGGCAAATGGGCTAAGTTAACAACAAACTTATATATAAAAGATACCTGACACCGTAAAGTTTTTCAAGAGGTAAAAGCACACATAAAGATTGAAACGAGGGGCAATTTTACCATGCCGTCAAGTGTGCTTCACTCCCACAATGTTTCAGATGTTATGATTTTATTCCCCATTTGACCAATTGAATTTTATGTCCAGTCACTCCTTTCCCTACTCCTTCGTCCTCCTTCAGTCACCTCCTCCTTGCCTCTCATTGTATGGGCCTGGATCCTTTCATTAGCGTTTTCTTATTATCCCTCATCGACTTTAAATCTAGATCATACATTTGATATAATTACCCACATCAATAACCTCATTAAGTCAAGTCAATAGTTTAGATTGGATGATGAGAGATGAGGAGAAAATTAGCGCCTCTTCCCTCATCACTCATTCTTTATTGATAGGTTCTTCCCCTCCTCCATTTTGGTTGGTGGAGAAGCAATAAGTGGGGAAAAATTTTCAGATTGAGCCGAAAGTGAAGGAGTGGGGGACGACGTTTGAAAGTGAAGGAATAGGGGATGTCGTCGTTTGAAAGTGAAAGAGCTGGCGGGGATGACGTTCAAAAGTGAAGGAGCAGGAGACGTCGGCGTTCAAAAGCTGAGGAGCAGCCGGGACGTGTTTGGTCCTCGGTATAAGCACTTAGCTTCCTACATATTTTATTAGGGTTTAATGTTTCTATTTTTATTATAGAAATATTTTTTCCGTCACACTCACAAAAAAGTGAGTAGGTCCAACTAATATTCCCTCTCTCTTCTTTTTACAATAGGACTCACTCATTTTTATTTAAGTATAGCAGAAAAAATATTTCTACAAGAAAAACAGAAACTTTAAACCCATTTTTTTATTTTATATGTTTTATCAATCTTTTGTGTTTAGTATTCTCCTAACTAACTATAATTTTTTTAACCATTGAATCAATCTTTTCAAGCTAAAAACTTTTTTTGGTGTAATTTTGATATGTTAAAAGAAATAATTAAAACTGACTTCATTAATTTATGGAAAGTTATTATTAGGTGCCTGTAATGACAACGGAATGGAGTATTTTTGTAATTACTTACCGAATGTTGTTGCTTGTAATGTTGATATTAGGGGTGTTCACAGGATGGGAACAAGACATACCTATTCCGCTTTTCATTCTGCAAAAGGTATGAGACAATAAAACTATTTCATGTCTCGTCCTATTCCTGTAGGGACTAAAACAAGATCAGGACTGGATGAGATTGGGATGGGAACTGGACGTCCCATATATTATTTTTTAAGGATATGGACCATAAATTTTCCCCTTTCTAAACTTGTAGAAACTAAAATGTATAAGTATGAGTTGGATGCTAAACTTAGATGATTGAAAATATATAATAAAAATATGTAATAATCCTCTTTTATCATTTTTAGATGGGAAAGTGGCACTAAGACCCCAAATAAGAAAAATAATATTAGTAAAGTCTCATTTTTTCAATGATAAATGAAAGAGCAATTATTGACAAATTATGAGAATTTTTTAATATTACTTTTCTTAATTGGAATATTGGTGTCATTTTCCCCTTTTAGATTGAAAGCACAATAAAAAAAACACAAGAAATAGTTAAAAATTAAATTTAATAAGACTTATTATCATAAATATTTATTGTATTTTGTAGAGAATTAGGCAAGCAAATGCAAGAGAGGCCTAGAGAGAGAAGAGTGAACAAAAATGGTGACACTCGTGCGATCAACAACAAGGGTTTTCTTGAATATTTATAGTATTAATTTTGTATTAAATATATAAATTATATATGATAATATCTTTACATGACTAAAATATACCTAAAAAGGTTATAAGATAATAATTTATTATATAAGTAAATAACTAATATCTGTTTTTTAAAAAGTATTAGTTATATATTTAATAAAAATATTAAATATTTTGGTAAAAAATAAAAATATTAGATATATCAGGTATAAATTAAACTAATACCAACATAATTACGAGACAAGAAGCCATAACAGAACAAAGCCCGTCCAGCCACCCAGTCATAATATTGTCCCGTCCTGAATAAGTCTTGAGCCTTTCATATGAGAACGAAATAACATCAGTCCTTTAACATTTATTTATAATTTATAATTTTAAAAACTTCATTCGTATTAATTATTTTATAAAAAAGAAAATCTAATGAATCATTTACATTTCAATTTGAATTAAGAATTTTGCGGAGAAATACGAGTCGTTATTAATTAAATAACCATCTAATCATATATGTAATTATATATTACAAATTCTAATATATAATAAAGAATAAGAATTAAGAATAAAGAAGGAAGATTTTAAATGTGAGATCTAAAAACATATCTCTCCGTAGCACCCGTGGTAAGTACTCTATGGTTTGGTGCTGTTGTAAGTTTTCAATGAGATCCTTAATTTAAATACTAATACTGTCTTAGAAAAATTCATTATTTTTTTTCGAAGAATTGAACAGTTTAATAATCTTGATTTATAAGACCAGATAAGTTTTACATGTGAATCTTCAAGTGTCCTATAGGAGAATCTATTCTCTTTTTTATTTTATTTTTTATGATCTTGGAGATTATGTAACCCTTACTTTAAAACTTTTTGTTTGCACGGTAGAGATATTCTTTGTTTCTCTTTTCATCTTTAGATTCCTATCTAATGATTCAGGACGTAATTCGCGACATGAAGAATAAAAAATATGATTTTTTTTATTCTTTTATTTTCTGTGTTTTCTTTGCTTGTGTTTGATTTTGAAATATTCTTATTATCCATTTTTCATCTTTCAATTTTAACTTTTATAAATTAGAAATTCTAAATATAAATAAATATATTTTCTAAATTTATTAAATTCAATATAGAAATATATCAAATATAAAAATTAGAAATATAAATGAAATATAAATCAATTAGAAATAAATATTTATATTATATTTTCCATATTTCAAAAATGAAAAAGAGAAAAAATAATTATATAATTATATTATGATAATAATAAATTTTGTTCTAGAAATTTTTTTAAAAAAATAAACAAGATACCAAATTATTGATGAAAACGGAAAGAGAGGGATTTGAACCTTCGATACGAAAAATTCGGACTTGGCTTTGGTCCTATACTCCTTACCATCATTTTCCGTCCTTTTCCCTTTTCTGCCGTTAGATTAAGATTTCAATGGTTTAGATTTATCATCACTTTTTACCATTCTTTTCCCTTTTAATAATATTTTTATCATATGATAAATCTGGCCCGTTAAGATCTTAATCTAACGGTAGGAAAGGGAAAATGACGGAAAAGGATGGTAAGGGGTATAGGACCAAAGCCAAATCCAAAAAATTCATACAATGGATTAGCAATCCGACGCTTTAGACGACTCAGCCATCTCTCCCAAATGGAAAACCAATTGAAAAGGGTCCTTTATTTTCTTTTTTATTTATTTAATTTGTTATTTCTATCTTATCTCTATTTATATAATATATAATTAGAATATTTTATAGAATAATAAAGTTAGAATACTCTATACAATAAATAATCTAACTAATAACTAATTAAAAATCTAAAAATAAATAAATCGAATTATATTCTAATTCTAATAGAAATTTGAGATTTTGAAATTTAAAAATTCAAATAAAAAGTGAATTTAATTTAATAATTAAAATTTAGAATTATAAAAAGAAGAATATAATAAAAAACATAAACGAATAATATAAATAATAAATATATGTTTAATTAAAAGATTTAAGAGATTATTAAAAAATCAGTATAAATTATTATAATAACTTCATTATAATATATTAGATACTAATTTATTATAATATTATTATTTATAGTTTATAGAATAATATTCCATTTATTACATTATTAAACAATAAACAATATTCTAGTTATAGATTATAGAATTTATAGAATTAGAATTCTAGATTCTAATTATAAAATCATATATATATATATATAGAAAATTATAGAATAAATTTAAAGAACAAAAAAAAAATATTTTTCCAGCCCGCCTAGGGATTTCTACATTATTAGCTTCGGACTAGAAATAGAGGGTCAAATAAAATGTGAATTTGATGGATTTCAATCATTTGAAAAATAAACATATTTGTTCCGTAGTGGGTCTCTTACAAGATCAATTTGGATTGGTTTTGGGTCGTTTAGAAAATATGGTTAAAGGAATTGTATGTGGAGCAATTAGGCATAAATGGATATCGACTGGATTTATTATCTCATTTTAGCTTTTCATGAAAAAAATACCAATTGAAGTGGATGGTTTTTTCAAACAACAATGAGCTGGATCAACTATTCAATCAAATGATATTGAGCATGTTTCCCATCTCTTCTTGAGAAACAAGCGGGTTCAATTCGATGTTGTTTACTAGGGAGTTAGAAAATAGGTGTGGGCTAAGTAAATCAATGGATAGTTTTGGTCCTATTGAAAATACCAGTGTAGTGAAGACCCAATTCTAATTGCTATGGATAAAAACATTCAGAGGTGGAGTGATAGTGACAATTCTAATTACAATAATGTTGATTATTTAGTCAGCATTGAGAACATTCAAAATTTCATATCTGATGACACTTTTTTAGTTAGGGATAGTAATAGGGATAGTTATTCAATATATTTTGATATTGAAAATCAAATTTTTGAGATTGACAATGTATGGTCATTCATATAAATGATAGTGAAAACTTATTAAGGTTAGTCTTTTAAGCTCGCTTCAAAACAGGATGACTAATCAACCAATTTTGGGGTAAACACTTTCTTCTATTTATAATTTTTTTTCACTTAATTCTTATACATGGAAAATGAGACTCAATATTTTTAGTGCATATTCAAATGAAATTCAAATCATAGTATATTAAGTCCAAAAATTCCCTTAGTAAGAACCATTGAATCATTACTTATTCAATGAATAGATATAATAAAAAAAAAATCCAAATAAACGTTTGTCTTTTAATAAAAGAAAGGATAAGTGGCATTTTGAAAGAATCAAAATATTTCGATTTATCATACATTCTTACTCCTTGAAAAAAAAAATAATTAAATCCGGTTGTAAGGTCTAAATATTAAGTATGAATCATAATTCTAATTGAGCAAATATTGAATATAATAGTATTTGAAGGTTCACAAGAGACTGAATATTTATTTCATAAGGGTTTATTTGATTCAATTGTACTACGTAATTTTTTAAAAAGTGTTGGTACAAATTCAATTGGATCATAATTGGTATTTATTCAATTTGGTAGTTAAGTTTTTCATTTTAAATTCATTTATTTTCTTCATTGTATTCTTTTTCCAACATTAATATTAATATTAACAACAATGTATCATACAAATATAATTCGATTTTGAATAAATGGATCCCTATATTCGCATTCCATACGATTTATAGGAAGTGAATGAAAAATTGACAAGATTGTTATAGCTTCATATTGGCAAGATTGTTAAGTCAATGGAAATTGTGTTAGAGCTTTGGGCCTTGGGTTCCTATGGGTTTTTTTTTCCCCCAATTTCCTTTTTTTAAAAAAAAGAATGGAAATTTTGGGGGGGGATGAACCCGTAGGACCCCAAGAACCAAAGCTCTGACACAAAGCGAGATGCGTTTTCCAATTGTGATTGGCTGAATCCTGACATAATTGTACGAATGAAGAGGACATTTTATAAACATGGTACTCTACTTCTTTTCCCTTTTCCTAATTTTGTGGGTAGAGTTAGAAAATTGAGTTAACTCGACCTGGCCCTTAAAGAATTGAACTTATAAAATAAAACTTCTAAATAAAATTGGATCTAAAAGGTCAGCCTGTTAATTTTTTTAACTTGTTTAATTGAAGTTGCCCACTTGTCGGTGAATCAGCTTTCAGTTTTTGTTTACGTATTCTAACAAAATATAGAACTTCTGTTCTATTAGATGTATGAATTTACATATAATGATAATTTAGTAATTTATATATATTTTATTTTTGTTAGATTTATTTATCCATATAATTATAAATTTATAATAACTATACTTTAATCTTATAATTTGATTTATTATTTATTATAAATAAAGATTATAGATGTATTTAAGATGCGGAAGAAGAATTTTTTGATATTTTTACTTATGAAGTAGAGCCTATTACTCAAAGTGAAGTAGAATCAAATATATTTGAAATTGATGATAGTGATAAAGAATATGAAAATGATAATCATTATACTCAGGTTAAAATTTACTAACTATATTAAAAAAAAAACATAAAAAATTAGTTAAAACTTAAAAAAATAATTTTCAGCCCTTCAAAGATTAGGCTGGTTCCCAACTCTATTCGTGGGACCAAACACTCAGAAGCTCAATACCTGTCCAATTTTTTTTTTTTTAAATTGTTCCTCCTACCTGCCTCCCCTTATTTTTACAGGTATAGTCTTTTCATCAACTAAATAAAAAAAATAAGTGGTCTGAGTCTGACGGAGTCTGTCTCCGTCATTTTCATGGTTCCTATCACCCATTTATGAATTATTATCATGGTTAGCTAATTTTTCTATTCAGTGTCGGTGGCCTGAGTTTTGGCCAGATCAGGCAAAGCGAGGTTTCAGGTCCCTCTTACCTTAAAATCCCTAAAATCCCTTTTTTTCTTATTATGTTTTGCGCATCAATAACAGCAGATAGATGAGGTAATAGATTAATAAAAGGAAAGGTATGTGTTTCTGTCTTTCACTGCTGCTTCGTCTCTTTTGGGTTCTTTTGTTTTTTTTGTTATTTCCTCTTCAGATTCTTTCTTCACTGTCAATCTTCCCTTTTATATATACTTAGGCTTGTTTTATTCTATTTCTCTACATAGAAATTCCCAACGTTTATGAGGTTTCCCCCCTTTCTGGTATAAAATCTGACTTCATTTAACTGCCCCCTTCTGGTTTCTAGCGTAGTTTTTGATAAACAACATCCAATTTCTCAGCTGTTTAATTAATTTGTTAAGAAGCTATTTTGTATTCTTCCGAGCTTATAGCTTGACTGATCTTTCAAGTGGGATTTATTAACCTTTTGTGTTTTTTCATTCTTTATCTAAATATATATAGCGTTCTTCTGGGTGCTGAAGATTTTGAAAATTATCAAAGATGGTGAGAGGGAAGACACAGATGAAGCGTATAGAGAACGCAACGAGCAGGCAAGTGACATTCTCAAAGAGACGTAATGGACTCTTAAAGAAAGCTTTTGAGCTCTCAGTTCTTTGTGATGCTGAGGTTGCTCTTATTATCTTCTCTCCCAGAGGCAAGCTTTATGAATTTGCAAGCTCCAGGTATTATTTATATATTCACCATCTTCTTCTTCTTCAGTTTCACTATACTCTTGCTTTACTTTTCTCCAACACCCAGTATTGTTTGTTTTGTTTGGATACATTTATGTACGATATGATGTCTACAGTTCATCATTACACCAAGTTACGGATTGGAAAAAAAAAAAAGAAAACAAAGACTTAAGTTTCTAGTTTTAATTTTTAAATTTCAATCAAACATCATCATATGGCTTATCATCTATATATTGTCTAAAATCTGTTTATTTGTGATATGAACTTACTGTCTTTTGGTCTTCGAGTTCTTTTTTAATATCATCATATGTACAGTTAAGGTTAGTTAGGTTTCCCTTAATGATCTTTTATTGGGAGTAGCGAGCATCTAGGATATTATCACCCTATGGAAAATTTTCTTCGAGAAGTGTACCATAAAGGTCAGTAGTGGCCTAAATTCAACAAGAGTACACACGTTTTTCACAGCTGGCTATGTACTTTAATACTGCAATTGTGTTGACCAGAAAAAACAATATTGCAATTGCAATAACTCTGCATATAATAATCAATCGAAATTATTCGAAACATCAAACTTTGATGTGGAAAATGTTGACCAAAAAAAAGATGTGGAAAATAAGTTAAAAATTTATCCTCAAACTTCTAAATTCAACTTCGTTTTGATTTTGGACTTGAAAAATATTCCCAGCCAATTTTCCGGCGTTTTCCCCAAGTTGGAACGTAAAAAGTTGCAAAACCTGTAATTCACACAAAATCACCATCCAAGGATTAGACTAGAAATTAAACTACAGATTAACCAAAATCTCACTTAACAAATAAACTAAGAACCATTCCCAGATTGACAACTCATTTAAATGTGATTGTGAATTTCTTTGTGTAATTGAATGTGTTATTTTTAAATTGAATTATGCGTGACAATGAATATTAATGAAATACTTAAGTGTTAAGTTCATGTATTGCGATATCAAATTATGGGGGTTATGTAGCCTACGATTGAGTTGATTGGATGCCAAACCGCTACATAAGGAGTCTTGTAATAGAAAACTCTCGCCTCTACTCTTAAAATCTTACTTTACATGATGTACTTGGGATAATGATAAGTACTATTCATACAATTCTTATTTTAATCCCTTGTCTCAAACATCAATCTCCGTAATTCTACTGGTCGCAACAAGTAATACAAAGCAAGTATTGTTTTCACAACTATTTCGTTCCAAAACAAGTAACACAAATATCAATTTCATACTTTTTCCTAATTAGATATCAGTGGTTATTTTAATTAAGAACCTTAGATATAATCTAAAACTATTGTTGCTAAACTCAGTCCATAGTATGTGCAAACACACACTCTTGATTTTAGTTGAGTGTAGTACTTGTCTAGGATCCAATCCTACTTCTAAGCATCTCTCAATATTAAAGATATTTCTAAAATAATTTTCCTACAAGCAAAACTATCCATTCAAGATTGCAAGCTTCGAGTACCAACACATTTTCCCTATCACTATTTCAACTAAGAAACCCAAATTAATAGCTATTAATCAATACTTGTCAAGCACATAATGAAACAACCACATACGCAAGTAGAATAAAATTAGAACGTAGAAAACATGCAGTATTAATCCACAAATTAAGCCACAAAAATCCTACTAAAACAATTCAGTCACTCATGATCTGATTGACAACAATAATTCATCAATTTTCAATAAAGTCTTTAGCAAAGTTCCAAACCCTTTCTTCATAGCCCCTGACGAAAGCGTTTGTTCATTTTATTGTTGTCTTTGTGCCACTTTGAAGAATATTTCCCTCTTAACTACAATTCTAGCTTTGATGTCACCTTTATAAAGCTACTATGACATAAATCATCATCATTAAACTTGAGATGACATGAATTAGGCCAAAATAAGCTTCTTCTCAATTAATTGACGTTATTTACTTGCAACGCACATTTTCTTACATTTGATGAATCATAAAATTAATTGAAGTTATTTTAGGCACAATTGTACGAATTTTTATATGTCAACAAAATGCTAAGGGATATACCACTAGGATAAGCATTATTCAAATAAACATGATCCTTTGTCTATCTTCATGTACGATTTTTACGAGAGACAGATTGAGAGAAATGAGGGAGAAGAGGTAGACAAAGAAGAGAGATTGGGAGATTGAGGGTGAACTTAAAAATTGGTTTGCTGGTATGTTATCTCATTTTCTTTGTAGAAAATAAAACTACTATTGCATCGCATCTTATATATAAGAGAATCTATTTAGAATGACATGTTCCTATTAATAAGATATACTAATAGCTTGTGTGAAATTTTTAGTATCATTTTTTATTTTTTCCCCCACTAATTATTGGTTTGTCTCACTGCAATAATTATCTCACTCTTTCTCTCTCTTCCTAAGTAAGTGTCTTTAAGAAATAAATTATATTTTTTACCTCTTTATTATCTTTAACCAATTTTAAACATTTTGCAACCTATCAGTTATTTTATCTTATAAAAAGAATGAGAGGGAATAATTTAGAGCCATCAATCCTAATATTTTAAACATTCTGTTTGTAAAAAATTATTTCAACTGCCATTAATATTTTAAAATTTGAACTAATATTTCAATAAGTAAATCAATGGAAATATTGGTTGATAACTTGTTACTCCGCTGGTTCTAAACGTAGATTGATAAATGCTTCATGGATCATTGGTGTCCTCTTGTTGTAACATTATGAATGGGATGCCAGTGGAGATCAATATCTTGCTAATTGCATTCAATCATGAACACAAGCACACAAGTTAAAAACTTGTGACGAAAATTCAATTTCATTCATCATATGAATTGTTTGCAATATGTGCCTTTAAATAGGCAAAGAATAATCCTAACGTAAGTAAGACTCTTTGAAATCTCAAATAAAATCCTAACTGAGCTAGTTGAGCACCCAAGGTCCACTTGATTGGCACCTAACTAAAAAAACGAAAATATATAATAAAATAAAAAACAAATGACTCAGTGTGATATTTAAACAATATCCTTTTTCGAAAGTAAGATAAGCTACCACTAGACTTAGAATTCAAGATCTCTCAAATCTTCTGATAATCATCTGGTCCTCTTTATTGGGAAGACACAGGAGGTTTTTTTCCCCTCTATTTATAAGTCACATCATTAAATTTTTCATGTGATGTGCCATATATGCTCTTCATTTAATATGTTGACTTTATTTTCATGGGTATATTGTATATTAAATAGAGGAAGAATTGAAAACAAGTTAAATTTTGAGTAGAATTCATAAAGTTTATAGTTTTTCTTGGTCAATGTGAAACATGATGTAAATGACTTATAAATAGGATTAGGGGAGTACTCTGTAGTGTACTCATAGTTGATATGTATTCATCTGTATTTATCACAACGACAATAACAACACCTTTTTCTTGTTATTTTGGGCATATATAATCTTATTGAAACAAAATAGATGCATTTCTCGATGTATTATATAGATTCAAAGGAGTAAGCCGGACTGATCATGGTTAATGGGTAAAGTGGCTTACTGTGAATTTTATATCATGTGTTGATTAATATTAAGTATTGCTTCAATTTCACAGCATGCAGGCAACAATTGAACGTTACCGCAATCATAACAGAGATGCTCAAACAGCCACCAGATTTGTAGAGCAAAATATGCAGGTTAATATTATTATTTCATTCTATTCGTTATCATTTTAGTCGTATATGTTTTTTGTTATTCTGTATTTTTGTTTTTCATTATGCACTTAGTCAAAATGTAACTCCAATTTTCAAGATTAACAACAGGCAATCCAAAATAAAAGCTCAAATTTTGGCTGTTCATAGTTATTGGGTCTTTTCAACTTTGTAACTTTGCCAAGTTAATGCCTAAGTAAGAAAAAGAGGGAGAAGGAATTAAATATCTTGAGATAAATGGTGCATGAATGTACAAAAGAATCTTTTAAACTACTTTTAAGTATATCAATTGGAGTAACTCATAAATAACTCTTAACTCATTAAGCAATTAGCTAATGAGATGGATTAAATGCAAACTAAATTTGATCATTTGTGAGACAGAGAGATAGAACTGATGCAATATAGGATTAGAAAGAATTATTGTTTAAATATTATATTTCTAGGATATTTGAATTTATCTAGTATTTTATTATTTTAAGGCTTTAATTAGGATTAGTTATTATTATTGTTAGAATTTCAGTTTTATGAGATCTATAAGTAGTTTCAGGGTTTCATTTTCACACAGACATTGGATTATTGAATATTACATACATGTATTTCTCTCTCGGCTTTTTCTTTCCTCTCGCCTCCCCCCTTTTAGGTATTTAAATTCATGGGCCTTCTCAGATTAACTCACATTTGACTCCCAACAATTTCTTCCCGCTCACAAAAAGCACGACACACAAGAGTCCAACTCTTTTGGGAATTTTGACCCCCCCTCCCCCCCAAAAAAAAAAAAAAAAAAAATCTTTTGGGAATAGGTGAACATCAGACATTGACATATATTGAACTTTGGAAGGAAGCATGTAAATCAGTTTAGCGCCATATTTTGATCCAAAACCTCAACACATTAGGTTTGTAAGTCTTTGGTACACTTCTTCGGGCCTTGCTTTTATAGGTGGTGGGTAGTGTGACCTTTTCCTTATTATCAATTATATTCATGTATCAAAGTTACATGCCGCAGAGCATGTAATAATTTGGACAATATAATACTAGTAAGGAAACTAATTATATCAAAATGAATAAGTTCCCCAAAGGTTAATATACAATTACCTAAAATATAAACATAATAACACCAAGTCTTCATCGACAACCTTTTCTAATTTCTCATCTATGCTGCATGTCCTTTCCTTTAGCCCTTTGATCAACCTCAAACAATTACCTGTATCCTTGCAATGGCCTGGGATTCATAAATGAATCCCAGAGTAACCATTAATTTCATATCTAGAGTATATACAGAGTATGTAAGACAAACGATAAACACAAACCATACAACATTTAGTAGGTTGCACACGAGGCATAAAGCCTAAATCCGGAACAAGCAGTTTTTATAACACATAATATAGACTGCTCAGTAACACATACATCAATGCTAAGGGTCGCACACAGCAAGTTCCGGTACCAAAGCGCTTGGAAAACAATAATATCGAATGTATATACAATTATGGTAAAACATATATACAAAGTCATACAAAACATATAAGATTACAGTTACTTACCTACAAACAACTGATAAGTCAAATATCCAGTCCCTGACGACTTAGTAGAAATTATAGACCTAAAGTAATATAATATAACTGGTGTCACCATCAATATAGTCTTTCCCTTTTCGTTTTCGTATGAAACCCAGAAAATTCCAGAAATTTGATCTAATTTCAAAAATTCATAACTAATTGTAGAAAAATCCGATTGAGGTGTTCCAAAAATCTATGTGACCCTTAACATGTGTATTTTTGACTAAAAATACTTGTCAAGACCATATCCATGCAGATCATTCCCAGTTCATGAAAATGCCCTTCCTGGTTTTAAAGCTACTTAACTTGCATTTCCACATGTTTTAATCATACTCCATGTTTTTTCTTATACAAAATTCAATTTTAAACACTTTAAAACTATCAAAATTATCAAAATAAAATCATATCATCATGTTCTAGCTATTGACCAAAAATTCACTTAAACTTGCAAAATTACAAGAAGTTAGAGAAAGGAACTTACTTGCTCAATGTTCTAACTTCCTTTGCTACTTCTTCTTGAACTCCTTTGTAATTGTAGCTAGAATTTCAATAATTTCATACAAGATCACTAACTGAAACTTAAACATATGAGTTCGAAGGAAGTAGAGTAAATTTCATAACTTCCTTACCTTATCTCGACTTCCTTGCTCTTCTTCTTGGCTTTATCTCTCAAGCTCACTTCTCTCTTCTTCTTTTCTATATGTGTGTGGCACCTTCTTGCTTTGCCAAATGAGGGTTGAGCTCTCTTTATATAGAGGTCTTGGCCTAAAAATATCGCCTTGGAATTTTACCAATTTACCCTTTTGTAATTATCCATGGAGATTCTAGGGTTTTCTTCCCTTTTATAGAGAAATCTTGATTTCTTCATTTCTTGTGCTTCTCCTTCTTGATCACGCCATGTGTCATCCTAGGGCACAAAAATATCTTCAATTATATGTCTTCTAGGTTTAATCCAAAGCTCCCCGCTTGGCTTTATTTAATTGGCTCTTTATTTTCTCAATTCTTCTAGATCTCATTTGACTCTTCCTTGTGGTTGAAAATAGATTGCTTAAGGAAGAAGATAATTAGGTGTCAATTACCCTTAATCATGGATGTCCAAGTGTCCTTATCATGATCCTCTTTAAATATTATGATAACACTTGACATCTTAGGTGTTCCTTTCTTTAATTCTTATATTTCCATGTGTCTTTGTATTTTTCTCCCCTTGTCTTTATGCTTTTTCTTTGTGTCTCATTTTTGCACGTTTTTAGGGCTGTTATGGGGAAGATTTTGTTCAGCAAAAATTATAGAATAAAGTGTTAAAATATCCCCCTTTATGTCCTCTTTAATCCCCATAGAGACACTTGTTAAGTTATCAATTTATTTCCTTGACTTTTGCTTCCACATATAACAAATATAGTCTTCCCTTTGCTCGTTAATTCTGTACGTGATTTAAGACTTCAGGGGAGGGAGATTTCAGCTGTAATTAATATAAAATAAGGTCTTGAAATATTCTTTTCAAAGTTCAATTCAAATCCCCATATGACACTTGTCAAACTTAAGAGATTATCTCCTTGATTCTTATCATTTTATGTGTCATTTGTTCCTTTTTCCCTTTGTCTCTACTTGGACAAAATCCTTGACCTTAGAGTAGATAATTATGTTTTTGAATTACATTAAATATAGTTAGATAAGTTTCCCCTTCACAAAGGCAAACAAGTCCTTCTTATGCCATAAGTGGTCAAGCCTAGGTGTCTCAAGTCAAACATCTTTCCCAAAGTAAGACATGGTATTTTAGATGAGAACACATTAATGCATGAAGTCTTAGGTGTCCTAATGACTCACCATCCTTCATTATTACATAGCTTATGTGTCCATTGACTAGTCAACTTTTCACCATAACAAGACAAGTGGCACAATAGGATAAACTTTGTTGACTTTTCCTTTTAAAATATCTCAAGTTGGTCTTATCTTTTCCCATTCTCTTAAAAACGCAGGGTACATATGTCTGTCCAGGAAATGCCATATGTACACTTATACCGACACATTTTGCTCGACCAATCGTGCCATACATTATAACATAACTGGGTGGTATCTCCTTACTAACTCAATGACACCATATGCGCGTTTTGTGCCCTTCTGCACCACTATTTTGATTCCACATCCTACGCATACCAGGTCCTTTGCCCAGTATGGCCGCACAACATAATCTCTGAGAGGCTTTCTATCTCTTAGACATCATGGGGTTTTTCCTAAACTAGGCTTAGTCGTCTGCCTATCATAGGCTTATCCACAAATTTTTCGGTTCAAAATTCAAGATATTATAGTCTTTATGACACATATAGTTAATGTGACATGAACTCACATTTGACTTCCAACATATACACATCATTCAAATAAAAGAGAGTATTCATACACTAATCCAGGGCCACGGTCATCATAAAAGATTAAAAGAAACTAGCCAAATATAAGTAGTGTATTCCAGCATAATTACTCAACACAATCCAATGGAGGGCTCCAGTTTATTTTCTAACATCTTTGCTTCTTTTTTATCTTTTTACTAAACTGTCACATGAATAAGATTGACACACATCACATGGAGAAACATTCATTTCTCATTTTGTTCTTTCAAACATGTAGGCGCCGTAGTAGCTTGTTTCATATCACCCCATTTAAAGTTACAGGACATTAGTCCTGCCCTTGTAATGCAAAAAAAAAAAGTTACAGGACAGATTTATATGTGTTTTGATTGAAATGCTGCTTCAAGTTTATTCGCTGTTCTTAACCTAAATTGACTGGTATAAATATGTATCGTTTTTTTTTTAAATCAATCATTCGGCCTCTTGACTGATTCTTTTTATTTTTTTGGTCTGTGTTCCTGTCAAATGAATCGGTTCAATGACCTATTTTCTAGTTTTCTGGTTTGATTAGAATGTAGTTTTTGGCATAGCATATTGCAACTAAAAGAACACAAAAAAATGACCTTTATATTCTTGATAGCTTTCCTTTCCACACAACAGAAATTTGCACTCTTAGGCCCCATTTGGTACCGGGAAGATTTAAGGAGGGAAAAGAACTTAGAGGAGGAAAAGGAATGGAAAGGAAGATTGAGAGGGAGCTTTAAAAAAGTGAGTTGTTTGGTAGAGATGGAAAAAGAGAAGATGATAATTTAAAAAAAAAAAAAAGGAAATATCTAAAATACTCCCTTAACCTAAAAAAGTCATCCTCTCTCCTTCATCCCTCATTCTTGCTAGCGTGTAGTGAACCAGTAAAAAGAAGGATCCCGCCTTCATCCCCCCCCCCCTCTCTCTCTCGGCGGTGATCACTGAACCAGGAAAAAAAAATCAAATCCTTCATCCCTCTCCATTTTTGGGCCTCCAAAGCTTCTTCCTCGTCTTGCTTTTCACGATTTGGTTTTGTTCCTGGGAGATACCAAACCAGACCCACAGAGCTTCATTCAATTCAGCTCTCACAACTCCAGATCGATTGTTTATTCTTTCTTGTAGTTCCTTCACGATCTTGTTGCAGGTATGTCTAGATTTCACTTAAGATCGATAGTCTTCCTCCCCTACCGCTTCTTCGAGTTCTTGCTGCAGGGATAGGATAGGAATATGGTAGGAGGGAAGATGAGATCCCACCTATATGCGAGGGATCTCATCTTCCCTTGAATGTGGGATGATTGCTTGCTGTTGGAACTTGACTCGTAGGAAGATGATGCAACCAAACGGGTCACCGTAGGGAAGATTCGACATCTTCCCTTTCCTTCCCAAATATTCTGTGTAATAAATGGGTTCTTAGTGTAAGAGCTTCATATTCACTTTCTACAATCTTATTAACCATGTTCCATGAGAAGTGGGAAAAAAATCCAGTTAATGATTATGATGTTATTACTACCATCCACATAGAAAGTCATTTATATGTTTATGTTGCCGACATAAATTTAGGACAAACTATTGAAATTCGAAGGATTATATAGATGTAGAGGAAATAAGAATATCTGCAATATTATTTTGAATCCTTAAGTAAAAGAGAATACATATGAGCTCTTATACAAGAAAACCTAAAGCTAACCCTATAATCTAATTGAATAAAAAAAAAATCAAAATAATTTAGATATAGTCTTAAGATATAATATCCATATCTAATTCTAAGATATAATAAATATCAAATAATCAAATCAAACCTAATAATAATTATCTAAATAATCTAAAATATGTTGAAGCAATATTCAGCACTCCCCGCCAGCGCCTTAGTAGCGCAGTAGCATGGGAGCTTAGCTCTCCTCTCCCATGTCCAGAATTCGAACCCTGCCCCCTCCCCTACTATGTGTATCAAAATATATATATATATATTCAACACTCCCTGTGCTCCAAAGCTGCACCAAACCTGTCTTCTTTAGAAGAAATCACTCTACACTGCCCCTTGTTTCAAAAGGCACCAAGCCTGTCTCTTTTACTGAAAGTTGAACCATAATCTGCAAAATCTGTCATGCCTCTTTAGAAGTCACTGCAAATGTGGTTTTAGAGAAAATAGTATCGAGCATGAGGAAAAATAAAGCTTTTGCATCTCACTTCCTATTTTCCCTCAAGCGTTGCTGGTCTATATATGGGTCTGCGAAACTATTCTCAATCAGCATACTTTTTTCACCCCTTTGCCTTGTCGAATATCCTTATGCCCAAACTTTTTGCACCAATGGCATTGAATACCACTTCTATATTAAACTATCCTCAATCAACAAGCTTTGTTCATTAAATTGACCGCAGCCTCTGCTATTATCACGGCCTTCTTTTTTTCAGAATCCCTCTTTATTGTTTGCGATAACAGTGAACAGAGTTGCACAAGTGGAAAAACTGTCATACTTTAAAACAAAACTCTACCCAGAAAGGGAGAGAGGAAAGAAAAACAGTGACGCTGCGGTGGTCACTATTTGAGAAAGATGTTGCAGTGGTCTCTCGCTCGCACGGATATCGCGTGATGCTGTCATTCAGACATTCACTGTCATGCAAATTGATATCCCTCACTCCTCATCGCGCACAGGGACGCTGTGTGCAAATTGATATCGCTCACCACTCCTCTCACTCTTCGGATGGTTCTGATCTGATTATTATTTTTTTTTTTTTTGGGGGGGGGGGGCTTGTACTTCTTTTTATTAGTCTTAGAAACCCTTTTATTTTTTTGCCTGGACTTATACTGCTTTTTGAATTTCGGAGGCCCCTTATTTTTTGCCTGCGCTTGTACTCCTTCATTAGTCTTAGAGGTTCTTTATTTTTTGCCTAGCCTTGTACTCCTTTAGTCTCATGGGCCCCTATTTTTGCCTGGACTTGTACTCCTTTTTGAGTTTAAAATGCCCCTTATTTTTTGCTTGGGTTTGTACTCTATTTTGAGTCTCAGAAGCCCTTCTTGCGTAGCCGGAGACGCCCTAAAAGAATATTTTACCTGGGCTTGTACTTCTTTTTGAGTCTTAGAGGCCCTTCATGCATAGCAAAAGACGCCCAAAAGGAATCTTGTGGTATTGTGTGCTTGCTCTCAAATCGAACATGGCTCTTCATAAGCAATATCCAACCGTTCCCCTACTTCAAAGCTGCACCAAACCTATCTTCTACAGAAGAAATCACTCAACACGAATCACTACACTGTTATATACTACCTTCTACTAACATGAAAAATCTTCCTTGATTGACGTAGAAAGTCCTGCTTGCAATAGTGATCAAATCATTGTTTTTACCTTAAACACCTGGAGTTTACGGCTGGTGAGCGCCAATTATAGACAAATAACACAAGGCCATCAAAGAAGGAATAATGAAAGCTTAACATAGTGTTTGATGGTCTGGGAAAAGATAAGAATCTGAACGATTGGAATGCTAAAGAATGGTCACGTTAGAAAGTAAAACCTGTCCAACCAAATAGATTCTCCTCTCATTTACTGTATCAAAACAAGCATTCTATTTAAACGAAACGAGAGATGGTGAAAGGTTATCTCACATCTAGGAAAAACTCAAAAAAGACTTGTCTGCTTAAAATGAAATTAGACAAAGCATAAATATGCATATAAGCTAGGGCTGAGCATAAAACCCATAACCCATGAGCCCGTCCAAAACCCAGTGTAATTGGGCCATATTGAGCCCGCCCAAAAAGACTTTACAATGGGTTGGGTTAGAACCCGCCCATTTAAGATTTAAATGGGCGGGCTATGGGCGCACCTATGGGTTACCCATACCCACCCATTTAGTGTAATTTTTTTTTATTGACTACCCATCACATTCCACATTCCGCGTAATGCATTACTTGAATCCCTTCCTATTCGAGTATTCAGTCACCTCTAATCCATAACCATAATGCCTATCAACTCTCAATCTCCCTTACTTTCTCTCTCTATGACTCTGTCTATTCAAACTTGTGAGTTGCTATTGGCTCTACATGTAATATAGAGAAGATTTTAGAACTTCATGAATATCTTCAAATTAAATTGATTGGCTTTCGTGATCCAAAATTTGATATTTTAGCATGGTGTAGAGTGAATGCTTCCAAGTCTCAAGTTTTAAATCTGTTGGCACGTAATTTGTTTAGTATACTAGTATCTTCAAAATTAGCTTTTAGTACTGGGTCGGATACTAGATTCTTTCAAGTGAATCTGAAAATGATGAAGACTAAAGCATGCAGATTCAATGGAAGCATGCCATTTTGTTAATCTATGAACTTGTGGTTGTAATGTTTTAATTTCAAAGTTGGAGTTTGAACATCAAGATTATGTAATGATGTTACTTGTCTAAATTTATGTTGTTTTGTGTGAATTGTAATTATGGAACTTTAAATATTCATATTTCAGAAATTGGAATGATGAATTTGGATGGATACTTAATATTTATGTATTTTTTTTATGAAAAATAAACAAGTCAAATGTAAATGGGTTACCCAAAACCCGGTTAGCCCGCCCATTTATGTGCTCGCCCATTTACACAGGTTTAAATGGGTTGAGGTATGGGTATGGGCTAACCCATACCCATTTAAAATTAAATGGGCGGGCTATGGGTTTGGCCTCGGGTTGCCCAACCCGCCCATTGCTCTGCCCTAATATAAGCATATCAAGATTACTATAAAAATTAGGCGTAATTACATAAAACTTCCCCAAACTTTTGGATCATACACAAATAAGTAAGCCCTTTAACCTTTAAAGCTTAAAAATAAACTTTCCTTAGTTTTCAAATCGACACGAATAACCCTCAACTAATCAATTACATAATTGTAATTTTAGATTTATAGTTTTTATTAACTAGTGTGTTTGCTGGATAGTTACAAAATTAGTTGTTGCCAAAAGCAAAAAATGCTGCAGAGACTTGCGAATCTGATGTTTGAATGAAATTGTAGTTGCAGCATCTAAAGCAAGAAACAGAAACAATGAAGAAGAAGATTGAGCAGCTTAAAATTTCAAAACGGTTCAAGTCCTACCTTTGAACTTCTATATATAAATTCCATGTAAAATTGCATTCATATAAAAACGATTTTTTTTTTTTGGGCGTTTGTAATTTCAATCTCTTAGGAAGCTCTTGGGAGAAGATTCTGGCTCATGCTCCGTAAAAGAACTAGAAGAGATTGAACAGCAATTGGAAAGCAGTGCAAGAAAAGTTCGTGAGAGGAAGGTTAGCTTTTAATATATGGCTATATAATATTTACTCCAAAAGTTCCAGAGCTTGATTTTTGCCTAAAGCTGATCTTCTGCTTTTCAGAGTCAAGTTTATAACGAACAAATGGAGCAACTAAAAAAAAAGGTAAATATGTGTCTATATCAAGTGGGAAGGTAGTCTAATACTTGAAATGTGATTTCTCATGATAACAAAATCTGATAATAAACTGTGTAGAATGAAATATGAATAATTTCGTTTGGTCCTCATTTAAGAGAATTTTTGGATGTAATATGCTTCCTCAGGTCTTAAATATAAGAGCTAATTAAGAGTTTTGGTCTAATCCTAAATGTAAAACCTCAACCTATTTTGTCACCCAAATTTGTACTCCCTCTAGTCTTTAAATTTAGGAGCTAGTTAAGAGGTTCGTTTTGATCATACATATTAGACCTTAATCCACTTTCTCTCCTAAATTTATATTTCGCCCCTCAAGCTATCCCTATTGATTGCATATATCAACAGGGCTTACGTCAATGGGGATCTTTTAATATAAATTATTTAAAAGGGTATTTTAGGAAAACAATACATCAAAAATTAACTTCAATGATTTCTTTAATCCCTCTGTGTGTTATTTCGAATTCATATTTAGGACCGAAGGGATTTTTTTTTTTTCAAACTATAAATATTGTCCTATAGTATTATACTAAACAGGTTTCCTTTAATAGTGGTAGTTTTCCAATGCAAATAATTAGAGGTGATATTTTAAAAAAGTCAACGTGTTTTTACAAAAATAACAAACTTAGCTAGTTTAAAATCTTTGTAAACTAGTTCTTTAGCTCTTACATCTAATAGTAAAGGGAGTAGTAGTACATATGCAATTGTATAGGTTTATTCCGCATATATGAACCCCACATGTTGGATTGGAGATAGTAAAGCCATTGTTTTTACATATGCCGTAAGTAATCTAAAATTTCCTCTCCACTTGAACCATAATTTTCAAAAAAAAAAAATAATAATAATAATACAATTTGTAGGTAAATGATAAGTGAAAAAAGTTACTAATGAACAGAGAGGAGCTAATTAAACTTACGTTAGGTATATATTTCAGCATGACACTCACATCTCACATTTGATCTCCTGAATCCCTCTCCAAGACGTATCAATTAGGTTTTCTTATTAATTTAGAGTTCAAACATCTAAAGATTTCCCAACAAGAGAAACATGCTAACTAATTAACTTGTTTTTGTACAAACCAGGCAAAAACCCTCGCAGCAGAAAATGCAAGGCTGTCTGAGAAGGTGATGCTGTAGTTCATTTTATCTGAGAAATCATTCTTCTTTTACTTGTTTGTTTTTATGGAAATAAAAACCTTCAAAAATTCTGGTAAGATTATTTCATATTTCACGAATTAGGGATGAAAAGACAGATTTATTATTACACTGTGCAGTATAATAGCTTGGCGAAGCAAGCAAGAGAGAAGAATGATGGTGAAAATGCAGCCTCCTTAGAAAGTAGTCCAACTTCAGAAGTAGAAACTGACTTGTTCATTGGATTACCAGAAACAAGAGGCATCACTCTTCCCCTCTTGTGCTCTGATTGAAGATTATAATCAAGTTAAATTCCATGTTTATGTCATGATTTGCAAATATATATGAAATAAGGGAACTCCCCATACAAATATATATATTAAGGTTCCTGTCTGTTTCATTGAAATTAATAATTATGGTCTGTGTAGATAAGAGACATTAATTGGTTAGTAGGTACCTAGTTCAAACTACTACATCATTAATGCCCTTCTTTAGTTGTTTGGCTGTCTGAACCTCATCAATCAGTAGAAACTGTTGATTGTGATGATAAATTTGTTCGAAAATTAATATTCAAGTCTATGTAATTTCATCTCTTGTAGTTTTTTCTTTTTTTATTAGGTCATTGTAGTTTCTTCTTTTTTATTATTTGGTCCTTGTAGTTTCTTTGATTACCTTGTAGTTTCTTTGATTACCTTGTAGTTTCTTTGATTATAGGTGTTGGTAATGATTCTTGTATTTATAATTTGTAAATTTACAACAGAAGCGATGTTAGTAGTTTATTATGTAGCTCTCATTTAACATATGCCAGAATTAATTTTGCGATGTAGATTAAATACAATTAAAGTCAAACAGCGACAGATTATATATAGATGTAAGGAAGTAGTTATGAGCATAGTACTTTTTAATGTTGATAATAAATGTAGTTTATTTAACTGGTTTATTATTAAAGTAGATCTCAATATTTGGTATCTTGTGGCAATTTACATGTTTTTCAGTCAGCATACACATCAACCATAATTCATAGATTATCAACATAGAGATTAATGCCTATAATTGAGGAAATTGCTAAAACCAGATAAAAAGGAAAAGAAAGAAGGGTCTAATTGAAAATAATAAGAAACTGTAAAAACTTGTGAATAAATTTTTACATATGCATAAATGATATTTTTATTGGGTACATGAATAGCTATATCCTCTTTCGTGCATTGGGTTTCTTCCTTTCAATTTAGCTAAGCTGGAGAGGGATTCTCTAAGTATATTAGGATGAATGTTAAAACATTTAGGGCTTGTTTGTTACGGTGAAAGTGTGTGATGGAAGGGGAAGATGAGAGAGTTCCCACGCAAAAAATGTGTTTGGTTGGCGCATCTTCCTTCGTATAACATTCCGACCATTACGAATCTTTCATCAACCGCTGGATGGTGCTTTCCATTCGAAAGAGGCGGGAATGTTAAAATGTTGTCGGGAGAGTGAAAATGTCAGACAAAATGGCCCCTGGAAAACACTGTACTTATTTATAAAAAAGCACGAGGAAGGTGCGATCTAGAGCTGGAAGAAGCTGTTGGTGAAGAAGCTTGGAAAAACAGTGGGCATTTTTCGGTGAAGGAGAAGTTGAACCCAGGGGGACGAAGTTGCATTTAAGGTCTGTATACATTCGAAATAAAATAATGTGTGATTTACCAGTAGGTTTAGGAGCTTTAGGAAGGCCTGTTGATTCGAGCTGGGGGGGGGGGGCGGGGGACACACACTTGAATGCAAGTAATTTTACACAGACACGGTTTATATGCTTCCACGTTGGGGACAAAGACAAAGATGAGTGTTAATGGTTTTTATATTCTTGTGTATTAATGAGACGCAGACAATGTTAAATGATTTACACAATTAAATGAAATTGCAATGAATTAAAATATGTTGTTTGTTTGTGTACAATGCTGTTGTTGCGTGAATGATAAAATGTGGGAAAAAAAGCAACTGAACATTACATTCGAACCAGACAGCCCAGTATGAACATTTGATGTGGGCTGTTAATTCAGTGAGTGTCATGCTGGGTCGTAAGTAGTGGTTTAAATTGAGTCGATGGGATGAAAGATAGAAATGTTTGAATGTTAATAGTGGTAGTTTGTAAAGAGGAGTAGTGGATTACGATAAAAAGGAAATTGGTCTGGCTGAAAATTGTGTAGGTATGGAGCCACGTAAACGGGAAATGGTTGGAATGTTGGTTGGGTGCTTAGCTTTGCTACTAGTAGTGAGGACCATGGTTGTGGCGATGATAGTAGCTGTGGAAGCAGGTAGACTGAGGCACTTACCAAATAAAACGTTTAGACTAGATTTCCATGCCAACAAAGCAAATTTGAGGGTGATGATATATAGTAGTGATACCACTTGCTTCAACCAAATTAGGATGTAACGGGCAACGTTTGATAAATTGTGTCATATGTTAGACACAATTGGCGGATTGAAAGCAACTAAACATATGCTAGTTGATGAGCAAGTAGCTATGTTCCTTCACATATTGGCCCATCATGTAAAGAACAAAGTAATTCAATTTGAGTTTGGAAGGTCAAGAGAAACCATAAGTAGATACTTCAAACTAGTGCTCAATGCCACCATTAGACTTCAATCATTGCTTTTGAAGAAACCAGAGCCAATTTTGGAGGACTCAAATGATCATCGTTGGAAGTGGTTCAAGGTATGTACATGATGTTATTGTGTGAGTAGTTTAATTGAGTATTAAAAGTTTGGTTTGACCTTAATGGTGAAATTTCTTTTTACCATTTCAAGGGTGCCTCGATGCATTGGATGGTACGCACATATGTGTTCAAGTCCCTACAGCACACAAGGGGAGGTACCAAAATAGAAAAGGAGAGGTAACAACTAATGTCCTTGGGGTATGCTCAACTGATACATCGTTGCTTGCTGTTTGCTCCATAAACTCATTCGTCGGGAGAGTGTTTAAGATCCCCTTGATGAGTAGCTTAAGTCCTTTGAGACTAGACCTGTAACGGTTGAGAACACGCCTATAGTTCCTGTGGAAACTAGTGATGTCTAGAATAATTATAGGGAACAAGTTGCAACTGAGATGTTTGCTGCCTTTGTCACAAAGATAACTGATAATATTGTACAGAAGTATTGCTAAGATTAAGAACATTTTATTCCATATGTTTATGTCATAAACAATAGCCATGTGCTATGTCAATATGAATTTTAATTAACTTCATCTTTTCCTATGTGGGTGTTGTGGTGTGGTTTGTTATGACTTGATTGTTATGTTATCATTAAGAATACTTTCAATATTTTGTCTTAATCAGTGCTTTTTTAGATGGATCCATCTCAACAAGCATGTGGTACGAGGATCAAAATGTGGAGTGTAGTTGAGGATAGGCTTCTGGTCGAATGCCTTGTTGGTTTGAGGATGGACCAAAAGTTCATAGCGGACAACAGTTTCAAGGCCAGATATGCGAATGCCTTGTAGACCATGATGGAGGCCGAGCTACTTGTATGTGGTATAAAAGCAACTCCTTACATCATCTCCAGACTATAGACATTGAAGTGGCTATGGCAGACGGCTTATGACATGGTTTACGACCCTAACACCTCTAGATTTGGTTGGGATCCCGAGACTAAAGTTGTTACTACAGATGACGATGTTTGTGATGAGTATCTGAAAGTATATGATCCTACAATTGTGTTCAAATTATTACTTTACTCATGTATTACACATGAGTGTCTTGCGTTTCATAAACTCACTTCTTAAAGTGCAAGCTCATCTTAAGTACAAGGAATTTCGAACCAAACCCTTTACCAAACTTTGACTCTCTATGCATGGTTTGGGAAAAGGACAGAGCCATCAGTGATGAAGGAGAGTGCCCTAGGGAAATGGAGGAACAGGTTAATCTTGAAGATGACGACCTTCCGGATACACCACATAACGTTCCTGATGAATCTAAGTTCTAACAAACAAATAATGAACCTGTCACCACTCTAATAAATCCAATTGATGCATCATTGGGTCTAAAGAAGAAGCGCAAACTGAATAATGCAAAAGTCATTGCTGATGCCTTATGAGATACAATGACACAGTTGGACAAGACCATTAGTACTGCGTTTGACAAGCTAGGCAATATGATGTCAACGCAACATAAGGAAGTTGAACTTGCCGCCAAAGAAGATGACTTGTTCATGGGGCTACTGCAAGTTGAGGACTTGACTTGGAATTAGAGAAACATTGCCCATATAAAGATCCTTGCGTCTGACAAATTGCTGAAGGCATTTGGAATGATTCCTCCACAGTTTAAGCTTTCATGGATCCATACCTTGCTGAATCAATAGACCTTATATCAGCAGTACGTAGTAGTGTAGTGTAAGAGTGTGGAGTACATAATTGGTCTTTTTTGTTTTTGCTGTTTTTTGATTGGCTAGGGGTAATTAAGATTTGTCACTCATTTTTGGACACTAGTCTGTCTTTTGTAAATGCATTTCCGCGCACACAAGTGTTTATATCTGTCTTTTGTATAGGCCACGGTTATATGCACTAGCACAAACTTTTAACCATGTTCAAATGTTCAGGGAAAACTGAACATGTCATAAAGTTTGTGTGTAGCATCCCGTTATAGTTGAATTCAATCAATGTATTGTAATTCAGGCTATTTGGACTATGGCTGGTGCAGGATATGTACTCATAATATTATCAATGAATAAAAGTTGTTACTAGCAACTACAATATTGTTGTTCACCGTTTTTGTACCTGTTTATTGTAACAAATAACCATAGCAAAACTTTTGCTGCTGTCAAATTGTTGTTTTTCTATTACTATACATGTTTCTTGCAACAAAAAACAGAGGAAAACTATTGTTTCTATCAAATATTGCCCTAGCTATTACTGTATATACTTCTTGTAACCCAAAAAAAAAAGAGCAGAAGTTTGACTATGGAACATGTACAGGTATCATTGTTTTGCATATGTGTCACTCATTTTTGGTTTTTCCTAAATGTACCTGCTTCTTGTAACAAACAAACAGAGCACAAGTTGTGAATGCTATTTAATATTCAATATATGTATAAGTTAGGTTTCTGTCAAATGTTCTGTTCTCTGTGAAACTGATGTTATTGTGTGAACATATGGTCATGGTTTGTTACTGTCAACATTTTGGTGAAATCGCTTTATGTTTTAAGACTAAAACGTTCGAACGTTTTGCTTAAGTTTGAACATCCAAATGATGAGCCCCATCTCACATCATTGACTATCATAGTGTCTGGTCACGTTCGAACTTTAAACTAAAGTTTGGACGGCTGAATCCTTTTAGACAGGTGAGTGAATATTTAATTGACATTGTCTTTAATTACACGATTTTTATGTTAATCCATGTACTGGAGGGAAACACGTCACCACGCTTCTGTTTTCAATTAAATAATGGCATTTAATTATAAGTAGTGGGTTTTGTGTAACGGTTGTTAGTATGGGATCTGCTTTTTTATAAATTGAATAACCCATTTTTCAATACACATGGAGTAGTTCGAATGTCAACTAATAACTGTCACCACCCTCTACTCTATTCTCCACTGCCATACCTATGCCAATGAAATGATCGCTTCTTCCCTAGACAAACCCTACCCTTTTTACATTGTGTTTTCACTAACCTCATAGGCCACCTTTCGAATTTCGGAGCTTTAAACTCACACCCAGGGCATTCGACATCGTCTTCAACCCATTTTTCCTCTGTTGTTGAATTAATCCCTAACTTTGCAATCAAACCTGGTAACCCAAGTTTCCCTACACGAGTAGACCTTCCTAGCGGTTACCCACAGCTGGATACATAAGTTGTTGATAATTGGGAAGCCAAAAAGAACTGATAACCGTTTGAAGGAGTTGGGCATTACAATGAAAGACGTTGAAGCTTTTAGAAAGCACAAGGCAACACTACGACAGGGTGCTCGAGGTGGGAGGTCAAAGGAGAAGACCAAAGACCCAAATGCCTATGACAAGTATGCAGAAGCAACAAAGTGGAAGAGAGAACTTGATTCTAAAGAATCGAGGAAAAAGAAACGGGCTGCTAAGAAGAACCATCACACTCTGGTGACTGGGAAGAGGAAGGCCCCTTTGGATGATGATGCGTAGTCCATATTTGACTCTTCTCCAAAGCAAAAAAAAAAAAAACGAAAGGCAGAGGATGACAGAAAGAGGAAGGGGAAAATGGTTGACGTGAGTTCTAGTGGGGAAGACAAAGATTGGGGAGGCACAAACACCGAAGAAGGTTCTGACTCCATTAAGGACGAGGATGAAGAGAATGAGCATGTTGATCAGGTGAGGTCCAAATTGTATAAGAAAATGAAATTGCAACAGAGGGCAAGTATCATCCCTGAATCGAAGGCCGACTTCAATTAATCCAAACTTGAAGAGTATGACATGAGGTTAGTAGGCCGTAGTCTGTCTAAAATGAATAGGATTAGGATGGAGTCATTTGGAATTGATTATCCATTTGGCCTAGACGCCATTCTTAGACCATTTAGGGGACTACTGAAGTTGAGTTTTCCTTATAGTGAATCTGTTGTGAAGGTGTTTTATTCAAACCTAAGATTATCTAGAACTGGAGTAGTGTCAACATGTGTTAGGGGCCAAACCATTGAATTGAATGAGAAGAAAATCCTTAATTGGTTAGGGATTAAGGATGCACAGTCCATAGATACAAGCTTTACTGAAGAGGAAATGGATAAATTGTTGCTAAAGGGAGGGGCAACAGAGGATGATGAAGCCCTGCACAGACCCAGTAGCTGTCTCATAAATATAGGGTCCTACATTATCTGTACAGCAGGAACTTCGTAAACAAGGGCAAGTACTACACAACCATGAGCATTGAGGACAAACAAATCCTCTGCCGCCTGATCAAGAGGAAGCCATTTCATATGGGCAAGAGGATCATTGACACAATGCTTAAGGCTGCCTTTCTTGGCAAGAAAAATTCTGAGCTGTCATACCCTTCCATGATGTCTCTGATATTACTAAAGCACAAGGTTTGGTATCTTCATGAAGGTGAACCCCCATATGGACTCTTGAATTTGATGATGAGGCTCTGCACAAAATGCAAATCCCTATTGTCCTCAAACAGTCATCCAATAGATCTTCAAATGACGTCAAACATGGTAGGAAGGGTCAGCAAAAGGAGCTGCACCTGCACGTGGTCCAAGTACAACAAACCCTTCATTTGATGAGTTGCAAAGGTAGGAGCCATGTTTGCCAAAATTGTTGATGAAAAACTGGGGTTACTTAAAGCTGATCTACAGTCAACCTTAAATGAGATAGAGTCACGTCTGCGTGTAATGGCGTTTGACGTGAAGGACATTCGGGATTTCATTTACACCTATGCCACTGAGTTCAAGAACTTTGCTAATCCTCAGGGCAACAATACATGACATGGCTAGTCCTTCTACCAAGGCAACAGATGAGCCTAACTCCACTTCACAGGACACACCATTGACATCCAAATTTGAGGATGATAAAAAAGGAGGGGGAAAAGTGACTTCAAGTGTACATGGCTCCCCATTGACGTCTAATAACTCTGACAACATTGATGAAGACGATGATGAGTCATCAAAATCAAAAGACAAGTCCCCAACAATTGATGACCATGATGATGAGGTCGGGGGTGATAGCAGCACAGAAGAAAAAGACGAGAAGGAAGGGGATGGTGACAGTGATTCTAAGGTCGAGGATGATAGCAGCACAAAAGAAGAAGGATAGCAGGAAGCGAATGGTGACAATGATTCTGAGGCCGAGGATGATAGCAGGACACAAGAAGAAGGAGAGGACGAAGGGGATGGTGACAATGATTCTGACCCCGGGGATGATACCAGCACAGCGCAAGAAGGAGAGAAGGAAGGGAATGGTGACCATGATTCTAACCACGAGGGTAGGGATGATAGCATCTCAAAAGAGGGAGAGAAGGAAGGAGATGGTGACCAGGATGATGACCATGAGGGTAGGGATGAAAAGGGATGAAAGCAGCAGAAATGAAGAAGCAGAGAAGGAAGGGGATGATCATTTTAACGATGTAGTTGTAGAGACACAATATGGGGGAGCATCAGGACAGGCTATGGATGTCACTGATTATGTTGTGGGTGAAGGCACCAGAGGTAGACAAGGAGGGGAGGATGATGAAGAGAAAGGTGACCATGTGTCTGGAGGGACCCCACCTAATGCGCAAGTGGGTGAAGGTGAGGAGTTGGATCCAATCACCCCACTGCCAATTGTTCCTCTGCCTGAACCAAAGAACCCTCCTCCTGCCCCTTCCAGGAACATAGTAGACAATGTTCCATTGAGGTTCATTCCCGTATCAAGCTTTAGTTTTGTCCTTGTAGCAGAGAATTTGCCCCATGTCTTCACAGATCCAACACCAATTGGTCCTCCAAGTCCCCGGCCTGCTGGCCTAATGTTTATTCCAGTGAACCTCCCTGGTTCACAGACATCATCGCTTAGGCGCACCATAAATTTTATATTGAAATGATCTTGCAGTTTGAAAAGTTTATAAGCTAGAATTTATTATTTGAAAAGAATTTATGTTGTCATATTGAATTTGAATGAAAATTTTGAAATATTGCTTGTGAACCTTCATTCTAGGGAATTCAATTATGAAGTATTAGATATGAGCTGCTATAATTTTGAAAGAATAATTTTTATTGCTTTGATAAATTGACCCTAAGCATGCTTGATAATATTTTTGTAGAAGATTGGACACAGAATGCCGATTACAAACAATAGTACTATTAGTTCTTAGTGCACTATGGTTAACCTCGAGCTCGTTTGATATTAATAGGATTTGTTCTCATGTTTGTTATTCGTAAGTGTACCTGCCCTTGTTTCATGGCTTCGAGCCATGTTTGGTTAGTTACCCTCATGAATTGTGTATTCATGCTTGTTACATGGCTTCAAGCCATGCTTAATTAGTTACCCTTATAGATTGTATGTCCATGATTGCTTTAAGGCTTCGAACCATGCTTGGTTAGTTACCCTTGTGGACTGTGTAGCTACGCTTGTCATTTGTTATGTAAGAAGTTCTATGGAAAAATGATGTTTGAGAATTATGATTTAAATTGATTATATTAAATCAAAGATTTTACTACATACTTGAATGTATTTGATTAACGAGATTTTATATAGAGTTCTATTTTGTTCATGATCGTATGGTTTAAAAATTAAAATTTATTGACATATTGTTATTATCAAAAGATGAAAATGCTTAAATTATTTACTTTTGTATTTTGTTAAATTATAAGAATGAGACATTATTCACCGGAAAATGTGCTTTGGTTTAGATGATATTGTTGATCTTAAACATCTTGATAAGCAATAAAAATCTCCTTAAAGATTTAAAGTTCGCTGACTTGTTTTGAAGTATTGTTGGTTGATGCAATCATAACCCTAAACTTTTGTATTATCATTTAAAGCTAGATGCTCCATGTAATTTATAGGTAGGATCCATGTATTTTGAATCACATGTTTATAAGTTTAAGATTTAAGGAATCTGAGTTTACTCATTTCGGGTCTTTAAGACCTAATTGCATTCAGTATGATAACGGATTGTGTGTCTTGAGGAAATAAATACCTTATGATTTAGATTGTGTGTCCTAAGGCTGTAAGACCCAATGAGGCCGTAAGACCTTATTATTGGACCTATTGTCCTAAGGTAGTAAGACCTGTTATGCAATATGTGTATTGAACGGTGTGTCCTGAGGTGCCATAAGACCTGTTAATTAGACTGTGTGTCCAAAGGCGGTAAGACATGTTATGCAATTAGGTAAGTATTGCGTTGTCTTACCATGATGCATGATGATCGTTGTTATGTGAATATGCTGATTTGCTGAATTAGTGATTTGCTAGATCTTTTGTCGTGCTTATTTGATTGCTTATTTTGCATGCTTTGTGGATTTACATATGTTATAAGTGTTTGTGTTTACTACTAGGATTATCAAGAATCTCACCCATTTCCTTAAAATCACCTACAGAAAAGGCATAGAACTCAAAAGGCAAAGGCGTGGTCATCGCTGGTAGTTGTGAAGGTGAAGAAGCTAGATAGTGTAACTTAGTTTCTTTTGTCACCTTCTGTATAATATTTCACTTAAGATTAGATGTTCTTTTAGATTATCCACGTGTGGCTAATGTGATGTATGTATGTATGTATGTATGTATGTATGTATGTATGTATGTACACACACACAAAGAGTAGGACATTAGGTCAAATTTAATAATAATGAAGTACTTTGATAATAACAAATAAGGTTTAAGTAATTTTTAATGAAAAGTTTGAACCATTGACAAAATGCTTTTGAATGTTTAAAATTTTTCAGAAAAGCCCATTCGAATCATAGGATTAGATCCTGTATGTTTGGGTGAAGTTTTTGAACTCTTTATAAAAGGTTTTTACTTCCTCGGACCAAACCTGGCTTAGTGGTTTTAAATTTATTATTAAATAACACTCTGTTTGGTGTTAAAGTATGGTGTCACTCTGTTCTGGACTCAGAATAAGGCGGCGTTACAGTGTTATTCCAATCTCTATAATTTTGGGACGAGATGGAACCGCCCTAAAATATTTAGCACCAGGAAAAATTAGGATTAAATACCAATTTTGCCACGGAAGTATTGGCTAGGGAATCTTCAATACTTGCAAAATTTTCATAATTGCCACAACTTTGTTATTCAGGTTTATCACTTGTGTCTCCGATGAAACAAGAATTAAAAGTCAATTATACAAATCGTTTAATGATAATTACCAATTCTTCAATGATATTTACTAGTTTTGTAATGGCATTTATTAGTGCATTCTTCAAATAAATGTCACTTGTAACAAATCTTGTAATGGTAATTACCAATTTTTCAATGGTATTTATTAGTTTCATAATGGTATTTACAAATTTGTTATTCAGATTTACCACTTGTGTCTCTGATGAAACAAGAAATAAAGCTCAATTATAACAAATCTTTTAATAGCAATCACCAATTCTTTAATGATATTTATTAGTTTTCTAATGGTATTTACCTTCTTCAAATAAATGTCACTTGTAACAAATCTTGTAATGACACTTATCAATTTTTCAATGGCATTTACAATTTTAGTAATGGTAATTATCAGTGTTTTCGTCAGGTTTTTCACAAGTGTCTCTCATGAAACAAGAAATAAGGATCAATTATAACAAATCTTATAATGAGAATTATCAATTCGTCAATAGTATTTATAAGTTCAGTAATGAGAATTATAAGAGTGTTTGTTTATAAAAACATATTAAGGAGAATATATATATATATATATATATATATATATATATATATATATATATATATATATATATATATATATATTAAAGAAACTAAGTGGCCTAGTGGTTGGACCACTTAGCCCCCATGTAAGTGGTGTGGGTTTGAACCCCACACACCTCACTATCATTGAATCTTTTTTTTTTAAAAAAAAAAAAGATTCAATCCCACCAAAAAAAAAAAACCATCACCGGATCTTAGGTCGTCGGTGGCAAAGCATAGGCGGAATTAGGGGGGGCTAGGGGTGGCCCCCTCTAAAATTACAGAATTTTACCCAAATTTTTGGGAAATTATGTTTTCTCCTAAAAAAATTTAAATATTTTCAGTTTAGTCCTTATCAAAAAGGCTCATAAAGCGACTAAAAGGAAAAAACTGAAATATTTGTGAGGTTAAATCATAATTTCCTAAAATTTTGGGTCAAATTCTTTAATTTTCTCCTCTTAATTTCAAATGCTAACTCCACTAAATTTTATTCTGTAATTTTCGCCCCCTAATTTCAAATCCTGGTTCCGTCCCTGTGGCTAAGTGCCAGTGGATGCAAGCTATCTGGCGGTTAGTTCTCCGACTGTCGGGCGCAGTGGCCCTCCGGCGAGGTTCAATTTTTGTTTAAAAGAAATATATTTAAAAACTAAAAGTAAATTCATTCGAATTTAAAAATTATAATATAGTCCATAGTATCTTTAAGTCTTTAAATAAATTTAACAGACATTTAGGGTTTTATAAATTCAAATAATATTTAAATGTAATTTTTTCTATTTTTATATGTTTCACTTTCCGGATTCGGCTCTGTTTATTTAAATATTTCATGAACTCTTACTTTTAGGTTTACTGTGGTACTACTTGACTGAGGATGTTAGAAAGCTGTACGTGATTTGGATTTCTATAATCTCACATTGTACGGAGTAATAAATGTTACCCACTCCATCTAAATATATTACCGAATTTTAAGTGCTAGTATCTGTAATTAGTACACATACAAAATAAAAGCTCTGTTCTTTTGTCGATATGTGTCATGTCAATTTCTAACTTTTTCCACCTAATAATTTAATGGATCCTTGATTTAACTATTATTAATATTTTGCATTAGGGAAAATGGCTAAAAACTCCCCACTAAAAAATTTAATGTTTAAAAGTATCTAATTCCCTATCTACAACTATATATAAAATATTTATAAAAAAAACTATATATAAAATAAAAAATATTTATAGATAGATAAAGATATGTTGCACATGATAAATTTGAATTGCGCTGAAATTACATTACTCTTGAACCCTTAATCAAATTTCAAATACATTTAGGTAATAAATTTTTGATAAGATATTTTACGTCATTTTCCCCTTGTATTGCTCATAAATCATTAAACAAAATTATTTTCCAAAATTAGAATTTGAGCAAGAAGAAAAGAGGGATCAAATGCTGCCTTTGAGGTTCCATCATCCCCCCAAACCAAAAAAAAAAAAGTGAGGAAAACAATGATAATGCTATTATGATTTTGTTCCTCTTGTGATTTTTTTTAGTGCAAGTGATCAACTAGATTTTCAATTACCAAAACAAGCAAAAGGATAAAGCTTCATTTTTTTCCCCCTTTGGGGTTAATGGTGAAGTTTCGATTTTCACTTTCATTGTTCCTTTAATGCGGTGGTTGGAAAACAAATTAAGGAGGCCAAATATTGTTGATTAATAATGAGAAGGTAGGTCTAACGTACTCAACTCCGGTACCTCTTTACATTGCAATAAAACAACCCCCCCGGGGGATGGTTTCCAAGCAAAAGGAAAACTTGCAAAATTTTCTCTCTCTAAAATATTTGAAAATATTTCACACAAACTACAATTTATTTGTTTATATGTAATTATTTTCATTTTCAAAATGGATTAAATTAATAAGAAAATCATAAATGAGGGTTAAGATTTAATTTCAATCACACGAGAATTATTTTTCTTGCAAACTGTTATACAAGTATTACAGTAATAATTTAAAATTGGATTTTAACTACTCATTAATTAAAAAATGACAAATTTTAAAAACCAAAATATAAAGATACAAAATAATAAAAATTAAAAATAATTAGTATAAAATGAAGATGAAAATAGCTGAACATATAATAAAATGATATGAATATTACTAATAAGTTGTTGGTTGAGATACTAAATGGTTTCACTCCCATAAAGAGAAGAATACAAGTTTGAATAATAGGAAACATACTTGTTGAGAAAGCTTTAACTTGAAGGCTTCCAGCCAGATAAAGATTAGGATAAATCCAAAGTGATTTGGAGATATTGTAGGTTCATATAAATAAAAAAAGAAAAAAGATATGAAAATTGTTGACTATTATAATTATGTGTTATATTTTTTATTAAATAAAATTCAATTCTATAATTAATAATCAGCGTATACATGAGAATATTTCTTTTTTATTATTATATAATATATTTTAAATCTAATTGGTAGTAGTACTGTAGTTCTCTCAAAAAATAATTTTTGGATTCAAACAGTCTCTAACTTCCTCTTTTCACTAAAAATAACTCATTTTTAGTTGATGTGTGGTAGGTTTTGTTATGGATGTTGACAATTATTTACAAGTTAAGTTGTCAGAGGATAAAACAAACTCACAACATATCTATAAATTATTTAAATAATATCTGGGAAAAATTCTAAATAAATACCATTTGAATTTACAAAATCCCTAGAAGTCTATTGAATTTGTAAAAAGACTGAGAAGTACTATAAACCTATGAGGGATATGCAAATTCGGGTCAAATTACCTTTAATTTTTTTTTAAAAAAATATCCTCCACCCCCGCTAGCCGGCCAGCCTGTGGCAATGGCAGTGGTGGTAGCCGGCGGCGGTGGCGGCTGGCAGAGGTGACCGACGGTGGCGGCTGGCGGGTGGTGGAGGGTGTTTTATTTTATTTTTTTATTTATTTAAAACTAAGGGTAAAAGAGTAATTTGACCTGAATTTGTATATCCCTCAAAGGTCCTTTGTACTTCTAAGTCTTTTTATAAATTCTGAAGACTTCTAGGGGTTTTACAAATTTAAAAGGTATTTTAATGGAATTTTCCCTAATCTATATATTTATATGTAACAGAAAGATTTTATCACACAATAAAAAAAAAAGGCTACACTATTCACGAGAAATGGCTTAATAATTATGCTATGAGCAACTGGTGATCCCAGGCTCTAAGCTAGTCATATACATAGTAGTGAAAACGTAGATTTTGTAACATCCCAAATTTTGGAGTTGGGAAATTAGAAGTATTATATGGGAATTTTGTTATGGAAATGTGACCACAATGATTATTGGAAAAAAAAAATAATAAGGTATATTTTCCTTGAATTGTTGGGAAAATGATTATTGAAGTTAATGGCCTAGAGGAATGATTGGAGAAAGAGAAACCCTTATATGGAATTAAGGATTAACTTATTTTCCAATAATTGTAATTATGTAATTAATGGGCTTATGTAAAGTGCATATGTTATTGTATGAAAATATATGATATGCACATGCTCATGTTCATAGTCATAATAGTAACAATGGCCCAAGACGTGAAAGCATTCCAGTCCATATATTTCCCTTATATTCATTAATAATTAATTTGTTCTGCAATTCAGCAGACACACACATACACCCATTTGATTATCTTTAACCCACTTCTTAATCCATTCGGGCACCCACAGATTTCTTTCTTTATTCACATGACCCACCAATTCCAATTAAACAATATGCAGCATTTTTTAAAGGCCACCCACATTCACTTGCTTCTCTCGAAATTCTGCAAGTCGCTTGGTTTCCTGCAGCCCATACACCACTGTCTTGTGTATCCAACATCCATACTTCATTGTCTCGTGCTCTTGACCAGCGACGCCATGCTCCACAAACAGATCCTTCATTCTTTATCCGACAGCAAAATGAGGCAGCGGGCATTACATTTTCATATTAATAAGTGCTAGTTGACAGCACACCCACTCGTTCTTTCTCTAAACCGAACACCTCACACATACTCTCATATTTCATTCCTCAATCCATCACCACATCACTGCTGCACCTCAATATATGTCTACCAATATCCATTCCTCTCTCATTCTACTCGCTGGACCAGACGCAACGTTGTGAGGCGAGAGTCTGAGAGAAATGAGAGCTAGACAGAAAAACAGAAATGCTATAGTGAGAGAAGGAGAGCATGAAGAGAAATGAACGGAGGGGAAGTGCTATGGCTCATTTCTGCACAGAAACGAAATGCAAACAGAGGGAGATGAAGCCGGAATTGAGAAGCACGGTAGTTGGAAGAGAAGGAGTATGAGCATGCATGGAAGCTTGGGTGTCAAACAAGGTGAGTTTTGAACCTCTTTCCATCTAGCTTCCGTGGGTTCTGTACGTAGGTTCTCAACGTTGAAGCTTTTGCATGATGAAACTCTGTTTTTATGGAGTTGGAACAGAGTCAAAGGCGAATGCTACAGTAAAATCGTGGATGAACAGTAACAGGATTGGTATGCTGATGTCATGTGCTGGAAAACTGAACTTGCAGCTGAAGCAACGATCTTTGAGCAAGGTAAAACCAGGGCAAACAAACTCTTTTGACCCTGAAATTTTGTGGGTAATTAGTATACATCATGATCTTTAACATGAGCCAAAGAACACCCAAATCCGATGTGTACAATGAAAGTTATAAATTTCCAAAGTTTGAAGACGAAAACTGGAAAATGTCATTTTCCAGTAATGAACAGTCTTCTTCGTGTTCAATTTTGAAATAGTAAATGATTGAGTTTTGCTGTGAAAGTTTCCAGAAATAAACTAGACATACCAAGGTTTCATTTGATAGGTCATAAGCCTTAATCAGAGTTGTATCCAAGGAGAAACGAATTTTTAAAGTTGACCTATTAAACTGGAACGTTTTCTGGACAGCGAAGAAAGAATGAAAATCTGGGAATGATACAAAAAGAAATAAGTCTAGTGATTAGTTGTATATGAAACTAGACTTAATTAATGACAAATAGAAATTTGAATCACCCCAATCGGAGTCCTATATAATTATTGGTGATTTTTCGAAATTAGGCCAAAATGCTGATAGCTTTTGCTACCATTCGAAATTAAAAAGAAATGGCCAAAGTAATGGGAATAAACTCCGAGCGTGTAAGAATGCCTATGAGGCAAAGATAAGCTATTATGTATTTGGTTCACTTGGCTCTAATAATATGGCGATGTGTTTAGGGCCATGAGAAGTCAAGAAGAAGAAGAAAGAAAATAAATGGAAGATACTTAGCTTCAAGCAATTCCGTAGATGAAAGAGAAAGTACAGCCGGAGGACATAGGCTAAGGTAGTGGACTTACCCTACTTGCGTGTATTGATTTATCTGCTTGTGTGATAATATGCATGATTGCTTTACTTGCTTGTTTAACATATTTGAATGGTTGAAGCTCTGTTTCTATTTATGCTATGGCCATGAGTATATTTTATGAAGCATTGTAGCATGCAGAAATGTCATTATGTTAACATGAGCCTATGTAAGGCAAGCATATCATACACTAGCATTTATCTTACATGCATTGTTCGGTAATGTTTGCTACTGAGATTCCCCAGAATCTCACCCTCCACAACCAACGTTTAGGCAGGTGAGCACGACAGAGAAATGCTACAAGGGAAGATTGCTTGAAGTTGCTGCAGAAAGTAAGAGCAAAGCAGACACTCTGATAGTTGTGACAACGGCCCTGAAGAATGTTGATGCTTCCAACCGAATAATATAGGGCCGGGTGTCTAATATTTGAGTACGTGTTTTGGGAAAGCTTCCGCATATGCCAAATCGAAAAGATCCAGATGGGTTTTTAGAATCGCACTAATCCGCCACCCGAAAGGGCGAGGCCGGTAGGGGCGTTACACTAAAATGGTATCAGAGCATTCATTCGGCTTGAATGCTCTGATGAAGTGAATAGTATTTGAGATTTTGGTAATAAAATTACCTACTCTGATGAAGTGAATAGTATTTGAGATTTTGGTAATAAAATTACCTACTCTGTTGAAGTGAATAGTATCTGTATCGATACTTGGATAATTCTGATTGATAAGTCAGAATTAGAATGGAAATCTTGGTTAAAGAATTATCTGCTCTTAATTTGGAAGTGCAATCAGAACTTAGGTTCTGACTACTGATAGTTGATTGCATAATCATAAGAAACGGAGCATTAGTGACGTATACCTAATCGAAAAGGGTATGAGCTCTAGAGAATTTGATGCCTAGCTAACCTTTGGACTGGATCCTAATGGAAGTCCATGACTAAATGTGCTTAGGCGAGAGAAATCCCATAATGGATAACCCCTAGGAAGTGTCATAAAAATTTGAAACCTCTTGATTTATGGTTTGAGTGCCTTGAGGTATGAAATATGGTGATCCTTACGGATTTCATGAGAATACTAGAATGAATACGGTAAGGTTGATGAACCTAGAAGTTGAGTAGGCATCCAGAAGGTTGCTACCAATAGAATCATGACCTAAGAATCAGATAATAGTTGAATTGATTATTTAGGCAATTGAATTGATCTGAATGAATTGAGGTACTAGAATAGGGTACCGATTGAATTGAATGAATTAAGGCACTAGAATGTTGTGTCGATGTGTATGAGGGCTACCTACGAAGGATACTCATCGAAAGGATAGATTTGTTGCGCAGTGGAAGCGTGGTGAGTATGATAGGTAAAGAATGGACTCAAAGTCCTATGAATGGCCTAGATAGCCAATGATAGAGTCGGAAATGTGATTAGAAGAAGTAATGACCTTCTATAGCAGTTGTCTAGTTCCTGAGTTTGAAATTTTGAATTTTGAATTTTGAACTTGCCAATGCACCGGCAGAATTGTGAAATTTCTGAAATGATTTTTCTACATGAAATATTTTGAACAGAATTTGAGACCTGTTTTGTGGTCACTTTTGAACATATTGTTTCACAGAACGGCTCCTTGTGGAACCCCGAATTGAAATTGAATTTTTGAATTCTAGGAACTGAAGTTTTGAATAAAATGTTTCTAGTAGAATTTGAGACCAGGTTAATGGTCACTTTTGAAATGATGTTGTCTCAAAGAATGGGTTGGAACCCTGAACTTGAAACTGAATTTTGAATTATGTGGTTGTGAAAGCAGTACAGAACTGGAAAGGTCAGAAACTGTTATAAAAGTACTCAGTTTACTGGATCTTGCCAGACATGTTTAGAATGTTTTGAAACGCTTGCCATTGAAAAAGCTCACAGAACTGAGAATTGAATGAAAGAATTGTGCACAACGGAATTGAATATCTTGAATTGAGAATTGAAAGAAAGAATTGTGCACACGAGAATTGTACATTTCATTCTGAGAATGAAAGAAAATTCAACTCCGGTTAAAGCCGAGAAGTAATGCCCTAGAATGTGGGGTAACCCTGTATGCCATCACGGTTAAGCCGGGGGTGGTAATACGATGAGGGAATTTGAATGCTGTAATCTTGTCGCCGGTTAATCCGGGAGGTAGTGCCCTAGAATTTGGGGTAACCCTGAATGCCACGGCGGTTTAGGCCGGGTGTGGTACTTCGGCAAGAGAATATTACAGTTTGAAATGAAGCGACCATCATGGTCTGCAGCAGAATGAATGTATTCTCTTGAATTTGAGCTGGCAGCGATTTTGTTGTCCTTGAAAATGTGAAAGCACTACTTTTTATAAGTGCGATTTTGAAAATGTACTGCTACCACAGAATTTTGAATATTTGAAATTGAAAATCAGAATTTTGAATATGAGACAACATAGAAGCAATATTGAAAGTAATGATGTGATTATCATTACTGATATTTTGAATTGAAAATCGTTGACGTAATTGTCTTCGTTGATGTTTTGAATTGAAAAGCGGTGCATTAGGTGATTATGTTGTTACAGGAACAGAAACTGATAGAATGGTCTAGAGAATGAACTGGTTAAGCCAGATAGTACTTGATAGCCACTGAGCTAGTCAAGAGGAAGTAGTTTAAGAACTTGAATTGAAGAAGCCTAGCACTGTGTTGTTATCTAGCTTGGTAACATTAGACCAACGTGTCTAGAGTATACATGAGATTGGAAGAATAATCAGACTGTACCGTGTTGTAGTTGTGATGCCTATGGCTTGAAGGTAACTCCTTGGGCAATAAGGCAAGAGTGTCCAGCGCTGTGGTAATTGAATAAGCCGAAAGGCTAGAATGAAATAAGCTAAAAAGTTGAATGAAAATGAGGCAGTGAAGCCTGAGTAACCAAGCGCTGTGAGAATGGACTAATGAGTCCTATGAATGAATGCTACACACCAGGTAGGGATGGAAACTCTTCCACATTGACCAACAAGTGCGTTGTTACCTTGGTGGTCTGTGCATGAAAGGATTAGGATATGCCACTGTACCGAAGGGTTGAAGTGGCAGCGATTAAGTTGAAAACATGATAGCACTATTACTGTTTGTATAGTGCAGGTTGTGAAACGTACCGCGATCACATAAATTTTCAATGTGGGAAATTTGAAAATGAGACAGTACAGTTGAAATGAAAAGCGGTGCAGTTAGTGATTATAATGATCTCGGAATAGAGACTGTTACAGTGGTCTAGAGATCTGAACCGAGTAGGTCAAATAGGAAATTGCCAGCGTGCTAAGCAAGAGGAAAGTGGTCTGAGAGCTTAAGTTGAAGAGGCTCAGATGATCGTTGAACAAATAGAGGCTCAAGGCTTTAAGACCCGATGTGCAAGATGGCACAGGGCGGTGTCCCTGGGTCGTAACACCTGTGTCATTAGCACTGTGTGGAATGCTCACAAGTATGATAACTTTGGGACCAATGTGTCCAAAGAAGTTGTGAGTCTAACAGAACAGACTGTACCAGGTGGTAGTTGATATCTAATGGCATAAAGGTGGTTTACTAGGCATTAAAGCCAGAATATCCAATGCTACAACAATGGAATGAACCAGAAGGTAGATTGAAACAGGCAGAGAAGCCTAAGTAACCAAGTGCTTAGAGAATGGACTAGTGGGTCCTGTATGGTTGAGAACTATACTTGGGTACAGAATGGATAAGAATGTGGTATGATGAGTTGTGTGCTTTGTAAGCATGCATAAGAAAGAAATAGACTAGACGTCTAAAATAATTCCCCGAAGGTATAAGTTCAATTTCGAGGACGAAATTTAAATAACGGGGGGAGAAATGTAACATCCCAAATTTTGGAGTTGGGAAATTAGAAGTATTATATGGGAATTTTGTTATGGAAATGTGACCACAATGATTATTGGAAAAAAAAAATAATAAGGTATATTTTCCTTGAATTGTTGGGAAAATGATTATTGAAGTTAATGGCCTAGAGGAATGATTGGAGAAAGAGAAACCCTTATATGGAATTAAGGATTAACTTATTTTCCAATAATTGTAATTATGTAATTAATGGGCTTATGTAAAGTGCATATGTTATTGTATGAAAATATATGATATGCACATGCTCATGTTCATAGTCATAATAGTAACAATGGCCCAAGACGTGAGAGCATTCCAGTCCATATATTTCCCTTATATTCATTAATAATTAATTTGTTCTGCAATTCAGCAGACACACACATACACCCATTTGATTATCTTTAACCCACTTCTTAATCCATTCGGGCACCCACAGATTTCTTTCTTTATTCACATGACCCACCAATTCCAATTAAACAATATGCAGCATTTTTTAAAGGCCACCCACATTCACTTGCTTCTCTCGAAATTCTGCAAGTCGCTTGGTTTCCTGCAGCCCATACACCACTGTCTTGTGTATCCAACATCCATACTTCATTGTCTCGTGCTCTTGACCAGCGACGCCATGCTCCACAAACAGATCCTTCATTCTTTATCCGACAGCAAAATGAGGCAGCGGGCATTACATTTTCATATTAATAAGTGCTAGTTGACAGCACACCCACTCGTTCTTTCTCTAAACCGAACACCTCACACATACTCTCATATTTCATTCCTCAATCCATCACCACATCACTGCTGCACCTCAATATATGTCTACCAATATCCATTCCTCTCTCATTCTACTCGCTGGACCAGACGCAACGTTGTGAGGCGAGAGTCTGAGAGAAATGAGAGCTAGACAGAAAAACAGAAATGCTATAGTGAGAGAAGGAGAGCATGAAGAGAAATGAACGGAGGGGAAGTGCTATGGCTCATTTCTGCACAGAAACGAAATGCAAACAGAGGGAGATGAAGCCGGAATTGAGAAGCACGGTAGTTGGAAGAGAAGGAGTATGAGCATGCATGGAAGCTTGGGTGTCAAACAAGGTGAGTTTTGAACCTCTTTCCATCTAGCTTCCGTGGGTTCTGTACGTAGGTTCTCAACGTTGAAGCTTTTGCATGATGAAACTCTGTTTTTATGGAGTTGGAACAGAGTCAAAGGCGAATGCTACAGTAAAATCGTGGATGAACAGTAACAGGATTGGTATGCTGATGTCATGTGCTGGAAAACTGAACTTGCAGCTGAAGCAACGATCTTTGAGCAAGGTAAAACCAGGGCAAACAAACTCTTTTGACCCTGAAATTTTGTGGGTAATTAGTATACATCATGATCTTTAACATGAGCCAAAGAACACCCAAATCCGATGTGTACAATGAAAGTTATAAATTTCCAAAGTTTGAAGACGAAAACTGGAAAATGTCATTTTCCAGTAATGAACAGTCTTCTTCGTGTTCAATTTTGAAATAGTAAATGATTGAGTTTTGCTGTGAAAGTTTCCAGAAATAAACTAGACATACCAAGGTTTCATTTGATAGGTCATAAGCCTTAATCAGAGTTGTATCCAAGGAGAAACGAATTTTTAAAGTTGACCTATTAAACTGGAACGTTTTCTGGACAGCGAAGAAAGAATGAAAATCTGGGAATGATACAAAAAGAAATAAGTCTAGTGATTAGTTGTATATGAAACTAGACTTAATTAATGACAAATAGAAATTTGAATCACCCCAATCGGAGTCCTATATAATTATTGGTGATTTTTCGAAATTAGGCCAAAATGCTGATAGCTTTTGCTACCATTCGAAATTAAAAAGAAATGGCCAAAGTAATGGGAATAAACTCCGAGCGTGTAAGAATGCCTATGAGGCAAAGATAAGCTATTATGTATTTGGTTCACTTGGCTCTAATAATATGGCGATGTGTTTAGGGCCATGAGAAGTCAAGAAGAAGAAGAAAGAAAATAAATGGAAGATACTTAGCTTCAAGCAATTCCGTAGATGAAAGAGAAAGTACAGCCGGAGGACATAGGCTAAGGTAGTGGACTTACCCTACTTGCGTGTATTGATTTATCTGCTTGTGTGATAATATGCATGATTGCTTTACTTGCTTGTTTAACATATTTGAATGGTTGAAGCTCTGTTTCTATTTATGCTATGGCCATGAGTATATTTTATGAAGCATTGTAGCATGCAGAAATGTCATTATGTTAACATGAGCCTATGTAAGGCAAGCATATCATACACTAGCATTTATCTTACATGCATTGTTCGGTAATGTTTGCTACTGAGATTCCCCAGAATCTCACCCTCCACAACCAACGTTTAGGCAGGTGAGCACGACAGAGAAATGCTACAAGGGAAGATTGCTTGAAGTTGCTGCAGAAAGTAAGAGCAAAGCAGACACTCTGATAGTTGTGACAACGGCCCTGAAGAATGTTGATGCTTCCAACCGAATAATGTAGGGCCGGGTGTCTAATATTTGAGTACGTGTTTTGGGAAAGCTTCCGCATATGCCAAATCGAAAAGATCCAGATGGGTTTTTAGAATCGCACTAATCCGCCACCCGAAAGGGCGAGGCCGGTAGGGGCGTTACAGATTTTACCTGAAAATAGAAGGAGAATGAAAAATCGTAAAAACTTAAAAACATTTGGAAAATTAGTAAAATTGTTTTAATGAAAAAAATCGTAAAAACGTAAAATCGCAGTGATAAATTGAGTTTTTAACTACCATGACTCATATCTATAGGGTTACCAGGGTAATAATTTTCCAAGATTATTTCGGTATCTCAGAAGTGTCAAAATGTGACACAATTTTGCTTTGATTGATTTCCCAATTAATTTTAACAATTAGTCGATTAAATATACTGAGTTGATAGTCTATATGTCATTCACATATTTTATGTTAAGTTGCAAATTTAGCTTGAAAGTTTATGTATTACCTACTTTATTTTTTTTTCAAAGTTAGATTTAAATCTTTTGAGATAAATTTCAAATTTGGGATCAAATTAGGAAACAAAGCTCAAAAAATTTGAGCTTTAATGATTTAAATAAAATATAAAATATCTAAAATATTTTAAATAAATATGTGTTCCAAATATTTCGCTAACTCTCCTATAACTATGGGTGATCTATCATATATCTAAATCTACCATGATTTTTATATATTTTGAATATTCTTTTTTCTTCATTAATTTTTTTTAAATTTTTAACAATATATTGCTATATAAATTTTTTTAATCTCTTTCATGGCTAGAATCAATTGATTTCACTATTGCGACTCAAGGTCGAGGTAGTCATCTTCAATTTATGAAATTTTATTTTTGATTTTGAATTAATTGTTTTTGAGAGTAAAATATATATTTTCTGATTATTTCCCAAATTGTCACTCCTTCATTTTTTCTTACTAAACAACTCATCCTCCCTCAAGCTAGCTTTTTTCCTCTTTCAAAATCTTTCTATCCCTTCCTTTCCCTCCTTCAATCTTCCCTCCTTCAAATGATTATGAGGAAGTAGGAGAAGAGTGAAATAAACATTTTATGGTAAATATGTTTAGAAGTTTCATTGTTCATAGAGAAAACTTGTGTTCTTACCAATTTTAGTGTGATCTTATCTTCCTATGTTTAAAAGAAGATTGATGACTCCAAGAACTTGAGTTCTTAGGTACATTGGACATTAAAAGATTGCTAAACAAGAGAACTTGTTTATCTTCCTTTTTCTTCTCACTTCTTTTGCATACCAAACAGGCCCTTATAGCAAGTGTGGTGGGCCTGTCTCTGTCATTTTCGTGGTTCCCATCAACCATTTATGAATTATTATTATGGTTTGATAATTTTTCTATTTAGGGTCTGTGGCCTGAGTTTTTTCCAGATCAGGCAAAGCAAGAGGCTTCAGTTCCCTTACTTTAAAATCCCTTTTCTTTCTTATTATGGTTTGCGTATCAACAACAGCAGATAGACGAGGTAATAGATTAATAAAAGGAAAGGTATGTGTTTCTCTCTTTCACTGCTGCTTCGTCGCTTTTGGGTTCTTTTGTTTTTCTATGTTATTTCCTCTTCAGATTCTTTCTTCACTTTCAATCTTCCCTTTCTTTCTTTTCCTCCTTTTTATAAATACACTTAGGTTTATTTTATTCTACTTCTCTCTAGAGTACATAAAAATCTCCCCCCCCCCCCCCCGGGGCTCTTTTTTGGGCATAAAATCTTTCTTCATTTAACTACCCCCTTCTGGTTTCTAGTGTAGTTTTTGATAAACACCATCAAATTCCTCAGCTGTTTAATTAATTTAGTAAGAAGAATCTGATTTGCATTCTTCTGAACTCATGCCTTGACTGATCTCTCAAGTGGGATTTTTTAAAATTTTCAATAATCGTAACCCTTTTGTGGTGTGTATATATGTGATTATACTAATTAATTAATTAATCTGACCTTCTATGTATTTTTGAAAATTATCAAAGATGGTGAGAGGGAAAACACAGATGAAGCGTATAGAGAACGCAACGAGCAGGCAAGTGACATTCTCAAAGAGAAGTAATGGACTCTTAAAGAAAGCTTTTGAGCTCTCAGTTCTGTGTGATGCTGAGGTTGCTCTTATCATCTTCTCTCCCAGAGGCAAGCTTTATGAATTTGCAAGCTCCAGGTATTATTATATATATTCTTCATCTTCATCTTCTTCAGTTTCACTATACTCTTACTTTACTTTTCTCCAATACCCAATATTGTTTGTTTTGTTTGGAGACATATATGTACGATAAAATGATAAAATGTCGTACAGTATCATTACACCAAGTTACGGATGCTTTAAAGACTGAGTCAAGTTTCTATTTTTAGTTTTGAATTTGGATGAACACTTCATTATATGGCTTATCATCTATATATTATCTAAAATCTGTTTATTTGTGACATGAAATTACTGTCTTTTGGTCTTCGAGTTCTTTTTTAATATCATCATATGTACAGTGACAGTAGCGAGCATCTAGGATATTATCACCGATGTCAAATTTTGTTAAAGAAGTGTAAAATATGTAGTATATATTTTAATACTGAAAGGTCACTAGTGGTCTTAATCCAACAGCAGTATACATGCTTTTCACATGCCAATGCTGGCTGTGTACTTTAATATTGCAATTGCATTAACTCTAAATATAATAATCAATCGAAATTATTCGAAACATCAAACTTTGATGTGGAAAATAAGTTAAAAATTTATCCTCAAACTTCTAAATTCACCTTCTTTTTTATTTTGGACTTGAAAAATATTCCCAGCCAATTTAATCCTCCGTTTTTTCCAAGTTGGAATGTAAGAAGTTGCAAAACCTTCAATTCACACATGAAATTCCAAGTGAAAACTTTTAAAACCCTCTTTTCACCTTGATAATCACTAACATTTGATCTTTTTAGAGCCTGTCTTTCTAGAGTCGGCAAAAAGACGCCGTTGAAAGTGGTCGCCAAAAATCTTTTTTTATTTTTTTTTTATACAAGACGGGGGGGGGGGGGGGGTCGAACCCAAGACCAGGAGGAGAAAAATTAATCCCAATACTACTGCACTACTAGTAGTGCTGGTCTGCCAAAAGTCTTTTGTTTCTAGTGTTGGATGTGATAATACCCAAAACACTTGATGGCAACTACTCAATATACCTTAATGCAATCGTGCGAAACTGCATCTTTGAATTCAATATATCCTATAAGTGCAAAGGATCAATCATGGCAATATAATCTAGATAATTTTCAAGGTCAATATAATGAGAGTTTTTGGTGGAATGTAAACTTTTCCAATTAAAATCTAATTGCAAAATAAAAAATTGGGATCAGGGTTCACCTTATTGGTAGGCTAATGTTTAGTCATTTTTTTTTGGGAAAATTCGTTTGAGGGCCCCTATTGGGCAATTAATTCTAGAAAAGGCCCACAAAATCTGAAAATACGGAAAAAGGCCCTGAAATTCTGATAATACCCAAAAAGGCCCAAAGATTCTGACGGGGGCTGATATAGTTGTTAATGGGGCTGATATAGTTGTTAGCGGGGGGCTGATATAGTTGTTAACCGAGTTGATTTAGTTGTTAACCTTTTTTTTTAACAACTAAATCAGCCCGGTTAACAACTATATCAGCCCCCTCACCACCAACTATATCAGGCCCATTAACATCTCCGTCAGAATCTTTGGGCCTTTTTGGGTATTGTCAGAATTTTAGGGCCTTTTTCCGTATTTTTAGATTTTGTGGGCCTTTTCTGGAATTAATTGTCCAATAGGGGCCCTCAAACGAATTTTCCCTTTTTTCTTGCACGAAAATTATCCTCAATTTGTCTTGACATCTTGTCACCGTCTTAGTTAACTTGACATCATTAAACTAAACATGATAGATCTCTAGTCTAAGCTAATCACATGCTCCTCTTTTTGCTTTAGATTATAATTTCAACATAGTTATTGATCATGCATGACTGCTGAATTGTCAAGAATTAGAGTTAACAAGTGATTTTTGCAGTATAATGTGCAATCAAAGTCGTCTCCAAATACCCAATCAAACTATACAATTCAATCAGGAAATTAATTAATACTAAATAGGGGATAGTGGAAGAAATGGTGATTAAATTGGGGGTTGGATGAAACAACTGAAAAAATCAAAACAAGTTTAGCAAAAACAATGCTAAAAACAATGAAATTCATTTGGGAAGAGATGAGCAATCAATCACATACTGTTTAATTCAGCTTTATTTTTCTGGCTTTTGCTCAAATCACCATCCAAGGATTAGACTAGAAATTAAACTACAGATTAACCAAAATTTGACTTAACCCATAAACTAACAACCATTCCCAGATTGACGACTCATTTAAATGTGATTGTGAATTTGTTTGTGTAATTGAATGTGTTTCATTTTTAAATTGAATTATGCTTGACAATGAAGATTAATGAAATACTTAAGTGTTAAGTTCATTTATTGGAATATCAAATTATGGGGGTCATGTAGCCTACGATTGAGTTGGTTGGATGCCAAACCGCTACATAAGGAGTCTTGTAATAGAAAACTCTCGCCTCTTATCACTACTACAAAATACTCAACAAACAACTTAAATAAGACCCAATTAACGTCCCTTTTCAGAGGGATGTCTCAGCCGGGGTAGTTGTAATTTGCACTTTGAATTCAAGGCGTCCTGAATACAAATCAGGACGCCTAAATTCAGGACGCTTAATAAAAGTCTTGAATTGGATTATTAAGCGTACTGAATCAAAGGTGTCTTGAATCCAATTCAGGACGTTTTTATTAAGGCGTCCTGAACACTACTCAGGATGCCTTAATCAAGTCTTTAAGGCATCTTGATTTGTATTCAAGACGCCTTATTAAGGTGTCCTGAATAAAATTCAGGACACCAAAAATCATGCAAAGGCTTCCTGATTATAAAATCAGGACGCCTTATATGAGTTTTTTTTTAAAAAATATCTGCTACAGATTTTTTTTTTTTTGCCCAAAAAAGATCAATTTTACACAGTCAGAAAAGCTCAACCAAAACAAGACCTATATCAGCTAACAATACAACAAGATGAACCCAACAATACAAACTAACTCACAGCTAAACCAAAACAACACCTATATCTGAATTAACAAATGAACAGAGCAATGACTAAACACTACAAAACAAGGAATAAACTCTATCAGCTATATCAGTTATATATTAACCAATTCCTTCCCTGTCAAGCCCACCAAACATACCAGACTTGCCTTCTCTGGACATTACCAAGTCTTGGAATAAGAGCTTGCTTAAAGAAGATGGAGCACAAGTCAACCAAGAAGACTGAAGCATCTTCTTTGCTGTAATTGCTGCAAGTTTGTCTGCAATTTTATTCCCCTGCCTAACAAGAAGATACAAGGACACACCAGCCGTGGACTCCAGCAAACCCAGTATTTCATTCCACAGATCCTGACACCACCAATCACACCCAGGCGATGATCTAGTTACCACCATTTTATACAAGTTTTCACAATTAGTTTCAAAAAGGCAATGATACACTTATGTTACTGATAACAACTTGACACTAACAGTATAAATAGATACTAGTAGAGAAATAATGAATAGTCCATAAAAAATAACCTAATACATAAATGTCACCATCACAGTTCGAGAAGAATCTTAAGAAGCATTCGTCTATCAAAAGATTTACATAAAACAAATTGATCACCAAAATTTTGCCAAAAAATGTGAAGTAAACTTTATTTACCTGTATGTGTTCAAGAAGATGTCTAGCCAAAATGTCTCGAACCGTATTGATATCAGCCTCCGAGTACGGATCCAGACTACCAAAAAACTGTAAATTGGAAAAGAAGGTATAAGATAAACTAATGAAGTGAATGAAATAATTAACAACTCAAGTACAACAACAAAAATATCATTGTTTGAGAATCACGGAGCGATTACGTACGTTTTGAAAACCTGTAAGACATCCGCTAAAAACGATGGATTGCATAAAATTGATAACGTAGTATCCACGCTTGGAGCTCCCTGGTTGTCGATGGCACTATAAATCAAAAGCAAATTGTTAAAACGAATAAAGGCATATCGAAAGCTACTGTGTCAATGAAATAACTTGAATTGAAACTACTTACCTTCGGATAAAACTACTTCGGTCCACTCTGCTCTCGTAATCCAGAAAACTGTCTATATGTCTTGAGACCACTATCATTAAAATGGAAATTAACAGACATGAAAACAATCCATTTAAAAGAAGAATCGATGATTTAGACAAAAATTTACATACTCGGTAAACGTGGTTTGGATATCTTCGTTTGGCTTGCTACCTAAGGAATCCAAGCAATATCATGTATTGTTGGTGAGACAAACAACACACAAGGTCTAATGACCACTACAATATATACGTATTAATATTAAATTAAGATAAGAAAGCAATTTATTCTTAAAAATCTTATATAGGTAAAACTAAAATACGTACTTTTCAAGTATTGGCGCTAGATAACAAGGCAATTCTCCGTCGCCTATTGTTAAACCAACATAAAGCACCCTTCTGGCTAACTTATTACGAGTCGAAGTCGTGTTGCCAGGACATAAGAATCCATATGAACCCACTCGGTCTCTTTGGGCGCATATGTCGTGGCAGACACTATGATCGAAATAAAATGATAAATTTTGCTGAATATATAAAACAAAAAAATCAATGCAATAATTAAAGGGTAAAAAAAACTTACAGGATTGCAAGTTGAAGAAACTGTATATATAAACATTCTATATGCATAAACTGTTCCAAATCTTTCTTATAAATTGTTATGGAATATGTCTTTTCTGTGCCAACAATGCCCGGATGCATCGTCAAGCCTATAAAGTTGATGTCCCCATACAGCTCTCGCAGCTGTGCTAAGTAGGGAAATCTGCTTGCAGCTTGTTCATGATATGAAAACATAAAAAACAAATTGTGAGTGGGTTAGCAATGAAAATCAATCAGGAACCTACTCATCATCATTCAGTAGTGTATTTCCTACCATTGGAGGTGTCGTCCCCATCTGAATAAGATGATTCGGCCAAAGGATGAACGATGTTATGGCCTTGCCTAAATCAATAACCTCCTCATCATCAATCGGGATGGCTGTCTCTTCTTCCCCCTCGCACATTTTTCACAGTCACCCTATGTTGATCTTGTGGAATTTGCTTGTTCTGGTGTGTGGTTTGTTCTGAGTAAACAAGACTGATAAAGCTTACTTTTGTCGCTAAAGCAATCAATTAAATCAGGACCAACTAATAATGCAATATAGTGGCAACCTAGGTCATTCTCCCAAGGAGCAAGTTGTGGGTTTTCTTTAGGTTGAATTTAAGTGATGAAAAATGCAATGGAATGAATCTAAACTAAAATGCAAAACAGTACTACCTAGATGAAATTAAACTAACTAAAAATGCTGATGCAATTGACTCTAAAACCTAAATGAGAATGAAACTAATGAAACTAACCTATATGAATATGAATGCAATTTTTGGGGGGGTTTTTTTGTTATGAGGGAAAAATTAAAATCCTAAGAAGAAAATTGATTGAAATCAAATTAAATGACAGAGATCTAGTTCAGTTATGAGGAAGAAGGGAACAACTTAGGAATTGCATGGAGTTAACTTTCTTAGCCCAAATCAATTAATTAGACCAAAGGGAGATTAATGAATTTAATCACCTAATTGAACACGGGAAACCCTCTAGCTCAATAACACATATTCCACTAGAAAACTCACAATGAAATAAGCGGTGGTTAATTAAACTCATTAAAAATCAATCACAACATAGTCTTGAAAATATTGTTTACAATCATCCAATTGAACAACTAGATAATTTATCAACCCAATTAAACAATTAAGATGATAAACCAAATTGACAATTAAATTAATAATGAAAACTCAATTAATAATTCAATTGACAATCAAAAGGTTGAAAACAAAACTCCAACAATTGTCTCACACATAAAAACTTCAAATTATCAATCCAATCCAAAAGAAATATGTTTACAATCTAAAACTAGATTGTTCTCAATTAACACAACTTGAAATCCTTTAAAACTAAATAATCTCAAGTTTGGATTAAGAAGATAAAAAGAATAACACTCCCTTATGATCTTCAAGTGTAAAACTCCTAGGCTCTAGCTTTCTCCATGCTCCTCCCAAGTTGCCTCCTAAAAGTGCTTAAGCTTCCATGAATTTACGCTCTCCACTGAACATCACACGGCTCACGGTCATTGGGGTGAATGGATGAATCAATTGATGCAATAAGAATTGATGGTGTGGGTCCCGTGAGAGAATGGTTGCTCCAGGAGGAATTGGGTTGAATCAATGGATGATTCAATTGACGCAATAGGAATACTCATGGGTCCCCTCTGGAATTTGGATTAATGGATGAATGAATGGAGTGTGGAATCAGCGTCTTCTTCTGCGTCTTTCTCCGTGTGCGTCAATGTGTGTCTCTCCAGGGTCAGCGGCTAGGTTAAATAAAAAAAATGGGGAGGAAGAGATTTTGGTTACCAACTTGAGCCAATTAAAATTCCAAAAGCCCAACAAAATTCCACCATTAGATCTTCTTTTAGCTTCCAAATTTAATTCTCCATCGTAGGATCTTCCAATATGCTTTTTCTTATCCTGCAAGAATTAAATAAAATCGTGATCTATCATATATTTAGAAATATTATTCAATCACAAGATCTCAATCAGAATAATAACAATTTAAGTCCAATAATCTTATAATTAATTCTGATTTATATTATTTCCTAAAATAGGCTAACAATCCAAATATTGCCTAATAAATCCAAATTAGCCTAAAATAGTCCCCAAAATAAATGAATAAGGCGGGATAAAATATATTAAATTGGGATTTATCAAAGACCATCGACAACAATACGCTGGTGTGGGACATCCAAATATAGAGTGCAAGGTAGTCCTCCATGTGGAGTGTGAGAAGGTTCACCAATAAGTTTATCTGGAGGGTGAAAAGGTTAGCCAATAGGTACATCTGGAGGGTGAAAACTTTCTTTGCTGCTTGGGAAGGCCGGGGATTCGTGGGTTGTACGTTGTGTATTTTCCTTCTCTTGTATTATAGCTCTCATTTCACCCCGTAGTTGTTCCATAACCTCATCTACGAGGGACGCTTGAATTTTGGCTACAAGCTGAGGATTAGGGTTGTCATCGTTATGCGAACAACGTAAACGACGTCCAAAATATTTTGCGATAGTGACTCCCCTTGTCTCCCCTCGAACATGATCTAGTTTAGTCTCGCACTAATTCCATCCTTAATCTTCCCTGGTATGTGCAAAGGAGTACTGACAAGGCTATCACAAACGTTTTTCTCTCCATGCATCATATCAAGACTGTCTCATGTCAAGACTACGTCAATATGAAAGATCAAAGAAATTTGATCTCTTCTTCCATATATTCTTCTCACCCGCAATCCTTTGCTGCTTACCCAATGACATTGATATGTTTCACCTGACTATAAACTTCCTCTTCGATTAATGCCTTTGGAGTCATTCTATGCTCTGGTAAGTCGTTAAAACGCTTTCTTAACTTACAATATGGGTGGAACCGATGAAGAAACCTTCTGTGACCAAAGTAGATTGTTTTTTTTTTTTCGTGTTTTAATTGATGGAAGTTTGTGTCTGTTTTATATATTGGACATGCTTTATGCCCCTTCACACTGTACCCTGACAAATTTCTGTATGCAAGAAAGTCGTTGATCGTGGTAAAAATCATTGTATGCAACTTGAAGGACTCCTTCTTATATGCATCAAACACATCTACGCCTTCCTCCCATAACTTCTTCAAATCCTCAACCAAAGGCACCAAGTACACATCGATATTGTTCCTGGGTTGTTTTGGTTTAGAAATCATCTTAAAAAGCATCACATACTTGCGTTTCATACATAGTCAGGGAGGTAAGTTGTATATTACAAGGAGAACCGGCCATGCACTATGGGTACTGCTAAGAGTTCGATATGGATTGAAGCCATCTGTACAAAGCCCCAGCTGAAGGTTTCTTGGCTCACTGCCGAATTGAGGGAACATTTCGTCTATTTTCTTTCATTGCGGTGAATCAGTCGGGTGCCGAAGATATTTTCCATCCGATATTCTCTCATCAGAATGCCATCTCAACTTCTTCGCCGTTGCTTCCTTAGTAAACAGATGCTTAAACCACGGTATTATTGGAAGATACCACAATGCCTTCAAAGGCTGCCTTTTTGTTGTCTTATCTCCAGAACCACCACCTTTCTTCACTTTGTATCGTGAAGTTTTACACTTCAGACAATTACTAAGGCCTTTGCACTCATTTCTGTACAATATGCAGTCATTAGGGCAACTGTGTATCTTTTCATACTCCATGCCCATGGTAGACAAGATTTTCTTCGCCTCATACATATGATTTGGAAGTACATTATCATCTGGCAATATATCACACAACAATTCAAGCAGCGACGTGAAACTACTATCGGTCCACCCACAAGTTGCCTTTAAGCTGACCAAATGTAAGGTCCCAGTCAACCGTGTATACTTAGTACACCCAGGGAACAAATGTGTCTTTGCATCATTCCGCACACTATCATATTCACCCGATTGTGCAAAAGAATCTACCTCAACATCATGAATCATTCTCTCAATTCCATCTTCATCTACCTCAACTTTATTATTGTGGGACGCACTGGTACTTACTTTCTCACCATGCCATATCCACGTTGTGTATCGAAGGTTTATTCCATCACGAAGTAGGTGATCCCTTATATCAGCAATATTCCTTCGAATCTTATTTAAACAATTAACACATGGACAATAATGCATCTCATTTTTTGTAGCCACATTCCTTCTAGCAAATTCAATAAACTCTTTCACCCCATTCTCATATTTTTCACTAGTTTTCAAAGTATTCATCCAACTATAACCCATTTTATTATCACCTAACTCATTTCCAACAACAATCAAGTTCATAACAATTTCAAGAATGACATGTTTTTTTTTTCCAATCTTGTAAAAAAATTTCGGCAACATTTCCCCTCAACAGTAAGACATCCCCAAAATTTCAACAAGAAACCATTTCAACTTAATTTAACAAAACTTACTAAGGCAATTTAAAAAATATTAGCTATTAAATCCAATAATTTCATCAATACAAAAAACTGAAATATATCCAAGTTGTCTAAGTCAAACTATAAATTATGGACATCTAAGCATCATTATTCATACTACAAAGTTTACCTAGTTCAATACACATCAACAAAAAAACAATATTTAACTATAATTACCTCAACTTTAAATTCCGATGCTTGAAATTTATTTGCTCTATTCTACCTAAAGACAACAACAATAGAGACAACATTAGAATTATTCAAACTAACATATGAGAAGGAATAATTGTATGACAAAAGGAACATGATTAAAAATACCTACTCTAGGACCCCTCAAACTCTTGTGGGTTTTTGTCGTGGCCAAGTCACTAACAAGTAGTCGGTATAAGATCAATATTTATCAACTAAATCCCCCAACACTGATATGTTCCAATTCCAACTTGATTAATAGCAAGTCCCTGTCAATCATTGATGGCATGGATAACTAAATGCAAGTTGATTACTGGATGCTATAAAGTGCGCTAAGAACATATAAAAAAAAAAAAAATTTAAGGTTTGCCATAAAAGGATGTAGATTCAAACAGATCATCATGATATGATTCGTTGGCAGCAACCAGAACATCAGAAGGCACACAAGAAATTTAGGTGTCATTTCTTCCCACTGAAGTTGCCTCTTGGTTTAGTAAAGAAAAATGCTCCACATGAATAAAGACACAGCATTGGGATCATGGCTCATTGAAACATGTATAGTCATGCATTCAAGAGAACTAAGTTCAGTTTGTAAAGAAAAAATTACAAATTGTTTTCTAATCCCCGATACAAGTAATCCCAAGATTCATCTGGGCTTCACCAGAAAACCTTGAAAACTCTTTAAACTATGTTCTAACCTGAAAGAACCTCCGGATGCTGTTAAAATGATTCTCCTAAGTGCACCATCTGGCAAGCCCTGGATACACTGTAGAGAAAAATACTTTTGACTTCAGTACTAAGGAGCTCTAAGAAACGCAGCAAGAAGAGCAATTGCTCGAGTGCAATAAAATGCACACAACAATACAGGTAATAAATGACAAGACAACATATAGTGTCTATTGAACTTGTTGAACACTACTGACAGATCTTGTAATGTCCTAGTCCTATACTTGAAAAATGGCAGAATGTTCTGAATCAGCAAGAAGAATTTTAATGTTATGCTTCTGAGCAAGGGGAAGAACAAAAGGACCTCCAGCAATCAGCGTCTCTTTGTTGGCTAAAGCTATGTCTTTCCCTGCTTCTATAGCAGCAACAATTGGCCAAGAAAATAATAAAAGCAGGCATTCAAATCACCTACAAACAGGGGAGACTTGTACACTCCAAAATGTGTAGCAACAACCTTTAATAAACTTTTTAAATAAAATAAAATACCTAAAATTGGACCAAGGAAGACTCGTACCATGATTTGATTATATAAAATAGTGTGGGTGCGTAGAGAACCCTTATTGATGTTTCCTTTTTTGATGGTTGATGGCCCAATAATGATAAAGCAGAATAGAGAAAAGAAGGGTAATTACTTTTGAATAAACAAGTCAGGCACACCATAAACAAACAAAAAGCACCATCATTTTCTACTGGACTTGTGAAACCCAGCATTCTTAAAGCAACCATTATCCATTTCAGGCTCTGCATTTTAAAAACCTCTAGAATTACATCATTAATTATAAATATATGTGTATATATATATATATATATATATATATATATATATATAATATTATATTATATTACACACCACTCTAACCTTTTAACAAGATCGCACAGCCCACTACAAAAACTAAGCCTCACTATAAAAGCGCGCTTCCATCATCTTCCACTACACTACTCCCCACGCATTCATGCTAAAAAAGAAAAGCAAATCGATATTAAAATGAACTTTGACAATTTCTTACCCTATAATTGAAATCTGATCAGACATAGTGGGGCCAACAGCAAAAACCAATCCAATATGAGAATTATAAGAATCTAAGATAATTAACCAAATGCTCCAATCCAAGTTTCTTATGTTTCTTGTGCTCCATTCCAACTGATTCTTAAGGAAGGAGGGAAACACACCTGAAGAAAGAAGGCTTGATGACGAGGTGACCCCCCGGGGGGGGGGGGGCATGAACACAGAGACGCTGCAGGAGAGGTGATTATGGAGATGGAGTGGAGGTCGACTAGAAGAATGAATCTGAGGTGGAGTGGAGTTGGAAGCACACAGCCGATTTGCGCGGTGCGATGGAGGTCGACTAGAAGAATGAATCTGAGGTGGAGTGGAGTTGGAAGCACACAGCCGATTTGCGCGGTGCGATGGAGGTGGAGACGGAGGAGATGCCTGCGAAAAGGGAAATGATAGGGCCAGATTTGGGAAAGGAGGTGGAGATGTGAAGTGTGCCGTGAGAGAGAAATGACGAAGGGTTTCAATCGGGTGAGGAGTGTGCATGGATCCGAGTGGTTATTTGGGTTAAAAAAGGAATATTGTTGTCCTGATTATCTATTCAGGACGCCAATTTTTAAAAATTGGCGTCCTGAACATAAAGCAGGACGCCAATTTTCGAAAATTGGCGACCTGATAATACTTTTAGGATGCCAATTTTCAAAAAATTGACGTCTTGAGTTATATTCAAGACGCCAATATGTTCAGGTTACCAAACTTATGGCGCCAAACAAAAAATTCCCATATTTTCCCATATTTCCCATGACGCTAAGCAATTATTTGGCAGATTTTAGGCGTCTTGCAACAATATCATGCAACAATATCAAGACGCTAAAAATGAATTTTATTCCAAAAAAAATTAAATATCATGGCTTCAAACAAAAAATTCTCATATTTCCCATGGCGGGAAGCAATTAAAGCGTCGTGAAGAAATGTTAGAATGCCAAAAATCAAGTTTACAAGTCCTAAACTATAATTCAAGACGCTGAAGGCTCATTTTCCTTTTATATAATTACAAGAATGCCACTGCCTTCATTTTTTACTACCTATTTCTAAATAATGACGTCTTTGAGGGTAGTAATATCCAATTCTTGTAGTAGTGTCTCTTAAGATCTTACTTCACATGATTTACTTAGGATAATGATAAGTACCATTCAAAAAATTCTTATTTAAATCCGTTGTCTCAAATATCAATCTCCGTTAGTATACTGGTCGCAACAAGTAATACAAAACAAGTATTTTTCTCACAACTAATTGGTTCCAAAACAAGTAACACAAAAATCAATTTCACACTTTTGCCTAATTTTAACGACATTATCAAACCAGAGTGGAAGAAGAAAATGCAGAATAAACCGACACTAGAATTAGATATAAGTGCTACCAAAAAAAAAAAAAAAGAATTAGACATCAGTGGTTTATTTAATTAAAAACCTTCGATATATTCTAAAACTATTGTTGCTAAACTCAGTTCATAGTATGTGCAAATACACACCTCTTACTTGGTTTTGGTTGAGTGTAGTGCTAGTCTAGGATACAATCCTACTTCTAAGCATCTCTCAATATCAAAGAGATTTCTAAAATAATTTCCCTACAAGCAAAACTATCCACTCAAGATTGCAAGCTTCAAGTACCAACACATTTTCCCTATCACTAATTCAACTAAGAAACCCAAATTAATAGCCATTAATCAGTAATTGTCAAGCACATAATGAAAGAACCACATGTGCAAGTAACATAAAATTAGAAAGTAGAAAACATACAGTACTAAGCTACAACAATCCTACTAAAACAATTCGGTAACTCATGATCTGATTCACAACAAAATAATTCCGAACCCTTTCTTCATAGCCCCTGAAGAAAGCATTTGTTCATTTTATTGTTGTCTTTGTGCCACTTTGAAGAATATTTCCCCCTCAACTACAATTCTAGCTTTGATGTCACCTTTATAAAGCTACTATGACATAAATCATCGCCATTAAACTTCAGATGATATGAATTAAGCTTCTTCTCAATTAAGTGACGTTATTTACTTGCAAAGCACATTTTCTTACATTTGATGAAAAAATGATGCAAAAAATAGCCCAACAAACCATAAAATTAATTGAAATTATTTTAGGCACAATACTAAGAATTTTCATATGTCAACAAAATGCTAATAGATATACCACTAGGATAAGCATTATTCAAATAAATATGATCCTTTGTCTATCTTCATGTACGACTTTTACGGGAGACGGATTGAGAGAAATGAGAGAGGAGGTAGACAAACGAGAGAGATCGGGAGATTGAGGGTGAACATAAAAATTGGTTTGCTGGTATGTTATCTCATTTTCGTTGAAGAAAATAAAACTATGTTATTAAGTATTGCATCGCATCTTATATATAAGAGAATCTTTTTAGAATGACATGTTCCTATAATTAGATATACTAATAGCTTGTATGAAATTTTTAGTATCATTTTTTTTATTTTTGCCCCCACTAATTATTCGTTTATCTCACTGAGTTAGACACCGATCCGCAGTCAAATCATACCAAGACTTGGCTTGCATGTGAGCAGCCATACATAACACCTATCATTTTATGTCTCCTGTTTTTCCTAAATCTTTCAAGTTTATGCTTCGAGTCTTTGAAAATTTTAGTAAACAGTTGCCTTTTGGAAAAATACATAGCACCTATGAGGTTGATCTATAGTATGGAGACTGACTATTCTGTTTGTAAAAAATTATTCTCCCCTACAATCACTGTCTCCCAGGTATTTCAACTGCCATTAATATTTTTAAATTTGAACCAATATTTCAATAAGTAAATCAATGTAGATATTGGCTGATAACTTATTACTCCTCTCGTTCTAAATGTAGGACCTAGTTTATATGTGCATTTAGAACCAGAGTCCAAAGGTAGTAGTTTGGTTGTACTACCTCTTATGACATTTATAAGAGCCTTTTAATCAAATCATAGAGATTAAGTGGTTACACTTGGTTGTTGTTCATGATTTTTTTTTTAAAAAAATAAAAGTAAAAATTGTCCTTTATTGGAGTTTTTTTCCTTATGACTAATGTGGCAAAAGCCCAAAGTGAAATATTCTTCTTCGAGTAAGTAAGAAAGAGAGGGTTCTAATTACGAAGGGCATATTTCAGAAAGACTGATAACTGCTTCATGGATCATTGGTATCCTCTTGTCGTAACATCATGACAGGGAATCAGGGATGCCAGTGAAGATCAATCTCTTGATAAAGCCTAGCTAATTGCATTCAATCATGAAGGCAAGCACAAAAGTTAAAAACTTGTAACGAAAATTCAATTTCATTCATCATATAAATTGTTTACAATATGTGCCTTTAAATGGGCAAAGAATAATCCGAACGTAAGTAAGACTCTTTGATATCTCTAATAAAATTATAACAGAGCTAGTTGGGCACAAAAGGTCCACTTAATTGGCACCCAACTAAAATACGAAAATATATAATAAAATAAAAAAAACAAATGACTCAATTTGATATTTGAACAATATCCTTTTTTGAAAGTAAGATAAGCTACCACTAGATTTAGAATTCAAGTTCTTTAAAACATTCTAATAATCGTGTGGTCTTATTTATTGTGAAGAGAGAGGAGTTCCCCCCCCCCCCTGTATAAGTGACATCATTAAATTTTTCATGTGAATGTACCATATATGCTCTTCATTTACTATGTTGACTTTGTTTTTATGGGTAAATTATATATTAAATAAAGGTAGAGTTGAAAACAAGTTAAATTTTAAGGTAAGAATTCATTAAGTTTATAGTTTTTCTTGGTCTATGTGAAACATGATGTAAGTGAGTTATAAATATGATTAGAGGAGTAATTTGTAGTATATATAATCGTAGTTGATATGTATTGATTTGTATATATCACAATAACAACACTTTTTTCTTATTATTTAAGGGCACATATAATCGTATTGATACATACTAGATGCATTTCTCCATTTATCATTAAGTATTGATTCAAAGGAATGAGCCGGACTGATCATGGTTAATGACTAAAGTGGCTTACTGTAAATTTTATATAATGTATTGATTAATATTAAGTATTGCTTCAATTTCACAGCATGCGGGAAACAATTGAACGTTACCGCAGTCATAACAGAGATGTTCAAACAGCCACCAGATTTGTAGAACAAAATATGCAGGTTAATATTATTATTTCATTCTATTCGTTATCATTTTAGTCGTATATATTTTTTTGTTATTCTTTTCTTTTTTTCCCTTTCCATTATGCACTTAGTCAAAATGTAATTCCAAGTTTCAAGATTAACCATAGGCAATTCAAAGTAAAAGCTTAAAGTTTGGCTGTTCATACTTCATATTTGCCTAACATTTTCCACTAAATTAGACCTCAAATGACTCTGATGTTATTGGGCCTTTTCAACTTTGTAACTTGGCCATGTAAGAAAAAGAGGGAGAAGGCCAAGCACCTCGTAGTGCGATGGCACTGGTGCCAGCCTTAGGAGCTGGCCTTCCCCCTTGTTCAGGGCTTGAGCACTACCTCCCCCTCCCCCCACTGGCTGTATCAAAAAAGAAAAAGAAAAAGAGCGAGAAGGAGTTCAAATATCTTGAGATAAATGGGGCATGAATGTACAAAAGCATCTTTTTACTTCTAAGTATACCAATTAAAGTAACTCATAAATAACTCTTAACTCAGTAAACTATTAACTAATGAGATGGATTAAATGCAAACTAATTAAATTTGATCATTTGGGAGACTGATAGATAGAACTGATGGAATATAGGATAAGAAAGAATTATTGTTTAAATATTATATTTCTAGGATATTTGATTTTATCTAGTATTTTTTATTTTTTTTATTTTTAGACTTTAATTAGGATTAGTTATTGCTATTGTTAGAATTTTAGTTTTATAAGACAAAGTTTTCATATTTGTTAATCTTTTCCTAATTTACTTTTATTGATACTCTCTTAATAATAATGAAGGAGGAGATGGAAATAGAGAATTGAGGAAAGTGACTAAGGTATTTTAGAAAATACATATTATATTATCTATTTTAACCAACTTCCTTAAACTAATCAAATTAGGTAAATATGACATATATTAAGGACATGATGTGTGCATCAATAACCCTATCAGTGAATTGATCGACCCATCTCTGCAAGTCTATGTATTGCCGACTCATGCTCCATAGTTGCTTCGTCCAATTAAGAAACCCTATTTAGTGGTCACTTCCTCAAAGAGTATCAAACATAAGAGAGATCTTTCAGGGCATTTTAGTTCAATTCGTTGAACTTCGGAAAGAAGTATAATAATGAAACTGACACAACATCTTGATCTAAACGCCATATTTTAACCTAAACCCTTCAGGTATTTAAATTCATGGGCCTTCTCACATTAACTCATATTTGACTTCCAACAATATCTTCCACACAAGAGTCCAACTCTTTTGGGAATAGGTGAACATCAAACATTGAGATCTATTAATATTGAACTTTGGAAGGAAGCATGTAAATGAGTTTAACACCATATTTTGACCCTAAACCTCGAGGCATTAAGTTCGTAAGTTTTTGACACATCTAGTTAATGTCTGACTTTTTCCCACATGAACTCACATTTGACTTCTAACATATACACATCATTAAAATAAAAGAGACTATCCATGTACTAATCCAGGGCCACAATCATCATCAAAGATGAAAAGAAAGTAGCCAAATATAATTCGTATATTCCCGCACAATTACGCAAGACAATCCAATGGAGGGTTCCAGTTTATTTTCTAACATCTTTGCTTCTTCTTCTTCTTCCTTTTTTTTTTTTTGAAAAAAAAAACACTAAACGATCACATTAATATGATTGACCCACTTCACATGGAGAAGCATTCATTTCTTATTTTGTTCTTTCAAACATGTAGGCCCCGTTGTAGCTGGTAAAGTTACAGGACTGAATTATATCTGTTTTGATTGAAATGCTCCTTCAAGGTTATTCACTATTCTTAACCTAAATTGACTGGTATACATATCTATCGTTTTTTTCCCCCAATCATGCAGCCTGCTCTTGACTGATTCTTTTTAATTTGTTGTGTGTTCCTATCAAATGAATCGGTTCAACGACCAATTTTCTAGTTTTCTAGTTTGATTAGAATGTATTGAAGCATAGCACATTGCAACTAGAAGAACACAAAAAAAGGACCTTTATATTCTTGATAGCTTTCCTTTCTACATAACAGAAATTCGCACTCTCAGTGTTAGATCTTCATATTCACTTTCTACAATCTCATTAACCATGTTACATGAAAAGTGGAAAAAATCCAGTTAATGGTTATCAACTTATCATATTATATACTACGATAGACATAGAAAGTCATGTATACGTACATAAATTTAGGACAAACTGGTGAAATTTGAAGGATTATATAGATGCAGAGGGAATAAGAACATCTGCAATATTATTATGAATATTTAAGTAAAAGGGAATACAAATGAGCCTTTATATAGGCAAACAGTGCACTAGCTCTCAAATAGAACCTGGCTCTTCAGAAGCAATATCCAACCCTCCCCCTGCTTCAAATCTGCACCAAACCTGTCTTCTTCAGAAGAAATCACTCAACACACTGCACTCTTATATACTACCTTCTACTAACATGAAAAATCTTCCCTGATTGACGTAGAAAGTCCTGCTTGCAATAGTGTTTAAATCATTGCTTTTACCTTAAACACTTGGAGCTCCATTTTTTTTTTTGGCGGCCAGTGAGCGCCAATTATAGACAAATGGAAAGGACAAGGCCATCAAAGAAGGAATAATGAAAGCTTAACATAGTGTTTGATGGTCTGACAAGAAATAAAAATTTGAACCATTGGAATGCTAAAGCTGGTCACATTAGAAAGTAAAACCTGTTCAACCAAATGGATTCTCCTCTCGTTTACTGTAGCAAAACAAGCATTCTATTTAAACGAAACAAGAGATGGTGAAAAGTTATCTCACATCTAGGAGAAACTCAAAAAGACTTGTCTTAAAATGAAATTAGACGAAACATAAATATGCATATAAGCATATCAAGATTACTATAAAAATTTGGCGAAATTACATAAAACAACTCCAAGCTTTGGATCATACACTAATAACCCCCTTAACCTTTAAAGCTTAAAATTAGACTTTCCTGAGCTTCCAAATCGACAAGAATAACCCTCAACTAATCCTTTACATAATTGTAATTTTAGATTTTGTTAACTATTGTGTTTATAGTAGCTGGACTGTTACAAAATTAGTTGTTGCCAAAAGCAAAAAATGTTACAGAGATTTGCGAATCTGATGTTTGAAAGAAATTGTAATTGCAGCATCTAAAGCAAGAAACAGAAACTATGATGAAGAAGATTAAGCAGCTTGGAATTTCAAAACGGTTTGAGTCCTACTTTTGAACTTCTATATATAAATTCCATGTAAAATTGCATTCTTATATTAAGCATTTTTTTTTTTGCTTTCGTAATTTCAATCTCTTAGGAAGCTCTTGGGAGAAGATTGTGGCTCATGCTCCGTAAAAGAACTAGAAGAGATTGAACAGCAATTGGAAAGCAGTGTGAGAAAAGTTCGTGAGAGGAAGGTTAGCTTTTAATATATGGCTGTATAATATTTACTCCAAAGGTTTCAGAACTTTATTTTTGCCTAAAGGTGATCTTCTGCTTTTCAGAGTCAAGTGTATAACGAACAAATGGAGCAACTAAAAGAAAAGGTAAGATGTGTCTATATCAAGTGGGAAGGTAGTCTAATACTTGAAATGTGATGTCTCATGATTTTTTTTTAAAAAAGTGATAATAAACTGTGTGGAATGAAATATGAATAATCTCGTTTTGTCCTAAGTTAGGAGAATTTTCGGATGTAATATGCTTCCTCAAGTCTTAAATATAAGAGCTTATTAAGAGGTTTGCTCTAATCTTAAATGTAGGACCTCGACCTACTTTGTCACCCACCTCTAGTCTTTAAATTTAGGAGCTAGTTAAAAGGTTTGTTTTGATCATATATGTAAGACCTTAATCCACTTTATCTTCTAAACTTGTATTTTTCCCTCAAACTATCCCTATTGATTGCATATATTAAAAGGGTTTAAATCAATGGGGAGCTTTTAATATAAATTATTAAAAGGGGTATTTTAGGAAAACCCATAACTACTTTATACAAATAATTAACTTTGCTGATTTTTTTAATCCCTGTGTTAGTTATTTAGTGTTTATATTTAGGACCGAAAGGAGTATTTTTTTTTTCACAAACTATTAATATTGTCCTATAGTATTAAAAAAGGTTTCCATCAACACAGAAGTTTTCCAATGCAAATAACAAAGGGAAATTTATTTTTTAAAAAAAATCAAAATTTGTTTTTACAAATAATTAACTTGACTAGTTTTTAAATCTTTATAGATTAGTTATTTAGCTCTTACATCAAGTAGTAAAGGGAGTAGTACATATGCAATTGTAAAGGTTCATTCTGCAAGTAATCTAAATTTCCTCTCCACTTGAACCATAACTTTCCAGTGACAAAATATATATATGATAAAATTTGTAGGAAATAGATAAGTAAAAAAAGTTACTAATGAATAGATAGGAGCTAATTAAACATACGGTGTATATATTTTTCCGCATGACACTCACATCTCACACTTGATCCCCTGAATTCCTCTCCAAGACGTATCAATTAATTCGGTTTTCTTATTAATTTAGAGTTTAAACATTTAAAGATTTCCCAACAAGAGAAACATGCTAACTAATTAGCTTGTTTTTGTACGAACCAGGGAAGAACCCTAGCAGCAGAAAATGCAAGGCTGTCGGAGAAGGTGATGCTGTAGTTCATTTTATCTGAGAAATCATTCTGTTTACTTGGATATTTCATTTGTTTTTATGGAAATAAAAACCTATAAAATTCTGGTAAGATTATTTCATATTTCACGAATTAGGAATGAAAAAACAGATTGATTATTACACTGTGCAGTATAATAGCTTGGCAAAGCAAGCAAGAGAGAAGAATGATGGTGAAAATGCAGCCTCCTTGGAAAATAGACCAACTTCAGAAGTAGAAACTGACTTGTTGATTGGATTACCAGAAACAAGAGGCATCACTCTTCCCATTCATGTGCTGTATTGAAGATTATAACAAAGTTAAATTCCATGTCTATGTCATGGTTTGCAGATATATATGAAATAAGGGGACTCCCCATATATATATAGGGTTAAGTACCATTTTTGCCCCTGAAGTACGCGTCCAAGAGCAATTTTGCCTCTTAAGTTTTTTGCGGAGCAATGTTGCCCATAAAGTATCAAAATGGAGTAATGTTATCCCTCCGTTGGAAACCTTAACGGTCAGCTAACGGTTTCTAAAGGAGGGGCAACATTGCTCTGTCGAAATGTAGCAATGTTGTCTCTGAAGTATCATAACAAAGCAATGTTGCCCCTCCGTTAGAAACCCTAACGGTCAACTAATGGTCAACGTTAGGATTTCTAACGTAGGGGCAATATTACTTCGCCAAAAACTTAAGGGGCAAAATTGTTCCTAGGCGTGTACTTCATGGGCAAAAATGATACTGAACCCTTTATATATTTATATTACGATGCTTGATGCTTGACTGTTTCGTTGATATTAATAGTGATGGTCTATGTAGGTTTAGTATTGCATTGTTCAAACTGCTACATTATTAATGCCCTCATTTAGTGGTTTTGGCTGTCTGAACCTTGTTGATCAGTAGAAACTAGTTTGTGCTGACAAATTTTTTAGATAATTAATAAAGTCTGCGTAATTTCACCTCATTTTCAATTAAATCCTTGCAGTTTTTTTGTTTTTTTATTATTAGGTCCTTGTAGTTTCTTTGATTATAGGTGCTGGTAATAATTCTTGTACTTATAATTTGTAAATTTACCAGAGCAGCGATGTTAGTAGTTGATTATGTTCCAGAATTTAATTTGCCATTTAGCTTTAAATAAAATTAAAGTCAAGCAGCGACAGATTATATATAGATGTAAGGAAGTAGTTATGAGCATAGTACTTTTTTAATGTCGATAATAAATATACTTTATTTAATTAGTTTATTATTAAAATAGATCACAATATTTGGTATTTTGTGGCAATTTACATGTCATTCAGTCAGCATACTCATCAACCATAATTAATAGATTATGAACATAGAGATTAATGCCTATAATTGAGGAATGTGCTAAAACTTAAAACCAGATAAAAAGAAAAAGAAAGGGTCTAATTGAAAATCATATAAAACTTGTAAATAACTTTTTCCTTAATTTTTACATATGCATAAATGAACTGATTGAATAGTTATATCCTCTTTCGTGCATTGGGCTTCTTCCTTTCAATTTAGCTATGATGGAGAGGGATCCTCTGAAGCATATTAGGATGAACGATAAGACATTTAGAGGCAATTGTACAGCAGTACTTTAGAATTTTTTGCAGCAATTGCTCTGTAATTTTCATAAACACATTTCAGAATTTAGGATATCATCAAATTATCCTTTGCCTGAAATCGGATAATTACCATAAAACGATGTGTTTGCTCATGTTACTATATCCTCTTAATTATATGCAACCGTAAGTAAGACATCTTATCACACTAGTTTGGTTGAGTGATTGAACCATAATTGTATATGATTTTTCATGATTAAATTAGGATTTTTAATACATTTTTAGGGACATTAATGCATGATTAAGCATTAATTTGAGTTAGCAATGATATTTGTATTGAATTAAGTGTAATTAGAAATAAAATGATCATATAATTTGTTAATTATATTATACCTTCAACTAACATGAAAAATCTTCCCTGATTGACGTAGAACGTCTTGCTTGCAATAGTATTCAAATCATTGTTTATACCTTAAACACTTGGAGCTCCATTGTTTTTGGCGGCTGGTGAGCGCCAATTATAGACAAATGAAAAGGACAAGGCCTCAAAGAAGGAATAAAGAAAGCTTAACATCGTGTTTGATGGCCTGGCAAAAAAAAAAAAAAAAAAAAAGAACCATTGGAATGCTAAAGCTGGTCACATTAGAAAGTAAAACCTGTTCAACCAAATAGATTCTCCTCTCATCTGCTGTAGCAAAACAAGCATTCTATCTAAACGAAACAAGAGATGGTGAAAAGTTATCTCACATCTAGGAAAAACTCAAAAAAGATGTGGCTGCTTAAAATGAAATTACACGAAGCATAAATATGCATATAAACCTATCAAGGTTACTATAAACTTAGGCGAAATTACGTAAAACTTCGCCAAACTCTGGATCATTCACAAATAACCCCCTTAACCTGTAAAACTTAAACATAAACTTCCCTGAGCTTCCAAATAGACACAAATAACCCTCAACTAATCAATTACGTAATTGTAATTTTAGATTTTTAGTTTTTATTAACTATTGTGTTTACAATAGCTGGACTGTTACAAAATTAGTTGTTGCCAGAAGCAAAAAATGTTGCAGACTTGCGAATTTGATGTTTGAAAGAAATTGTAATTGCAGCATCTAAAGCAAGAAACCGAAACTATGATGAAGATTGAGCAGCTTGAAATTTCATAACGATTGAAGTTCTGCTTTTAAACTTCTATATATATAAATTCCATGTGAAATTGCATTGATATAAAAAAGCAATTTCTTTTGTCTGTGTGTGTGTGTGTGTGTGTAATTTCAATCTCTTAGGAAGCTCTTGGGAGAAGATTCTGGCTCATGCTCCATAAAGGAACTAGAAGAGATCGAACAGCAATCGGAAAGAAGTGCAAGAAAAGTTCGTGAGATGAAGGTTAGCTTTTAATATATGGTTATATAATATTTACTCCCAAAGTTTCAGAACTGGATTTTTTCCTAAAGCTGATCTTCTGCTTTTCAGAGTCAAGTTTATAAAGAACAAATGGAGCAACTAAAAGAAAAGGTAAGATTTGTCTATATCAAGTGGGAAGGTTCTCTAATACTTCAAATGCGATTTCTCATGATAAAAATAATCTGATAATAAACTGTGTAGAATGAAATATGAATAATTTCGTTTCGTCCCAAGTTAAGAGAATTTTTGGATGAAATTTGCTTCCTCAAGTCTTAAGTATAAGAGCTAATTAGGAGGTTTGTTTTGATTCTAAATATAAGACTTCAATTTACTTTGTTACCCAAATTTATACTCCTTCTAGTCTCTAAACTTAGGACCTAGTTAAGATGTTTGTTTTGATCAAACATATAAGACATTAATCCACTCCATCTCCTAAATTTATATTTTTTCCCTCTCAAACTATCTTTATTGTTTGAATATATTAAAAAGTTTAAATCAATGGGGAGCTTTTAATATAAATTATTAAAAGTGGAATTTTAGAAAAACCAATACATATTTTATACAAATAATTAAGTTCACTGATTTCTTTAAATCCTGAGTTAGCTATTTTGTTTTTATATTTAGGACCAAAAGGAGTAAATTTTTTTTTCAAACTATTAATATTGTCCTATAGTATTAAAAAAGGTTTCCATCGACAGCTGTAGTTTTCCAATGCAAATAATTGAAGGGGATATTTTAACAGAAATAACTAACTTAACTAGTTTTTAAATCTTTTAAATTAGTTATTTAGCTGTTGCGTCTAATAGTAAAGGGAGTAGTACATATGCAATTGTATAGGTTCATTCCGCATATATGAATCCCACATGTTGGGTTGGAGATAGTAAAGCTACTGCTTGTACATACACTGCAAATTTCCTCTCCACTTGAACCATAATTTTCCTGTCACCCAAAAAAAAAAAAAAAAAGATAAAACATGTAGGTAAATGATTAGTAAAAAAAGTTAAATAGGAGCTAATTAAACATACGTTAGGTATATTTTTCAGCATGACACTCATATCTCACATTTGATCTCCTGAATCCCTCCCCAAGACGGATCGATTAGGTTTCCTTATTAATTTACAGTTTAAACATTTAATGATTTCCGAACAAGAGAAACATTCCAACTAATCAGCTTGTTTTTATACAAACCAGGGAAAAACCCTAGCATCAGAAAATGCAAGGCTGTCGGAGAAGGTGATGCTGTAGTTCATTTTATCTGAGAAATCATTCTTTTTTTACTTGGATATTTCATTTGTTTTTATGGAAATAAAAACCTACAAAATTCTGGTAAGACTATTTCATATTTCATGCATTAGGAATGAAGAAACAGATTTATTATTACACTGTGCAGTCACTAAAAAAAAAAAAAAGAAATTTTCAGCGATCATTTTCGGCTGCAACAATCTGAAAGTCAGACCTTCAACGGTGACCTTTTTTTGTTGCTGCTGAAGGTCTGACTTTCAGCGGCGACATTTATAATTTTTAGCGGCGACTCTATTTTGTTGTCGCCGAATGGTGTTTCAGTGGTGACATTGAAAGTTTTATTTGTAATTTTTCATTTTTTTTTATTTTTGATATTTATACAATAAATATGTGTATTGATGTAATTTCTTATGAATAAAAAATTAATTATTCAGATTATTGTGAGATAAAGAGAGTTTGAGAGATAGTGTGTTTGTGCATGTGAGAGTGAGAGGAAGAGAGTGGTATGGTGTTGTTAACTCTTAGAAATTAATAATATTTCATCAAAATTTATTTTCCTTTTAATTTTTTTTAAAAAATCAAAATGCACATAAAAAGAAGTTTATAGAAGGAAATATGCATGTCAAATTATCAAGCAAAAAATTAAAGAATGTATTGTTCTATCTTGTATGTTTCTTGATAAAATAAAGATATATTTACTAACTTTACATTGTCACATTAATATTGTTGTTTAAAGTTGATTTTCATTAATTATAGCAAGAGATTGTACATTTTATTGAAATACTATTGAAAAGGAAATTGATATGGTTTTATGAAATGCAAAAGGTAGAAATAAGCCTAGGCTTCATTTAATCTTTGAAGTCAAATAATCATTTGTATTTATTACTTTCTAGTTATAAGAACAGTGTTTCAAAATTCTCTTTCCATATCAAAATTTGCCATGTCTCAACTTAATTGAATTTACTAAGTCTCTTACTTGATCATTTGTTAATCAAATCCTCGTGGGAACGATCTCTACTTATCACTTTCTTACTTGGCGCGACTCGTGCACTTGTGATAATGAACATGTGTGTATTTAAGAGAGATGATAATTATTTGTACTATTATATATGTGGTGTGTTTGAAAGAGATGAAAAATTAGAGATATAGTTTATGTGCGAGGAAGGAAGTACGAGCATGGGAGAGCGGTTAGTTAGTAAGTCAGAGAGGGGAAGTGAGAGATAGAGTGTGTGAAAAGGAGGGAGGGATAATAAAATTGAGAGAGGTATACAATATTATTAATTGTTTTGGATTATATAATTATATTATAATTAAATTTATATGAGTATACTTGTTTTTTATAAGTAGTATACTTAAATGAAATGATAATATTATATAATGAATGTTTGTAATAGAGAGAGTGAAAAGAAATATAATGTTTTCTTCCAATTATGACAAATACTATAATATTTTATATTTTTATTATTAGTTTTCAAAATTCAAGTAAATTAAGTGAGCCTTAGTTCAATTCCTCTATTACCCTTTTGCTTCTTTTTTCTCAACATACTCAAAATTTATTGATATGGTTTTATTAATTTCTCTTTTATAGAAAAGCCATTCACGCGGATAGTTACAAAATGTTCAATTCTGAACAAACTATGTGGTTGCAATCATGCACAAGGAAAACTGAATTATATTAAATTTAATATACTTCAGTTTTATAATAACATATTAAGTATAAATTTCCAGTGCGACTTCTCTTCTCAGATTCTCAAGCCTTTCGTGTCCCCAATAAAGCATGATATATATATATATATATATATATATATATATATATATTGACTGAAGAGAAGTCTTTCGTGTCCCCAACACTCATTTTATATTAAATTTAGGACTTTTTTTATATCAATTTTTTTAATTGAGACATTAATATCATTTTCTTCAATGACAATAATAATATAAAATGGAAATAAAAATTAAAAAAGCTTAAAGGAGGGACCCACACACACTGTTTTTGCCAAAAGCCACCACCGATGACGGATGTCGAGCAGATTTGCTGGGCAATAAAAAAAACTTAAGGGAAGAGTTTTAAAAGTATGTTCAGAAATTTAAATAATATGAATGAAATAATTAACATGAGTTAAGTATTACTACCTCCAGTCCTAATTAGAAGACCTAGTTGACTTTTTTTGGAGAGATTAAGGTAAATAAATTATTTAATCATTTCATATGTTGTGTATCTTTAGATTATATATTAGTTTATTAATCAAACTAATTAGTTTGAAGAAAAAAATAAAAATACAGGTACTCCAAAGTAATTTAATTAGCTTCCTTAATTTTCTTGAAAAAGTCAACTAGGTCTTATAATTAAGATCAGGGAGTACTTTTTTTTAATCATTAAGAAGAATGTGAATTCATACGCGCAAGAGAATTCTGAATATAGGAATGGTAATTTCACTAGAAAAAAAAAAAGTGAATGAAGAGATATGTAGGCTTTGACAAAAAAAAGAAGAAGTGCTTTTTTTTAATCATTAAGAAGAATGTGAATTCATACGTGCAAGAGAATTCTGAATATAGGAATGGTAATTTCACTAGGGGGGAAAAAGTGAATGATGAAGAGATATGTAAGCTTTGACAAAAAGAAGAAGAAGAAGAGAAAGACCAGATTGTTATTCGAACAGGTGTGACTAGCGGAAAGGGAAACTTATTCATCTCCCTCCAAAAACTTTTGCAGCTTCCCTCCATTAAATTGACAAAATTGGTTTCTCTTGTAGTTTCACGGTATTTTTTACTTTTTTTTTTTTGACTGAATCTCATCTATTTGTTCTGATTGATTATTGCAAGAATTTTTGTTTGATTAGGTAGGAAGGTTTAAATTAATTAGGGATAGTGGGTAAAATGTAATTATTTCTGGGTCTGACTATTGTGATAAAAAATGCTTGTGATGATCAGGATCTCCAAGTAGTGATTTTGCTGTCCTTTTCTGATTTGATTTTGAGACCCCACGCATCCAAAAGGGAAATAAGATAATGTCATTTGCTGTTAACGGGTTTCTAATTTTACATGATAGAATTATCTAAACTTTGATGCATAAACTGGTTCTAGCTACAAAAACTATATTTAGTTATATTTTAGTGCATTTATTGCATTGAAACAACACTTTGAGCTGCATGGTACTCTTGTCCACTTAAATTCTTATTTCTTTTCACTTAGCATAGTAAAATACCTTTGCATTGTGAATCCTTACTGCATTTTTGAACTTTTGGGTGAATTTTTTGAGCTATGTCTTAATTAACTGGCTCAGAAATTTTGAATTTTTGCCGCATTAAGTGATTGCTACACTTTGTGTAACCTTACACTTCTGACTTCGTGGACTGAAATTGATTGAGAGTCAAAATCTAGGAAATTTTCTGTTGCACCAATATGAGAATCATAAGAACTAAACTTCTAGATTTTCCCGTCAAAGATAACACACACACACACATATGTATTTTTAAGTATGTACTGTTAAATCTTGGTTATCCACATGATTTCAGAATTAGTGTTCTTCTAAGCCTTGCTGGAACTCCTGGAACTTCACTTTAGTCTACTGCTATACACATATTTTTGAGCTAAATTTGTGTCCACAAATGGAATTTTGATACAAAACTTCAATAGGAACTTGATGCTGTTACTATGGTTGCTGGAGGTGAATTTTGAATTACGTTTATTGCTCATATAATGAATACTATTCTTGAAATTGATTGAGTTCAATATGACCTATATGGAACTCAGGGATTATTTGTTGCAAATTTCTTTGAAACTGCTTTTTGTTACTTTGGATTATGAACATCATGAATTATGATAGTTTAATCATGAACTCGTACTCTTCGAATATAAATGTATACTGCTTTTGTACATTTCTTTTAGGAAATGTCAAGATTAAAGGGAGGTCAAGGTCGCAAAAATCATTCATTTAGACTACATGGTGACACAAATAGTGGGGATACTTCCTCTACACCTCAGTCAAGACATGCAATTTCATCTCGATCACTACAAATACAACTTGAGAAAATGCATGCAAAGATAGAAGCAAATCTTGTAGAAGAGCGTGTAAAGATAGAAGCAGAGCGTGTAAAGATGGAAGCAGAGTGTGCACAATTTGAGCACAAGATGGAACAAATGGAGTAGAGAATACAGGCTCAACTAATTGTCTTGACGCAACATGGGCAATTTGCAGCTCTTACTTCATCTACTCCTAGTCTTGTTGTCCCACTAGCAAATTCTTCATAGATTTCATATTTGATGACAATATTTAGACCTTGGTTAGAAAATTTAAACACTTGCTGTTAATTTTTTGAACAATATTAGTATCTTTGCTTGTTAATTTTAAAGAATGTTAGTATTCTTGCTAATTAGTATGATGTTAATTTAACATTACTTTGATATTTATTGTTACATTTTGGTACAGGTTTTAATTTTAACAATTTATATTAAATAATAATAATTTTTTTTTTAAAAAAAACATTGTCACTTTCAGTGGCGACAATTGTTGTTGCTGAAAGATGAATCAACAGCGACAATTATGCGGCCACTAAAGAAGCATCAGTGGCGACAATTCTTGTCGCCTCCTATACCCCACTTTTAGCGGCGACAATTGTTTTGGGTGATATACGATATACTTTTAGCAGCGACAAAATGTCGCCATTGATTGTCTACTTTTAGCGGTGACATAGTATTAGTGGCGGTCATATTAGCGGCGACAAAATGTCGCTGCTGAGTCGCCGATAGAAGCTCTTCAGCAGCGACAATTAGACTTTTAGCAAAAGCCTTTTTTTTTTTTTAGTGAGTATAATAGCTTGGCAAAGCAAGCAAGAGAGAAGAATGATGGTGATAATCCTTAGAAAATTGTCCAAACTTCAGAAGTAGAAACTGACTTGTTCATTGGATTTACCAGAAACAAAAGGCATCACTCTTCCCCTTCATGTGCTCTGATTGAAGATTATAATCAAGTTAAATTACTTGTTTATGTCATGATTTGCAAATATATATGACATAAGGGGACTCCCCATGCAAATATATATATTAAGATGCCTGACTGTTTCATTGAAATTAATAATGATGGTCTGTGTAGATAAGAAACATTAACTGGTTAGTATTGCATAGTTCAAACTACTACATCATTAATGCCCTCTTTTAGTGGTTTCGCTGTCTGAACCTTATCAATCAGTAGAAACTGTTTGTGCTGATAAATTTTTTAGAAAATTAATATGCAAGTCTATGTGGTTTCACTCATTTCAATGAAATCCTTGCAGTTATTTATTTATTTATTATTAGGTCCTTTTAGTTTCTTTGTTTATATGTGTTGGTAATGATTCTTGTATTTAGAAAGAAAGAGGAAGAGAATGATGAAAAGGCTAAGCAATATGTGACTCATGCCTCTGCTCTTTATATAAGACAAATCCACAATAAAATTTCAGTACAAATCAAAATGCATCATACACGTGCTGGGTGAGAAGATACATAGATATTCTACAGCTGTATTCAATATATAATTGATGAGGGCTTTTTTGTCTTTAGCCTTGGGGTCCACAATAAAAAATAAACCAAGGATTGCGTACAGTCAACCCTAGGATCGTTCTCTCTCTCGAGGAGCCTTTTATTGAGTCCTAAGTAATCTAATGTTATGTAAATGCAATTAAAACAAGGGGAAATTGGTTTTGGATTTTTGTATTGATTAACTAAAACAAGATGGGAAAATTATAATAAAGGACCTAAGAAAAATAATATTCATTAAGAAGGACCATAAAAAATGGTAATTATTTTAAAGGACCAAAAATTAAAATAGAAAGACTAAATTGCCCTTGATCAGATTTTCTATATTATATCTAATTAAATCAGAATCTAAAGTGATTGATTAAAAATGATAAATAGAGATCAAATCAAAATCTAAAATATGTAAGTTAGAATCTCTAGTGGTAATTTTTTATCTCTTTGTGGAGGAACCAAAGGTTATTCCATTGACAAAGATCTCCCAGGCCTCCTCCCCCTGTGTTCTATGAATTTATGAATTTTTATGAAATTATCTCTTTTCAAGACCTAAGGCAGTGTATAGTAAGCACGAAGACTTGGAATTGTAAAACTAAAATGTTTTTTTGGATTTCTGACCTTTACACAAAAATTGTAGAACCAAGGGCAATTTAGTCCTTTTATTTTAAAGTTTTAAGTTTTGGCCCTTCAAAATAATTACTATTTTTATGGTCTTTCTTAATAAATATTATTTTTCTTAGGTCCTTTATTATAATTTTCCCAAACAAGATTACAATTAAATTAAATGCTAAACTAATGTTTTTGGTATTTTTATAAAATTGGTGAATGAGAGAATTAAATGAAATCAAATTGAAAATATGGAAGATAGCGCTCTTGGTAATAAAGAAATGATTATCCTTGTTCAAAAAGATTATGAGAGTTAAAATTCATCAAGTCTTTAAGAAAAACCCCAAGATAACACTTAAGTCCAATATTCTCAATCAATAGTAGCTCCTACAAACATAGCTAACCACTACCTCTTGAGAAATTGTTAAAAACCACTTGATGTGCAATTAAAATTGGAATAATGCAATACGAGTCTTCTTAAATTTGAGTACATAACAGTCCCTCAAAGGGGTACAAATCAACCACATTAGCTAGACAATAACACGTTAATTAATTTAATCTCATTGCAACCACAAGAAATGAAAGAAAATATCTTCATATTGCAAAATCCAAAATCAATCACAATTATCAATCTAACAAAGACAATAAACATTAATCTCAGTTCCAAAATTCATACACAATAATCCCTAAAATTAGGCAACCTAAATGTATAAATCTAGACTAGTAGAACAAACAAATTAACTCCCCTTTGTAGCTTTGGAACTCAAGTAAATCTCCACACCAAGAAGGAAGAGGAATCAGCCACACATGTGCATTGGAAAAATCCACACAAACTGCATAACTGAAATCACCAAAGAAAATTAGAGAGAAGCTTCACAGGTGGATGTCGGATATGGTTAAGGTTGCTGGAAAATATGGAAAATGGAGCAGGTGGTTTGATAGTGAGGATGGTGACGGTGTGAAGAGGGTGTAGGGAGGAAGGAGTGGTGGCTCGCCGGAAAAAATGGAGGAATGGAGGTGGCTGTGTCTCGTGAATGCCTGATGGTTGAAGATGATTCCAGCGTGGTCTCGGTCTGGAGGTTCCACGGTGGGAGTGAGCCTTGCCGGCGATAATGAGAGTGGTGATGGCGGAGTCATCCTCGCCGGCAAGGATGGGGTTGAAGGAAGAAGGGAAGGTCTGAAGGTGTGAAAGTCGAAGGTCCAGGCATGCTTTCCTTCGTGGCGCTGTTTCTGTTATATTTTCCCTCAGCTGCTATCCGGGTCTCCCTCCTGATGTCGGGTTTGATCCAGCTTCCTTTAGCTAACCTAAATTCAATAAATCAAAAGCCACGTGTTTTAATTCAGATTTAATATGTCGGGGTTTCTTCCTTTCTTCCGTCTTGGGTCCTGGAGGTGTTTTAATGAATAAAGAAAAGTCAGCTGCCCAACTTGATTAATTCCTGGTCAAAACGCACAACTTTACTTAGGGACCTGATTGAACATTTTAAAACTTTTGCTTGAGGGACCTAAATGCAACTTTTAAAACTTGAATTAAAACTTTTCATTTGAATTTTGATTTAATCTTTTCAGCCATCCACAAATAAAATAATTAGTCTAACATCAAATATTCTCATGAAAATCAATAATTAAGAGTAATTACATTTTTTTTTTGACAATTTTGCCCTTTTTAGCCCTAAATTAATGTTTTCACTCTTAATCTCAATTTATCATAAAAACATCATTTTAAGCTCAATAACTAATGTGAAATGCATTATAAATCCCAATTTAATGTCCCAAAAATAATGTAAAAATATGGTTCAATCAATAATCATACTAATGACTTATTTACACTAACATTCCCCTTCAAACAACAAAGTGTGGGACAAAAACCAAGGTTGTTTTGCAATTGTGTGAATCTTGTGCGAGTTAATGCTTTTGCCAATCAATCCACAATTTGATGAGAGGATGGAACTGATGAAGGGGTAACCAGTGCAAGTATACACTATCAATGTAATACCGGCAAGTATCCCAAGGTAATAAAATATCGTTCCCACAGGGACCAAAGTTCCAACTACCAACCCAAATCACTTTAATTTATAGTTGATGCAACCGTAAGAGTTTTTGATGAAAAATATTAAAAAACAGTAAAATCACACAGAAATTGAATTAAACTTTGTAAAATGAAATTAACAAAAGCCTAGGGTCATGTATATCATCAATAATCCATTTAAATGTTCTTCCTTTACCAAAAGCTAGATTAAGACCTAATCTTCTTTTAAGGTAGAAATTAACTACTTAACCCGTGAATTGAAGTATGTCAATCGAATTTCAGATTTTAATCTAATTGCTTATCCCTAAGTCAATTAGCCTAATCCTTAATCCTAAAGTCATGTTCCCATGCTCATTAGGATCAATTCATGCATTAAGTCCAGAATTCTTTATGATTGCATAAAGCCTATGACAAGTTCCCTTGCTAGTACCTTATGTTCTTTCATCAATTGAACCTAGAACTAACTAGCCTTTCCCAAGGTCTAATTAATCTTTCAATTCCTTAATTAGGTGATCAAACTAACCAAGGCATTAAGCATGGATTAAAGAAACATATCCAAGACAACGATTATGTAATTAAAAACAGAATTTCAATTAAACTTCATAAAGAATCCATACATGACCTTAGAAAGATACTTAGTTCATGCTAATCATGGCCAAGCAATAAAATGGTAAAAGATGAAGAACATGAAATTTAATTAAAACAACCAAAAAGGAAAGATTAAAACTAAGTCATACCAAGAAGGAGGCAAGAAACTAAAGATAAGAATTAAAGACAATACATAAAACTAAATAAGCAAAACCTAAGCCTTCCATGTAGGAGGCAAGAAAATAAAGAGAAGAATTAAAGACAATACATGAAACTAAAAAAAATAAAAACTAAGCCTTCCATGTAGGAGGCAATGATCAAAAAGGAAAGCAATGGAAAATAAATTGCATGAAAGTTATAAGAATAAACTAAGCCTTCCATGTAGGAGGCAAAGAACAAGAAGGAAAGAACATGAAGAGAAACTAAGAAAGAAAGAACCTAAAAATGGAGAGATCTTGGTCTACTCCAAGTGTGTCTTGCTCTTCACAACTCCCTTCTATTTATAGGCAGCTAGGAGCATCTCATCCATGCACTTTACAACACAAATTCGTCACTTTAGTTAGTGGCCAACTTGGAAGCATCTTTGAGTCACTTTACAGCTCCAAAACCGTGTCTTCTTTTCCTGCCCATGTTAGGCCACGAAATCATCCGAATCTGGCCATGTGATCTTCATATGAAATGTGGCCCCAGATGTCCGCTTTCCAGTCGTTCAAACGGTGCCCCATTTGGAGGTCTGTAGCTCCAGATATGGGCCAAATACCGAACGTCATTCCAGAGTCCAGTGAAAGCAGCCTGTTTCGGTTTCCAGTCCAATTTTGGCCCTCTAAACATCTGAGTTAGCTTTTGGGCTCTTCATAGGAGTTGTAGGGCTTCCTCTTAGCTTTCTGAAAATGCAAATTGGGGATCAATTGGATTTCTATAACTCAAGTTATACCCAAAATAACAAACAGTGTTTATTACCCAATTGTGAAAGAGGTGTGATTTAAGCCCAGTTTTGATCCAAATTTCAAATATAACCAAGATCAATACAAATGAAGTCTAAAAACTAATTATGAAGATGAAACTACATATTTAACTATTTTGATCCATTAAACCATGACAATGACAGAGTTTTTAGCTAATTAAAATATCATAAATTCTAAGGTTATCAAACTCCCCCAAACTTAGATCTTTGCTTGTCCTCAAGCAAATCAATTAAAGATAACAGATATAGCTTAAAAACAAGGGGATGTGCAGATCGATGTGAGTGAGGAAAATAAGATAACTTATTAGACCAAATTTTTTTTTTTCTTTAACTTAGCATTGCAAATGGATATATCAATCAATGAAAGCACAGTTCAAAAATGAGTAATACATTATGCTTGTATCAACACTTCACTAATTTCCAGAGTAGTAGAAAGTAGAGTTATCAAGAGGAAAATAGTAAATTGGAATAACCCCTCACTTGGATATTCAATCCACTCAAACTCTCAAGTATTTTAGGGTGTGTATTTCACTCAATCAACCATCACTCTAATAACACTACCATAGGCTTGTTCATATTCTACTTCTCCACTGCTCTGTAATACATGCATAAACCAATCAAAAGGTCTTTCAAAGGTTGGCTATGGTTAGGGAAGGATAATATATGGATAAGTAGCTTTAACAATGGAAAACAGAAAATATGAATCATCAGTCAAATCCAAATTGTGTCTCATATAACTGTTTTCATCCTTCACTAACTCATTTCTTTCTTCTTCTTTTTTTTTTTTTTTTTTTTACACTAATATATTCATTATACAGATCATAACCGTCATACAATTCCAAAATTCATCAATTAAGTTCATACTTTCACCTGTAGCATACTCTGCTTTCCATTGTGAGGTAGGATATGTATGGAATGGTTATATAACAGTGGTTAATAATAAGAACAAACAAGGCCTCAGGCTCAAAAGGGTTAATCAATGGAGAATGCTAGGTGGGCTATTTGGCCAACTGGTTTATACAAGAAATAAATTGCCTTTTATCATTTCAGAATATGCATGCAATACTTGCCATCTCAAACCAGAAATAGAACAAGTTCTAGAGTGCTAAAATAGTGAGGTGCACACAGCAAAAGAATATAAGTATATGAAGCTCAATCCCTCACGGATATGGGAATCAATTACACCATCCTCAAGATCATTAACTTTAAACTACTACTCCAGAAATTCAGTAACTTGTTTATTCAAACATGTGATCATACTCACTCAAGAATAACGTATTTGATATTCACATTTTGCATTGCCAAAAACACATGATTCTTATTTTCCAATCTCACGGTATCTACTCTACCTTAGAATTCATTCATGTCATGTTTTAAAAGATTTTTTTTTTTTTTTTGAATAAAACATCTAATACCTAATCATGAAATGAAAACACCAAACCTTATTGGGGAAAAGTATTTAAAACCTATCCTTAAAGAAAATAAATTTATGTTTCCAAACAACACCCCCAAACTTAAAACCAACATTGTCCTCAATGTTATCTAAACATGTGAGGTGAATAAGGAGTGAGAGAAAAACATAAATAAAAGGGAAAGGTTAAAGGGACTCCCCCAAACTTAGAAGACACCCAAAGCTTAATGTAAGGGCAGCCGCTAAAGGTTTGAAGCTGACAATTCTGCACAAACAGCAAACAAAATCCAAAAAACTGCAAATAGAAAATAAGGAACAGCAAACCAAAGTTGTTGTTGTTGTTTTTTTTTTTTTTATGTTTTTTTTTTTTTGAAAAACAGAACCACAATCAGCAGCAAATTATATACAGACAGTAGTACACCTTGCTAAGTTTATAGTCTTTAGCAGACATGTTACCCATATTCATTTAGGGATGCTGGGGTGAATGAGAAATCTCACTCAGGTGCACATTTTGGCTCCAATAATGCTTCAATCTTTGGCCATTCACAATGAAGGTTCTTTTGGAACTCTCCTCTTCCAATTCCACAGCTCCATAAGGGAAGACCTTTGTTACCTTAAAGGGACCACTCCACCTTGATTTGAGTTTTCCTGGAAACAATTTCAATTTTGAATTGAATAACAATACCTTTTGGCCTACCTCAAAGTGACGTGGAGCAATCTTCTTGTCATGCCATGCTTTGGTCTTCTCTTTGTAGATTCTTGCACTTTCATAAGCATCCTTCCTAATCTCATCTAATTCATTCAACTGAAGGAGCCTATGTTCTTTAGCCACAGTGGGATCAAGATTAAGCTGTTTTATGGCCCAATATGCTTTATGTTCTATTTCAACAGGTAGGTGACAAGCCTTACCATATACTAACCTGTAGGGAGATGTTCCGAGGACGGTCTTGTAAGCTGTTCTGTAGGCCCAAAGAGCATCATCTAGCTTTATAGCCCAATCCTTCCTTGTAGGTCTTACCACTTTCTCCAAGATTCGCTTGATCTCCCTATTTGATACTTCCACTTGGCCACAGGTTTGAGGGTGGTAAGCGGTAGACACCTTGTGCTTGACCCCATATTTCACTAATAGTGTCTCAAACCATTTGTTACAAAAGTGAGAACCACCATCGCTGATTATGGCTCTTGGGGTACCAAACCTTGTGAAGATATTCTTCCTTAAAAACTTGGTCACTTGGTGTGCTTCATTGGTAGGAAGAGCCACCGCTTCAACCCACTTGGTAACATAGTCAACTGCCACCAGGATGTACTTGCAGTTGGAGGATGATGGAAAGGGCCCCATGAAGTCAATTCCCCACACATCAAATGGTTCAATTTCAAGAATACCATGTTGGGGCATCTCATTCCTCCTTGATATATTACCTGTTCTTTGACACCTGTCACAAGAAACAACAAACTCACGAGCATCATGGAATAAAGATGGCCAATAAAATCCGCTTTCTAGGACCTTGGCAGCTGTCCTAGTGCTCCCATAATGCCCCCCATAATCTGAATTATGACAATGAACAAGAATATTATTAATTTCCTCTTGTGGTACACACCTCCGAATTATTTGATCAGGACATCTCTTAAAAAGAAAAGGCTCATCCCAAAAATAGAATTTTGAATCATGCATGAGCTTTTTCTTTTGTTGAAAAGTAAAATCAGAAGGTAGAATACCACATACCAGAAAGTTAACAATGTCAGCATACCAGGGGATTGAAGTTGCAATTCTAAAGAGCTGTTCATCTGGGAAGAATCCATGCACAGGTTCCGTCTTGTCCTCATTACTACCTTCTAATCTTGACAAGTGATCAGCCACTTGATTTTCTGACCCCCTTTTGTCTCTGATTTCCAAATCAAATTCTTGTAACAAGAGGATCCACCGTATCAACCTCGGCTTAGAATCTTTCTTAGACAGCAGGTATTTAATGGCAGCATGATCTGTGTAAACAACTACCTTGGACCCCAACAGATAAGCGCGAAATTTATCAAATGCAAAAACTATAGCTAGTAATTCTTTCTCAGTTGTTGCATAATTCTTTTGAGCATTTGAAAGAGTCCTACTAGCATAGTAAATTGCATGAAAAATTTTCTCTTTTCTTTGACCTAGAACAGCCCCAATTGCAAGATCACTTGCATCACACATTAGTTCAAATGAAGCATTCCAATCAGGAGCACACATAATAGGGGCTGAAACTAGCTTGTTCTTTAGAGTCTCAAAAGCTTTCACACAATCATCATCAATTTTAAAAATTGCATCTTTTTCCAACAAATTGCACAAAGGTTTGCTAATTTTGGAAAAATCTTTTATAAAGCGCCTATAAAAACCTGCATGTCCTAGAAAACTTCTAATGGCCTTGACATTAGTGGGAATGGGCAATTTTTCAATCACTTCAATTTTTGCTTTGTCTACCTCAATTCCCCTTTTTGAAATTTTGTGGCCTAATACCACCCCTTCACGTACCATAAAATGGCATTTTTCCCAATTTAAAACCAAGTTTGTTTCTACACATCTTTGCAACACTTTTGTCAAATTTGCTAAACATGCATCAAAGGTAGAACCAAAGACAGAGAAGTCATCCATAAATACCTCCATTATGTCTTCTATAAGATCATAGAAGATTGCCATCATACACCTTTGAAACGTGGCAGGGGCATTACAAAGGCCAAAGGGCATCCTTCTAAATGCAAATGTACCATAAGGGCAGGTAAAAGTTGTCTTCTCTTGATCCTCAGGAGCAATTACTATCTGATTGTAACCTGAATAGCCATCAAGAAAACAGTAAAAATCATACCCGGCTATCCTGTCTAGCATCTGATCCAAGAATGGGAGAGGAAAATGATCTTTCCTGGTCGCCTTGTTTAACTTCCTGTAATCCATGCATACCCGCCAACCAGTCACGGTCCTTGTGGGAATCAGCTCATTGTTGCCATTTTTCACCACTGTTGTTCCTCCTTTCTTTGGAACACATTGTATTGGGCTGACCCAAGAACTGTCAGATATGGGATAGATGATTCCATTATCTAACCACTTGATTATCTCCTTCTTCACCACTTCCTTCATATAGGGGTTTAGACGCCTCTGTGCTTCAATTGAAGGTTTGCTCCCTTCTTCCAAAATGATCTTGTGCATACAGTAGGAAGGGCTTATACCTTTGATGTCAGCTAGAGTCCAACCTATTGCCTTCTTGTGTTCCCTCAACACCCTCAATAATTTTTCCTTTTGAACCTGATTTAAGTCAGCTGCAATAATAACAGGATAAGAAGCATCCTCTCCTAGATAGGCATAGGAAAGGTGTGATGGAAGCTGTTTCAAATCAAGACTAGGAACATCGTTAAGAGTAGAAGGTGGTTCACTTACCTCTTTTCCTTTAACAACATGCAAGGTTTCAAAGTTTTGTTCTTGTAAAGAGGGAGAGAGATCATCTAAACAAAACTCATAATCCTTACCATCAAAGGACTCTGTCTCTTCCAATGCTGCTTGCAAAGGGTCTAAAGGAAGTGTCATTACTTTTAAATTATTAAGGCAGTTATCAAGCACATCGATTGAGAAAACATTCTCATAGTTATCAGAAAATTTAACCGCCTTAAAAACATTAAAAGTAACCTGTTGATCTTCAACCCGCATAGTCAACTCACCCTTTTTTACATCTATCAATGTTCCTCCAGTGGCTAGGAAGGGTCTTCCTAAAATGATAGGAATATCTCTGTCCTCCTCCATGTCTAAGATGATGAAATCTGCAGGCAAGATTAATTTATCAATTTTAACAAGAATGTCCTCAATTATACCTTTTGGGTATGCCAATGTTCGGTCAGCTAACTGAAGAACTGCAGATGTAGATTTGATTTCCCCAAGGCCGAGTCTCTTGAATATGGTTAGGGGCATTAAATTGATGCTAGCCCCTAAATCACAATGGGCGTTACCCGCGAACTGATTTCCTATTGTGCAAGGGATGGTGAAGCTTCCTGGATCCTTCAACTTTGGTGGCAACTTCTTCTGCAAAACCGCACTGCACTCCTCAGTAAGTGCAACTAGTTCGTTCTCCACCAATCTCCTCTTTTTGGACAACAACTCTTTCATAAATTTTGCATAAGATGGCATATTTTCTAAAGCTTCTGCAAATGGTATGTTGATCTGCAATTTCTTGAATACATCCAGAAATCTAGAAAATTGCCTATCTTTTGGATCAAATTTCACCCGTTGAGGAAAAGGAGGTTGAACTACTTTCTTTTTAGTTTCAACATGTTGGTGTAGTTGCTTGGTTTGACTTTCAGCCCTACTTTCACCTTGATTTTCTTCATTCGTTTGGGCTTCAATTGCCACTGGTTCGACATCTTTCAATACTTTACCACTTCTAAGAGCAATGGCTTGGCAAGTTTCCTTACCTCTAGGATCTTCAGTATTACTGGGAAGGGTACCCTGCTGCCTGACATTTAGAGAGTTGGCAATTTGTCCTACCTGTATCTCTAAATTCTTGATAGAGGCTGTATGGTTCTGTAGCATGGAGCCGGTTCTAGTCATGAATTGAGCAAGAATATCTTCAAGACTGCTCTTTTTCTCTTGTGGCTGGATTGGTGCTGCATATCCAGGAGGATTGTGGGGAAGTCGTGGCTGTTCAGATTGTTGTTGTGTACCTGCTTGATTACTCCATGAGAAATTGGGGTGATTTCTCCAACCTGGATTGTAATAGTTAGAATGCGGATTGTACTGTTGCTTATGTTGATGAGCAACATACTGCACACTCTCCTGACTTGTAGCACACTTCTCAGTAATGTGTCCTTCTCCACATAAGTCACACCTACTTCCTTGTACATTAGCAGATGTCAACTTATTCAACTGATTAGTCATAGAAGCTACCTGAGCAGAAAGTGTTGATAAAGCATCAAGTTCGTGAATTCCTGCTGCTTTCTTAGTATTACTCCTTTCCCCGTTCCAATGATAATTGTTGTTAGCCATGTTCTCCAAAATGTTGTAGGCATCATCCACGGATTTTGCCATCAGAGCACCACCTGCAGCTGCATCGACAATGCCTCTTGTGTTCCCTTGTAGCCCATTATAGAATGTATGGACTGGATACCACTCAGGAAGGCCATGATGTGGGCACTTCCTAAGTAAGTCTTTAAACCGCTCCCAGGCTTCATAGAGTGATTCACCGTCAGCTTGATGGAAAGAGGTGATGTCGTTTCTTAACTTTGCAGTTCTTGCAGGAGGGAAATACTTGCCCAAGAATTTTTTTGTCAATTCATCCCAAGTGGTGATTGCTCCAGGAGGAAGTGACTGCAACCAGACTCTTGCTTTATCTTTCAGAGAAAATGGGAAGAGCCTCAGTCTAATGGCATCATCAGTAACACCATTAAATTTGAATGTGTCGCAAATCTCCAAGAAACTTGCCAGATGCAAATTTGGATCTTCATAGGGAAGGCCATAAAATTGCACAGCTGTTTGTACCATCTGAATAATTGCTGGCTTGATCTCGAAGTTGTTGGCCTCCACCCTTGGCTTAACAATGCTGGAAGCAATTTCACTAACCCTTGGGATAGCAAAATCTCCCACACTTCTATGATTCCCAGCTGCTTCTGCCATTGTGATCTTTTTAGGTTCGGTATTTGTGGATGAAGAAGCTTGTTGAACTTGTAGCAAAGCTTTTTGTTCTCTTCTCAAACGCCGCAACGTCCTCTCTATTTCTTGATCAAATAAAAGATTTGTGTCTTGCATACACTTTAATCAAGAAATCAGTTCTTAAGGACCTGAAAGTCAAGAAGAGAGATAGACTACTAAATTTTTGTTATACTTAATTGAAATTCTGCAGAAAATGAATTTCCAACAACTCAATTATCACACCTACAAACTTACAAGAACACATAAAATCAAAAGTATAATAACAAAGCACACTCAATTTTTTTTTTTTTTTTTGAGGTAAAAATAACACACAATTGAAATGAACAAGGAATAACTCAAAACGAAAAATTAAAAACTGCAATAAAATAAGCACCAATCTATAAACAAGCAAAGATAGTTGATATTGGGACAAATTTGGTCCCCGGCAACGGCGCCAAAAACTTGATGAAGGGGTAACCAGTGCAAGTATACACTATCAATGTAATACCGGCAAGTATCCCAAGGTAATAAAATATCGTTCCCACAGGGACCAAAGTTCCAACTACCAACCCAAATCACTTTAATTTATAGTTGATGCAACCGTAAGAGTTTTTGATGAAAAATATTAAAAAACAGTAAAATCACACAGAAATTGAATTAAACTTTGTAAAATGAAATTAACAAAAGCCTAGGGTCATGTATATCATCAATAATCCATTTAAATGTTCTTCCTTTACCAAAAGCTAGATTAAGACCTAATCTTCTTTTAAGGTAGAAATTAACTACTTAACCCGTGAATTGAAGTATGTCAATCGAATTTCAGATTTTAATCTAATTGCTTATCCCTAAGTCAATTAGCCTAATCCTTAATCCTAAAGTCATGTTCCCATGCTCATTAGGATCAATTCATGCATTAAGTCCAGAATTCTTTATGATTGCATAAAGCCTATGACAAGTTCCCTTGCTAGTACCTTATGTTCTTTCATCAATTGAACCTAGAACTAACTAGCCTTTCCCAAGGTCTAATTAATCTTTCAATTCCTTAATTAGGTGATCAAACTAACCAAGGCATTAAGCATGGATTAAAGAAACATATCCAAGACAACGATTATGTAATTAAAAACAGAATTTCAATTAAACTTCATAAAGAATCCATACATGACCTTAGAAAGATACTTAGTTCATGCTAATCATGGCCAAGCAATAAAATGGTAAAAGATGAAGAACATGAAATTTAATTAAAACAACCAAAAAGGAAAGATTAAAACTAAGTCATACCAAGAAGGAGGCAAGAAACTAAAGATAAGAATTAAAGACAATACATAAAACTAAATAAGCAAAACCTAAGCCTTCCATGTAGGAGGCAAGAAAATAAAGAGAAGAATTAAAGACAATACATGAAACTAAAAAAAATAAAAACTAAGCCTTCCATGTAGGAGGCAATGATCAAAAAGGAAAGCAATGGAAAATAAATTGCATGAAAGTTATAAGAATAAACTAAGCCTTCCATGTAGGAGGCAAAGAACAAGAAGGAAAGAACATGAAGAGAAACTAAGAAAGAAAGAACCTAAAAATGGAGAGATCTTGGTCTACTCCAAGTGTGTCTTGCTCTTCACAACTCCCTTCTATTTATAGGCAGCTAGGAGCATCTCATCCATGCACTTTACAACACAAATTCGTCACTTTAGTTAGTGGCCAACTTGGAAGCATCTTTGAGTCACTTTACAGCTCCAAAACCGTGTCTTCTTTTCCTGCCCATGTTAGGCCACGAAATCATCCGAATCTGGCCATGTGATCTTCATATGAAATGTGGCCCCAGATGTCCGCTTTCCAGTCGTTCAAACGGTGCCCCATTTGGAGGTCTGTAGCTCCAGATATGGGCCAAATACCGAACGTCATTCCAGAGTCCAGTGAAAGCAGCCTGTTTCGGTTTCCAGTCCAATTTTGGCCCTCTAAACATCTGAGTTAGCTTTTGGGCTCTTCATAGGAGTTGTAGGGCTTCCTCTTAGCTTTCTGAAAATGCAAATTGGGGATCAATTGGATTTCTATAACTCAAGTTATACCCAAAATAACAAACAGTGTTTATTACCCAATTGTGAAAGAGGTGTGATTTAAGCCCAGTTTTGATCCAAATTTCAAATATAACCAAGATCAATACAAATGAAGTCTAAAAACTAATTATGAAGATGAAACTACATATTTAACTATTTTGATCCATTAAACCATGACAATGACAGAGTTTTTAGCTAATTAAAATATCATAAATTCTAAGGTTATCAGGAACATATCAAATGGCAAGAGTTCCAGAGCACTTGATCCTTGACAAAAGGAATGTCTATTTCTATATGCTTGCTTCTAGCATGTTAAACAGGATTAGCAGCAAGAGCTTTAACACTTAAATTATTACACCAAATCACAGATGGTCTATATAAATGTAGACCAAGTTCAGTAATTAGTGAACACAACCATTATATTACTACTATTGTATTTTTGCTGTTCCATCATCTATAGATCTATATTCTAATTTGGCACAATCTAACATATGAAATCTTTTCAGCAAATCTAATGTATATTTTCCTTGGTTAACATAAATATCAGAGGCATCACAATGAATTTCCAAGCCAAGAAAATAGTATAAGGGACCCAAGTCTTTAGGAGAAAAGACATCATTTAATTTGGTAATAAACCTTTGAACTACTACCAAATCATTTCCAGTGATTAAGATGAAAGACAGAATATCATCAAGAGTGGGGGTGAATTGAGTGATCGAAAAAACTTTTTGATTACCCTAAAACTTACTCACTAAAACAGAGCTTAACAGAGAGAGAGGGAGGGAGAAAGAGGGGGGAGAGAGAGAGATTAACACGAGAGATTTATACTGGTTTGATCTCAACTCTTGACTTACGTCCAGTTCGCACCTCTCTGAGATTTTCACTATCACTTCAACTGATTACACACTCTGTATCCAAAAGTAATTCTCTCACTAAGATTCAGTCCCCTTTACAAGTTGTAATATAATCAAATAACCCAATCGGAAAGTCCCACAACTTTGAGATACTTACAAAGATATTGATTTAGAAATAAACTCTCTAAAAGAGAAGATAGATAAACACTGAAGATTATAAATATCAGAAGATATTACACAAGTGGATGAAACAGTAAATGCATATAGTTTGTGAAAGTGGAGCCAAATACCCAAGAGGGGGGGGGGAATTGGGTATCTTAAAATTTCTTGCTGAAAACTCTGTTTTCAAATACTAAAAACAGGGTAAAACAGAGTAAGAGAAGAATAGCAAGACACAAGAAGATTTTTACTGGTTCGGTCTTAACCACTTGACCTACGTCCAGTCCCTAGCCTCACTGGGATTTCCACTATATCAAAGATTACACACTCTGCACTCAAGAAGTGATTCTCTCACTAGAACTCACTCCCCCTTACAAGTTGTAATCAATGATTCCCCAAATCACCAAGTCCCCTTGACTTGTGATTCCTTTACAATAAATGATATTCAGAAAGAAAACTTTCTTAAAGAGTAGATATAAATGAACACTGCAACTCTTGTATCAAAAGATACTTTACAGATGAAAACTGAAGAGAATAAATGAAAACTTGAATGCAATTCGCTCTCAGTTGTTGTAGTTGTAGGAAAGACTTGAATGCTCTTCTATTTATACTCAGAGATCATTAAATGACCGTTGCTTTCCAATTAGATCCTTTGGAGAAGTTGTCCAAGTGTTCTGAAGTTGTTTTGGGACCTTCTCTCTCTTGATTACTCTTAATCCAGCTGGCTAGATGATCAGAGTTGACTCTCTGTGAATTAATCCGTTGGAGAAGAGTTTACTTGTTGTAGAAAACATTCTTTAATGCTTTGTAGACGTGTGCAGTTGGATTAGCTAAAAGAATGCAACTTTTCTAGACTGCATTTATTGTGCTGACATGCTTTTTGCTTTTGCTGAGATCTTCAATAAACTTTCGTTAATCTGTCTAAACCTCATCAAGAAAGTGGTTAAATATATCTAGAAACATAGAGGATTAATACTGGAAAGTATTAGGATCAAATAAGACAGATTTATGAAATCACGAAATTCAAATTTCAAACTCAACACAGAAACCTCGAGGTTTGTTCACCAAACCTCGAGTTTTGGACTTAGCATGTGAAACTGATTTTATGTCCAAAACATCAAAACTTGAGGTTTTTAAGCAAAACCGGAGGTTTTCAAAACTCTGAAATGCTCGTGGCTCTCTGCCAGGGAAAACCTCAAGGTTTCATTATAAACCTCGAGTTTTCACTCAAGTTAGAAAGTTTTGAAAAATTCTCTCAAATGGAAAACCTTGAGGTTTCTTTTGAAACCTTGAGTTTTTAACTTAGTGAAAAACTCGTTTGCTCTCTGTTTTGTAAAACCTCGAGTTTTCTTTACAAAACTCGAGTTTTGTTCAAATATAAAAACTTTGAGATATTGCACCAAGACAGAAACCTCGAGGTTTCAAAACCAAACTCGAGGTTTTGAAACCTTAGAAAATTTAGTTGTTCTCTGCCTGGACAAAACTCGAGGTTTCTTCCAAAACCTCGAGTTTTCACACTTTGTGAAAACTTAGAGAAGTTTCTGTCAAATCTCAAAATTGGAGGTTTTGTGTTAAAACTGGAGGTTTTGTATTGAAGAAAAATCTAAGTATTTTCTGCCTTCACAAAACTCGAGGTTTTGTCCAAAACCTCGAGTTTTCACTCAATGTGAAAACTTTGAGAAAATCTTGTCAAGTTCAAAACTTGAGGTTTTGTGCAAGACTCGAGGTTTTGAAACTTGGATAAAATTTGGTTTTTGTTTGTTAGTCAAAACCTCGAGGTTTCTTGCCAAACCTCGAGTTTTCTCAAAAACTTGTGAAAATTGAAGTTACAAATCAAAACATAAAACTTGAGGTTTATTTGAAAACTGGAGGTTTTGAAGTATTCAGAATCTGGGAGACTCTCTGTATGTCAAAACCTCGATGTTTTTCAGAAACCTCGAGTTTTGCATTTTCTCAGAAAAGCTTGAGAAGTCTCTGTGTTTGGAAACCTTGAGTTTTCTCTGGAAACCTCAAGTTTTCTTTAATCTCAGAAAGCTTGAGTTTCTCTCTATAAGGCCAAACCTCAAGGTTTCTCTGCAAACCTCAAGTTTTGCTCTCACAGTGAGTTTTACACAGTTGACAGCAAAACTTCAAACTTTGTTTACACTTATTGGCAATCATCAAAACCTTTAGAGAACTAACATTCTCCCCCTTTTTGTTGATGACAATACTTGTAAATCAAATATCTTTGAGAATTTGAGAGAGGTTTCATTTTGAATTAAGGTTGAAAAAAAATGTGAAAGCTTTGCATTTTGAAAAGACACAGCATAAATATCAGAGGAAAAAAACAGCAAAAGCTTAAAACACATATAGGTCATATCAAATTGCATTTTCATATATGAAGTGACAGATTACAAGACCACAAAATGAAAATACAATTCATAACAGTCAAAGTGCTAACCAAAAAACTAACAAATTCAACCAAAAACTCAAATTCTATCCTATGGTTTCTCTCCCCCTTTGTCATCTTCAAAATCCAATTGAACCAAGGGAGTAGAAGGAGGAGAAAGGTGAACGACTTCAGTTTCTCCAGAGGGATGAAAAACTTCAGTTTGACCAGAAGGATAGAATATTTCAGTAGTGGGTGTGGATGGAGATGGAAGAACAATAGTGGGAGGTGAAATAGCTGGCACAGGAGATGGGAAAATGGGAGTGGATGGATCTGGAGAGGAGGTAGGAATCTGAGGACTGGTAAAGGTGAAAGATGGTGAAGATGAGCCAAAAGCTGGACTGGAAGTACTAGGACTAGTAGGAGCTCCAAAGTGTGGAGTGGACCCAATGTGAAGATGCTGAATGATCTTGTCCACTTTGTTACTCAGTTCCATGTTGGAGATAGCCTGTGTGGAGAGTCTGGCATCAATCTCTTCAACCTTATTCTTCAGTTCACTGGATTGACCAGAAATCATCTCTAAATGTTCCTTGATTGCATCTTGAATTTCAATGAGGCCTTCTGTCTCACGAGTTACTTCAGCTCGCAACTTTCCTAGCTCAAACTCAAACCTCATAGCCATAGAAGCAAGTGCAGCATCCACAATTGCCTTTATTTGGGTAGTAAAATCAGCTGGCAATGTGGACTAAGGAAGAGGAGGTGTAGATTGAGCCTCTTGAGCATATGACCGAGTTCTTCTTGGCTATGATCGTGAAGGTGCTCTAGACTGATCTGAGCCTTCATCCCCAAACTTTACCTTCATCAAATTTAACATATTCTTCCCAAAGAAGGGTGGATATTCCAGTGTATCCACAGAACCCACATACCAAATCTTATGGTAGTACAATATGACAGATACTAAGGAAGGGAAGGGTATGTGAGATAGCTTACGACGAGAGAACTTAAACTTAGTCATAGCTTGCAGAAGCCAGTGACCAAGATTAAATGGGACCTTCTTGACAAAAGCAGTGAAGGGTTGGTAGTCTTGTTGGGTAAAATGGGTGAAGTTCCTACCTTTCTGAATGAAATTTCTGGAGTAGACATACCAAAGGACCCTGTTCTTAGCAGACATAGATCTAGGGGTAAAAGACAACCTAAGTTGTTGGTCTTGAGGAAAAGGCTCTCCTGGTCTAAGTGTTTCAAAACTTCCTGGTTGCTATAATTGAATCCAGGAACAGAAGGGGGGTTGACAATCTTGAGAATTTGATTGATAATTCTTCCTGACAGGGTGAATTTGACCCCTCTAACAACAGTAGTTACTTTCTCTTCTATCAATTCACCATCTGGCCCTAATTCACTGGCATACTCCATATTATAGTAAAAGAGACGAACTAATTGAGGTGTGTATGGGGCAGAAATAGAGACAAAACTTTCATAGGGTTTTAACCAGGGAGTGAGATCAAAGTGATTTTCTAGGAAGAAATCATCTAAGTTGATAGCAACAACAGGACATAAATCTCTATGAAGATAAGATTCCCTAAATTTATCATTAGCTTCTTTAGAGGGAAAAGTAGAAGGAGCTGTAGAGAAACCTTCAGGAGGAGACATGTTCCTGTAGATATCAGAAATGGCATTTTCCATTACAGCTGGCACATGTCCCTCTTGATTCTGTGTTGAGTCAGTAGCTTGAGAAGAAGCTCGATCGTTGGAGCTTGGCTGGGCAGTGGCCCTTTTCATTCGAACTTGCCTCTTCTTCTTGGGTGATTCTGTTTTCTCAGCAGCTTTCTTCTTTGCAGGTTCTGATTTCTCAGCAGCTTTTTCTTTTCCTTTCCCTTGAACCTCCGGTGCCTTCTTTTTCTTAGAGGGAGTTGCAGTGGGTTCGTTGATTTGAACTCCCTTGGCACGCTTCGAGGGAGGAGATGAATCTTCTGAGGGAATGTCTTGTGTAATTCCTCTGATCTTTCTGTGTGCTTCTCGACAAAGGCGTTTAGCCACTGTCTTCAACCTCATAGGGCGCTCAGAAGCAGAAGGAAGAGGAGTTGTGGATGGTTGACGAGAGGGAGGTGGAGGAGGAGACCAGGATTTGGAGGGTTGATCGGTGGATTTAGGGTTGGAAGTGGCCTGGGTGTTTGATTTCGAAGTCATCTTGGGGTTTCAGAGTGTGCTTGAGCACAGAGAAGAAGATTTCAGAGAGAGACGAGAGAAACTTAAGGCAAAACTTGAGTTTTAGGTAAAGTTTTGAAGAACAACACAGTGACCCATATATATAGGCAAACTCAAAAACTCGAGGTTTTTGTCTAAACCTCGAGGTTTAGTATAAACAGGCTAACTTGGACATCAAAGGTGTTCTGTGAACCTTTGAAACTTTAGATGCCAAAACTCGAGGTTTTTATGGAAACCTCAAGGTTTGCTTCATTCTTCATAACAGGATCACTCTCTGCCTCATGAAAACTCGAGGTTTCGTAGTTTTCAAAAATCTCAGAAATGTTGGGGTGCTCTCTGTCTGATGAAAACTCGAGGTTTTCTTGGAAAACTCAAGGTTTCACTCTTCTTCAGAACATCAGATGCTCTTTGACCTCGACAGTCTATGGCCAAAACTCGAGCTTTTTATCAAAACCTCGAGGTTTTGCTCCTTCACAGCAAAACTCAGGTTCTTAATATCCTGCACAAAATATGTCTAAACACTCCGATGCTTAAGTTAGTACCTTTTAATCATCAAAACCATAATTTAACACTAGATTGAATACAAGAAACTTACAACTCATTGGGATTTACCATTCCCAATTCTCTTTTTATGAAATTGAACTGTTTCTTGGCTAATGGCTTTGTGAAGATATCAGCAAGTTGAAGATGAGTTGGGATGAACATGACCTTGACATCTTTCTTTTGAACATGATCCCTTATGAAATGATGTCTCATATCAATATGCTTGGTTCTTGTGTGTTGAACTGGATTCTTCGCCAAGCTTATTGTGCTTGTGTTGTCACACGAAATTGGGATCTCCTTTAGATTGACTCCCAAGTCAGCAAGTTGTTGTTTCAACCACAGCACTTGAGCACAGCAACTTGATGTAGCCACATATTCAGCTTCAGTTGATGACACAGCTACACTGGTTTGTTTTTTGCTGAACTAAGACACAAGTGAATTGCCAAAGAACTCACATTGGCCACTTGTACTCTTCCTATCAGTTTTGTAGCTGGCATGGTCTGAATCTGAGTATGCCACCAAGTGTTTCGGCTGACCTTTAGGAAACCACAAACCCAGTGTCTTGGTGTCCGCAAGATATCTGAAGATCCTCTTCACATGTTCAGCATGAGACTCCTTTGGAGCAAATTGAAATCTTGCACACATCCCAACATTGAATTGGATGTCCGAGCGACTTGCAGTTAGATAGAGCAATGATCCAATCATCCCTCTATACTTTGTGATGTTGAAATCTTTGCCCTCTTCGTCAGCATCCAATGAAGTGGTTGTACTCATTGGTGTGTTAGCTCCATTGCAATGATCTTTTCTTTGTTTGATTTGTAGTCCAAGAAAGTTAGACTTGAAGTTCATTCGTTAGTCTCAGGCATTGCTTTTGCAATAAGCACCATCATTCTCCTTAATGACATTTCTTCTGTTCTTCCTGTTGCATGATTTGGCGTTCAATTAAGGAAAGAAACCATAAATGCCTTCGAAATTTCAAAGAGTGATTGCTCAAAATGGTGCTTTGTTTTCTAGGAACATATTTAATACAACTGGCGTAATCAACACTTTTAGATAAATCTACATTTAATCATTCATCTAATTATCTGAAACTCATTAATAAACTAATTAAAGATAGTTTGGAACAATAATAAGTAATGATATGAAATATGCAAATCATACTTGAAGATTTAAGATTTACAGACACGCTGATTGTCAAACAGAGATAACTTAGCTTGAGTTAAGTTTCAAGTAAACTCGAGGCAATGACTCGAGTCAACCATTTGAAGCTTGAGTCACAACTTCATCTTCTTTGAAAATAAATTCAAAGTTTAAATGAAGATGCCTCTGTATGAACATAGCTCGAGTCAATAATGATCACCTCGAGTTCATGACTCGAGTCAATAATAGTTAGCTCAAGTCAAGCATTATTTTAACAACAGGTTATCGAGATAGCTTTTAAAAATGATTTGAGCATCTTGAGTGTAACGCCCGCCTTAAATACTCCTTTTAATTGCGTACAAAACTATTCACGTATACGGTACTATTCACTATTCATGTATACGGTTACCACATCAGAGAATTCACAACAGAAAGCTTACATCAGCGTATGGACGATGAGTAACTGATATAATGTATCCAGACATAAGATGTATTATTTCAACTCCCGAAGGAATATACACGTATCACACACTAAAATCTGATAGTAGACAGGGTTTATCCCTTTGGAGGTTATTAAGTCGTATAGTCATCCCATAAATTAGTCAAATAACTAATAAACATACCAAATTTATATATATAGTTCACTTATTTAAATCCCCATCTCTGGGGTCTTCTTCCTCTATTGTAGTTGAGTCGCCTTACTTCCTGATCCAGAACATCTTCCTGAATCTTTAGGTATTTCTGAGATTCAGTGATCAGATGAATCCCAGGATAACGGTTAATCTCATATTCAAAGTGTAAATTATACATGACAAATATTTCATATATTGCAGATATTTATAAACATTTATAAAAAAAAAAAATACGCACCGCAAACAGTATATATAGCACACAGCAAATGTAACGTCACGACGAAAGCACATACGAGTACTGGGTAAATAGGCATGTAGCATTATTATATAAAAACAATAATCCACAACTAGTTAAATAAAATGCATGACTCGGACATACAAACCCGTCCACGAATCCACAAAATATGAACATAGAAGGCATATATAAAAACACAAAGAATCGGAGATTAAGTTACCAGCCTCAACTTTGCAGATACTTATAAAATTCCCAGCGTAGAAACGCAGATTTCCTTCAATATCCTAAAGTAAGACCATTATAAATATTAATTCCTTTCTATTTTGTAAAGTATCATATTAAATATCATTCCTTCCTTACTTTAGCACAATACCTGTAATTGACAGAATTTTCTTTAACTTTGAAAATTCATTATTAATTGCACAAAACTCCAAATGATATGCTTCCAAAACCTAAATGTCCCTTAATGAGTCTATTTTCACCGAAAATATGCCCAAAAACCATAAAAATTCATATTATTCCCAGTTTAAATAAATTACTTCGCTGACTAGTTTGTACTTCCAAAACTTTTGGTCAGTTTGTAAAATCCATAACTCCTTGTACAAAGCTTTAAAAATTACATATTATATATCAAAAGAAAGCTCTGAATGTTTAATTCAAATCTGGAAAGTTTCATAATTTTTAGGCATCCTTTACTCAATTAAAAAATGTGCACAATTCGACTGCCTTCCAAAAGATTAAAACCGGCAGCTTTGGCAACTTGTATAATTTATTCTCTTTGATTCTAAAAATCATTCTCAAACTTATTCCCACTCCATTTTTCATGTTAAACACTTTGGTAATCTTAAAATCATCAAAATCCTGATGGTTCCACCACTTCTTATTCATACCAAAATAATATATAGAAACATATTCAAACCAACTTCACAAAATAACAGAAGACAAGTTAAAATCTTTACTTACTTGTCTTAATCTTTGGACTTAAGCAACTCCTTCTTGTTCCTTTTTGCTTCTTAAGACTTTCAACCTTCACTTCCAAAATATTCTAAGAAGGTGTCTCATACTCGTAGCTCTCTCTCTGTTCTATATTTTGCTAAACCGAAATGAAGAACAAAGGAAGGCATGCAAATTGTATATTTAATCTGGCATGAGTACGTTTCCACGTGCTAGCACTCGTGAATGATTAAAGAAAAATGTCGGATGGTTGGACTATCACATGCCTACATAATGAGTAATTGATCAACGGAGTGAAAGAGAATTTTGGTGCAAATGTGTATCATGTTGTTCGTCGTCTTGTAATCATAAGAAGAATAGTATGTAGGCATGTGAAGGAAAAGTAAAAGGAAAAATGGAAATGTTGAACCAACCATGCAGAATATTAGACGGATAATGTAACCTTTGAGTAAGAGAGTCAATTGAATAGATAAGGTTATTTGGATGGTAGTAGAAAAAGAAAAGTGGATGGAAAATGATTGTTTCCTTGTGATAATTAGGAGAATAGTATGGGTGTATGTGAATTCTCCTTTGCCGTAAGTGTTTGTTTATGGATTGAAATGAGGTGATAACATGTGGTCCCACTTTATTGAAATGGAAAAGAAGGACTGATATGTGTGTTGTTTCCTTGCTCCTCATTTTCTTCACGGTAGATATGATAATTGAGAGATAGTGTGAAATAAAGAAAATGACTGTATGTGGGGCATACGAATATATTAGGAAAATAAGAGTGGATGAGGAATTGTAAAAAAAAAAAAAAAAAAACGGATGTTACATTGAGTTATTAAATGATGGCTCGAGTTATCAAAATACATTTTAAATATATATAACGTTCAAATCCAAGCTCGAGTCACAACTATTATATTTTGAAAATAAGTTTAAGTTCAAGAGCTTATGACTTGAGGCAACTAATGACTAACTCGAGTCAATCACAGTCTAAGCATTTTTTACTAAGCTTTCAAAAGACTTGACTTGAGTTTTATGACCTAAAGCTTGAGTCAATTTGACAGCAAATGACTGATTCAAGTTTAATTAAGTTAAAATATTTTTTATTTGAACCATTGATCACGTTTTATTTACAATTGCCAGTTATCATCAAAACATATAAAGAACTAACATAAGATGTTATCAACATAAATGAAGATTAATATTGTAATATTTTTAGGTTGAAGAAAAAAATAAGGAAAAGTCACTTCTGACATACCCCATTGCAACAAATTATGACACAATCAATCGAACCAAGCTCGTGGGGTTTGTTTGAGACCATAGGTCGCCTTAATTAGCTTGCATACATGATTTGGTCTTCTATGATCAGAAAATCCTTCAGGTTGTGACATGAATACTTCTTTCAGGAATCCGTTGAGAAACGTGATGTTCACGTCAAGTTGACGGATGTCCCATTGGAATGTAACAGCAAGAATTAGAATCAAACGGATTGTCGTTGGCTTTGCCACCAAACTGAAAGTCTCGCCATAATTAAGGCCAGTTGTTTATTGAAACCGTTTTGCAACAAGGCGCACTTTATGATTAAGTAAAGATCTGTCGGCTTTGAACTTCGTCTTAAAAAACCTACTTGCAATCGACTAACCTCTGAGCGCCAGTGAATGGAACTGGAATTCAAGTGTGATTACGCTGCAAAGTATTAAATTCGTCTTGCATAGCCTTTTGACAATGAGAAGAAGCAAGACTATCAAAGACCGATCATGGTTTGGATGCCTGAGCAAGAGCAGTAGGGTTTTAAGTATAAAGGATACCGAAAAAATGATATTTGGGTTTAACTATACCCGCCTTGTCACGAGTCACCATCAGTTGGGAATTTTGATCTGGCATAATGGAGTATGGAATCTGGGCCTGGGCTGAGGGTTAGGCCTGAGAAAGAGATATCGAAGGAATCAAGATAGAAGCTCCTGTACTCAAAGAAGAAGAAAGTGTTGGACTATTATCCTCTGGTTCTGGTTCTGAATCCAACGAAGGCACCGTCGAACCAGACAGCAAAGAAATTGGATGTGACTCAGGCGTTGCCGTAGATGACTGGAAAGGAAAAGGTCGTTGATCAATAACCAAGGGAATCATAAAATCCTGAGCATCAGAAGAGGATTGACGATTTAAAAGACTTGTAACAAATGGAAACACAGAATCATAAAAAATCACATAGCTAGAAATATAAATCTGGCCATTCGAGCTAAAGAACCTAAATCCTTTTTTATTGGAAGCAGGACCAAGATAAACACATTTTTTACTATGAAACTGAAATTTATGTTCATTGTAAGGCTTCAAACACGAATAGCAGGTACAACCGAAGGGATGTAAAATAGAGTAATCCGACATTGTTTGAAAAATACAAGACAGAGGTGTTCGTCCTTTGAGTGTTGGTGTTGGTAACTGATTGATCAAATACATAGCCATTTGAAATGCTTTAGTCCAGTAAGTAAGAGGCATGTAAGCCTGAGCAAGCAAAGTGACCAGTTCAACAATGTATCAATGCTTGCATTCGGATCTTCCATTCTAAAGTGAAGTATAAGGACATGTAAAATGTAAATGAATTCTAGTAGTATCAGCAATAGGAATAAATGGCTTAAAGTCTGATCCATTTTCACATTGAATACCTTTGATTTTAGCATTGACTTTATTCTCTACCAAGTTCTTAAAAGTGTTTAAAAGCAACAGTAGTTTCGCCTTTATGTTTAAGTGGATAAAAGCCATGTGAAATGACTAAAATCATCTAAAAATGGATATAAAATCGATAGCCATATACTGATTGTATAGGCAAAGACCCCCATTAATCAATGTGAATAAGCTCTAAAGGAAAAGAAGCATGAGACTTAGAGTTTGAAATGGTAACTTCTTTGATTTTCCATATTGACGAGCTTCACAAACAAAGCATTCATTAAACTTAACATTGACATTAATTATTTAAAAATTCCTTCAAGATCCTAGAACCCTAGCTCGGATGCCCCAACTTATAATGCTAAGTAAGAAAATCTTCATTAGTCTTTGAAACTTCAGACATATGTGCCTGCGCCACTGTATTTATACTAGCATTGGATAAAGTCCCTTACTTGGAGTTCCCTTCATCGACAGTTGTCCTGTTACCTTATCCTTTACGGAGTTCCCTTCATCGACAGTTGTCCTGTTACCTTATCCTTTACGGTAAAGGTGTGGAAAGAGAGGGGTTAAAACCCTCAGTAAACAAAAAGCCTACATAATAGTTCCAATGCTACGTCTTGAACGACGCGGCCATCTTAGATCTACTAATACTTTGATCCCAGTTAGTAAAAGAAGAGGGGATCGTTAATGAAGCTTTTACCTCTGTTCAATGTATAATGACTGAAGCTAACCATGGTTGGTTAATCCAATTAGTTCATCAATGGTTTGCAAGTATGATGATCCTGCACGTATTTCATGTATATCTCATCGGTGGTTTTAAAAAACCTCCTGAACTGACGTGGGTTGTGGGTGTAGTTTTGGCTGTATTAAATTAAAGTTGAATAATTAATTATTATTTTTATTTTAAAATTATAAATTATTATTTAATATTTAAATTTAATTCTATTTTTATTTTATATTATCATATTTAATTTAATTATTATTATAATTTAAAATTCAATATTAAATTTAATTAAGTCTAAATTCTAAATAAATATCAATATTTAAATAGAAATATATAGTAAAGAAATCAAAATATATAGTTATATAGTAAAGTAATAATATGAATCTCAAATTAGAAAATGAATAGAATTCAAAATCTTAACATATTGATAGTGAATATTCTTATCATTTTATTAATATAAATTTTATTAATAAAATGAATTAATTTTAATAAATAATGATATGAAATTAATAAATAATAAGTATAAATTATATAATTATATATTAATCAAACCATCATTAGTAAAAGTCACAGCAACGTAATTTTCTTCAACAAGTTTATTCACACTTGAAAGGTTCTTAGTGGCATTTGGCACAAGCAAAACATATTTAAGTTTGAGATTGTTATGGATTTTAAGTATGGGCCCATAGCGGTTAGGCCCAAGAAGAGGTCGGTTATTCCAAGGTCTTGCCCATGACTTTAGAAATGCAGAAAGTGGGGGCATAGAACGTGAGATCGTGGCAACGTGCCATCACGGATGTCGGACCATTACAGCCTCCTTATAAATAGCGGGATTCTCCCAGTTGAACGGTACACATGACATTCTTCTCCACTCGTACTTTCACACAGTGCACACACCCCACATCTCAGACGGCATCCCGTCATTGTGTACACTGTGATCCCTCTGTTCAAGGCTAACTCTCCAATAGATAGCTCTGGACAGATTTCCTTAGGATCCTATATCAACTAGCCAGCCTAGAAGGTTGGACATTTGTGTTTCACTCTGAAACATTGGCGTCGACCGTGGGGAAGAAGTTTTTTAAAATCTAGATTACAAGGTCGCGGGCCTACCATTGCCAATGGTGAACACCAGAAGACACGATGCAATAAGTCGGCAGAATCGACTACCAGAAGAACAACCAGAACGGCAACTTAATGATCAAACTTCTTGATAGGAGATTTCTGTAAATCAAAACGCCGAATACGTCATTGTAGAAACTGAATGGGAGATATCGGATACGGCGAGTTCTCCTCCTTCCAAGAATGTCGTTGTTCAGCAAGTAGGGTCGCCGGCTCTACCACATAACCCGGAGCAAGAATTCCAGGTGGTTGACCCCAACATCCGTTTATTGCACACCACTCTGGGCTCTATAATGGATCGGATGGACGAGATGGAAATTCGGAACCACCTTCAAAGGGAGGAGGATGCCCGGCTTATGCGAGAGGAGATGGACCATCGCAATGAAGAATGGTTAAAGCTGTTCGAGTATCATGTAGGTCGTAATGAGAGTCACCAACGAAATCCGGGAAAGGATGCTGTTGATCAAAGCCGGGATGATGCTTCATTGTCTCAAAAGATTGGGACATCACAGGCAACACGCGGGGAGGAAGAGGACCGGACGCGACGTCGGGAAAGGAATGATGGCAGGGAAAAGAAGAACCTGAGCGGAAGGACAAGGAGAGCAAAGGAGCCAATTGAAAGTCATAATCCTTCCAAAAAGGACGCATCATAGGTATCGTTCGAGGAAAAAATTGCAACTCCTTTTACGGAAAAAATAATGGCTGCTGTGTATCCTAAAGGCTTGGACACTAAGGATTTCCCTAAGTATGATGGAAGTCAGGATCCGCAGATACACCTGGGAAATTTCAAGTTGCAAATCATGGTTAAAGGCTATACAGGACCCGTAATACCCCGACTGTTCGCAGGAATGCTGCGAGGACCAGCGCAAATCTGGTTCAACACTTTATCAGAAAACTCGATCTCGGATATGAAGGATTTGGAAAAGAAATTTTTGCTCAACTTTGCTACAAGCAGAAAGCAACCCAAAAAAAAGTTCCAACTCGACCAAGTGAGGCAAGTGCCCAAGGAGACATTGCAGAAATATTTGGAGCACTTTAAAGACACGGCATTACAAGTCCCGAGGCTGAAGGAATAGGTGCATTTGCACTGTGCCATAGCAGGCTTGAATAAATCTTCACGCTTAAAAAAGTCGGTTATGAAGCGTTGCCCTAAAACATTGGCGGAATTCTGAGATCGTTCCAAACAATAATAGAGCTGGAACAGATGGATATCATGAGTCAAGCACCGCGCGATAAAGCAAGAAGTTCGCCTCCCTGAGGAAGGGAGCAATACAAGCAGAGTAGACAAGAAGCTCAAGGACGTGGAAGAGATACCAAACCCCAGGGGGGAAGAGCAGAAGGAAGATATAATCGGTATGCTCCACTAAAGGTATCTCAAGCTCAAGTTTGGAAAGAAGTATCCATGACCGAGATGAAAATGGTGGAGCGTCCACAGCCGTTGTGGAATGAGGCCACCTTGGATAAATCTCGATACTATGAATTTCATGATCAACACGGGCACACGACTGATGCCTGTTGGGACTTAAGGGACGCAATTGAGAAATTTATCCAAGAAGGAAAACTCCGTCGTTATGTTATCCAGACGCAAGGAAGGCAAAACAAGCGCCAGGGAAACCGAAGTAGAATCCCGCCTATTGAGAAGAGGAGGCGGGAGCAGAAAAAGGCGGGACGAAGCATAGATGACGAGTTTCCAGAGTTAAAATACGATTGCAATGGGATTGTAAGAGGTTTTGGCGGTGGGGGAGATTCCTTGAGCCAGCGAAAGAGGTATTTAAAGGAGGTTCTATCGGTGGGGGACCGTCCCAAGTTTAAAAGGGAACCGTCAAATAAAAGTTTGCCAATGCTTGGGTTCACAGAAGAAGAGTTAGATGATGCAGTGCCAGGACACTATGACGGACTAGTCATTACGGGAATGGTCGAAAATTGCCGAGTCAAGAAAATATTTATGGACAATGGAAGCACGGTGGACATAATCCTTTGGGATGCGTTCAAACGAATGAGATTTGACTCGGAGGATTTGAAGCCTTGCACGACCACATTAATGGGTTTTAACGGAGAAGATACTTGATCTAAGGGCTTCATTGATCTGAAATTAACCCTGGGAACTAAAGAAGCGTTTAAGTCGGAAATAGTTCGATTCGTCGTAGCCGACTTTCCCTCCCCGTATAACATTATTTTGGGATGACCAACTATCCATAATTGGAACATGCTGGTGTCTTCTAATCACTAGAAGTTGAAGTTCATCAACAAAAAGAACCAAGTTATTACTATCAAGGGTGATCAAAAAGATTCTCGTCAATGCTATTTTGAAGCGGTCAAGGAAGGAAGGACCTCGGGGATGCAATGCTCAAAAAAGTACATGGGGAAGACGGGTAGCAAGTCCGTCCATGTCATGGAATTGGACCTTAGGGAGGAAGATAAGATGCAAAGGGTGGAGCCAAATGAAGAGGTGGAGGATTTCGTTTTAGGCAATGAGCCGGGACAAACGACAAAAATTGGAAAGATGCTTGACCCCGAGGTCAGAGCAAGACTAGAAGAATTTTTGCTGGAAAACAAGGACGTGTGCGCCATGGAAACCATCTGAAATCCCGGGAATAGATCCCGAGTTTTGTTGTCACAAGTTGGCAATTCATCTGGGTTCGGTGCCGGTCGCACAAAAAAAGAGGAAGCAAGGTACAGATAGGGGTAAAGCCCTAGAGGCACACGTTCAGGAGTTGATTGAGGCCGGATTTATCAAGGAGGTGCAATACACGACGTGGCTCTCCAATGTGGTGATGGTTAGAAAACCAAATGGGAAGTGGCGCGTTTGTTTAGACTACAAAGATTTAAACAAAGTTTGTCCGAAAGATGTGTTTCCTATGCCCAACGTCGACCAGTTGGTGGATAAATCTTCTGGTTTTCAACTCTTGTCGTTTATGGATGTGTACTCGGGATACAATTAGATTGCCATGCATCCTGACGACCAGGTTAAGACGGCTTTTATCACAGACAATGCGAATTATTGTTATAACGTGATGCCCTTCGACTAAAAAAACGCGGGGGCAACATATCAGCGAATGATGACCAAGGTGTTTGCAGATCAGTTAGGAAGGAATGTAGAGGTCTATATTGATGATATGATAGTAAAATCTAAAGAACATGACAACCACGTTCACGATCTGCAGCAAACATTTGAGAAATTGCGAGCGCATCAGATTCGTTTGAACTCGGCAAAATGTGCATTTGGAGTGCCGTAGGGCAAATTTTTGGGATTCCTATTGACAAGTCGGGGTATTGAGGCCAATCCGAAGAAATGTAAAGCAGTGTTGGAAATGAAAGCTCTGGCCAACAAGAAGGAAATTCAACAATTAACCGGCCGATTGGCGGCTTTGACTAGATTCTTGCCTAAGTCGGCTAAGAAGTCACTTCCATTTTTTAAACTCTTGAAAAAGGAAGCCCAAGGTGGATAGAATTCGGAATGCGAAGACGCGTTCACTAAAATTAAGCAATGTCTGGCGTCCCCACCGGTTTTGTCCAAACCTGAACCCGGGGAAAACTTGATCCTATACTTGTCAGTTGTTGAAGAGGCTGTGAGTGTGGTCTTGGTTCGAGAAATCGAGGAAGGACAGAAACTAGTTTATTTCATGTGCAGGGCCTTGCAAGGCCTCGAGTTGAGATATTAGACGTTGGAGAAGATGGCTTATGCGCTGTTAATTGCGGCAAGGCGACTTCACCATTATTTCCACAGTCATTCGATTGTTGTTAGGACGAATCAACCTATTCGGCAAGTTTTGCATAAGCCGGATTTAGCTGGCAGAATGATAAGTTAGTCAATTGAATTGTCCGAGTTTGACATCATTTATAAAGCCCGACAATCCATCAAGTCCCAAGCCTTGGCCAACTTTTTAATGGAGCTGACCTCATCTAGTGACAAGAAAGGAGTAGAATCATGGAAAGTATTTGTAGACGGCTCTTCAAATGTAAAGGGTAGTGGCGCAGGGGTCATTGTAGAAAGCCCTGAGGGAGTCGGCATGGAATTTTCCCTCCGACTTGATTTTCTGACATCAAATAACCAGGCTAAGTACGAGGCCCTTATCGCCGGGTTGCCTCAAGCAAAGGAAAACGAAGCTCAGCGAGTGCATGTGTCCACAGATTCTCAGTTGGTAGCTTCTCAGATCCAGGGGATCTATCAAGCGAAGGGACCACTTCTGGCGAAATACCTGACGAAAGTTAAAGACATTATGGCAGGCTTTGATGAGGTGATTGTTGCGCACATTCCTCGGGCAGAAAATACAAGGGCTGATATCCTTTCAAAGTTAGCAAGCACAAAGTGTCCGGGAAATCTTCGAACAGTCGTCCAGCAAAACTTGGTGGAGCCGAGTTGCGTAATGCTTATATCAGATGCAAATGACTAGAGAAAACCAATTGCTGATTACCTCGAAAGGGGGATCATTCCAGAAGACGCCACCGAGTCCAGGAATCTCGCCAGAACAACAGCGTCTTATGTAATGGTGGATGATCAACTGTACCGCAAGAATGTGCATTCTCCCATGGCAAAATGTCTTAATCAAGATTAGGCCCAGTATGTCTTGGCAGAAATCCATGAAGGCATAAATGGAAAGCATATGGGCGCAAAGGCATTAGCACGTATAGCGATGCGAGCAGGGTATTATTGGCCTACTATGGCGCAGGATGCCAAAGATCATGTTCAAAGATGTGATAGCTGCCAGAAACACAGCAAGATAATACGGGTCCCGCCCACTGATTTAGCACTGATCACAGCCCCGTGGCCGTTTTACAAATGGAACATGGGCTTGTTAGGACCGTTCAAGGTAGCACTAGGACAGTTGAAGTGGCTGATAGTCGCGATAGACTACTTTACCAAATGGATAGAAGTGGAACCTTTAGCAACAATTACCTCGGCAAGGGTACAAAAGTTTCTGCAGAAAAACGTCATATCGAGATTTGGAATACCGGCGGAAATTGTCACGAACAATGGGATGCAATTTGTAGATAAAGGTTTCCAAAAGATGGCGTCCGAGCTCCACATAAAGTACCATTTCACTTCCGTGGAACATCCGCAATCTAACAGACAAGCTGAAGAAACCAACAAGGTTATTGTCTGTGGATTAAAAAAGAGAATGAAAGAAGCGAAGGATAGTTGGGTGGAGCATTTATACTCGGTATTATTGGGATACCGAACAACGGTACAGACATCCACAGGAGAAACTCCTTTCAGGCTAACATATGGTTGTGAAGCAATCATTCCAGTTGAAGTCGGCGAGCCTTCGTGGAGGAGACTACATTACTTACATGAAACACAGAAGAATGATGAGGCTATCGCGGTGGAATTGGATTTGATTGATGAAGTTAGGGCTATGGCACACTTTCGGGACTTAGCCGCAAAGCAACTCCTTGCTGCCTGGTATAAGAGGAAGGTAAGTCCGCGATCGTTTAAGAAAAATGACTTGGTGCTTCGCAGGGCCGACATAGATAATAATAATGCTCGTGATGGGAAGCTAGCGCCAAATTGGGAAGGACCATATCGCATCAGAGGTAAACTTGGAAAACGAGATTAAATTTTTGGAGTTTTTGAAAGGGGAAGCGATTAAAAGAACATGGAATGCAGATAAACTCAAAGCTTATTACAGTTAAAATCACCCGTGATTTTAATTTCTTGTTTTCATTTATTTTCAGCAGTTTCCTTTGTTAGGTTTCTTTTCAAGAAAGATGGTAGTGAGTACATTCCTTCGGGAATCTCGTCTAATGTAGTATCATGGATTGAATGAAAAGTATTAGGTGATGAAGCATGTATTTCGTGATGTGATAAAGGTGCAAGAACATGTATGAATTATAAATTTAATTCGTAAATCATGTAGCGGAAGAACCGCCAGCAGGTAAGTCGCCATGAATCTAAGTGCAAATCGCGTGTAGATCACATAGCGGCAAAACCGCCAAATAATTAGCGAACGGGAACCCGGGTTCGATAACTCGTGTTTTTCGTATCGCAACTGGCCAAAATAAGCATGTGTGAATTACAGCAGACGCTCGTTTTTGTGGATCATGTAGTAGCAACATCGTTGCCATCCTAGCATTTGATATCGTGTGCGTATAATAGTCAGGTCTGAATAACCTAGCGAGATAAGAACGAAGTGTTTTTCCGACCCTGATCACGTCGGATCTAAAACCACCGTTTTGAAAGAAAGCACAGTAAGGAAACCAGCGCAATAATTTCGACACAAATATTTAGAGATCTTAAAAGAAAACCCCACGCGGGCACAGTAAGTTAGCAAAGTAACAACCAAAATTACAAATAAAAGAAAACCGAGCTACAAAACTCAGGAAACAACAAGATATCCTCTACGACAGGTCAGGAGGAGGAAGCTAGCCATCACCTTCATTCTCCAAGGCCACCTCGAAATCTGGAACGACTGGATCGGTAGACGAAGAAGGAGCAGGGATAAATTTCCCATCTTCGACGTAGGCATTCATGTGCACTCCATCCAAGTTCAAGGTCACCATGGGATTTCGGAATTGGACTTGTTCCAAAGCATTTTCAAAAGTGTCCTTAACACCGGATCTGAGCTTGCCAACGTCGGCACGAGAAGTAGTAAGGGCTTCTTTGTACGATTCAAGCTCCGACTCCAATTCCAAAATCATGGCCTTGTGCTTGTGCATGGCATCCATGTCGCTCTCATGAATTTGCAGCCTCTGGGTAACTTCGGACTCGGCCCTGTGAAGGTTGTCACGTGTCTTGAGAAGCTCTTCAGATAAGCTTTCTTTCTCGGCCTTCACCATGGTGACATCTTCAAGAGCCTGGGCCAGTTTCTCGTCAACCTTTTTCTTCTCGGCTTCGGCAAGGTCCAAATCCTCTTCATTAAGGCCTACCTTCTCCTTAAGGTGTGCAACAAGTTGGCAAAGACCAGCATTCTTCAAATTCAAATGCTCCATTTCTTTCAACTCTTGCACCTCTATGTCAGATAATCTTTTCCCATCATAGTAATGAGAAGGCGGGCGGAGGGCTTTGCGAAGCTTGGAAGGAACTCGGTTCTCCCAGATGAATGATACCGGAAGTTGCACTGACGGCCCAGGAGAAGGTGCTGGAGACTCTGATCTCTGGAACCTGGGATTCAAGATGGGGGAGGACGGTGTCGGAATAGTTTCGACTACCGGCGGTGCGACAGTTTTCTTCTTCTTCAAGGTCTTGTCCTTCTTGGCGGCGGCTTGTTGGGCAGGTTCTTCGCTTGGGACCGCTTGTTTCCTACTCGGGATCTTCGGGTGGGATTCAGGAACTGCCATCTCTTCCGGCTGGCAAGTCACGTCGAGATACTCGGGTCGTTTTCCCATCGATGTACCTGTAAGGCACAAGGCAAACGTTAAAGGCAAATCAAGGAGAAATTGAACCACAGTACATTAAAGTTTACCATACCCGAGTTAAATTGTTTTTTAAAAGATGAAATGTATTCCGCTGAGTCTAACAAGGTGTCCTTCTTAGTGATCAGGGTGTTAAGGGATACGATAACTTCATTCTCGGAATTAGAGAGCTTGGAGGTGGAAGGCAGAAAATCTTTGGCCTCAAATTTGTGATGTTCTTCGCTCCAGTATAAAGAGAAACGCCTTTCAATTTGGCCGGACTGAGTGGTTTGAAGGAACCAGGGAATATTCCCGAGTTTGGTAACAACCTTAAAGAAAGAGTTTTTAAAACCTTTCCATGAATCAGTGAAAGGCTTAAGAAATTTGAGGCCATGGAAAGCTCGGAGCGACGTCCAGCCAAACCACATCTTTTCTCCTTCTGTGGTAAGGTTGGTTTCTAAAAGAGAGAAAGAACGACAAAAGACAAGGATGGAACATGTTATTTCATGCTTCTGACAGTAACTTTCAAAAGCAACGGCAAAAGCCTAGCCATTGGGATGAAGCTGAGATGGGGCGAGGTGTAAATGGCGAAGGAGACACATCTGGAAATCAGAAAATGGAAATCCCACTCCAAGGCGGGTGATTATATCTTATGAAAGTAAAAGAAATTGTAATCTTTGTCACTTAACCGGCTGGAGGCCACTGACTCGTTTGCTTGGGGTAGACATATGACGTACCCCTCCCCGCTACGAATTGTACGTGAAAGTGTCTAGGCTAACATCTTATTTTTTTGGTGAGTTATGGTGTTGCTCGCGCCATACTCCTTGATGCGAGACATTCGGGAAGACCCAGAAGGGGCGGATTCTCCAGTCTTGGATTGATTTGTTTGGCGTGAAGGAGAAGACATTAAAATACCTATAATAAAACAAAGGGACAAGATTAGAACCATGGAGTATACCTGAAAATACAGGGATTTCATGAGGAGTATCAAATAGTGTTGGAGGCCGAGTTTGCGAGGAAATGGTCGGGGCACTCCGTGGTACGTCGTTGCAGTGGCTCTTGTCCAAAAGTTGCTCGGCCTCTTTGTCGTGACCTAGGCATACGAGCTCAATCGCTTTATAAGTACAATCTTCACACGGAGCAGTAATTTCTAGGGTGGGAGCTCCAGGAAGTGAGCGAGGAGTAGGCTGAGATGATGAAGGAGCATTGGTTGGTTGTGAAGTGAAAGGAATATGAGTTCGGCTAGTCGCCCCATTCCCGCCTCCACGAGAAGGTGGAGGCATAATGGTTGGACGCGAAGTCGGTGGAATACGAGCTCGGCTAGCCGTCCTACTCCCACTGCCCCGAGAAGAGCGAAGTAAATCTTCCCTCTTTTCTTCTTCAATAGGAAGAATGGACCAAAGCCACAACTTGGTTCGACCACGAACACGCTTGAGTATCTCCCAATCTTCTTCTGGGATGGCCCTACCATACATGTGTACGGGCACATTGGGATTTGGGTCCATCTTGAGGAACAAGTGACGAGATGCGTTAAAGTGCAAAAATTACGCATATAAAAGCCAGGTTCTCCAGAATATACAGAACTCCAGAATTTGCAGAACTCAATATGCCGTTGTAAATACAAAACCCAAGTTTTCCAGAATATGAAACCTAACGAAGACGGAAGACCAAAAAGAAAAAATCATCCAGATACACGGATACCAAAGTAAAGTAATACAAGTTAAATATTGGATGTCGCCGGTTCAATTGTGATGATGGGGGTGTTATAATAACTCAGACAGATAACACTTCACGAGGGTTTTCAACACAGTCTCGTTCAGAGAGGAATTCACGAAAGTCATCACAGTCATTCAAGCACCCCAGAAAATGCAGAAGAGAGTGAAAACAAGAACAGTTCAAGAATAGCGCATATATATCAGGTAGGAACATAAAAGGAAGAAAGTGACAGTAAGCGATGCAAGCCTGAAACATACCTTGAAGAAAGAAAACGAGGAAGGCTAGTTCATGAGGAGAGAGAGTTCTGGCAAACTGAAACTTTTTCGCGCAGGAGAAAGGAAGAGGACGGAGGAAAGTGATGACAAAGAACTTTAAGGGATATTTATAAGCGCTGAGGGTATTACAATTGGTGCCCTAGGCATTACACCAATTGTAATAAGAATGACTGTTGAGATCCGTACACGCAGCGGATTTAAAAATTTTACGAATCCCGTCTGGAGGATCACTCAACGACATTTAAATCAAGGTTAGGGAACCCGAATCATACCTTTTATTGAACTCGTCCGCGTCTCATTCTCTTTGAACAGGTGGGCTACCTTCTCGATCAGCAGAAGATGACTTCTTAGAATCGGCTTCCTCTACTAGTATCCACACGAACAATCCCCGAACACGGTTACGGCAGCGTGCTAGCGCCTCGAGTTGTGCGTCTCTCTCTTTTACGCTTTAGGGTTTCTCGCGGCTTTCTAATACGCTCGACTAAAAGTTCTGTAGGTTTTTCTAAACCCAATAGGCGTATTATAATCAAAATTAATCCTCATTAATTTTGAAATTCGAATTTTTAATCTGGATAATATATCAATTAAATCTATCTAATAGATCTAATCTAATATATTTATTTAATCCGAATTAAAACCAGATCTGAAATTCGAATCTAAATTAAAAGCCTTCTGATTTAATTTATCTCTTATAAATTAAATCCGAGAAATGATATCTATCTATTTAATTAAATCTGAGATACTATATCTCAATTTAAATTAAACAGATATATGATATCTTTGTTTGAAAATCAAATGAGATATAATATCTCTATTTTGTTTTAATTTATCCGATAAATTAAATATAAAACAAATATCATATAATATTATCATAATCTCCATTAAATAATATTATTATATTATTTTTCGAATTTAATATATATATATATATATATATATATATATATTTACCTCAGATTAAATTCAACATCCATTAAATCTTATATTAATCTAAGATTCAATGAATCTGGACGCATTTACTCATGTTGGGTTATTCTTGTGTTCGACCCTGTAGGCCCATATGAGATTGGCAGTGGGCCAAGACTGTATCAGCCCACAAGTCGCAAGCGGCCTCTAGCAAGACATTGAGACTACCCAATTCACATGGGGATCGATGACACGATACAATCTATCGTACAACCATGTCACGTCCCTTTTGTCACGCGATAATTTGGTCAAGGATGAGGCATGGATAATGTCAACTTCCTGTTATTGACCACTACTTTCTCGATTTTCGAGTAGTCTAAAAGGTGAAATGGAAACTCTTTTCTATCACAGTATGGTCATACATTTCTTAAATTCACTCATCGAGGGGCCCAGTATTATCTCTCTACAAATGTGAGGGACAAATTCCATCTTGACCATTCACATTCCTCCGCATGAAAACCACTGATCCCGATCCCAGCCTTTATCATCACCCGGTCAAAGGTGACTTTTGACTAGGTCAAAGGTCAGTGACTCATCATGTAGGAATCCATGATGATCTCAGGTCATAGAGCGTTGTGACGCGGTTATACATGAGATAAGCTTATGACTTATACCATACAGTTTTCTCATAGTGGGTCGGTCCAGCACCTTGTACTCTTACAAGTGCCCATGACTTTGATTCGTATCTCCATACCTCATCAAAGTCATACTGGTCTTATTTCATCTTCACTCCCGTGTAGATGACCGACCAGGGACATTTAGGATAATCTATAAGATATATCCAGGGATATAGTTATCACTATAAACATGCGTATGAAATGATAACTTAATGGAGAACAATGACTTGCCCCTAGGGCATAATTTCCAACAATGACTACTTCCACCGTTATTGTTACGACAGCCACAATAGTGACGACCTCAGGGAAACCGAGAACCTCGCCATGAACCACGACCTTTAGACGAGCGACTTATGTTAGGCGGCCGAGTAGCTAAATTTGCAAAAGGCTAAATCGCGAGCGAAGTGAAGTGATTGAATTGATCAAGATGACTCTTAAAAGCAAGCAGGGCAGATTGAGCCTCAATCCTAGTAAGACAATCTTGATTTACTAACTTAACAACGATGGTGTTATACTCATCGCCTAATCCATTAAGTGTGTGAAGGATAAGTTTTTCGGTGGAAATCACAACGTCGGCGAGAGCAAGTTCATCTGCAGTCGTCTTCATCTTGCCCAAATATTCCTTCATTCGCTAGAGACAACACAAGTCAACACTCGAGCTCCATTCCATAAATATAAAGTAGTTCGGCAACGAAGCAATTGAGTTCTGACATCTTGCGTGATCGGGTTACAAAGCTAGCTGACGAGCATTCTGTCCACAACGTACCACTCCTGAAACTCAGGATTCAGAGTTGATTCACTTGCTCTGGGAAATAGAACAATTGTAGTAGGGATGGAACTGGTGCCATCAATGTGCTACTGAAGCTTGTTCCCTTCAGTGAGAAGTAGCACAACAGATTCCTAAAATAAGAAGTTTGTCCTATCCAACTTGATGGCATAGTCTGGCTGGAAAAGGAAAATAGCGAATAAGTTTTGGACATGGGTGAAGAAGTAGTCTCGGTGGAGTTCTGGAAAGAGACCGACATGGCAAAAGTGAATGGAGAAGGATGTCCTCTGATACCAAAAGAGAAAAAGGAAGAGAATGATGAAAAGGCTAACCAATATGTGAATCATGCCTATGATAATTATATAATACAAATCCATAACAGAATTTCAATACAAATCAATAGGCACCATACACATGGTGAGTGAGAAGATACACAAAGATATTCTAGAGCTGTATACAATATACTAATCACACTAATTACTTATTTACACTAACATAATTTGTTAATTTACTAGAGAAGTGATGTTAGCAGTTGATTTGATTATATAGCTCTCATTTAACATATACCACAATTAATTTTGCCAGGTAGATTTAAATAAACTTAAACTCAAACAACAACAGATTATATATAGATCTAAGGTAGTTATAAGCATAGTACTTTACTAATGTTGATAATAAATATGCTTTATTTAATTAGTTTATTATTAAAATAGATGAACAGTCACCATCATTAAAATTCGTCCTACTTTCCATCTAAAAATTAAAATTAAAATATTAAAAAAAAGTCCTTCCAATCATATTTTGTCAAGTTATATAAGTGGGGCATAAGGTTTAAGGATGAATAGTCTAAAGAATAGGGGTGTTCACTTTTGTTCCAATCGCGATTATTTTGGGACGAGATGGAACCATATCAAAAAATTCAATACGAGATAAAAGTAGGATGAGACAAAATTATTACCGGGACAAGATAGGCTTTGTCCCACCCTGGCTTTTTTCCCTGTCCTGAATATTTATTTTGTTTAAATATTTTTCTTTTTTTTTTCTTTTTTAAAAAAATCAGTTTAGTTTGGTATAATTATAAATTCGGTTTTTATTTTTTTTAAAATTTATATAAGATATTACATTAGCTATACATGATGATTAATGTAAAGGAAATCATGTTATTAGTTTAATATATCTAATATTTTATTAAAGAAATAACTAATATATTTATATATATATATATATAGATATTAGTTTATAAAAAGATATTATTATATATTGGTTGCTTTATTTTTTATTTACAATCTAGGTGTAAGGTTTATATTTTTTGCCTTTTTAATCATGGCTCTTTTTTGAACCTTATCATCATGGATCTTATCAAGTTTAAATTTTAATTATTTCTTATTTTTTATTATGTTTTCACTGTAAAAATGATAAAAAAGGATTATTACATATTAATATTATATATTTTCAATCATCTAGCACTATTACAAAATATAGATTTTACTTTTAAAAAAAAAGGGTCTATTTTTCAAGAACGGAAGTAAAATATAAAGATGTTGGTATTTTTATAATTATGTGGAGAAATTTTGAACTATTGGATATCCCTTTAACAAGAATAAACGTCAAAAGTATACTTTTTGCATCCTAATTGGAAAGTGACTTTTGGCGTCTCAATTTATAGACGCAGAAAGTTGACCTTTTGCACTACTTTTGGCGTCTCTTTTAAAATTGGAACGCCAAAACTGATCTTTTAGCATCCCAAATTTAAAATTTGAGATGCCTAAAGTCGTCACAATAAACATTAGTGAAATCAAACTCATTTTTCACTCCTACAGGAAAGAAGAAGAAATAGCCACCAAACGCATCACCTGTGGGTGCAATGAAATTGTTGTGCTTAAATTCATTTCAATGATGCTCCCTCACCCACTAAACCAACCGATGCCCACTATGCACCTTGGGGGTTTTCTTACATTAGCCTCTCGCCTTCATTTCTCTCATGCATCAGTATCACGGACTAAATACCTCAAACCTCCTCTATCTTTCTCTCATTCTCTGCGGTCCTTCCGCACAAACCCTATCTCTAACTTCCTCTATAACTTCCGAGAACTTCTCTACGACTGTTGTTGATTATTCCAAACACATATTCATTCAGTAGGATGGAGATGTACAAGGAGAATCTCACTGACACCGTAGATGCATATGACCGTCACGTGTTCGTCTGCTATAAGAACCATGAGGTTTGGCCTCCGCGTGTTGAGGCTTCTAAATCGAATATGCTTTTGAAGATTTTCGTAACAACTATTAAATATTTATTTGTTTTTCACTTTACATTGAACGCTAACCATTTTCGGCTACATTCGTGAGACCAAATCTACCTTCATCCTCCTCCTCTTTCACTTTACATTATTTTTTTTCCTAGATCTACCTTCATCCACTACTACAAAAAACCTAAAAATATCCTAAATAAGACCTAATTAACGTCCCTTTTCAGAGGGGCGTCTCGTAGGGAGTAGTTAAAAAATTCAGACTTTTAGCATCCTGAATAAAATTACTTTGCCACTTTCACAGCTTCAACTGCTTCTGCAACAAAAGCATCCTCTAATGGACGAACCACTCTAATCTTGCTTTCAATACTTAATTACCTCGGAATTCTCCACACTTCAAGCCATGTTTAGGAGCAATTTTCTGTTCAGCCTCCCAATCTGTTTTAACTGGTGCACAAAACCCAATTTGCGGACACCTAAAGCACAATAACAACTTCCAAAAAATCAAAGGCCACAGGAGAAGGAAATCTAAACACCAAAAAAATTGAAACAAAAAATCCAGAAAAGCAAATCGAAACACCAAAAAATCAAAGACAGCCGTAGATTCGAAGGATCCGGATAAGCAAATCGAAAAACATAAATCTGTATGTGCGCAGAGAACGCTGGTGCAGCAGATTTTGATAGCGTAATCGAAGGACCTAGAGAAGCAAATCGAAACAAAAAAATCAAAGAACCCATAAATAAAAGACAGATAAAGACAGAGAACGCTAGTGCAAGCGTAAATCGAAACATGAAATCCGGAAAAGCAAATCCTTCAAAAATTAAAGAACCCATAAATCAAACACCAAAAAATTGAAACAAATATTGTACTCCCTCCGATCCTAATTATAAGAGCTAGTTGATTTTTTTGAGAGATTAAGGAAGCTAATTAAATTACTTTAGAGTATTTTATTTTTATTTTTTTTCAAATTAATTAGTTTAACTAATAAACTAATGTATAATCTAAGGATATACAACATATGAAATGATTAAGTAACTTATTTAGCTTCCTTAACCTTTCTAAAGAAAGTCAACTACCTCTTATAATTAGGAACGGAGGTAGTAATAGCGTAAACATGCGAAGAAGACGATGAAGGAGGCATGGGGTGAGGTTGAAGCAGCGGGAGTAGTGAGGGGAGACCGGTGGTGCTTTGAGTTTCGGCACTGCTGGTCTGGAGGACGCCATCGTGGGGCGAGTGGAGACAGGCGGCGCTTCGAGCTTCAGCACCGCACGAGCTTCGGCACCGCTAATCTGGCAGATGCCACTATGGGGCGAGGGAAGAGAATTGGATCTGAAAGGCGAGAGAGAAGATAACTGGATCAGAAAGGCAAGAGGGTGAGAGAGAAGAAAATGAGATCTGAGAAGCGAGAGAGAACAAAATGAGCAAAAGAGGTGTGTGCTGGGGATGAGTCTGAGCATATAAGAGAGAGGAGGTTGAGATTTAGAGGAGGAATGTGTGTGCGTGTCGATTTTGAGTGATAAATGGGAATATTCACGTCCTAAATTGAATTTCAGGACGCCAATATTTTCATTTGGATGACCTCGAAGTAAATTCAGGTCACCAAAATCCAATATTTGAATTATTTCTGAATTTTGTCGTCTTGACTTAAATTCAAAACCCCAAAATTGTAAAATTGGCGTCCTGAATTTTATTCAAGTCATCAATTTTAATATTTTGCTAGATTTTAGTCGTCCTGAAACAATTTTGGGACGCCTAAAATGATTTTTATTTCAAAAAAAAAAATCCCATAGCGCCAAACAAAAAATTCTCATATTTTCCATGGCGCGAAACAATATACCCAGATGTTAGGCGTCCTAAAACAATGTTAGGACGAAACAAATCAATTTTACGAGCCCTAAACTATAATTCAGGACGCTAAAGGATCAACATCCTTGGAAATAATTAAAAGAATGCCACCGCCTTCATTTTTTACTTACTATTTTTTAATAAGGACGTCCTTTGAGATAGTAATATCCAATTTTTGTAGTAGTGATCAATGGTGCGAAAGGAGGGAAAAGTGGACAAGAATAGTACCGGAGACATCAAGAGTGTGGAAGGTGTTGGTTCTAGCACTTATGAACGGTACAATTGGGATCTGATATTGGCGAAGGCAATTGTGAGTAACAACGAGGAGAAAGTTTTCAGAAAGTTGGTGAAGGAGGCGAGCGCAGTGCTGCTGAACTCATCTCTATACACTTTCCTCATATCCAACGACAACGATGCATGTGACCTCGACAATCTACTTTGTTTGTCGTCTGAAGAGTTTTTTCTGTATGTTAGTGAGAACAATCTTTTCTTTCGTTGTCTTCAGTGCTCCTCCGTGGTCACCAGTGTTCCTCCATGTCCCCACCACTTTCAAATCTCTCACCGTATTTGAGTTCTAGTAGAACTAGACTTCCATCAATTTTTTTTCAAGAAAAATTTTAAAAAATTTACGGCGTCCCTTTTAAGAAGGGACGCCGTAAGTCTCTTACAGTGTCCCTTTTTTAAGGGATGTTGTAAGTATCTTGTAGTCCCTCTTTTAAGGGTCGTTGTTCCTAAATTTTATTATGTCACTCACATAAGTGTACACCTCAAAAAGGACGTAAAAAGGGCCTAAAAACATACATTAATTTTTTTTTGGTAGTAGTGCAAGTCTAACGGTCAACCCATACACATACATTTTAGTTTTTACGAGTCTAGAAAAGAGGGGAAAAAATCCATCAAAGAGTTCAACTCCTTAAAAATCACAATCTACACCTTTATCGGACAAGTTTGAAAACTAATCATCCTTACTCAAAATGAAATCTACTCGTTACGTTTGTGATTTTTTTTTATTACATTCACTTTTTCTAACCTCAATGCAGATCGTTGAGGGATCTGGATAAGGATTTGCAACAGTCGGATTTTGGGTGGATTGTACATGGATTTGCTTGGGCAAGTTTGAAAATTGACCATCCTTACTCAAAATGAATTCTATTCATTACATTTGTAATTTTTTTGTTGCATTCGCTCTTTCTAGCCCTAATGCACATGGTTGGGGGGGTCTGGGTAAGGATTTGCAATAGTCGATTTTTGGGGTGGATTGCACATGGATTTTTTTGTACTGGGCCCTCCTAGAGTAAAAGTTCGTTGGCCAATCTGTATCTTAGATAAGAGATGTTATTTTTTCTAACAGTGTTGTGCTTACTTTACTTTTTTAAAAGTTTTGTGTTGGCTATATATTTTTAAAAGTTTTTAAGTATTTTTTATCCACTTAAAAATTATTTGTGCTCAACGCTCTCAAAATAAAAATTTGTTGGCCAATTTACTCTTTAACCCAAAAGATAAATGTGATGTCATTTTCTTGTACTAATCCTTGTCTTATACTTGTCCCCATGAGAATGGGACGGGTTTCATCCTATCCCGTGAATAGGCCTATTAAAGAGGGTTACAATAAAGGCTAAAGATAACCTTGATATCAGCTATCATCAATATGAAATAAAGTTTTGGACCATGATCCATACTAATGTAAAACTCTAGCTAGGAATACAAAGAATTGATATGAAACCCACTTCTACCATGTGTAATAATATTTATTTCTAGTTTATCATCTGTTTTAAGAAAAGGAATTTTTTGAAAGAGTTCCTTTAATTTAATTAGGTAAATAGACAGCAATATTTTTTTTTCTTTTAATGCTACTAAAGAATTAATTTTAACATATCATTTTATCTTTAAAATAGGGTTAAGGAGCAATTCTACCCATAAATATTTTTTGAAAGAGCAACAAGCACAGTAAACATTTGTTGGGTGAAAATACCCATCAACATTAAAAAATTGGTCCAATAATGTCATTTCTATTAATTTGGTGGATGTTGACCGTGTGAAGAAAATGTTTCACCAGATGCGCTAACACATATGGTGTGCTGGCAAAGTTAATATCATACGTTGTAGTGAGAGAGAGGGAAGTGACCGGAAATTTATAGTGTATGGGCCGTTCAAATAATAAAAAATGAATAAAGTATTGTTCTCACGAAAACTTGGTTTTCAAACTTAAGTTAAGTATTAATTATACATTTTCGTTTTAGTTGAGAAACCCAAAATAAATTTTTAATAAGTGAAAAGAAATTAAAATTAAATTAAAATAGACAAACTACTACGATTATCAAACGAGCAACCTAAAGTCATTAATCTCTTATTAGCTTCATAAACCTTATTTTCATTGATTAATTAGTTTCAATGTCAATTTTGTTAATCTAGAAAATTAATAGGAGTAAATATCTCTCAATCAATTACACCCCTATCTCAAGTTAAAATTGTTATCCCTAAAATAGTTATCCAAGAGACAATAATAATTCAATTTCACTCTAATATGATTATATGGGTCAAATAGGTATATTCTTATCATCTTGGCAAGTTAGAATAAATTATAATCCCACATTACTCAATCCTATATGGTCCAACTAAGATTTCTCTCCCAAGGCTAATCTAAATTCTTCAAATTCATACTTAATGGTGATCAAGTACTAAGTATATAAGAAATAGACAAGATTAAGTAACCAAAGTTAACATTAAACTATAACTAATAAGTGAAACCAAAGTATAATCCACCTACAAATTCATTGTTCCTCTAGGTTGCAAAAAACAAAATTAGTAAGACACATATGGATTTAATCAATCTCATCCTAGCAACATCAAAAATAGATTCAAAATCCATGAGAAGAAGAAATATGAATAGGATAGAAATACTCAATGGAGTCCTCTTAGCTCTGTTTCTCTCCCCTCTAGTTCTGTAGCTACTTTTGAAAGACGGAGGTGATTTAAAAGCTTTAACGAAATACCCTGAAACACACTCACTAAAACAAAGATAAATAGAAAGATAGAAAGAAAGATTGACACAAGAGATTTATATTGGTTCGGTCCAAATCCCTGACCTACATCCAGTCCCCAAGTACTCCGGGATTTCAACTATCTCAAAACTTGATTACACACTCTGTAACTCTCAAGTGATCCTCTCACTATTGAAAACTGGAGCTTGATACCCAAGAGGGGGGGTGAATTGGGTATCTTTAAATTTTAAACCTTTACTCTGTTTTGATGGATAAAGAACAGAGCTAAACAGAGGAGTAGAGTAGAAGAAGCTTTGCACAATCGATTTATACTGGTTCGGTCCTTTCCTGACCTACGTCCAGTCCCCAAGCCTCACCTGGGATTTTCAATCCACTAACAACAATAACAGATTACAAACTCTGTACTCAGAGTAGTTCACTCACTTGAACTCACTCCCCCTTACAAGTTGTAATCCAAATTCCCTAACCACCAAATCCCTTGACTTGTGGTTATCACAACTCAATAACAAATTACAAGTTTAAACTCTCTCAAAGAGCAGATAGGATAAGCACTGAAGTACAATGTATCAAAGATACAACTGAGAATATGACTTGAGCTTGTATGCGTTTTTCACAATGTGTTCAGCAGTTCATCCCATTCTCACTTGTTCCTTCTGGTATTTATATCCTCATTGAGTTTCTGAATGTTGTGAGATAGAGGCCATTCGAATTTCTAGCTGTTGCAAGTGCTTCTGCAGAACTAGCTGTTGGAGAAGCATTATCTTGGTTGCCCACACTTCAGAATTGATTAATAGTTCTTTTGGCTTTGGTTGTGGTGACCCATAACTTTCTGTTTGTGGAAGAATCTTGTTCTGCCCTTTACAGGCGTGATTGGGCTATTTGCAATTCCAATCTGACTCCCACTTGTTTCTGTTTCCAAGAATAACATAAAATAATACATAGTGCTTCAAAAACAGAAAACTTCATTGATCTCCTCTCTATATTGTCTGAAACATACTCAAAAAACTCGTTAGACATAGTTAGGAAGATAATCAATTGAGTTATGGAAGTAATGAGATCAAATAGCAGTGATTACAGAATTTCCACAATTCAAATTTCAAATTCTGCTGGTGTTTACTAGAGTAAGATGTTCCTTACTGGAGTAAAGAACTGTGTAAGAAGGTCTTTACTGAAGTAACCAAGTGTCTACTTGAGTAAGCGTGTCACAGAGCCAAACCATCGAGACATGTTTGAAAAACAGGTCCTTTACTCGAGTAAGTGAATAGCTTTACTCGAGTAAGAAACTATTCATGTGAAAATTTAAAGTTCATAAAAACTTATGTACTCGAGTAAGCAATACTTTACTCGAGTAAGCATTGCTTACAAAATGTGTGGAGCTCTCTGTATGACCCTTTACTGGAGTAAAGTTGCCTTTACTCGAGTAAGCATCACTTATGAAAATTTTGGAGCTCTCGGTATGACTCTTTACTGGAGTGAGGCTTCCTTTACTTGAGTAAGCCATTTTCTTAAAAAGGTTTGCTCTCTGTAAGTTTCTTTACTGGAGTAAGCATATCGTTACTCGAGTAAACACTTAAGTTTGAAAATCCATTTTGCTCTCTGGAACTCCTTTACTCGAGTAAGCTTACATTTACTCGAGTAAGCAACTATCAAACAGTTTTAACCTGATTTCGGAAACTTCAAACTAAGTTTACCTTTGTTGTTAATCATCAAAACACACTGAGAACTAACATTCTCCCCCTTTTTGATGATGACAACACATGTAAACCTTCTTTTAAGAGTTTAGAAAGATGTAATTCAATTGTGTTTGAAGTTTTCAAAAATTTCAGAGTTGAGTTATCAAAGAACATCCAATTTGCATTTTATCGAACCTTAAACTTCAGAGAAGAGCAGCAGAAATGCAATTGGGATCATAAACACATGAAAGATATATTCATATTCATTTGAGAAACCATACATGTGCAATAAACAATTGATATCAGAAAAGATAGATTCACTGATAATCACTGATATCAGAACAAAAGGATAATAACATTATAGAACAACAAAAAAATGCAAATACAAGTTTAAAATGCTAAAACATAGCTAACTAGATCCTATGACCCTATGCAACATCTACATCTAAAACATAGCTAACTAGATCCTATGACCCTATGCAACATCTACATCTTTCTCTACTATTTCCTCTAAGCATCATTTACATCTTTCTCTCATTCTTCTCCCCCTTTGTCATCATCAAGGAATTCGGGGTCAAGAACCACCAGGGTAGGAGTGAATGGAACAATTGCTTTGTCAGGAGTGGGAGCTAATGTGGGATCATATATAGAAGAATGGCCAATTGGAAGATGAGCATATGGAGAGGGAGTAGGGAAGACTTCTGTAGAAGGAGTTTGTGGTGATGGAAGGGGTTGAGGAAGAACCTCTGTGGAAGGAGTGATGGGTGAAGCCAATTTCTCAGTGACTGGAGTGGAGGTAGAGGTTGGGGAAGATGTGGTGTGAGGTGGACTAGGAAAGGAAAAAGTAGGTGATGAAGGTGGGGAAAAGTGAGTTGCTGGTGTGGAAGAGGAAGGTTGTGGATCAGGAATAGAGGGCTGGTCCTCTGGGACAGGTGAGGATGAAGATGGAAAGGATGTGAATCCAAACGTGGATGAAGATGAAGAGCCACCAAGTCCGAAATGCTGGAGTAGCTGTTGTGCTTTGTCCCGGGCATCAGAGGCGGTGGACAAGGTGACTGATAAAGAAGAATGCAGATGAGTGCCTTGATCAATAATCTCATCCTTCATCTTGGTCAAATTGGAGAGAACCTCCGTTTGAGCCACAATAACGTCCATAACTCCCAATTTGATGTCATCCCGAATTGCATCAAATTCAGCCTTCATAATTGCTCGGTGAGACACCAAGGCAGCATCCACAATTGCCCGAATTCTCTCATCAAAATCTGTCGGCAGTGGAGGAGGTGGAGTCGACTGAGCCTCATGGGCCACAGACTGAGATATATGCGTCTGAGTTCTCTGTGGAGCCTGAGACTGGCCTGATGCTTCTGGGCCAAACTTGATCTTCATCATCTTCAGGGTAGTCTTCCCAAATGGTGTGATATACTTCATTTGCTCCGGAGGACCCACAAACCATATCTTGTGGTAGAACATGATGACTGAGATTAGAGAGGCAAAAGGCATGTAGGCATTTTTCCTGGATGAAAATTTGAAGAGGCTAATTTCCTTGAAAATCCACTCCCCAATGTTGAGGGGATGTTTCTTGATGAATGCCGTGAAGAACCTATAGTCCTTCTGGGTGAAATGCGTGTAGCTCCCTCCTTTCTGAACAAAGTTCCTTGCATATATGTGCCAGATAACTCTATATAGCTTGGGCATTTCTGCAGGGTTAAAGGATAAACGAACTCGCTGCTCATCCGGGATATCCTTGTCAGGTACAAGAGTATGGTACATCTCTTCATTTGTGTAGTGAGGTGTAGTGGCTTCAGGGGGATCTTCAATCTTCAAAATCCGGTTGATGATTGCTGCTGATATGAAGAATTCAACTGCCCTCACTGATGTTGAAATTCTTTCTTCAATAGTATTCCCTTCAGAGTCCACAATATGGGCTGTCTTCATGTTGAAGTAGATTTTCTTTACCAAGTCCGGGTAAAATGGTGCCTCTATGGACACGAATGTCTTGTAGGGTCCAAACCATGGAGTTAAATCAACATCACACTCTCTATGAATCTGCTCCAAGTTGACTGAAACAACTGCACAAAATCCTCTGGTTGCATAATCCTGTCTAAATTTTGCGTTCAAACCGGGAGGAAGTGCGACTGGAGCAACTACGAAGCCTTCAGGAGCATTCTCATGCTGATTGTACTCCACGACAGCATTGTCCATATAGGGAGAAGGTTGCTCTGTTTCTGTCTCTAGTTCTTCTTCTAGTTCTGGTTCAGGTATAGAGACTGAGAGAGTGGCTTTATCAGAGGAAGAAGAAGAAATTACAGTAGAGGAGGCTTTCTTTGATCGCTTCTTCGGTTTTTCAGAAACCTTCTTCTTCCCTTTACTTGTCCCACCCGTCTTCTTCTTTTTGGAGACTGGAGATCGGTCTTTAGAGGAACCCCTCTTCTTGGGATTTTGAGATTGGCTTTCTGGAATCACGACACCAAGACCAGGAATGGAAGTATCAATTCCTTTTTGCAATTTCTTTGGAATCATTTTGGTTCTGGGTGCACGAGGAGGATTAGAGAGTGCCGGTTGAGAGGATTGGGAAGTTTCTTTGGCCATTGATGTTAGGGCTTCGCGAAGGAGAAGAGGAATGGATTGATGGTGGTTTCGAATGAATTTAAGAAAGATTGATGAAGATTTATGGCGGTTACAGAGTGGGAAGAAGAGAGAAAGTCGCAACTGCTAGGGTTTACTAGAGTAAAGAGTCGAGTAATAAAGAACATGGCTGTTCACACAGATATATAGACTGACTGATTTACTCGAGTAAAGTTCTTGTTTACTCAAGTAACCAATACTTCACTAGCTTACTCGAGTAAAGGTGCAAGTAAACTGACCTGGACTTCAAAAATGTAGTGTGAATTTTTGAAACACCTAATGCTTTACTCGAGTAGAGTCACTAACTTACTCGAGTAAACATATTGCAACTTTTCAGCCTTGGCCTCTGTCTGGTCTTTACTCGAGTAAATTTTCCCTTACGCGAGTAAATAATCTTTTTACTCAATGATGTGTTCTCTGCCTTCTGTTCTACTCGAGTAGAATTTTTTCTTACTTAAGTAAACATCCACTCTTCTCTGCTATGAGCTCTCTGTCTGATGGTTTACTCAAGTAACCTTCTTCTTACTCGAGTAACGGTTCCTCTGAACATCAGATTGTACTTGTCGCTGCCTTCTTATTCACGTGCCATTGTCTCTACTGCAGTAAGCAACTTTTTGATACATCAAATTATCCTGCAAAAACAATTACCAGACACTCCGATGCTTAAGTTAGTACGGGTTAATCATCAAAAACTCAATTACCATTAGATTAAGAGAGAATTCCTACAATTCATTGGGATTTACCATTCCCAATTCTCTCCTTATGAATGTGAACTGTTCTTTGGCTAGAGGCTTGGTGAAGATATCTGCCAACTGGAGATGGGTTGGAATAAACATGACTTTCACATCTCTCTTCTGCACATGATCCCGAATGAAATGATGTCTAACATCAATGTGCTTTGTTCTTGTGTGTTGCACAGGATTTCTGGCCAAGCTTATTGTGCTAGTATTGTCACACAATATGGGGATCTCCTTCAAGTACACTCCAAGATCAGCAAGTTGTTGCTTCAACCATAGTACTTGAGCACAACAACTTGATGCAGCTACATATTCAGCTTCAGTGGATGACACGGCCACAGTTGTTTGCTTCTTGCTGAACCAAGACACAAGTGAGTTCCCAAAGAACTCGCATTGACCACTTGTGCTCTTTCTATCCGTCTTGTAGCCAGCATGGTCTGAATCTGAATATGCTACCAAGTGCTCCGGCTGACCTTTGGGGAACCACAGACCAAGAGTCTTCGTATCAGATAGATATCTGAAAATTCTCTTTACGTGTTCAGCATGTGACTCTTTGGGTGCGGATTGGAACCGAGCACACATCCCTACACTGAATTGGATGTCCGGGCGGCTTGCAGTGAGATAGAGCAAAGATCCAATCATCCCTCTATACTTGGTGATGTTAAAATCTTTTCCCTCTTCATCAGCATCCAGGGAGGTAGTTGTGCTCATTGGTGTGTCAGTTCCATTGCACTTGTCCATTCCAAACTTCTTGAGCAAATCATTCAGGTATTTGGTCTGGGATATGAAGATCCCATCTTTTCTTTGCTTGATTTGCAGCCCAAGGAAGTAATTGAGCTCTCCCATCATAGACATCTCAAATTCACCTTGCATAACCTTAGAAAATTCCTCACACAAGGAGTCATTAGTAGCTCCAAATATGATATCATCAACATAAATCTGTACAACCAATATTTCATTCACTTTGTTCTTCTTTATGAACAAGGTTGTATCAGCTTTGCCTCTGATAAATCCTTGATCAATTAGAAACTGACTCAACCTTTCATACCAAGCTCTAGGAGCTTGCTTAAGACCATATAATGCCTTTTTCAGTTTGAAAACATGATCTGGAAAATGTTCACTTTCAAAACCCGGAGGTTGCTCAACATAAACTTCCTCTTGAATAAAACCATTCAAAAATGCACTTTTAACGTCCATTTGAAAAAGTTTAAAACCTTTAGTGCATGCAAAGGCTAGTAGAACTCTTATTGCCTCCAATCTTGCTACTGGGGCAAAGGTTTCCTCATAGTCTATGCCTTCCTCTTGATTGTAACCTTTGGCCACTAATCTAGCCTTGTTACGCACAATGATTGCTGATTCATCTCGTTTGTTCTTGAATACCCATTTAGTGCCAATGACGGGATGGTCTTTAGGCCTAGGTACCAAATCCCAAACTTGATTTCTGTCAAATTGATGCAATTCCTCTTGCATAGCAATCACCCAATCATTGTCTGAAAGGGCTTCTTCTATCTTAGAGGGCTCAATGTGTGAAATGAATGCAGAAAATGTGACCTCATTTAAAACATTTTGCCTTGTTCTTACTCCTTGATTCAAATCACCTATCACTTGGTCTAAAGGATGATTCCTTATAAATCTCCAAGCTCTAGGTTGAGACTGATCTGGATTTTCTAAATTGTTTTTAGGATCAGTCTCAAAAACATTATCAGAATTATCAGAAGGAGTAGTTTTCGAAAAGAATTTGTTTTTGAAAATCATTTCTTCTTCATCATCAAGAGGTTTATCAGAATCAGACTCACTGAATACAACATGTATAGATTCTTCAACAATCTTAGTTCTAGTATTAAACACCCTATATGCTTTACTCCTTTTCGAATAACCAAGAAATATTGCTAAATCAGCTTTGGAGTCGAATTTACCAAGATTGTCTTTACCATTATTGTGCACATAGCACTTACACCCGAAGACATGTAGATGACTGAGGTTTGGCTTCCTTCCTTTGTAGAGCTCATATGGGGTCTTGTTCAGCTTCTTTCTCAAGTAGACTCTGTTGGAGATATAACATGCCGTACTCATGGCATCCGCCCAAAACACTTGGGATGTGTTGTACTCGTTCAGCATCGCTCTTGCCATCTCAGTGAGTACTCTGTTCTTTCTCTCCACAACACCATTCTGTTGTGGTGTTCTTGGTGCTGAAAAGTTGTGATCGATCCCCATGTTGTCACAGAACTCAGCAAAGGTGTTGTTCTCAAATTCTCCACCATGATCGGTCCGTATACCTGAAATTAAAAAACCTTTCTCGTTTTGGACCTTCTTGGCAAAGGAAACAAACTGATCATATGTTTCATCTTTTGAAGATAAAAATATGGTCCATGTAAATCTAGAGAAATCATCAACTATGACCAAAGTGTATAAATTTCCTCCAAGACTTTTTACTCTAGCTGGTCCAACTAAATCCATGTGAAGAAGTTGTAAAGGCCTATTAGTTGAAATCTCATTTTTAGCTCTAAAAGATGATTTGGTTTGTTTTCCCTTTTGACAGGCATCACAAATCATATCATTTTTGAAATTCAACTTGGGAATGCCAATGACCAAATCCTTTTTCAATAACTTGTCAAGTTGGTGCATATTAACATGAGCTAATCTTTTATGCCAAAGCCAACTTTCATTCATGTTACTAACAAAACACTTTTCAGAAATTGATGCATTACTAGAGAGATTAAGTGTATAACAGTTACCATCTCTAGGTGCTCTGAATAAGGCTTTTGTTTTTAAGTCATCAATTGGAACAAAATCCTTTTTGATAATCAAGCATTCATTTGAATCAAAGATAACCAAGTTACCTTTGTCGGTGCTTTGACTCACACTTAAGAGGTTGTGACACAATCCTTCTACTAGGTAGACATCTTTGATGAGAGGAACATCATTGTTGCCTATCTCACCAATTCCAGCAATCTTTCCCGATTGGTCACCTCCAAATGTGACTCTACCACCATCTCTTGGCTTGATTGAGAGGAATTTGGATTTGTCCCCAGTCATGTGTCTTGAGCATCCACTATCAATATACCACTTGTTGGGCCTTGATGCTCTAAGACAAACCTGCAATTTTCATGGGATCAAGTCTTAGGTACCCATCTTTTCTTGGGTCCTTTGGGGTTAGCATGTACCTTGGGAACATTTGTTCCTTTTGGCACCCATACATAATTTCCTACAGGTTTGATTTTCCTTTCTTTCTTATGAAAGCATGATGATGTAGAATGTCCCTTCCTATTACAATATGTACAATGTGCAAAAGGGTTTGAGGTGTGGACAGATTTTGTAAAATAGTTCATATATGACTTTTGTCCACTTTTCTTCTTGCCTTTTCTCTTATCAAAATCTGGTTTATACCCTATGCCTGACCTATCATTTACAAAACGTTGTTGTTTTAAAATTATGTCAAGCATTTCGCTTCCTTTTGTAAATCTTTCGAGTGCCTTGGTCAAATGTGAGTTCTTTTGTTTTAAATCAGGACACTCTTGACAAACCAGATTTTCAGGAGAAGAAGGTTTTTGGACTTGCAACTCAAGAGTAACATTTTTCTTTTTCAAAATCAAATATTTTTCTGCAAGTCTTTCAAATTCTTTTTGCATCAAATTGTACTCATCAAATAACTCATCATAGGAGGGTTTTGAATCATATACCTCATTGCTTTCATCGAGTGGCTCTTCCTCCTCAGCAACTAGGCATATGTTGGCTTTCTCTTCATCCTCTTCATCCTCATCTGAGGAACTATCACCCCAGATACTTGAGACGTAAGCCTTCTTTTTGTAGTTGCTGAATTTCTTCTTGTCTTTATCTCTATTGTTCAGCAAGGGGCACTCAGACTTGATATGCCCAGGCTTTTGACATTCGTAGCAAATGATTGGCTTCTTTGTCTCTTGGCTCGAGCTACCTTTCTGGTACTTCTTGAATCCACGGTCCTTCTTGTAAAATTTCTTGAATCGCCGGACCATCATCCCAATCTCTTCACCTTCATCTTCCTCGTCTTCATCGTCATCCGAATCCTTGCTCTCCTTGATAGTCTTGAAGGCTACTCCCTTGTTTTTGCCATGCACTTCATCAAGTCCCTTCTTGAACTTGATCTTTGCCTCATATTCTGATAGACTACCAAAGAGTGCAGCTACGGACATCATCGATTCTCCTCTGGCTTCCTCTATGGCTGTGACCTTAGCCTCCCATTCTTTGTTCAGAATGTTCAGAATTTTTCTTACTTGAACCGGCTGGTCATATTCCTTTCCAAGAGCAGCGAGTTGGTTGATGAGATGAGTGAAACGAAGTTGGAATTCGCCAATGGACTCACCGGGCTTCATTCTAAGAAGATCATACTCTGTCATAAGAGTATTTACACGGTTTTGCTTGACCCCGGCTGTACCTTCGTGAGCAATTTCTAAAGCATCCCACATATCTTTAGCAGTTGGAAGTGTGCAAATTCTGAAGTACTCTTGTTGGCTTAGTGCACTTTGAAGAAGTAAGACTGCCTTGCTGTTGAGTGTGACGTTTCTACGATCATTATCATCATATTCTTCTTCGAGTTTTGGCACCCTTACTCCATCTTCTACTGTTGAAGGTTGATAATCTCCTCTTTCGAACACTCTCCAGAGACCATACTCAGTAGCCATCACGAACACTTTGAATTTGGCCTTCCAGAATGAGTAATGTTCTCCATTGAAGCCTGGAGGTCTGTTGATTGAAGCTCCGTCTGGTAGAATACCGTCCATGCTGATCCTTCGCGAGCTGTTAGACTCTTTAGAGAAGACCAGGCTCTGATACCAAATGAAAACTGGAGCTTGATACCCAAGAGGGGGGGTGAATTGGGTATCTTTAAATTTTAAACCTTTACTCTGTTTTGATGGATAAAGAACAGAGCTAAACAGAGGAGTAGAGTAGAAGAAGCTTTGCACAATCGATTTATACTGGTTCGGTCCTTTCCTGACCTACGTCCAGTCCCCAAGCCTCACCTGGGATTTTCAATCCACTAACAACAATAACAGATTACAAACTCTGTACTCAGAGTAGTTCACTCACTTGAACTCACTCCCCCTTACAAGTTGTAATCCAAATTCCCTAACCACCAAATCCCTTGACTTGTGGTTATCACAACTCAATAACAAATTACAAGTTTAAACTCTCTCAAAGAGCAGATAGGATAAGCACTGAAGTACAATGTATCAAAGATACAACTGAGAATATGACTTGAGCTTGTATGCGTTTTTCACAATGTGTTCAGCAGTTCATCCCATTCTCACTTGTTCCTTCTGGTATTTATATCCTCATTGAGTTTCTGAATGTTGTGAGATAGAGGCCATTCGAATTTCTAGCTGTTGCAAGTGCTTCTGCAGAACTAGCTGTTGGAGAAGCATTATCTTGGTTGCCCACACTTCAGAATTGATTAATAGTTCTTTTGGCTTTGGTTGTGGTGACCCATAACTTTCTGTTTGTGGAAGAATCTTGTTCTGCCCTTTACAGGCGTGATTGGGCTATTTGCAATTCCAATCTGACTCCCACTTGTTTCTGTTTCCAAGAATAACATAAAATAATACATAGTGCTTCAAAAACAGAAAACTTCATTGATCTCCTCTCTATATTGTCTGAAACATACTCAAAAAACTCGTTAGACATAGTTAGGAAGATAATCAATTGAGTTATGGAAGTAATGAGATCAAATAGCAGTGATTACAGAATTTCCACAATTCAAATTTCAAATTCTGCTGGTGTTTACTAGAGTAAGATGTTCCTTACTGGAGTAAAGAACTGTGTAAGAAGGTCTTTACTGAAGTAACCAAGTGTCTACTTGAGTAAGCGTGTCACAGAGCCAAACCATCGAGACATGTTTGAAAAACAGGTCCTTTACTCGAGTAAGTGAATAGCTTTACTCGAGTAAGAAACTATTCATGTGAAAATTTAAAGTTCATAAAAACTTATGTACTCGAGTAAGCAATACTTTACTCGAGTAAGCATTGCTTACAAAATGTGTGGAGCTCTCTGTATGACCCTTTACTGGAGTAAAGTTGCCTTTACTCGAGTAAGCATCACTTATGAAAATTTTGGAGCTCTCGGTATGACTCTTTACTGGAGTGAGGCTTCCTTTACTTGAGTAAGCCATTTTCTTAAAAAGGTTTGCTCTCTGTAAGTTCCTTTACTGGAGTAAGCATATCGTTACTCGAGTAAACACTTAAGTTTGAAAATCCATTTTGCTCTCTGGAACTCCTTTACTCGAGTAAGCTTACATTTACTCGAGTAAGCAACTATCAAACAGTTTTAACCTGATTTCAGAAACTTCAAACTAAGTTTACCTTTGTTGTTAATCATCAAAACACACTGAGAACTAACAACTATAACTAACTCTCCTTTATAAGTTGTAATCAAATAACTCAATCTCATAGGTTCCACAATCTTGAGATTCTTACAAGAATGAATAAGTTTAAACCCTCTTATAGAGCAGATATTGATAAACACTGATGAACAAATATCTGAAGATATTTTTACACAACAAAGGATGAAATAATGAATGAAATAACTTTGCTTTGATTGTGTATGTTTCTGGTGGTTGAACCATAATGAATGCTTCTCCTTAAATACGTTGAAGGCATTTAATGACCGTTGAGAAGATTTAATAAACCATTGATAATCATTAATATAGTTGTTAGACTTGAGCGTTGATTCTTCATTAATGTGCAAACATTCCTTAATGATATTCCACATTCCATTTGTACGTTGAGAGACAACGTGAATAAAGAATTGAATGGTTTTCTGACCTTTCTTGAGCTCAGAGAAACTTTGCCTTTTTTGTGCAACACTTTGCAGAGCATTAAATGCATTTCTGACACATAATTGCTTTAATGCAATTTGGTGTTAATCCATATCAAAATCATCTGAAACTCATTAACAAACTAACCAAACGTAGTTAGAAATAATAATGAGTGATGATATGAAGTAGGTAAATCATACTTAAAGATTTAAGAAGTTTGGATATGACGATGATATGCAAACAGAGATAGATTGACTCGAGTCGATATTCAAAAAACTCAAGTTCCAAACTCGAGTTGAGCATTCCAAGCTCAAGTTAAGATATCATCAACTTTTGATAAACAAAGTTTGGAAATGATAGATGAAGACTCTATGTCTCTGAGAGCCTTTAACTTGAGTGTTAGAAGCTTGGCTCGAGTTCAAAGCTAAACTTGAGTCATATAGTGCTGGCACTAGTGCAAAAAAGGGCTTTAAGACTGCCTCATTTAGACCGAAGTTGCGATGCCTCGGTCTTCAAGGAATAACCAGTGGCAGTTCTGTAAATATAAAGAATTTCTTGGACCGGATCATTTTTTCATAGGTTTTAAATATATTATTCAAACCGGACCAAAAAACAACCAGTCTTTTAAATGTTATTAAGAAAATTGAAATATTAATTACTTTATTGACAAATCTCATATAGCTAGAATAATATTTTCTGCAGTCCAAAAATAATAAGGAAAAATTTAAATATTAAGGTATTAACATTTTAAGACTGAACATAATTAATAGCCAGTCTTAACAGTTATTCTTTATGATCGGACATAAAATGTGACCGGTACAAAATATAGAAAATGATTAAATAAAAAATTAATTAATTTTAAGAACTGATTTGTATATGGACCGGTCTTAAAGGTTAACGTTTAACACTGGGTACTAATTTGTTTGGTCTTAAAGTTAAATATTTTAAGACCGGATTTAAATTTTGGCCGGTACAACAATATTGAAGAAAATCAAACAAATAATTAATTAGTTTTGTTTAATTAGTAAAAAATTTGTCTAGACTTTTAGGATCGTATGTTTGTTAAACGTGCAGTCTTAAAAGTCCCAAGACTTTTAGGACCGTATATATATGAATTGTCCGCTCCTAAAAGTCCTAAATTTTAAAAAGACTTAAACTTTAGGACCGTGTAGTTGTAAATATCTGGTCTTATTAGTATTAAATCATTAATTCAAGACAATTGAGGTTCTGGCGTTCTCCTCAAGCTAGGACATTCGATGTCGTCGTTTTTACCTCTCCTGATGTTGAGCAGCATTATCAGTCTGCCTTTTTTTTTTGCCGTTTTTCTTTGTCGAAAAAAGAATGAAGATAATGAAAAGGACACTGAAAATATTTAAATCAGGGCGAGGTAAAACCGACGACAATGACGGTCCAACCTTGAGAAGAATTGTCACTCTGTTTGTTTTTATTCGAATATGGTAAATGATGTTTTTTTTTAATGTTCTTAATTGTATTCTGGGAATTTTTAATGTTGATTACACGAGGACAATGTTTTGGTTATTTCCTTTTTGTCGGAAAGAAAAAGAACAGAATGAAAAGGACAAGGCGATCGATATCGTTTCTTTGCCTTCAGGAGATGTATCAAGGCAAAGAGATTCCTAGTTGGGAAGTTTATCTGGAAGCCGAAGAGACTCTAAATCTATTCATTGAACAGGGTGTAAAGATATCTGTTCTTAAAAGTATTTTAGGACCGGATATGTATAAAAGGTAGATCTTAAAAGTAATTGAATTCAAAAAAGACTTATTAACTCCTTACCAATAATTAAAGAAGCTTATTAATTCTCTAGTTTTCCTTTATTTTATTCATTCAGTTGCTACTGCGCTCGCCAGAGCGAATCCTCTTTTTTTCAGTTTGGTTAATAAATAGACCGTTAGGACCTGGTACGTTATAAGTAATTGGTCAAAAAAGTATTTGATTTTTAGGACCAGATATTTTATAAATCTCCAGTCTAAACATTATTAAGAATTTAGGACCGGAGTCTTCTAAACCTCCGGGCTTAAAAATTAAATTAAAAAAATTCTTATCTTTAGGATCGGATACGTTATAATTAATCGGTCTTAATAAAATCCAAAATACTAAAAGATGTCTCTGTCGCGTGTAAAATTAAATTTCTCTCTCTGAACTTATCTTGTCGCGTCAAAAGTGATTACTCAGGTTCTGTCTCTAGTGTTTGTGTGTTGCTTCATCGCTGCTTCACTTTATGCTCTTGACAATCACTTTCTAGCTCCTTAGTTAAACGTCTATAGACCAAGCTGTAAGAGGTGTTTCAGTTATATAACTATGATTTTTCTGCTTATCGTTATGGTTTTTTCATGGGTTTAACGAAATCGATGAAATGTTTTTGTGGGTTCCTCTGTTGTTAATGAATATTGTATTTTGAAGATTATATTTACACTTTAGGCCAACTCAACTGACCAACAAGTGTTTTTAGGTTACTTTTGTTGTCTACAACATTAACGTTCATGGCCGGAGAAGAAAGACTCAGCAAACACATTTGAATTACTATGCTATAGGTGAGTCCACAAGACCTTCATGCGATGCATTTAATTTCCTCGTCATGCATTTATTTTTCTTCTTGGATTCACTGTGATACATTTATGACCAAAAGTGATTCTTCGTTATGCATTTAATGGGCAAGTTTCTCCGTTAAAAAAACAAAAAACTAGAAGGCCTAACCGACATTGAGCATAAATATGCATTTTGAGTCAGCTTATTTTATATTCAAGTTTCAAATTTTTTGAATTATGTATGTTAAGCAAAATGGGGCGAGGGAATTTATAGAATTTGCTAAACAAAATGCTCATGATGATAGTGGGAAGTTTTATTGTCCTTGTTTAAAATGTTTGAATGAGGACGACTAAGTCCTGAAGTTATACACACACATTTAATTTGTAAAAGATTTTGTAAGACTTATACAGTATGGGTATGGCATGGTGAAAAAATGCCAAGTAGGTCTCAACATGAGGAAGTGGCCTTTGATGATAATGACACGGATATGGATGATCGCATAGAGAACATTATTCGTGATGTAGGAGAAGAGGTTTTTTAATCAATCACATGCATATGGTAATGTGTGCAGTAATGTAGAGACCCTGCTATACCCTGGGTGTAAAAAATACGAATTGTTGAACGCTGCATTGAAATTGGTAAGCTTGAAGGCATGTCATGGATGGAGTGACAACTGTTTTTCTGAAATGCTTGAGGCTTTTAAGGACATGCTTCCACATAATAATGTGTTGCCGCATCGATACTATGATATTCCTTCTATGTTCTTAAACAATGTCACTGACTATGAAGTTTGTTCTTGTTTTATTTTTGTGGTAGGATCTGATCCAAAAGGGCATGTTATAAAAGAGGATATGTTTACGTTGTTGGGTGGGAATCAGATGAAGGCATGGTGAATATATTATATTGGGCATGTATGTTGACTTACGTGCTGTATTTGTAACTCAGCTCATTGTATTTGTAAGTTATATTATTGTATAAATTAATATAATTTAGGTGTTGTAGTCATAGTATAATCATTAAGGTATAAGGGTCTTAAATGCCATGGAAGTTTTCGCTCAGGAGCACTAGTAAGACGGAAGTGTTTTTTGGACCAAAAATGCCATGAAAGTTCACAGGAAGTATCAATTTTGCCCCAGAAGTATCATTTTTGCCACGAAAGTTTTCACTAAGGAGCAATTTTGCCCCGAAATTTTACAAAACGTAGCACTTTGGGTTTTGTGATAGTCGACCTTTCAGTCCCTTTAACCAGTTTGGCTTCACAAATTCAGGCCGCCTTGAGTTCAACATCTCAAGGATCTCCTTCTCTGACTCCAAGTTTGACCTTTTCAAGGCATTACATGTGTGGTCTTTGACTGATTTAATAGTCAAATTTAATATTTGGGGATAGAATGGCAAAATTGCTCCTTAGTGAAAATTTCCGCGGCAACATTTCTCCTTAGTGAGAACTTCCAGGGCAAACTTGTCCCTCAACGAAAACTTCCGTGACATTTTTGGTCTAAAAAAAACTTCCGTCTTACCAGTGCTCCTAAACGAAAACTTCCATGACATTTAAAACCCTTATCCCAATCATTAATTAAGAGGCCACATAACTTATGGTGAATAATATTTGTATTCTTTATCCCAATTCAATTTATTCATAATTGTTTATAACTTGTAGCTTAAAGTATAGACTTGTATGTGCTGGATTGGGTGGTGGATTTGTGTATATATATTGATCAGGAAGAACAGAGAAAAAATTTGGGAAAATTTAGACCGGAATAAATAAGCCGGTCTTAAATGTTCAACTGTTAAGACCGGATTTATTTTTGTCCGATCTTAAAATTCTGATTCTTTTAAGAGCAACCAAGTTTTTGTACCGTCTTAAAAGTTGGGATTTAAGACCGAACAAAAAATATTTCAAGTTTATTTAGTACGACTTTTAGGACCTAATGTTTTAAATGTCCGGTTTAAAAGATTTTCTTTAAGACCGGTTCGAGTCCGGTCTTAAATGTTAGACTTTTAATACCGGCTAGAACAAGACCGGTCGCAGGTCCAGTCTTACGATGCCTCTTTTGTCCAGTCTTAAAACCCTTTTTTGCACTAGTGTGGCTCGAGCCAAGAACCATTTTCACAAAAAGTTATCGAGAGGCTTTTCAAAAATGGTTTGAAGACTTATCCTAACTCGAGTCATTAAGTGATGGCTTGAGTTATCAAAATTCATTTGAATATAATGGTCAAACCTAGGCAAGTCATTGATCACTAACTTGATTTAATTAACTTTGTATTTTGAAATGAACTTTAAGTTCGCAAAACTTGACTGGAGTCACAAGCATTAGCTCGAGTTCTCATTATAACTTGAGTCACCAAGGTGTGGCTCGAGTCAAGAAACCATTCTGACTCAAGTCACACAATGCTTGGCTCGAGTTTAACAACCCAAACTTGAGTCAATTTGAAAGCAATTGTGACAACATGTTGTGATCCAAGATTGAACAAGCTAGAATTATTTTGGCTTGAATCATAAACCATATTATATTTATAATTGTCAGTTATCATCAAAAGACGTAGAGAACTAACAACTTTGGTTTCTTCTCTTCTCCATAGTCCTCTCGTCCTCTTGTGAAGAAGAATAATGGAATTTGAATGCCTTTCTTTCCTTCTTCAAGTAGTCTCCCTTTCTCTTCTTTTTTCAAGAAGACAATGACGATGTTTAATGTGTGTGTAGTGTAACACCACTACAGTTGTAATCCTCGTACTTGTAAATATTGCTGGACTAATGAGAAGCTTTATTGTCAATTATTGTCATTATTAGTATTATTTTATTTTATTTAGAACAATTAATCTGTGTAATAATAAAAGGAGTAAAAGCAAGGGTTAAATGGCCAATCCTTTAACCGAATAATTTGCAATTTTGATTACCATGAGAAGGAAGAGGAAACCTTGTAATTTAATTTAAGTCAAGCTCCGGCCAAGACATGTCATACGGGTTCTACAGATGAGTAACCGACAAAAGGGGACCGATAGGGACCGATTAGGGGTTCCTGTGGACTGAGTAGGTCAGGTGTGGGGCCACTTCATGAAGTTTGGAAAGTCTTACGTAGGAATGTCTATTCATGAGGGAAAAGTCTGGCAAAGATAAAGAAAAGTGTAAAGAGAACCATCCTGATGTCCGCAGGACCCACATGAACCGGTAGGTCGGGAACTGGACTGAAAAGTGGGGAAAAAGGGAATTAAATACTAGAGACTTGATGTGAGGAGCCCTTAGGCATCACACCCTCTCTTTAATCAATGAAAATATCTACTTGGAGGAAAAGAAAGAAAAGTCAATGTAAAAGTCAAACCACGGGTCTCACATTTGGAAAACAAGGGCAAAATGGGAATAAATAGGTAAAAATTGATTTGAACAGGTATGTGGGCCCAAAATGTCACCACATGTGTCCATGGGAGCAAACAAAAAGGTGGGGAAAAATTTGGTAATTATTAAAAAGTTCTGGGCCGTAATTGCAATTTTCAAAAGTTTCAGGCTAAAACAGGTAATTTGCCCTAAAATCAGAGAAAAATATGGATATTTTGTGGAGTGATGCACCACATGGCAGAGCCCCAGGACCCTCTGGACTTTTCTGGATTTTCTTGGGAAATAAGCAAAAAGTCAGATCAAAATTACTCCCTACCAGTAAAAAATTACACCAGTTAATTCCAGAGTCAACTGGGTCAATTCACCTTTATTAAAAAGGTGTTTTAACCTCTCCTTTTCACCTTGGAGGGGAGAAATTTACAGAGAACTCAGGAGGATCAGCCAGCCACCATAGCTAGGGTTTCCGAGCTCAAGATTTCAAGTTCCTCCATCAATTATCTGATTTCAGGTAACACCGGCAACTTCATTTCTTGAGTTCTTGTGGAAGTGATTTCGTGCAAATAGTGGAAGCTTGGTTTTAGGGTTAGGTTTTTACATTTTTTAGGTCACCAAAGGCTCTGGAATGAGGTTTCGTAGAGGGTATGGTTATGGTTAAAGTTTTCGAAGTCAAAAACATTGAAAACACAAAGTTTAGGTTGCTGTCACTTTTAGGGGAACCTTGGCAGCTAAGCTTCTAACATGTTTTTAAGGGTGAAGATAAACTTTTTTTGAGCTGACGTTTTGTATGAAAAAACTAGACATCTGGGGCATGAGTTTACATATCTGATATGATGTATTTGGATAAGATTTACTAGGTGAAATAAATAGTTGAAAAAGGGGCTAGGACCAGTGACGCAAATCTGGACCAGAGGAGAGAAAACAAGAAACACGCCAAAATATTTGTACTTTTGGGGTCTAAGTATATTTTTCCTGAAAACTAGACTTTCTAATGGTTTGAATGGCACCAGTTTCATCCAAATATGATTTTTTTGGAATTTATGAAAAATCCCCAAAGTTGGGACAGAAACAAAGAATTTCTGGAAATTTCTTGGGGGCTCGGTTTTAGCAAGAAAAGAATGTAAGGGCATTTCTGTAAATACTGAAAATAGTGTATTTTAATGTTTTTAGGTCAAGGGTACTTTTAGAAAGGCTACAGAGCATAAAGGTAGAAAAATCAGTATTAACCACACCAAGTAGTAACCTCTTTACTCTGGCACTTTTATGTATTTGTTGTATGTACTTGTTTGCCATGTGTGTTTTTTGTATTGTTAGCAAAATATGCTTACATAACATGTTTGTGATTGTATCCCTAGCACTGAGGGTGCCTGCTAGGGTCTGCCTACGTGGTGACTCTATGGAGACAGGCTTGTGGTTCCGGTAATTCTAGGGCCTATCTTGGTAAGGCGGCCCGACGGTGCAAAGACGTGTTGTGGTATTTGTGTCTGCTTGCATATTGTGGCATACTTATTACACTGTTTGCTGTTACACGCACTCACATGGTTGCATGCATACACATTCCACATGTAGTGCATAAGTATTGACGGTTACTCTGGGGGCAATTGTTGGACCTCAGAAGCTTGTGGTGACGCAGGAGACCATGCCCGAATTTTAAAAGGCCTTTTTGAAGAATAGGGGATGCCCTACCGTATTTTGTACTTTATATATTTTCAATGACTGTACCTATTATCTAGACACTTACTGCTGGATGACTGTAACCTAACCCTCTGGGGACTTTACTTTTTGTTGACTTTTACCTTTTACCAGTATGTAGTTTGTCTAAACCGATCCTGTACCCTACTACTGGTACCAAAATTTATCATTAAACGGACTAATAACGAAGGAAAGGTAATTATGAAAAGGAATCCCTCTAACCTGCCATCCAAAAGGGCGAGGCCGGTGGAGGTGTAACATGTATATTAGCTGCCTCATTCTCTCCTTATATTTGAAAGACCTGGCTATTACTTAAGAGGGGGGTGAATTGGGTGTTTGATAAAACTTTAGGAACTTTAAAAATCTTTTCGCAACTTACTGAAAACAATTTGAATCGACAATAATAATTGATAAAGCAATAGTCAGTCATTCAAACATGTATAGACATTCAAATATATATGATGGAAAAATAAGAGATAAAGGAAGAGAATATGCAAACAGTGATTTATATTGGTTCGGCCCAATCCTTGACCTATGTCCAGTCCCTAAGCTCCGCTTGAGATTTTCAATCTACTATCTTCTTGTTTAACCAGGCACAAGAGAAGCGTATACAAACGCACAAGTTCATCCAGGCACTTGTGAAACCACCGAGATACACCTTTCAATCAATTACACACTTTGTACTTGAAGTTATCCTCTCACTAGGATGCACTCCTCCTTACAAGTTGTAAACTGATAACCCAATCTCCAAGTCCCATGACTTGAGATTCTTACAATGATTTAATAATCAGATTTGTTCTCTCTAGAAGAGAAGATGAATAAACATTGAAGTACAATACAAATCATTTCATTCTCTATGTTGAACTATATAAGCATTGAGAACAAAGAGCATATAAGATAGATGTTAAATTCAAAATATCAGCATTTCAATAGTACAAGCTCTTCTCTTCGTCGTCTCCATTTTGAATGGTTCTCCTTTTATAATCAATGAAGAACATAGAGCAATTCTTCCAGGTTTGAATATGATCGTTGTGAGCGTATATAACCGTTGGAACTATTTGACCGTTGCAGAAATATTACCGTTGAAGCTTCTGACGTAATCATCTGCTTTTTTGTAATCTGATGTTAATCCTTCATATAGTCATCTGAAACTCATTAACAAACTGATTAAACATGATTAGGAATAGTAATGAGTGATGATAAGAAGTAATGAAATCACAATCAATGATTTTTTGATTTCAGACACGGTGATTTTCTAATGCAGGGATGTTGACTCGAGTTATTCCATGTGACTCGAGTTTATTTAAGTGCCAGATGCTCTCTGTTTGACTTCTAACTCGAGTTATCGTATGTGACTCAAGTTACACAAATGTCATTTCCTCTCTCTGTCTGTGAGTAACTCGAGTTACCCTTTGTGACTCTAGTTTCCAGGTGCTCCAATTGCTCTTTGTGTTCTTGAGTGACTCGAGTTGGTAGACTTGACTCAAGTTATGTTTGTGCGCCAAAGTTCTGATTGTTTTCTGTCTGAGTTATGACTCGAGTTATCTTGCCTGACTCGAGTTAAATCAGTCCATTCACTTATGGTTGCTAGCATTGTCATTGATCCTCAATCTGAGCTTTTGATCAACTGAAACTTGCTCACAAAGATTATTAATAACATTGAGAAGCATAACAAGTAGTAATCAATTGATAACAATAATTTCAAAATTCTCGGAGACGTTGTGAACAGTGCTCTACTACTTGGTTGATTCGAGTTGAAATCTCTTCTCAATATTCATTCTTCTCTTTCTGCCTCTTTGATTGACGTTGACTCAAGGCTCCAGTCCTAACTTGAGTTATCCAAGACTAGTTAACAACTCATTCCAAATTCATTGTATGTTGAGCGTTTTTGAACCATCTTGAACTGCCTGTAACTTTCAAAGGCCATATCTCCTTGGTCTGAACTCCATTTTGGATAGTTAAAATCTTGATGGGAAGAATTTTGAGCCTTCTTTCATATGCCACCGATTTTAGCTCAATTGAATTTGTAGATTGTGAGATACACTCAAAATACCAAAGCTATGTCTGCACTATGTCGTGAATTGTAGTGTCAACTTCCACAATTCATAACTTGTTGATCTGAACTCTTTTAAGCTTGAAGTTTATATCAAAATGACACATTTGGAGTCTAGTTTCATATGCCACTAGTTTCACTTCAATCCGATCTTTGGTTTGGGAGATATCATCGAAATACTAGACCTCGCCAGCTGAAACATGAAACAGAGTATAACAGAGGTGCTAAAAAATCACTATTAACTCGAGTTATTAAGCGATAACTCGAGTTACACTTGTCCAGAAACGCTGAAAACACATTTTGACTCGAGTTGACTCATTCCAGAATAGGGAAAACACTGTAAGAACTTTATCAACTCGAGTTGTAAGTTCATAACTCGAGTTATATCATCTTGAAGCTCCCTTTTGCTTATTTTAACTCCGAATTGAGTCATTCCAACTTCCATTTGATCTTGGAAACTTCTAGAATCAATCTTGGAACTTGTATAATGATATTCTCATTCCATTCATCAAGTTCTTCCTTCTTCCATCTCCCATCTTGATCATTCTTTGTCATTTTACTTGGGCTCATCATTCTCTATAAGTTATACCTTCTTCAATATCTCCTCTTCTTCTATTCTCTTTGATCATTCTCCATAATTCAACTTCTTCAATATCTTTTCTTCTTATATTCTCTTGATCATTCTCCATAATTCAACTTTACATCAACATTAAGTATAAGCATTAGTCAAAGTAGAAGATAAATGAACTATGAAAACTTTTTACTCTTAATATTGATAAGCATATTTGTCATCATCAAAACTAAGCATAACTAACAATATTTAGGTCTCAAATTGTTTGCAAATTAGTAGCTCCAGAATGCTGCTGTCTCTTGCTTGCTCCTTTGTGTGTGAAACTTGTGGCATAGTTGATAATTATTTCCTTTTTGTTTCTCTAGCAGCTTCCTTTCTCTTGATATTGGGTTCCCTTTAATTATCTGTTCCAAACATTGCGTGTGTGGCTATCAAAAAAAAGAAGGACAATAATAATAATAATAGTAATAATAATGTTTTCTCTCTTTTTTTTCTTTGAGAAAACTTCCATTATTTATTATTGCTTCTTTCTTAAGTTTAAAAACTTCTATTTTCATTTGAAATCCCACAAATTATGCATCAAATTAATATCTTAAAATCTCAAAAAAAAAATTCTTAATTTAGCATTGATTAGTTTCTAAATATATAAAAATATATCTCAAATCTATTAAAAATGGGAAGTCATCACACCCCCACATGAAATCTTATCTTCAAGATTTTAAATTGTAAAAGAACCAAATTCAAGAAAATCATGGGAACAAGATTTTAAAGAATTTTTTTTTAAAAAAAGAAAATATTATTGGAATCAAATCAAACTTTCAAGAATCAAGTCTTCATAGAACCATTTTCCACTTTCCACAAAAATGCACGTAGCAAGGTAATTAATTTGGTAAAGACAAATCATAATAAAATGTCTTTTACAAGTCAAGTATTTACACCCATCTCTCGATATATTCAAAGGCTTGTGTTTCACTCAATTCCATCTATTGCACCTCATCTATCATAAGCTTGTTCTTCATCTCAATCTCCTCTATATAATCCCATTACATACACAAATTAAAAGGACTTTAACATGAATACTTTAGTTATTGTCAAGCAATGCATTGAAAGTTATGAAGAATGAAAGGATATTTATATCCTTGTACTCTTTTTTTTTTCCTTTTTTTTTTAATATCTTGAGCTGTTGTATGTACCCTTTTTACGCGACCTTGCATATAGGTAATGCGATATTTATTACTCAATTACTTCAACATGCTCCTCAAGAGGCTTCCAGCCCAACTCATAACCCTCTTTGACATGAATGCCAACATTATTGATGAAGTCCTATGTACGGTTACCAAGTCTAGTTATTAAGAGATGTCAGCATAGTTATTGTTATTGTTTTTATCCTTCTCTCTTTTTGTTTCAATCCCTTCAATCTTCCCTTTTTTTTTCTTTTTTTTTAAATTTAACTCAGCACTAAAAACAAATGTCTAAATCATCTTCATGTATGCAAAGGAAATTTTTCGTTTCAAAAGAGATTCAACTCAAGTTTTAGTAATGAAATCACAATAAGTGCAATCCTTAGAATAACAAATATTTAAGCTCAAATCCCTCACATGTTCTTTGACATCCAAAAGTGAAATACGAAAGCCAAATCTATTTATTAACATTAAAAGACATTAGAATCAAATCCTAATCAAATTCAATCCTTTTCAAGTTAAAATCAAACCAATTGTGACAATGCTCACAAAGAATCCAAACTTCTAAAAGAAAACCAATTTTATATTTTCAAAAGAACATTTGAGGACAAGTGATGCAAGAAGATCAATGGTAACCTCACCCACACACTTAAATGTCACATTGTCTCCAATGTAAACATGTAACAATAAATAATGAAAGTGAAGAAACCACCATATCCAAATGTAGAGATGACACAAATTTCAAGAATTATCATCATCAACAGTCAAAGAGACAAATCAAAGAAGAGTAGAAGAGCACTCATCTTTTATCGTTGACTTGCATTTTCAATTGCTCATGATCTTTGTTTTCATAGAGAAGCACATCATTTGAGGCTCTAAAATTCCTACAAAATCAAAACAAATTCATCAAATCAAAATCTTGGATTGCCTCCCAAGAATGGATAAGTTTATAGTCTTCAATTGGACTACTCAAAACAAACTTCTAATCATAAGTATCAAACACCTCAATCATCTTGTCTTCATTCCTTTTCAACCAATAAGGTTTCACACACAAAAATTGATCTTTGTCAATTATAGAAAATATCATAATACAAGCATTCACTGAATTCAAAGAAAACACGACAGGCACATCCTTGCAAATAAATTTAGGAGCTTCCAAAAATTTAGAACATCTAATAAAATCTACTTGACTCTAATCAATAAGAGTTAAGAAGTCAACAGGAGAGTCATGCAACAATTCTTGGGATCGCTTCATTGATTTCAACATCGACCCAAGAACATGAATTAGGTTCCACAGCGGAAACCTTTATTGGAAAACCACTATCCCTCCCAAATTAATTTCAAGCTCACATTCATTTTTCACATTGTCTGTAGTCTCATGCAGTTCCCTCACTTCAACTTTATAATAGTCATTTTCATTATAGCTCTAACGTGAAATATGATTAAAGGAATTTTGTTGTTTTATTTCTTCAATGTTTTTTTCGCATTTGGCTCACATGGGATACAATATTTTAGACACTTGTCTCAACACTATTGTCGAATTTCTTTTGTCCATGAAGAAAATCCTTAACTAATATTTCTATGTAAAATTCTTCAAATTCCTCATAGGTGTTGTGTTTCGATTTGTTAAAGGTGGAGTGAGGTGCCACATAATTGACAGATGGACACTACGTGGGACCAAAAAAATAATAACAGCTGTTTAGACTATTTAACAGAAATAGCATTATTGAACTACTTTTTAATGTTGATGGGTATTTTTACACTCAACAAATGTTTACCGTGTCTATAGCTCTTCCCAACACTATTTATGGGTAGAATTGCTCATTAACCCTTTGATTATACCAAATATCAAATAATTTAAAAAAATGTGAGAAGTCGTAAGCAGGTTTAGAACTCGTCCTGGTACATACATGCACGTCCTGGCAAGTTTAGGAATGGTCCAAGCACATCCGACTTTGTGAATTGATTTGACAAGTATTAGCAATTAAGTTTAAATCCGTTTGAATACGGAAAAACTTTTTAAAAGAGTTTACTCTAATTGAACCTATAGCTGATGAATGGCATGGAAGGAATTTGTAATATCATTTCTTTTGTTCAAACAGAGGAAAGGGGAGGAAACAAAAGAAATTTTAATATTTTTTTGTTTGATTCAAGGAAAAAAGTGAAGAAAGGGGGATAATTACAATACACCCCCTCCCAAAAAAAAATAAAAATAAAAATTCCCAATTTGAAGGGAAGAGGGAGGAGAGCAAATAGGGGTAAACCCGTAAGAGGAAGTTCATAATTCAAATATTATAAATTATAAGTAAAAATATTACTAGATACAACTTTTAATGTATGTAAACCTGCTAATACTTAAAATTTAAATTAATTTGTTTTAAATAGTTAAAAAAGTTGTGCCACATCACAAATTGACAATAAGGAGACAACAAGGAGAACAACCTCTTCAACATGAGCACACATCTGCCATACCAATGTTACCATAAAAATGTACTAGATCCGTTTTCAAGGGAAGTAAACTCTCTGGGTCAAGGTGTATGTATTGTAATGTTGTCTTCTAAGTAGTTTTTAAAAGGAACAGTTGCTACCTTAATGAAAATTGTGGAATAGAATATATATATATATATATATATATATATATATATATATATATATATATATATTTCTATAACCTAATTTGTTTGACTTATAAACTGATATATAATCTAATAATACATAATATATTATATGATTGAGAAATTTATTTATTTTTAGTAATCCCTCCAAAAAATAAATAGATTTTATATTTTGCACCAGAGGGAGTGGCATTTTAAGTTTTAAAATCAGGGTAATATTGCCCAATTGTAACAGAGATCCAATGTTGAGCGTTAGTGCATGATGAGACTTTTTTCCCCTTATTTTGGTTATGCCCAATGTAGCCTGGAAAATATTTTTACAGGAGTAATTGACACCCTAACTAGGCATTAATTTGTAAGTACTTGTAGGTTACTTCAGTTTTAATATGACCTCTATATATAGTTTATTTTGTTTGAATTGGACCCTTATTATATGATCGGTTAATTTTGAAATTCCGACTATCACCTAAGAGGGGGTGAATTAGGTGTCTGATAAAACTTTAAATAACTTTAAAAATCTTTTCACAGCTTACTGAAAGTAGTTCAAATGACAGTATTAGTTTATAAAGTAACAATCAGTCTTTCAAACATAAATGTTGGAAATGTAAGAGTTTAGGGAAGAGAATATGCAAACTGAGATTTATACTGTTTCGGCCCAATCCTTGACCTACGTCCAGTCCCCAAGCTCCACTTGAGATTTTCAATCCACTATCTCCTTGTTTAACCAGGCACAAGAGAAAGCCTTTACAAACTCACAAGTTTAGTCGGGCATTTGTGTAGCCTTTACAATCTTTTACCAAGATACACTCCCTTACACACTGTAAGGATACAATTACACACTCTGTAAACGAAGGATAGTCCTCACTCTCAGACTCAACTCCCCCTTACAAGTTGTAATTGATACACCCTCACTTAAGGTTCCTCAACCTTAAGTTAACAAAATGAGATAGATGTTTAAATAACTCCTCACGAGTAGATAAGATGATAAACACTGAAGTACAAAATCGATCATCTCACTCTCTACTGTAAACTATATAAAAATTGAGAAACAGAGTGTGTGAACTATCGACGGTTAAGTAGTAAAATCATTTTGTTGGCCTCATCAATTCATTTATCAATTGTTGTCATCCCTTTCGGTTTGAAGGCTTCACAATTTATAGGTTATTATGTTTCGACCGTTGCGATCATTTGACCGTTGAAAGTAGCCGTTGAAGCTTTTGTTGCTCCCCCCGGTTGAGCTCTAATCCAACTTTAATTGTAAAGTGTTTATCTTTGACTTCGTTAATGCTCCGTCTTGAGTGTTGTAATAATAGCCGTTGTAAAGATTCAAACTATCCGTTAGACATGGAGGATTTCCTCTATTTTCTGACGAGCATTTAATGCTTCTGACACACAATTTGCTTTATGCTAATTTGTTGTTAATCCATAATCTAATCATCTGAAACTCATTAGCAAACAGATTAAAAGCAATTAGCAATGTAATGAGTAATGATATGTAGAAATGAATGCATAGTAGATGATTCAAGATTCACAAAGACGGTGATTCTAAAACAAGAGTGACCTTGCTCGAGCATGATTAAGCTGTGTGCTCGAGCAGAAGATGTGAAAGACTATTTTCAGAGAACGAGTCTCCTAGTGCTCGAGCAAGATGCCAAGCTTGCTCGGGCAAGCTTCTTTTGAAACTCAATTGCTATCATTGATGCTCGGGCAAGCATCCCTGGAGTCTTGTAGAAAATGTTCCCTATCGTTGTTGTTTGGGCAACACTCAGAGACATGCGCAGGCAAGCCTCGCTGGATCCTTGTGAAAAATGTTCTTTAACGTTGTTGCTTGAGCAGGAAGAACTTCATGCTTGAGCAAGCATTTTTTTGGTGCTCGAGCAAACTATAAGAGGGTGGTCAGGCAAGGGTCAGACAGAGGCAAGAGGATCAATTTAATTGACGCTGGTCAAACAAGTTTTTTCCTTTGCTCGAGCATGCTCTTTTACTTTGTTCGGGCATGCTTCAGACCAAGGCTTGAACAACCTTCAATCATCGCTGATGCTCAAGCATGCTAGATATCGTGCTCGGGCAACACTGAGACAAAGCGAAATGGATTCAGAAACATGCTTGCTCGGGCAGCCTTTTTCTTCTGCTCGAGCATGACATTTTCATGCTCGGACAAGCATCTTTCAGAGGTAGAGAATGAAGAGTTGATCGATGTTGCTCGGGCACGTTTTACTTCTGCTCAAGCATGTCCTTTCTCTTGCTCGGGTAAGCCTCTTCTATTTCGTCATTTTTTTGCTTGATACGCTGATGTTCGAGCAAGGTTTTTTTTTTTTTTTTTTGCTCTGCTCGAGTATAACTCTTAATTTTGAATTTCCTCTTCTGCGATGTTCGGTCTTCCCAAATAGTCTGCTCGAGTAGACTACCTTCGAATATCAAATTGTTGGCTGCCATACACCATGTTCTTGTGCAAATTTCAGATGTTCAAGAAGCAATCACGTTGATAGTACAAGAGGCAACTTCCAGTTGGCATAATGTCTTCTGCATAAATCTAAATTTATCAAATCACCCCATCTCAGAAAACTCTTCAAATATTCTTTCTATTTCAATAAGAATTAGCTCCAAACTAGTGGTATTTCGTCCATTAACATTAGATGAATGGATGTTGATCTTATCTAACGTTTTTGTAGAATTCAGAACAGATTGTCAACTTCAAAACATCATAATTTCTTTAATTGATCTTCTTTTTCTGTGTTCTTGATGTTTTTGAAAAGGTATTTGAGTCTAGTTCCCAATGGCACTTGCATCAGCTCAATTGGATTTGTCATTTGTGAGATACACTCAAATTACCGAAGGTTGGTCTGGACTGTGATGGTAATTCTTGTTGCAACTTCAAAAAAATCATATCTCCTTGATCTAAACTCCTTTAGGCTTGAATTTTATATCAAAATAACTCATTGGGAGTCTAGATTCAAACAAAATTGGTTTCATTTCAATCCGATCTCTAGTTTGGGAGATATCGTCGAATTACCGAAGGTCGCCAGAAACAGAGCTAAACAGAGCAGGCTGAAGGATGTTTTTGCTCGAGCATGCCTTTGCTTCTGCTCGAGCAAGGCACTGTTTATGCGAAAATAAGAGCTGGAACGATGTTGCTCGAGCATGGAATCATTTGTGCTCAAGCAAGGCACTGTTCTTGTGAGAAAAAATGCTGAAATTGCATTAATGGCCTGAAACAAACTAGTATTCATCCAGAAGCTTGAACTTGCTTATTTTAACTCCGAATTGAACCATTCCAATTTCTATGTGATCACAGAGACTTGAATATTGACATTTTCATGATATTTAAAAAGTCCTTGTTTCTTCAAACTCCATTCTTGATTATTCTCTATAATTTAATTTGGACTAACCTATAATAAACAAAGTAGTTAGTCAATGTATATAATATAAACTTTTTGCTCTAGATAATGGCATCAATATAAGACATCATCAAAACTAATCATAATTAAGAAATTTCAATTTACAAATTATATGAAATTTCATTTAAATAGGGGGGTCAAATGACGGAGTTCATCAAGTCCATAATATTTTACCACTTTTAATTCTAAATGTAGAACCTAGTTAATAATGTAAATTGCACTACAAAATGATAATATACATTTAAGCTCGGGATGAGCATAATAAATCTTACATGATCAAATATAAGGGCCCAAATTGAACAAAATAAACTTGAATGATCTAATTCAAAAATGAAATAAATTATTAAAAACTATGAATTAACTTTAACCTTTCTAAAATCAGTTTTGCTCTTTATTTTGTCTTCTAATATGTTTATGCTATATAGTTTAAAATCATTTAAAATAGGGAAAATGACCGCCAGGTCTCAAAGACCATAAAAAATAGCAAAAAAATCCTAACAAAAATTCACATATAAAAAAAGTCTCTAAATACTTTTTTTTTATATTATTTGCATTGAAAAAAATACAGGGTTTTAAATTTTGTTATGAATATAGCACTTCCTATTGTGAATATAGCTTTTTCTGTTATGAATGGCCAAGTTTTAAATTTTGTTGTGAATATGGTACTTCCTGTTGTGAATTTAGCCTCTCTTTTTTTTTTTTTTTGTGAATGACCTCTATACGCTTAGGGATTTGAGTTTGAAACAAAATCTAAGTATTTAAATGTTGTTGTGAATATAACACTTCCTGTTGTGAATATAGTTTTTTCTGTTGTGAATGATCAAGTTTTACAATTTTGTTGTGAACATAACACTTTCTGTTGTAAATATAGCACTTCATGTTTTCAATACAAATAATATCAAAAAAGATATGTAAATTTCTGTTAAAACTTTTTTGCTATTTTTTATGGTCCTTAAGCCCTGGCTGTCATTTTCCCTTTAAAATAAGGTTAACCAAATGTCCCTTAATAAGTGTCATTTCTCGTACTGATGATGGTAGAGCAGAGCAATGGGTAGGTTGGGCAACCCAAGGCCAAACCCATAGCCTACCCATTTAACTTTAAATGGGCATGAGTTAGCCCATACCAATATCTCAACCCATTTAAGCCCGTGTAAATGGCAAGCACATAAATGAGTGGGCTAACCGAGTTTTGGATAACCTATTTACATTTGACTTGTTTATTTATTTCTTTTTTTAAAAAAACATACATAAGCATTAAGCATCCATCCAAATTCATTATTTCAATTTCTGAAATTTAAATTTTCAAAGTTCAATAATCACAATATTCACACAAAACAATATAAATACACGAGGTGGCTAAATACTCGAATAAGAAGCGATTCAAGGAATGCTTTACTCGAAATACAGAATGTGATGGGTAGTTAATTAAAAAAAAATACACTAAATGGGCAGATATGGATAGTCCATAGGTGTGCCTATAGCCCGCCATTTAAATCTTAATACCTCTTTGAAATTTGTATTACTCTTAAATACTTCAATTTGAATACCGGTAGTTTTTATATATTAAATCATTTATAGTACTAATACTTTATAGGGGAAAAACTATATTAGATTGTTATGAATAATGAAAATTTTAAATAATTTTTATAAAAAAAAATTTAATAGGTCCTTATATCTGAAAATAATTCTTGAAGGTGGGAATTGGGTGCATGTTTGGATTAGTTTTTAAACAATAACTTTTACGTTTTATGAGATAAGTATATAAGAGAGTTTTGTTTAGACTTACGAAAAAAGACTTTTGAAACTAAAATTTTATTATTTTCCAAACATATGAAAAGAAAAATATTCTTTTAAAATTTTTGTTTTTTTTTTACTAGCCGAGAATTATGGAATATATATGTTATTTTATAATTAACATAGTTAACATAAAAATGTGTTTCAACAGTGGTTTTACTGTTAGCCAATAAGGACACGAAACGAAGCTGGAAGGTACAGTTAAAGGAACAGCAGCTAGAAATCAAAAGGGGAAATGCAAGGAAGGGAATGATTGACTATATGATAGAATTATTCTAAATACTATGCAAATTATTAAATATCCATCATTCTCATAGTTTCCAAATAGTAATACTACTGTTGGGAAAAAACATTTTGTCTCTTTCACTCTCTCTCTCGTCTCTCTCTCTCGCTGAACGCTCGCTGCGCCTGTTCAATATTAGGGTTTCTTGCTCGCCAGCGGCATCTTTGCCGCCGGCGAGCCTCCTCCTTCACTATAACCGTAGTATGGAAGCAGATCGGGGCTTAAAGAGCTTGGAACATGTGGGTTTTAGTTCGGAATAGGGACATAGATCGGCGACCTCGTGTCTTCACCGGCGTCGGTTCTCCTCTTGTCTCCGTCCTCACCACCACTCTAGCTGCGACGGCGTCCTTTTGTTTTCCCTGTGCAGTGGCGGTGGTCCTCTTCCCCACCCTTTCCAGATCTGTCTTGATGAGTTGGGTTCTTTTGTTTGGGCTTCTTCCTCATCGGCGTTTTCCAGCGTCCAGACGGCGGTTTCCGGCAGCAAAGGGGAAGATCCTTTTTATTTGTGTTTTTGGTTTTTAGTGGTGGTGCTTTTTGTTGTGATTCATATTCGTGATTTTGGGGTTAGGGTTGTGTTGATGGTCTTGGTTGCCATATGTTCTATTTCTCAGTTGGCCATTATTAGGATTGTTAGATGGGGGCGAATCGAAATCACTAGTGTTAGCCTTAGTTTGTTCGGTAGGTGTTTGCCAGATTTACTTGATTGGAGGAGAAGAAGTATTTTGAAGGACTTCATTTGTTCCCTTTCTGCGGTTGGGTTTTTTCTGATTCTTGCCCCATTTAGGGATCATTGTGTAGCTGATTTAATTGCAGCTTATCCTTATAAGAAGATGTGCCCTGTAGGGTGGGTTTTACAACCAACACCTTCTTCTTTGTCACTTCTAACCTTGGTTGTCCAGGAAACCGGTGCAATCTTCGAAGCTACTTTTATTCCTACCTCTTCAGTGATTTTGGTTTTTAGTTTCTCTTTCATTTGGTTTGTACTGGTTTATGTGTTTGTATTCCTGTTGTTCTTGTTCTGGTTTATCTATTCCAGTTGTAATTGTTCTGGTTCTTTGTATTTCAGTTGTAATTGCTATGCTTTGATGTATCTTTTGATTTGAGTATTAATATAAGTATGTTTTGACCAAAAAAAAAATAGTACTGTTGGGAAAATAATGATAGTTATACTGCTAAAGTCTAAGAAGCGGTTTCACTTATTAATGTCAAAAGAATTTGACCAAAAAATTATGTCAAAAGAATATTGTGTTGTAGTTTGTTTTATTTAACGGACAAAGAGAGTTGAAAATTATGTTAATTGTTAAATATTTCAAAATGTTACATTCAAAAAGTACTCTTATCAAATTCTAAAGAAGCTAAACTTTTCAAAAGAATTAATTATTTCATATTTATTTAAACACAGGGGTAAATTAGAAAAAATTAATACTCTGAATTAAATCAAATGAGATTTAAGTTAGATTAGAAAAAGTTATAAAAATAACTTGTACTTGGGAGTGGATATAATATTGCAAGGGGCACATTCTACCTTTTCTCTTCATGCCAAGAAAATTGGGCATGATTTTTTCCCCTTTTTTTTAATCGGGTTAATATAATTTTTGATTCATTAGATTTACATTCATTTTGATTTTAATCAATCAAGTTTCAATCCATGAGTTTTAATTCCTTAAATTTCATTTAGCTTAAAATGTTGGTCCCAAAATATGGTATTAGCCATTTTTAATTTGAAAAATAGATGGTAACTATATGAGATTAATAGTGCAACTGAACCGAAAAGCCTCCACTCCGATATTTAGAGGAGTAGGCACTAGCACCATGATGTTAAAATTAGCACTATTGGCTAACAAGATCAGACCGACGCGACTTTCCACTTAAAACCTTTCATCTCCCAAGTCCATCTTCTCATGTCTGGTTTTTATGCGAATAAATGACCTTTTTTTCTTCTTCTTAGAAAGTACTTATATTAATGCTTGAAAGGCATGGCTGATACGCTAAATGAAAAACAAAGCAAATATAATAACGGAAAAACTTACATAGCTAAAAATAAAACAAAACAAACTAAATGTAGGGGAAAATTAATCACCACCCATTGAAGAGATGAGAATATAAGTATTATCAGTGATTGACAGTGGTGGATCCAAGAATTTATAGAAGAGGGGGCACCATTGGTGGGGGATGCGGAGGTTCAGGGGCAGCGCTCCCGAAATTTTTTTTTTTACAGTAAAGCTTTAAATGCATTAAAAAAATAAAACAATATAAAGGGAAAAGTAAGATTAAGTACGGTTAAAAATATCAAAGTTGGACACCATATATTTTACTAACAAAAGTATATTACAATAAAAACAATTACAATATCATCCTTCTAGACCTTATTTTTTGGAATTCCACCATAATTGCCTCATTATCAATACTATCAAATATATCTTTTTCAAAATAACACACTAAGCAATCATTCAACCATTCGTCCCCCATCCGATTGCGATGTGCAGTCTTGATGTATTTTATAACTAAAAATGCTCTTTCCACAGATGCAGTTGCTACAGGCAAAGTTAATGCTAACTTTATAAGTAGATATACCAAAGGATACACAATATGCTTTTTCTTTTCAACCATCCTTTTGGCAAGATCAGCTATTCCTTACAAATTCAAAAAATCAGGATCAAGTTGCACATCAACAATATACGTGTCGAGCTGATATTCAAGCATGGCAAAATCATTCCAATCAAAATCTGAAGGATAATAGTGGGCAAATTCACACAACTTATTCTTGTCAAATGTCGAGAAAGAGTTGTACGGATTTAAACTTGCCATGCATTCCAGCAAATTTGAACTAACTTCACTAAAACGATCATTCAACTCTTGAAGTTGAGTATCTATCACTGCATAAAATATGTCAACCTTAACGTGATGCAGATGAGTAACTGGTCCTCTACGTTTTGTTCTCCCTTGTAGTACACTTTCCATATCAGGGATATGTATATCACGTTTTATACAAAATTCAGAAGTCTTCTGAAATAGATTATCCTACTCATTATCTCTCATCTTCATTAATAACACCTTTGAAACTTTTACAAGAGTCATAGCATTCACAATATCTTGGTCTTTTCTTTGAAGTGCTTGTGACAACTCATTTGTTATTGCCAAGACCTTGATCATTAGATGCAAAAGTAATACAAATTCAAAAGTTTTCATACGCATCATAAGGCCAGAGGCTTCAGACATTTTTGCATGCATAAGGGTTGTATCATCTTTTATAATTTCTAGCACATCAAGCACAGGATCAAACAATGAACACAAATTTACCAATGATCGGTAATGTGAGCTCCAACGTGTGTCCCCTGGTCATGACAAACTCATTTCTTGATTCAAGCCTCTTCCTGATTGAACATCATCGCTTGCAATACTTTTGACTAATTCTTCCAATTGTTTTTCTCTCAAAATATTTGCTCTTTTGCAAGAAGCACCAACTACATTACACACCAACGGTATAAAATTAAAGAAGTCAGTCAATGCATAAACCTTTTTTGCACAAGCTACTAGAGCTAACTGAAGTTGATGTGCAAAGCAGTGAACATAGTAAGCAGAATTATTTTCATCTAAAATCAAACTTTTCAGATCACTGAATTGACCACTCATATTGCTTGCGCCATCATAACATTGACCTTGAATCTTTGTCAAGCTCAAACCATTTTTGGTAAAAATTAACTCAATCAATTCTTTAAGTGAACTAGCTGTAGTATCTGAAACATGAACAAGACCAAGAAAACGCTCAATAATGTCACCGTTGCAGTTCACATATCTCAAAACAATGGCCATCTGTTCTTTAATTGATATATCACGAGCTTTATCAACTAGTATAGAGAAGAAATTATCCCCAATATCTGAAATAATAGCTCTAGTAACTAAACTAGCAGCAACATATGTAATATCTTTGTGAATTGAGGGAGCTATCATTTTGAGATTCTCTGGAGCATTATTCAAAGAAACATTATTTACCTCCTCATTGCTTTCACAAAGGAATTTTACAAGCTCCAGAAAATTTCCCTGATTCATTGAAGCATCTGTCTCATCATGTCCCCGGAAAGCCAAACCTTGTCGTATGAGATATCGAATACATCGAATAGAACCATTCAAACGAATGCGATAATCCTGTTTGGCTTTGTCAGAAATGTCAGACATAACACACTACAAAAAAACCGGCTATTTGTGGTGGTCAAAATAGCCCATTTGTGGCGGTTATTGGTGTGACAAACGACATTAGTCGCGGTTAGACGAACCGCTACAAAAACCAATGAAACAAACATATTTGTCGCGGTTAACAAAAACCGCTACTATATGAAAATAAACCGCTACTATAACTGTAGCGGTTAAAACATGCCGCCATTATATATGGCTAAGCTGACAACTTATATACACAACTGTCGCGGTGAAAAAACTGTTACAAAATGGAAAAAGTTTTGGCGCCTTTTTTTATTTTACATTTGTCGCGGTTACATAACCGTTACAAAATTGTCCAAATATCTGAAAAAATTTACTGCCATAATATTTGTCGCGGTTGGTAACCGCCACAAATAATTCCCGCCAAGATTTTTACAAAAAGTTTTGGCGCCATTTTTGACCTCAGCGTACCATTTTGTAGCGGTTTTAAAACTTCTACAAAGTGATGAAATTTAAAAAAAAATATATATATTTCACAATTCTTATAGTAATCAAAAAATGTTAAATTATTATCTCATTTATATTTTTATGGAAAATGATACTAAAATATAATATTTGATTGTATAAGGTAGTATAGATATGGAAAATAATGAGAATATTTAAGTATAATAACAATAACTGAGTTAGTAAAAATAAAATGAATTATAAAACAAAAGTGTGAGAAAGTAGATCGATGAATAAGTATATGAAAGTAGAAAAGAAGTTGAAAATTGAAAAAATGTACCTGTAAAATAAAAGAAGTTAATATCAAGAGGGTAGAAGAAAAAACAAATATTATCAAGAGGGTAGAAGAAAAAACAAATATTATCAAGCAGAGTGACACTTACCCGATTCAAACACTTTGCCTCGTTGAGAAAACGTAAAAATATGAGAGAAGGTGGAGAGAAAATGTGTGCAGAAATTAAAATGGGAGCATATTGTATGTGATTTGGTGGGGTTATTTATTTTGATCTGAGCGTATCATTTTGTAGCGGTTGAGGTTGCGTTTTTTGTAGTGATTTAGTTTAGTAGCGGTTTTGTTATGTTTTGTAGCGGTTTTTTATTTAGTAGCGGTTTTTCTGTTTTTAGTGGCAGTTTAAAACCGCGACAAAATACTTTTTTGGCATTTTTTAAAAAAATAAAAGTAAAATGAAGAGTATGGATACAAATAACTTTTTTGGGTTTTTTTTTTAAAAAAAAAAAGTAAAATGAAGAGTAGGGATAATTTTTCTTCTCAATCTTCGTCGGCCTCCCTGCAAAGAAAATTTGTATAAAAAGTTACGTGTGAGTTAATATATAATAAGACATAGAAAATTTTTTTGAAGTGAAATTTTTAAATTTCATGTTACGGATATTAAAGACGTACCGAAGTACAGGTAAAGTGTCATCGCCGTCTGGGAAGAAGTTTTCGAAATTGGCAGACTGGAGCGGCTAACAATCGTAGGCGACGTTGTCACCATAGCCCATGTCGTAAAGGTCCCGAGGCTTTAAGTGAACCACCATATTCCAATCCCTGTCCCTCTCATCGGCGACGTAATAAACCTGATGGGCCTCTGAGGCAAAAATATACGGCTCATCATCTTCAAATTGACCAGTGTGAATAGGCCGGGAGAAATTCACGGATGTGATGCCTAAGTCATCGGTCGTGAGTCCCCGGGACGTTGTCGTATTCGCCCACAAACACTTGAACAGTGTCACAGAGAAAAGGCCTTGGTAAGTTATCCTGACCAGATCAAGCAGCTTTCCATAATACGGGACGTCACCGAACTGCATGTTCCCGTCACTGCTGCTCACATAACTCCTCGTCCCAAACGTGCCGTATACACTCGAGTTTTGGGTCAGCGATCCCTGATCTCGTGAAACCGTGCAAAACTTGAAGCCATTGACATTGTATGCTGTAAATCTTTGGGCGTGGTCAAGTGGGCCGAGTGCGAGAGCGCTGAATTCTGGTGAGTGGGGGTTGTGGTCATTCATTATTCTCCTCCTAAACCAACCCTAGAATTCTCTATGGACCTTTCTATCAATTTTGGAGGATGTTCGTGTACAGATCCTCAGCTAACGCTTCACATGACTCCTAAATTCCCTGCAATTAAACATGTGATGACGAGCAAGAAACGTGCCTATAAAATGTAAGGAAACATATAGGATAACATACATATATATATATGTGTGTGTGTGTGTGTGCAATCCTTACTGAAGGTACGGTTTAACTTTAGTACAATTGATCAAGACATGTCTATGTGCTTGAAACTTCTCAAGTGCCGTGAATTTGAAGTTCTCACGTCCGCCAACCGGTTTACCAACACGAGGGAATAACAACTCTGAAGATGATGGCTCTGACTCTGGCTCTGGCTCTGGCTCAGGACAATCGTCCACACGAGGCAGTCTGTTGAATGACATCTCAATGTCATCAAAGTACCTGGAACAAAAATACAAGACCTCATCCCCAATATAACCTTCTGCTATTGAACATTCAGGCCACGCCTTATTCCGCACGTAAGATTTCAGTTTCCCAAGGAACCTATAAAGTAATGAGGAAAAATGTCGATACATCAATGTTTAAACATGCGACTAGGAAGTAATGTAATGCTGAAGTAATTAATTTTAAAAGAGTATCTCTCAATAGGATACATCCATCGGTAGTGAACCGAGCCACAAAGCTTTGTTTCGTGAACAAGGTGTACTGTCAGGTGAACCATGACCGTGAAAAATGAAGGAGGAAAGATCATCTCCAAATGACACAGCGTAAGAATGATTTGCTGTTGCAGTTGGTCGAGCTCCTCCACGATCAACACCTTGGAACACAACTTCCGAAAGAAAGTACAAAGCTCGACCAAAACGATCGACACATCGAGAGGCAGTGTATTTTTTATGGCCAGTGGAAGTAACTGTTGCATAAGCACATGTGAGTCATGACTCTTCAGCCTACTAACCTTTCGAGCCTGCATGTCCACACATCGTGAAATGTTGCTTGAATACCCATCAGGAACTTTTATTTTCTTCAAAGTGGCAAGGAAGATTTCCTTATTCGGTTTTGTCAGGGTGAATTTTGCGGGTTGAAATCTGTCATGCTCATCCGGCCACGCGTCTGCACGAACCCCCATCTCCCGTAAATCTTTCCTCACTTGAAGATGATCTTTTGACTTGCCTGGTTCGTTCATAATCGTATATAAGACATTGTCGCACACATTCTTTTCAATGTACATGACATCCAGACTATGTCGGAGCAAATTATCTTTCCAATACGGAAGAGCGAAGAAGACGCTTATCTTCCGCCATTGCTGGGTTGCAGAACTAGAAGCCCTTGCCGTCTTTGTCCCGGCCCTTGCTGGGTCGTCTTTTTTCCCATACTCAAATTCAACATCCACAATTTGCTCTATGATATCTGCACCGAATAAATTCCGAGGAGGTCCTCTTCTTTCCTGTTGCCCATTGAAACGATTGCGTTGACACCTAAACTTGTGTATACCATCAAGAAACCTTCGATGACCTATGAAGCACCACTTACGACTGTGGGGAAGGCGCACTGAGTCAGAGTCAAAATTACAAGCCGGACACGCAAGGCCGGTATGCACATTCCACCCGGATAATGTTCCTAGTCCAGGGAAGTCACTGATAGTCCACATCAACGCCGCACACATGTTGAACAGTGTCTTCTCGTGCGCGTCATACGTCTCGACGCCTACGTTCCACAACTCCACCAACTCGTTGATAAGCGGTTGTAGATACACATCGATGTCATTTCTCGATGCCTTTTTGCCCAGAATGATCATGGACATAATGAAGGAGCTCTGTTTTATACACATCCAAGGGGGCAAGTTGTAAGGTATCAAAACAACTGGCTATATACTATAACTTGTACTGAGATTACCAAACGGATTAAAACCATCGATCGCCAAAGCAAGACGAACATTTCTAGGGTCCACCGTGAAATCAGGAAAGTCTGAGTCGAACGCTTTTCACGCTTCACCATCACGTGGATGTCTGAGTTTACCATCGTCGTTCTTGTTGGCTTCATGCCACCTCATATGCTCAGTTGTCTTAGATGACATAAACAATCTTTGTAAGCGAGGTTTTAAAGGAAAATACCTTAGAATCTTTGCGGGTTTCTTCTTCTGCTTTTTTCCCTTCTAAACTGTCCTGAACCTCGAAGTGTGACACTTCTTACAAGTCTCCCTCCGAGCGTCCTCCCCCATATAAAGCATGCAGTCGTTGGGGTAGGCGTCGATTTTTTCGTAGTTTAATCCTAATCTGTTGATTATCTTCTTGGCCTCGTAGAAGGTTGTGGGAATGTCCGCGTCAGGGAAAGCATCTTGTAATAATTCCAGCAGCATCGACATCACCTTATCAATGATCCCACACATGCACTTGATATGGTACAATTTGATCAGAAAAGATAATTTTGAGTATTTCTGACAACCTTGATACAACGGACAATCACTCTCATCCATTAGGCTAAACAATTCCCAAGCTGCTTCATTCCTGTAGAAAACTGGTTGAGGACCTTGTACTTCTGCCGTGAAGTTGTCGTCTTGAACACCAAAAGCGTCGCGAACAGCTTCATTAACCGGATCATCTTGATCTAGTTGATTTCCTACTTGTGAGGTTTGAGGAAGATGATCCCCATATCTAACACCACGCTCCTCACCATGAACACCCCAGTGAAAGCAGGAGCTTTATACCCAAGAGGGGGGGTGAATTGGGTATCTTTAAACTTTTCAAAACTTGTTCTGTTTTTGGTCACTCAGAACAGGGCACAACAGAGAGGATAAGGAGAAGAAGCTAAACACAATGCAATTTATACTGGTTCGGTCCTTTCCTGACCTACATCCAGTCCCCAAGCCTCACTTGGGATTTTCAATCCACTAACTCAACAATATTGATTACACACTCTGTACTAAGAGTTGTTCTCTCACTAAAACACACTCCCCCTTACAAGTTGTAATCAATACACCCCAACTACCAAGTCCCCTGACTTGTAGTTATCACAATCAGTAAATGATTTACAAGATGATACTCTCTCACAGAGCAGATAGGATAATCACTGAAGTACAAAGTATCAAAATGATACAATACAGATGAAAGCTAGATACAATAAATGACTCAATAAATTTTCGCTCTAAGTAGTTGTATCCATTAGAGATGGAGTTAATGATCTCTATTTATAGGTAGAGAACATTAAATGACCGTTGTGAGATGATTCCAACCGTTGGAAGTGATTTGCTTAAGTTCTGGTCATCTTCTCTCTCTAAATCTTCTGCTAATCCAAGTGCTAATGATGTCTGATGTGTCTCTCTGAGTTTTTGCCCGTTGGAATTGACTTTACTTGATGTAGTAAACTTCCTTTAACGTTCATTAGGCGTGCTCAGAAGGATTAGCTGAAAGTAGGTGAGATTGTGCAGATGCATTAAATCCACTGTTCACCTTTTTGCTTTTTCTTTCAATTCTTCATTAATCTTGATCTGTGCTAACTGAAAACACTCAGCAAACTTTGTTAAACATATCTGGGATCATGAGTGAATGATGTATAAAAGCAATTAGATCAAATAACAAGATATAGCAGATTTCACAAATTCGAAAAAGCACCAACGGTCACAAGCCTTGAGGTTAGTTCATCCAACCTCGAGGTTGACTTGAAAACTTCAGGCAAACTCAGATTTTAAAATATCCAACCTCGAGGTTGCAAAGTGAACCTCGAGGTTTCTCTTAAAAAGAAACCTTCTGAAAAATCTTATTAACTTACAAACCTTGAGGTTCCAAAAGTAACCTCGAGGTTTGAAGATTGTTTCAAAACTTCATTTTTCACTGGATCCCGACAACCTCGAGGTTGTAAATCTATACTCGAGGTTGGCCCTTTGAAAATGCAAAGTTCAAAGTTAAACATAAAGCCCAGCCTCAAGGTTACAATCTTAACCTCGAGGTTTTCAATGCTTTGAAAACCAGTTTGCTCTCTGTATGTCACAATACTCGAGGTTGAAATAACATACTCGAGGTCAACAGATTTTTCTTCAAACTTAAGTTTCAAAATAGAATGTCCAACCTCGAGGTTGAAACATGAACCTCGAGGTCTCCATGCTTGATGAAAAGTATGACCTTTCTGTATGGGTTAAACCTTGAGGTTTGCTTTGCATACTCGAGGTTGCAAGTGTTAATGAAGAAACTTGGGTTTTCCAAGAGAGCCAGAACCTCGAGGTTGACTTCTCAACCTCGAGGTTTCACATAGAATTTGTGAAACCAAGTTTTGTAACATTAGAACACTTGACTTTTTAAGGCTTCTGTAAGGTCCAACCTCAAGGTTACAAACCCAACCTCGAGGTTTGCTCTTAAACAGAGTTTTGATACTTGAGAGCAAAACCTCTTCAATTGTTTGTAGTTGTTGACAATCATCAAAACCATCAGAGAATTAACACCCAGAATGTATATGCTTCTGGGAAAGGCTTAGTAAGAAGATGTTCCATAGCACCTTCTCGTGTTTGCCACTTCTTAAACTTGCATCTACAACAAGGACACACGATCTTGCCATTAATGCTAGCATGAGAGAAGGCGAAATCTAAGAAATTTTTCAATCCCGCTAAATATACAGGAGAATTGCGCGGCATCTTGATCCATGACTTATCCATCTGTAGCAATCAAAGCTAGGAAAGTATACTAATGTGGAGACAATGTTTAATAAATTTCATCTCAGCACTTGAGATCGTTAAATGCAATCTTGGACACTTTGTAGCGGTTCAAAACCGCGACTCAGTTAGAATTAAACTTTGTAGCGGTTAAGAAACCGCTACAACTTCGAATTGTCAAACAGTCGCGGTTAGGTACCCGCTACAAATTTGAATTGAAAATCACGCTGTAAGTTTGTCGCAGTGATAAAACCGCTACATCAATCGGTACCACATGACGACCGTTTTTAAATTTTGGCGGATATTTTTATTTTTAAAATTCAAATTTGTAGCGATTTACTCTAAAAACCGTGACAAATATATTAATTAATAACATTTGTAGAGGTTTAGCTTGTAAACCACTACAAACTTTATAATCATACATTTTTTATTTTTTTTCTCAAGAATCATACATTTTTAATCACAAATTATAAACTCTATTTAATAAAGTTTAAATTTAAAAAAGCTAATGAAAAAAAAAGATAACAAATATTTAAATTTAATAAAATTGTTAATAAACATCCGGGGCGTACAAAATGAAATACTGCAGAAAATAATAACTAACTATCAGGAGCCTGATGATCAGGTCCTGTCTCAGGGGGGTCTCTCTCAAGGGCGACGCGGGCTCGACCAGAGGTAACATCGTCCTCGTCAGCAGCAGCATCAGGTTCCGGTCACGGAGGTGGGGGAGGCGGGTGAGCCAAGGGGGAATCCTCGAAGATGAACGAAGGGGGAGGCTCGGGAGATGGAAACCGTCTGTTCGGCAGCAACTCTGTCAAGGGCCCGACAAGTGACTGCCAGCTATGCCTCTGAGTAGCGAACCAACTATTGAGACTCTCCTGCATGCGCCTAGTCCTGGCCTCATTCCTAGCCTTCTCTGCAGCAACCTTCTCATCAAGCTGCTCGGCAACCTGCGTGGCAAATTTCTCGGCAATCATCGCATCAACCGCAACAGGTGATGGCATGCTCGAGCCGGAGGTCCCGGCGGCAGAAGAGGAGGCCTTGTCGTACACCATGCTAGACCTGGCGCCTAGCCCAAAGCCCCTAACACGGCCAGGATGCTCGACTGGGCCCACACCAGCTTTCAATACGGCCGTAGGATCAATAGAACCCTGTGACTCTGGGGTCTGCGATGCTCAGAACTCCTGTTGGCTTTGCTCAATTCGGGCCTAACGCATATATTTCATAAAACATTAATCAATCAATTTAATTAAATTTAAATATACAATTAGTTTTTTGTAACTTACTATTATCTCCTCTGCTTCCTTAGAGATCGGCGTCCCATCACGGTGCCTATGGGTGTGTGTGAACAACTGCCCATAATCCGTCTGACGGTTCTCCTCCCGAGCCTTCTCTTGCTAAAAAAATATAAACTTTGTTATGTCTACAACAAAACAATAGTCATTTAACGCGTCATTAACTCAACTTTTAACATACCATCTCACTGTACGTCACCGCAAACGTCTTGGATCCTCCCGTGTGATTGATCCTTTGAGCTGCCCTGCTTCTGGTGTTCCTTTGCGATAGAGCTTGCAAAATAAATGAGTGTAGTTAATTAAAACAAATTTTAAACTATACAATACTTTCATGATTAATAAAAAAACAAAAACTATGATTATTAAAAAAACGTACCTGTCCATCTGCACTCCTCCTATATTGGACAAAAGTTGCTCAGTCATTTGGCTCCACGCCGTCTAGGACGTTCTCCATCAGTTGCTGTAGAGGCATAGTCTCATCTCCATTCTTCTTGTCGTAGAGACGACCCCTCCGGCTCTTCCACACTTCTCCCATTTTCATCTTTACATACCTCTTCGCCTCGGCTCGCAGTTTAAACTTTGTCTATATCATTAAATAATTAGTAATTAATTAATAATTATTTAAGAAATAAATAACTAAATAAACCACAATTTATACAACTTAAAACTATTAGCATGTAAAATTTAATTAAAAAACATAACTTACCTGCACAACGTCCTTAAACGCCTTATCTTTGTTGCTATCCGGGACCTTTTTCCAATTTTGGAAATAGATCGGGAAAAACCCCCAATTCCCGCCAAGTTGTGACAGGAATCGACTCAAGAAGTGACCACCGCTGCAGATCGGCTGGTCCGTGTCCTCGTTTTAGGGGACTATCACGCAGTAGGTGTTGTTCTCGTGATTGAGAGTGGGAACGTCCAGCGTCCTCCGGCTGACGTTCCCATGTGGATCTGCACAATTATAACAAAATTGTTGTATTGTAATTAGATAAACAATTATAACACGTCAGGAATTTAAATTTTATTTTTCGCCAATAAAATACTTATACGTACCTTCGACATCCACCGTAAATCCGGTGGAACGAGAAGACAACGGTCGGGGGTTCCCTTGGTCCCGCTCATTCTCTTGGTCGAGGAACTGCTCCGCTTCCGCTATGGAAATGTCAATCTGGATCTCCTCCTCGTCATCATTTAAGATGTCCTCAAGCGATAGACTTGCGCCTCCTTCTCCACCTACGGTCTCTAGGGTCTCTGGGTGTGGGATTGGGTCATTTGCAAAGAGTTCGTCAAACTCATTCCCAACCTGAGGGGGCTGAAGGGGGATATTTACAGGCCCACGCCCTCTCCTACCTCTACTACTACCACCCCTAAGAGGCCTTCTTGGGGGTTCCGCTACTTTCTCTTTTCCCTTGTTGTTAGAAGCCATGATGGTGAAAGGTAAAAGTTGAAATTGAGAAGTGAATAGTAACTTGTGCGCACGTGAATTTCAAAAGTAAAAAGGAAAGTATTATAACTGCTGCACTTTGTAGCGGTTAGGCCAAAAACCTTCACAAAAGTAATAAAATTTGTAACTGTTACACCCAAACCGCCACCTCCACCGCGACTAATGTGCCTCGTTCTTCACGGAAATTTGTAGCGGTCTCTTAACCGCTACAAAAAACATGACTTTTGAAAATCTGTAACGGTTTAGAGTATAATTGCCACTTAAACAGCGACAAATGTGCCTCATTCTTCGTGAAAATTGGTAGCGGTTACTAAACCGCTACAAATTCAATAACCTTTGACACTTTGTAACGGTTTTATAGGAACCGCTACCAATTTAATATTTTTTTTAAAAAAAATCCAAACTAATTAGTTTATCAAACTAATTAGTTTAGATTTTTTTCTTTATTACAATAAAAATATTTCCAATTATTTTCTTTAATTTCCCTAAAAGAGCTAGCGTTAGTAATAACAAGTTTATTGAAAATTGGATTCAGTATAGCCACCGATCTCCCTAGAAAAACTCCCTTACTCATTTTGATCAGAGATATTTCCCAGAGAGATTGGTGGATATACTGGACCTAATCTCCGATGGTATGTTGGACAATTTCAGAAGAGGAGACGTGTTCAACTGAATGGAATAACTAAATCTGGATTTTCACTAAACGAACATTCTCGGCTCTGCATCTCTTATCTCATCTCCGGACAACAGAGCAGAGAATGTTCTTTTAGCGATAATCTTGACTTAGAATATCTTTTAATATTTATAGTTGTTGTACGGTTATTTATATAATAAATTTTGTAGCGGTTACAGCCTACACCGCTACAAATTGTAACAACTAGTCACGGTCAAGGTGTCGGTTTCTTCTCACCGCGAAAAAACTATGTCGTTTCGAATACATATTGTAGCGGTTACAGTTAAAACCGTTACAAATATGGTCTCGATGAATTTTTGTAGCGGTTACTTCAACAAAACCGCTACTAAATAACCGCAACAAACTTCGCGCCAAAACGCACCAAGGTTGGCGCCATATTTGTGGTGGTTTCGTTTTGTGTAACCGCTACAAAAATCGAAGCAAAATGGTCACCATTTGGCGCCAATGTTTCCGTTACTAATTTGTGGCAGTTTTAGTTAAAACCGTGACAAATTTGCGCAAAAATGTGAATTTGTAATGGTTTCGTGTGACCGCTACAAAGTAACCGCGGCAAATGACCGCTTTTTTGTAGTGACAGTGTCAATATGTTGGTTTTGATTCATCAAATCTTTGGCAGCACTGAAGTACAACTTATGAATACTACCAACTTTCCCAATATGTCTATGAATCCGTTGTTTGTCCTTCCAATTGTTAAATCCTTCTCCCACAAATGATTCTCGACCACCCCTTCCATCACCATGCTCACAACTAAATAGATAACAATGTAAGCAAAATATAGCATCTTTTGATTCACTATACTCCAACCAAGTGCCAAACTCATTGTACCATTGAGGATTGAATCTACGCATTTTACGCCCAATTAAGGATTGAGGAAAGTTCTCAAGTTTTGGTTGACAAGGACCATTCGTTAGATAAATTCTTCGAAACATTTCCCTTTCTTTAGCACTCTTTGCAAGGCTCATAATAGGAAGTCTTTTACCCGGATCAGAAACATACAAATCTGGTGGACTTTCTACTGTTGGTTTGTTCTGACTTGAGGGAGTAACACGCTCATCTTGAGTTAAATCAATAAATGAAGATTCCGTTCGAGAACGTTTAGTTCCACTACCACTTAACTTTGTAAAAAAAGAACCTAAATATCTTTCTATTCTAAAAAATGACAAATGACAAAAAATGAATCAATAAATAATATATCTACCAAACAAACATATTGAAAAATAAAAGTTACATAATAGCTAAAACACCAACAAGAACTAAAAAGCATTGTGAGATCAATTGGAAAAGGTGTAATATGGAGGAAAACCGCATTGTGAGATCAGGAACTAAAAAGCAACACGATGAAAACAAGGAAGAGGTAAAAAAATGGGAAAAACATCATGTTGAATTTAAGGGGAGGAACTGTTTGATAGCTGTTTACTTTGCTTGTGCCATAAACTTATTTGATTATTTCTTCTAGGACAATTAAGCTAAGCTTAGTATATGGGTTTCTGCTTGACCTGTCTTGTTTGAAATTGTCATCTCTAAACTTTCTTGCCACTGCTCTGTCTTAGTACAAGTTCACTAATTGTTTGTGTATCCCTTATGAAAAATTCATCCATCATCTTATAAAATAAGTTGACAAATCCAACCATCATCTTATAAAAATTAATTCATCCTCAAAACTGACAAATCCAACTGACAGCAATAATTGTGGTGTTGCCAGGTTGGTGGTTGGATTAGTTGCGCAGGCCATTGGTATTAAAATATTTGAAGCTGAATTGGAGGGGAACACGGAAGCAGCATGTACAATGAGGAATTTCCGATTTCCAGCAAAATTGTGGAGGGGATATAAAATAGAACAAGCAAAAAGGTAAAGTTGTTCCAAACCCTCGTTTCTATGGTTCAAACAGATATTACAAAAACAAAAATTAGTCTCCGATTCTTGTTATTGATCAAACCTTATTTTAATTGCAAATCAAATCACGGTAAAGCACACAGAAATAGAGCAAACACGGCTGCAGCCATCATAGATGATCCGAAAATTGACAGACTATGGCAAAGTAGACAACGAAGTTTATTTTGCAACTACTAGAGTTTTGTGAGCATACCAAAAAAAAAGCACAATGAGACGAACGGCGAACAGCCAACCAAAGTCGAAGAGAGGACGAGAGGCGAAGAAGACCAAAAGCTCCAACCTAACCCTGCGTCTGCGTCTATCTTGGAGACACTGCCCACAATTCCTTCCCTGATTCAACTTTACAAAAGTAATATGCCTATTCTAATTTTAGCCCTAATTTTTTAAAATAAAATAAAAAAAATGAAAGTCCGCCATTTTTTTAAAATAAAAAAAAATTAATGGGGGGCAAGTGCCCCCCAAGTCATACACGTGGGTCCGCTTCTGGTGACTGCATTGATCTCTTGGGTATCAAAGGTTAGAAGTAATATGAAAAAGGGTGTTGGCAGTGAAATTCACCTAATAGGACACCCCTTATAAGCATTAGCTGTAAATAGATCAGTTACACAGTTGCTTCATCTTAGGGTAAATGATAGAGAAAACCAAACCTTATAAAAAGGACAAAGGATATCCTGAACAACACTTTTGCTCCTCTATTCGAACAAATTTGGTGACGCAAACCACCCACTGAACAACAACACATCTTGATGATGCATATGGCTAACAATAGCGCCTTGGATTTGCCACCATCGAACAAACCTAACAATGGTCCTCTTAGAGGTAAAACATATATCAGCAGCGACCCTCAGCAAAACCCTTTCCCCAAAAACGCAAATTTGAGCCACCATGTGAGGATCGGATCTATCAACTTTCAAACTACTATCTAACCAAGAGGAGTCATAACTAGATTCGGTAGATTCAGGGACGAACAGGGGGGGCTAGGGGTGGCCCCCGCCCCCCCTAAAAAAAAGGAAAACAAAAATACACACACACACACGCTGGACCAGAGATATATGAGACATGAACAATTTAGGAATAGGCGATGAAACCACAGGCTTGTAACTCCATTTTGTTGGCCTACAGGTATACCATAAAAAATATATATATGCTGGCCCACAAGTGTGCGTTTTTTTTTTCTTGGTCAAACCACTGGTTTGCTTTCACTGTTTCACGGACTGTGGCTTTCATTTATATTCATGGAAAAATAGGTTTGCTTTCACTGACGACCCGTTCAGCATTTTTTCAATAGCTTAGGTGTAAATTTTGAGAATCAATAAGGTATTCAAAATCTTTTTTTTTTTACGGATTCAATTATAGATGAGTTTAAAAATATGAAAACACATAGAGTACGAGTTAAGTGGAATAAACTTAATTTCTGTAATTCATTTCTTTCAATTTTTTGTATGTCAAGTCTTTATCATATTTTAAGTATTTTTATTTATGATTTAACATTTTTTATTCCCCCCCCCCCCGGTAAGTAAAATTCCTGGGTCCGTCCCTGGGTAGATTTGTTTATAGTCTGAGAAACAGGGAACACTCACCATTAAAACCCAACATAGTAATAAAAGACGGTCATCCCCTCCGCCAACAGAGATCGCTGGGAAGGGAGATGTCGTAATATCAGCTTGCACAATGATGAAGAAAAAAACTCTTACTGCCTCAAGAAAGTCTTGGAGAAGGATATGAAAAGCTCGCCCCAAAGGCGACAGGGGACTACAGCCACTGCAGGAAGGACCGTGGTGGTGATTGTGAGCTGGATGGTGACAGAGTGATGGTAAAGACGATGAACATATGAGGGCTGGCGCCGATTAGAATAGAAGATCTCACTGCTGTGTGTCGTCTCTGTTTCAATCTGAAAATCGTGACTCTAACTCTCTTTGGTGGAGCTCCCTATGATGTTAGCGAGGTTGGACAGTGAGAAAGAAGGTGAAGGAGATTGTCTTCTATTCCCCTAGCGCTACTAGCTTCTGGATCTCGAAGCTCCAATCGGTTTCGACCCTTAATAGAAGGCCCATTTGACCTTTTTTTTTTTTAAAGAGACTAAGAAAGATAAATAAAAAAAAGGGTGAAGATGCATATTTGCCAACCAACTATTACCCGAGGAGCGTCTGGGCCAAATAACTATTGAGGGGACCAAAATTACCAATCAACAATTAAAAAGTGAAAAAAAAACACCAAATAACTATTAAAAAAAAACAACTATCACAATTAAGTTAAAATATGAGGCACTGGTGTAGGACAGTGGTGGAAACACTGGAGAAAAGAGCGGTTAAGCCTTCTTGTTAGAAAAGGAAAACACCAACAGAGATGGGACCCATGGGAGCAGGCATTGCGACAGCAGCGGTTGCTGCTTGTGGCATCGGAGGGATGGAACTAGGATGCAATGTGCGTGTCAGTCGAATGCTGTGGACTACTAGATGAGTTCAAAAGGGTGAGTGGAACACCCAGCAACAATAAAAGTTTTGGAAATGCCGACGTCGCTGACATTGTGACAGTCAATGGAAGACAGAGATATCAAGACAGTAACAGGGTAATAGCTCGTTGGCGAATCTGCTCCAAATTGTGTTTTTTTTTTCACTTTTTAATTTTTGATTGGCAATTTTGGTCTCCACAATAGTTATTTGGCCTAGATGCTTCTCGGGTAATAGTTGGTTGGCAAATATACACCTTGATCCTAAAAAAATAATTGTAAAATATGTTTTGTATTATTTAGTTTTATATTAATTTATAAGTCAAATAAATTAGTTAATAAATATAGATATTTTAAAATAATTTTTTAACTTCCTTTATCTCTCTGGAAAATCAGATAAGTTTTATATCAAGAACTAGAGCTAATGTCGTTGCTGCGATTACAGTGGATATGTTAATTTTGTTTAATTAAAACAAATGGAATAATCCTCTAAAAGAAAAGGGGGGAAAAAAACAGGAATACAAAGTGTGTTGACGAACTTAGCTGTTAGCCAGTGAGAAGACGAAACGAATATGGAGAGGTACAAGGAAAGGTGCAGAGAGAAGAAATGGGAAAAGGCGGAAACATCGGGGGATGTGATGCCTTCGTTCTCTTTAACAAAGAGAACGAAGATTGCTAAAAATTCCCCTCTACAAAATTTATTGTTCAAAAGTATCTCATTCCCTATCTTCAACTATACACAAAAGAAAAAATATTTGTACATAGGTAAAGATATGTTGCACATAGTGAATAAGAAATGCATTCGTTGAAATTATGTTACGCCTGAATTCTTAATCAAATTTCAAATACATTTCGGTAATAAATTTTTTGATCAGGCATTTTATGTCATTTCCTCCTTGTATTACTCTTAAATCATTACACAAAATTATTTTCCAAAATTAGAACTTGAGCAAGAAGAAAAGAGGGATCAAATCCTTGCTTTGAGGTTCAATCATCCCCCAAACAAAAGAATGTGAGGAAAACAATGATAATGCTATAATGATCTTTATGATTTTATTCCTCTTATGAATATTTTTAGTATAAGTAAACTAGATTTTTAATTACCAAAACAAGCAAACGGATAAAGCTTCAATTTTCACTTCCACTGATACTTTTATGTGGGGGTTGGAAGACAAATAAAGGAGGCCAAAGATTGTTGATCAATAATGAGAAGGTAGGTCTAACTCAACTCCACTACACACACGCACAGGGGTGTGTGTTTGTATATGTATGATGGTTCCTGTGCGTGTGTGTAGTATGATGGTTCCTGTGCGTGTGTGTAGTATGATGGTTTCCAAGCAAAAGGAAAACTTATTTGAAATAAATTTTTTCTCTCTAAAATATTTGAAAATATTTCACACACACTACAATTTATTTATTTATCTGTAATTATTTTCATTTTTAAAATGGATTAAATTAATAAAAAAATCATAAATAAGGGATAAGATGGAATTTGTACCACACAAGAATTTTTTTTTCTTTCAAACTGTAATACAATTAATAAAGTAATAATTAAAAATAGGAATTTAACTACTCATTAATTAACATAATAACAAATTTAAAAAAGTTAAAGACACAAAATAATAAAAATTAAAAATAGAAATGAAAATATCTGAACACATAATAAAATGATATGAATATTACCAACAAACTGTTAGTTAAGATGATAAATGGTTTCACCCATATAAAAAGGAGAATATAAGTTCGAATATCGGGAATCATACTTACTAGGAAGGGTTTAACTTTAACACTCCCATCCCAACAAAGATTAAACAAGTCCAAAGTGATTTGGTAATACTCTGTGTTTATACAAAAAAAAGGTACGAATATTGTTGACAATTATAATTATGTGTTTTATTTTGTATACACACAAAATTTTTAAGTCTAATGGGAAGTAGTTCTCTATTATTATTATTATTTTGTATTAAACAGTCTCCATCCCAACTTCCTCTTTCCACTAAAAACACCTCTTATTAGTTTATGTGTGCTAGGTTTTATTATGCATATTGACAAACTATAATTTAGCATAAATTATGTTATTTACAAGTTAAGTTGTAAGAGTATAAAACAAACTCACGACAAATCTATAAATTTTTTAAATAATGTCTACATATTATGTAACATAAAGATCTTAAAACACAATATCATTCTTCTGAAAAAAAAAGGGCGACGTGATTCACGAGACATGACTTAATAATCATCCTATGAGCGGGGTGGTACAAGGCTCCAAGCTGCGATATGTATACGGTTTTGGGGCAATTTTACCGGGCATACTTCTAGTAATTTTATCTCGAAAGTGTCAAGACGTAACCTAATTGTTATCCAAATTAATTTTGATCTTTAGTTAAATAGATATATTGAGCTAATAATTTATATATCATTCATTTTCTTTTGTTAACGTGTAAATTTATCCTAAAAATTCATGTATCACCTACTTTAATTTTTTTTAAAGTTTGATTTAAAATTTTTGGAATAAATTTATACCTTAACAAAAAGAGATGTGACATGTGAATTGTCAATTCAGTATATTTAGTTAACTAACAGTAAAAATTAATTAGAATAACGACTGAAACAAAATTGATCCCTTTTGACACCTATGGCAAAATTGTTAATCGAAAAATTTTTAGAGAAAAATTAACCTTCTATGACCACTTCCAAAACAAAATTGTTGGAATATGTTTGTGAGTCTATATATATATATATATATATATATATATATATATTCACTAAAGTATATAACAGCAATAGAGCATCCTTCTCTGCTCCGTATATGGGCATCAGTACTCTCACGGCTCTGAGAAGGTTATTCTACAGTACTCTCTCTTTCTCTCTAGGATTTCAAAGTCCAACTATCATTTTCCTTTTCTTTTGACTTTTTTCCTCGCCCATTTCTGTTCAAACTCTCACATAGCCTCATATGTTTTTTTAAAAAATTTATTTATTTATTTATTTTTTTCACTTTGACCTACGTTAAAACATGAGAAAAAACATTTAAACACCACTTCAATTTTTTAAATTTTAAAAATTTGTAAATGATAGAAAAAAATTGGGTGAGAACATAATTTTTTTTATGTTTTGTCTTAAAGATTAAAATACCCTTTTCACACATTTTTTAACTACCTGATGATTTTGTTAAAGCCATTACAATTTTGTCAAAATTATTACTGTTTTTTGTCAATCTTATTACTAAATTTGTTCACAATCCACAAAAATAGTAACCATCTTGACAAAAATTATAATGGTTTCAACAAAATCATTGAATATTGAAAAAATATTTGACAGATGCATTTTGGTCTTTAAAAAATAAAAAATAAAAAAAAAAACTAAATTATTACCCCATCCCTTCTCCATGTTTTGCAAGTTTTTATAGCATTTTTGGGATTTTGAAAGTTGGAGTGGTAGTTAATTTTTGTTTGTTTGTCAACAACATTACCATTTATTTACCTCTTTGTTATTTCAATTAATATCTCTCCACAAACTACCCAGCCTTTTCTTTCCCATCCATATATATATATATATATATATTAGTACTCCCTTTATAATTTCTCCCAGGCATCATACCCTGATTTAGATCTTCAGAGAGAGAGAGAGAGAAGGTTCAAGAATATCAAAGATGGTGAGAGGGAAGATAGAGATGAAGCGTATAGAGAACGCGACCAACAGACAAGTAACATTCTCAAAGAGACGTAATGGACTCTTAAAGAAGGCTTTGGAGCTCTCAGTTCTGTGTGATGCTGAGGTTGCTCTCATAATCTTCTCTCCCAGAGCCAAGCTCTATGAATTCGCAAGATACAGGTATGTGTCTTTGTGTATGTGTGTGTATTTAGATATACACATACATATTACATACATATATATTTCTGGTTTGTGGGATATATAATTGCGTAATGAATCTGTATCATTCTATTTCACTTAGTTAATTTATGTTGAAATGTCTTATATAAGCGACAAAAAGGGAAGAGTTTCATCTTATCCCCAAATCCTATATCCTGACATTTTCCATTTATGGAGCGAGTAGGTAAACTCTCTAGTCTCAACCACTGAAAGATGAAAATAGGGAGCCGGATTGATACTGTGTCTTCATCACTGAAGTGGAAATTTTTAAAATATTTATTTTGTCAATATTGAGGACTTCTTTCCCATCTAAATCTGGTTATAAAGTCGCATTCTCAAAATCTGAAGTTTTTTTTTATCCTGAAAATTTCAATTCCACTCTCTTCTTTATAGTACCAAGTCTCTGTTACTTTGTTCCGACACTGCAACTTAAAAAAATTTAATCGATGATGATGATGATAGGTCAGAACTTTAATTATTTTATATCTGAGGCAAAGCTATGCATATGGAAAGACATCCTTTCCTAATCTTTTTTCTCATTTTCTCTATCTAACCCATTGATTGAGAAAATAAAATAAAAAAGTTAAAATAGTATTACATTCCCTTGAATTTTATGTTATATACAAGATAAGATTGCTTTCTTAAAATTTGAAATTTTACAATGAATTCCCCTAAACTCTTACACTTGTGAACATTCTCCGGTTATCAGTTTTTGTTCATTACTTATCGGTACATATATTAAACTTTAGAAGACTTATATAAATGCATATAACTCAAAGTTTGAGGGAATTATATATATACACAAAATATATAATTTAAAGGGTATGTAGTTTACAGTTGGGATTTGTCTATACAAAATTGAAAGTTAAGGTGATTTGTTATTAAGATTTAAAAGTTAAGAAAAATATTTATATATGATTGAAAGTGCATAAAAGATTTTTATGTAATTTAACCATTATATTATTTTATTTAAAAAATGTCCTTTGTTAAGTACAGTAAAGAAGTTAACATCTCACGCACGTGGAGAAACAAACTGTAGACTATTGCTTACATTATAGCTAGCTTCACTTCCCTATTAGCGAGGAACTGAGATGTTTAAGGATGTGAGGGACTGAGATGTTTGAGGATGTGAAGTCACAAGTGAGTAGAGTACCCATCTCTTTCATAGGGCATTCTTCAGTTCTTAATATAAGATCTGGTTCATGATGTAAATTGCACCATGAATGAGATCTTATAACCGAGAGGTAGTATATATTTATAACATCTGGGACAAAGCCTTCTCTCCTTGTTTATTGTGTTAATAAATATTTCTTCCGACACACTGCTGAATCCACAATTTGACGAGCATCACATGGTAGGAACTACTCTCTGTTGTATGATTCTAATTTTCTTGCTACTCAGACTATTTTCTATAAATGCTTTTTTCTTTCTTTTACTTCTTCAATATGATCTCTTACTGTATGTAATATGTAAATGATTTCTTATTTAATATCGTTGGTTTGCTTCAAAAAAATATGATGCACCTTTTGGATATTTTTAAGTATTATTTAAATAAATATATTCGTTCACTAATTTTGAGTGAATATAAGAAATTGTTTTTATTTATATTATTAATATATATAATTTTAATGCTTATTTCATTTATTTCCATGGAAAGAATAATAGGAAGGAAAACTTCCCAAAATAATAAATTTTTATACTATCATTGGAAGATTTCCTTCCTAAAATTCTCTTCGCCTTGGCTATTTTCCCTCCTGTACTTTTCCCTTCATTCAAATATATGGTAATCTCTTCACGTTACTTGTCTAGTTTTATACATTCAAGACTGTAGGACTGTAGGGAGTAGTTCGTAATTAGAAATAGATGAGAGTTCTCTGGATGCCCCAAGCTCTTTAGCACAACTAGCTGATGTGTTTTAATTTATAAATTTATGAGCCAAACTTCAAAATTTATTCAACAAAGTGTAAAAGAGCTGTTAGATCCACTCGTCAACCCAATCCAGGATTGCATGATATCCATGCACCAGCTCGAATGCTAGGAAGCCGGTGAATTGGAAAAGTATGCGACCAAATTCGTTAAGTTTTTTTTTTTTTTGGTATGAAAGAAGGCAAAGCCTTTAACTTAAATTAGAAAATGAGGGGGAATAAATTCCCATACAATCTTGAGCATACATAGACCTCAAAAAAGAGGGACATTTGTCATAATAATAGGAATCAGCAAGACCATTCTTCGCCAGCCTATCAGCAAGCCGGTTTTGATCTCTCGAAATAAGCTTGATCTGAAGTTCCCAATTGTTCTCCATGCATAACCGGATCTGATGTACAACCAGACTGCAAAAGTTGATAGCCGCTTCATTATATAAGGACTCAATCAGATTTGAGGAATTTGACTCAATGATCACTCTTCTAAACCCCAAGTTCCATGCAAGCTGCAATCCTTTAAGAAAACCCCATTCCTCAGCATCAAGAGGAGTACAGATGCCAATCTGTGATGAAAATCCAGCTAACCATTGTCCCTGATCATTTCTTAAAACACCACCACATGCTGATCTGTGTGCAGTGTAACATTCATTTTAACCCAGCCATTAGGAGGAGCTGACCACTTTTTTCCAGCTGTGTTATATGGCGGTATAAGATTTCCATCCAACACAAAATATTGCCACGAGTTCAGCAGCACAGCAGCGGGATTCCTGGGCTTACTGAAGTTAGGAACAAATATCAAATGGTTTCTCCAAGTCCATAACCTCCAAACTCCCACCCCAAAAATCAGTTTCCAATTGGAGCATGAATTCCTACCAATTTCTTTACTTATTTAGACTAGCTGCGTTAAGTTACTTAGACTAGTTGCTAAGTTATATACAGCACGATGTATGAAAATGATCACCTAACTATTATATATAGTAATGCAACCTGTTATTATTCCCTCCGGACAACTCTACACTAAAAAAAAAACTGGCATTTTGTAGCAGTTAAAATTACGTTTTTGTTGTGGTTTTAACCGCTACAAATAATATTAGTAATGGTTGGGAAAATTGCTACAAAACACATCGTTGCAAGCAACTTTGTAGCGGTTCTACTATATGTAACTTAACCGCTACTGTAATTGTAGCGGTTCTATTACATCAAGTGTGAACACTTCGTAGCGGTTTGGTAACCGCTACAATATGAAACTAACCACATTGGTAGCGGTTATCTAACCGCCACTAAATACATTACGAAAAATTTTAAAAATGGCCATAACATTTTGTAGCAGTTTATTTACGGCCACAAAATTGAATGAAATTTTAAAAGAGGTGCCAAATGTTTCAAATAACTGTGTAGCAGTTAGCTAGGTAATTGCTACAAAATTTTACCGCCGTTTTTTGGGGGAAAAAAATTTGCCTTCTTTTTTTAAATTTTATCCAATTTTGTAGCGGTTGTAAAACCACTACAAACTTACATTAAAATTTATATGTCAGAATCTGTAGCAATTAGAAAACCACGACAAATAAATAACATTTTAAAAAAAACGAAAGAGTCGTTTTAGATTATTTATTAATTAATTAATAATTTAAATATAAATTATAAAAATTATTGCTAAAAATAATTGATATTAGTATATGATATTTGATTATATATGGCTATTATATAGATGTATAAAAATGAGAATGTGTAGATCATGAGAACTAATTATGATTTCATTTAAATAATATTTAATTATGAAAATAATGTATATGAAAGTAGAAGGAATCTTGAACAAGGTCTTTAAAATTGTGAATAAAAAAAAAAGTATCACAGAGTTCGAAGGGGGAAAAAAAAGACTTTTAAACAAATGTTCATCATATTTAATACGCTTGGTCAGCAATTAACCTCTTCAGGAAATGGTGACAGCTGAGAGAAAATGTGTATGGGAAGAGATGATAAAGTATATAAAATGAGGTATTGTAGGGATATTTATAGGAATATTAAATATCTGCGTATCACTTGTAGCGGTTGATATGCCATTTTTTGTAGTGGTTGTTGTTTGTAGCAGTCTATGCGACTGTGTTTGTAGCGATTGGTATATTTGCAGTGGTTGGGTTTACTATATAGCAGTTATAGAACTGCTACAAATGCAATTATGTTTTTTTTAAAAAAAAAGAAAATAGATGATTACATATTAAATATATTATTGTAAGCATAATTTTTTAGATCAATCTTCGTCACCATCCTTACAAAAAAAGTGTGGAGAAAATGTTACTTGTGGGTTTAATGTGTTTGAACGCAAATTAAACTTAAATTGAATATTATTTTATAAAGCGTCTCTTAAAAAATGCACCAAACTATAGGTTTCGAAACTGTCAGGCTGGAATGGTCACTCTCATAGGTGACGTTATCACCATTACCCATGTCACAAAGGTTCTGAGACTTCAAGTGAACCGTCATATTCCAATCCCTGTGTCTCTCACTGCTGCTCACATAACTCCTTGCCAAAAAGGTGCCATAAACATCTGAGGATTGGGTTAGCAATCCTTGATCTTGTGAAACCGTGCAAAATTTGAAAAATTGACATTGTATGCCATAAATCTTAAGGCTTGATCAAGTAGGCTGAGTGCGAGAGCTCTAAATTCTGATGAATGTGAGTTGTGGTCATTTAGTATTCTTCGTGTAAACCAACTCAGAAATTCTTTGTGGACCTATCAATTTCGAAGGATGTCTGTGAACAGATCCTTAGTTGACACTTGACATGACTTTTGAATTCCCTACAATTAAGCATGCGATGATGATCATGAAATGTAAGTATAAAATGAAAGAAAATATATAGGATAACATATATTTATGTAGAATCTTCACTGAAAGAAGGGTTCAAATTTAATGCAATTAATCAAGACATTTCTATGTGCTTGAAACTACTCAGTTGTCGTCAATTCGAAGTTCTCACTTCCACCAACTGGTTTATCAACACGAGGAATTAACAACTTTGTTGATGATGGTTCAGGCTCAAGACAATCGTCTACATAAGGCGATCGGTTGAAAGATATCCCAATGTCATCAAAATACCTTGAACAAAAATACAATACCTCATCCCCTATATAAACTTCTGCTATTAAACCTTCAAGCCACGCCTTATTCCTTACGTAAGATTTTAATTTCCTAAGAAACCTATAAAGTAATGAAGGAAAATTGTCAATATATCAATGCTGAAATATACGACTTGCAAGTAATGCTAATGTAATTTATTTTAAATGAGTACTTGTCAATAGGATGTATCCGTTAGTAATGAACTGGGCCAACAAGCTTCATTTCATGAACAAGGTGTACTACCAAGTGAACTATCACCATGTGAGTCATGACTCTTTAGCCCATCAATCTTTCAAACTTTTATGCCAATACATCGTGAAATGTTACTTAAATACCCATCAGAAACTTTTATTTTCTTCAACTTCGTGAGGAAGATTTCCTTATTCGGTTTTGTTAGAGTGAATTTTGCAGGTTGAAATCTGTCATGCTCATTCGGCCACGCGTCTCCACGAACTCCTGTGGCCCGTAAATATTTCTTCACTTGAAGATAATCTTTTTACTTGCCTTGTTCGTTAAGAATCATATATAGCACATTATCGCACACATCTTTTTCAATGTGCATGAAATCAAGATTGTGTTAGAGCTAATTATCTTTCCAATACAGAAGAATGAAGAAAATGTTTATCTTCCACCATTGTTGAGATGTAGAAGCAGAAGTCCTAGCAATCTTTCTCCCGTCTTTTGTTGTATTGTCGTTTTTTCCAAACTTAAATTCAATACCTTGAAGCTGCTATAAGATTTATGCACCGCATAAATTCTGAGGAGGACTTCTTTTTTCCTGTTGCATATTTAAATAGTTGCATTGCAACAAACTTGTGCTTACTATTAAAAAACCTTTGATGACCCATGAAGCACCACTTTTGACAATAGGGAAGGTGCAATGAGTTAGAGTCAAAATTTCAAGCTAGACACTCAAGGTCGGTATGCACATTTTGTAACACCCCGTTTTATAAAGCGTTTTTGAAATAAAATTATCAGAGTTTCAAAAGGGTTTATCAGAGTAGAGCATCGGAAGAGTCGAGAAAATGAGTAACTGAATAACATTCCATAATGATATATCTGCGTACTGTTACAGTCATCCAAAATATCCGAATATTCAAAAAGTCGGTAAAATAAAAATTTCAACAGAATCTCCTCGTCCGCTCCGTCATGCTATCTGCTTACCCTTATCTTCTGTCTGACCTCCTGAGGGTCCTGGGCCTAAAGTCAGAGCTGAGGTTCAATTACCATTGAACCTCAGGTAACGGTTAACCTCATGCTTATGTATCAAATATGTATGACAGATATCCATGGCAAAACAGCATTTAATCACATACAATATTCATATATTCACATAATAACATTACACGGCCACTGCAACATGTATGTTATTACAGTTTGCACTATCTTCCAGTGCCACGGTGTACATCCGTGTCCTCAGCGCTAGGAAAACATAACGGCATTATCACGACTATAACCCGTTTTAAGATGTATGTGTATGATCAATTTTCAAAAACATTATCTCAGACTATCTATCACATATAAGCATACCATAAGCATCAGAGTTAGTGTTACAATACGCGTCCGTACCTTCGTTGATGATGTTTTAGTACGTTTGACGAAAACGGTACTTCTAACGGAAAACAGCGGTATAACAGCAGCAGCGGTAAAGGTTCACAGATATCCTATAATATCATTTTTATCAGTGACCATTAATTTTCAGCATTTGCGGAAACTATGTTGGATATTCACTATTCATGTGAATAGTACCAGTAAAAATATTTTTACCGTACCGGTAAATACTTTTTACTGTGCCAGTAAATAATATTTAACGTGAATAGTAAATAATTTTCGCCACACCTGTAAATATATTTTACGACGATAAATAATATTTACTATGCCGATTAATAATAATTTTTTTTACTGTTCGGTAAATAGTATTTACTGTTCTGGTAAATAATATTTACTGCCCAAGAATAATTCTTTTCTGATGTGACAGATCAGACTAAGCTGCAGCCACAGAGCATACTCAGAAGAAACTCTATCAGGCATTTTAAGTACAAATTACCAAAACTTAAGACTAGAGACCGAAGAACTTACCAGAAGCTTGCTATATTCTTCAAACTCCTCCTTCTCTCTAAAACCTCTCTCTCTAACTCTAAGAATTCTCACTCTTCTCTTAAACTCAACCGTTGTGGTCTGAGTTTGGTGTGAAGAAAATGAAGAAATGAAGCCTCTATTTATAGTGTTGGAAAATGGGTCCTTAAGCGTAATTTTTCGTCTTTGGGTCAATTTGCGTAATTTACTCAAAAATCAAAAAGGAATCACCCGTGACTCCTTAGCCTCCCGTGAACAAAATTGAAAATAATAATTTAATATTTTAAATAGTTTTTTTTTACTGATAAAATTCCTTGTTCGGTGTTCTGATCGCGTGATCTTTTGCAAATTCTCAAAAATCCAGAAGCACAGCCTTGAAGCTCTATTCTTCCTCTTCAGAAATATCTGGGTCAACTGAATTTTTGACCTCATTCAGGGTATTTCGTAATCTGTCAAAGATTTTAAGTCGGACACTGCCGGTAACAGAAATTACTTCGGGTGACACCATCTTCGAGACAAAAATTCACTGATTCATAATATGTGCAGTTGTTTACTACTTAGTTCAAGGATTTTGAGTTATGATTTATTTCCTACAGGTTCCACTATCTGTCCTAATTCACAAAATATCGGTTTCGTCCTATCTCATAATCATTCCGCTGGTTTCGGAAATGACTTTGAAGATATCCCACTCTGAGATAAAAATTCACTTGTTTATAATATGCCCTTACCCAAGAAACCTAGTTCACGATTTACTGGGTATAATTTAATTTCTATTGTTTCCCTAAGGTATAAAATTACACGTCTCCAATATAATATCATTCTTTTCTTTTTGGTTGCCTCCCGTGACACATGCACTACTCCTCTTTATATATAATATAGTATATAATATATAATATAATATTACTAATTAATAATTGGGGTATTATATTTCTCCCCCCTTAAATAAAATTTCGTCCTCGAAATTTACTCTACACCTACTAAACATTGAGCCATAAACTCCGGATATTTTTCTTTCATATCTTCTTCCGTTTCCTAAGTTGCCTCAGCAGGAGATAAACCCTTCCAGACCACTTTCACAACAGGAATATTTCTGTGTCGAAGCCGTTTCTCCTGGTAATCGAGAATTCGCTCCGGCTCGACCTCAAAAGTGTTATCATGTCGCACCTCGACATCCTCATACTGAATAACATGGTCATGGTCAGGTTGGTATTTCTTCAACTGGGAAACATGGAAAACATCATGGAGTTTACTCAAGTTCGGGGGTAAGGCTAATTGGTACGCAACTGGCCCTCGTTTGGCCAGGATTTCAAACGGTCCTACATATCGCGGACTCAACCTTTTCCTTTTCAGCGTTCTACCGATACCAGTGACTGGTGATAGTTTCAGAAACACATGGTCTCCGACTTCAAATTCTAACGGTCTTCTCCTCTTATCAGCATAGCTCTTCTGTCTGCTTTGTGCTGTTAGGAGCCTCTGCTTAATTAGTGCGATTTGTTCGGAAGTTTTGTCAACTAAATCTGTCCCGATGAATTCTCGTTCCGACAGTTCTGTCCAGCATATAGGCGATCGACACTTCCGTCCGTACAATGCCTCAAATGGAGCCATCTGTATGCTCGAATGGTAACTGTTGTTGTAAGCGAACTCGGCTAGCGGTAGATGTTCGTCCCAATGGCCTTTGAAGTCCAACACACAGGCTCTAAGCATATCTTCTAGCGTTTGTATTGTCCTTTCAGATTGACCATCGGTCTGCGGGTGATAAGCCGTACTAGGCCTTAGTTTAGTTCCCATCTCTGCATGCAAAGCCTCCCAGAATCGGGATGTAAATCGCGGGTCCCGATCAGAGACGATGCTCTTAGGTACACCATGAAGTCTTACGATCTCCTTGATATAAATCCTCGCCAATTGTTCTGGTGAGTAATTAATACTAATGGGGAGAAAGTGTGCCGACTTAGTCAATCGGTCCACAATCACCCAAATCGCGTCGTGATGTCTAATCTTGGGTAAACCTACCACTAGGTCCATGGTAATGTTTTCCCATTTCCACTCTGGAATCTCTAGTCCTTGAAGAAGACCAGGGGGTCGTTGATGTTCAATCTTAACTTTCTGACAGGTTAAGCATCTACCCACGTACTCGGTTACGTCTTTCTTCAGCCTGGGCCACCAAAACTCGGATTTCAGGTTCTGGTACATCTTCACCATTCCTGGATGTAGAGTATATTTACTCTTATGAGCCTCGTCTAGAATCTTCTGTCGTAATTCACCATCCTTTGGAATGTAGATCCGCTTCTTGTACCTGACTAAACCGCTAGGTGATAGGTCATGGTCTTGAGTCTCTCCCCGTGAGATCATCTCCCGAGCTGCTATAGCCCATTCGTCGTGCTTTTAAGCTTCCTCGACCGCATCTCTTAGATCGTACTTTCCTTGACTAACAAGGAGACTTGCAAGATACACGTCATCGGGCGCGTAGTGTCTCATGCAAATCTGATTGGACAGGTTCAGGTCTCTGAAATCTTCAAGTAGTCTCCGCTCTTGAATCATCATGTATGCTGCGTGCACCGTCTTTCTACTAAGCGCATCTGCTACGACGTTTGCTTTTCCGGGATGATACTTGATCTCCAGATCGTAATCTTTCAGTAAGTCCATCCAGCGACGTTGTCTCATGTTGAGCTCTTTTTGATCAAACAGGTATTTCAGGCTCTTGTGGTCGCAGTATAACTCTACGACTGCACCATAGAGGTAGTGCCTCCATATCTTTAAGGCGAATACAATAGCCGCAAGTTCTAAGTCATGCGTAGGATAGTTCGACTCGTGAGGCTTCAACTGACGAGAGGCATAAGCTACAACTTTGCCCTGTTGCATCAGGACACATCCCAATCCCTGCCCACTGGCATCACTATAGACCATATAAGTCTCATCCGGATTTGGGATGGTCAACACTGGTGCTGTAGTTAACCTCTCCCTCAGTATCTGAAAACTCGACTCACAGTCTGTGTCCCACACAAAAGGTTGATTCTTCCTCGTAAGCTTTGTTAATGGTAAGGCGAGACGTGAGAAATCCTGTATGAATCTGCGGTAGTATCCCGCTAGACCCAAAAAGCTGCGTATTTCCGTCACTGTCTCGGGTCTCTTCCAATCCAGAACTGCTTCCACCTTGCTAGGATCAACGGCAACTCCATCGCGAGATATGACGTGGCCCAGAAATTTCACTTCTGGCAGCCAGAATTCACATTTACTTAACTTGGCAAAAAGTTGCTTGTCACGTAGTATTCCTAACACGAGTCGCAGATGTTCTTCGTGCTCCTCTCTGCTTTTTGAGTAGACTAAGATATCGTCGATGAATACTACCACGAACTTATCTAGATGTTGGCGAAAGATCCGATTCATGTAATCCATGAATACGGCAGGTGCATTAGTCAATCCGAAAGGCATCACAAGGAATTCGTAATGCCCATATCTGGTTCTGAAAGCTGTTTTTGGAACATCACTGGCCTTTACTCGAAGCTGATGGTACCCTGATCGCAAATCGATCTTGGAGAATACACAGGAACCAGATAGTTGATCAAGTAGATCATCAATTCGGGGAAGTGGGTATTTGTTCTTGACAGTTACCTTGTTCAACTCACGGTAGTCGATACAAAGTCGTAGGCTTCCGTCTTTCTTCTTCACAAATAATACGGGGGCTCCCCATGGTGACACGCTGGGTCGGATAAACCCTTTCTCTAATAGTTCTTCAAGTTGCTTCTTCAGTTCCTGCATCTCGTTCGGCGCCATTCGGTATGGTGCTTTTGATATTGATCCCGTTCCAGGCATTAACTCAATGGCGAACTCAACTTCCCTTTCAGGAGGTAACTCAGTGAGATCCTCTGGGAATACATCAGGGAATTCGTTGACGACCGGAATGTCTTGGAGTGATGGTTCAGCTTCCGCTTTGACAGAGAAAAACACCATGTATGCTTGGCACCCATGCTGTATGCATTTTTCTGCTTCTGTAATAGAGATATAACTCAGACTCCCATCAACCTTGCTCCGATTGCGCGGGAGTGCAAATGATATCTGTTTACTTCCACAGTCGATTATCGCGTTGTTAGCCGTCAACCAGTCGAGACCGAGAATGATGTCGATGCCACTGAGTGGTAGCCGGATAAGATCTATGTTTGAATCTCGTCCATTTACACTCGCAACACAGTTAAGACATGCATCAGATGCTAAGGATTTTGCACCTAGTGGTGTAGCTACTAACAGATCATAAGGTAGTCTATGAGCATGCATTCCTAATCGCTCAGCGCAATCATATGAAATAAACGAGTGACTAGCACCCGAATCATACAATGCTTGGAGTAGATTTCCATTAAGAGAAATGGTACCTTTGATCATATCGGGAGATCTTCTGGCTTCTTCATTCGTAAGAGCGAAAACCCGACCTGGGTTTTGCGGCCTCGCCTCTAGCGCCTTTTGAGGGCAATTTGTGCTGATGTGTCCCGGCTTTTGGCACTTGTAGCACACCAGCTCCCCTTCACAATTGGTCCCCTGGTGATACCTTCCGCATTTTGGGCACGCTCTGGTTATCCTTGAAAAGTTCTGCTGCCCAGGTTGGTACGGCCTTTTATTCCCATTACGGGAATTTCCCCACGTCGTCTTCCGCTTCTGCGAGGAGTTTCCATGGTTAAAACCGCCACGACTGGGACCACTGCTATGGAAGGCTCTGGTCTTCCTAAGCTCCTTTAGATTCCGCTCAATCAATCGACAGGCTTCCATCGCTTGAATCAGCTCGGAGAATTGTTGTGACACTAGCCTCTCCCTTATCTCATACTTCAACCCATAAATCAGTAGATTCGCCATACCACCTTCATCTTCGTTCCGCCTAAAGTGGGTTGCATATCGAGACAAGTTGGTGAAACGGGCATAGTAATCATCAAAAGATTCTTCTTGCCCTTGCCGTATGTGCAAAAACTCGGATTCCTTCATCATCTGAACAGAGGGTGGGAAATATTGTTCATTGAATTTCTCTTTGAATTTTTCCCATGTGACGGGACAGTGACGTGCTCGCAATGTGGTTGCAGCGCCCTTCCACCAGCGGTCTACATCCCCTTCCAACTTGTAAATTGCCAGTTGTGCCTTTCTGTCTTCAGGACATTCCAAGACCTCAAAGATCTTGTCCAAGCGCATCAACCAGTCTTCTGCTGAGTCAAGTTTACCTCGGAAGGCTGGGGGTTTCAGCTTGCAGAATTGTGTTACCCAATATTGGGTGTTTTCGACCACTCTGTTTGGTCGCTGTAGTTCTGCCATTGCTCTCTCCTGCCGGGGTTGTGATTGGGATCGGTTGGATCCCTCAGATGCATGGCTCCGTTCGTCATTCTGATTGTCACGATTTTCTCCTTCATCGGTATTTTGTTGCTCCTCATCATCAGCTTGTCGTTCCCTGCTTTGTTCTTCATTTTGTCCTCCCTGCTGGTTAGCAAGGAGTGTCTCAATGAGGACCCTTTGTTCTTGGACTATACGCCTCATTTCCTGGATCTCATCACGAACAGGTGGTGGTGGTAGTTCCTGCTGATTTAGTTCATGTATAGGTACGGTTTGTGCTTGTCTACCCCGACCTCTGCCTCGGCCTCGGGGAGTTCCAACTCCTCTTAAGATTGCCATTAGTCTAATTTCGACGAGTAATAGATAGATCATTAGAGAAAGACAAGATAAAGACAAAATATCATGTCAAATATTTTACAACGTCAAGGTGTAGTTCATCATCATAGTTACTTCATTACAATCTTACCAAATACTCTAATCTACTCCCTAAGGGTGAACTAGAATCAACTACTATTTTCCTGCAACATGTACACCGAAGTTATATCAGTACTCTTTTCGAAATGTGTTTCAAAACTACGGCTTAGAGCTCAACTCAGTTATTCAACCGATTGGCCAGGTAAGTGTCTATCATGGGGGTCTCACCAACTCTATGGCGACTGCTTGACCGATCCACATAGACTAGCCTTGCCTTCGGCACCAATGGTTTCTTATAACTGAGCCAAGTTCTAGCCAGAAAATACTTTTTGAAAAACTCCAAACCTAACTCCATTACTCAAATAGTCTGGCCAGGCCGGTGTATTTATGGAAGGCTCGCCGAATTCACGGGGACTGATTGCCAACCACAAAACCCATTCTAGACACCAAACTGTCTGGAGTAACATAGTTAACTTTGGGCCAGAATGTCTGCTCTGATACCAAAAATGTAACACCCCGTTTTATAAAGCGTTTTTGAAATAAAATTATCAGAGTTTCAAAAGGGTTTATCAGAGTAGAGCATCGGAAGAGTCGAGAAAATGAGTAACTGAATAACATTCCATAATGATATATCTGTGTACTGTTACAGTCATCCAAAATATCCGAATATTCAAAAAGTCGGTAAAATAAAAATTTCAACAGAATCTCCTCGTCCGCTCCGTCATGCTATCTGCTTACCCTTATCTTCTGTCTGACCTCCTGAGGGTCCTGGGCCTAAAGTCAGAGCTGAGGTTCAATTACCATTGAACCTCAGGTAACGGTTAACCTCATGCTTATGTATCAAATATGTATGACAGATATCCATGGCAAAACAGCATTTAATCACATACAATATTCATATATTCACATAATAACATTACACGGCCACTGCAACATGTATGTTATTACAGTTTGCACTATCTTCCAGTGCCACGGTGTACATCCGTGTCCTCAGCGCTAGGAAAACATAACGGCATTATCACGACTATAACCCGTTTTAAGATGTATGTGTATGATCAATTTTCAAAAACATTATCTCAGACTATCTATCACATATAAGCATACCATAAGCATCAGAGTTAGTGTTACAATACGCGTCCGTACCTTCGTTGATGATGTTTTAGTACGTTTGACGAAAACGGTACTTCTAACGGAAAACAGCGGTATAACAGCAGCAGCGGTAAAGGTTCACAGATATCCTATAATATCATTTTTATCAGTGACCATTAATTTTCAGCATTTGCGGAAACTATGTTGGATATTCACTATTCATGTGAATAGTACCAGTAAAAATATTTTTACCGTACCGGTAAATACTTTTTACTGTGCCAGTAAATAATATTTAACGTGAATAGTAAATAATTTTCGCCACACCTGTAAATATATTTTACGACGATAAATAATATTTACTATGCCGATTAATAATAATTTTTTTTACTGTTCGGTAAATAGTATTTACTGTTCTGGTAAATAATATTTACTGCCCAAGAATAATTCTTTTCTGATGTGACAGATCAGACTAAGCTGCAGCCACAAAGCATACTCAGAAGAAACTCTATCAGGCATTTTAAGTACAAATTACCAAAACTTAAGACTAGAGACCGAAGAACTTACCAGAAGCTTGCTATATTCTTCAAACTCCTCCTTCTCTCTAAAACCTCTCTCTCTAACTCTAAGAATTCTCACTCTTCTCTTAAACTCAACCGTTGTGGTCTGAGTTTGGTGTGAAGAAAATGAAGAAATGAAGCCTCTATTTATAGTGTTGGAAAATGGGTCCTTAAGCGTAATTTTTCGTCTTTGGGTCAATTTGCGTAATTTACTCAAAAATCAAAAAGGAATCACCCGTGACTCCTTAGCCTCCCGTGAACAAAATTGAAAATAATAATTTAATATTTTAAATAGTTTTTTTTTTTTACTGATAAAATTCCTTGTTCGGTGTTCTGATCGCGTGATCTTTTGCAAATTCTCAAAAATCCAGAAGCACAGCCTTGAAGCTCTATTCTTCCTCTTCAGAAATATCTGGGTCAACTGAATTTTTGACCTCATTCAGGGTATTTCGTAATCTGTCAAAGATTTTAAGTCGGACACTGCCGGTAACAGAAATTACTTCGGGTGACACCATCTTCGAGACAAAAATTCACTGATTCATAATATGTGCAGTTGTTTACTACTTAGTTCAAGGATTTTGAGTTATGATTTATTTCCTACAGGTTCCACTATCTGTCCTAATTCACAAAATATCGGTTTCGTCCTATATCATAATCATTCCGCTGGTTTCGGAAATGACTTTGAAGATATCCCACTCTGAGATAAAAATTCACTTGTTTATAATATGCCCTTACCCAAGAAACCTAGTTCACGATTTACTGGGTATAATTTAATTTCTATTGTTTCCCTAAGGTATAAAATTACACGTCTCCAATATAATATCATTCTTTTCTTTTTGGTTGCCTCCCGTGACACATGCACTACTCCTCTTTATATATAATATAGTATATAATATATAATATAATATTACTAATTAATAATTGGGGTATTATACATTTCACCAAGATAATGTTTCCAAGCCAGGAAAGTCACTTATCGTTTACATCAAGGCTGTATGCAAGTTGAACAATGTCTTCTTGTGTTCATCATATGTTTTGATGCCTACATTCCATAAGTCCAACAACTCCGCAATAAGTAGTTGGAAATACACATCGATGTCATTTCCTGGTGCCGTTTTTTCCTAAATGATCATAAACAAAATGAAGAGCTTTGTTTCATACACATTCAAGGGGGCAAATTGTAGGGTATCAAGACAACTGGCCAACTACTATAGTTTTTGTTAAGATTCCCAAACGGATTAAAACTGTCAGTCGCCAAAGCAAGTCGATCATTTCTAAGGTCAATCGCAAAAGCTAGAAAGTTTGAGTCGAACGCTTTCCATGCTTCAGCACCCTGTGGATGTCTTAGTTTTCCATTTTCATTCTTGTCATCTTTATATCACCTCATATATTCAGTTGTCTTAGATGACATAAACAATCTTTGTAAGCGAAGTTTTAAAAGAAAGTACTTGAGAATCTTTAATGGTTTCTTATTCTGCTTTTTCTCCTTCCGAACTATCTTCAACCTTCGAGTGTAACACTTCTTACAAGTCTTCCTGTGAGCGTCATCTCCCAAATAAAGCATACAGTTGTTGGGGCATACATCAATTTTTTCGTAGTTCAAGTGTAATATGTTAATTATCTTTTTGGCCTCATAAAAGGTTGTGGGATGTCCATGTTAGGGAAAACATCTCATAGTAATTCCAGCAACATCAACATTACCTTATTAGTGATCCTACATAAGTACTTGATATAGTACAATTTGATCAAAAAATATAATTTTGAGTATTTCTAACGACCTTGATACAGTAGATGATCAGCCTCATCCATGAGGCTGAAAATTTTCTGAGCTATATCATTCCTGAAGAAAACCGGTTATGTACCCTAAACTCATGCGGTGAAGTTGTTGTCTTGAAATCCAAAAGTATCACGAACAGCTTCATCAACATGGTCATCTTGATCCAATTGATTTCCTACTTGTGAACTTCGAGGAAGATGATCTCCATATCTCATACAATGTATCTCATCATGAACACCACAGAATGCATATTCTTTTGGGAAAGGCTTCGAAAGCAAATGTTCCTTAGCAACTTCTTTTGAATACTACTTCATAAACTTGCATCGACAACACGGACAAACGATCTTACCATTATAGATAGCATGAGAGAATGTGAAATATAAGAAAATGTTCAGTCATGTTAAATAAGTGGGAGAATTGTGCAGCAACTTGATCCATAACTCATTCATATATAATGAATAAAACTAAAATAGAATATAGGTGAAAAGAGAATGTTTAATTATCTTCACAATTTCTGTTAGGCTTATATTCAACATTGAATCATTTGTGTTACACTAACAGCTTCAAAGATAAAGACGTTTTGTAGCGGTGTGAAAACCACTAGCTTAACTGCTATAAAGTTATAAATTTGAAACGGTTTTTGTTTGACAAACCATTACAAGATGTAAACCATTTACATTTTTAGCGGTTTAAGATCAAAACCGCTACAAACGTCAAGTGGGTTTTTAAAAACTTTGAATTTCAAATATATAGCAGGTTTTGTCTAATAAACCGCTACAATTTAAAAACTGTTTTAAAAATTTTGGTGAGTTTTTAAAAACTTTGAATTTAAATTTTATACTTTAGTAGCAGTTTTTGTTGGAGAACTACAACAAAATGTAACAATTTACATTTTATATATCTATCTAAATATATTCCACTATTATGCTTAATATAAATATTTTGAAGTAAATAAATATCATATTTTCTATTTTCAATAACAATTGTTATATAACATACTTAACATTAATAATAATAAATTAATATATAAGTATTAAAATATTATTTCATTATTATGCTTATGATAAATATTGTATTAGTATTAAAATTAGTGGACATATTATCAAATGCCTGAACATAATTTTGAGCAACACTAAACTGATTTTTTTTTTTTTAGTAAAAATAGTATGAACTAGATTACTGCATAATTTTGAGGAAAAAAAAAATTTCTCATAATACCTCTTTGAGATTTGTATTACTCTCAAACATCTAAATTTGAGTACCGCTACTTTTTATATATGAAATCATTTATAGTACTAATACATTATAGGGGAAAAACCATATTAGATAGTTACAATAATAAAATGTTTAAATAAGTTTTATAAAAAATTAAATAGGTCCTTATCCCAAAAAATAATTTTTGCGGGTGGGAACTGTATGTTTAGATTAATTTTTAGATAATAAATTTTACAATTTGTGAGATAAGTATGTGAAAGAATTTTGTCTCAATTAAAAAAAAAGCTTTTAAAACCATAATTTTATTGTTTAGAAGAAAAATAATCTGTTACTATTTTTTTTTAATTAGCCGAGAACACTGGAATTGTTTACACATAATGTGTGTCACTAGTAGTTTTACTGTTTGCCAATAAGAAGTCGAAACGAAGCTAGAAGGTACCATCAAAGGAACAGATGCTAGAAATCAAAAAGGGAAATGCGGGGAAAGGAATAATTAACCATATAATAGAATTATTCGAAATACTATGCAAAATATTAAATATCCATCGTACTCATAGTTTTCGAATGGTAAAACTAACTGTTGGGGAAAAAAAAGTAACACTGCTAAAGTCTAAGGAGCGGTTTCACTTATAAAAATTGCTTGCCCCGTTTTACAAAATAAAACTACTCTTACTTAATTATTTTGTATAATGTAAACTCAATTTTTGATGATACATATGGATAACATTAATGCTTTAGATCCATCATCATTGGACAAACCTAACAATGGTCATCTTAAAGGGAAAACATATATCAGCAGCGACCAACAGCAATCATTTCCCCAAAAATGTGAATTCGAGTCACTAGATGATGAGGATTGGATTTATTAACTTTTAAACTACTATCCAACCAAGAGGAGCCATAACTAGATTCGGTAGATATATTTATTGTCTGAGAAACAAAGAACACCGCCACTAAAACCCAACACAGTAATTATCGCCTCTGCTGATGGAGACCGTCGAGGAGGGAGACAACATAACAGCAGCTCACACAACAGTGAGGAAAAAACTCTCACAACCTCAAGAAAGTTCGAGAGAGGGAGAGGTGAAGCTCCTCCTAAAGGTGAGAGAGGACCACTACCACTGTAGGAAGGATAGTGGCAGTGGTTGTGAGTTGGGTGGTGATAGAGCGACGGCGAAGACGACGAACAGATGAGGGACGACACCGATGAGGATAGAAGCTCACCATTGTGTGTCTCTGTTTCGATCTAAAAATCGTGACTCTAACTCTCTCCGGTGGTGCTCCTTACAATGTTAGCGAGGTTGGACAGTCTAAAAGAAGGTGAAGGAGATTGTCTTTAGTTCCCCCAGCTCTACCAGCTTTTGGGTCTCGGAGCTCCAACCGCTTCGGTCCTTAATAGAAACTCATTTGACTTTTTTTTTTAAGAGATTAAGAAAGATAAATAAGAAAGTGAATCATAGAATATGTTTTGTATTATTTTGTTATATATCAATTTATAAGTTAGTAAAATTAGTTTAATATAAATATTTTAAAATAATTTATTTAATTTTCTTAATCTCTCTAAAAAATTGAATGGGTTTTGTATTGAGCACAAGAGGTACTCTCTCTAGTTTTTATTATAAGGCACAAATTAACAATTATATTTGGTCTTTTTTATAAGGTACTTGTTTGTTTCTACAGCGTATTAATTTTTTTTTTCATGTATACCCATAATTAATCAAGGTAGTGGGTGAGAGTAATAATTAATATAATATTAGAGTTTAGTGTAATTAATAGAATTAATATTAGAAATTATTTTAATTATAGGATAACTTTATTAACTTTAACTATTTTTATTGATGTGTAGAAATTATTAATTATGGCCTAGAATAATATGATTTGTGTGATTACAGTGAATAATCCACTAAAAACAAACGGAATAAAAGTGTGTTGACGAACTTTGGTGTTAGCCAGTGAGAAGACGAAACGTATGGGGAGGTACAGAGAAAGGAACAGAAAGAAGAGATGGGAAAAGGCGGAAACATCGGAGGATGCGATACCTTTGTTCTCTTTATGAGGCCCTCTTGGTGCCTACTTCTTGTCTAACATGCACGGTATGTGATCTCATCCCAAATCCCAACTACGCCATCAATCTCTTTCTCACATACGCAAACATAGGGTTGGGAATTAAGGCCAGCCTGGTCTAATTGGGCCTGACCCTGTAGGGTCAGATCCTAACAGGGCCAGCCCTACAAGGTCTGAAGTAAGGAAAACATCTATTTTTTGAAGTCCGGCCCGATAGTACTAGGGCCAAGGTCAGTCCTACAGAGCCTGAAAATTACCATTCCAAATTTTAACTATTCTTCCTTCAATTTTTTTTAAAGAAATATAATTAATAAATTGCAATCATTAAAGTTCTAATCTATTAAATAAATTTATCAACATTAATATCAACAATATAAATCATTCAACAAATAAATACATTCATTAATTTGTAATAAAAAACAAATAAACACAAAAAATATATTTTTTCCTTTTTTTTCAAAAAAATATTAAACAAAGGAATTGCTTTATGCAGTATGCCTATGACAAAATGCTTTTCCCTCTTGTAATTTTGTGTGTCTGCAGATCCCTTCGGTTCATGCATGATTTTAGTGGCAGATAAAAATAATTATACTTATTTTACACAGAGTATATTTATAATTTATTACTTATATAATATTGTAATACTAAAGTATGTGTTTATTTAATATGAAAACATCCCCTGTTTAAAATTTATAATAACTAATTATGTGTTTTAATATAGAATAATAATAAACATAAAAAAAGGGTTATAGTTTAAACTAAAAAAACTCTAAGTAATTACAAATAAACACATTCATTAAGTGGAAGTCTAAGTCATTATTTTTTTAAAAAGAAAGCTACAGTTAAACGGGCCGGCCCTAGGCGCTACAGGGCTGGCCCGATTAAGCCCGAGGCCCTACAGGGCCAGCCCTGCAAGGCCAATTTCAAATTTCAGACCTATTTTTCAAGTCCGAGCCCTGCAGGGTCAGGGCTTAAATGAGCCGGCCCGTTGGGTTTGACCCGATTTCCCAGCTCTACGCACACACAAGTTATTACATCCCATCTTAATTATAAAATCAAGTTAATATTTTTAGAAAGATAAAAAATAATTAAATTATTTTAGAGTATTTTTATTTTTCTCGAAACTACACTCACACTCAAGCCATTACATCCAGTCTTAAGTATAAAATCAAATTAATATTTTTGGAGAGATTAAAGAAAATAATTAAATTAATTTAGAGTGTTTTTATTTTAGGAAAAACACTTCTCATGTTGTAGGACAAGTGTATTCTCATGTTATACACACATGAAATGCTGGGACCCACATATATATATAATTAGCATTATACACATATGTAGATTTCATGTGTGTGTAGGAATCTTCTTCTCATGCAACATGAGAAGTTTAAACCTCTTTTATTTTTCTCGAAACTAATTATTTAACTGATAAACTAATATATATAATTTAAGGATACACTGTATATGATATGATTAAGTAACATATTTAAGTTTCCTTAATCTCTCCAAAAAAGATAACTCAGTCTTATAATTAGTACTGGAGGGAGTATTGCATTTTTTTTTAATTTTTTTAATATGACACCTATATGTTTTTCCCTCTTATTTAAGTCATTAACTTTACTTTTAACAATGTTAGTTTCTGTAACTTTATTCTATCAGGGCCCAGTATAAGAGTTAACTATACTAACATTGAAAAATTAAAGCATTTAATTATGACAGAAAAGCGAATACGCATCAAATTAAATATTGAAGCAAAATGTAGGTACTTGCAAATGAGTTTTCCTAAAAAATTATATACATTACCCTTTCGTTTAGAAAAACGACAGAAAAATATTATTTGAACTCTAAAATCTTATTGACAACAATAGTAATAGGATTAATAAGAATAATAAAATAATTGACAATTTAATTATTTTATTAAGAAATCATCTATTTGAGATTTTAAAATTCAAGTGGTATTTTTTTAGAATTTTTCCTTTCATCTATGTATGTAATGCTTTTGATTTATTTTATTTTTTTTTATCAATTCACACTAATACACACTAATGCTTTTTCTTTACTACTTTTTTAAGTGCTAGTCTCCTTAATTAGGACCCAAAAAATTTTAAAATAAAGGCTCTATTTTTTGTGTGGATATGCGTAATGTGAATTTCTAACTTTTCCCACCCAATAATTTAATGGATCCTTGATTCAACTATTATTAATAGTTTGCATAAGGGAAAAGTGCTAAAAAGTCCCCACTACAAAAATGTATTGTTTAAAAGTATCTAATTCCCTATCTTCAACTATATACAAAATAAAAAATATTTGTACATAGGTAAAAATATATGTTGCACATAGTGAATAAGAATTGTATTCGCTGAAATTATGTTACGCCTGAATCCTTGATCAAATTTCAAATACATTTGGTAATAGAACTTGTGATAAGATATTTTACGTCATTTCCTCCTTCTTTTGCTCTTAAATCATTACACAAAATTATTTTCCAAAATTAGAACTTGAGCAAGAAGAAAAGAGGGATCAAATCCTTGCTTTGAGGTTCAATCATCCCCAAAACAAAAGAATTTGAGGAAAACAATGATAATGCTATAATGATCTTTATGATTTTATTCCTCTTATGAATTTGTTTAGTATAAGTAAACTAGATTTTCAATTACCAAAACAAGCAAAAGGATAAAGCTTCAATTTTTTTCTTTGGGGTATTAGATGAAGTTTCAGTTTTCACTTCCATTGTTCTTTTTTTTTTTTAAAATAAGAAAGATGGCTAAAAGCCTATATTATAAATAAGAGATTACATAAGGGGGGAATTTAATCCCAAACACTCTTGTTCTACCCAAGTTAGCAATTGAGTGGGACAGATATCCAAAATTGCAAAATTGGAAATGCCTAGTTTTGCTAAAGCATCAACAACTCTATTTGTATCTCTAGGAATTGATCTGAGTGAAACCTGCCAATCCCATTGTAGCATTTCTCTGAGATTGTTAAGTAAACAAATTAAGGAGGCCAAAGATTGTTATGTTAAGTAATAATGAGAAGGTAGGTCTAAGTCTAACGTACTCAACTTCGGTACATCAATATATTGCAATAAACTTAACTCCACCATACACAAGGAAAACTCATACACAAGGAAAACTTGTTTGAAATAAATTTTCTCTCTCTAAAATATTTGAAAATATTTCACACACACTACAATTTATTAATTTATGTGTAATTTTTTTCGTTTTCAAAATGGATTAAATTAATAAGAAAATCATAAATAAGGGTTAAGATAGAATTTCTATCACACAAGATTTTTTTCTCTTGCAAACTGTTATACAATTAATAAAGTAATAATTAAAAATAAGATTTTAACTACTCATTAATTAACATAATAACAAATTTAAAAATATAAAATATAAAGATACAAAATAATAAAAATTAAAAATAGTTAGTATAAAATAAAAATGAAAATATATGAACATATAATAAAATGATATAAATATTACTAACAAACTGTTAGTCGATATGGTAAATGGTTTTATCCATATAATAAGGAGAATACATGTTCAAATTTCATGAAGCATTCTTGTTAGGATGTCTTTAACTTTAATGCTCTCAACCCAATAAAGATTAAGTAAGTCCAAAATGATTTAGAGATACTCTGTGTTCATTTTTTTAAAAAAAAAAGATATAAATATTGTTGACAATTTTAATTACGTGTTTTAATTTTTATTAAATAAAATTCATTTCTATAATAAATAATCAACTTATATATGAGAACGTTTCTTTCTCTCTCTCCATATATAATTTTTAAGTCTAATGGGAAGTAGTTCTCTCATTCTTATTCTTATTTTTATTTTTTTCAATTAAACAGTCTCCAACTTCCTCTTTCCACTAAAAACAACTTTTATTAGTTTATGTGTGGTAGGTTTTATTACGCATATTGACACTATAATTTATCATAAATTATATTATTTACAAGTTTAGTTGTAAGAGCAACTTCCTCTTTCCACTAAAAACAACTCTTATTAGTTTTTGTGTGGTAGGTTTTGTTATGCATATTGACACACTATAATTTATCATAAATTATATTATTTACAAGTTAAGTTGTAAGAGCATAAAACAAACTCACGACAAATCTATAAATTTTTTAAATAATATCCATATATTTATGTGTAACCTAAAGATCTTAACACACAAGATCATTCTTCTGAAAAGAAAAAAAAAAAAAAAAAAAGCGATGTTATTCACGAGACATGACTTAATAATTATACTATGAGCGGGTGGTTCAAGTCTCCAAGCAGTGATATATACTATTTTGGTTCCATTTATAAGTTTACTTTGACCAAATCTCATATACCAAAGAGAGATAGTTAACTCAATGATTATATGGGTAATTGTTCAACTTTGCCCTCACTTATGATTTAGTATTTGAAAATTGTTTCTTCTCTCTCTATCTTCATGAGTGCAATTAATATAGATAAAATTGTCACAATTTCATTTATTGCATGAAACTAACTTATAAATAGAACCTTTTTTTTTATTAAAATGGACTTATAAATAGGACCATAGTAGTATGTGGTTTGTAATTTTACCAAAAGTATTTCAATGTAATTTTATTTCTAAAGTGTCAAAATGTGTCTTAACCATTGATTCCAATTTAATTTTTACAATTAGTTAACTAAATATATTAAGCTGATAATTCATATATTATCCAAACCTTTTTTTTTTTTTTGCTTGGACATCTATACCCTTTTTGTTAAGGTACAAATTTATCTTGGAAATCTGTGTCACCTATTTTATTTTATTTTTCAAAATTAGATTTAAAACTTTCAAAGTAAATTTGAACCTTAATAAAAAAGTATGTGGATGGCATGTTAGCTCAACATATTTGATTAATTAATAGTTAAAATTAATTGAGATAATGGTTGAGACAGAATTGATACCTTTTGACATTGCGAGGGAAAACTGTCATCCGAAAAACTTTTAGGGAAAAATTAACCTTCATGGATAACTTTCAGGATAAAATTGTTAGAATATATATAGATGTGTGTGTATGTATGTGCATAAATTCACTACAGGGCTCTCTGAGAAGGTTATTCTCCAGTACTCTCTGTGTCTCTCTAGGATTTCAAAGTACAACTCTCAGTTTCTTTTTCTCTTGACTCTTCTTCTCGCCCATTACTTCTTTCCATTTCTGTTCACACTCACATACATGTCTTGCTTGAAGACCAAAATGTTTATTTCATACATTTTTTCAATAGCTAACAATTTTACTAAAATCATTACGATTTTTATTAAAACTATTACTATTCTAGTTAATTTTACTACTTAATTGATCACAATCTTCAAAAATAGCAACCGTTTTAACAAAAAGTATAATGATTTTGACAAAATTATTAGCTACTAAAAAAAGTATGACATGGGCATTTTGGTTTTTAAGCCAAAAAATAAAAAAAGGAAACAAAAAAAATCAGATTTCTAACCCATCCTTTTTCTGTGTTTTGTAAGTTTTTATAGTCTTCTCTGAATTTTGTAAGTTAAAGTAGTACTTAATTTTTTTTTAACAACATTACTATTGATTTGGCTCTTTGTTATTTCAAATAATATCGCTCCACAAGCTACCCACACCTTCTCTTTCCCCATCCATCTCTGTACCTCTCCCTCTATATATAGTACTCCCTTTGTATTTTCTCCCAGGCATCATTCCCTGATTTAGATCTTCACAGAGAGAGAGAGAGAGAGAGAAGGTTGAAGATTATCAAAGATGGTGAGAGGGAAGATAGAGATGAAGCGTATAGAGAACGCGACCAATAGACAAGTAACCTTCTCAAAGAGACGTAATGGTCTCTTAAAGAAGGCTTTTGAGCTCTCAGTTCTGTGTGATGCTGAGGTTGCTCTCATAATCTTCTCTCCCAGAGGCAAGCTCTATGAATTCTCAAGATCCGGGTATGTGTCTTTGTGTGTGTGTGTGTGTGTTTAGATATACATATATACGTACATATATATATTTCTGGTTTGTGGGATATAATTGCGTGATGAATCTGTATCATCCTATTTCACTTAGTTAATTTATATTGAAATGTCTTATGTAAGCGACAAAAAGTGAATTGTTTCATCGTACCCCCAAATCCTATATCCTGACATTTTCCATTTATGGAGCGAGTAGGTAAACTCTCTAGTCTCAACCACTGAAAATGAAAATAGGGAGCCGGATCGATACTGTGCCTTCGTCACTGAAGTGGAAATTTTTAAAATTCTTATTTTGTCAATATTGTGGACTTTTCCCCCCATCTAAATCTGGTTATAAACGGCGGTCGCATTCTCAAAATCTGAAGTTTTTTTCATCCTCAAAATTTCAACTTCACTCTCTTCTTTAATGTACCAAGTCTCTCTTACTTTGTTCCGACACTGCAACTTAAAAAGATTTAGTCGATGATGATGATAGGTCAGAGCTTAATTATTTTATATCTGAGGCGAAGCTATACATATCTCCCTAGAACTTTATTTGAAATTTTACAATGAATCCCCCTAAACTCTTACACTTGTCCAGAACATTCTCCGGTTATTAGTTTTTCTTCATTACTTATCCGCACATATATTAAACTTTAGAAGACTTATATAAATGCATATAACCCAAGTTTGAGGGAATTACACACACACACACAAAATATAATTTAAAGGGTATGTAGTTTATAGTTGGGATTCATCTATACAAAATTGAAAGTTAAGGTGAGTTGTTATTAGGATTTAAAAGTTAAGAAAAATATTTATATATGATTCAAAGTGCATGAAAGATTTTTATGTAATTTAACCATTATATTATTTTATTTAAAATTTAAGTAAAGTAAAGAAGTTAACATCTTACCCACATGGAGAAACAAACTGTAGAGTATTGATTAGATTAAAGCTAGCTTCACTTCCCTATGAGCGAGGAACTGAGATGTTTAAGGATGTGAGGGACTGAGATGTTTCAGGATGTGAAGTCACAAGTGAGTAGATTACCCATCTCTTTCATAAGCCATATGAATATATCATTATCTTCCGTCCTTAATAGAAGATCTGGTTTGATGATGTAAATTGCATCATGAATGAGATCTTATAACCAAGAGGTAGTATATATTTATAGCATCTGGGACAAAGCCTTCTCTCTTTGTTTATTGTGTTAATAAATATTTCTTACGACACCCTGCTGATTCCACAATTTGACGAGCATCACATGGTAGGAACTACTCTCTCTTAAATGATTTTAATTTTCTTGCTATTCAGACTATTTTCTATACATGCTTTTTTCTTTCTTTCACTTCTTCAATACGATCTCTTACTGTATGTAATATGTAAATGATTTCTTATTTAATATCATTGGTCTTGCTTCAAAAAAAATGATACACCTTTTGGATATTTTTAAGTATGATTTAATTAAATATATTCCTTCATTAATTTTGAGTGAATATAAGAAATTGTTTTTATTTATATTTTAAATATATCTAATTATAATGTTTATTTCATTTATTTCCCTTGAAAAAATGACTTGGAAGCCATTGCATTAATATATATTAGCTAACTATTTCTGCTAATGGTTGATTGTACCAATGCAATTCTAATTATAAAAATGAGTTGAATTTATAGTGACAAAAATGTATATAATTTTGACTTCACTAGTTTACACTTTACAGTGAAATAAATTACTCCCTCTAGTTCTAAATGTAAGATCTAGTGTAGGAATTTGATTTGATACTAAATATAAGACCTTAATCTACTTTATCTTTAAAATTTATATTTTTTTTTCCTTCTTAAACTCCATTTATTGCACAAATTAAAGTTTTCTATCAAGGGAGTAATACGCAATGTAAATGATTCAAATGGGACAAGATTTTTTTTCCCAACAAACAATCAATTAAACTAATTTTCTTACCCTATATTTGGATGAGAAGAAAATTAGAGAAGAATAATAGGAGGGAAAACTCCCCAAAATAATAAATTTTAATTCTATTTTTGGAAGATTTCCTTCCTAAAATTCTCTTCCCCTAATTAGCTATTTTCCCTCCACTACTTTTCCTTCCATCCAAGCGTATGGTTAATCTCTTCACGTTACCTATCTAGTTTTATACATTTAAGACTGTAGGGAGTTGTTTAGAAATAGATGAGAGTTCTCTGGATGCCCCAAGCGCTATAGCACAACTAGCTGATGTGTTTTAGTTTCTAAATTTATGAGCCAAACTTCAAAATTTGTTCAACAAAGTGTAAAAGAGCAGTTAGATCCACTTGTCAACCCAATCGAGGATTGCATAATGTCCATTCTCTAGCTTGAATGAAGAAGCCGAGGAAAAGGAAAAGTTTGTGACCAAACTCGCTTGTTAAGTTATTTACACTAGTTGCTAAGTTATATACAGCACTAAGTATGAAAATGATCACCTAACTATTATACATAGTAATGCAACCTAATATTATTCCCTCCGGCCAATTCGAAGTGCAGGTGTTAGACAACTAACTTAGGTTATTTGTAAAAGAACCCCTTTAATAATTATTAGCAATGGAAACTACCTCACATGAAAACACTATTTGTTTAATATGTGTAATTGATAGGAATAGTTTGAAAAAACAAAGTACCTTTGGTCCTAAATATGAACCCCAATTGATTTTTTTTGGAGATTAAGGAAGCTAATCATATTATTGCAAAGTATTCATGTTCATCGTTTTTTCTAAACTAATTTGTTTGATTAATAAATTGATATATAATTTAATCATACACAAATGATATGGTTAAGTAACTTATCTTACTTTCTTAACCTCTCTAAAAAATAATCAACTAGGTCTTATGTTTAGGATCGGAGATAGTAATACTTTTGGAAACAAAGTTGATTGACGCAATATTTATAATATGTCCATTAGTTTCTACTTTTAGAACCACAAGGAGTATTTGTCCCATTGAAATATCTCATGCTACTATATATATATATATAAACTTAGGCATCACAAAAACAACAGTACGTGTGGTCTCTATGAAAAGACCCTATCAAATCCTAAATGTATGAAATATGCTTCAAAATCTGGACAGATCGTCTACACTCCAGTGTAAAATTTTCTTCTTCCCAACAGTCTTACTGATCATGTACCTTCTACAAATTTCACATGCTTCTAAACTAGGAGGATCACCTCAAAATATATTTTCCACTTTCACATACAGCATCATACTGGGAATGAATGTTTGCTTTGATAATCCCCAGGTTGCAGGAGACAATTGAACGATATCGTAGTTATACTAGAGATGCTGAGACAGCCACCAGATACATGGAACAAAATATGCAGGTTATTAATTATTATTATTTCCTCTTTTTATCTTCCTCATGCATGCATTCTACAGAATGCCACATACTGATTTGACTGTAAAAAAAAATATGACAAATAAGTTGATCTGAAAATCAAACTTTGGAAGGAGAATATCATTAAGGTCCCAAGCAAGGGAAATAATATATTGACAAGTCTTATAACTTTTAACGGTAGTTCTTTCATTTGTCAATAACTACTCTTCACTTGTCAATAGAGACTTTTCTAATATTACTTTTCATGGTTGAGACCTAAATGATATTCTTCCAAGTTTAAAGAGTTATTGTAAATAGCAAGAAACAGAGATAAAGCGCAAAGAAACAATACCATGGTCTGTCTTAATCCAACACTGAGCTTATTATCTAGTTGAAAATTACAAGGAAATTTCTTCAATGAATAGATCAACAGGAAAATTAGTATGAGGTCCGAAGAAAAGATTTAATTACCAAGAAATCCTAATGACAAGTAAGATGTTTTTCATTTTCTGCACTGGAACTTGTCATTGCATGCTCATCATTTCTCATTGAGACTTTTTGGTAATTAAGTCTCTTTCTTGGGACCTCAGTGATTTCCCGTAGGTCAATCAGCAACCAAGGTGTTTCCCTTAAACTGTCGTAACGATGAACTCAACAAAGGAGGGTCAAATCTGATTTATAGTCCCAATTTTGGAAATTAGAATCTATAATTGGCGCACACATATTATTCAGAATTCAAGCTTTAAGCTTTCATGCCCTAAGCTGAAAACTACAATACTATTTGATGAGCTGATGAATATCAGTTGCTAAGAAATGACAAACATATAGGCATATAATGGATCAAAAAAACAGCAAGTTGTTTTTAAAAATTAGGTCATCATGGTATGAGCAAAGGAAAATTCAAGATAAATATAAATTAATCAATTTATGTTGCATTTGTTGCTGATTCTTTTAATGGCATTATTTTTTTTGTCAATGGTAGCTTTTAAAGGAAGAAACAGAAAGTATGACGGAGAAGGTTGAACATCTTGAAGATACAAAACGGTTCCAATACCTATACTTGAACTTCACTTATTTTTAAAAAAATTCTTCAAACTTGATGTAATAATGGATTGATCATCACAAAAGAATGTTTTAATGTTCTTTTGTAATTTCAATCTCTCAGGAGACTCTTGGGAGAAGGATTAGGCTCATGTTCACTAGCAGAACTAGGGGAGTTACAACAGCAGCTGCTAAAGAGTGTAGCAATCGTCCGAGAAAGAACAGTTAAGTACTTGTTAAGTATATAGAGTTCTACTCTAAAAATATAGTTAATTTTATATATAAATCTCAACTCTCTATTTTTCAGAATCGGGCGTATAGAGAACAAGTGGAGCGAATAAAAGAAAGGGTAAGTTTTTCACATATATTAATTGACTAGGTGGTTTAATACTTGAATGCGATTTTGCATTTGCTTGTCATTGTTGTGGGAATTAACTCTCCAAAAAAAAAAAGAAAAAAAAAGAATAAGAAATTTTTGATAACCTTTCAAATCAATTCTACTTCAATTCAAATCTTCTAGCATTCACAAAAATAGATAGAGAGAAAAGGGACCATGAAACTGTAATAGTGATATGAGAAACTCACACATAATCACATTTTTTCATGTCAATCTCCCCAAATAAACAAAAGCATGAAAATATAGAGGGATGAGACTTAATTAGTTCTACTTTCGAGGTTTTTCACAATATTTGGCTCATTATAGGTATCTCAGTTCTAATCCTTTTATTTGATTAAATACGTACCCATCAAAAGCCACCTCATTAATTAGCTGATGAGGTTGCAACTTCATATAGGTGTTTGCATCTGAAAATAGTTGGTTTCAAATCTTCAATTGAGAGATGTATGTTCATGAGTGAATCCACCTAATATGATTCAATCGGCACATATAGTCATATTTTGGTTAAGAATTTATCACCAGTTAAACTCTTCATTCCTAAATCCTCAGTCACATTCTGAACATATCTCTCTCTCCGATCTTCTATATACAAGAGAAACTTTTTTAGGGATAATCTGTTTCTATTTATAAGAGACACTAATAGCTTGTCTGAAATTTTAAGTATCATTTATCCATTTTTGCCATCATTAATTATTAGTTAGTCTCACTGCATTAATTATTCTACTTGCTCATTCTCTCTTTAGGGTTAGGGTTTAAGGCTTTTGAAAACGAAGTTGCATTCCTACATAGTCATCGCCTTTAATAAATTTTAACCAACTTTTTTATCAATGTAGTTATTTGTATTTTTAAAAAATTAAGAACCGAAGGGAGTATAGAGGTAGTACGGATCTGCAAAAGATTTACTGTTGCAGGCCATGAAAATATTAATTTTTAGGTTTACTTATCTATGAATATGAGTTTTGCTCCATGAAAAGATTTTAGGCTACAAAATGCTGATTTATATCGTTGCAAACCAGGGACAAACCCTAACAGCAGAAAACTCAAGGCTCTGTGAAGAGGTATTTGCATTATGGGCTCGTTATTTTTAGTGCCAAACCTATGCAATGCTTGTAAGATTATAAATATTCATCAGCTTGTAACGGGATATTTTATATACTGTGCAGTATGGTATCATGCTTGATGCGACAGAGAATACAAGTGAAAATCCAACCTCGTCAGAAAGTAGTCCAACGTCAGATGTGGAAACTGACTTGTTCATTGGACTCCCAGAAACAAGAACAAGGAAAAATATTATTCTTCAGAATACTCCTGAGGTCTAATTGAACATATACCATCTTCATCAACAATATGCGCGCCTACGCCTGTTAAGATGCTCATTACTCATTATGAGATGACTGTTATATGATGTAATGGTATTGCTGAAAGAGGATATTACTATATGTAGTCTATATATGATAGGGATTTCCTCATAAATAGGTTATGTATCTATATATGCAAGAGGAGACAAATGATCCCAAGTTAAGTTGGCTAAACTACAGGATTATTGCAGATCAACTACAAGAAACCATAGTTTGTATATTACTTTCAGTATTATGTTTAGGTAGCAGCGTTTGTCATTTCCATGCTTATTATGTTGGCCTATAATGAACATGATATATTGGAGTAGATGCCATCTTTAAACTAGATGTGGATTGTTTCATGGCTTACTAATAATATAACTTTCAAAAGATTACACAGACATATAAATATGGGTGTTGTTATTTATATAAATTTGGCTCCTTGCTAGCTAGATTCCCCTTTATGTGCCACAGCTTGATGTGGTTGATCACTTGAGTCTTCTTCAGCTATTATCGCCTTCAGAAGTAAATGTGATGCCGCTTGAGACTGAGACCTATCATCAATCTTTACATCGTCTTCAGTAGATTTGGCTTTTTAGCTTTCAACCAATTGCAACTCCCTCTCCTACTTGGCACTTTTCAGATTGTACCAACTTCACTGGAGAAAGAGGACTTTTAACCTCTAGTTCTTCATCCGCTTTGTGATCTTTGTCACAGCAAACTAAATCTTTCTATCATGATTAATTGTCAAAATTATATGGATTTTTATATAACCCTGGTAGTCTCTTGTTTGATTGGTCGAAGCCTTTTTCTGTTATGGTTATACTATTAAAGGTAACTTGAGTTCTTTTCTACTATGATAGTCTTTTTGTTGCTACTTTCCTTTTTCTACCATAGTAGCCTTTTATTTGATAACAAAAATGGTCAAGTTTACAAAATAAGAATTTTGGCGTTACATTTACCCATTTTATCGTGATAGTACTTTAAAACATAGGAGTACACAAATAAACCTTTCGGAACTTGAGCAGGATTTATCAAGAAAGTGCATGACCAAAATTGAGATCATACTAGAAGGCTAACCCAGAGTACAAGGATACTGAAATTCTTCTATGGACAAATATTACCACAGGAGTTGACGACTAATATAAAGAAGTTCTTTTTGGATCATCCTTTCTTCATCTTCAGCGTAGGATAAAGTAGCTAACTTCGGTTGTATCCCTCTTGATGCTCAGTATTCTCTATCTTTGGACAACCCTATAAATGAATGAATACCTTCCAAGATAAAGTCGTTAGTCCAAGTATCACCTTGCATGATATAAATTATTGATTTATCTAATAATTTAATAATAAAAAAAGCTATATAATTCTTCATGGATTTGGAAAGGATCTCTGAATGTGCTAATATCATTATTAGCAAGCTCTTGCGGACCTCCTATTAATATTTCTTATAATTGGAAACCTATACAGTGGAATGCTTCAATTGTAAGCAGACAATACTCTCCTACTAATGCAAGCTTGATTTTAAGAATTGGGATGATAATGCTCTAGTTTCTACACTGCCAAAGATGGATTTAAAGGGTTGTCTTCATACTAATTCTACAAATTCTAGTGGATCGGGTCCTTTCTAGAAATTCCTTCTCATCTAGAAACTCTTGCATCATGCACTGCTAACTAGCGATGCCTTAGTTAGAAATATCATCTAAATATATAATGGTCTTTGTCTTTTTAATTGCTAATATGAAGAATCTCTTGAACATTTATTCATCTTGTGTCCTTATATGCCAGTAATAGGGTTTGGTTGATGTCTCATTAGAACTCGCCTGATATCATCATTTTTAGTTCTTGGTTAAAGGATACTCTCCACCAGTTTCACAGATGATCTCATGCTGCACAAGCAAGGAATTCTCGCTCTCATCAATACAATTTGGCATAAAAGGAATATTGTCTTGCTTCAAGGTAAAATATATTCTCTCAATTGAAAGTACCTAATAAGATAGAAGGGAATTTTTACCATACAACTATAAGAACAACAATGCTTTATGATAGTGAATGTTGGACTTTCAAGGGACAACATGGTGGGATTGGATCTCTAAGGAGTACAAGAAGAAAATATGAAGAAGAAAGTAGCGCACAGTGTCTTATAAACATGAGCAGCACTACCTTTTAGGTTTAATTCAACCACACATACTCATTTTATAGGGTGTAATTTGGATTGACGGGCAAATTTCGTGCAAGATACAATGAAGACACTTGAGTATAGATTGCACCCCCAAAACTCAAGCCAAGACAACAATGGCTTTTACAAAGTGATAATTAAACTCTATCTTTGTGTTTACTCAAAGACAAAGATAATGTGTTTGATTTCTTGTTGTGTGGTGTGATATTTGAAGTGTGAATCATCTGAAAGTGATATGGTGATGAGTATTTATAGACCATGAAATGATGCCTTGAGGTGATGCCTCTTGAAGCAACACCTCTTCAATTAAAGAGACACAACCTTTCACCAAGTGACGATTACCACACATTTAATTATAACCTTTCACATATGTCTTTATGAACTAAAGAGACACAACCTTGATAATTTTTAGTGTTATAACTCCTTACACAACTCTTCATATAAATCCCTTAATTTAATGAGCAAGACTTTGCAAACAACACATCTCTTCATTTTAAAATATTCCAACAATCTCCCACCATTTTAAAATGATCTCAAAGTCTTATTACTTTGGAAATATCATGTTCTCAGTAAAGGTATCTCGAGGATTTGAACTTTTACCTGAGTAAGATATAGTTTCACATGGTAAACTAAATTTTTAACTAATTATCCCATATGAACTAGTCTGTATGAATTATGCATGGGATCTCAGGCCATTGTATGCCACTTTCAATGACACGTTTGTTTATGAACTTGTGTTCGTATTCTTTTCTTGAGAGCTTTTTAGAGTCAAGCCATTGACTCTTAGAAGTGCCCCACTTCACTCTCATATAGGTAGACTTCGTCAAGGGCATCACCATGATAAATGCTCTAGCAGATATATGCTTACAAGTCCATTAAGAGCCAAATTAGGGCTCGACCTACCCTATTTTAGTCTCATGGTTACCAAGTAGATTTTCAAACCTAGGGTATATTAAAAAGTCAAGAAGTTACAATCACTTTGATAGTGTATTTTTACCATTGAATTCAAGACTTAATATGATGGTCAAGTGTGAGTTGGGTTTCTACTATTTGTGATTAAAGTTTATAGGGCTACAATCCCATCCCTTTTGATGTTTTCCAGAACCATATCCCTTGTCAGACCTTTCATCAGAGGATCTATAAGATTTAATTCAGATCTTATATAACTAAAAGAAATTACTCTATTCAAGATCAAATCTTCACAGCATAGCTATGTCTTAGGTCAATATGTCGCAACTTTCCATTATAAACTTGGCTATAAGCCCTCGTAAGAGTAGACTAACTATCATAATGGATAGATTTTAGTGCCAACTTTATACTTGAGTCAAACAATGAAGAACCATAACAACAATATCAAAATTATAAGCATATCAACAACTACTCATGACTCATGTTCAATTATTAATATTACTACAGCCAAACATGTAAATAGAATTTATGGTTCTATCATTCCATCTTTTTTCCTAAGGTCTTAAGAAAATGTCATTCCTTCACCAAATGTACCTTCTTATGATACTTTCTCATAAGTATGGTGCCTTTCATATCATGGATCTTTTGCCACACTAGTCTTTTAAGAGTAGATAATCCCCCAATTGCTTAAGAGAGATTTACATCTTCTTTTTATGTTTGATTAAGACTCTTTTTCAAGAGTCTTCTCCATGAAGGAGGAAATGTATATATAATTGGTGATACAATAATAAATTCATCCACAGGCATGTTATTAAATTATTCAAACCCTGTTGAAATCATGCATCTATTCTATAACGCATTTTCCATCAATCATTCGAATTTAAATTAGAACACAACATGATAGTTATCAACTAATCTAATGGACAATATAATTTCTCATGATAATTATCAATCAAGTAAATTCAAAATCTATTATGCTTCATCACTTTCTAACCATGATTATAATTCCGTAATTCCACGAGCCAATAAACCACATAATTTAAGAAAATAATTGCATCATGCTAGATCATGAATAAACCTCGTGAGTCTATAAACCATATTCAGTAAATAAAGGCAAATAGATACTTATCCCTCTCCTTTGCCATTGACCAAATGAATTTAACATGACTCCTTTGCAAAGTTTCTGGATCAACCCATCCATTTCTTCTAGCAAGCAAAATCAGTGCCGTCATAGATAGTTGCCTCCTTCATATTTTTCTAACTTCACAAAGTTTATATAGTCAACTCCTTCAAAGATGCCGCAAAATTAAGCCTAAAGATTGTTGGAGGGACTAGATTTCTGAGAAGTATAAGAGGAAGAGATGAAGAAGAAAGTAATGTAAAATGTTTTCAAGGTGTGGGCGGTAATTATCTTTAGGGTTAATTTGCCCCTACCTATACCTATCTTATAGAGTGCAATTTGGATTGACGAGCAAATTTTCTGTATGATACAATGAGGACCATTGTGTATGGATTGCTCTCCCAAAACTTAAGCCAAGGCAATAATAGCTTTTACAAAGTGATAATTTGACTCTATCTTTTTGTTCAATCAAAGACAAAGGAAATGAGTTTGATTTCTTGTTGTTGTGTGGTATGATATCTGATATATGAATGGACTGATGGTGAAGGGTATTTATAGGCGATGAAGTGATGCCTTGAAGTGGTGTCTCTTGAAGCAACAACTCTTCAATTAAAAGTTATAACAATGTGTTAGATTCATGAATTCTATTTGTTAATTTATGAACAAACATATGAAAAGTTACACCTTTATATTATGTATAGTTTTCTTATAAACACAACACAACCTTTCATCAAGTGATGATTACCATGCATTTGGTTTATAACCTTTCACATGTGTCTTTAGGAACTAGAGACATAGCCTTGGGGACTTTTAGTGTTATAATTCCTTACACAACTCTTCATATAAATCCCTTAATTTAATGAACATGACTTTACAAAATATACATCTCTTTATTTTAAAATATTCCAACACCGCATGAGTTTAAAGTGGGGATAGTTCGTTGATATGAGGATCTTGAGATGGATGTATGGTCATATAAGAAATAATTAGATTTGCAATGAACATTTTTAGAGAATAGTTGGAGTGGCATCTACCAAAGAAAAAATGGTAGGTCAGTTTAATTTCTGAAAAATGGTAGCTCAGAAATCAGCAGCAGCAAAATGCTATGCCCAAAACTCTACTTTTAATAATAATATGAAAGTGATAAACAAGTCCGGGATCGCCAAAAAAGTGACCTTGAGGTTGAGAGGAACAATGGCCTCGCTGATGATGGAGAGATGAAGATAGCTCTTAAATTGCAGTTCAACCAACATCAACTTTCATTCAAGGAGAGCTCCTAGCAAAGACAAGACTTGCTAATCAATCATTAATGGACAACTTTGAATTATCAAAAAATGAAAAACTAAAGAAAAGGGTTAACCATGTGAGAGTAATATCTGATCGGTCTGTACTTTCTTTTCCTTACTTTTTTAATATCTGATCAAATTGCACAGCTGCTCAAATCGCCTGCTCAGCTGACTTGGAGTGGAAGGCAGAGATCCATGCAGTCTCTTCTGATTTTCAGTCTTTGGTTCCCGTCTGCGTGAAATAGTATGAAAAAGTAGTAGTCTTTCCCTCCTTTTTAAGCTATGTGTGGTGAGCTAATAAATGGAAATAACATGTTTTTAGTATTTATGTTTAAAATTATCTCATCATCTCCTTGTGAACATTATGAATTAAGACAAGCCACATGCACCCCAAAGAAACTGCAGGATTAATTTAAACGCCTAGTAAGTATGAGTGGCAATTATGATCCCTACCCAGAAAACAATTTGCTGAGGCTAACTGTAAAACCAAGGAAATCTGGACAAGCGAACCAAGATTTCCTTGAAAAGATGACCAACAAAGCAGGAATGATATGTGAAGCCAAAATAACGGATATGAATCTTTGTGAAAAATCACAGAAGTAATAACATCAAAATAGCTGGACCTGACACACAGAAGAAAAGAAAGGGCCTGTGATGGGTTATTTACTGATGAATTATGACACAAAAGTTACCAAAAACGAAAAACATAATGCTATATAATGTATATAAGAATGTGAAAAGGGTAGTTAAGGATAGTTAGAGTAGAAGAGGCCGTTATTTTGTTATGTTTAATGAAAGGCCGTTAAGTAGTTAAGTTGGGTAGAAGGAAGAGTAGGTAAATTCCATAGTCTATATAAACCCCTAAGCTATTGTTTCAGATCAGAGTTGTAATTCAATCATCAGTAAAGTGCAATATGCAGAATATTTCTGTCTCTCTTTCCTTTCTTCTTTTCAATACCTTATCATAAGGACAGCCTAGCCACTAGAATCCCAAGTACTAATTTCATTGGAAATTAAAAACAGAACATGTTATTCCTAACTGCAATTAAAACGAAAACGAATGGTTAAGGACTGACACAAATACACATGAAATTGTACGGCTGATTTTGGATTAGATGTGTTCCATCGCTCCTCGCTACAATCATCCCAAGGGTTAAACATGTTATTCCTAACTACAATTACCTTCCTTCACCTTATCCAAAATATAAAATATGACAATAACACCATCAATGTACGAATTTCATGAACAAGACAGCTCAAACAAACATAAAAAGGCCACATTGCAGCAGCTAGCGAATATTTGCGCATGATTAAAAGACTAAAGTTGATTTCCAGAAACGCAGACATTAACTCATATGTTTATTCCAATGAAAACACGTAGAGAAAGAGGAGGAGGACGCTTTTGTTCGTACCAATCGGAAATAGCTCAGTTGATGAAGACCGCTGCTGCGTTCTTGGGCTTCTTCGCAACGGACAACTTACAAGTGAGATTAACTAACCGGTTGCCAGACTGTGACTACGAAGTGATTCAAGTGAACACCTCAAACCAAACGACGGCGTTTAAGCGTATAGTTAGGTTTTTTGGGTTAATACATTTGATACCTCAAGTTTTCCCACAATGTTTTAGTCCCTTATGTAACTTTCTGAATTTTGAAATAAGGAGTTTACGAATAAGATTGAGATGAGTAGGCTGCTAAGCCAGTAGAAATCAATAGGCTTCAGCTTATTTTGAGAAAAAGGTTAAATAAAAATATTTTTCGACCTTGAAAATTTAAGAAAAAAGTATGAAATATTATTTCGAGGATCTATAACTATTATTAGGAATTTAATTACGAATGATTGGCTTAAATAATCTTAAAGTCATTATTTGAAATTTAGGACTTACTTTCCCAAAAATTCAAGGAAAATAGTTAGAAGATAAATTTTGACCTAAAAATTTTAGAATTGATATTTTAAAGCTTAGAGAAACTAATTGATGGAGGAAGGAAAAAAGAATTCCTTAGAACTAAGGATTAATTTTTATCACTCATACAATATTTGTAATTAAATGTGTAAAAAGACTTAATTGCAAATAAAAGTCTTAAAGATGGTTGAATGGGATTATTTTGTCAAGTGGACCCCACATACATTTACAAACACTCTACTCTCTCCATTATTATTTCTCCACTCAAACACATTTTGGTCAAACACACCCTCTCTCTCTCTGAATTATTCATTTCTCATCCGGCCTCAACTCCCTGAACAAGAAAAAAAAAAGAAAAAGAAAAAAAATGATAGCGAGAGATGACAGCGCATTTCCGTAAAGACACCTGGTTCATGCATTTTGAGACAGCTCATCATTTCTGTCAGCACCCTTTTTCCCCCTATTTCCCATTTTGAATGACACATATTTCCCCATTTCACACATTTCCTTCGGCCAGAAGAAAGGAAAACGAGTGATAGAGGGCGAGAGAGTCCGAGAGTGAGAGAGATCAAGAAGGAGAGGCCGATCATTACATGCAACCATAGATTTGATCAAGGTGAGTATCCAAAATCTTCTCCCACCTTTATTTTCTTTAATGGTTGTCATTAGGGGATGATTGGGTTGGAGGAACTTTGATTTAATTGAGAGGAGAATCATCGATTTGGTGATAAAATGATGGTTTGACGTAGATTGAAGGTTGTACAAGGGAGTTAGGAAGCTGTATGAGAATATATGCTTTTGCATGTTACTGTCAAGTTCTTAGGACTGCTTTTCAAATCTGAAATTTTAGAGGGAGTGGCGTTATTGCTGTTTCTTTATGGGTTATTTGATAAAGATGACATATACAAACATTTATTTGTTTGCCTCTGTGTGGGTATGATTTTTAGAATTGAATTTATGACTTGAAGGGGCTTTAATCAGCTATTACATGGGGTTTTGTTCTTGAGGCTCAACAAGAATCTTAGATGATAAAAATGACATTTTAGATACTGGAAATAACTTCCAGATTTAATTAAAAGGGCTGTTTGAATTTTGAAGAAATTTAGACAACGAAAGCTCGCTGTTTTGAGAACTATCAATGGTAAAAGTTTAAGGAAGCCATTTTGTTGATGAACAGATTTGATTCTGAACTGTCGAAGCCTGAAACCAAGTATAAGTTGCTGTCTTGAGTATTTCTAAATATTAATAAGTAAGTGATACTAGGTATTACAGTAAGCTTAGTAATGCTCCAACGATCATTAAGCATATTTGGAAATATTATAATGTTGGTTTGGAGTTGATAATTATCTATTAACGTTATTAGCACAAAGAATATAAAATTGTTGTTGAGGTTCAGATTTAGGAACTGAAATTTGGAAGAAAAACTATGCATAACTGTTGTAGATGTTATGTTGATGCTAAATGAGAATCTTACATGACTTAGGTGTGATTCAACGATGGTGTAGTACCTAAGGATTCTTAAAATCAATACGTAAATTTCATTGGAGGATGATGTATGAATTTTTGGGTATTGATTGCCAAACCTATGTCTCCATATATCCAGAGGGGTATCGGAAATAGTTGAGAGTTTTGGTTAGTAGAATGGGTATTTAAATATGTCTTAGAGATTTTATAATATATAAGGATAAAAGATTATCAGTGGTAATCGATCTATTTCAAAATTTATAGGATTTAATAATTACTTGAACTCAAGAGAAAAGTGAACCTAAAAGATTTTGGTAAATGTATAGTTTCAGAAGAAGCAACAGATGAGTGGATAGCGTTCCTAATTTTTATAATGATATTTTTATTGTTGAAATTTTATGTTAATTTTCATATTTAAAAGTATGATTTTGTGAAGGAATATTTGTTGATAGTGTATGAATAAAGAATGGTGATTTTATTCTTTATTATATTTTCTTCCAATTGTTTCAAAGCATAATTCATGATTATGTGGTTAAAGGAAAACTTTTGAGATATTTTTTTTATAAATTTCATATTGAAATAATCTTATATTTTGGAAAGTTTATATGCTAGAATTTTTTATTTGAAATGGAATGTTTTTACACGAATTCTTGATGTTTTAAAAGGATTTTATCGATAGATTGAACTTGAAAAAAAGTTTTGAAATATTGTTTATATGAAACTTCATGTTGGGGGATTTGATTATGAAGTATGAGATAGGGCTGTTATAATCTTGAAGGAAGAATTTTTATTACTTTGATAAATTGACCTCAAACATGCTTGAAAATATTTTTAGAGATAACTAAATATAAAAACGCTGGTTACTAATAGTAGTACTATTAGTTCTTGGTGCATCTTGGTTAATCTCGAGCTCACTTGATATTCATGGGATTTGTTTTCATGCTTGTTTCATGAACTGTGTGTCCATGTTTGTTTCATGACCTTGAGTCATGCTTGATTTGTTACTCTCATGGATTGTGTGTTTGTGCTTGTTTCATGACCTTGAGTCATGTTTGATTAATTACCCTCGTGGACTATGTGGTCACACTTATCATCTGTTCTGTAAGAAGTTCTACAGAAATATGATGTTTTGAGAATTATGGTATAAATTAATTATGTTAAATCAAAGGTTTTATTACGTACTTGAAATTATTTGATCAACGACATTTTATATAGAGTTTTATTTTATTCATGATCGTGTGGTTTAAAAATTACAATTTATTGCTTTATTGTTATTAGCAAAAGATAAAGATGTTTAAATTATTTATTCTTGTATTTTATTAAATTATAATAATAAGACGTTATTCACCGAAAAAAAAAATGTTTGGATCATATAGTATTGCCGATCGTGTATCTCTTGCGGAACAATGAAGAGTCTCCTTAAGGGTATAAAGTTCATTGATCCATCTGGTAGTGCTATTAGTTGATGTAATCGTAGTTTTAGACTTTTGTATTAATATTTAGAGTTAGATGCTCAATGTAATTTATAGGTAGGATTATATATCGCATGTTTACAAGTTTAAGGCTTAAGGAATATGAGTCTACTCATATTCTGTGCCAGGCACCTCTTTAAAGTTCAGGGCATGACACCTTAAGTATTAAGCAACACTCCTAAATTTTAGTCCTTCAAGTTTCATTTAATTTAAAGCATTGATGATTGGTCTATATAACTTAACAAACATCTGGACTATTTTACTTTCGAGGAATCAAAACTTATGATTTAAAACTTGGAGGATCAAAATCAAAATAAGAGTAAACTTAAAAAACCGAGTTTTTTTTTTTCCTAAATACACTCTAAGCGTGTAATAAATAAAAATATATATATAAAAAATACATTTCTTTTGTCTCCTGACCAAAGAAATACGGAGGAAAGTTGATTTTAACTGTTTGACCTTCTTTTTTTTAAAAAAAAAATATATTAATAAACATGTTTGTTTGTCTTAACTTTTTTAGAAGTGCTTTTACAATTTATAAAATAAGTATGTGAAAGAAATTTTATCTCCGTTTAAATGACTTCCAAAACTATAATCTGGAGGTTTCCTGAATAGGCACTTGGAAGAAAAGAAAAAGTTAATCGCTTTCATCATTATATATCTACTAAAAAAACTGTACTTTTTAATTTCACATAGAAGAAAGGAAAGACTATCTTCTACATACCATCTACCATATCCTTATATGTAGGTTTGGTTCCCTTTTAAGGCGTTTTTGTTGGGAAAGAAGACTCATAGTGCACCATGATTTCTTGATCCAGGCATCTTTTGGACTAACAGTATAAACATAACAATTCAAAACATTAATGCCCGTACCAACACAATGTTAACTGCAATTATGTTCAATATTGTGCTTAGATTTTTTTTGCTAATGCACTATATCTCGTCATAATTATAGGATATATTTAATAGATTTTGAAGAAATTAAGAAGAGAAGCTAAATTATTTAATTTTATTCATTTTCCTAAAACACCTTAATAAGACGTCCTGAATCAATAGGCAACAGCCCGTTGAGTTATGGTTTGATGTCAAAAGTACGTTGAGGATTGTATCCAAAAAAAAAAAAACGAAGCGACAGTGTGAAGCCCAAGATCGGCCCATTTGTTCTCTGCTCTCGCTTTTGTTATGGTATACATTCATTCTCTATTTAAGACCCAATCAATAAAAGTGTAGACATTTTTTTTAATTCCATCAAGTGCTAATGTGCTATTGGACGTCTTTTCTTAATCATATTACTAATTATATTTATTTAAATTAAACTATTTAACTAACTTTCTCATAGAAAATGTCACTCCTGTTGATTAGCTTTCTCATTGCGTGTTATTAAATTAATTATTTGGAGGAATTAGTAGGAGTAATATAAGAAAAATATGACAAAAATTGCTCAAAATTATTTTCTTAAAAAATAGTAAAATGAAGATATATATATATATATATATATATATATATATATAAAATTAATGATTTACAAGTATTACTTACTTTATAGAATACATAGATACATTATTAAATTATTATTGTGTTTAGTGATTATTGAAAAAGCATTAATAGGAGTATTTTAAGAAGAAATTGATAAAAATTAGAATATTGTCATATAATTAGAACCAAAGCCAACTATTAAATATTATTCTATAATTAAAACCGGAGGGAGTATTTTTCTTATTAGCTCTCAAAAGTATGTTGAAAATTTCACAATGATTAACTGACCCATTTTTGGGTAATAATTAATTCACCCTTTTTTTTTCCTTTTTGATAAAAAAAGATGGCCCACAGCCAGATATTACATTAAACAGAAACTAAAGGAATAGGGGAAAAGATTCCCAAACTCTCCTAGGCCACACTAAGGATTGCAGCAACCCTGGACACTCCTCGACAATAGCATATTGATTAATACTCTCTCCGGTCTTAATTATATGAATATTTTTATAATGTAAATTACATTATAAAAGTGTTCCTATAATTAAAATTGGAGGTAGTACCTTGTTTGGCTAACATTACAAAAGTGTTCTTCCAACAATGTGGAATTTTCTCCGTTGGATTAACAGGTCTTATAAAGTTACTTTCAAAAAGTGACGAGTTCCTCCACCCCCACAACATCCAGATGGCCATGCCGAAGATAATGCAACATTGAGAGTATGCACCAATACCACCCTTACCCTTCTGGTTCAACACCAGCCAATCCCTCATATTTGAGCCAAAAAACACTCTGCTGAAGGAGGACTTGATCAGCTTTGCCCATATCTGCTTTATATATCTGTAGTCTCTAAGAATGTGTAACATAGTCTCGGCCTCAATTCCACAATGCTCACATAAAATTGAAACAGGCCCCCATTTGCTTCTTCTTTCATTGGTAGGTAGGTAACCGATCAAAAAATACCTTCCCACATAAAAATTACTCCCTCCAGTTCTAATTATAGGATATACTTAACCAATTTTGGAGAGATTAAGGATAGGAGTTAAATTAGTTAATTTTATTCATTTTCCTAAAATATCCTTGCTCAAATTGTAACTTAGCCAAATAAAATGAACATCAAGTGCAACTGCGTGGTAGTGACTGAGTGAGTACAAGGGATGGAGATTGGTGAATAGTGAGCGTGAAAGCGAGGCGCCCGCTCTTCAATCGTAAATAATTAAACAACTTATAGATAGAAATACTATCGATAGACTTATAAATAAAAATTGTTCAAAATTATTTTATTAAAAAAACAGTAGTTAATTACAAATATTACTTACTTTATAAAATATATAGCATTATTAAATTATTATTATGTTTAATTATTATTGAATTTTAAGAAGAAATTGACAAACATTAGAATGTTCTCCTTTAATTAGAACCAAAACCAACTATTAAATGTTGTCTTATAATTAGGACCGGAGGGAGTATAATTCTATCTACTCCTTTCCATGACCAAACTTCCTTTAAACCCTTGTAACATATAGACTGAGTATAATTCTCAATTAGGAAATATGCACTCCTAATTGAGAATTGTCCATTCTTGGAAGCACTCCAAACCGAAAAATCCAAACTTGCATTCTCACAAGGGGCACAAATGTGCCATCAACCTGCTATTGACCTCTGATGTAACCAAACTAGATAGGCCAACAATGTTCCAAGAACCATTAACCGTCCAGTTAGCTACCGAAGAAGAGGCTTTTGCATTTGATAATTGTCTCATACAGAAATCCCTCAAAGGTCTCCTATCCATCAACCAGCAATCATTGAAAAAACTAATTAATTCACCATTCCTCACTTGCCACTTATTACCCCTATCTATAAGATCCTTACTGGAACAAATGAATTTCCATATTTTCAAATCCCCTATTCTGTAAGACAACAAAGAATCATCCTCCCCTAATAGATACCTCTTTTGTAAAATTTTTGCCATAATCCTGAAGCCCCTATAACAAGGTTCCATGCCACTTTTGCACCACAGGCTTTGTTAACAGATTCCAAACGATGGAAACCAAGGCCACCAAACTGTTTTGGCCTTAGTATTTGCTCCCACCCTATGGAATGATATCGGTTAGATAACTCATCATGGCCTAGATAAAATTCCTTTGAATCCTCTCCTCTTCTTGGTATATACTCTTAGGAATGGAAGCCACTTGCATCAGATACAATGGAATGGTGCTTAAGAGTTAAGACCAATTTAGCTAAAGTGACCCTTCCTGCAAAAGAAATGCAATTAACTCACCCTTTTAATATTGAAGTCTCATTCTCGCAATTGACAATCCACTTGGGCTTGCTATGTAATAATGGACCTGGGCCTTCTATGCCACTGGGAAACTCAGTAAAATTTGTTACCAATATACTTTTACTCTTGCTAATGAGGATTGATATAGTTATCTAAGACGTCGGTCTTTACCCTTAAAAGGGGGAGGTTCGATACTTACTAGTCGATATGAAAGTCACATTGGTGGGTGATTTGTAAGTATCTTTGTAAACGTTCTTTGAGCCTGGAGACATACTTTGATCTTGGTGGGATACTAGTGTTTATCTCCACCTAAACTTTTTGGTATAATATATATATATACTCCTACTCCTTCTGGTTTTAAATATAAGATAAAATTTTTATATTTGTCAATATTTTCTTAATTTATCCATATTAATGATCCATTAACAATAATTAAGGAAGAGAAAAACTGGAAGAATTAAAAAGAGTGACTATGATATTTTAGGAAATACATACTATATTAACTAACTTAACTAATTTAATCAAAGTAAGTAAATATGTCAATTACACACACGTGCGCGCATATATATATATATATATATATATATATATTGCACGTGCGTGCTTTGGAATTGGAAGGAAGTTACATTAATGGACGCTTCCTTTGGCAGTGTATAATTGTAATAATATATACCCTTTAAGAAAACAACAAACGCTTATTATTTAAGAAAACGTCACTTCAACTAGTTATCCTTCAGTCGTGATTGAGGGATCTTGTATTTATACTATGATCATTAAAAAATCACTTAAATATAAAATTTTATTTTTACACAGTATACTGATAATTAAAGAATTCATGTTTTTCTCACATCAAATATATTAGATAGTTTTGTACGATGATAATAATTATTAGAGGATTGTGTAACCCTTGATATATGAGTTGGAGTAATTAATTTAAAAAGATTAAGAAAAGTAATTGATTTAGTTATTTGTAAAAAATATGTAATAAAAACATTAGTAGTATAAATTTAAGTGATAGAGAAAAATGAAATTTTTATATTTAAAATTAATTAGGAGAAAAAAGAAAAAAAATGTCAGATTTGATAAAATATAAATAAGGGCGATAAATTTCAATAATTCTAAATTGATTGTTTGGAATTTTAAAATGTTGTCAAATGTAGGAAATTACCTAATTACTCTTAGTTATTTTTAAGGTTAAGCTGCAAATTTGCTTCAAAAGTTTTCGCTAAAGAGCAATATTGCCTTGAAAGTTTTTTTTTTTTAAAGGTTTAATGTCGTCCTTTAAGTTTCAAAACGTAACAATTTTACCATATTAAAAAACTAACATTAATTGTTATAAGTTAACGCTGACCATTAACTTTTTTAACGAAAATAGGCAATATTGCTCCATTTTAATACTTTTGGGACAAAATTGAACTTAAATTTTTTTTTAGAATAACAGTGTTCTTTATCAAAAACTTTCAGGATAAATTTATACTTTAAACCTTTTTTTAAAAAAAATCCTCTAACCCCCCTTGTGGTCGTGGCCACTGCAGCTCTAACGCTAGCGCTTCGGCGGCTGGCAACAAACCACCGAAGCTTAGATGGTCTAATATATGTTTTTTGAATTTCCAATTATACTAAAGTAATAAATATGGTACTTGTTGAATATGTCTTACTTTTGTTTGTCAATTAACAACTCAAGTATATAAATTGACTACTTTTTTTTAATCAACTGCTTTTGTTTTTTTAAAACTAAAGTAGCTAATCAAAGTAGTTTATATTGAAATAATAGTAATGAATATGAATATTTGAGTTGTTAATAACAAAATTAAAGTAGTAAGCATGATACTTGTTGAATAGTTCTTAATAGCTACTTTTGTTTAGCTATTAACTACTCAAGTATACATATTGACTATTTTAATTTCAATGTTGACTACTTTAATTAAAGAAACAAAGATAATCAATATCATAACTAAAGTAGTCAATAAGAAAACTTAAGCCGTTAGGAGGGGGAAAAATAGTTATTAGAAAATATTTAATAAGTACCCCCTTTTTTTTTTTTGCCATTAAAAATTATATGCTTTTTTGGGGGGAAAAAAAATTATATGCTTTCATTACTTAAAAATCAACCGTATAGATCCGAACGTCCATAAATTAAAATAACAAGCAAAACTTTGAAAGTTAGTGATCAGAAAACAGATTCTTCCACCATGATTCGCATTTGATAGAGATATCCTTCATCAAAAGATTCAGCATCTACACAGGAGGTCGACTAAACCAATCAAACGGGTAAGACCCTTCTAATGAGGCCTTAGCAACACAATCAGCTACTGAGTTGGCCTCTCTGGGAATCCATCTGCACGAATGGTTCCTGACTTCTTTTCCAAGAGTACGGATTTGTTCCGGTAACGCATCACATCTCCACTCTGGAGTCACTTCCAGTCTATTAAGATAGGTTATCAAGGATTTGTTATCTGATTCGAAAACATCATTCAATTGATTTTCCTTTGCGTACTTGAAAGCCTCTAGCATCGCCCAACATTCCACCATTGAAGCTTACTGAGCTTGCATAGTGTAGGCAATACCATCTAACAACCATCCATTTGTATCTCTGATGACAACTAAGATAGCAGCCCTTCCATCTTCCACTCTGAAAGCACAATCACTATTAATTTTTAGTACATTACCAATGGGAACTTCCCACCTCTAATTTTTTGAAACATTCTGCACACTAGCCTGTTGGTGAGATTCTTGCTCAGTTATCCACACATTAGCCTCCCAAAATTCCTGAATCATATTTCCTGCTAAAGAGAATGTGAGAATAGGGTCAAGCTCAATTTTTTCATAGAGAAAACCATTTCTTCCTTTTCAGATTTGCCAAAGAAACCAATCTCAAGAAAACAACACTTCGGCCAAGTAGATAAATTAAAGCCAATTTCATCAGGAAAATTGAAAGTAAATGGACTTCCAAACCAGGTCCGTTAGACCCAGGGGCAGAAGCCAAAAACATGTTCAAGTGTTTCAGTCTTTCCCTTACAAATCAAGTATATATCCGTCACACAACACTTCCTTCTAAGGAGATTGTAAAAAGTTGGCAAGGCATTGTTCATGATTCTCCAAAGGAAGTTTTTGATTTTTTGTGTGGCACCTTTAACTGCCACACTTTGGAAAATATCTTGCTTTCAAAACTTTGACCCATAACTGCTTAGGTTCCTGTAAAATACGCCATGCCAATTTCGCATGTAAGGCTAAATCAAAATCTTCAAAATCCTTAGCCATAGGCCACCTTCTAATCTATCCATTTTCAACTTCTTATTGGAAATCCAATGGATTTTCCTTTTAACCGCAGTACTTTTCCACCAAAAACCAGTAACCATACTATCAAAACGTCTAAGAAAGCTTTTAGCGAACATGAAGGAAGACATAGTATAAACAGGAATGGGATTTGCAACCAATTTAATCAATACCTCGCAGCCTGCTTCAGAAAATTTTTTTGCTGCTAACCCTGCACCTTATATTTTCCCCACAAGATTGGCAATCCCAAATAATTATCTAGGATATATGTTGCATACACTTGAAATATGTGACCGATTTCCTCTTTTAACAAAGTAGAGTTTTTGGCGCTAAGAGCATTACTTTTGACATCCCTTTTAGAGTTGGGATGCTAAAAGTTGTTTTTTTGGAGTCCCAAATTCAAAATTGGGACACCTAAAGTCCTCCTCTACACAAGATAGCCTATGGGCTATGGGCCATTCTCCACCATCAATCTCACCTCTTCCCATCAAACTCCTCGATCATCGTCTTCTCTCTCTCTCTCTCTCACACTCACACACACACACGCACGTGCGGCTACCCAAAAACTTCATCTCCCTTAAACCCCTCTTCCACCTCTTCTTTTCCGCCTCTACCTTCCCTTCTTCTCTCCAATTCAATGTCGTCGCCGCCACCACTCCCATAGAGGTGCTCTTAGAGCTAAGATGGTTTCCAGCTATGCCCTAGCCCTTGCCCTCACCCTCGCCCTTGCTGACGTCACCAAGGCCAACAACACTCTCGACTCTACAACTACCGACATCGAGAAAATTCAAGAAATCTTCGCTGACCTTGGTGTATTCTCCTTCTTCAACAACCCTACCATAGAGACAGAGAAGAAGAAAAAGGTTCTCCTCCCTTGTCCATGCTGCCTCCTTTCTCATCGTCGCTATTCTACTAAAATATTCTCCCTAGCATCCCTGCTCCTTCACCTTCAATTCGAGTTCGCCACACTTGGTAGTCCCCCACTTCGTATTCTCTCTTCTTTCTCTGTTGACCATCGCATCTCATCATCACGACTTACTGTATCTCTTTTCTTTCTCCTCGTTGGCGTCGTTTAAAACTTGGCAACTGGCAAGAAAAATCTAGCGACTTTGGTTCCTAAGACGTAAGTGAATACACTTTTTTGTTCTGACCTTAATGGTTTTAAGAGTGTTGAAGTGATTTTGGCTTATTCATTCTTTACACATTGATTCTATTTGTGGAGTTTTCTATCTCATCTTCTTGATTCTCAACATTTTCTATCAAAGTAATGTCTTTTTACTCTGTGTTCATGCTTTTTATTTATTTCTGGTGACGAATTCGGGAAGATCGGAACTGATGACGTTTATCACAGCCACGACGAAGGCGGATTTAGGCAGCTCTAAAGAAATTTGGGCAGATCAAATAGATGATGTCTATTACAGTCACGACAGAGGCGGATTTAGGCAGAACTGGAGATTTTTTTTTTCTTAAACAGACTTTATGGCTTCCCTTTTTTAAGGGTCATTATTCCCATACTTTACTATGTTACTCACATAGGCGTCTCCTTGAAAAGGACGTAGAAATAGCCTAAAAACGGATGTTAAAAGTGCTTTATATAGTAGTAGATCTATCAAAATTTCATAGAATCACATAAACACTTTTTGGTACCTTCCTAGTGATCATGTAAAAAATAGGACCTCACTAGAGTGATATTCAAGTTTTCAAAGAGATCATTGGTTGGTAACTGGCTGGTGATATCGTTGACTACTTCAAAGTTAATAATTTGGCACAGAGATCAACTTTTAGTAGGCATAACTTTTCGATTGTAACTCAAAATTTGGAAAACAACCTATCCCTATAACTCTCTTTAAGTATTACTTCCAATGCAACAAGAACCAGATCCAAATTCTTTGTATTCAAACTTTATGATCAAATCAGTAGCTATTAGTCTACAACACAGTGTTGATTTCAGACACCAAATTTTGAAGTTCATATCCCTTTCATCTAAAACACTTTTAGCACTATATAGATGTCCATAAACTGCATTTAGAGTCTAGTTTGATATAAAATAAGTTTCATCTTCATCGAATTTATGGTCACTTGAATCAAAAGAGAAAGTTTCATTTAGGACTATCCTCAAGTACCCTCCTTGCAACCTCCTCCATTTTAAAGTCAAAAGAGAAAGTGTTCGTTCCTATGTTATTAACCTTTAGACATTCCTTCTTTTTCCATGCTGCCGTCACATGCTCTCAAACTGTTGCTATTCCAATCTTTGACGTAGAAATCACTCGACCAACCAAACTTTTATCACCAAGATGATTGATACTTCCCTCTTTCCATTGAATATCAAAACTTGGTGAATGACTAGATCCAAGAAGGCTCATGTTTCTCAAATAACCTTGAAAGAAATTTAAAATAAATCTTTGGAAGTAAAGAAACGAAAGAGACGAGTGAAAGAAGAAGAAACGGCACTGAACTGATGTTTCACCAAGCAGAAGAAGACATGGAGAAGACCTTAGAGAACTCTCGGGAGGAGAGAATCCTAATAGGCATGCCAAACAAAGCAACTATTGATGAGTGAGGATGCCTAAATAGTACATTTATTACTTTAGTTTTGCTATTAACAACTTAAATATACATATTGACAACTTTTACTTGAGAAATTCATATATATATATATATATATTAGACCATCGGAGCTTTGGTGATCGTTCACCGGCAAGTCAATGGAACTGTGGTGGCTGGCAAGGGGGTTTGAAGATTTTTTATGAAATTAAAAACTAAGGGTAATTAGATAATATCCCACATTTGTCAACATTTCAAAATTTCAAATTAATCCATTTAGAATTATTGAAATTCAACACTCTTATTTATCTTTTATCAATTTTGACAATAGCTTTTTTTGTCTTTCTCATTGAAATTAAAGTAAATGTACTAACTAGTTTGTACATTTAATTGGGATTTGAAGGGAGTATACTAGGCCAATATACTTTAGGCCGCCGGAGGTTTAATCCCCTTATAACTTTATGCCGTTTCCTGTCCCTTAGCTTTAATTTTTTTTTTAAAAGGGAGTTTATTAGAAAGTAGAAAAGGAAAAATACGATTCAAATTTCAAGCGACCCAATCCTTTTTTTTTTTGTGGTCCTTTGATATTAATTGTGTCAACTTGAGAATTCCCAGAATTAATTATTTTCTCTTTGCAGAGCAAAGTCTATCATTTTCCGCGTGAAAGATTAACGTTTCTTTTTTTTTTTTTTGGAATCTACATGATAGGAACGTCATTAATTTTGGATGTGCTTAAAGACAGTGGATTAGTTGGATAGCTGGGTCCCACGTAAAACAAATAAGGTTGGTCTTCTCCCGACCTCGTGAAGTTGTTAACTAGATTCTCCATATACACTACTACCTCCGGTCCTAATTATAAGGCATAGTTGACTTTGTTTGAAGAGATTAAGGAAGCTAAATAAGTTACTTAATCATTTTATATGTTGTATATCTTTAGATTATATATTAATATGTGAGTCAAACTAATTACTTTGAAGACTCCTTTACTGGAGTAAAGACTCTTTTACTCGAGTAAGCATATAATTTCAAAAATATGATTGCTCTCTGTAAGTCCTTTACTGGAGTAAAGACTCCTTTACTTGAGTAAGCCTTGTAAAATGCATTTGAGCAACTCCTTGAACTGACTACCAACTTCTGAGAGCCATATCTCTCTGGTCCGAGATCCGTTTTGATCCGTTCAACTCTTGATGGAAAGCTCTGTGTGTCTAGTTTCCAATGGCACCGATTTGAGCTCAATTCGATTTGTCGTTTGAGACATATACCCAAAATACCGAAGGCTGTTCCTGATTGTGACGCTGTTCTTTGTGTCAACTTGTAAAATTCATCAATAATTCATCTGACCTCCTTTGGGCTTGAATTTTTGTCACCAATACGTGTTGGATGTCTAGTTTCCAATGTTTTTGGTTTCGTATCAATCCGATCTCTAGTTTGTGAGATATCATCGATTTACCAGACGTCGCCCGTGCTGAACCTGAACAGAGTAGAACAGAGTTGCTGATCATGCTGTTTACTCGAGTAAGTTAGTTTCCTACTCGAGTAAAGCTTAGTCCAATGACACCAGAAATGCTGAAAACACTTCATACTCATGTATTGAGTCCCATACTCGAGTAAAGAGTTCCTTACTCGAGTAAACTCCTCCTGAAGCTGATTTTTGCTAACTTTAACTCCAAATTGAGCCATTTGAACTTTCATATGATCTTGGAGCCTTCTAGCATCAATGTAAGAACTTGAATATCTATATTCTCATTCCATTCATCAAGTTCTTCCTTCTTTCTTCTCTTTTCTTGATCATTCTTGAAAATGCAATTCTCTCTTCAACCTTGAATGCTTCTTCTTTATTTGCTCTCTTTTCTTCTACTTGGTTATCACCAAAATCCATTGATAACATCTTGTTTCTTGATAACCTTTGCAGATACCCCTTGCTTTCAACTCTTATCTCCTTCTTGATGAATCTCTATAATTTAACTTGGATTGATCTACATTAAATACAATAGTTAGTCCAAGTAGGAGATAATTATATTACTCAATCTTTTTGCTTATAAGAATGGCATCTATATAAGACATCATCAAAACTAAGTATAAACAACAACACACACTGTCACATGATGTTGACATCAAAGAATTTGGGTGTTTGAATGAGAAGAACAAGGATATCAAGGATGTTTACTTAGATGACAACCACGGTCATTCGACAAAGACACACACTGTCATGCAATGTCAACATCGAAGAATTTGGGCGTTTAAATGAGAAGAACAAGGATATCAAGGATGTTTACTTAGGTGACAACCATGGTCATTCGACAAAGACACACACCGTCATGCAATGTCGACATTGAAGAATTTGGGCGTTTGAATGAGAAGAACAAGGATATCAAGGATGTTTACTTAGGCGACAACCACGGTCATTCGACAAAGACACACCGTCACACAATGTTGACATTGAAGAATTTGGGTGTTTGAATGAGAAGAACAAGGATAACAAGGATGTTTACTTAGGTGACAACCATGGTCATTCGACAAAGACACACACTGTCACGCAATGTCAATATCAAAGAATTTGGGCGTTTGAATGAGAAGAACAAGGATATCAAGGATGTTTACTTAGGTGACAACCACGGTCATTCGAAAAAGACACACACCGTCATGCAATGTCGACATTGAAGAATTTGGCCGTTTGAATGAGAAGAACAAGGATATCAAGGATGTTTACTTAGGCGACAACCACGGTCATTCGACAAAGACACACCGTCACACAATGTTGACATTGAAGAATTTGGGTGTTTGAATGAGAAGAACAAGGATATCAAGGATGTTTGCTTAGGCGACAACCACGATCATTCGACAAAGACACATATCATCACGAAATGTCAGCATTGAATAATTTGGGCGTTTGAATGAGAAGAACAAGGATATCAATGATGTTTACTTAGGTGATAGCCAATGACCGACGATGAATCGTGAGCAACATCGATGACGATATCAGCTTCGGTTTGCTGACGAAGTTCAGTGTAGGGGAGAGAGAAAGAACAATTGAGGGTTTGAATTTCTAAACCGTTTTTTTTCTCAAATTCACTAAGGGGATTGAGACTTTTTACAATTGGAATATATTACCAAAATGCCTCATGAGACTTTACTAAAAATTAACGTCGTCAAAACGAGTCGGGCCCGTCAGGCCGACCCGTTTAACCCTGGTCCTTTAAGGGCCGGGCCTCAAAAATGGAAGAGAGAGGTGAAGTCAGGCCCTGCAGGGCCACGGGCTGGCCTGTTTGGCCAGTCATAATTTATTTATTTTTTAAATGTTGAAAAATTGAAGTGTGGATAACCCTAAAAAAATAAAATTTCATAGTCCACCATGAATTTAGACACGTTTCAGGCAACATAATTTCTTTGTCCAGGCAACATTGTGTTTAGATGTATGGCATTAACTCGTACAACAAAAAATCCTAAACAACAGACTTGGGAGATTGCAATTTTGAATGCATCCTCAAAAAAAAATGAGGATAGTAATCCATAAGAATTAAGAAGTTCGACAAATGATAGGAAATACTCTCTTGAAAAAAAATTTCTTTGATATATTTTCCTAACAAAATCCTGAACTGAGTTGGAATATAATGTTCATGTCTTATAACAATGTAGAGTCTTAAAAATTTTAAACTAATTGTTATTGAGTACTCCTCTGATCCTTACACTATAAACTATGTTCACGTCCCCTCCACTCTACCGTTTCTGCTCACTCCCCTCCACTCCACATCTCCTCCTCGATTGTAACTCTTCTCAGCTCTTGTGTCTCACTAACCATAATTTATGTATATTAGTGGTATGCTTTTTATATTTTATGTTAGTTATTTGAGAACATAATTTGTTTTTTATTATGAATTCGTAAATGCTTATTTGTTGGATGATTGTGTTTTTTGGATATAAATGTTGACAATATTTATTTGATAAATTAGATGATTTATGTTATAATTTAGAGCTTTAATTGTTGTAATTTACTAATTATATTTGTGTGAAAAACATAGAGAAAAAATAGTTAAAATTTGGAATAATAATTTCCAGGCCTTGCGGGCCGGCCCTAGCCCTGGTGCTTTCGGGCCAGGCTTTGAAAAACATGTGTTTTTCTTACTCCGGGCCCTGGAGGGCCGGCCCTGATTGACAGCTCTACCTAAAATGCTTGTAGCATAACAATTTCTCATCATTATTAAAAAGGGATAAGGGTCTTAAATACCATCTAAGTTTTTGTTTAGGAATATTTATATTTAATTATTAGTTTTATTATTACATTTTTATAATTATTTTTTTACATATGAGATAACTTATTTTATCATATACATTTTTTATCATTATTATAAAAAATCATATACAATAAGAATATTGGAATATTTTAAAATTAATGTTTTCATATAAACTTCTTAGACATAATTTTATCAATATATTTTATTAATAACGGAGACAGTTTTTTAGTAAATTTTTGGTCAAGAAAAAAATTCTACTATATTTCTTACCGACACGCTCACCAGCATTTGTTGAGCAGGTATAGAAAACGACGTCGTTATGTCTCCGCGATCCGCGCCGTTATCAATTAATAATTAATAAACAATATAATAAGATAATGGATGGACAAATTGCATGTATGACCCAATAAACAGAAAACATAACAAATAGTCCTTGAAATTCTCAAAACTACACATAAGTCCCGTGAGATTTTTTAATAATAAATTTTAGAGAAAAAGTTTCTCAGGTTATAGGAGGAGTGTTTTCTTATGTTATACACACATAAAATGGTAACACCCACATATATATATAATTCAATTATATATATATGTGTGTGTATGTGGGTCCCACTATTAATTATATATATATATATATGGATCCTATTATTTAATGTGTGTATAAGAATTTTCTTTTTCTTATACAACATGAGAAATTTAAACCCCTAAATTTTAATTATAAAGGTATCCATTAACAAGTCCAAAGTGCATTTACTAAAAAGTCATTATTATGATTTATTGTAAAACGTTCCCACGAGATTGAAATATAATTTTGAGACATAAATGAAATTTCCCCTAAAATAATCTTAAATAATTGCCTCGCTTTGTCTGATTGAGGAAGAGAACTGCGTGAGAAATAGAAAAAGGAAGAAGGTGACGGAAACCGAAGGAAAATTAAAAGAAAATTATCCCAACCGAAGAGACAACCTTGCCTCTCCATTCCTCTCTCCCACTCTCTCTCTCTCACTTTCTTCTTCCTTTCTGCGCATTGTCACTTTGAGGAGTAAACCAAGTTACTCGCTGATTTGCGACCTTTTTTTCTCTCTCGACCACTTGCATTGTGTATGAATTGCAGTTCTTGGCTCTCTGTCTTTCGCTGTTGATGGATTTTGACTAACATTATAGCATAGTCGCTTCCAAGCTACACTTTAATCAAGATCTTTCTGCAATTAGACCTGTATGTCTCTCACTTTCTCTTTTAACTTTCATTCTTTCTTGAACTCTTCAAATGTTGCTTTCTCACTCTGGGTTTATCTGGTGTTTTGTTTTTGATTTTTTAAGGGCTTGATCCATAATGACGCCGAGGAGAGGGGTATTGGATAGCAGAAGTAGAAGCAAGGGATCTCATTTCCCTTTTCTGGTTTTCATTTTTCTCTGTCTTCTTGTGCCCTTGATTTTCTTTGCCAGAGTGCTTTTAACTTCGGGTTAGTTCTCGATTCTGTGATTTTTTAAGTATTTTTTTCTCCCCTACTCTAGGATTTAATACAAGTTGCCCAACGTTGATTCGCAGATTTCAGCAAGTTAATGGTGATTGCGTGATGTTAAATTAAGTGGATGTAATTAATTTTAGGTTGATATTTACTTGTCTTTTCTGTGTGAGTAGGGCGTCTTTTATAGCTCTACGATAGTTCTTGCTTTGACTGGTTAGGAAACGAATTCCAGGTTGAGTCTTTGGTATTGCTGTCTTATCTGTGTCCATATGTAGATTTAGATAGTTGTTATTTCCTATCAGCTGCCGTGGGGGCGGTAAGATAAGGAAAGGGTTCTTTGTATGATAATTGCGGTGGCAAGATTGATGCTCAATGGAGCGCACTTCAGTTCTGCTCCTTGTGGGGGTAGAAAGATTATCAGTGCTGTTGTAAATTATTGATAGAATGGTGTCGCAATTTTTGTCGGTGCTTGTTATTGATACTATGTATGGTTGATAAATGTATTATTCTGTTGAGAAGCTCGGAAAATTTCAATCTCAGTTGTACAAAGTTCACGTTAGGAAAGTGGCCCAAAAATAATAGGGGGAAAAGGGAGCATTTTAGGAGAACAGAACAGCAAGGCTGCTGGGTCTGATGGTCCTGAGAGAAAGTGCCTCAGAGGGAAGGCAAAGTGTTGGAAGGGGTATACATTTATTGCATAACTGATAGCATTTTGTAAATATTAAAAGCGTGTGATAAATATGATATGGAAATTTATGAAGAATGTTACTTGTTTTCACTTTCCTCAAATAAGACACTGGGCTCAGCGAAATTAGCAAACGGTAAATTGCAGTGTGGTTGAAGTGTCAAAGGCGATATATTGGACAGTATAATGCAGAAAACTCAATAAAGAAGGGGGCAATGTCCTCAAGTTCAATAACACAAAATCTTGTTATGAGATAATGGGTAAGATATTTGAGGAATGGGAAGTAATCAAAGTCATTTACATGTTGCTATTATCTCTCTTGAGGATGATGGTAATATTCTAAATTTCTTGATAATTTGTGTCAATCTAATCTTTGATTTCTTCTTTTATTAGGTGTTTTGAATGTTACTCAATTATTTGGATATTCTTTGTCTAAGATGTATCTCTTGCGTTGCCTATGCTTGTTCCTTGCACATATTTTGGTGAGGGAGTTGTTCTTAGTATTTTTGCTACCATTGCATTACTCACCGAGGCGCCCATCTTTCATTAATAAAAATAACACTCAGCAGGTTATGCACTCTAGAAAAGCAATAGTCTTTTAGAATCAATTATTCTTTTGGAAAAGTTAGGTGGTCCACAGATGTTTTAGACTATGAAGCATGGGTGAAATTTCAAACTGTACTTGGATGGCTTACAAATTAGTTGTGAGTATGCCTTGGATTTGGTGAAACATATACCATGTATCTATCTAACCTTAGAGGCAGCATTCTTTGAGATCCTGGTATCTGAATCTTGTTAACATTGCAAATCCTTTCAGAATACTGGTTCCATTTCATATCCTTAGCAGGGAGGGCAGTGATCCTTGGAATGAGTAAAGTTGAAAGGGGAATATGCCATTGTTTTGGTTTTTATGAATGAAATGTCGAGTAGAGTTCAAATTTTAAGGCTGGTTTTATGTGTAGATGAGAGGAGGATGGACTAAGAGAAGCATAAAGAACAAAATGGCATCAACTCAAATTGAGGAAAAAGAAAAGAAAGGAAGTGATGGTGATGGTGATGGAAAGGATATCAAAAAGTGAAAAAAGAGGAGAGAGAATGAGATAAGTTAATAGGTATAAGTGTCTCTGTTATATGATATTTGAAAGTAGTATTGAAAATGTTTACAAGCAACAGTTGTGGTGGTATCTTGTGTCAAAGTTGGTGGAAAGTAGGTAATACCGAGATTGTAGAATAGGTTAATTTAGTGTGATAAATGATTTTCTTGAAAAAGCTCATAGAAATCTTGATTGCTGAAGATAGTGACAATCAAGTGATGTTTATTTCCTATACTATTATTTTATTGGTTTTTTCATGCTACTGAATATGTATTATTTGTTTAGTATATTTATCTGCATTTACATACATTTATAAAATATTATTGGCACAATAGCTCTATCTGTATCTGTACAGTTTGGTAGAGGCAGATTGCTCCATTTATCGGAAAATAAACGGAGTTAGATCGGTTTTTACGAAGATTGAAGCCTTGACTTTGGTTTCAAATTTGTTCTTTTTCAAAATTACAATCTTGAACATATAAGGATTGACTCAGCTTGGTTGAATTTCAACCCTACGTGCAACAAAGGGTTTTCATAAATATTTTAATAAAAAACGAAAGGATGGAAAGGGCTGTTGTCATGTCAGTGAATTGAACAAATTTATAAAAATTGTTGATTAATTAGAAAATTTAGCACTGGTATTGTGGTTCAATCTTCATCTTACAGAAGAGCTTGTGCTATTTTGATAATTCAAGTCTCAGGGAACTGGGCTTGAACTATCAACCAAAGCACCATATGAAAGTCCATGATGATTGAGACCTGTAGAGACTACTAGCTTGCATTAACCTTGAGCCAAAATAAAAAATATCAAGCTACATGTTATCATTGTAAAAATTTGGCGTTATAGATTGAGAATGTGACCTCTTTGTCAGCTTGATTTTGTGTGAAAGAACTGCTTGATATACAAGAACAGAGTGTATCCGCTGAGGTATTTGCTCCCCAAGGGCAACCAATTGATGGAATCCTAGGCTATATGGGATGCCTAGTCTTATATCAAATAGTATGGAAAGCTTAAGTGGGTCGGCTCTAATTTACTTGAACTGTTCTCAGTTGAAGTATCTAGGTTCGGTCCTGAGACAGATTTTGCTAGGAGTTCATAGTTTATTTTTTAAAAAAATTGGGTAATTTGTGTCATGAAAGAAATACCAAGAACAAACTTTAAGATAGTCAGTGATAATTTGAAGATTTTTATGTGTAGGTTTGTAACCTGATGAACTGCAAGCACCTTAGGGCCCGTTTGGGAGTTGTTTTAGGAAAATGATTTTCACCATTTACGAGGTAAAACCTAGGTTTTGAAGAATAGCTTTTGGGAATGATTTTTGGAGAATGATTTTGGAAAAAAAATGATAGTGTTTGGATGTTTTTATCAGAATAGCTTTTGGGGATCAAATTTACTAAAAAGGACATTAGCTTTTTGTATAATTACATTTAAAGGATAAAGTGGTATTTTAAATATTATAAACATTATATTCAATAATAAATACCAAAAATTACATAAAATTGTTAGAAAAATAAATTTCTACCATTAGTAAATTATGTAACATGATAAAAATTAGATCAAACATATATGTATTAATAAATTGTATAGAAAAAATATTTGTAACATAAAAATATTTTGGTATAATTGGATATAAAGGGTAAGTTTGTATTTTAATATTGTTATGTTTTAAAAAACAGTTATTTGATCTCATTAATTTAAGCAAACTCGGAACTTATGGATTATATTAAAAATATTTTGTCTCCACTTCTTGTATGCGTGTCATTAGATCAGTTGTAATAGCTGTGTTTCCTGTAATGAAATTTCACTAGAATTGTTCCAAAATATATATATATATATATAACAAAGAAGGATCTCTAGGCAGAAAAAAAAAAAACAAAGAAGGATCTGGAGATATGGAGCATGAATGTGTAGGGAGAGAGGAGGTGTAATAGAGGGTATTTTGGTATAGTCTAATCATGGTGGGCCCTACAATTCTGCAAAATGAGTTTTAAAAAGTGAAAAGTGAAAAAAAGTTGGATTTGCAAAACCTAGGTTTTGGGTGGAAAAGCATTTTGGAGAAAATCTAAAGTGTTTAGCAAAACTTTTCCAAAACCTAGGTTTTGTTTCCAAAACCTAGGTTTTGGGGAGTGCCAAATAGGCTCTTAGTGTACTAAGTAAGTGCATATTGATGTGGTGAAAGATTGTAATCTTCATACAACTATTTTATTCGTAAAATGTAAAATTAAGGTCACACACAGACACAGACATTTATTGGTTTCTTAGAATCTCCCTTTCTGCCATAGTTCCTCAGTACTTGGCAGCACAATTCTACTATCCTATAGGCTATTATATTTTAGGACAAGTAGCATTCAGTACCCTGAAGTATTTTTCAAATAGCCCTCAGTATCCTAAACTAATTCTTGGCACATCTAGCATTTTAAAGTATTTTTCTAGTAGCACTTAGTATCCTAAAGTAATTTTTGGTGTATCTAGCACCCTAAATAATTTTTCTAATAGCACTTAGGATCCTAAGTTTAGTATGCTTGCTGCTACTGAAAAAATAGTTTAAGGGCAAAATTGTGCAAAAAATTACTTTAGGATACTAAATACTAGAGAAAAAAATACTTTAGGGTGTTGGATGCATAAAAAATTAGTTTAGGATATTGAGTGCTGCTTGAAAAATATTTTAGGATGCTGGATGCTACTTGACCTCATATTTCAAGGCCTATTTTGTTGGTTTTTTAAACTCCAAATATGTTTGATCTGTGTGTTTTCAGTTGGTTGGTGGTCTTTCATAATGTTCTTTCGGGCATGATTGTGTTATGCTTATCTGTAGACATGCTTCCTAATGTCTTTTGGCTTAGTAAGTTCTTATTCTCTGTTGTCACTTCCCAGTGACTGTTAATATGAGAGAACGAGAATGGAGTTGAAAGTCCCTGACTGAGATTGCAGTTTTCTTGAATTACCTTAACGTTTCATCTTCCTAAGTTCCAACCACCTGAAGGACATATGGAAAATCCTTATGGACTCTAGCTTGCTTTTCTTTGTATGTGCATATATTATAAGTTTAAGACCTTTTAAGTTCCCCCCTTGATAATATCAAATGCTTTGTGCAGGTCAAAATGGCATTTCAACTGTTCCAAGCAAACAGGTATCCTGGTTTATATATCTAACAGACTCTTGATGTTGCTTCTATCTGTTATACATCTTAGAGAGTTGTTGACTGCTGCAGGCTTCTAAATGGAGAGAATGGCAAGCATTACATGACCTCAGATCACTTTTTTCAAAAGAGGTACTTACAAACTGATGTATATTTACTTTTGGACCATATCTCTTCATTTTTTTGGTGGATGTTGTTTACATCATACGTTCTGGCATTTTAATTAATATTTCCTTTTAGGTTCTTGATGTAATTGATGCAAGCACAAACGATATGGGGCCTTTAAATCTTGATAACTTTAGAAAAAACAATTTTTCTGCTTCTTGGAGAGTTGTTGAGTTGGAGAATTCAAATACTACATTTCAGGTTAGGGGACTGATGTTCTTATGCCAGACATTTGTTCTTAATGTTATACATTCATTTCGACTGAAATATACTATTGTTATGTTGTTGTTAATCCCTTTTCATTTTTTTTGTATTTTTTTAATTAAAATCTAAACCAGCCAACAATGCATAGTAGAGAAGGAAAACTGAAGGTTGAGCAGGGAACTGACAGTCATGCACAGAAAGCACGAAGGGTGAGAGTGTCTATTTGATTAATTTTTTGGGTCAATTCTTTTGGGAGTTAGGACCAGTACTTGGAACTTAAAAATTAATGTAAATAATGGCTTTCTTTAATGCTCTTCTCTAATCTTATTTACAGCAATTGATTGATAAAAGGCGTGAAAAGCTTGCTGCTGAGTTGGTTAAACAGGATAACGAGGTACTTATAAAACTGGAAAATGCAGCAATTGAACGCTCCAAATCAGTTGACTCAGCAGTTCTGGGTAAATATAGCATTTGGAGGAAAGAAATGGATAGTGAAAATTCTGACTCTACGGTACGGTTGATTCGGGACCAAATGATTATGGCTAAGGCGTATTTAAGCATTGCAAGGTTGAAAAACAATCAGGAACTGTATCGAGAATTGCAGTCTCAACTTAAAGATAGTCAACGTGCTTTAGGCGAGGCAACATCTGATGCTGACCTACATCGAAGGTAGTTCGCTATCTGCCTGTGTAATTTATATCTTGTATCAGCATTTCCATATATTCTTTCTCTGATATTTCTTTCTAGTTTTGACTAATTAGCATTTTAAAAAATTTCAAAGTGTGCATGAGAAAATCAGGGCTATGGGGCGGCTACTGTCAAAGGCAAAAGAGCATTTGTATGACTGCAAGTTGATCACTGGAAAATTGAGGGCAATGCTAGTAACTGCTGACGAGCAAGTTAGGAGCTTGAAGAAACAAAGCACTTTCCTTAGTCAGTTGGCTGCCAAGACCATCCCAAATGGAATTCATTGCTTATCATTGCAGCTTTCTATAGATTACCACCTCCTTCCTCCAGAAAAGAGAAATTTTCCTAAAAGTGAGAATTTGGAAAATCCAAATCTCTATCATTATGCTCTTTTCTCTGACAATGTGTTGGCTGCATCTGTTGTTGTTAACTCAACCATTAAGAATGCCAAGGTGACTCAGGCTGCCTTTTCCTTTATTGGCATTTGTGTATTCCTTTTTTTATTCCTCTGGATTCCAATTATGACTAGGAAGCAGACCAAAAAATAATATTATCTAACCCTGCCTTCATTTTCTTTGATTTGATATTGTAGGATCCTTCAAAGCACGTTTTCCACCTTGTTACTGATAAATTGAACTATGCAGCCATGAACATGTGGTTTCTGTTAAACCCTCCAGGCAAAGCTACAATACATGTTGAAAATGTCGATGAATTTAAGTGGCTAAATTCATCCTACTGCCCTGTATTGCGGCAGCTTGAATCTGCTAGCATGAAAGAGTATTATTTTAAGGCAGGCCATCCAAATACACTTTCTTCTAGTGCTTCTAATCTGAAGTACAGGAACCCAAAATATCTCTCCATGCTCAACCATCTAAGATTCTATCTCCCTCAAGTATATCCAAAATTGGATAAGATCCTTTTTCTCGATGATGACATCATAGTTCAGAAGGATTTGACTGGTTTGTGGGATGTGGATCTTAATGGGAAAGTGAATGGTGCAGTTGAAACATGTCGTGAGAGCTTTCACCGGTTTGACAAGTATCTCAACTTTACTAATCCGCATATTGCTAGAAATTTTAATCCAAATGCTTGCGGTTGGGCATATGGGATGAATATTTTTGATCTGAAGGAGTGGAAAAGGAAGGACATCACTGGCATTTATCACAAGTGGCAGAATATGGTGAGCAGTTGAGCATTACATGTTTTAATGTTTACAAGGTTGCGTCTTGTCGGACACAGTTAAGTTGAATAGATGACATAAGTGATTTTTCTGTGACCATTGTTTTTTTCTGTTTCGATCCAGAATGAAGATAGGTTGCTTTGGAAGCTGGGGACTTTACCTCCTGGCCTAATAACATTTTATGGGCTGACTCATCCTCTACATAAATCATGGCATGTACTAGGATTGGGCTACAATCCAAGTGTAGATCGATCAGAGATTGAGAACGCTGCAGTTGTTCACTACAATGGCAATATGAAGCCGTGGTTAGAGATCGCCATGGTTAAGTATCGCTCTTACTGGACCAAATACGTCAAGTACGATCATCCTTATCTTCGAGCCTGCAAGTTGAGTTAATGATCTTTCTTTCTAAGAAGTCCACAGAAAGAAATCTGCTCTTTTAACAGCCCTGGACCACTTATAATCAATTTCAACTGAAAGTAAGGCCTGCCGGAATGATCAAGTGTCTCTTAGAAGGGATAAGGATTTATATCCCATCTTCTGTATGTACACCCAAATCATATCTTTTCCTCCACATCATTGATTTTTTTTGTTTCCTATTCATTTGATTTGTTAGAACCCGCCCACGCCCCATTTAATTTGCATACCTTGTTGACTATAAAATCCTTGTCTTTGTACAATTCTCTGAAGCTAAAGACAGGAGTAGAAATTGAGTATAATTCTCTGCATTCTTTGGAAATAGCATTTCTTCACTGGAAGACTTGAATCTATGGCTGTGGTGCTAATTTTTTACACTTGATGGATCAGTTGTACAGCTTGTCTGGGTGTGTGTGTGTTTTCTTCTTTTATGAATTTTTTTATTGTGGAAATTTGAAGCAGGTGAGATTGGACTGGAGGTTAAATCTACACTTTCTAATACGGTCCTTTAAATCGTGTTACATTGAAGTAGGGTTTAATAAGATTGACAGGTCAATATTGCATTTATTTTAGGCGAAATCTACAATTTCTATTTGGGTGACTAGAAATATTCTCATTCATTGAACCTTACAGATATTTTTTTTTTTTTTTTGGGGGGGGGGGGTTTAAAAGAGAGGAACCGTACAGAGTTTTAGTTATGAATTGAGTCAAAAATTTGAGAGGTCTAATTTCAAACGCGCAACAGGAATGTCGGAAGAGGATTCTCTCATTATCTCTCAGTCGGATTCTGGCTATTGAAATCTTGATTAAAGGATTTTAAATAAAAAAATTATTCAGAATCTTTGGATCAAGATTTCAACGGCCAGGATTGAGAGATAATGAGGGATGGGTAGATAGGTAATAAGGAGAGAAATCGGACTCTGCCCATTATTAAATACGATGGGTCCTACTAGCTGCTGTCCTCGAACCCTTATTTATTTTTTTATTAGGACATGTATAAGTTATTAGCAGAGAATGTAATGATAGAAAATGTAACGTACGAATGGATCTATTTACAAACCATTTATTTGGTATACTATACAGCAAAATATAAAAGGGTTAAGTAGTTAATTTATCTCGGAATTTTTCGTTGAAAGTTTTTCTTGTCTCAATGTTGTATAGGAAGTTTTAAAATGTAGTAATGTTATCAATTTTCGTTAAAAAGTTAATGGTTAACATTATTTTTTTGACGGTTAACGTTAATTTTTAATGAAATATGGCAACATTACTACATTTTGAAACTTTTGGGGCAACATTGAGGGAAACAGAAAACCTACAGGGCAACATTGTTTCTAGATCTATACTTATGGGGTAGATTTGCTATTTAACCAAATATAAAATAAAATTTATGTTATTTAGAAAAAAAAATGGAATAGTATTTTAACTCTAGCAATTTCAAAAATGAATAGTATAAATGTCTAAATATTGATTCAAGGGGAGTATAAATGTTACGTGTTGATTTCTGTAAGTTATAACCTGGATTACAAACAGTAAATGTGATGGGATTAAAAAATTATTATCCTAATTATAAGAGCTAGTTGATTTTTTTTGGAGAAATTAAGGAAACTAAATAACTTACTTAATCATCTTATAGGTTAAATATTCTTAGATTATATATTAATTTATTAGTCAAACTAATAAGTTTGAAGAAAAAAATAAAAATAAAAATAATTTAAAGTAATTTAATTAGTTTTCTTAATCTCTCTAAAAAAGTCAACTAGCTCTTATAATTAGGACCGGAGGAAGTACCTTATTTGTTGTAATTAGAATTATATTAAATTATTTTATTGTGCCAATTAAATAGTCGGAATCAAACGAAATCTTAGGATTACAAGTAATAATGATGCATGATATTGAATCAAACATGATTAATTATTATTGAGATAATTATTCTAATTTGAAGCTGACATGACTCCCTACAGTCTATCCTCTCAACTATACTTATAAAATAGGTTTTAATGAAGGGAAAAGCACTTCTTATGTTATATGAGAAGTATTTTCTCATGTCACACACATATAAAATGTTGGGACCCACACACACACATATATATATAATACTAATTATATATGTGGGTCCCACTATTTTATATATATATGAATTTTCTTCTTCTTTTCATGCAACATGAGAAGTTTAAACCTCTTGAATGGAGTGAATAGAAACAATTTTGAGTGTTGAAATGGGCCAATTTTACACAGTCCATAAAATAATATTGGTCTTTTTTGTAGTTGTGGACTTGTGGGGGTATTTGTGGAATTTGCTAAGATTGATGTGAAGCATTTTTGAGAATTGCACGGCAAAAGTTAGAGAAACTCTCTAATTTAAGAGTAGTACAAGGTTCTTATTAAAAAAAAAAAAAAAAAAAGAGTAGTACAAGGGTGTGTTTGGTTTGAGGAGGAAAAGAGAGAAATTTTTTACTTTATTTTAACCAAATTTCCTATGAAAGTTTTTCAATATTCCACGACTACAATCTTAACGAAAAACCTTTTTCTTTTCACTAATGGCAATTTAGTAAAAGCCCTTTTGCCCCTTCCATCTCCTCCTCTTACACCAAAGACATTATAAAGGTTTGAGATCCGAAAGAGTCAAGGGAGAATGATAATTGAAGACTAATGAAGCTAATGTAAAATGATGATATGTTTAGTACTTGAACCTCTAAATTTTCGATTCAAACTTGTATATTTATTATTTAAAAGATCCCATTTTACATTAATTTATTATATGTTTTTTAATTATCATTCGCCTAAAATTAAACGCATCAAAATATTTTTCTAAATTCAAAATTAAACTTATTGATTTTTTTTTTTAAAAAATGATTGATAGGGTGATTATAAGCTATATATCATTTGGATCCTTGTCAAGATTTGAAGTTTTAATTTAATTTTCCCGTCTTATAAAATTCCATTTACCGCCATATTATAAGATATTGCCGTTTATATGATCAAATTTTCTGTTGTATCAATCTCCACTAAGTGGATCGAGCAGGATGAAATTCTTCAAACCAAATAGAATATTCAATAAAATTATTGTGTGGGGGTATTTTGATTAACAATTTGTCTAAAAATTTGTTTATTGAAAGAGCTCAATAGTGTTATAAAATTTAAATAGTTAACCTTACTTAGTGAGATAAGGCTTATTGTTATTGTCAAGTGCCAATATGTCAATTGGTTGTGAAACGAACTATAGAATATTTTTTGGCAGCAATTAAAATTACTTTATAGTTTAATTTTTGAGAAAAAAATAAATAAATACCCTTTGAACTTGCAAAACCCTCGTAAACCCACCTAATTTGTAAAAAGACTGAGGATATGCAAATTCATGGGAAATGATGATAATGCCCTCAGAGAGAGAGAGAGAGGTGAACAATGAATTTCCCTGTCTAAGCTCACAAAGCTCACGTTTGCTATCTTGACCCTCTCACCATCGATGCCGCAGGAGCCACACCACCACCTTGGACGCCGCACCGCCTTGGACACCGCACCACCAGAGGATGACAGGTGAAAAAAGGAAAATAAATTGAGACAATTTTTCGATCCAGAAGAAGAAGACGATTTAGACGGTGACAGAGGAAGAAGAAGAAGAAGACGGTAATTTTACAAATCTAATAACGCAAATTACAAATCTCATAACGCAATTTTTTTAATGTTTACAAACTGTAAATTTTCCAATCGAGATGAAGAAGACGGTGAGGAGGAAGAAGAAGAAGAAGAGCACTCATTTTTTTTTTCCTTCCTTCTTCTTTTTCCTTCTTCTTCTTCTTCTTCCTCTGTCATCGTCTGAATCGTCTTCTTCTTCTGGATTGAAAAATTTTGTCTCAATTTTTTTTTCCCTTTTTCACCTGTCATCCTCCGATGGTGTGGCGTCCAAGGCAGCGGTGCGGCTCCTGCAGCATCGACGGCGGGAGGGTCAAGACGGCAAACGTGAGCTTCAACAGGGAAATTGATTGTTCACCTCCCCCCCCCCTCTCTCTCTCTCTCTGAGGGCATTATCATCATTTCCCATGAATTTACATATCCCTTAAAAGGCGGTGTCATCTCTCAGTCCTTTTACAAATTCGGTGAGCTTATGAGAGTTTTGCAAGTTTAAACGGTTGTCTTTTTCCCTTAATTTTTCACATAAAACTTGGACAACATTTTAATTTTAAGAATTTTAAATGCAACTCTCTTTATTAAATTAAATACATACTTTTTTTCTTAAGTGTAACTTTATTTGTATAACTTTAAACCTCAAACCTTAAACCATACGTTTATAGAACCTAACAATTTTCTCTTGTAAAAAATGTATCTCTTCAATTTTATTTGTGTCCATATAAATATTTTATTATTTGTGAATGTAGGGTTCTCCTACTATATTTTGATTAACAAAAGTGTTTCAATCAAAGGAAAAAAAAAAAGATAAATAAACCTAAAAAGTATGTTAAAACTTGAAAAGAACACAAAAATTATAAGGGAGTTATCTAAAATTTTGAAATGTTATTCTTTTACCAGAACACCCCTATTTTATTTATTTATTTATTTTAAAAGATTTCTCAGCAACCTCTTATCTGCGAGACAGATTTTCCCCATAAGGAAAATGAAAACGAGAAAACATGAAGATCAGATTGATGGAAATTGATTCTAACCGGGGAAAAATTCCCACTTAGAGCAAAACAACGCTAAATGCAGCAAACATTTCTCTTTCTTCTGCTTTCATCCTACCCAGCTTTTTTTTCTGGTCCTGGGCAACTATGTTGCACTGACACCGACACGAGACACGAAATACGACACGACTTGACACTCCGATACGTTAATCTTAAAAAAATCTAAATTTCGACACGTTAGGACACGTTTTGATATTAAATATATATATTATAATTTACATTCAAGTTCAATATTTCGTAAAATCCTGGCCTCCAGTTTTGGCTCATCATAGATTCGACTTCATCTTAAAAGTCGTGCCTCCTCTTTTTAAAAAAAATATAAAAGAAAAATTCATCATCAATTTAGTAATATTCAAAACCACACATACTTTTAAAAAATAAGAGTGTTGAGGAGTGTCGGACGGTGTCGGAGTGTCGAACGGGTGTCGGAGTGTCCGACACGCATGTTTATTTTAAAAAGGAGTGTCGGTGCTTCATAGCTGGGCAACCAAATAAGGAAATACACATAGAGAACTGTTACAGACCTGCATAATGGCCTAATGCTAGCAGGGTCTAACCAAGGGATATCAGATATCAGCACACACCTAAGATATAGGTATATCCTATATCATAGGGGATCATATCCAGCGACAATGTAGGAGTTTCCACCTCGAGATACTCGCACCGTAAGACCGAGATCTCCTCCACTGTAAACTCTATATATACATACAGAGAACCTAATCTAAGGTGCACACGTTCTAACTCATACTTTTTACATTCAGTCACACTCTGCACACACACTACCCTCTTTTGGCGAGAGCCTATCTCGTGCACAGTGATCCCAAGCTTTCCTGGATATCTCCTCCATAGATACTCAGGCTTAGCCAACTGATCCAAGATATCCAAGATCAAAGTACCAACCTTAGGCTGGACATCTGTATTCTACACCAGAACAACAACCAACCCACACAATACAAAGTATACACTCCTTAGGGAACAAAACAGACGCACAGATCGAAACAATTAAAAGAAAAGATGTTGACAGGCAAAAAGAGCAATTTTTTTGAAAACAACTTTAAGAGGCTTTGGGCCATGAATTACCAGTTAATCCAAGGGATTAGAAAACGTTGAAGCAGTTAAAGTATTCTGGAAAGTTTTGAAACTCAGAACCAGAAGTGTAAGAGTACCAGTGAGAAGGAATCAGATACTTTTGAATGAGATTCCAACAACCAAGCAGAGAGAAAAGATCAAAATAATTTGAGAGAAAGAAGGAAGATCTTTGGTTCGAAACCCACGCCTTTGAAAATCCGCGCCTTCGACGAGATGGTTTGTAAGCACATAGCAGCCGATGATCGTGATTCGTGGTCACCAACCAGTACTGAAGCTGCTTCCGTCAAGAACTTCACCACCATGAGGGGAGAATTCGGCGGTGGCGAGACAGCAAAGGAGGAGGCGATGGAGGATTGGAGGGTGGGAGGGACGAAGAGTGAGAGTAAGAAGAATAAAATTGAACTAGAGGGCATTTGAGTTTTTTCCGACCTGTTGAAACCTTGACCCTATTCTACATTCCTCCCATGGGAGATTTACCAAAATAATAATATTTTAAAAAAAAGTACTAAATTACAGTACTTTAAAAAATATTTTCTAAAGTAAGACAATTAAACTTGTTGTTTGACTGACGCTATTGGTGATGTCAGGGGTATTATCCTACTAATGTCACTAGTGGCATCAACATTGTTGACACCGATCGTTGACATTGATCATTGACACCTAAAGGCGTAATTTTTTATTAACTTTTTAAAATATAATTTTATAATTATATTTAAAATTATAAATAATAATTCTACTTAATTATAAATAATAAAATTAATAAATAATAATTTTAATTAATAATTAATAATTAACTAGCGACTCAGATTTTTTTAAAAATTTAATTTAAAGACTGTCTTTTCGAATTATGTGCAGAGTGTTAGAACAATTATAACGTTCTTCTGGATGCCAAATCAGAATTATTATAGGGTTTTTCTGGAACTGAAGGGGGATTAAAATAAAAGGTGGATTTGATTATTTTAGGGAAAATTATAATAAAGGACCTGGAGGAAAAAATATTTATTAAGAAGGACCATAAAAATTGTAATTATTTAGAAGGACCAAATACAAAACTATAAAATTAAAAATACTAAAGTACCCTTAAGGAAATCTTATTTATTCTCTCCTACATTCTCTCCCATATTCTATTTTTAAAACTAATACAAAATTCAAAATTTTACTAAATTAAATAAAAGCTTTCTAAAATTTTCTTTTTTCACAACTTGCATAGATATTTATGGAAAAAAAAAATTACTCACTCTTCAATTTTTCAAAATTAAAATGTTTTAAAATGAACAAAAATTTAATTAAAAATATATTTATATAATTTTAGTCAAAATTAAGGTCTTTTATAATTTACTATATATCTTAAACCAAAAGAGTTTATATGATTTATTTTCATTTTAGAAGAGCTTTATGTGGGCTAAAAATGGATTTAATATTAATAAAATAAAAAAGAAATCTATTATATCTTGAAAAGACATAAAATGGATTTAGCTTTTATTTTTATAAAAAGTGCTTAATTGATCATTGATACTTGCTAATACAAATATGGCAGCTTGATGATATATTCCTTAATTAAATTATCTATTGATTATATGAATGTGGAACTTGTTAAAAATTAAAATTTTAAAACATATGAGTTTGAACCGTATAACTAGTTTATATGAGTATGAAACATGATGAAAAATAAAAATTAAAAAAAGAGATATATTATAATATTACATGTGTGGCTAATTGACGGTTTTAATTTTCATTTTAGTTAATTTCTTATTTATGAATACAATAGATATAACGTCCTCAAAATTTACTTAACATAATGACTAATTAAAGGTTAATCAACCACTGAGTAATACTTCATCAATTACCAAAATATACAAAATAAATCAGAGTATGCAAAATGAACCCTAACGTGGCAATATACAATCATCCAACGTATACTAGAAGATGGAAGCACTACTGCCAGAAGGAGTAGTCTAAGCTTCCGAAGTTTTCCCTGATGGACTCGGATGGGAATTATCACCTGGAAAAATGTGGTAACCATCAATCCAACTCATTACGAATACTAATATGTGCTAGTGAGGTGCCATGTGGAACAATTTTTATAACATAGTATTTTTTAAAAAAATAATATATATAATTTGCCAATATCCACATCATAAAAATTTCATATCAGAAATTATGTATTACAGTTTTCATTAACACAATTCCCAAGATACCTCCCACCAATCCATCCAAATCGCCTTATTTCCTTCGACTAGATCCATGGACTAAGTTACATCCATATTACTGGTTACTCAAAAGCTCATTGGTTATATGATAAGGACCGGCCAAAATCCTCAGAGCACATGTCCCAGACCATGGGTCTTTCCCCCTCATTGAACTAGCAGGGTGTCGTACGCCCTCATTGAACTAGTGGGCCATCCCTCATTGAACAGGTGAGACAATATAAAGCCAACCATCATGCATCAATGGAAGTCTCACCACGTGGTGGAATATACTACTTCATTTCCTCCCAATTCAACCCTTTCCATAATTATCATAATAAATATCATAATATCAAAATTCTCAATTCTTATAAATAATAAATAAATATGTATATATTCACAATTCAAATCATAAGGTTCCGCAAGGCAATTTCTATTAAGATATTCATAATCATTTCACAAAATACTCACAAACAACATGCTAGCACACATAACAAGTGGAAAGTGGTTACTCTCGCCAAAGCTAACTATTATCACACTGCTTCTAATCCAGAAGTTCAAACATACGCCAAAAATCAATCTATCACAATCAATTTACTAACTATTAATAACTTGTTCAAACTCCACATAATTAAAATTGTAATTTATAATTTCATAAAAATATACAAAATTTAGTAATGAATATTATTATACTAAAAACTGAAAATAACAGTCCTTCAAATTTCAAAACTAAAATGATTAAAATTTTAATAATATCTTTATTAACCTAGAGGCCATTCCAATATGTCATCAATACTTTAAATTAGAAGTTTAATAAATACCAATTATCCTATAAATTATGCTTTATTGCATTACATATAATGTTTCTAAAAATTTCAAAAAAATATATATGTAACTTGACTTTTTACATAAGATTTTTCCAGAATTTTTCTGATTGAACTTTGAAAATTCGTAATTAATTCTACAAAAAACTAAATGAGGTGCTTCCAAAAACTACGTGTTCCTTAACATGTCTACTTTCATTAAAAAAAAAAAAACCAATAGCCACAACATATTATATCATTTCCAGATTTTTAAAATGTAAACATTGTCCAGAAAACTTTCCAAATTTGTGACTCAACTTCCAAAAATCATATTTTGAGCTATAGACCTCCGTTTAAGGTGATCCAAAGCTATTTTTTAAAGATTATTATGTGTAATATCATCACACAAAAATTCATGAAATAAATCAAAGGTTTCATATTCCAAAACCATGCCAGAAAATGATCACTGTTCCTGAAACACAAAATTCATCCAGATTTTCGGTTAAACTTTGGAAAATCATATCTCCCTTTATACATGTCCGATTTAGGTGTTCTTTGGCTTTTTGGAAAGGTTGAGGTGTATACTAGTTACTGTAAAAATTTCAAGGAAAAACTCAAATGTTTTTCATTTAAAAAACGAGGCTGAAAATTACTGTTCACCTCTGAAACTGACATTTTCCAGTTTTCAGTGTCTAACTTTAAAAAATCATAACTCTCAATATACAAGTCTGTTTTGTCTGGGGTTTTGCTCGTTTTGAACCTTGATGAGTCAATTATTTACTGTAAAAATTTCAAGGAAAAAATCAAAGGTTTACTTGGTCATAATTGTCACGTCATTTTCTTGCTCCAGAGGCATACCAGAAACTTCCAGATTTTTAGCTCAACTTTCAAAAATCATAACTGGAGTTATAGACCTCCATTTTGGGTGTTCGAAAGTTTGAGATGTCTAATATTTACTGTAAAAATTTTAAGGAAAAACACAGATGTTTTCTATTTCAAAATCAAGCCCGAAAGTTGCATACTGGAAGTGCATAAAAGTTCCAGGTTTTTGGCTGAACTTTAGAAAATTATTAGTCTCATTATACACGTTCATTTTGGCTTATTTTAAAGTTCAAGATGTCTACTATCTTCTATAAAAATTTCATGCAAAAACTCAAACGTTTTCCACAGAAACCGAAGCTCACAAGACCACTCTGTTTCCAGTCCGAAAAACAGAGCTATTTCGGGTGCAGTTTCATTCTTCTTGACCAAACAGCGAACCAAGCACACTAAGGCCATGGAAACCAGAAGTAAAATTCCCCAAGAACTCACCTTAGTCGTCCCTCAAGCTTTCATGCAAGTTCCTCGACGTTCTCCTTTGGTTTTGTTCCCCTAGGTTCCACGTTGCAACACTCAGTTGTGACTCTTTCTCACTGTGTCTCTGTCTCTCTCTTTTTCCTTTCAGTCTCACCCTCTGGCCGAAAGAGATGGTAGAATGAATGGGAAATAAAAGATGAATGAGAGAATGCAACCGTTGCTGCATTTCCCAAAACTCACAGTGAACAAACGCTGTCATGCCGTGAATAAGGAGGAGCAGATGGTTATAATGAGAGAGATGTATGGGTGTGATCTTCGAAAAGCATGGGGCTGGTGTCATCATTCCGCCGAATGAGAAAAGCAGTGGATTTTGTGTGATCTCTGTGTTTAACGTGAGAGGCGCTGCAAAATGGATCTCTGTGGAATTCTCTTGCTTGCGTGCTGACCGGAAGAATTAATCAATTAAAGAGTTGTGGGCTTATTTTCTTTTTCTTTGCTGTTGGGCCGAAGTGTGTAGGAGAACGAGACATGTAATTCTATTTTGGGATAATTAAATATGTGAGCTGTGGCATTTTGCTGTCAATTCTTTCTCGTACTAGCGTGTTCTGGACATGTTAGAGAATGAGAATAATGGATAATGGGTTGGGTGTAATTGTACCTATGTATATGAGCCCAAAAAAAAAAAAAAAAAAGGAGCTGATATATACATATCTATGAACCTGCTGCTAGTATTTTGGATATTAGAGATTCAACATTCAAGTCATAAAGAATTGGACTTGGCTTTGCTGGTTAACTGATACGTATGTGTTGTGTCCTGGAGCTAAAAAAAAAATTATCCTACTTGTTTCCCTCCCTACAAGCCCCTTATTTGTAATTCAGGGCCTTTACTCATTTAACTGTAATTATGAAAAATAAGTTAATCCTTAATTTCATATGAGGATTTTTCTTTTTCGTTTAAATTTATTTTGGCCTTAAAATATTATCTCAAAAATATTTATGCCGAAAATTATTTCCTAATTATTTGTCCTTAATTTATGGGAAAATGTGCCTTAATTTCCAATAATTAATTTCATAATCATTTTAGGGAAAATTTCACAATTAAATTTTCCCATAAAATATCCAAATTCCAAATCCCAAAATTTGGGATGTTACAATAGATATGTAGGAAGTTTGACTAAGGACAATTTAGTAATTTTAAATTTATATTATGATATTTGGTCCTCTTAAGTAATTACAATTTTTATGGTCCTTTTTAATAAATATTTTTTCCTCCAGGTTCTTCATTCTAATTCTCCCATTATTTTATGTTTTTGATTCTTCAACTAATAACAGATTAGGTGGCATGTAGCACAAGTCTAACGCATTCACTAATCCGATTAAGTTGGAATGTTACTTGATGACTCCACTAATATATTAATTATGTGGCTTTTCATATTTTAATCTCAATATATGTATCGATTATCACGTTCTGGACTTACCAAATCAATTGAAATAAGAAGACGTTTAATTAACATAATTTCTTTTCACTGATCTTGGAATGTTTGCTTTCTTTCTTTAATTTTATTTTATACAAACATATTATTTAAATTATAAACAACTTGGAAATCAAAGTTGCTTTCTCTGTCATATTTATCATGTACAATAATTTCTCCCCACCCCACTTCTCGCTAGTGATGTAATGCTAATGGGTGTAATTTAATTTGAACATCAACGTAAACTTTTTATTTACATTACAACTTGTGCAAGTTTATAAATATAATTTTTATTGAGCTCATTTATAAAATATCTACCCCCTACTTTTCCCAATAATGCTTGCATAGTTTTTAGTTAAAAAGAAAACAAGAAAATAGCAGTACATCATATTTGGTCTTTAGTAACTTAATTTATTTCATAAGATTATGTATGGTTTATATAAGAATATTTTATTTCCTTCTGTATTAATGTCTTTTATTTAAATGTTACTCTTTTAAAGGTTATGTATGAGTAGTTTGTATATTTTAATTAAATTATATTATTTTATCATAATTTGGTAATTGATTCCGATTCAATCATGGTTGGACAATTGACGCTGTGCATCACTCTCTCATTATGAATAGGTGGGACGTTTTAGATGTGGGATTTCTTTCTCCAATATAAACTTATGATATAGGTGCGTTTACTAATAATATGGTTATTGTTGCCAAGTTAATTTTGAACTATTTTTTCTATTTAAAGACTTCTATATGCTTTTGTATGATCAGCCTCGTGCAATTGAAGTGAATTCATATGGCTTGATTCTATCACCAATCTACCTTTAAAGTATAAAAACTGACTGACTCGGGTAGGAAAGCCAACAAGACCAAAAAAAGCTCTACCTGCAAGCAAGCTAACATAATAGAAAAGTATATTAAGTAATATAGATAGTATATATTATATATGTGAGCAGCTGAGGAGCCACAAACAGCATTACAGAGCTGCTCCGTCTTCAATGCGTGGCCTGAAACAGAGTCATGGACTCAGGAGAGCCCTCGATGGAGGAGCTATATGAGATTATAACCCTATGTTCGGATTGAAGAAATAACGAGAGTAAAACAGGGAAGGGAATATTAGAAAGAATCACTTCCCAAAATACTGAATTTTTGGGAATTTGTTCTTATATTATCTTTTCTCCATAATTTTATTTTTATTCACGCCCCTAACTGGTTTGAGAGATTATTACAACTTAAAGACATCGACTTTTGTTGATGCGCTAAAAAAAATCATTGTGCTCCTATATGTGGAGGGCAGAGGGTGGCGGACATTCATTGCAATTAAGCACAAGTGTGGATGAGAGGGAGAGAAAAAGAGACATGAATCCGTACAAAGAAAGCAACACAGCTAATAATTGGAGGCCTACTCATCTGTGAGGCATTGCTGCGACTCATAGTGGATCTGACACTAATGTTCATCCAAACCCAAATAATTGGAGGCATACTCATCTGTGAGGCATTGCTGCGACTCATAGTGGATCTGACACTACTGTTCATCCAAACCCCATCATTATTTTCACCCCAAACTTCTCCCCCCTCAGCCCCACCTCTGTCCGTTATCCTTTATCTTTCTACTTGGGAATCAATCCTAAGACTCCTCCCTAGTCCCTACCACTACTGCCCTACCTGTTTTTAATATAAGACCTAATTGATAACATCTCAACTCACTAACTAACATGTACGGTTCGGATCCTCTCAATATCACTCCCTTCCTCATCCCTCAGTATCTTTTGATCTGGGCCGTCCAAAAGTTGATCCAACGTCCAGAAAGGGGCTTTTAAGAAATTTTATATTTACCGCATGCGGTAAATATAAAATTTTTTAAAAGCCCATTTCTAGATGGTGGATCAACTTTTGGACGATCCGGATCAAGATATTGAGGGATGAGGAGAAGAGTAATACTGAGGATATCTGCTTCACTAACATGTAAGCTATTGTTATTTGTTTAAATTAGTCAATTTATTTCATTACCTTCAAATATCCAAATTAGTCAAGCACTTATTATGCCAGGGATGAAAGTATTACTGCATGTTTTAAGCATATCACCATAAATTTGTTGCTGCCCATCGTTTGACAATATCAAGAACCACATGTGCTTGTTTAATTTGGCAATGTTGTGATCCAAAAGCAGGGTGGTTTGATTCTGTTCTGGTCGCTTTCTTAAGGGCCATTATTCATGGAATAATCTACAGTACCTCAGAATTTTTTAATACGCTTTGGAAACGATTGAATCTTTGAATTTTACTGCGCACGGCTCTCAACAGTAGTTGTCAGTTATCTGCAACGAAATGATAAAAGAAATAGATTTTTCCAGAACTATATCTTGTATATCAGATTTTTTTTTTCTTTTCTTTTTCAGGCCAGCCAACAATCACAACAATTGGCACTGATGATGAACAGCGTTTAGCTCACCCCAGCTATAACTGTAACAATAAACGTCAACGTCCTCCCTTGATATCAACCCGAAAATAATTAATATTAATGGTGAATTATGAAATCCAATTTAATCACACCTATTCTTAGCTCATTTATTAATTATTTTTACCTAGCTAGGACTCCCACAACCCTAACCAATGTAACTCCGAACTGGTTTCCTATTAAATACTTCGCTTAATTGACAATCCAGATTTTTTTTCTAGAGTTTATATTTCTTAGAAAAATTATTTTAATGGGTATGAAATCTAAAATAAATATTATCTTTTAATTATTATTTTTTAAAAAATGTTTTTTATTTAAAAATCATCATTTAAATATGCCAATTGTAGCTCTAACATGACGAGGGTATGCTGTGAAGCTTTCCTATCCACTCCCAGTTGTACCACTACGTCCATAGCAATTTTCAATACCTCGAATTGAATATGCCAATTGTTTCCAGAAGCAAGAAAAAAAATGTCAAAAGAGCTAAACTTGAACAGCTCAATCTGTTAAATTTATCTTTTTTCGATACCTATGTGTATAAAAATTATTTACTATATATGCTGCAATTTTAGTCAATTGTTATTTGTTTAAATTAGTCAATTTACCTTCAAATATCCAAATTAGTCAAGCACTTATTATGCCAGGGATAAAAGTATTACTGCATGTTTTAAGCATATCACCATAAATTTGTTGCTGCCCATCGTTTGACAATATCAAGAACCACATGTGCTTGTTTAATTTGGCAATGTTGTGATCCCAAAGCAGGGTGGTTTGATTCTGTTCTGGTCGCTTTCTTAAGGGCCATTATTCATGGAATAATCTACAGTACCTCAGAATTTTTTAATACGCTTTGGAAACGATTGCATCTTTGAATTTTACTGCGCACGGCTCTCAACAGTAGTTGTCAGTTGAATTGGCAAATATCTGCAACGAAATGATAAAAGAGAAAGATTTTTCCAGAACTATATCTTGTATATCAGATTTTTCTTTTCTTTTCTTTTTCAGGCCAGCCAACAATCACAACAATTGGCACTGATGAACAGCCTTTGAGCTCACCCCAGCTATAACTGTAACAATAAACGTCAAGGTTCTCCCTTGATATCAACCCGAAAATAATTAATATTAATGGTGAATTATGAAATCCAATTTAATCACTCCTATTCTTAGCTCATTTATTAATTATTTTTACCTAGGACTCCCACAACCCTAATCAGTGTAACTCCGAACTGTTTTCCTATTAAATATTTCGCTTAGTAAAAAGAGCTAATCAAATTTCGACAGATATCATTGACGATCCAGAATTTTTTTTTTCAAGAGTTTATATTTCTTAGAAAAATTAATTTAATGGGTATCAAATCTAAAATAAAGATTATCTTTTAATTATTATTTTTTTAAAAATGTTTTTTATTTAAAAATCATCATTTAAATATGCCAATTGTAGTTCTAACATGACGAGCGTATGCTGTGAAGCTTTCCTATCCACTCCCAGTTGTACCACTACGTCCATAGCAATGTTCAATACCTCGAACTAAATATGCCAATTGTTTCCAGAAGCAAGAAAAAAATGTCAAATGAACTAAACTTGAGCAGCTCAATCTGTTAAATGTATCTTTTTTCGATACCTATGTGTATAAACATTATTTACTATATATGCTGCAATTTTAGAATATGCTTGGACAACTTTTGATGCATCTCAAAACACACACATGACCAATTCTGGTATTGTGGAAGTGTTTGACCATCTTATTATATTATATTGTTTGCCCCAATAGCGTTGCATAGAGAATACAATACAATACATATTTCAAAGCAAAAGAACTTACTACTGCATCAAATTAAACTCACACAACAGGATGGAAAAGTAATGACATAATACGATTCTTAATTTGAGGAGCTTGGATAGAATGGCCATCTCCATGTTCATACATGCAATGAGACACCCTTGCAAGGTTCCTAGCAACTTCAATGAAACTCTTTGGATAGGAAGAATTGCTAGCTTCTTTATTAAACTTCTTCCAAGTTTCACTTATCAAGCAATTTATATGCCTACAAGCATCAGCTTCGGAAGCCCCAGTCTCATTCATATAGCACTCAATTGCTTTGGCTACATCACCTGTCTCCTTTTCACGCTAAAGAAACAAAAAAATATAAATAAAAAAAGGTTAACAAATCATTTTTGAGGGAGTAAATGTGAAAAAATACCTATAAACTTTTACCTAAAGTGTAACCAACACTATATATATACCTTTCAGAGGTAAAAACATACGAGTAACCATTCAGAATGAGAGCAAGAATGACATGGTTGTTAAATTAACTTAATAGCTGTTTCTTTTTGTAATTGGGGGCAGGCTATTGATATGAAAGTACCAAAATACTAAATATGGTCCTTGATATATAATATATTTAGAGAGTTGATCTTGATTCTAAAGATAAGACATATATTTATTATATTTGTTAATGTTGACCTAATTTACCCTTATTAATACTCTTTCAATAATATTTCAAGGACAAGAGGGAATGAGAGTATTAAGGAATATGACTATAATGTTTTAGAAAATACATGTCATATTAATCAACTTAAATAACTTCATTAATCTAATGAAATTAGGTAAATATATTTTATATTAAGAACTAAATGGACCTTTTACCCAAAATGGGTAAAGTATAGAATTACTCATAAGTTTGTACTCAAAGTAGCGAAACACCATATGCTTTTTTGATGTATAAAAGTATCCATGAACATCCAAAATAAAAGTAAAAATGAAAACCATTGTAATAAGCTAAGGGCCCATTTGAATGGGTTTTTTTTTTTAAAAAAAATAAAAAGCACTTTTTTAATGCAAATTTTTTTAAAAAAATTAATTTATGTATTTAGATGATATTTTTTTGAAAAAGTGAAAGTCACAAAAAAAGCTAAAGTGCTGCTTTTTTTAAAAGCTTCAATTTGAAGTTTAAAAAATAAGCACTTAAAAAAAACACTTTTTTAAAAGTCCATCAAAATGGACCCTGCTGGTACATTTTGTGGGCCCATACTATTGTTACGAAAGTTCCAAAATACCGCAACTCATAATATATGCATGAACCCATAAAGATTCCCATTGGCTGTTATTATTTTGTTGGCAGCGACCAATTAATTTGCACTTGAGTAATGGGAGACTTCTTTTGACACACATAAAACTATAACAGATGAATACCTGAGAAGATCCCAAGTCATCGGTGAGGCGCAAAATAATTGACGAAAATCGAATGATATCAGAGTATTCTTGAAAGCAAAACAAGTCCTCCGTTGTTGTTGTACTTTGAAGTAACAAATAGGAATGAACAAGTATGACTGGTCCACTGCTTGAAATCCAAGCATTCTCTAAGTAGTCATGCAGGCTTGGTTTATAATTACTATTAAACCATTTAGCCTCAACCAAGTATGCTTTACAAAGATCAGCCCACTGCAAAGAAAATCGGGCGTATATGTTGATCACTATATGAAATCAGAGAATCATATATATATAACTCTAAATTAGTTGTATGTATTAAATGGATGCATACCATTTTCCTCAGGAGTGGAATGACGTTATGCCCATTCTCTTTAAGAAATTCTAAAGCCTCTTCATGAACAAAGTTATAAAGTGCAAGGAAACATATCTTCATGTAGTCTGGAAGTATATCCATGGCATTAACATCCCACCTATATCATACGAAAAAGTGAGACAATTATATAGGTAGAGAAATTGAAATGTATACGATCGCTCTTGTTCTAATGGTCAAAACTAGATAATTAATTTTCAGATATTAAGAAAATTAATTTAGTTATTTATACTAAAAAAGGCATGTAGGTCTATCTAAAATATCATCTTTAATCATTCCTATTAGGAGTATCCCTTATATTAATTAATGGATAATATAGTCTGCAATCAATAGAGATATTTTGTAAAAAATTATAAATTTTGGAGATAATAATGATTGAAGTTTTACGTTTAGGACAAAAATAAATTCATTATAACTAGTTTGTACATTTAAGATAGGAGGAAATACCAAAAAATTTCAAACACAAGAAGCGAACCTGTCAACCACGTCAGTGAAAAGTTCCAATTCTTCCAATGTTCCATACACATCGTAAACATCATCAATTGCCGTTATTAGTGCATTCACTTTGGTCAACACTCTTCTATAATGCCCATATTGTGGTTCATAATTGTAACCCACTGTCCAAAAGAAGTTCTCCACCAACCTATCTCTTGTAAAGCTCATATTCTTTAAAAGTCCAATTCTTTCCCACCATCTTGAAATTGAAAAATTAAAAAAAAAGAATTAGTATATCAATTATATATGTACTAATCTTCTGTTTGTCTCCTGTGCAAGATCAACAAAAATAGTAAGTTCCAAGTAGAGAAATATGATTATTCTCAAGATCCCTGTGGGTCTCAAATTTAACTCCCAGAGAAGACACATGTGCTAGAAGTGAGCAGTGATGGACCTCAAACCATATTAGTCTACTACTTGAATACCTATTAGTAGGATTCAGAAAAAATGCTAGATACTGGACAATAGTATTAAAAAATATGATTATTCTCACCTTGATGTATCTTTCAAATCTTCTAGGTGACTGACTTGTACCATGTTGAAATCCAACTTAGCAAGCTTAAGCAAAGTAGGGCTCATATCCTCTCTCTTTTCATAAAAATCAATGAACCATCGAGCATCCGATCTTGATACCCTCCAATGTAGGGGAAGCTCTAGCGCATGTTTAACTAAAAGACATGTCTCATCGTCTTCATTATTAATATTTTTGTCCACAAATTCTCTGAGACATGTCGAACTAAAATCTCTTGCTTCGTCTAATATTGTTTCACCTTCCATTGATAGAAATGAGGCTTCATATAAAGATAACAAACCCATAATATCAACGCAAAAGCAAACATCAAAATGATCCTCGTGATCCAGAAATTTCTTAAATACTTCTGCAAAAAAGAACCATGCATATTACAATTGGTAGTATCAATTTAATAAAGTTAAAAAAGAAATGAGTCAATTTCTGAGAAATATCCGCACATATATGGGTATTTTAAAATTATTTGTTTCTGTGAATTTTCGCTATGAGAGAATCATCATTTTCTTTTAAACGACAAAAAGTATTTTCAAAAGCAATACTTATTTAATCCGAATGTATGAGTTAGATAATTAATGTGCATAAATTAAGAAAATTAGCTAAGTTAGTTATTTGTAAAAATATATTTATTGGTGTGTAAAAATTTCCTATTAATAATTTGTATTGTAAACTATCCCTGCAGTAAACCTCTGATAAATACACTTAATAGAAAAAAATTTAAAGAATGAATTATAACTTTTGGAGACAGTTTATTTAAATCTTACCTTTATAACCATATAAACCACTCCGAGGAGCAGCTTAGTTAAGTAAGCATAACAATTCAAAGAGGAACAAATACCTGATGACACACCATAGCCATGTTGCCTTAGGATTCTAAATTCAAGAGCCGTGGCATGTAAATTGCTCTTCTTCTTTGAAGTGTCCTTGTTGTTGTAGATATTTTCTATCAGATTTCTTATTTCATGCCTAAAATGAGCTTCTACCCCTAACCTTTGCAAAATATCAATCAACTCAAGTTGATCCCCAGGATTTTCCAATTTGGAGAGCATTACCCTTACTTTTTCCTGAAGCCCGTCACTTTCCACAGCATGTGATTCTTCCTGCAATTAAAATAGACAGGTTAAGAAGGCTATTAAATAAGAAAATAAAATATAACTATATGAAGCAAAATGAGTGAGTAAAATTAAGTAACATACGTACCACAAAGTCACTTCTCAATGACTGGATATAATCGTGAGGCCAGATTGAAGGCTGAAAGAAATTCACATTTCGACGAGAAGTATTGGTTTGATCAGAAACTATAGTTGTTGATGCCGTACATTGGATGGTACGAGGAACACTACGAGAGGTCGTGATTGATGGAAGCATTTTGTTTCTGAAGGATAAAGTAGCATATGGAAGTAAGGCAGTTTGGTAAAGAGCCATTGTGAAAGGAAGAAGCTTCTTTCACTGATGAAGTTCTTCTAGTTCTTAATCTGCAGAGTTCGTGTGGTAATTGGAACTGAATTCAAGCTCTTATATAGATCTTAATTTCGACTTGATTAAGACATTAGTTGAGTGGGTTAGTCATTATCTCTCTCTCTCTCTCTTTTTTGCCGAAACGTGGGATAATTAATCACCTAGTATTAATTATGTTCATGGTCTGTTTAATAGCCATCATGTAATTTGAGTTTGAAAAAGGTATAAAGCGTACTCCTCTTCTCTGTTCTTAGGAAAAGAGAAGGTTTATTTTGGCCTATTTAAAAAGTCTCATGATTAATATTTTTATATTAATATACAATTATACCTATTTACTATTATTACGTTATATTATATATTAAATAGAGGTATAATTAGAAAGTCATTAATTTTTAATGAAAAAATTAATAGGGTTTAAAGTTTTATTGACATGTGTCAAATAATTTAGAACTAACGTATAACGCCAATAGTTTGTCTCACCGTCGTTTAACACGATGTTTCCATTACTCAGATTTAATTCGTGCAGCAATCTCTCTCCTCTCTCTCTCTCTGACACTGACATGCACAATAATTAACAATTTCTGGCGAGTGGGATAGCCATTACTTTTTGACCCAAAAAAAAGGATAGCCATTACTTACTATGATCTTATTTATAAGATACCAACTAATTTTTCTTACAAATCAATAAAAATAAGTAAAGTCAATAAAGTTATCATATAATTTAAGTAACTTTCAATATTACCCTTACTAATTACAATAAACTCTAATATTATATTAATTAATACTCTCACACACTACCCTCATTAATTATAAAAAAATATTGAAACAGATAATTAATACTCATTAAGAATAAACAAGTGCCTTATAAAAAAAAATTAAAAAAACTTATTAATTGGTGTCTTATAATAAAAATTAGAGAGAGTACCATTTTCATTTTGCCTAAAAGCACGATAATCAACTACTAGTATTAATTTTATTCCATTACTCAGATTTAATTCGTGCAGTAATCTCTCTCTCTCTCTCTCTGACACTTACACGCACAATAATTAAAACAATTTCTCTTAGCAAACTGTGCAAATTGGCCACTCTTGAAATTTTTGCGTGCATATTTGCTGTTTGCACAAACGCTTGCATGAACAACAAAAATTAGGGGAGGCAGCTCCATACGATGCTCATTTCGGAGACATGGTTGTTCTCCCTCCCACCTTATATAAGTACTTTCTCTATGCAGTCAAAATTAGGGGAGGTTTGATATTTTCTAAGTATGTTTAATATCTTAAAATATTTTGTCGTTCATCGAGCATTCCGAAGCACGCCATAAATAATTATTTAGTAATGCAATTTCGTCCTTAATGTATTAATTTTTCAAGAAAAATTTTTTCTTATAAAGAATTTGTTTAGGGGTAATTTAATTAACCTCACCATTAAATCCCAAAAAGTCCTCTAAGTCAAGGTACATATGATACCCTATAGTATTTTTTTTCAGAAGCAATATTAGGGTATTGGACTAATTAGAAAAAATACTTTAATAATGGATGAACCACAAAATACTTTAGGGTATTGGACACGTATGGAAAATACTTTTAAAATCTTGATGAATAACAAGATACTTTCAAATACTAGACGTTTATGAGAAAATATTTTTAAGGTTTTAGTTAGAAGAGGGGGCCAAGCACTAGTGCAAAAAAGGCTTTAAAAAACGGACTATCGACGCCCCGGTCTTAAAGGTATGACCGGTGGCAGTTTTGTAAATATAAAGAACTTTAAAGGTATGACCGGTGGCAGTTTTGTAAATATAAAGAACGTCTTGGACCGAATCGTTTACCAATGGGTCTTAAATATATTATTCAGACCGCTTAAAAAACGACCGGTCTTAAAAATGTAATTAAAAAAAATTGAAATATCGAATTTCTTTATAGAGAAATCTCGAACACGCCGACTTATATTTTCTGCGGTCCAAAATAATAAGGAAAAAATTAAATAAAAACTTTTAAGACCGGATGTTTATAACAGGAGGTCTTAAAGATTATACTTTTAAGACCAGACATAAATCGTGCCCAGTGTTAAATAGTTTATTACTTTTAAGACCGGAGTTTAACAAAGGACGGTCTTAAAACTTAACATTTAAGACCGTCCTTTGTTTTTCATCTGGTCTTAAAAATAAAGCGCCAAATATATCTTTACACGAAACGTTACCTTAAGACTTACGTTGTCCGAACTCTGAAACCCCTCTTCTTGTTGTGAAGCCACTCTTGCTCTTGCATTACCACTCTTCCTCGTCCACGTACCATTAGCCTCTGTTACTCTCTCATTTGCTTAGGCATTCCTCTCTTACTGTCTCGAAAATGAATGGTGAAGATGATTCCATTCGTGTTCTGGGAACGCCAGTTAATGGTGTGAGTCAGAACGAACCCTCTTCATCTGACAATGTGCCTCTTAACCGCCCTGCACGCCGTGGTAGAAGAGGCACACGAATGATGGATGTATCTCTAAGTCGAGCTTCTGGGTTAAGGCTCGACATTCAGTTTGATGAAAAGTTGCGACCTTTCGGTCCTAATAAAAGAAAATATAATAGTTTTGTCGGCTATCTTGCACGCAACAAGGTTAGCATCTTGATAGATGAGTGGAAAAGTGTTGACCTTGACAAAGTAAAGAAATCTATTTGGGACACTATCCGGCTCACATACACTGCCCCTGACTCTGAGGAGATGAAAGACAAGACATTGTCTTATTGTGCTGATTGGTGGAGGAAGTTTAAGACCTCTCTCGCTAACAAGTATATTTTTGTCGAGGTTCCGCCTGCCAAACAGCCTTGGGAACAGTACACATTCATTGATGAACGAATTTGGTGACAATTTGTTCTTCTGCGGACCACTCCTGAAGCTCTGGTGAGTCTATATTTAGTTTTGTTTGCTTATATAACCTGTGAGCTTATATTTGTTCATCTAATCTTGTTAGTTAAATTGTTTGGTGTGTGAATAGAGGTATACATTTCCTGCCTTTGTCTATGCAAGTCTGATATGTAAACCCTGAAAAGGTAAAATACTAAGGAGGTAATTGTGTAATGGTTTGTTTTGCAAATGATGAGGAAATGAATAGTCTTAAAAGGGGGAAACTTTATATATCCAATTGTTACAATCTAATGTGGACTGATGATCCCACTGGATGCCTTAAAAAGGATCAAGTTTGTATTATTCTGTCAGCATAATTCTCTTTTGTTTCTTGTTATTCTATCTACATAGTAGTACAAAACATAGCTCCTTTTTAAGTATAATTCTCTTTTATTTCTTAACCTATCTACATCTTCCATAAATAAAATATAATGTTGAAACTTGATTAAGTGAATTTGACTAGTGTTTGAGGTTCATGTCAAGCATGAAGAAGTTCTCTAATTTCTGTTAGTGAGATGGCTAGAAATCATAATTAATAGTTGTTTTCAATTTGTATTCACAGCAAAGAAGGGAAAAAGCACAGGAGATAGGGAGAAAGAATGATTTCCCGCATAGGGCTTCTCGCGGCGGATATGAAAAGGCTGAACAAGAATTGATGGCGGCCAAGCGGAAGAGATTGGAAGATGAAGCATAATCCAATCCTTCTGCGGTACATGGTCCGCCATCTCCAATACATCGCGAGGACCTGTGGTTACACATTCGGCAAAAGCCAAGTGGTGCCTACATGAGTGAACAAACTCATGTGGTTGCTGAAAAAATTGTAAGTATCGTTATTATTGTTATTTTTTAGTTACTAAACATGTTTCATTACTAAGCTTCTCGTTATCTGTACCTTACAGGAAGATCTTAAGAAGAAAGAGGCAGAGGGATCTTTGTGTCGTCCGATAGGAGTGATGTTCTCACTGTTGCCACAGGAAAACCGGACCACGGTGGGCGTGTAAGGGGGTTGGAGGACGGGTAGGCTTGAAGGTATTCTTTGGTTCATCCGTCAAACGCCATAGGAAAGAGGTGATTACCCGGGAGGAGATGGAACAGACAGTGGCCAGATTAAATGAGGAAACAGCGGCTAAAGAAGCAAAGTATCAATCTGATATGAGCCAGTTGAGGGAGGAACTGAATCAGGTGAAGCTGCTTTTGAGCTCACGTCAAGAGACTAGTGTTCCCTTCACACACTCACCTGCAACTGTGCAGTAAAGCACTCGAGGGAGCTGCATTGTTGGACAGTCAGAGCAACCTTGTGACCTTTATGTGGATGATCCTGATCACCATGATAGACTACTATTGGTTGCAAAAGAGACTGTCCACAACTTATTGGGATCAACTGTACACCACCAACAAATGTCTGGTGATGAAGTCAGAGTATCAGTTGAAAAGATGATCATTGATGCACCTCTCCCTCTCCCAACTGATGAGCTAAAGATTGTGAGTGATGTCAAGGGAACCTTCATCTCTTGGCCAGTGAAGCTTGTACATGTCTGTACTCCTGCTGAAGCTTCAACCCCTCGTCCTCAAGTTCCATCCCCTCGTCGAGCTCCATCCCCTCCTCAAGCTCCATCCCCTTCTCAAGCTCCATCCCCTCCTCAAGCTGATCAATCCCCTCCTCAAGCCAAATCCCCTACTGCTAAGTTAACTGGCCGCGAAAAAATAACCGATATGGTGAAAAGTGGAGGTTTTAAAGATAAATCGTGGCCTGTCAATGAAGTAGTAGGCGTCGCAAATCCCCTACTAGTCCAAGTTGACACTATTGATATTGACTCCCTGCTGCTTCCTAGACAAGAGCTTACTGATGCAATTATTCAAATTTGGATGAAGTAAGTATGTTCTTCTATGAGTACATAATTTAAATGCATCGTTTAGACACACATACATATATATACTAATTCCCTGATCGATCTAATTATTGTAGGTTCTTGCATCAAGAATTGGAAAATAAGGGCAGGAGCGACGATTTTGGATTCTTGTGCCCACAGTATATGAGTCCAACAACCATGGAGCAAAGACAAGAGTACATATCAAGGAGGTTGTGTAATGTGAGAAGAAAGGTGTACTTGTTGCCATTCTTCCATAGGTACATATCACAAATCTTGTCTACAATTCACTTAATTCTGCTACATATATATATCACTAAGTGAGATTTACTGCTGTGAATTTTCAGCCGCCACTGGCAGTTGGTCATCATGTGCATGGAAGTTAATAAAGTTATCTTCTTATGCTCCACTCACAGCGAGCCAGTGCCCACGTTGTTGCAGACCATCAACGAGTAAGCATGTCATTTTGATTCTCTTGTCAGAAATCTCTGCTGTGAATTTTCAGTGAACATTGATAAATATGCATTTTTGATGATAGTGCCATGAGAACCTTCCAAATCGACGCACTCCAAAGGCGTCCTTCAAAGGCCAAAGAGCCTAAATGGCTCAAACCAGAGGTTGGTACAATATTTGTATACTTGGTACACTGCCTTGTGAACTTGGTCGGTAAGATATATATTACTTATATATTTCTTGTTCTTTTTAGACTCGTTGGCAACCACCAGCATCCAACCTATGTGGCCAATACGTCATGAAACACATGTATGATATTGTCACTGAAGGAAATACTAAATTATATGCAAAGGTAAATATTTGATGTTACATATAATTATGCACGCAAGTTAATTCAGTTTCTGGCTTAATGTTACATATAAAATATGGATGCAAGTTAATTCAGTTTCTGTCTTTGATGTTACAGATGTTTCACAACCCTGCCCCCTTTTCGGATGCTGAACTCGAGCACATACGCAATTTGTTTTGTCAATATCTGTATGACCTGATCTTAAGTGATCAGGGAAAATAATTAATGATGTCATTTATTTGTAAATATTTTGTAGCAACAATAATCTTCTGTAAATTTGATTATTTTTTCGAACAATTTGTAATTAATACACAGGTAATGTAAAATTCAATAGATAAATTTGTTTAATTTTTCAAACAATTTTCTTGTGTCCATTTTGGGTATCTGAAATTGGATGGTGGATATAGCTATTTAGTGCTTGAAATTTGAGGTTCAGTATGCTGTAAATAAGCAAGAGTTCGCGACTTTAGGACCATATATGGGTAAACTTCCGGTCCTAAAATTTTTCGGTTAAATAATATGAGACTTTTAGGACAGCATATTTTAAACTTCAGGTCCTAAAATTATTCGGTCTAAATAATATGAGACTTTTAGGACCGCATATTTTAAACTTCCGGTCCTAAAAGTATTCGTCTAAATAATATGAGACTTTTAGTACCGCATATTTTAAACTTCCGGTCCTAAAAGTATTCATCTAAATAATATGAGACTTTTAGGACCGCATATTTTAAACTTTCGGTCCTAAAAGTATGCACTAAATAAAATGACACTTTTAGGACCGCATATTTTAAACTTCCGTATATTGTAAAATTCCAGTCCTAAAAGTATTCCACTAAATATTGGTGAGACTTTTAGGACCGTATAGTGTAAAATGAAGGTCCTAAAAGTATTCAAAACTTTTAGGACCGTATCTCCTTTTACCATCCGCTCTTAATAGTCTTCCTTTAAATAGAGTATTGACTCGATTTTCGGACAAATTAATTAGGACTCAAGGCAACCGAGGTTCTGGCGTTTTGATCAAGCTAGGTCCTTCATTGTAGTCGATATTACCTCTCCTGATTTAGATTATCGGTTTCCCTTTTCTTTTTATCGGAAAAAGATGGAAGATATTGAAAAGGACACTTTGTTTCTAATCATGCGAGGTAACACTGAGGACAACGACGGTCCAACCTTGAGAAGAATTGTTACTGTGTTTGTTTTTATTCAAATAAGGTAAACGATCTTTTTGTTTTGTTGGTCTGATCTTAACTGTATATTGTTGGATTTTTTAATGTGCGAGTTTTTAATGTTGATCATATACACACGAGGACAATGTTTTGTTTTTTTCCTTCTTGTCGGAAACAGAAAGAATCTTTTGTTGGATCTTAACTGTATATCGTTGGATTTTTTAATGTGCGAGTTTTTAATGTTGATCATACACACGAGGACAATGTTTTGTTTTTTTCCTCCTTGTCGGAAAAAGAAAGAATGTACTGAGAAGGACAAGGGCGATCGAAATAAAGCATGTAACATTTAATTATTATAGATTTTTTAATGCTGCCCCGTGGGGGGCAGCGCAGTACATGATAAAAAAAAGAAAAAAACATAAAAATATTTACTCCTCCCCATCGTTGTCGGAGGGGAGAGACTCGTCGGAGAGGTCGGTGATGTCGTCATCGAACGGATTGTAGTCAATGTCCTGGGCGTCGAGTATCGCGTTGATCTTGTTGTTGACGGCATGGTAGACCTGAAAAAGTTGGCCCTGTCGTCGATCTATATGATCGACGCGGGCCAGGAGGTGGCGCAGAAGCTGTTTGGTGGTCGGGTTCGAAGTCAGAGGAGGAGGGTAAGGATTGTTAAGTCCAGCGGGAGGAGGAAAAGGAGGACTTGATGGTGGTGGAGGACCTTGGGGCGGTGGAGCAGCCATTGTAGAAGTGATGATGAAGAATGTAAAGAAAGTAAAGTAACAACGGGATTAAATAGAGAACCCATCCGGAGTGAACCGTCGGAACCATTAATGAGCAGATGCATAGTTCATCAGAATATGAGGAGACGCCTAGTTACGTTGGGAAGTTTATCTGGAAGCCGAAGAGATCCTCTGATAGAGTGTAAGGATACGACGCTGCTATCGGAATTTGAAACAATGAACTTTTTTTACGAAATTAAATCTTACTTTAAAAAATATGAAAAAATAAATGAACTTTAGGACCGGAAAACTGATAAAAGATCGGTCTTAAAAGTAATTTAATTGACTAAAAAAATAAATAATATACTTATAGGATCGGAGAAGTGATAAAAGGTCAGTCTTAAAATTAATTCATTTAAAAAAATAAATAATATACTTTTAAGACCGGAGAAATGATAAAAGGTCGGTCTTAATATTAATCCATTTAAAAAAAATAAATAATATACTTTTAGGACCAGAGAAATGATAAAATGTCGGTCTTAATATTAATTCATTTTAAAAAATAAATAATATTGATAAAACTCGCTCGTAAAGTGTAGACCATTCGTCTGCTCTTTACCTCTCTGTCCTTAACACTCCTTATTAACTCCACACTACCTCGTAACTCCAAACTACCTCTAGCTCTGCCTTTATTAATAAACGCCTCATACCTCTTTGTGCCAACGTACTGCTCAAACCATGGTTAGATACAAGATAACCGTTCGTAGGGGTGCTCTTACTCGTGATGCTCGTGCCTTCCGTCAATCGTTATACGATGTGCCTCCTCCATCGAGAGTGCGTTCGATTGAAACAGAAGAGTCTCAGGTCGTTGGACCCATTATTATTTCCGACGATGAAGACATTGCCGCGCCCCCCCTCCAGCCTTCCGACCATGAAGAGGTTCCTGCTCCACCTCTCCAACCAGTTGGCCCCAATGCGCCGACCGCTGACCCTCGTCCTCTTTCCTCTAACGACCTGATACAAATAAGACGGGAACTTGCTGATATCTGGCGGGAAATTAATGCTGCTCAAGCCGATATTGCCTGGGCTTTGAAGGATAATAAGCTTTGATAATTCTTTTTTATTGCAATGTGTACGACAATATTCAAGTAATTAATAATAGCATTAATTAAGAACCATAAGCTTGTCTCTTTTTATTTTTTTTCAAGTAATTAATAATAGCATTAATTAAGAATAGCATTAATTAAGAAATATAAGCTTGTCTCTTTTTAATTTTTTGTTCAAGTAATTATTAATAGCATTGATAATTTTCTGCGCTCGCCAAAACCAGTACTTTTTTCTTGAAAAAAATAATTGGGAATTTATTTACTTAGTTTTCAGATAAAGTTATATAATTAGGACCGTCTACTAATAAATAACCAGTCTTAATAAAATCTATGAATGAATAATAAAACTTATTAGGTCCGGAGTATTATAAAACTGCGGTCTTAAATATTTAGGACCGGACTGGATAATAATTCGGTCATAAAAGTAATACTTAAAAATTTATTAAAAATATTTAGGACCGGATGCTTTATAATTAATCGGTCTTAAAAATTCCAAATACAAAAACATGTCTCTGTCGCGCGGAAAATTAAATTTCCCTCTCTGAATTTCTCTTGTCGCGCCGAAAGTGATTACTGAGGAGGTTCTGTCTCCAGTGTTTGTGTGTTGCTCCGTTGGTGCTTCGCGTTGCTCTCTCGACAATCACTTTCTGGTTCCTCAGCTAAACGTATATAGACCAAGCTGTAAGAGCTGTTTCGGTTATATAATTTCATGGTTTTCCTACTTATCGTTCTGGGTTTTTCATGGGTTGAACGAAAACGATGAAATGCTATTGTGGGTTTCTCTATTGTTAATGAATATTCTATTTTGAAGATTATATTTGCACTTGAGACCTACCCAACTGACCAACAAATGTTTTTAGGGTACTCTTGCTGTCTCCAACATCAACGTTCGTGGCAGGAGATTAGGGACTCTTATTTCGCATTTGAGCTACAGGTGAGTCCTCAAGACCTTCATGCGAAGCATTTAATTTCCTCGTCATGCATTTATTTTGCTTCGTGATATTTTATTTTGGATTCAATGTGATATGCAAGACAGCCAAAAGTGATTCTTCGTTATGCATTTACTTGTGCCTTATTTTACGTATGCTAAATCTTTCCGTCCATAGGAATTCTACTATGGATCGTTGTTGGATAAATGCTTTACAGACGAGCGTTGAATATTAGAATGGGGTGAGGGACTTTATTGAATTTTCTAAACAAAATGGAAGTGATGATAGTGGGAAGTTTTATTGCCCTCGTGTAAAATGTTTGAATGATAGGCGACTAAGTCCTGAAGTTATACGCACACATTTAATTTGTCATGGATTTTGTAAGACTTATACAGTATGAGTATGGCATGGTGAAAAAATACCAAGTGGGTCTCAACATGGGGAAGTGGCCTTTGATGATAATGACACGGATATGGATGATCGCATAGAGGACATTATTCGTGATGTAGGAGAAGAGGCCTTTCAACAATCACATGCATATGGTAATATGTGCAGTGATGCAGAGAACCCGCTATACCATAGGTGTCAAAGATACCAATTGTTGAACGCTGTATTGAAATTGGTAAGCTTGAAGACACGTCATGGATGGAGCAACAAGAGTTTTTCTGAAATGCTTGAGGCTTTTAAGGACATGCTTCCGGATGATAATGTGTTGCCGCATCGATACTATGATGCTAAGAAAAATACTTTGTCCACTGGGGATGGAGTACAAAAAGATCTATGCATGCCCGAATGACTGCATATTGTATAGAAAAGAGTTTGAAGAGAAGCAGAATTGTCCGATATGTGAAACCCCAAGGTACAAGTCGAATAAGGGGCTTGCAAAAGTGTTGTGATATCTTCCAATCATACCAAGGTTCAAGCGGTTGTTTGCGAATGAAAATGATACAAAAAATTTGCGGTGGCATGCAGATGAGAGGATTTCTGATGGAAAGCTTCGTCATCCAACCGATTCTTCTCAATGGAAGAAAATTGATCAATTATTTCCCAACTTCGGCGAAGAACCTAGGAACCTTAGGCTTGCCCTTACCACGGATGGCATGAATCCATATGGAAGCCTTAGCAGCGTACATAGTTCATGGCCTGTACTCCTAATTATTTACAACTTATCTCCTATGTTATGCATGAAATGAAAGTACATCATGCTGTCTATGTTGATTTTGGGACCAAAACAACCCGGAAATGACATTGATGTTTACCTTCAACTCTTGATCGAAGACTTGAAGGAGTTATGGGAAGAAGGTGTTGATGTTTTTGACTCTTTCAAGAAGGAGGTCTTCAAATTGCGAGCCATGATATTCTGTACTATAAACGACTTCCCAGCATATGGTAACTTGTCAGGGTATAGTCTAAAGGCCCATAAAGCATGTCCGGTTTGTGAAGAAGGCACATGCTACCATCAACTCCAACATGGAAGAAAGACGGTTTATCTTGGACATAGGAGATTTCTTAGACGGGGCCACCCATAAAGTCGATTAAAGAAAGCCTTCTTTGGTGGCCAAGAATATGAAGATGTTCCGGTGCCATTGACTGGGAAGCAAGTTTATGAGAAGGTGAAAAATATCAATATCATCTTCGGCAAGACAACCAAGAGTAGAAAAGATACAAATATATGGAAAAATAGATCTGTATTCTTCGATCTTCCCTATTGGCGCAATCTTGATGTGAGACACTGTATCGATGTCATGCATGTGGAGAAAAACTTATGTGATAGTATTGTTGGCACGCTTCTCAACATACAAGGCAGTTCCAAGGATGGTGTGAAGGCAAGATTGGATTTGCAAGCAATGGGAATACGTGAAGAGTTACATCCAAGGCCATATGGGAAGAGAACTTATTGTCCCCCGGCTTCTCATACATTATCTAAGGATGAGAAACAAAGTTTTTGTGAGTGTTTACATGGCACAAAAGTTCCATCGGGGTATTCTTCAAATTTTAAACGGCTTGTATCGATGAAGGACTTGAAATTAGTAGGTCAAAAATCTCATGATTGTCATGTCTTGATGCAACAGCTACTCCCAATAGCTATTCGAGGCATCGCCGAATATGATCTTCAGGTCGTTTTGACTAGACTTTGTGTCTTCTTCAATGCGGTTTGTGGTAAAGTTTTTGACATCGAAAAGTTGGATGAATTGGAGAATGAAGGATATCTTATCTTGTGCCACCTTAAGAAGCTTTTTGTTCATACATTTTTTGACATCATGGTTCATCTAATTGTTCATCTAGTGAGGGAGATAAAGTTGTGCGGCCCTATCCATTTACTGTGGATGTACCCAATTGAAAGATCTATGAAATTCCTTAAAGGGTACGTGAAGAATACATACCGTCCAGAAGCCTCGATTTTTCAGAAATATGTTTCTGAAGAAGCCATGGAATTTTGTCAAAATTATTTGGCCAAAGTTAGACATATTGGGCTTCCAAAACGTCAGCATGCTGAGGGGGGTAGGCGAGGGGCTTCAGTAAAGACTGTGGATCCTGATGAATTGTCAAAAGTCCACTTATACATCTTGAATAATGTTGATGAAGTTCAAGCCAGCATAGCTGCACATAAAGAAGCTGTGAGGAAAGAAAATCCTTGAATGACTGAACAAAGGTTGATTAGGGAGCATAACAGAACTTTTGCACACTGGTTCAAACGAAAGGTCGAGGGAGAGGAATGTGTTTCTGATATCCTCAAATGGTTAGCACGTGGTCTTGAGGTTGATGTCATAAGTTGGAATTCATATGTGATCAATGGTTATACATTTTACACGAAGTCCCTAAATGATAGGAGCACAGTCCAGAACAGTGGTGTTATGTTAGAGGCTGAATCTATGCACTTCTCCAGTTCGAAAGACAAGAGCCCTTTATTGGCAGTCATGCCATATTATGGGGTTATTGAAGAGATATGGGAGGTGGACTATGTCAAAATTAGATTTCCCATTTTTAAATGCAATTGGGTTAATGTCAATAATGGTGTTCGGATCGATCGGCTAGGATTTACATTAGTCGATGTCAATGATAGAAGTTTTGGAGATGAACCTTTTATTATGAAAGACCAGGCACAACAAGTGTTCTATATCACTGATCAAGAAAATAAAATGTGGTCTGTAGCTCTCCAAGGAAAGAGGGTCATTGATATTGATGAGGAAATGAATTTTTATTATGGTATTCCTGAGAGTACTCCTTTTTCAAGGGGTCTACTGGACATGAACGAAGAAGATGAAGCGGATAATGAACTCGGCATAAGAAGTGATCATCAAGAAGGGATATGGGAAGATATCACTTTATAAAAGAGTCAATTCATAAGGTAATATTCATATATATGTAGCTTTCTTTGAAAACTACTTTTAGTCTTTAATTATAACATTTATTCCTTCTATGTTATGTTCATCATGTCTTTGACTACGAAGTTTGTTCCTTGTTTTATTTTTGTGGCAGGATCCGATCCAAAGGGCATGTTGAACTGGAGGGAGCTGCATTGTTGAACTGAATCAGATGAAGGCATGATGAATATTATTTTGGGCGCATGTATATTTGTAACTTATTGTATTTGTAAGTAAGTTATCTTATTGTATGAATTAATTTAGGTGTTTTAGACATAGTATAATCATTAAGGCCAAATAACTCATGGTGAATAAATATTTGTATCATTTTTATTCAATTTATTCAAATAATTGTTCATAGCTTGTAGCTTAAAAATATCGACTTTTGTGTGCTGGATTGGGTAGGTGATTTGTGTGTAGTATAATCAGGAAGAACAAAACAGGGAAAAATTCAGGAAAATTTAGACCACAAATAAATTTTCTGGTCTTAAAAGTTGAGATTTTAAGACCGGATGTATTTATATATCCGATCTTATAAGTCATATTTTTTAAGAGCGGCCAAGTTTTAGTTTGGCCGCTCTTAAAAGTTGATATTTTAAGACCGGACGTATTTATATGTCCGGTCTTAAAAGTCGCCATGTTTAAGACCGCGTATAATTAGTCAGTCTTAGAAGTCGCTAAGTTTAAGACCGTATTTATTTTTGTCCGGTCTTAAAAGTCATATCTTTTAAGAGCGGCCAAGTTTTAGCTGGTCTTAAAAGTTGAGTTTTAGGACCGAACAGAAAGCGAGTCCATGGATTGTTTAGTACGAATTTTAAGACCGAATGTTTAAATGTCCGGTCTAAAATAGATTCTTTAAGACCGGTCGTAGTCCGGTCTTAAATGTCGACTTTTAATACCGGCTGATACAAGACCGCTAGCGGGTCCGGTCTTATGAGCCTCTTTTGTCTGGTCTTAAAAGCCTTTTTTCCACTAGTGAAGACTACAATGCATAGTATATATGATGTTTAAACATATTAGGAAAATTAGTATACATGCCCTTATAATTTTATCTAATCTTTTATAAAGCCCCTATACTTCTATTGTATGTTAACTTCTTATCATTCCACATAATTTTAACCGGATCTCTATATTTTTATTTTTATTTTTATCATGTCTTATAGTTTCAAGTGATGAATAGAAAACTACAAAGATCTGATTAAAATTAATTAAAACCATAAGGAGCTCATAATTATCAAGAAAAAATTATATAAGCATGATTAAAAATCAAATGAAATTATGAGCATCCACTGATTAATTTTTAAAACAAAAGTTAACAACATAAAGTGTGAAATAAATTAAGTAGATAACGCCTATCGATTTATATCCTTTTGTTTATAGCTATATAGTAAATTAAGTCCCTGACCAACTACCAATTAGTGGTTTCGTGGTGTTAACTATTACTCATATTTAGAACATGCAGTATTTTTTTTTTCTAGAAAACTTATGCCTATTTATTTATATCCGCTAACTAAATTTAATTCTCCAATGGAATCTTAGCACATAGGTTTTTTTTTTTTTTTTAAAAAAATAGATCGAGGATTTCCCCCACCTAACAAGTGCGTTCCTAAGGATTCAATCGACAAATTGAAACAAAGGAGTATTTTAGATAAAATGTCTTGCTTTCTCTTTATTTTATCATAACTCACGATACCTTGTATTCATAGAGGGTTTGAACTCACAAAATTAAGTGAAATTGTAGGGACTGTAGATTAATTGTTTCAAAAAAAAAAAAACTTAGCCACTTCAAAGGTGAAATAAATTAAGTAGATATAAGTGCCTAAGGGATTTATATATATCTTTTTTTTTTGTAGCTGTATTCTAAATTAAATTCCAAACAAATTGCCAATTATTTGTTTCCTTGCGTTACGGCTACTCAGATTTAACATGTGCCGTAATTTCTTTTTGGACCTGACCAAGTGCCGTAATTTTCACAGTTGATGCCCGCCATGTGTCCCGCAAGCTTTTATATATAACTACCGATCGATGTTTAATTGTTTAAAGGATTTTGTCTTAAGTTCCCAGCAAACTGCCACGTACTTTCGTCGTGTTACTGTTACTCAGATTTAACACATGTAATAGAGTAATAAATTTGATTTCCTATGCAAGTTGTATTATTTTAAAGAGATCGTACACATCCATTCATGCCGGTCTATTATGCGGTAGTGAATGTTTTATTATAATATTTTGTTCAACTACTCTTGTTGAAATTGTCCGTCACAGATCGAATTAATTACCTTATATATAGTACAAGCAAACTACCCAAATGTCTTTTCTCATGATTAGTTTTCCTTTTGGTAAAGACTAATTTTTTATTTATTTTAATACGTATTTTTAAAAAAATTCTGCATAAGATTTAAAATTGTTGAAATTTGGTATTCCTTATAAAATACCACATAATTGGGAATATAGTTTTCATAATTCAAAAAACCCTTATATATATATATATATATTGACTACCCCTCTATTTTATCTAAATTACAAAAACCTTCTATTTATTTTAAAAATCTATATAAATCTCTTTTAAAATTAAAATGTATGTTTTATAAACCTTCATTATATTTTTAAGATTTTATTTCCATCCATTTAATTTTGGATGATCGTTAAGTTGAACTCTTAAACTTCAATTATGCCCAAAAATACCACCTATTTAACAAAATAACTATTTAAACATTTATATTTATCAAAACTTATACAACCAAAAAAAGGTATAACAAAGAATGTTGTAAAATTTATTAATTTTGATTATATTATAGAATTATATAAATTTTTTATATTTCATAACATTTATTAAAAATTATTTATTTGAATTTATGTTAAATAAATATAAATATATTTTCTTTTATCCTATAGTATGAGTGGGTTAACTTTGAGAGATTATGTAAACTATATATATTTATAATATATAATTTTCAATTTCTTACTAAACAAATTATAAACACACCCAGTTCGTATATATTTATTAAAAGAATTAATTAAAATTTTGATTAATAATTTTATATAATTTTTTATAAAGTCCCTACACTTTTTTTTATTAATTCCTTATCATTCCACATAATTTTAACCGTATCTCTCTATATATATATTTTTACCATGTCTTATAGTTTCAAGTGATGGATAGAAAACTACAAAGACCTGATTAAAATTAAGTAAATAAAACCATAAGGAGCTCATAATTAACAAGAAAAAAATTATAGAAACATGATTAAAAATCAAATGAAATTATGAGCCCATCGATTTATATCCTTTTGTTTATAGCTAGCTGTTTTGTAAATTAAATTTCTCACAAACTGCCAATTAGTGGTTTCGTGGTGTTACTATTACTCATATTTAGAAGGTGCAGTATTCTTTTTCCAGAAATTAAAACTTATGCCTATTTATTTATATCCGTCAACTAAATTTAATTCTCCAATGGAATCTTAGCACATAGGTTTTTTCTTATTAGATCAAGGATTTCCCTCTCGTTGCTTAAAGGGCAAAACGTTATTACCCCACCTAACATGTGCGTTTCGAAGAATTCAATCGACAAATTGAAACGAAGGAGTATTTTGGATAAAATGCCATGCTTTAATTTCTCTTTATTTTATCATAACTCACGATACACTGTACTCATGTAGGGTTTGAACTCACAAAATTAGGTGAAATTGTACGGACTGTAGATTAATTGTTTAACACGTGCCGTAATTCCTTTTTGGACATGACTAAGGTCCATTTGCTTATATCGAATCAAATTTCTGCACACAGATCTTTTTCTAATTATAAAAATTTTGAAATATCATTAATAATAATCACAAATGAAAAAATTTGATTTGTGAATTGGACTTGATGAATATAAGGAGATGGACAAAAATTTTATCCCCTCTCTTTTTGGATCATGGTGATGATGCGGTGTATTGTTTACAAACACGCAACCCTTTATTATTACTCTTTCTTAATAAAAATATTAAGATAAAATAGGTAATTTTCCCCCATTCAGAAAGCAATTACACACGTAACAACATATTATTTACTGGTGAGCTGATGACCCCACTCTTATAATTTGAACATGATGTGTGTTCTCTTCTGTGTGTGATGACTCCACTCTTATAATTTGAACATGATGTGGGTTATTTACTGGTGAGCTGACGACTCCACTCTTGTAATTTGAAAACGATTTGTGTTCTGTGTGTGAGATTGGGAACTGATGGGATATGAAATAATGATTGATTAGGATTTTTAATATTAATTCTATAATGTTCTCTCATCAATTCCCAATTTATTGTAATTGAAATCTAGAATATTCTGTCCTTAATTTCTAGGTTTAGGTTAAGGCCGCCTATAAATAATACCTCCAACACATTTGTTTTGTACTACCTCTAGTTTTAAATATAAGATAAAATTTGTAGTGTAATTTACACTATAAATTTTGTCCTATATTTAGGATCGAAGGGAGTACGTCTTACAAATTAAATAAATAGATATTGAGTTTTCTATTTGAATATCTCATCTCTTCCATCTCATTCGTGTTCCTCATCCTTCTTTCTTGTTGTCATCTCTTCCTCTCTTCTCTCTTTCTTATCACTTCTGTCTCATCTCCTTCCTCATCTTCTCCATCATAAGTGAAAAATTAACCTCCCCTATGTCCATAATGAATATGTGCTAATCTAGGGTTCAAAAGGTTTCTATATATAAAAGCTTTCTCAAGTCAAGAAAAGTATTTAATTTATTTCATTAACTGCTAAATCTCTTATTACAATTAATCTCTTCTAAAACAAAATGCTTCCATCAATCATTAAGTCCAAAAGCATCTTGTTCATAGCTTTAAAGTAAATCAACTTCCCGACAAATTGCCAGGTAGCTTCATCGTGTTACTATTACTCATGTTTAACACATGCAATAAAAAGCAAAACGGCAATTGTGATGATTCATGAGTGCTTTTTGTCGTACGCTGATTGGTGGAAACTTGCAAACCTTTTTTTTTCCCTAACAAATTTAATTTGATTCCCGCTGCAAGTTGGATTATTTTAAAGCGATCGTACACATTCATTCAAGCATATCTACTTTGAGACAGTGAATGTTTTATTTTAATAATTTGTTCAACCACTCTTGTTGAAATTTTCCGTCCTTCTTTTTCATACAAATAGTAACAAAGAAATCGAATTAATTGGCTTATATATATATATATATTACAAGCGAAGCTGCATAAATTTTTCCCCTCATGATGATTAGTTTTCCTTTTGCGAAGAATAATTTTTATTTTATTTTGTTACATATTTTGCGAAAATATTCTGCATAAGATTTAAAATTATTGAATTCTGTCATTCTTTTGAAATACTACATATTTACAAAAAATATAGCTTTCATGATTCAAAAAGCACTGACACACACACACACAAACAGATTAGTCACTAGTGAGAGCTTTACCTGGCAATAGGATTTCTGCCTGCATCTTAACTTGGATTCCAAGTTGTTTCGAAGTGTTGCAAGGTTATCTTGTTTTAGTCAGATTTATCATGTGCAAATAATATCTCCTCACTGATTTCTTAGATTTCTTTCCTCTCAACAAAGATTCTTTAGATGTAATCTTTTAGTTGTAGATGGCCTACAAATGATAAATCTGACTAACAGAAGATAATCGGGTACGTAGAACTTTGAAACAACTTCGGTTCCATGTTAACCAATATATTAAGTTCAATGTCCACTAATATGTCGGTATTTTGTATATTTATCCACGGATCCTAAAGTCGATTGAACGTGACACCTAAATTTAAAAAGACACAAAAAAAGAAACAAAGCGGACTTTTGAAGGATCAATGAAAACAAAGATATGAAATTGCACTACCACAGATTTGGCATTTATCACGTTTGATACATAATGGTTAAAGGCTTACAACTAATAAACATGATGTATCTTGAGGTGGAGGTCATACAAGGATACGTAACACTTAAAATTAAAGGTTAATTATGTTGGCCGTCATATATTGTGAGTCAGAGTTCACGGGAAAAAAAAAGGTTTTATTTAATAACTATCATTTATTTAGTGACAAAAGTGACGTTTTTTTGAAACAACTGTCATGTAGCAGTTACAAATGATTCATCTTTCAATCTTACATTAGTGAAACATAAATATAACAGTTATGTCAATTGACCGTAAAGTATGAACGACAAAAACAACATTTCTTAATAGACAATCGTCATGTAAATTACAAATCTAAAAAACTACTTTTCAAAACCCCATTCGATCCAATTCCGAGTACTAGTTCTCCCAAAGTTAAATACTTTAGAATGAAGTATTCATTTTGTTCATAGTATTTTTCTAAAAAGCACATTTTATAACCTCATCCTTCTCTTCCTCATCATGGTCAGACGCCAGAGAGTTTTTTTCCATTCAGCCTCCTCCTCATTATCATCCTCACCCTCCTCTTCCATTACCACATCCTCTTCCTCCTCCTCCTCCACACTACTACAAGAAGTGGGAATGACATCGCCAAAAAACGTCTATTTTTCAAAAAGAGGAGTAAAAAATAAAGGTGGTGGCATTTTTGTAATTTTGCAAAGCAACTTTGAAATATTGGGCATCCCTTTAACAAAAACAGATGCCAAAAGTATACTTTTGACATCTTAATTGGAAAAGGAACACCAAAGATAGTTGATTTTGGTGTTCCAATTTTAAAATCGATGCCAAAAATCTACTTTTGGTGTTCCAATTTTAGAAAGGGACGCCAAAAGCAAGGACTTTTAGCATCCTAACTCTACAATGGATGTCAAAAGTTGAGCTTTTGGTGCAAAGATCAATACTTTTGGCCTCCCTTTTAGAACTGAGACGTCAAAATGGTCTTTTGAAGTCCCCAATTGAAAATTGAGACGCCTAAAGTGGAGTTAATATATCTCTAAAGGAGGACAGTGGAGTTGCTTAATCATACGCATATACTATGGAGTGCACATGACACTTCCAATCTCAATCATTCTCTCCACAAACCCTATTGGTAACACTGCCTTAAGCTCTTGGTTAGAGAATCTTTGGCAAATTCCACCATGACCAAACCCTTGTGCGGTGGCCTCTGGAGGGACCACACTAAACAAACATTGCTTGATATGAGAACGCATGCGATTTCTCTTACCTAATTCTTGTCCTCGAAATAACCCCTATTTCTAAAGCACAACAATAGAATAGATGAAGGAGGCTGATTATCGAGAAAATTCATCACTTCTTCTGATCCTTCTTGAATAATCCTCTTCTTGACGTCTTCCCCTATGTTTAAGATGGGTTTGATGGGATACACAGTAAGATCATCGTTGTAGAATGATTGAATCACTTGAGATTCAAGCTCCTTAAAGGTATTCACTATTATGCCCAATATTTTTTTGTCCTACCGATGTTTCTAAAAAACATATATAGCACCCACTCATTCTCTAACTTTAATCGAGGGAAAACACTTTCCGGAACATGGTTCTTGAAGAACGGGATTGCAAATTCCAAGCAATAGTCCTTCAAGTCAATCACGGTCGTATTCACGTTGTCTCGCTCCTAGAGCGTGTGAAAATGAAGTACAAACCCAAGAAAAGCAGCACCAAAGGCATAGAACATAAAGGGAGGAACCTCAAGGTTGGTGGCTACGTCGATCATGGTGGTGGTGAACATGTCGATGACTAGGCTGGCGAGTCGGGGTCTTGATTTCGGACAAAGCATCTTTGACATTGAGTTTATGGTATACTATAACAGAATTGATGAAGGCAGCTAGATGGAGAGATTGACATAGGTAGCACTTACGACGTCCCTTTTTAGCGGACATTATTCTCAAGTTTTACTACATTGCTCACATAGGCGCCCCCTGTAAAGGGACGTAGAAAGGGCTTAAAAAAGTCGTTAAAAGGATTTTTTTGGTAGTAGTGCCACCACCTCCTCCTCTTTCTCTTCTACCTCCTCCTTAAATAGAGGCTCTATTGCAGATGTTAGCTAGCCTTGATTGCTCTACAAGGTGTCTTGCTAGACACGCCCATAGTTTGAATAGGAAGTTGGACCTCATCCTTCATCACAATCAAGTTGTATAGGATCACTTCCAATTAGACCCTTATCTCCTTTCTTAGATGTTAGTGATGTGTAGAGAAGGGACAAGAGGAGGCAGAGGATAGTAGTAGTGATGATCACTAAAAACTACTAATGCTTTTGTATTTTTTTTAATATTAAAAACATTTAATTGTTAAGACAACGTACCCCAGAAATATTTTTAAAAAACGATTGTCTCTTCATGGTTATTAGTAAACAACCTTTAGTAATTTAGGCATTTTACAAGGCTACATAACCTAACCCTTTTCTTTCCAAAGGATACATTCTTCTAGATAACCCGCAAACCCTCTCCATTTAAATGTTCAAAAAATGAACTTGATTTATCAATCCACTTTGATCTATTCCAACTTCTCATATCCAACTTCTGACTTTTATTTTTCATAGATTACATGGGAGAGCCAAGATTGCATGGACAAGTGCTTGAAGGAATTGACTTCTCTCATTTGCTCACTGATTGAGAAGGTGAACAAATTACTAGAGAAGAATATGAATCTATTGATGTAGCAGATCCTTCATCTACAAAACTTCTTCTTCTTTTTTAAAATTTATTCAAACTCTCATTTTCTTTTCTTTTCTTTTCTTTTCTTTTTTAATTTTTTGTTTGTACTATGGGGTTGAAAAATCAATTTTAACAATTATTAAGAAAAAGTCAAATAAGTAACAGTTATTATGTAAAACCCATCACTTTTTAGAATACAATGTTGAATATCTAACAATTATTAAGAAAACACCGTCATTGTTTACTAAACCTAACGATTATGATGTTAAAACCGTGAATTTTCGTTCAACAGTTCATTACGGTTGTAAATTAGTAACTCTTAGAAAAAGACCACCTTTCTTAACGATTATGAAATTATAACCGTAAGCAAGTTTGACCAAGACCTTTAAAACACCCGTTATCTCGTGCCTCTTGACATTTCTAAATTATGCACTTAACACAATTATCTTTTGTTAAACATTACCTACTATCCTTGGAACCCATCAACTCCAGTTGACTTTTTCGGCCATCGACAGTCGCATTACAGCCCCACGCAAGTTGCATTGATTGCCCTAACTAGGTTTTTCATTTTGGATCCCTATATAGGTTGCATTCCTTCGTGTCTCTATTCTCCTTATTTTCATGTATGATTTCTCTTCTGCATTTCGCATTCTCTATTCTGCATTTCACATTCTCCTTATTTTTCACTTTGTCTTGCCTAAATAGGTTTTGAACTTAGTTGTGCATCGTGTTTTTCTAGAAATCCCATTTCTCTATTCCCTATGGTTGACTAAATGAGTTCTATCTTCCAATTAAAATGGCCAATTCTACTTCCCACAGCTCTAATAATGCCCTTGGTTCTGATAGTACCTCTACTTTCAATAATGTTCCTAGTACTAGTATTCATACTGGTACTGATGTTGTCCTTAGGCCAACCAGAAATGAGACCCCATAAGAGGCATTAAAAAAAGTGAGAGATATTGTAAAGAGGGGTCACTGCACCTTGACTTTTGTAAACCATGCAAAGTCCTTGGGGAGAAGATTTCACATGACATGGAACATCGATAATCAACCTTTTAAGTCGTCATACTTTATCAGCTATATTGGCTTAATGGAAAGGACCAATATTCCTATCACGAAAAGGTAATTGTCGTAGTGTACAGAGAGATTACATAGGCATTAATTGGGACAATATCAGGGAAGGTATAAATGCACGCTAATTACTTACTATGTATTTGTAAAAAAATGTTAACTTGAAGTATGTGCTTTGCAATCTAGATATCATTAGGAAGAGATTACATCAAGGAATTTGTCATAAAAAAAGGCTAGCAATTCAATGCATACATTCTGTCATGCATTGATGAAGGTGTATTTGCAAAATCCTAGAGAATCTGATGAGACAGAAGTTCTCATAGAAGTTTGGTCCACCATCAAATCAGATGATTGGAGAGAATTTGTCATCTCACATCATGACCCCCAATTCCAAGTAATTGTTATTCAGTATTCATAAGACATGCATGTATTTGTTTAATATTAACTTGAGTGCTGTATTTTGTAGGAATTAAGCTAATTAAATAGGGATAAGTGAAGAATAATGATTATCCCTATATGGGAGGGCAAACAAAGTATACTAGGATTGTGGAAAAGTTGGCTATTGAGAGTAGGGATGGTAGTAGACTTTCCCATCATGAACTTTGGTCAAGGACAAGGCAAAGTAAAGATAGCTCTTATGACAATCCTTAAAGGAAGCCATTAATAAAAAATGGTAAGTATGAATACTAGTCCCTTATTCATGGAAGTAATGTCTTCAATCAATTATCGATATTAATAAATGCGCAACAAGCCATGTCCTAGGTGATGAGCGTTATTTATGCCATGTTTTCCATGTATTTTATAATTGAATTGTATGGTGAATATGAGCTTAACTACAGTCAATCGAAGCAAAAAGGCATTAATTTATGATACACGTAACTTAAGGATAAATTCCACTTACATCCTAAACTTGTTCTTTCTAACTTGTGCTAAGAAAGAACAAGTTTTTGAGGTTTTATGAGAAAGTTGCATAACATAGTCGATGCTATGCTATAGTATCAGGACAACTTTACCGAAGTGCAATATAATGCATCCTTGAAGCTATAGCAGAGTAAATGACGTAGTGTTATGCGGCATATGTTCTAATCTTTTGTCAATGTTGTTTCAGGAAATATAGTGCAGGTCGAAAATAACGGTTAGATTGCTGACGTATTGAAATAGAAGATATGGGGGATCGAAACTAAAGATTTGAAAAATCTCACAGTATTAGCAGAATCAATCTACCGAGATTGGAAAGAGAGATACAATCGAACCTCAACAGATTAGGAAAGGCCTAGATCGTTGAACATACGCTGCAAGTAAGACTAAACTATTTAAGGAAACAACAGCCAACCCAAAAAAGGGTCGGAAGTCGTCGAGAGTCAAAGACCAATCCTATACGACTAGACTCAAAAGAAGAGTGAGAGAATTGCAAAGCACGAGGACTCCAAGAGAACCTAGCATCCTTCCATACAGTGAGACGAAGTGAAGAAGACGTGAGGTTGTGACGTGAGAGGGCTTCTTCCACACTGTTGGAACCTCCATCAAGCTTTTTGTTTCTTTATTTTAATTCCAGTCAATCTTTTATCATGGGCTATTCTATAGTATTCTGTTTTGTGATTCCCTCGTCATTCACGAACTAACTTCCTGAGGCTGAACGAGGATGATTTTCTAAGTATAGGATGAACCCAGTTGCTAGTTCATAATTAAATATATTCAGTTGCTTATCAATGATTTAATTTCTTGTCGATTAGCGAGAGTTAAGGGCTAGATCAGTGGCTTCGGCTTACTGAGAGGGAGTCGGGGTTAGACTTCTGAGAAGCAATTATTTTTGGGCAGGTTGATGCAAGACTTGACCTAATATTGTAGACTTCAGGAATGGGTTTACCGTTCATAACCAAACACCTTGATTTGTATTAATAATCCAACTAGAAAAATTGCCATAAACATATGGGAGAAGTACAGACTAGGATTGTACATATCGGACGTGAGAACTTCAGTAGATTAGCGTGGTATGGTTAACTGAATAACTTTGCATAGGGTGTTCATGTTGTAGCATTTGCAAGAGCTGTACAGTATGAATGCTATAGTATTGCGTATAAGCAGCTGGGGGAATGATATGCTTAGAAAGGATTCCGAGTTCAGCCTATCTTCTTACTGATATCTTCTTATGATTACAATCATTTAGTTATTTTTCTGTTTATTAGTATAGCTATCAAAACTCTCAAACAAATTAGATTTATTTTCTTGTTAATCACAACTAGTCTGCAATTCGGTGTCATTATTTGGTATCCAGTCTCTATAGGACGATACTCTACTTTCTCTTTATTACTTGTTCAACTGGTTCACTTGCCATCAAGGAAATCGACCAACACCAAGAAATTACAACATAAAGCGGTTGACTTTCTACAGATAAGGACGTATTGTCAAAGACATTTGCACCTAACCATCCCAATCTTCTTAGGGATGTCGGCTTTGGATTGACCAAGACAATATTACGGTTATCGACAACCTTGAAGAAATAACCAGGATGAAAAGTATGAAAAGATCCATAAACAGTGTGATGAATTGCAGGAACAAATACAGTTTCTCGCACAAAGAGTTGATGAATGAGCGTGTGTACTAGAAAGTATCAAGGGGAAATGGCAATCCAAGTACTAGAGGCAGCTGCACATTTCCCCCATATTCTGCCTGAGGGTTTAGCAGATGTTGAGTGTTTTTCCAATAGCCCTAGACTCCATACAGTTGCAACAGGTCGCATGTTCAACCGCCTGGAAGATAGCACGCTTCATAACAAACCTATCCCTCTTGAGCTTGTGAAGGTACAAATCAACAGCAACATCAATCCAATTATCTATTCTATGTGCCCACCAAAGACTCAAATACAATGGGAGGGGCTACGGGTGAAAAGACCCTTTCTTACTAAACATCAATTAACCATAATGTTTTCTTAAAGTTGAATTAGCCGGTAATTATGGAAAACCTTCCTTTTCCTATTCACACACCTCATGGTCTAGGGTACAAATTTCGCCCACAAACCCACAACAAAAAATCCATAACTCTGGGCACAATTATCGAACAGGAGATCTTATAACCCACGAGTCTTACAACACCAACCCCACAATAAAGGGTCTACACAAAACAGTTGTCATAAGAGATATAATTGTGGATCCACTATGATATGATAGTGTATAAAATAAGGCATTCGGAAAATCAACAGTCATCCAAAATAGTCAATGTAGTATTTCAAAAATATGAGGGCCCTATAATGGCAATATATAAATCAATACAACACTAATACCAAAAAGAGGCCTACAAGTTTCACGACGTTTATGCCTCTGGCTGCTTCCCTTGCCCTCTAATAAGGTTAGAGGTCTTGCCTGAAAAATTTAATAATGACGGGGTGAGACATAAAAAGTCCCCGTAACCGAAATTAATTTATCAAATATGCAGGAAAGGATTGTAAATCAAAGAAACAGTTTTGTTATCATAATTAAAATATAAATAATATTTAAATAATACATGATAATTAACAATATTTAAAACCATCCTCACTCATCCATCCTGCTCCTCCTTATATCTTCTGGACGTGGTATAGTCTATCAGTACTAGTATACCCAGCCAAGGTTAGCTAGTCACTTCAAGAATACTGTCCCCTCCCATGCTACCACTTAGGAGTTCAGGGTACAAAATTTTTCCCACAAACCCACCACCAATATACCGTAACAGGGAGGTGTCCGCTCAAAACACTGAACTCAAATTCTGGGCCAGGAATGAGAGAGCCGATGAGCACAATTTCACTCCTTAATCTCTTCCACACAACCCAACAAATCCCAACATAAGAAATAATATAATACTAAAATTTTCTACAACATTTTATTAAATTATTATTCCATACACCACTTCTTACAACAAACATTATAACCATCACAACAATAACAATCCCAATAATAATCAGTTAAATACATAGATTAAAAAATACACTACTTCACTAAAATAATTTCATATTCAAATATACACAAAATTTTCAAAACACATACAAGTAGTATATATAAAAGTAAGATTTAGAAAAATACCTCACAACCCAAAACAAGCATATAAAATAAATTAATCCTGATTACCTCAATTCCAAACTTAACCTTAATTTGAAGTGCACAACCCGCCTAGTCGTCACTTACAAGAAGGCTCTGCATTATCATAATTAAAGCTTATAATTTCCTATAACTAAAAAAATATATACAAATTCTAATAATAAAAATATTATTTATCACTATTTAGTTATTTTTATTTTATTATTATAATTATTATTATTTTTCTACAATTAGTTTAAACTCCCAGAGGTTGTCCTAACGCTTTAAATTAGGAATTTGATAAATGCCCACACCACGTAAAATATGCTTTACTATATTATTTTGTAAATAATATTATGAGTGAAATAATATAAGAATTAGTTGGATTAGATTCTATTATATAGGAGTTTATACTAACAACATAAAAATACATTTTATTATGATATATATATATATACATATATTCTTTTAATACACTAATATGTGTGTGTATCAGACATGCAAAACAAACGAAATATATATATATAGACTTTGACACCTTTTCAAAGTTTCGAAAAGCAATAATTCACACACAGTACCCATTTGGTTTATACTTAGCAATATATATATAATATAGAAATAGTAAGCTTTTCCCTATTATTTCTTCCCTTTACGATGTTGCATTCATAGATATGCAAGCTTTGATTCCTTATTTTTATATACACTCATATATGAGGCAGCAAGCAATTATTATATTTATATATATATATATATATATATGGCGGCAAAAATGATATCAACAGTAGCAATATATATCTATGTATTCATCACAACAATGTTTCCTTTTGTTTTTCTTCTATTATTAACAGTAGCGACCTTTATCTATCAGCTTCCTCTTTATTCGTACATGCAGTATTTATTCACAGCAAGCATCCTATTCTGACAGCTAACTCCCTTCTATATATATATATGTGTGTGTGTGTGTGTGTGTGTATGGTCCTGTTTCAGTTTCCCTTTCTTTTTTGTTTTCTTAGGCGTAACAATATATACACATTCTTGACAGTGTTATGAAAACAAAAAGGAAGATAAGTTCAATACATTACCTCTGTTTTCTGAGTTAAAAACAGAGCAACAAGAATGGCTTCCCCCCTCTCTCCTTCGTCTTTCTCGCATCTCTCTCTCACTTTACATCAGCCTCTCACTCTCCCTCGTTTTCGGTTGAACGGATTGGATGATTGGAAGATGCAAAGCAACGGTTATATAGCAGTTGGTGGGTCTAGTCCGAAAAGAAGAACACGCTGGTCACTCAACGCTGGGCTCAAGAGGTATGGCGTTCCTATCTCTGCTGTGCCAAACCGTGAAAGTCGCTAGGGGATTTTCTTTGCTGTGGCTACGTGATTGCTTTCCTGATTACCCTTTTCAGATTGGATATAATGTGTTTCTCTTCTCTTTTCTTTCTTTTCTTTTTAATGTCTAATCCAGTACCTATCTGATGCATTCATTGAGCAAAAAGGATTTAATGGGTTGGTTTGGGTTCGCTGAAGTTGGGCCGTTGAACAAAGAATTGAGTGAAAATGAGATTTAATGAATGAGAGAATATGTGTATCTGAGTGTTGGGCTGAAGAGGAGTAAATGAACTGAGCTAAAGATCATCTAATGGATTAGGCTGAAGTCATTTAATCCAATGAATTGCTTATTTAATTGCAATTATGGAAAAATAAATTAATCCTTAATTCCATATAAGGATTTTCCTTTCTCAACTAATTCCTCTAGGCCATAAAATATCAATTTCATAATTTTTAAGCCTAAATTATTCCTTACTTGATTTTTTTTTTCCAAAATAAATTAATTAAGGAAAAATAAGCCTGAATTTCCAATAATTATTCTCCTAATTATTTTATGTCAAAATTTTGTAATAAACACATTTATCATATATACTTATTTCATAATTATACTTAAATCCTAAAATTAAAAATTAAGATGTTACAATGGGTAGATTCGTTGTGTGGCCTCACCACCAACTTAGAGTATGAAAGCCCCTACTAAAAAGAAGTTGGTCGCTCATAAGAAGATGCCCACCAATAAGTCTAAACCCCCCAATCAGTCCAAGCTCCTTACTTCCAAGACCTCCAATCAATCTAAGCCTCCTATTTCCAAGACCCTACTCAGTCCAAGCCTCTCACTTCCAAGACCCCCACTCAGTCCCAGAAGAGGAGGCATCCCAACCCCAATGATCAATCTGAAAAGAAGTCTTCCTTATAAAATAAGACTGTTGGTCAATCTTCCCAAAAGTCCCTTCAGAAGATCGCTTACAAGTGCTTTGCTTTAGACCTGTGTCTAATGATCACATTTGAGAAAAAGGTCTTTAACCTTCCAAACCAAGTGAAATCTATAATCTAAGAGCCTTAACAATGACATAGCAAGTTCAATATTTGTCAACTTCTTTATGAGATATTTCTCCAACTATGATTGAATAGTTGGCTGCTTAGAACTTCGATCACATTTTGATATATTGGTTTTGACATTTCAAACACATGTACCATAATTACCTTGTCCCTTACAACCTTTGGAATAAGATTGACTTCATATGTCCTAACCAAATCAATAACTAGGGTAATGAAATGGAGGAAGATGTCAAGCAATGGCACAAGAGGTTTATAGGGGATGAATTCCTTGGGAGGTCGTCAGATAGAAGTGCACTTACTTCTTGGTGCCTTACATTCAAGAGTTGGAACACCATTAACTCTACTTGAATTAGTTGTTATTTTTGTTTTTGTCTTGATGGTGTGATCTATTATTGTACTTAGGAATTATTGGATGCTTGTTGGTCAATTTCCTTAATGGCAAGTGAACAAGTCGAACAAGTAATAAAGAGTAAGTAGAGTATCGTCCCACAGAGACTGGATACCAAAGGAGGACACTGAATTGCAGGATAGTTGTGTTTGAAAAGAGAATAAATTTGATTTGGTTGAGAGTTTTTATGGCTATACTAATAAACAAGAAAGTAAACAGAGTGTCGTAGTCAAAAGAAGATATCAATAGGAGAATAGGCTGACCTCGGAATCATTCTTAAGCATATCAATCCCCCAGTTACTTCACACATTGCTATAGCATATATACTGCATAGCTTCTGCAATGTTACAGTATAAACACTAATTACAACGCTATTCAGCTAACCGACCACTAGAGTCTATTGAAGCTTCCGCCTCTGATACATGTAATACTAATTTTACTTCTCCCATATGCCTATGGCAATTTTCTAGTTAGATTAACATTACAAAGTAAGGTGTTATGGTTATGAGCGGTAGACCCATTCTTGAAGCCTACAATAATAGGTCAAACTTTGCACCAGCCTGCCTAGCAATCATTGTTTCTCAGAGGTCTAACCTCAACTCTTTCCGGTAAGTCGAGGTCACTTATCTAGCCTTTAGCTTCTACTAATCGACAAGGTAATTAATTTACTGATAAGCAAACTGAATATATTGAATTAAGAACTAGCAACTGGGTTCATTCCAAACTTAAGAAATCATCCTCGCTCAGCCATAGGAAATTTAGTTCATGACTGACAAGGGAAACACAAGATAGATAACAACAAAACAACCCATGATCAAAAGATTAAAATGAAAGAAAATAGAAAGCTTGACAAAGTTCTGACGGCATTGAAGAATCCTTGTCACATCACCACTCCACGTCTTCTTCTCTCCGTCTTACTGCAAGGAAAGATGCTAGGTTCTCCTGGAGTTTCTTGTGTCTTGTGAATTCTCTCTCTTCTTTCGAGTCTGGCCGTATGAATAGGATTAGACTCTCAGTGACTCGATCCCCTCTAGGGTTGGCTTGCTGTTTCTTTATATAACCAGGCTTTCTTGCGACGTAAATTCCCACGAGCTGGGCCTTTCCTAATCTGTCGAGATCCAGTCGTATCTTTCTTTCCAATCTCATTAGATTGATTCTGTTGATCCTGTGGGATTCTTCAAATCTCTTACTTTCGATCCTTCATATCTTATATTCCATTACGTCAGCAATCTTCCTGTTGTTCTCAACCTTCACTATATTTCATGAAATAATATTGACAAAAGATCAGAACATTTGCCGCATAGCATTGCGTCCTTTACTTTGCTATACTTCAGAGATGCCTTGTATTGCACTTCGATAAGTTGTCCTGATGTTATAGCATAGTATCAACTTTGCTATACGTTCTTCTCATAAAACCTCGTAACTTGTTCTTTTCTTAGCACATGTTTAGGATGTAAATGGTTTTTATCCTTTAGTTCCCTATATCATGAATTAATACCTTTTTGCTTAGGTTGATTGTAGTTAGCTCATATTTACTATACAATTCAATCATAAAATACAGGGAAAATATGGCATAATTATTGCTCATCAATGCTCATCATCATAAATCCCTTGCGCAAAAGGATTTGATACTATGACTACATGAGGAGGGTTTCAGACATGAGACCATACATGCAAGAGACTTTCAACCAATAAGTTATTCATTCATTATCTCTCATAATTTAGTTCATCTTGCATGTGTTTGTAGATATAATTTTATATTGTATCTTCCTAAAGCGATCTACGCTTACTTCACTCAAAATGGTCTCGAGTGCATCAAGAACAAGCTTAATGGCTATGTCATAAGGTATATATATTCTTCACCAATGACTATAACACTAATAACTTGATGCACACAATATAGTTTACACATATGTATGACTGACTCACAAATTTTTCTTCCCATTCATTATAATGCCTAAAGCAACTGGACAAGAGCAACAATTGTGAGTATTGTGTGATGTAGTACATGAAGGACATCATCACGCACGGTCCTAAAAATATTATACAAAAATGCTAAATTTTTTTTTTTTTTTGGTCAGACAAAAATGCTAAATTCATTTATATATATATTACAATATTTAACTTTCATCTTGTTTCATTTTGCACACAATATCAGTATTTTGATGCTTCCTGCATGATGTTTCAAATCTCTTATAGACAACCACAAGCTCCAAACTATCCAAGAAGCCAAAACCCTTGCACCCAAAGCTCCAAAGAACCCTTAGGAAGTGAATAATGATCAATTTTCGTCCTATCCCTTAAATTAAAGGCTTCAAAATGCGTTTCAACAAGTAAAATGCATAGCTGCCCTTTTCCCGCGTTTGTCTCAACGGCCATGTTAGTCGTCGAGGCTTTTTGCTCAGAAACTTTGCTTCTTGTTTGCCTCAGCAATTATGTTGGTTGCCTAGGCATTCTACTCAATTGTTCTCTTTCCAATTTAACTGGTTCTTTTTCATCTACTGAACTTCCATGGCGCTTTTCTAGCTTAAGTATTGTCTCTACATCCTCCTAGAAGAGAAAGAAAATTTATAAGTTATTAATTTCTTTTGATCAGGCACAAGTCATATGATTTATATACAAGTTTTTCTTTAACTTTAGCTTGATACGTTAACTTGCACATTTTCTTCTATAAACTCTTTCTATGCACAATTTGGATCCATAAATGGTTAAAAACAGAAGACATGTGCTGGAATATTATCAGTTTATAAGAATTAACAACTAGCAAGTTCTAGTCTCTCTTCTGTTACTCTTTGTCACCACTATCCTCCGATGACGCCTCCACCACTCAAAGTACTGCCGCCACCGTTCCAAGTTTCGCTAACGAGCGCCAGAATTGCAGGAGAGAATGACGAAAATAATTCATGGTCAACACTGAGGTATTCGAGAATCTCGCGAAGACTTGTGAAGATTGTGGTTCTGATCCTTTTGTGTTGAACCTTTTGTTGTTCAAAGCTTGTTTGGGGTTAAAAAAATATTCACCATTTTATTGAAATAATGAGATTGTGACCGTCCCGTGGGATTAACCTGAAAGTATTGAGGCAAAGGGAAGAGGGTGCTTTGGTCAGTAGAAATAGAGGGTTGATTGGTTATTCTGGTTAAGAAGATAAACATCGTCAATCGCCTCCATCCCTACTTCAACCCAAAAAGAATATGAACAGTGCCCAATATTATCATGAAAGATAACGGATTTAACGACGCTATTAGATCAAGGGAAAGATTGCTGTATTTTTATTATTTTAGGGATAAAATAGCATCTCTAAATATTTTAGGGTAGTAGATCGATACACCTTTTTAAAAAAAAAAAATAAGGTGATGGATGTACCTTTGCCCAAAAATAAAATTTACCATATGTAATTTTTTTTCACTTCAAAATTTACCATAAATACATGGTTCAAATGTTTGGCCATCCACAATGTTTTGGCTAGTTACGTTCCATTACTGCTCATTAACAAAGCAAGTTTCACGATTCAAAGAAATAGTACTAATAAATTACCAGCTTGTGAGATATGTAATCAAAAAATCAATTTGAACCTACATCCTTAAATATTTGCTATATACGTATATATAATAATGCTTGCAGATTGCCAAAACAAGAATGAGTAGTTTAACTGGTGGTAACAATGACTTGATTTCACTACAATAGGTTATGTGAATTTTACAATTTTAAATTTAATAATTGCGTCCTGACAGCTACCCAAACCAATTGAGATAAGAAAATACACCTTCAGTTATAATGGTTCCTTAGAATAAGGACAAAAATAGTTCCTTTTTTTAATAAAACCCAAAAACTGAATTCAGAAAAAGATACAATGTCATTCAGCTTAATTATTTGCATTAATCATGTTTCCTGGCCTACCTAGGTAATTATCAATCGGCGTTGTTTCTCTTAATGAGCACACAAATTATTTAAGTATAAAGAATCTTGGTTGAGACTAAAAAAAAAAATTCTAAGAAATCTTCTTGCACTTGCCTTTAGAGTACAAAAAAATTAGGAAATCTTTTGCACCGGCCTTTAGAATTAGAAAAAAAATTTAAAAAAAAATCCAAGAAATCTTTTAGCACTTGCCTTTAGAATATAAAAGTACTTCTTTGAACACAATGGTCTCTTTAGTTGTATAACTGATTGGGTAAACCAGTTTGCTTCATCATGTGGTGCATATCTTTGAACCATTGTGGGTGAAGTTTTGTGCACTGTTTTGCAAACACAGTTTTGAACATGAGAAACTATGAGTGATTTGATTTGTTCAATTTTTTTAAAATTTATTGTTATATATCCTAATATTAATATATATACACAAATACATGTGAATTTAGTCAAGTATATACCCTCGTCTCAAATTGATTTTTATAATTACATTATTTTCATTTTGAAAATTTATGTAAATTTTATGTAGCACCCTTTAATTTAGACCAAGTCCAATCATATATATGGTCATAAAGAAGTCATTAATTTTTTCCAGTATATTCCTTTTCAAGGTTTAGCATTAATTAATCTTTGATTTGTGTGGAAATTGAGGTATTAGGTGAATATTCTTGATGGATTAAGTTTTTGAGGTGTTAAGTTTCTCGTTGAGGCAAACACGTTGACAACTTGACATCTTGTTTATAAAATCAGATCCAAACATGATTTTCAAAAGAGAAGCCATGGAGGAGTGAAGGAGCTCTATTAGGACACACCAGTGGTCATTATGGACTGTACATAGACATAGGGGCCCAAACTTGCAGAGTTGCGACTCACCACCAATGAGGACACTTAATGGAGAAGCAATGACTTGATCTTGTAACATCCCAGCACTTTACTCTCTATCCTAATTTTAATATATTTTATCTCGCTTTATTCATTTATTTTAAGGACTATTTTAGACTAATTTAGATTTATTAGATAATATTTGGAATGTGGGCCAATGTTAGGAAATAATATGAATAAGAATTAATTATGAGATTATTAGGCTTAAATTATCAATATTCTGATTGATATCTTGTGATTGAATAATATTTCTAAATATATAATAGATCACGATTTTGTTTAATTCTTGTAGGATAAGAAAAAGAATATTGGAATATCCTACGATGCAAAATTAACCTTGAACGCTAAAAGAAGATCTAAAGGTGGGATTTTATTGGGTTCTTAAATTTTAGTAGTCTCAAGTTGGTACCCAAAACTCTCCCTCCTTTTATAAAATTAACCTAGCCGCCAACAAAAAAGGGACGCTCTCTGATTGAGAGATAAAGCTCTCCTATTCTACTGCACACACCCCTCACCATCATCAAGTCCATCCCATCAATTCACGTGGTTTTCCTCCTTCCACCAACACGTTTCATTCTTATTCAGCCACACTCACGCCATTTATCCACAAATATTCCGCAATTCCTTCTAATGGTTGTGACGTACCATGTGGAGCTTGGAGGAGAGAATAAATCCATGGAAGCTTAAGTTTGGAAGATAATTTGGGAGGAGCATGGAGGAAATTAAGGCCTAAGAATTTACATTTAAAGATCACAAGGGAGTGTTGTTCTTTTATCTTTTTAATTCAAACTTGAGATTATTTAGTTTTAAAGGATTTCGAGTTGTATTAATAGAGAACAATCTAGTTTTAGATTGTAAACTTATTTCTTTTGGATTGGATTGATAATTCGAAGTTCTTATGCTTGAGACAATTGTTGGATTTTTGTTTGCAACCTTTGGATTGTCAATTAAATTATTAATTGAGTTTTCGTTATTAATTTAATTGACAATTTGGTTTATCATCTTAATTATTTGATTAGATTGATAAATTGTCTAGTTGTTCAATTGGATAATTGTAAACAAGATTCTAAAATTACTTAGAAATTGGTTATGATTGGGTTTTAATGAGTTTAATTAACTAGCGCTCATTCCATTATGAGTTTTCTAGTGGATTAGGTGTTATTGAACTTGAGGGTTTCCCATGTTTCAATTCAGTAATTAAATTAATTGATTCCAATTTTTCACTAATCTCCCTTTGGTCTAACTAATTAATTTGGGCTATGAAAGTTAACTCCATGTGAATCCTAAATAGTCCCCTTCACCGTACCTGAAGTAAACCTTTTGTGTCTTTTCTTATTTGATTTTCTTAATAGTTAGTTAATTTCCTTTCTTAGGATTTTAATTATTCTCTCATCACAAAAAAAAACCCCAAATTTGCATCCGCATCTAGATTAGTTCCATTCTCATTTAGGTTGTAGAGTCATTTTCATCTTGCATTTAGTTAGTTTAGTTTCATTGCATTGCATTTTTCATCACCTGAATTCAACCTAAAGAAAAACCCACAGTTGCTCCTTGGAAGAATAACCTAGATTGACCCTAAACTGCATAATTAATTAGGACCTAGTTTAATTGATTGCTTTAACGACAAAAGCAATGCATCACTCTCCATTGATATTGTCCGCTTTGAGGCCCTATCACCCCTCACGATTTTAAAATGTGTTGAGAGGGAGAGGTATATCCAGACTCTTATAAGGCATCTTTAGTTTCCCTCCCCAACCGATATGGAACATAATATTCCATCCGCCTTTGGGCCTAGTGTCCTCGTTGACACATTGGCCAACATTGACCCAAGTCTGGCTTGGAATAAATGATGCCTTATATGAGTCTAAAAACCTCCGTCTAGATGCATTTTAAAGAAGTGAAGGGAGGCTAGAGCCTTAAAGCAAATAATATTGAGAGCGAGTCACTGACATATTACAAATCACAAGGAGTCTGATTGAAGAAACCAAGTGCAAGGAGGGATTGTACTTCTTGATATTATTACGACAGAGGGGAGCTATGTTGCCAATACAAAGAAATGAATTGATGCACGTGATTTGTGACATTATAGATTAGGATGTGTTCGTGCTAAACTGCATGTTTGTCATTTGGCACTAGTTCAATAATAACTAGTTCTTGTACTGATTTAATTCAATGTGATATTTTAGGAGGTTATAAAAACTGCCTCACTCACAGGTGTACACTATTTTTTAACAATTGTTGATGATTGTAGCCAAGGCATGTGGGAATACTTAGGAAGAGAAAGTCTGACTTAAGCCACTACATGCAATCATTCATTAACATAGTTGCAACTTAAATTGATGAGAAAGTTAAAACAATGTGTGTTGATAATGAACCGGAATTTCAAATAGATGCTTTACAAGCCTTTTATGAAGAATGAGGAATCATGCTTCAAACCATGTGTGTGTAACCCCAAGAAAAATGATGTTCTTGAGCAAAACATAAGCATATCATGGAGACAGAATGAGTCCTACATTTTCAAGCCCACCTATTTATTGATTTCTTGGGCCAGTGTGTTTTGGTCGAAATATATGTCATTAATTGTTTGCTGTCAAGTATACTTCGTGGGAAGACCCCATACGAAGTATTATTAGATGTAAAGCCAACGTAGTCACATATGAGGTTATTTAGGTGTCTCGCCACATACCACATAGTTCACAATGACAACAGGGGTGAGCATGCGCATTCCTCGACTACCCACAAGGCATGAAAGGTTACATGCTTATGACCTTGCAAAGTTTGAATGATTTGTCTCTCGCGATGTTATTTTTATTGAGATTGATTTCCTACTTCAAGTTGTCTCACCTTCAACAACTATCAAGTTAGACACTCTATAAGGTTTGCCCATTTTTTATGACCCAGATGAGGTACTTATGACATCAGCTCCAAGTATAGAGCCTAAAATTGACCACATGTGAGGATGAGGGGTTGAGTCAAGATGTGTTCACCATCATTGGACCATTTGCTTGCTAAACGTCAACAATGTCTTTCTCCATGGTGACCTCGATGAAGAGGTTCATATGTGCATACTGTTACGGTTTGCTCATGAGAGGGAGACAAGAGTATGCAAGTTGAAGAAGTCACTCTACACCTTGCGACAAGCATCTCAGAATTGTCAATGTAGTAGCACAATCTCCATGAGGATTCATCCTAACTCAATGCAAGATGAGCATGATGTTGAACTGTTTACCTTGATCCCTTTCCAATTGAATAACATTGTTAGTTACTAAATGATGAAGATTGTGAAGACAAGTCACAATGGGCTTAGGTTATGTTATTACAGGCCCAAGTTACTAAAGCCATGAGCCCACATATTGTAATATATGATTCTTTCATTACATAAGACAGATGTCACATTATTGTATATTCTAGGGTTAGCAACCCTATTATAAATATCAATACAATCTTGCTGGCTCCTTACGCCACTATTACACAATTATTCTATTTTATTTCTTATCTTGGTATCAGAGCCTCCCTAGGAAAAAGCCATCACTACTACAAAACAGGGCTACAACGTCCTATTTTTTAGACATTTAACGTTCTATTTCTGCGGGATGCCTATCAGGGGGCATAAAAAAGTGCAACCTATGGCTTCCTAAAAATATTTCGGACGCCATAAATTTTTTTTTAATGAGAAACCCCCCCCCCCCCAAATAAGGGTTCGGGAGCATCTGAGCAGGTGTGAATTGAATTCCAGATCAAAGGTTGAGCCAAAAATCAGACTAACAAATACTGTAAAGGAATCGAAATGAAAAATCAAAGGTCTCATAAATCAAACTAACAAATACAGTAAAGGAATCGAAACAAAAACTCAGAGAATCAAAGGAAAACAAACCTAACAGAAATTCCATATCAAAGATCGAGCTATACGTAAAGGAAAAAGGAAAAAAGGATTCCAGATCACAGTAAATTCTAGATCTAGCGGCAGATCGAGCGAGACAGATAGAGAACTGAGAGAAACGTGAGATCTGGAAGTTTGAACAGCTTGCCGTCATCGTCAATGTCCGCATATTTGAAAGAAAACCAAATCAAGCAAATAAATAATCAAAATCGAAGTCACCAACCACAGATTTGAAACCGTTGTCGCAAATCTAAAGAGGGAGTAGAAAAAAAAAATCAAAGTCGCCATCCTTAGATCTGAAACCTCCGTCGTAGATTTAGAGAAATCGACATCGCAGATTTGAAACCGAAGTGCAAGAAACCAATCTTCGCATTCATCGTCTGCAAATCACCTTCGATGTCTGCCATCATCATGATAAAGCTGAACAAAGAGCTGAGAGAACTTGAGAGCCAAGAGATGAGCGAGAATTTAAGATAAGAGAACTCAAAGAGGGAACCAATCAAAGAACATGCGTGTGCTAAGAGCTAAAAATAATTAATTTAATGTCCACTTTTGGCATCTAAATATTTAACTAAGATGCCAAAAGCATCACTTTTGGTGTCTAAACGCCAAAAGTGGACACTTTTGGCGTCGAACTTTTAAACTTAGATGCCAAAAGTGCCGTCAGGGCTAATTTTTGGCATATTTTGGGCGCTAGGGTCCCCTTTTGGCGTCTAACTTTTAAACTTAGACTTCAGAAGTGTTGCTTTTGACGTCTAAATTAAAAAGTTAGATGCCAAAGTTAACTTTTTTCACATATAATTACAAAAATTCCACCGCCTTCTTTTTTTACTTCCGTTTTTTAAAATAGGACGCCAATTAGGGAAATACAAGCCATTTTTTGTAATAGTGCATGGCAGATAAGACACCATCTTCAAAAACCTCTACTCTTTTGATATCTGCAACAACTTTGTCAAAGGGCATATCAAACATTACAATCAATCAGGCATGCTCTAAGAAGCTAGATGGAACTAACTACCTAGTGTGGCAATTTCATGTTCTACCTATCATCAAAGGCAACAAACTTAAAGGTTTTCTTCATGGGACCAAACCATGTCCACAACAATTTATTACTGAAAAAGACAAGACCAGCATTAACCCAGCTTTTGAAGACTGGGTATCTGCAGATTAGTTACTCTTTGTCTAGCTTCTCAACACAATGTAGCCTTAAGTCTCCTCTTAAATGATCTCTGTATCAACAGCCACTAGACTTTGGGAGGCAGCTCGTCTACATGCCAGTGCACAAACAAAATCAAGGGTGTTAATGCTGAAATCTAAGTTCCAACACACTAGAAATGGAACCATGAAAATGGCTGAATTTTTAACTAAGATGAAAACTCTATCTGAGCAGTTAAATCTTGTTGGAAGTGCAGTTTCCTTACCTAATCTGTTTATTCAAGTCCTTGTAAGTCTAGACGCTGATTATAATCCTGTCGTTTTACAACTTGTTAAAGAGGTTGTTGAGCTAAGTTGGATAGAGTTTCAATCAAGCTTGCTGACCTATGAAAGTCGCATTGAGCAATTAAGTCAGATTTCCCAACTGTTTATTAATAATAACTTTGTGAACTATGCTAGAGCTAAGCAGTCTTACCTACGTAGTCCCTGGCGTGGAAATCATGGTTCCGGAGGTTATCATGGAAAAGGCCGCCGCTATCAAGGAAGAAATTCCGGTAGTCACAGTTGGCATAATGATGGTCCAGTCCCTCAATGTCAGTTATGTGATCGAGTTGGGCACACTATTGAGACTTGCTTCCATAGATTTGAAAAATCCTTTGTGAAGAACAACAAGAAGAAAGAAGGTAACTCCTCTAGTTCAGAGTCTAGATATGCTTATTGGGCCTTACTAGGATTTGTGAATGATGATGCCTGGTACCTAGACAATGGAGCAACAAGTCATGTGACTAATGATCTCACTCGTATTGATAATTCAAACAATCCCAAGGGTAAGATGAATATTATTGTTGGCAATGGAAATCGAGTAAAGGTTGAGAAAATTGGTTCATCAACAATTTCTAATGTTCCAGATAAAATAGTTCAGTTGGATAACATTCTTTATTCACCTAATATTCAAAAGAACCTATTGAGTGTTTACAAAATAGCCAGTGACAACAGTGTAAATGTTGTATTTAATCAACATGGATTTGTGTGAAGGAATAGGAAATCGGGAGACAATGCTGACAGGAACACCAACTTAAGAAGGCATGTTTAAAGTTTCTAAGACTCAAGAAAATGGCAACGGAAGTATTGAGTTAGTCTTCACTATTCAAGAAGCTATTTCAGCACTTAAGTTATCAAATAGATTTCTATTACATTTTAGACTTGGACATCCTTGTGATAGGGTGCTAAATCAAATCATTAGTGATTGTAAACTAAAAATTAGTAAGAATGAAGTTTTTTCCTGTGACTCTTGCAAGTTTGGAAAGTTTCACTCTCTCCCATTTCCTATTTCTAACTCTCATGCCTCTAAACTACTTGAGTTAATTCATACAGATTACCTAGCCCAATAGCCCTCTCTAAATGGTTTTCGATACTACATACTGTTTTTAGATGACTATTGTTGATTTCCATGGATTTTTCCTTTGAAAACTAAAGACGAAGTACTCAATATATTTATTAAGTTCAAAAATTTTGCTGAAAATCAGTTTGACAGCAAGATAAAGATAGTGCAAAGTGATTAGGGAAGTGAATATAAAATTTTCATGAAGTTTTTGCAAGAACCTAGGATTCATTTTAGACATTCATGTCCACACACATCCTCTCAAAATGTCAGGGCCGAAAGGAAACACAGACACATAGTTGAGATGGGTTTAACACTACTGGCTCAGGCTAAAATGCCTCTTTATTACTGGTGGGAGGCATTTCACATAGCTATAACACTGATAAATCAATTACCATCTACTATCTTACATGCAATTTCACCTTACTCTAAGCTATTTAACAGGACTCCTAATTATGATATGCTTAAGGTGTTTGGTTCAGCTTGTATTCCATGTTTAAGACCTTACAATCAACACAAACTTCAGTTTCGCACTATAAAATCTTGGGGTACAGTAATTCTCACAAAAGGTATAAATGCCCAAGTCCAACAGGAAGAATTTATATGTCTAGACATGTTTTTAATGAATATGAGTTTCCTTTTACCACAAGTTTCATCAATAAACAACACATACCTAAGGAGCACATTGTTCCTGGATAATTTTTTCAGCCATCTCTGTCAAACAACCATGCTATCTCCTCATCTACTGCTACCATATTATCCTCAAGTGAAGGAGAACATTCAACTCCATATTCTCCAGTTACTAGAGAAGACGAGACCTCTACTGCAGAATCTCTAGTCATTGTCTCCTCCAAGCTTTCATGTTCCTCTTTGTCTCCTATTCGCAACATTAGCCTTGTCAATAACATAGAACAAGCTGATGAATTTCCACATGAACATACTATACAAATAAAGGAGACAAACTCAGGCAACCAACAAATTACATCGAGAAATCAACACTCAATGTTCACCAGAAGCAAAGCTGGGATTTCCAAGACCAAGACTCCTAATATTGGGCTAACTACATCTGAAGCTGTTGAACACAATGTGCCTTATACAATAACATATGCACTCAGAAATGCTGATTGGAGAAAATCTATGCAAGAAGAATTTGATGCTATAATAAAAAATAAAACGTAGAAGCTGGTTCCCTACAATGGTCAAGACAATCTAGTTGATTGTAAATGGGTATTAAAGAAGAAGTTTAATTGTTATGGTACATTTCAGAAATATAAAGCCAGACTTGTAGCCAAAGGTTTTTAGCAAAGTCCAGGCATTGACTTTGAAGAAACTTTCAACCTTGTACTGAAAGTCTCAACACTCAGGTTTGTACTCAGCCTTGTCATGGCATTTAACTAGCAACTCAGACAGATGGATATAAATAATGTTTTTCTCAATGGTGAGTTAGCAGAAACAATTCTCATGAAACAACCTGAAGCCTTTATAGGGTTCATTTGGATGGGTTTTTTAAAAAAGTTTTTTTTAAGTGCTTATTTTTTAAGCTCCAAATTGGAGCTTTTAAAAAAAGCAGCAATTTAACTTTTTTTTTTGTGACTTTTGCTTTTTCAAAAAAATATCATCTAAACGCATAAATTAATTAAAAAAGCTTTTTTTTTTGCATTAAAAAAGTGCTTTTTTTCTCAAAAAAAACTCATCCAAATGGGCCTATAGACTTAAAGGCTCCTAACCATGTCTGCCTTTTGACCAAGGCCCTGTATGGTCTCAAACAAGCACCCATAGCTTGGTTTGAGAAGCTAAAATCTACCTTGCAAGGCTGAGGTTTTTTACACTCAAAGTTGAAACCCTCTCTGTTCCTCTGGAAATTTAAGAAATTTGTCATGTTTGTCCTAGTCTATGTAGATGACATTATTTTCACTGGAAACTCAATGGAGATGATAAATTTATTTGGTCAGCGACTTAACAATTAGTTTGCTCTAAAAGATCTAGGACAATTGCACCATTTTCTTGGCATCGAAGCATACAGAGACGAGACTGAAGTATATTTGAAACAAGAGGCCTGCATACAAAGCATCCTATTGAAGTGTGGCATGCACAATTCATCTCCGGTTCCTACACCTTTGGTAGGGAACAGACACTTTTCTAAAGATGAAGGAATCCAAATGAAAGATCCCACGAGCTATAGGTAAATCATTAGGGCTTTACAGTATCTCACAAATACTCGACCAGACATCATGTTTGCAGTAAACAAATTAAGCCACTTCTTAAGTTGTCCAACGAACATTCACTGGCAAGCCCTAAAGATACTACTCAGATATTTGAAAGGTACTATGGATCTTGCTCTACATATAAAACCAAGTTCGCATCCTACCTTGCAAGGCTTCTCAGATGCCGACTAGTAAGTGTGCCCTGACATTGAAGATCGATGGGCGACTACTATGTCTATTTTGGTGACTCCCTGATCTCGTGGTCTGCCAGAAAACAGTGAGTTGTGTCGAAATCCAACGCTGAGTCAGAGTATCGAACTCTCTCGGATCTTTCATCTGAGCTTGCGTGGATCCAGTCGTTGCTGTAGGAGATTGGCCTTCATCTCAAAGAGCCTTCAATAGCATGGTGTGATAACCTAAGCACGTCTGCTCTCGCATCTAATTCGGTGTTTCACGCTCATACCAAACATATCAAATTGGACATCCACTTTATTAGAGACAAAGTACTTCGAAAGCAACTGTCAGTAAAGTATGTGCCATCATCTGAGCAAGTTGCAGATCTATTTACCAACTCCCTATCTCATTCGAAATTTTGGGCCTTTAGGGACAAACTTGGAATTGTTCAATCTCCCATTGCAAGTTTGAGGGGGGCTGTGAAGACAAGTCACAATGGGCCTGGGTTAAGTTATTACAGGCCCAAGTTACTAAAGTCATGAGCCCACATATTGTAATAAATGATTCTTTTAGTACATAAGAGATATCACATTATTGTATATTCTAGGGTTAGCATCCCCACTATAAATATCAATACAATCCTACTAGCTCCTTACGCCAGTATTACACAATTATTCTATTCTATTTCTTATCTAAGATGAACCTAATGAAGACACAGGACGATATAGAAGTTAGTTGGTAAACTCCAATACTTGATTGCGACACGCCTTATAATTATCAGCATGTACGCAGTTAATACATTGAGCCAGTTCACGTCTTGAGCCAGACAAGTACATATGGTGGTAGTGGAAAGAGTTCTATGTTACTTAAAATGCACTCCCGAACAAGGCATCCTAACTAGAGCAGGTGGGGCCTTGGAACTTAAAGCATACTGTATGAAGATTGGGCAGCATGTCCCTTAACTTGCTGGTCTTTCTTTGGATAACTCATGTCACTAGGAGGTTTCCCATTTAATTGATATTGAAGAAGAAAAGTGTTTTAGCAAGATCATTGGCCAAGGCTAGAGTACAAAGTAATGGCTTCTGCAGTAAGTGAAGTTGTGCGGTTGTATTGGTTGCTTAAGTAGCTACATGCGCCACAAAGCAAGGCCATGTCGTTTTATTGTGACAATTAATCAGCATTGCCATAGCTATGAATCCAGTGTTCCATGAGTAAACCAAACATGTGGAGATGGATTGCTACTTCATTAGAGAAAGATATTAGTCAAAAGAGATAATGTGATAGGAACCAGCGCCCTTTATTAGTATTATAATTTATGTTTTATGTCAAGTAGTGTCTTATGTCAATTATTTTAAGATAATGTCAGTTTTACAAGTGTTCTATATCAGTAATTTCAAAATAATATTAGTTAATGTCAGTTTTATGTGTTTAGGAAAGAGTGATTGTTTGCAGTTAGTGTATTAGTCTATAAATATCAAATATATACTCTATCAAACACATGGATGAATAAAATTATTATTGAGATGATTTTATCTCCTCTCTCTCCCTAGAACTCATATTCTACTTCTCGTCCCTTCCTTTCCTCTTTGTCTAGAGTTTCAGATTTTTTGGCTCTAGGCTTTTCTCCTCTTATCCCTTTAATTTCTTCTCTTCTCTCTTCCCTCTTCTTTTCCCTTCTAATTCCTTATTCATCTAGACTTACATATTTGGTTGTAGATTTCCTCTTCTACTCTATTCTTCATCTTCTCTCTCTTTCCCTTTTCCCTATTTCTACTTTTAATTTATTTTTCAGCGTTTAACATATTGCCACATAAGATTTGGACAATCAATTGGCTGACATTTTTATGAAGGCACTTGAGATAGATAAGCTCAAGGCCCTTGTGGAGAAGTGGTCCAAAATTTTGGCTCCTTTCTAAAATTCCTCAATTTGGAGGGGGCCAAAATAATAGTGTTAGAGGAGAGGGGATGGAAACTTTGGGGTTTCTTCCTTTCCAAAAATCCAAACCGAATAAGGGGAGTGGAGCATCTACTATCCCTTTCCATCCTCTCCCCTCCTTTGATTTGAAATTTTGGAGGTGAGGGGACCCAAAGTTTCCATCATCTTCCTTTTAACACCCATATTTTGACTCCCCTCAAAATGAAGAAGCTTTGAAGGGGAGCCAAAATTTTAGACCACTTTACCCTTATAATTTCTGGTATTCCAATAATGACCATAAAAAAAATTCTATCATAAAAAATTATCATTATTATTAAAATATTATTATAAAAATAATTTAACATAAAAGTATATATTTATAAATAAAAAATTATTCTAATCATCACATATGCTCATAGAAATTTAGATAAAAATATTATTATTAAAATAATTTTTTTTAAAAAAAAATATCATTAAAAAAATATTATTAAGACATAAACTTTAAAAAATAATATTTTTACAAATAAAAATATTATTATAACATTAATTTAAAATAAAAAATAAATTTTCATAAATAAAATATATAATTATAAAACATGTTAATATGATTTTAAATAAAAATTTTGTTATCATGGAAAATATATTATCTTTATATTAAAAATATATGATTATGAAATTATTTAAAATGAAAATATGTTATTAAAAATAAAAAATACAATTATAGTTTAAAAATATATTATTACAAATTTAATTTTTAAAACATATATTATTATATTAATTATAAATAGAAATATTATTATATTAATTAGATAACGTGGAAATTAATTTATAGAACATATAAATAAAAATATAACCAAATATGTTATGGTAGAATGATAAATCATTTGTCTTTCTCATTGCATCTTAAATGAAATAAGGGATCATTGAAAATCCCTCACCTCCTTCCTCCTGATCAAACCAAATAAGATAATCTTCCACCCTTTTCCATCCCCTCTAGAGGTGGATATAGGCTAGGCTTTAAGTAAACAGGCTTAGATTTGCAATAGAGATGCAAAACCTAAGCTTGAGTTTTCAAAAGACCTAACAAGTCCTAAAGTATATTTAAAGGCATACTTAAAATATAGGCCTCTAAATAGATTAAAACTTATATATCTAAGTTTATATATAATTCTTCAAGTCTATTTAAAAGCCTACGTTGTGTTTTAAAAGTTTAGATATTCATTCTCAAATGAAATAAATGAGTTAATAAGAGGGGAGGAAAAAGAAGAACATATAGTGGTAATAATTGTCTAAGCAAGTAAGAATTGAATAAGAAAAATCAATTATCCATTGACTGGGGAGATATATTTTTAAAAATCAACCAAGTACAACAAATGGTACGTAAAACTATATTTTACCTCTTATTTTTCTTAAAGAAAATGAGACAAACTCTTCCTATTGGAATCGTTTTCATTTAGGCATCACTAGAATAAATTTACTACAATTATTATGTTGCATCAAATGGTACAAATCAAAGGAGAGGTAATGAGCTAGCACTGTCATATTGGGCGATCAAAAAGAAGAGAAATAAATGTGATATGAATGAAAAGTTTAAACTCATAGGTAAATGATGAAATATGAAACTTAGGATTAAAACTAAGTTATTAATTTTATAAATAATTACAAAATTAGTTTAGATTAAATTATACTCCCTTTGGTCCTGAACGTAGGAAAAAGTTTGTAGTGCAAATTGACTACAAGCTTTGTCTTATATTTAGGACCGGAGGTAGTATATAATTATGCATAATAATATATATATTTTAAAAGAAACATCCAGGCGTGTAGTCTTATAGACTATTATGAAAATAGGCCTAACATGTTTACTTAAATAGGCTTGACAATATGCACAAGTATAAACCTGACCTATTTACTAAATAGACTAGGTTAGGTTTAAAGTAGACTAAACCATAAGTCTATAATTAGAGCCGGGAAAACAGGTCGGGCCTGTTTAAGCCCTGGCCTTTTGAGGGCTGAGCTTAGAAATTGGAGATGTGAAGTGAAGTTTGGCCCTAGAGAGCCAAAAGCTTACACGGGCCAGCCCTAGAGGACTACGGGCCAGCCCATCAGACTCTTCAATTTTTTTTATTTTTAAAAGTTGAATACTTATTGAAGTTGAGCCCTTCAATAATTTATATGTATTTTTTATTTGTTATATAGTTATTTATTCATTTAAATACAAATACATAATAACTATACTCTAATTTTATGATTTGATTTATTATTTATTGTAGATACAAATTATAGATGTGTTCACGAAGCGGGAAAAGAAATTCATGATATTCTTACTCATGAACCAGAGCCTACTACTCGAAGTGAATAACAATCAAATACTGTTGAAATTGATGATAGTGGCGAAGATAATGACAATAATAATCATTGTACTAATGTCGCTTAGTAGTATGCTTCTTATGTTTTATATAAGTTATTTGTGAACATAGTTTGCTTTTGATTATGAATTAGTGACTGTGTTTATTGGTTAAATGATTTATGTTGTAATTTACTAATTATATTTTTTTGAAAAAAAAAACAGAGGAAGAATAATTAAAATTTGGAATAATAACTTCTGGGCCCTGAAAGGCCGGCCCTCCAGCCCTGGTGCCCTCGAGCCAGATTTTGAAAAACTGATGTTTTTCTTACTTCGAGCCTTGGAGGGCCGACCCAGTTAGGCCCTAGCTCTTCACGGGCCGGTTCTAGAGAGCCAGGCCGACCCTGATTCCTAGCTCTATTTCTAATAGAAGCCTCACCTAATCTCCTCCCCTTCCCTTTCATCCCCTCCTTTTGAACGCCCTTAATGTGAGTTATTAGTCAAACCAAATGTTGCCTCATTCCAAGTTATTAGAGCCAAACTATGTTGATTCAATGGAAAAATCGATGACCTAACGTTCCAGTGTGCAATAATTGAAGCGCCCATGCGACAAATAATGAAAAATAGCCTTGTAGTGAAGACTGTGTTTTAGAGAGAGAAGGTCCAACTTCTCTCTTCTTCTCTGCCGCGTCTCTTCGTGATCTTCTTTCCCTCGCTGGCGACTTGTGATGCAGGTCGCTGGCGAGCACCCTTCTCGTTCCTGGGGCGAGCTTCTTCCTCTCCTTCTTCAGATCTGATCTATCGAGGTGAGAGTTTTCTGGTTTCCTGTGTTTTTGTTTCTTTTTTTGTAGTATGGGGTTTTGTGGTGGTGTTCTTGTCTTTAGAAATAAATAGATCTGTCAGATCTAAGATCAAATGCTCTTGGTTAGATGGCTGTTTGGACGTTATGAGGTCCGACTACTTCTTGATAGCCCGGATCTGCATTCTTAGGGGAAGATCTAAAGAGGTGTGGGCTGGTTTGTGGTCGATGTCACCGGATCTGTTTGGTCAAAGGAGCAGAAGTGTTCTTTAGGACATCAAGAGTCTTCTTTCTTCCAAGATTAGGTTTTCTGGTTTCTTTACCCCAAGATAGGATACCCAGTTAGCTGATCTAATTGCAGCTATTGCTTTTAAGATTGTATGCCCTTTAGGGTGGGTTTTTCAACCAACACTTTCTTGTTTGTCACTTCTAACTTTGGGTTTCGAGGAAGCCGATGATGTTCATGATTCTACTTCTACTTTTATATTTTTAATGTACGGTGCTTGGCTAATATTGTATCCAATGTATTTTTTTGTTGTTGTTGTTGTATTTGTTTTAAATCTGTTTGTGGTTACTTTTATGTTGTATTTGTTTTAGATCTGTTTGTGATTACTTTTATGTATTGTATTGTTTTGGAGTATTAATATATATATATCCTTTGAGCAAAAAAAAATGCGACAAATAATGAAATAGGTTACGTCGTACTATAATAATTATTTATAGGAATCTTAGTACTCCCTCCAGTCGTAATTATAAGAGCACTTTTGTAGTACAATTTACACTATAAAAGTGCTTCTATAATTAGAACCGGAGAGAAGTAGTAATGGACAAAGGAAATTATATCCTAGAGAGACCCCTTTTTTTTTTTGCAGTGCATCTTTTTGAAACCTCCGTCATACTTTGGGCTGAAAAAACATTCAGTGAATTAGATTTTATTTATAAATTCATTTTTTAATAAAATTTAGTTATTGTTATAAGTTTCGTTTCATAGTAAAAAAATGTGTTGTTTAACTTTTTTAAACCTATTCAATATACAATACGAATTCATTAATTTTGACTTTTAGAATTAATTTTAAATAAGGACAAAATTTAAAATTTAACACATAATTAATAAGTTAACTAACTCTCCTTAACATGTTAGAGTTAATTAATTTGAACTTAGAAATATGATTAAAATGGTACATCTTATTAACATAAAGTCAATACAAATTTTTTAATTAAAAATCACACATTTTATGTTTTCTAAATGATATGATTTATTATCCTAAAAATATATAAATTTTTAAATATAAAATTTTAAAAATTATAATGATATCAATTGAATTACAAATAATACTATCTATTCCGAAGTTATGAAAATATCATTTATTTTGTTCAGTATGTGTGTGTATATATTTTATAAAAAAAATAGGTTATGTATAATTGAAAAATTTAACATAGCAAATAGAATAAAGGGAAAATTCTAATAAAATACAATTTAAACTTGAAAAACCTAAAAAATCTGTTAACAAATGGAAAGGATAAATAGATCTCTAAGGAGGAATTTGCAATTTTAAAATATTGTGTTTTTACCGAAATGACTCTCAAGTTTTTTTTTTTTTTTTAAGAAAGAAAAAACCTACGCCAGCGTTGAAGCTCGTGGCTGTCAGCACCACGCCGCCGACGTGACTCCGATAGTTGGCTGCCGAAGCTCTGGTAACAACTTAAGTAATGAGATTGACTATTTGAGTTCTTTTAGTCCTATCAAGCCTTATTGACAAAATGATTGAAAGCAAATACAGCTTTAATATTGAAAATAAAACCTTCAGTGCAGGTATGTAGCCATTAACAACCTTAGGAATGAAAGTTGTCAATTACTATACTCAAATTGCTATTGCCTTTATTGAACTTGTCAACAACGCCTCATAAGGCTTAAAGATCTCAAGTAGTCAATCCTATTACTCAAGTTGGCATCACGACTCTGGCCACCAAAGTCCCACTAGCGCGGTAGTGTCACCCGCTAAAGTCTCGCCGGCAAGGATTCTTTCTTTTTTTAAAAAAAATAATAATAATAATTGAGGGACATTTTAGTAAAAATACAATATTTAAAAATCTCATAATAGTCCTTTGACACCAGTTTATTATTTCCATGTACTAATTTAAATAGTATTTATTTAAAATTTTCTGAATTAGGAAGTATATTTAGGAGTTGGGCCAGGTCAATTATTTGGAAGCTGTACCCTTTTCTTTCACAATCTTTTTTCTTTTTTCATTATCCCTTGTGACTTTTATCTATAGACGAAAGTAATCCTGGAAATACCTTGAACCTTGTAGGAAAATGGACCGCCCCAGACTGGATTCGAGACCGTACCTGCCGACTGGCCGCCGAAATTTTTGCACCAACGCCGATCAGCAAACCTACGGCCATATCTGCGACATCCTCCGCGCACAAATTCCCGACGGAAGCGACCTGGATTCCACGACGGCGGCACTCGGCTAAATCTATGTGGTTCAAGCCGACGCTACTGGTGTGGACGAGGGCGATGGAAGGAAGAAGCTGAAGGACCTCGCCGGAGATGGGAGATCTGGTGCAGCAGAGAACGGCACGAATGGATGAAGGGAGACGGTTGTCGGCAGTGAGGAATTGGTGGAGAGGGAGAGAAGAAGTTTTGGGGTTAAGAAAATGGAATTTGTGAGAGTAAAGTGATTCGATGATTGGGAAGCAAGTTGGAGGACCAAGAACAATAACTTCTGGCCGTTCATCATCATCCTCCATGACGATGGTGGAAGACTTCAAACGCCCCAACTTGTGTCCTGTGGGCTTTAACTTCGGTAAGAGACAAGTGAGAGACAATGCTATGTGTGAGGGATCTGGCTTGTATCCTTTTCCTTAAGGGTCTGTTTGGTTCGATAAGGGTCTGTTTGGTTCGATGGAGGGGAGGGGAGGGGAAGGGATTTTAATATTATCTTATATGGATTGATTAAAAGGAAGAGGAAGGGAAGAATTTTAATGTTACATTGTTTAGTTCATGAGAGAGGGGAAGAATTTTTTTTAAGTAAATACCCTATTTGATCCCTAAAAAAAAACACGGACCCCTTTTTCGTCCCCAAGGACTAAAATGTGACATTTTTATAGATTAAAAAGAGGTTTTTGGAAAGTTTTGATGAACCAAAATGGGGTCCTTTTTTTTTTGAAATTCATCCTTTTCAGGGACTAAAAAGGGGTTTCGTTGTTTGAGGGACCAAAATAGGATTCGTGTTTTTTTTCAGGGACCAAAGAAGATATTTACTTTGTTTTTTTTTTTTTAGATTGACAATTTTACCTTTATGTTATATGAGCTATTTTAATGTTTGCTTTATTTAATTTAGGAAAAGAGAGGAGGGAAATTATCTTCATATAGACAACTTTACTATGTTATAAGTGATTTCTTCCAAACCTTATTAAATGTATATTAACGTTCAATTCAATCATTCAATGACATAACTTGAACAATATATCAATTGATTTTAAATCAACTCAACTTAAGATGTTTAATTTGAGTCAAGTTTAGGATCAAAATTTACTTTCACAGTGTCACCACTAACCCAATTTGAGTCAACTTATGATGTTTAATATGCTCTCAAGTATATCTCATATATTTCAATTGCTTATGTTGCTCTGCCTTCTCCCACGCTCAAGACAATATGATTTAGCTCACCGTCGTCGTATATGCCAGCAATATGATAGCTATAGCTAGTGTCCCAAAACAAAATATATAATCAAACGTTCTAGGAACTTGATAAAGCAATTTTTATCATTAAGAGAAACTGACATTTTAGATGGTTCATATTTGAGTTTTTTCCCCCTCAAAAAATTGTTTTAATGTATACATGACCTAAAATAAATATAATATCTTAAATATCTTTTTTTTTTCCTAAAAAATGATTATTTTATTTAAATATTATTAATTAAAAAATTAAATTTCAACAGAGGCAGAGCTTTTCAAGAGCTATGGCCCTCCCTAAAAAAAAATTGTCCTAAATATTTAATATAAAATAGATTTTTTATACAAAATTTATATATTTTATCCAAAAATTTATACATTTAGCCCCTTAAATATTTTTTTCTTAATTAATTATTGAGTATGCATTTAGTCCCCCAAACATTTATCCCAACATCCGTCACTACGAGCTTATGTGTTCATATGGTATCCAACACGAAGCTCATAAGAAGCTTTCACTTTTTTTCATCATCCATCACTTTCATTTTCGAAGCTTTAATAATCTCTTTTTGATACATTTATCTTCGAACTTTCTTGGGAAAAACTGCATCACTATAGATTAGTAAATTCAATCTTCATGTCCAAGGGAAATTAAATGGAGTGAAGAAACTCTGTTTTCTATAGCTGGCTTCTATATTTTAACGCATACTCTTTAAGAAAGTTAAAAACATAGCAAATCGATATTGATAATCCAAAAGAAAAAAAATCGAAAGAAAACAAACAAAAAATTCTCTGTAAAGCAAGCAAATCATTGAAGCAAAAGAAAAGCAGAGGGAATTTCGTCTGGGTTGCGAGGCAAAGCAAGAAGGACAACGAAGAAGAAGAAGATCATCAAGACTCCCAGAAGGATCAACAGAGGGTGGGCCCCACAATTGATTCGTCCGCAGAACAATTTTACGATAAGAAACAATTTTATATAGATTTAAATACCTAATTTGTTACGGAAGTTTTGCTAAGGAAGCACCCAACTCGTGGAAGTATTTTTTGTATTATTTTTTCCCCGAAAGTTTACAAACATAGCAATTTTGTCCATCAGTTAATCTTAACCATTAGAGTGGTATCATTTTTGTCACTGAAATTTACAAAAATTTGCTCCTAAACAAAACTTCGGGAGCAAATTTGCTCCTAAAAAAAACTTCCGGGACATATTTGCTCCATTTTGTAAACTTTCGGGACAAAAATGATACCAAAAATACTTCCGGGTGCTGAACGCTCCCTTAACAAAACTTCCATAACAAATTAAATATTTAACTCTTTTATATATAGAGAAAGATGGCGATTGTGAAGGCAGTGAAAGAGATAATGGAAGGAAAAGAAGCAGGGAAAATGAGAAACAGAGCGAAGGAACATGCAAGCATGTGGAAGGAGGCTGTGGAGGAAGGAGGATCTTCTTATTCCCACTTGAATTCACGTAAAGGAAGAGCTCGTGGGACTTTCAAAATGAACGACACTCGTTTTGTCTTTCATTTTCATATAATAATAAGGCTAAAGTATACTTCTAGTCTAGTAAGTTTTATACGAGGTATATTATTGATCTCTTAGCTTTATAAAGTATATTTTTTTGTCATATATTTCTATCATCATTAATATTACTAACAGAAAATGTTGACACAAAAAATTTAAGTAATGACTGTACAGCTGAAAAAACATATTTAATTATTAATTTTTTAAATATAGTATATTTAGATTATTAGACTAGAATAAGCCAACAATTGGCTGCAAATGAAGGTTTTGATATTTAAATTATTGAACTTATATATTTTGATGATTAAACTAAATATTTTTTAATACAATTAATGTTTTGATATTGATGGCATCGTTTGGTTTTTAAATATTTTTTAATTTACACATTCATTAAATTTAAAATTAATAATATTTAATTATAAAGTCATCACTTAAATTTATATGGTCATTATTTGAGTTTGATGCGTTAACGTTTTTCGTTAACAACATTAATGGTATTAAAATTATAGAATCGACAGTATACTCTATAAAGTTACGGGATTAAAAGTATATCTTATATAAATTTAAAAGACTAAAAATATATTTTAGCTTAATAATAAGGGTTCTTTGACACATGAATAATGTCTTAGAGTACGTTTGTTCACTGCCTTGAAATTCTCAAGTAGCTTTGCTACATAAAACACTAGACACTTTATGCATGCATGTAATAATACTGCACAACAACTAAAAATACAACGCAATAAACCTAATTATAAAAAATATAGCATACGAGAAATGTTTGTTAATGACTTATTCATATTTATAAAGTTGATCATATATAGTGTCTCTCAAAATTTTTGTATCATTCTGTACTCCCAAAAAAAATGGTTAGTTCTCGTTCTTTCTATGAAAAAGTTGTCTTTTTTTAACATATTTGTTGTCTTTAACCAATTTTACTTAACTTTTATATTTATGTAAATAGTTTATTTGTATATTATAAACCAAACCGGAGAGAGCATGAATCCTATTTCTCAAAAAGCCTATATACTATATTCCTCTCATCCTCTTAATTATATTATCAATTGCAGTGTTATTGGATGCAAAATGGATCTAAATGAGGTTGGATGCTAAAGAAAAAAAATAATATTACACAGTTTTGTGAGAAAAAGGAGAAAACTCCATCTCAAGAATGCAATACATAAAGCAAAGAAAACCGTCTACTAGTCTCATCTCAGCCAGTGTTAAAATGTTTTTCTAATTACCACATTTAAAACTGTCTACATAAGCTTTATCTACACTAGTTATAAAATCAATGTAAAGACAATTACATAAACTACTAATTAGTATTAAAAAAAATAAACTACTGTCACCTGTCAAGTATAGGATAATATTATGGTTATAACAGCTTTCTGTTATGATTATGTATTTAGTTAGAAGACTAACCATATTTTTATGTGGTTCATTGATATATAAATATCATTTATTGCATTAATATAAAAGAGTCAATTTTTTCAAATATATTTAGTAACATGGTATCCAGAGCCTAATATTCTCTCTCTCTCTTTCTCTCTCTCTCTCTCTGTGACTTCTTTCTTTTTCCTTTGAGTTTCTTTGCCTACCAACTCTAACGTTGATCTTGGTAGTTCGTATTACATCCACCTAAATGAAAATCCTGCTCTGGTTTTGGTTGCGCCGCCACTTAATGGTTCAAATTACCATAGCTAGGTTCGACCGATGAGGATGACATTACTTTCCAAGAACAAACTTTAGTTCGTCGATGGTTCTCTACCTGCATTGCCAACCACTGATCCCTTAATTCTGGCCTGGGAGGGTTGTAATAAACTTGTTTAAGGCTAGCTGATCAAATCCATCTCTCTGACGATCGCGAAGAGCATCTTGTGGTTCGACAAGGCTTCCAAGATCTGGTCTAACCTTCACTCATGTTTTTCTTAATCAGACATCTTTAATGTCGCTAACCTACAAGAGGAAATTTATAGTCTTCGGCAAGGGAATCTGAGTGTTAGTAATTTTTACACTAAACTCAAAATTCTTTGGGATGAGCTCTCTAACATCCATCCTCTTACAACTTGTGATTGTGGCTATCTCAGTCTTGTGGCTAAACATTAGAAAGAAGATTATGTGCTTTGTTTTCTCAAAGGCTTGAATGAACATTTCGCCCCAGTAAAATCTCAAATCATACTTCTATAGCCATTGCTACTAATCCATTGTGTGTTTTCCTTAGTTCTTCAGCAAGAACAGGAGTTTTCTACTTCCTCTGAGCCAAAGATTTTATTGGCTAACGGTTTGAAATCTCTCTTTTATGGAAAACACCAAGCTACTCAACAATGTTCCTATTGCGGCAAGCCATGGCATACCGAAGAAACGTGCTACCTGAAACACGGCTTCCCTCCTGACTTCAAGTTTCACACTAGTTCTTCTGCTGCAGTGCACATGTACAGTGTCTTAACTTTGACGCCTGACTCTGTTTTAGAGCCTCCCTTTGTTTCTTGCATTCTTTCAATTTCATCATCCACAAGTTCCCTTCTGCCTTCTCTTTCTCATGATCAGTACCAACATCTCCTTAGTCTCCATAGTCCTTCCTCACCTTCCTTTTCTACTTTGGCCAATCATTTTACCACCCTTGTGTCATCCGTCAAAGGTAATTGTCTTTCCCTTTCTTTTACAAATTTTTTTTTTGGATCATTTATTTTGGAGCCACCGATCATGTTTGTTGTTGTCTCAATTTATTTTTTGTTATCATCCAATTCCTCCCATAACTATGAGTTTGCTTACTGATTCTACTGCCATTGCTTCTTTTTCTGGCACAGTGAATCTGTCCTATGTTTTAGTTTTTCGTAATGTTTTCTATATTGCATCATTCTCTTTCGATATCATTTTTGTTTCTCACATAACGACTTCTTTTAATTGTCATTTAACCTTCTCTTCTACTTCTTGTCAGATACACTCCCTTCCACCTTCCATGATGATTAGTTTAGCTCAGGTTTTCAAAGGGCTTTACTTCTTAAATGCAGATATGCTTCCTTCAACCATTCATCTGACTGCAACATTATCTGCCTTCAATTTTACCCTCTAGCATCTTTGTCTAGGTCACCTCTCAAATTCTACACTTACTATTTTACATAAGGTTGCCCTTGAAATTTCATGTATTCCTATTCCCTTGCTTGTGACATGTGTTATTTTTCCAAACAAAAATAGAATTCATTTCTTGTTATTTTTAGTTCAAGCAATAATATCTTTGATTTGATTCATGTAGACATCTAGGATCCTGTTTCTAAACATTCTATTCAAGGTTATCAATATTTTCTCACAATTGTGGATGATTACTCTCGTTTTATCTAGATTTTTATGTTGAAGCACAAATCTGATGCTAGACCTCAACTTAAACACTTTTTTCACTCCTGTTGAAAATCAATTTACTACTGCTATTAAGGTCTTACATTTTGACAATGGTTTGGAATTTGATCTGTCTGATTTTTATTCTTCTAACGGTGTTTCACACCAAACATCTTGTGTTGGGATTCCTCAACAAAATGATCTTGTCGAGCGACAACATCAACATATTTTAAATGTTGTTAGGTCTTTACTTTTCTAATCCAATTTGCCTATTGTAGTTTGCTATTCAACATCAACATATTGGTCGTTTGCTATTCAACATGCTACTTTTATCATCAATAGACTTCCCTCATAAGGCTTATGGATCTCAAGTAGTCAATCCTATTACTCAAGTTGGCATCACGACTCTGGCCGCCAAAGTCCCACTAGCGCAGTAGTGTCACCCGCTAAAGTCTCGCCGTCAAGGATTCTTTACTTTTCTAATCCAATTTGCCTATTGTAGTTTGCTATTCAACATCAACATATTGGTCGTTTGCTATTCAACATGCTACTTTTATCATCAATAGACTTCCCTCACCAATTCTTGACTATGTTATGCCATTTGAAAAGTTACAAAATTTTTCTCCTTCTTACTTTGATTTTAAAGTTTTTTGTTCTCTATGTCTTACTTCTACTTTAACTAATAATCATTCTAAGTTTGATCCTCGTTCTTGCAAATGTGTTTTTATTAGTTTTCCTTCTTGTTCAAAAGCTTATACTTAACTCGATGTCACTACTAATCAGATTTTTCTATCCAGAGATGTTATTTTCCATTAACTACTTTTTCTATTTAAATTGACAATGTCACTTTCTTTGAGTCTTCCCTTGCTATTCAAATTATCGAACCTACTATCCAGGATTTTCCTGGTTTTCTTGATGATGAATGTTACCCTTACCTTACTTTATCTTCACTTGTCACTGACACATCTTCTCCTATTCCTATTTTCCGATCCCAACCACTTCGTTGCTTGACTAGACCATATCATCCACCTTCATAACTGCATGGCTATCACTGTGTTCTTAAATCTCTTACTAATCATCATGTGAGGGACGTCCTAGGTATCCTTTATCATTTGTTTTGCCTTACTCATCTCTTTCTCCTTCATATAAAAACTTTGTTTTGCTGTCGCCACTACTCTTGATCCAACAACATATAATCAAGTTGTGAAAAATTCTGTTTGGAGGTATTCTATGCAAGCTGAGATAGAGGCTCTTGAACGAAATCAGACTTGGGTTTTATCATCTTTACCACCTGGAAAGAAAACCATTGGTTTCAAATAGGTTTATAAAGCCAAATTTAAGTCAAATGATGATATTGAGAGACACAAGGCTAGACTAATCGCTCAAGGATACACTCAAACTGAAGGCATTGACCATTTTGACACTTTTTCACCAGTGCCAAAAATGGCTACCCTTCGAATGTTACTCTCCTTTGCTGCTGCTAAGAATTGATTTTCAAACCAACTCGATGTTAATAATTACCTCAAGGCTTTACACCTTCTTCTCCTTAGTTTGCAAATTGCATAAATCTCTATATGGTTTGAAGCAAGCTAGTAGACAGTGGCACTCCAAATTATCTTCTGCTTTATTATCCTATGGATACAGACAATCTAAATTTGATCACTCTTTGTTCTACAAAGCTCATTCTTCTTCTATTACAGTTTTATTAGTATATGAGAATGATGTTGTTCTTGCTAGAAATGATATGTCTGAAATCAATATTGTTAAGAGACAATTGGATGAAGCTTTTACTATCAAAGACCTAGGTGCATTTTGTTATTTCTTTGGTCTTGAACTAGCTCGATTTGAGGTTGGTATTTCTCTCTCTCAAAAGAAGTTTGCTTTAGAGTTACTTGAGGATACTGGTTATTTAGCTTGCAAGCTAGCTTCCTCACCTAGGGATCCTCATTTTAAACTTTCCAAGGATAAGGGAAAACCACTTGATAATCCACAAGTCTGTAGGAAATTCATTGGCCGGCTTCAATATCTCACCACCACTCGGCCTGATCTCAGTTTTGCCACTCAACAATTAAGCTAATTTATGTCCAATCCTCGTGACATTCATCTACAAACTGCACATCGTGTTCTAAGGTATATTAAATCCTCTATTGGTGTTGGTTTTTTCTTTCATCCGCATCATATTTGAAGCTACGAAGTTTTAGTGATTCAAATTGGGTGGGTTGTATTGATACTCGTTGTCTTGTTACTGGTTTTATTGTGTTTCTTGGTTCTTCCTGAATCTCTCAGCGAGCCAACAAGCAACCCACGATCTCCCGTTCTTCCTCAGAGGCCAAGTATCAAGCTTTAGCATCCATTACTTGCAAGTTACAGTGGCTCATTTACCTCTTAACTAATTTCAATCTGTCACATATAGATCCTACTCTATTATTTTGTGATAATCAATCACTTTGTGATAGATTGCTTCCAATCCCATTTTTTATGAGCGGACCAAGCACATAGAACTGGCTGCTATTTGGTGCAAGAAAAATCCAAGCTCAAATCATTCAAATACTTTTGGTCAAGTCAGCTGATCAATTGGCGGATATATTCACCAAGACATTGCATCCTTCCTAGTTCCATGAGATCATTTCCAAGCTAGGCATGAAAAATATCCATGCTCTAGTTTGCTGAGGGTGTCAAGTATAAGATAATATTATGGTGGTTAGAAAATATTTTGATTATAACAGCTTTCTGATATGATTATCTATTTAGTTAGAAGACTAACCATAGTTTGTTATATAGTTTATTGATATATAAATATCATTTATTGCAATAATAGAAAATAGTCATGTTTTCCAATCACATTCATTAACATCATCCGTCCCAAATACTGTAGGACTTAACTTGTAATGCGAATTGCACAACAAACTAGGTTCTATATTTAGGACCTGAAAATTATTACACAAATTCATAAATAGAATGCATCAATGTTTTCTCATTCCATTAACCAAGTTACAAGACTGGAGTAATTAGAGGTTTATTTGAGAAGAAGGCTTCGAGGTTCTGACCCAAAACCTCAATAACACCCCTCACAGACTCTGAAGTAAGTGCACTTGAATGTGGAGACAAGACCACATTATCCAAATCAAACAGCTCTTTAGGAACATTTGGTTCATCCTCAAACACATCCAAACCAGCCCCACCAATCTCACCTTTCACCAAACACTTAACCAATTCCTTTTCATCTATAACAGCCCCTCTTCCAACGTTCACTATTACCCCTTCTTTTCCAAGTGCCAACATCACTTCTCTACTTATTATGTGTCTTGTTTGATCGTTCAAAGAACAAGAAATTATAAGTACGTCACAAGAAGTTGCGAGATCAACAACGTTGGGATAATATGTGTATGGAACTTTTGACTTCTTTGTCCTTGAGTTGTATGATATTATGCACCCTAAAGCTTCAAGCCTCCTGGAAATTTCTGTCCCTATGCTTCCCAATCCAACGATTCCAACTCGCTTGCCTCTCACCTGATGAAGCAAATAGACTGTAGTTTATTTTCTGCAACGTATAATCAAAATCAAGGAAAATAACTATTGTATAAATTATAATTTGTTGCAACAGATATAATTAAAGGACAATTGTTGAGTAGTTTCCCATTATAAAATTTCTTTTCTAAAATTAAATTAAATTTGTTTTACGGCTACAACTCTTCTTTATCCGTGTGTAATATAACTTCAGCTACGTGTAAGTGTTTTATAACTTCAGATATATAGTACACAGCTGAAAAAGAGTTTAACTACTTAAAGACCTAAGTGCTTCGATAATACCTTTGAGCAATAAATCTTGTAATTGGGTATTTTTCAGCAATTTTTCCATAATCAAAATCTAGGAAAAACGTCTAAAACATATCTTTCTTTTTTAAATTTTACTTTCAATGGGTATTGGGTAAAGTTAAATTTTAGAGAAAATGTCAAGAAAATACCATTAGAACTTCAAAATTCCAAATATGTGATTTTTCAATATATCGAATTGTCAATTACTTCACTGTTCTTGTTAATCCCATTACTATTGTTAACAAGATTTTGAAGTTTAAGTGATATTTTTCTATCATTTTCCCTAAATTTTACGTCAATCGTGTAGATAATGAACACATACATAAATGCAAATAAATCGTATGAAAAGGGTCTAATTTTGGTTTGTATACACAAGGGGACAGTTCAATGACAGAGAGAACCACTGCCCCTACAGAATTTAAAGACTTGAAAAAAAAATTATGGGTATTTTTAATAAGAAGAAACTTAGATATTACTCTATTTAAGAAAGATATGTTCACAATATTAATGTTCAAGAAATACTTTCCCCCCTTATCCAGAGCTCGTTAAATAAATAAACTTTGACCTCTACAAGGCAAGAAGATTGTATACTCAGTTCTCTTAAAACGTCCCTAAGTCATTAGTTAATCATATATATATATATATATATATATATTGTTTTGGATGGCTTATAGACAGTTTATATTAAATCAAGATAATCAAGTATTTTATTTATTTATTCTATCTATGAATATAAAATCAGAAAAAATTAATTATTTAGTCCCATCCATTATAACTCAATTCTTAAAATTAAATTTGACTTTGTTATGGCTCGGATAAACCCTCTCAAAATGTAAAACTGCTATAGTTACTGAAACCTGGTCAATCTTCCATAAACTCATCCTAGATGTCACATGCAATAGCAATAATAATAGCCACATTGCTCAGGAAATTATGAATAAGGTGGTTGAGAATTCTCAGAAATTAAAGTAACCACATTGCTCAGCTTTGGTAATTTGCATAGAAAGATGAATTTTAAAGGCTATATTTGGTGGAGAGAAAAGTGTGGGAAAATAGGAATGAGGAAATGCTATAAGGGAAAATTTCTCAAAATAGTAAAATATATATATATATATATATATATATATATATTTTAAAAAAAAGTTTTTCCGCTTAGTATAATAACATTCTTTTCCTCCTAATTTTCTAGAAGCAATCTAAACTAAAAGAAAGTCCTTACGAAAGAGACAGAGGAAATAAAGGGACTTGGGCATGGAATCCCAAAAAGGAATGGATCTGGTTTTGGTGTTTATCTCATCTAGATCGTCCATATGAGACCTGGACCGTCCAGATTTGATTTTTTTAAAATGGTGATTTTTTAATAAGAAAATCATTTTTTGAAAAAAAAAATTAGTTAAGAGATTATTTTTATTTAAATTTTCTACCCATTAAAATATTTTTTTTACAAAAATAGAAAGTAAAAAAAAATCAAACTTAAACCATCTAAATCTTATCTACAAGGTCCAGATAAGATAGACAAATGGTGTCTATCCCAAACACCAAAAGTGGATCCCAAATAGGAAAGTGACAGACAAATGGATCATATGTGGGCACGTCTCTCTTTTTTCTGAGCTGTCCAAACTATGGATGTGGCAATGACTCATGCCGGAATGAGATTCCCTGTCTATCTGTTGGATAGGTAGTGAGAGCTCTTCTCCCTTGGACCGTCCAGATCAAATATGGCCGGTCCAGATCTTTTTTTTTAATTATTTTTTTAAAAAAATTATTTTAATGGGTATAGAATCTAAAATAAAGATAATCTCTCAACTAACATTTTTTCAAAAAACGATTTTTTTATTTAAAAAATAGTAGTTAAAAAAAATAAAATATGGACCATCCAGATTTGATCTGGACGGTACAGATGAGATAGGTAAATGATACCTATCCTTTAGATAGATACCAAAACTGGTTCCAACTAATGCCATATGAACACTACTACGGGTCCCACCTGAGGTGGGATTTCTGTCCTTTTCTTCCGTCTGTCAAATCAAACTTTTAATGATTTACTTTATTAATATTTTATAAATCTATTCTCATATTTTTATAAATTTGAAGTATTAAAATTTGATATAAATTGTTCACAACTATAAACTGTTTTCAAAATATTTCATAGGGTAAATTTATTGCTGCATTTTTCATCACCATTCGTCATAAATTGTATCACCAGCACCTTAGTAGTGCAGTGGCATGAGAGTTTGGCTTCCCTCCCTCATATCCAGGGTTCGAACCCTGCCCCCTTTCCCTATTATGTGTATCAAAAAATTTATAGAGTATCGAATTTAGTTGGTTAAAATTTTAATCTACTAATGATAGAATGAAATAGGAGTAAAGGGTTTGAAAAACCATAAAATTATGATTTTAAAAACCTTTTTCCATAAGTCAAAATAAAATTTTTTCCACGTGTTTATTTTATAAATTCATCAAAACCATTTTCTAAAAATTAATACAAACATACATTAAGAAATTGAGAGAAAAGAAGAGGTTCCTATCTTAGAATGACAAAGTTCTATTACCTATCAGGATTGATGTTTCTTATGTTATTAAATTATATTTATTGGTGATTTGTTTGTATTTGAGTAAGCCCCCTTTTAGGTTTGGAGGTATGTTTCCAATTCAACCAAACTTTTGGAAATATTAAAAATGTCCAGTCTTAATTATAAGAAGGGTGAAGGGTCAAAAACATACATGAACTTTTTCCTCAGATCGCCCAGCACCACGACCTTTCAACTGAATCAAAAATACACACGACATTACGTTTTTAGGTCGCGCAGCACCACGGTCAACTAACGGTAATTAACAGTTGACTAACGACCGTGGTGCTAGGCGACCCAAAAACGTAACGTTGTATTTATTTTTAATCCAGTTAAAAGGTCGTGGTGCTGGGCGATCCTGGGGGAAAAGGTCATATGTATTTTTGACCCTTCACCCTTATAAGAATATTTTTATAGTATAAAAATATTCATATGATTGGGACCTAGAAAAATGTTCCTACAATTAAGACTAGATGTAGTATTATTTATCATTTATGTTGTCTGTTTTATTAGTAGGCATTCCTTATCAAAATAAAATCGTATTCGATATGTTCACTATCATGTTGAAGGGGGAAAAGTAGTATCCAGAGAAACTATCAGTTACGGAGACCCAAAAAAAAAAAAAATCATGCCAGGAAATAAAAAATTATTCCATTTTTAAAATTTATTAAAAAAAAAAAAGAAAACAACCAAAAATTAGAGTAGATTGTTTAGACCAATTAATGATTATTAAAACGAAAGGGCAAGTATGATTTACGGATAAATACATGAAAATATCATCATAATATGGAAATCCCAATTCAAAATATAGAAATGACTTAAAGTACTCTGAAACCATTACTGGATTTACTCCAAATCTTACCTTAAAAAAACATATTCACTTTAAATCCAAAATTAAAAAATGCCGCAAGAAAAAAAATAAATAAATAAACCACACCGACAAAATGAATGCTACTCACCTTGGAACCAGGAGGAAAATGGCATGGCGCAGCAAGCGAATTCCGGCGGCCCCTCATGAAGCGATCGCCGGCCGAAATTTTCCTCATCAGATCAATCAACATACACACCGCAAAATCAGCGACATCCTCCGAGAACACAGTTCCAATATTGGCCACCTTAATTCCCCGGCGGCAGCACTCCGGCAAGTCTATATGGTTAGTTCCGGCGCTGGGGGTGACTAAGAGGCCAAGAGACGGCAGGTGGCGGAGGACATCCGCCGTAACGCGGACATAACTGCAGACTACGGCACATATAGAAGAAGAATCGTAGTTGTGGGCATTGAGGAATTGGTCTACAGTGGTATCGGTAGAAGGAAGTAATATGAAATGGAACTTGTGAGAGTGGAATCGTCGGAGATCATCGAAGATAGTTTGTTCGTGAAGTACAAGTACGCGAGGTAGATCTTGAGATTGTTGGATGAGGTGATTTTGATCTGGCGCCATTGATGATTTTGTTAGAAATTTCTCGAAGAAAGTAGGAAGAAAAAGTCAAGCTGTTAGGTTCACTCTCGCGCGTGAAAAGTGAGAAGAAAACGTGGGGTGGATATTTACCGAAGAATTTGCCTGGAAGATGACTTTTTTTTTTTTTGGCCAATTGGGAAATGTCCTTCAATAATCTTATAAAAACATTCATTACGATTAAAACCGGGGAGAACTTTTAGTCAGATTAGGAAGAAGAATTATCACAATAAAGTTTCTTGAAATTATAAGATAGTGTTCAAGCCTCAAAGGACTTAGTTGTAATTAAATTTAAATGTACAATTATCAATCTGACCCTCTCTATTTTATGCCATGTTCCTCTCCCTCAATTACTTTATCTCTCTTCCTACCAGTGTTTTGAAACTATGACCGAACCAGCAGGTTCGAACCGGAAACCGACGAACCGGCCGGAAAACCAGTCTAAGTCAAGTAGTGACCCCGGGTTTCGAGTTGACCGAGTTATGAGTTACAGATTCATTTTTTGAAAAACAAAAAAACAAAAAAAATCGCCTGAAACTTCGTCGGATTGATGGTGAGAAGGCTCAACAATAAGAAGGAGAAGAAGGAGAGAGAGATCTGGAGATCCACCAAAATCTGAACAGATCAAAAGCATCACGAACAGCCTCAACGACCACCATGGATTCTGCCTCTTGCTGCAATGCGGAGGGTCCAAGAATCCTGAGAGCCTCCGACCAAGTAATCACGGCCTTTGAAAGAAGGAATTAGAAGAGAAGCGAGCATGAGACCGAGGGACTTGGCATCTCTCCTTTTCTTTTTTAGTCCGCTTCCATCCTTTACTTCATTTATGACCATTGGATCAAGATCTAATGGTGTACATTTAATATTTCATTCCCATAATTTTCTCCATTTCCTTCCTATTCTTCTCTTTCTTCCTTTTATAAGAGGAAAAGAAACATTAATAACATTAAATATGCACCATTAGATCTTGATCCAATAGTCATAAAGGGGGTAAATGATGGGCGCGGACCAAAAAAGAAACTGAGAGAAGCCAAGTTCGAGACCGATAATAAGAAGGACTAGAGGTTGGATTAACACTTAATAGAGAAGGAAGCCATATTGTTGACGGTGAGAGAGGAAACAATACGAATAAGAGATAGTGAGTGAATAGCCACGTGAGAGAGAGAGAGAGTCCTTCAGTATCCTGTGGTATGATGTGATCTCTTTTTTGTTTTAAAATATATATATATATATATATATATATATATAATATTCACATGTTGTCATATATATATAAGTACGAATATATATGATGGAGTAGGATAGTAATTATTGCACTTGAATAGTGATGGAGTAGGTGATTGATCAGAAATATTGAACCCAAAAAAAAAAAAAAGGATTGATTTGAAATACAAAATTTGAACTTTGAGGGATACCACACATTATTTAATGAGTATAGCTTTGCATCAGACGTACATCGTAAACTCGAACTGTAATGAGAAAAATCTGACAATTTGTAAGCCCAAAAAGTGTGTTATTTAAAAAAAAATTAGTATAAATATAAAATATTTTTACTTATGTTAATTAAATTATATTTTTTAATTAATACCGGTTTGACTCACTGACCCTTAACCCAGTAATCCTACCGTTCAGTGACTGATCCGGTTTTCAAAACCTTGCTTCCTACCATGACTATCGAAACACACTGCCCCTTAACCCAACTTAAAAGCTTCAACACCAAAAGCTCCATGGATTTTACAATTATAGTTGCAATCATGGATCAGAGTACCTTTACTCAGCACAGAACAATTCCCCATGCTAGCACCAGAACCCACAAGTTGACCCTTCCTCTGGCATTTGGAGCATTGATTTTCGCTCAATCTGACATTTTTGTGGACTCAATGGAAGGATGGGATCTCTTAGGAAACTGAGATCCAATACATCTAGTAGACTTATAGTTGGAAAATTTAGAAGGCGCTGAAACTTCAGCAGTAGAGGAGGAGGTTAATGATGAGGAGGAGGACATAGCGGCGGCGGCATTTAGTCAATCTAGCACAATTGTTGATGTAAGGAACTTTTGTTAGACCCTTTAATATTTTGACATTTATCAGAGTAATGACACATAGCTCAGCGGGCGAACAGAAAAAGTATAAACATACTAATATAAAGTACTTGATTATATAATAGAAATCCCCACAAGGTATGTACATAATATTTATAAATCCTAAAATTGTATCATACAACTATAGATAACCAAAATCAATACTTGAACCAATCTGGAACCTTCAATTGCTGATATCTACAGCCTTGCCCTAGGAGCTGCATCCACTGTGCTAACCACATCCTAAATTTGTGGGAAGGGCTAGGATTCATACAAATCTTAGTAGTAACAATTACTTACTCACATAAAATGCATACATTGAATATGGTAGTCAACCATCAAACGTACATACAACAAATTCAATATTTGAAGATAAACATGATATGCAACATCAGCTACAATAATAGAGCCCATAACAGTCCATTCCCACAATGCTGGGTATTTAACTAGGCCTCTACCCTTCTCATATGAATGCTTAATAGAATTCGTGACGCAAGGACCTACTAGCCCATTAGGCCTTACTGCCTATCTCGTGTTCACAACACATGTAACACAATGGTTCATACATGCGTATAGAGACATACATAGTATGTGAGAGAAAAGTTACTACCTGGTGATCTTTATAATTCTTAAATTGGGTCCTGGACCTTTGGTCGTCTTAGGTAGATATCGAATCCTATAATTACATATTCACGGACAGCGAGTTATTACTTATCCAAATTCTTCGTTATCTCAAGATACTAGGGTTGGTTATCTTTACCCTTGGTGATCCATCTTATTACAATTTGCCCAAGTGTTTGACCATATCTCTACCCTTGGATTTCACTCTTAATTACCATTCAACCCAAGTGATAACAATTATGTCTACCCTTGCTAACCAAATCTATTTACCATTCAAGCAATTATCACATTTTTCGCATGGCAACCCACATTGTCAGATTTTTCACTTATCTTTGAAAACTCATAACTTAATTAAAGAGGTTCAATTGAGGTGGTTCCAAAGGATATATGGCCCCTATTAAGTCTAGGTTTATGGGAAAATATTGCCTTTAACCAATTGGATTCACAAAATTCTTGAATTACAATTCACTAGACATTGCGCTAGAAACATGGTAGTTTTACATGATCAACTTTAAAAATGCACAACTTATAGTATACAGATCCAATTGACCTATATGACCCATCAAATTAAATCTTGACAGGTATACCATTTTTCTTTTAGGAAAATATCATGGCCATTGGAAAACATAATAGTACCCAAAAACACAATACATTCAGATTGCCACACAAGAAACCCTAATTGGTAGCAAATTCCAATTTTCGGATTTCAAATCCATTCTTTCTAAAATTATACCAACAACCTATTTCTACACAATATTTCCTAAGGAATCCATTTTAGACATGAAAAATAGCAAAATCATACTCCTTTTTCATGCCCTGTTCTAACTGAAAATTCACTTCTAAAGCAACAATCATCAAGTTTACAATTTTACCACTTCAATAATCTAAAATCATCATTATACACCATAAATTATCATTTATATCATTATATCAACATGAAACCCTAAGAATCTGATGACATTTGAAATTAGAGCAGAAAAAAACATCTCCAATACTCAACTAAACCACAAGATATAGGGTTCAAATTAAAGCTTATAGTCACATCTTATACTTGCTAATGCTTGTTTATTGTTTCTCCTACCTTGGCATTTTGTAGATAGCACAAAACACCTCTATTCAAGAAACTAAATCATATAAAGAAGCTCTTAGTGAAAGGAACAACTTTTATGAAGGCCTCAAGAGTTAGAGAGGTGATTTAGAAGCTAAAACTTGAGCAAGACCACTTACCTTGCTTTTGTTCTTCCTTCTTGCTCCTTTCACTTTCCTTTTCTTTTTTCCCACACTTTTCTCTATTTTATGGGTGTTGTCCGAATTAGGGGTCTTGGAAGGATTGAATGAGCTTTAATCTCATGTAATTAGGTCTTGTTTGACATGTGTCCAAGTGATTAAATCTCATGATGCCAAGTGTCCTTGAAGCATCTTCTTTCCCTTTTCTCTCTCTTATAGGCGCCACTTTATGTCAAGGAAAGGGAGGTCTAATGAATTCTCTTCACTCTCAGGCTCGGTGTTCAAAAAAGTCAAGTACATGACCAAATTGGAGACTGATGGATTCCCCAGACTCAAATGTTAGGTGGTGTGTTCTAGGGATGCCAACATAAAAGTGATCTTGTACTTTGTCATGATGAGAGACACTTGTCATATCACTTTAAAGCCAACACAAACTTGTGTCATTGTTGGTTAGATTTCCTTATGGCAAGTGAACTAATCAAACAAGCAATAAAGTGATAAGTAGAGTGTCATTCTGCAAAGGTAAATAATACTATCTTATGTAGCAAGACAGTAAATGAGAGTTGTGTGATCTAAGAGATATATGGATTGAGTTACAAGATGTGAACTAATAATTAAAATGAGAATAAACACGTCGAGAATGTAATTGGTTAAGAGATATCAGGATAAAGATGGGCTAAGCTCAGACTTCCCTTAATTTGTAGCTCTTGACCCAGATTGCTATTGTAATGCTATAGCAAAACCATCGCAGCTTCTGCAATGCTACAAGAACTCTATAGCAAAGTTCTTCAATTAACCCACCTCTTATGTACGCATAAGGTTTCCACCAATCATGTATTTCTATTCTTTACCCTACTTTTCTCATATGCATATGCATATACAGATTTTTAGGTTTAGAATGACATGCAAAAACTAGGTATATGGTTGTGTGAGATAAGCCCATTTCTATAGCTTATAATTTAGATAGACTTATGCACCAACTATACTAGCACACACTGCTTAATAGAGGTCTAGTCTTAACTCCTTTATAGTAAGTTAAGACCACAACTCTTGCTTGTAGATTGGAGCTTGATACCCAAGAGGGGGGTGAATTGGGTATCTATAAAATTTAAAGATAAAACTCTGTTTTTGACACCTTGAAACAGGGTAAGACAGAGGAGTAGGGAAGAAGAAGCCTTGCACAAACGATTTATACTGGTTCGGTCCTTTCTCTGACCTACATCCAATCCCCAAGCCTCACTTGGGATTTTCAATCCACCAACTCAACAATATTGATTACACACTCTGTACAAAGAGTTGTTCTCTCACTAGAACACACTCCCCCTTACAAGTTGTAATCAATACACCCTAACTACCAAGTCCCCTGACTTGTAGTTAACTCAATCAATAAATGATATACAGAAAATACTCTCTCACAGAGCAGATAGAATGAACATTGAAGCACAAGTATCAAATTGATACCGTACAAATAAAAAGCTGTACACAATAAATGAACTCAATGAATTTTTCGCTCTAAGTTGGTGTATCAGCTTGAGAAGAAGTTAATGAACTCTATTTATAGATAGAGAACATTAAATGACCGTTGCTTGATGAATCCAACCGTTGTAGGTGATTAGCTTAAGGTCTGGTCATCTTCTCTCTCTAAACTTCTGCTAATCCAAGAGCTAATTTGATCTGATGTGGCTCTCTGAGAATTTGCCCGTTGGAGATGACTTTACTTGATGTAGTAAGCATTCTTTAACGTTCATTAGGCGTGCTCAGGTGGATTAGCTGAAAGTAGGTGGAATTGCAGAAGTGCATTAAATGCACTGTTCACTTTTTGCTTTATTGCTTTGACCTTCAATAATCTTGATCTGTTCTAGCTGAAATACACTTAACAAACTTGTTAAACATAGCTAGGAACATAAGTAAATGAAGTATGGAAACAATAAGATCAAACAAGAGTGTTTTCCAAATTCGTGCAATTCAAAAATCAGATTTTACCGTTGTATACTCGAGTATGTTCTTCTTTACTCGAGTAAGGCACTGTGTGAGAGTGTCTTTACTGGAGTATCCATACGTTTACTGGAGTAAGCATTTGTATACTTGAGTAAGCAAGTTCATGACAAATTAGTAACCTCTCTGTATGCCCCATACTCGAGTATGGAAACTCTTACTCGAGTATGCTACTCAATTTCTCAAAAAGTGAGAAGTTACTCCATGTCAATACTTGAGTACACAAACCTTTACTTGAGTAAGCAAGAACAAGTGCCACGTTTGAAAATCAGTTCAAGAGCTCTTTACCCGAGTATGCAAAACCCTACTTGAGTATGCATCAGTTCTAAAATCTTTGGAGCTCTCTGTAAGTCCTTTACTCGAGTAAGCAAGTGTATACTCGAGTAAGCAATCAAGTTCAAAAATTCATTTTCTCTCTGTAAGCCTTTACTCGAGTATAGCACCCTATACTGCGGTAAAGACTTACCTTGAAGAACTTGGTTGCCCTCTGGATGGCCTATACTCGAGTAAGCACACCTATACTCGAGTAAGCACCTATTTTCAAAAACTTAGATTGCTCTCTGGAACTTCTTTACTCAAGTATGGATTCCCATACTGCGGTAAAGACTTGTAAGATGCAATTGAGCAATCCTTCAACTGTCCTATACTCAAGTAAGCATACCTATACTCGAGTATGCAACTGTCAAACAATTTTTAACTGATTTTGGAAACTTCAAAACATGTTTACACTTGTTGTTAATCATCAAAACACACTGAGAACTAAGATTCTCCCCCTTTTTGATGATGACAACACTTGTAAACTATCTTTTTAAAGAATTTGAAAGATGTATTCAGTTTTGCTTTGAAGTTTTCAAAAAATAGTGTTAAGTTATCAGAAATCAATCAATGTTGCATTTTCAAACATAAGGTGCAGAGAATAGCAGCAGAAATGTAATTGAAGTCATAAACACATGTGAAATATATTCATAGTCATTGATAAAAACATACATGTGCTGCAAGTAACTGATATCAGAAATGGTAAACTCACTGATAATCACTGATATCAGAACAAAAAGACAACAAATCTAGAAAACAGCAAAATAAGAACAAATACAAGTGCAAACTACTGAAACATAACCATCTAGACCCTATGCTCTAAGTATCTACATCTTTCTCTCATTCTTCTCCCCCTTTGTCATCAGCAAACTCGGGGTCAAGTACAAAGATAAGAGGGGAGTAGAGCACCATGGCTGTGTTTGGATCAAAGGTGGGATCATGAGGCTCTGCATAAGGAGAAGGTGTAGGGAAAATTTTAGTGGTTGGAGTGGGTGGAGATGGAAATGGGCCAGGAAGGACCTCTGTGGTAGGAGTGATGGGGGAAGATAGGATCTCAGTGGTAGGGGTGGAAGTGGAAGCTGGGAATGATGTGGTGTGTGGTGGACTAAGAAAGGAGAAAGTGGGTGAGGAAGGTGGGGAATAATGAGTCTTAGTTGTGGATGAGGAAGGATGGGTGACAGGGACCTCAGTGGATGTGGAAGGCTGGGCCTCTGGGACAGGAGTAGATGAGGATGGACCGGTTGTGAATCCAAAAGTGGATGAAGAAGGAGCGCCAAGACCAAAATGATGTATTAGCCTATCAGCTTTGTCTCTGGCATCAGAAGCGGCAGCCAATGTGACAGCTAGAGTAGAATTCAAGTCGACAAGCTTCTGATCCGAGTCCTCCTTCATCTTGGTCAAGTGGGATAGCACCTCATTCTGGGCAACAATTACGTCCATAATCCCCAACTTGATATCAGCACGGACAATGTCAAACTCAGCTTTCATCACTGCCCTATGTGATATAAGGGCAGCATTGATCATCTCTCGAACCCTGTCTTCAAATCCCAGTGGTGGAGGAGGAGCTGACTGAGCCTCATGGGCGAATGACTGTGATGCACGTGTCTGAGATCTCTGTGGAGCCCTCGACTGACCGGATCCTTCCGGCTCAAAAGTTATCTTCATGAGTTTGAGTTGAGTCTTGCCGAAGGCAGTGATATACTTCATCTGCTCAGGAGGGCCCCCGTACCAAATCTTGTGGTAGAACATGATCAGGGACACCAGTGAGGCAAATGGCATGTAGGATCCCTTTCTTGATACAAACTTGAAGTAACTGATCTCCTTGAAGAGCCATTGCCCGATGTTGAGAGGGTGCTTCTTGATGAAAGCAGTGAAGAACCTATAGTCCTTCTGAGTGAAATGGGTGTAACTCCCTCCTTTCTGCACGAAGTTGTGAGCGTATACGTGCCAAATCACTCTGTGTAGAGGTGGCATGTCTACGAGCTTGAAGGACAGATGGGCTCTCTGATCATCCGGTACGTCCTGACCGGGCACAAGAGTAGTATACACCACTTCATTGGTGTATCTTGGCGTAGAAGCCACTGGGGGATCAACAACCTTCAAAATCTTGTTGAGGATGGCGGCAGAAATCGTGAACTGGACACCTCTGACAGATGTGGTGATCCTCTCTTCAATTGCTTTGCCCTCTGAGTCCAAAATGTGGTCAGTCTTCATGTTGAAGTAGAACATTTTGACTAACTCTAGGAAGTATGCGGCTTCAATGGACACGAACGACTGATACGGCCCGAACCACGGTGACAGATTAACATTGCACTCCTGGTACATTTGTTCCAGATTAACTGAAACAACTGCACAAAATCCTCGGGTTGAGAATTTCTCTCTAAACTTAGCATTTAGGCCGGGAGGAAGTGGAACAGGGGCAACTTTGAAGCCCTCAGGAGCATCCTTGTGGAGCTTGATCTCTTCTATAGCATTCTCAACAAATGGAGATGCTTGCTCTCCCTCTTGCTCAGGCTCTGACCCCATAACCGAAGGAGTTGCCTCGTCAGTAGAAGAAGATATGACAGAAGTGGCTTTCTTGGATCTTCTCTTCTTTTCTACAGCCTTCTTTTTGCCTTTGTCTTTGCTCGGAGTGGCTGTCTTCATCTTCTTTGACGCCGAAGCCGATGTTGGCTTTTGGAATTACAGCTCCAACTCCGGGAATAGAAGTATCAATCCTAGTCTTTAACTTCTGTGGGATCGATTTTGCCCTTGGGGCTTTTGGTGGATGAGAGGGAACCAGTTGAGAGGATTGGGATTGCTCTTTAGACATTTTGGTGTTAGGGTTTCGGCGAGAGTGAGAAGATGAATGGATTAGAAGGAGTTTCGAGAAGATTTAAGGGGAATTTGTCAGGGATGTGACGGTTTCAGAGAGAGAGGAAGAGAGAAAGTCGCGTCTGCTAGGGCTTTACTAGAGTAAAGGTGCAAGTATGAAAGAACACGACTGTTCAGATATATATATAGACAGACCCCTATACTCGAGTACAGTTCTTGCTTACTCGAGTGTAGCATACTTTCACTTACATACTCGAGTAAAGGTGGAAGTATACTAACCTGGACTTCAAAAATGTAATTTGAAACCACGAAGACCTTACTCGAGTAAGCCACTTACTTACTGCAGTAAGCCTTTAACATACTTTGATCTTTGGTCTCTGTTTGGTCCTTACTGCGGTAAAGCACACCGTACTCGAGTAAACAACCATTTTGCTCAGCAATGTGCTCTCTGCCTTCTGGTTACTCGAGTAACCACTTCTTTACTCGAGTAAAGCACTTCTGAACTTCAGATTTGGTTTTCTGCAACTCCTGTACTCGAGTAACATTGCCTTTACTGCAATAGGCAACTTCTGAAACACCAAAATATCCTGCAAAAACTATAGCTATACACTCCGATGCTTAAGTTAGTAAATATTAATCATCAAAAAACACAACTAACATTAAATTGAGAAAGAATTGCTTACAATTCATTGGGATTTACCATTCCCAATTCTCTCCTTATGAAAGTGAATTGTTCCTTGGCTAGAGGCTTGGTGAATATGTCAGCTAGTTGAAGATGGGTTGGAATGAACATCACTTTGACATCTCGCTTTTGAACATGATCCTGAATGAAGTGGTGCCTCACATCAATATGCTTGGTTCTTGTATGCTGCACCGGATTCTTGGCCAAGCTTATTGTGCTTGTGTTGTCACACAATATTGGGATCTCTTTCAAGTGCACTCCCAAATCAGCAAGTTGTTGTTTCAACCATAACACTTGAGCACAACAACTTGAGGCAGCCACATATTCAGCTTCGGTTGATGACACGGCCACGGTTGTTTGCTTCTTGCTAAACCAAGACACAAGTGAGTTGCCAAAGAACTCGCATTGGCCACTTGTGCTCTTTCTATCCGTCTTGTAGCCAGCATGGTCCAAATCCGAATATGCCACCAAGTGCTCCGGCTGACTTTTGGGAAACCAGAGTCCAAGATTCTTCGTATCAGAGAGATATCTGAATATCCTCTTTACATGTTCAGCATGTGACTCTTTAGGAGCGGATTGGAACCGAGCACACATCCCAACGCTGAATTGGATGTCCAGGCGACTTGCTGTGAGGTAGAGCAATGATCCAATCATTCCTCTATACTTGGTGATGTTGAAATCCTTGCCCTCTTCATCAGCATCCAGAGAAGTGGTTGTGCTCATTGGTGTGTCAGCCACCCATTGCACTTGTCCATTCCAAATTTCTTCAGCAAATTATTCAAATACTTGGTTTGAGATATAAATATCTCATCTTTTCGTTGCTTGATTTGCAGCCCAAGAAAGTAGTTGAGCTCTCCCATCATTGACATTTCAAATTCACCCTGCATAGTCTTGGAAAATTCCTCACACAGGGAGTCATTAGTAGCACCGAAAATAATATCATCCACATAAATCTGTACAACTAAAATTTCATTCAGTTTGTTTTTCTTAATGAATAATGTTGTATCAGCTTTACCTCTGATAAATCCTTGATCAAGTAAGAATTGACTTAATCTTTCATACCAAGCTCTAGGAGCTTGCTTAAGACCATAAAGTGCTTTCTTTAATTTAAAAACATGATCTGGAAATTGCTCATTTTCAAATTCTGGAGGTTGTTCAACATACACCTCCTCTTGAATAAAACCATTTAAAAAGGCACTTTTAACATCCATTTGAAAAAGTTTGAAACCTTTTACACATGCAAAGGCTAGAAGAACTCTTATGGCTTCCAATCTTGCCACTGGAGCATAAGTTTCTTCATAATCAATCCCTTCTTCCTGATTATAGCCTTTGGCAACCAATCTTGCCTTATTTCGAACAATGATTGCTGACTCATCTCGTTTGTTTTTGAATACCCATTTAGTGCCAATGACGGGATGATCTTTAGGCCTAGGTACCAAATCCCAAACTTGATTTCTGTCAAATTGATGTAATTCCTCTTGCATAGAAATCACCCAATCATTGTCTGAAAGGGCTTCTTCTATCTTAGAGGGTTCAATGTGTGAAATGAATGCAGAAAAGTTGACCTCATTTAAAGTACTATTTCTAGTCCTTACTCCTTGGTTTACATCACCTATAACTTGGTCTAAGGGATGATTTCTTATGTATTTCCAAGCTCTAGGTTGAGACTGATCAGGATTTTCCAGATTATTTTCAGGATCAGCCTAAAAAATATTTTCAGAATTTTCAGAAGGAGTAGGAGCATTTTTCGAAAAGAATTGGTTTTTGAAAATAGTCTCTTCCTCATCATCCAAGGATTTATTAGAATCAGACTCACTGAATACAACATGTATAGATTCTTCAACAATCTTAGTTCTAGTGTTAAAGACCCTATATGCTTTACTTCTATTAGAATAACCAATAAAGATAGCTAGATCAGCTTTAGGATCGAATTTACCAAGATTATCTTTACCGTTATTGTGCACATAGCACTTGCAACCAAAGACATGAAGATGGCTGAGGTTTGGCTTCCTTCCTTTGTAGAGTTCGTATGGAGTCTTATTCAGCTTCTTCCTCAAGTAAGCTCTGTTGGAGATGTAGCTAGCCGTACTCATGGCATCAGCCCAAAACACTTGCAAAGTGTTGTACTCGTTCAGCATCGCCCTAGCCATTTTAGTGAGTACTCTATTCTTTCTCTCCACTACACCATTTTGTTGTGGTGTTCTTGGTGTTGAAAAATTGTGGTCGATACCCATACTATCACAGAACTCAGCAAAGGCGTTGTTTTCGAATTCTCCACCATGATCGGTCCTTATACCTGAAATTGAGAGACCTTTCTCGTTTTGGACCGTCTTGGCAAAGGAAACAAACTAATCATATGTTTCATCTTTGGATGATAGAAATGTAGTCCAAGTAAATCTAGAAAAATCACCAACTATGACCAAAGTATAAAGATTTCCTCCAAGACTTTTTACTCTAGCTGGTCCAACTAGATCCATATGAAGTAATTGAAGAGGTCTACTAGTTGAAATCTCATTTTTAGCTTTAAAAGAAGATTTGGTTTGTTTTCCTCTTTGGCAAGCATCACAAATCATATCATTTTTGAATTTCAGTTTAGGAATACCAATTACCAAATCCTTTTTCAATAACTTGTCAAGTTGATACATATTAACATGAGCTAATCGTTTATGCCAAAGCCAACTTTCATTCAAATTACTAACAAAACAATTTGCAGAAATTGTAGCATTGCTAGAGAAGTTAAGTGTATAACAATTACCATCTCTAGGGCTCTAAACAAGGCTTTTGTTTTCAAATCATCAATGGAGACTAAATCCTTTTTAACAATTAAGCACTCATCAGAATCAAATATTACCAAATTACCCTTGTCGGTGCTTTGACTCACACTTAAGAGGTTGTGACACAATCCTTCTACCAAGTAGACATCTTTGATGAGAGGGCCTTCATTGTTGCCTATCTCACCAATCCCAGCAATTTTTCCCGATTGGTCACCTCCGAATGTGACTCTACCACCATCTTTGGGCTTGATTGAGATGAATTTGGATTTGTCCCCAGTCATGTGTCTTGAGCATCCACTATCAATATACCATTTGTTGGGCCTTGATGTTCTAACACATACCTGCAATTTAGAAGGAATCAAGTCTTAGGTACCCATCTTTTCTTGGGTCCTTTGGGGTTAGTATGCACCTTGGGAACATAAGTTCCCTTTGGTACCCATTTATAATTCCCTACAGGCTTATTTTTCTTTTCCTTCTTATGGAAGCAAGATGATGTTGAATGACCCTTCCTATTGCAATAATTACAATGCGCAAAAAGATTTGAAGAATGCACAGCTTTTGTAAAATAGTTCATGTAAGATTTTTGACCATTCTTCTTTTTACCTTTCCTTTTGTCAAAATCTGGTTTATAACCAATGCCTGATCTATCATTTACAAAACGTTGTTGCTTTAAAATTACATCAAGCATTTCACTTCCTTTTGTAAATTTTTCGAGTGCCTTTGTCAAGTGTAAATTCTTTTGTTTCAAATCAGGATACTCTTGACAAACCAGAATTTCAGGAGAAGAAAGTTTTTGAACTTGCAATTCAAGAGTGACATTTTTCCTTTTTACATTCAAATATTTCTATGCAAGTTTCTCAAACTCCTTTTGGACAGCATTGTACTCAGCAAATAATTCATCATAGGAGGGTAGAGATTCGTATACCTCATTACTTTCATTGTGTTGCTCTTCTTCCTCAGCAACCAGGCATATGTTGGCTTTTTCACTTTCATCCTCTTCAGCTTCATCCTCATCCGATGAGCTATCTCCCCATATAACTGACACATATGCCTTCTTTTTGTATTTCTTGAATTTCTTCTCGCATTCATAGCAGATGACAGGCTTCTTTGATTCATAGCTTGAATTTCCCTTCTGAAATTTCTTGAGGCCTTGATCTCTTTTATAGAACTTCTTGAATCTCCGGACCATCATGCCAATCTCTTCATCCTCATCTTCATCTTCCTCATCTTTTACCACATTAAGAGCAACTCCCTTGTTGCGAGTGTTGCCGCCGTTGACGTCTTCCAAGTCCTTCTTGAACTTCAATTTACTCTCGTACTCAGATAAGCTTCCAAACAAAGCAGCAACAGAGGTCATTGACTCACCACGAGCCTCTTCAATAGCGGTAACTTTTGCTTCCCAATCTTTTGTCAGAATATTGAGAATTTTTTGAACTTGAGACCCTTGATCAAATAGCTTTCCTAAGGCAGCCAGTTGATTTGTCAAATGAGTATATCTAAGCTGAAATTCTCCGATGCTCTCTCCTTGCTTCATCCGTAGCAGGTCATACTCAGTGGTTAAAATGTTGATGCGGTTGTCCTTAATTCCAGAGGTTCCTTCATACGCTATTTCCAGAGCTTTCCACATCTCCTTAGCCGTTGACAAGTTACAGATACGAAAATACTTCTTTTGACTAAGTGCACTTTGAAGCATTAGAATAGCCTTGCTGTTGAGAGTGATATTTTTCTTATCATCATCATTGAACTCAGCTTCAGTCTTTGAAACAGTGATGCCTCCTTCAACCTTAACTGGAACATAATCTCCAGTCTCAAAGACTCTCCACAATCCATATTCAGTAGCCATCACGAACACACGAAATTTTGCTTTCCAGAAAGAGTAGTGTTCGCCGTCGAAGCCGGGAGGTCTGTTGATCGAAGCTCCATCCGGAAGAATTCCTTCCATAATGATCCTTCTCGAGCGGTTAAACTCTTCTGAGAAGACCTAGCTCTAATACCAAATGTAGATTGGAGCTTGATACCCAAGAGGGGGGCGAATTGGGTATCTATAAAATTTAAAGATAAAACTCTGTTTTTGACACCTTGAAACAGGGTAAGACAGAGGAGTAGGGAAGAAGAAGCCTTGCACAAACGATTTATACTGGTTCGGTCCTTTCTCTGACCTACATCTAGTCCCCAAGCCTCACTTGGGATTTTCAATCCACTAACTCAACAATATTGATTACACACTTTGTACTAAGAGTTGTTCTCTCACTAGAACACACTCCCCCTTACAAGTTGTAATCAATACACCCTAACTACCAAGTCCCCTGACTTGTAGTTAACTCAATCAATAAATGATGTACAGAAAATACTCTCTCACAGAGCAGATAGAATGAACACTGAAGCACAAGTATCAAATTGATACAGTACAAATAAAAAGCTATACACAATAAATGAACTTAATGAATTTTTCACTCTAAGTTGGTGTATCAGCTTGAGAAGAAGTTAATGAACTCTATTTATAGATAGAGAACATTAAATGACCGTTGCTTGATGAATCCAACCGTTGTAGGTGATTAGCTTAAGGTCTGGTCATCTTCTCTCTCTAAACTTCTGCTAATCCAAGAGCTAATTTGATCTGATGTGGCTCTCTGAGAATTTGCCCGTTGGAGATGACTTTACTTGATGTAGTAAGCATTCTTTAACGTTCATTAGGCGTGCTCAGGTGGATTAGCTGAAAGTAGGTGGAATTGTAGAAGTGCATTAAATTCACTGTTCACTTTTTGCTTTATTGCTTTGACCTTCAATAATCTTGATCTGTTCTAGCTGAAATACACTTAACAAACTTGTTAAACATAGCTAGGAACATAAGTAAATGAATTATGGAAACAATAAGATCAAACAAGAGTGTTTTCCAAATTCGTGCAATTCAAAAATCAGATTTTACCGTTGTATACTCGAGTATGTTCTTCTTTACTCGAGTAAGGCACTGTGTGAGAGTGTCTTTACTGGAGTATCCATACGTTTACTGGAGTAAGCATTTGTATACTTGAGTAAGCAAGTTCATGACAAATTAGTAACCTCTCTGTATGCCCCATACTCGAGTATGGAAACTCTTACTCGAGTATGCTACTCAATTTCTCAAAAAGTGAGAAGTTACTCCATGTCAATACTTGAGTACACAAACCTTTACTTGAGTAAGCAAGAACAAGTGCCACGTTTGAAAATCAGTTCAAGAGCTCTTTACCCGAGTATGCAAAACCCTACTTGAGTATGCATCAGTTCTAAAATCTTTGGAGCTCTCTGTAAGTCCTTTACTCGAGTAAGCAAGTGTATACTCGAGTAAGCAATCAAGTTCAAAAATTCATTTTCTCTCTGTAAGTCCTTTACTCGAGTATAGCACCCTATACTGCGGTAAAGACTTACCTTGAAGAACTTGGTTGCCCTCTGGATGGCCTATACTCGAGTAAGCACACCTATACTCGAGTAAGCACCTATTTTCAAAAACTTAGATTGCTCTCTGGAACTTCTTTACTCGAGTATGGATTCCCATACTGCGGTAAAGACTTGTAAGATGCAATTGAGCAATCCTTCAACTGTCCTATACTCGAGTAAGCATACCTATACTCGAGTATGCAACTGTCAAACAATTTTTAACTGATTTTGGAAACTTCAAAACATGTTTACACTTGTTGTTAATCATCAAAACACACTGAAAACTAACATTGCTTACCAATGGGCACCTAATGCACAAGACCGACATTACAAATACAATTAAACAAACTGAATTATATAAATTAAAACTTAGCAATCTGGTTCAAAACTACAAATTAAAGATCCATCGCGTCATTTAGCCAAAAAGAAAGTTAGTTCATGGCTTGCGAAGAGATTACAACTGCAATTGTGATAATGTTATCCATGAAATTACAAAGAAAGAATAAAGATAAGTACTAAGAATCATAAGGAATAAGTGAGTTTAAATAGAGGTCTAACATATGTTACAACAGTTTATAACTTATGAAGGTTCAATAATGTTACGAAGGGTTATGACCTATGAACTGATACATTTGAAATTGTTACTTGATGGTTGTTTCTAAAAACTGTTACATTTTGTCTTTGCTGATATAAAAGGTTGGAAGAAGAATCATTTATAAGTGTTATATAACGGTTGTTTCATCAGAACCGCCATATTTGTCAGTAAATAAATGATGTTTCTAACTACAACCGTGATTTTTTTTTTCGTGGATTACGCCTCTCAATACATAACAGTGCTCATATTTAACTATTATATTTTACCGTTATATATACTTGCGTAACCTCTTCCTTGACATACATGACATTTATTTATGCAAAAATCCATATGGGGGCCCTTTTAACATAAAAAATCCCAAAAAAGACCCAAAGGTTCTGAAAATCCCAGAAAAGGCCCCAGGGCCTTTTCTGATATAATTTCATTAAAACTTTAGTTGTTAACGGGTAGATCATTAACAACTATATCAGCCCCGTTAACAACTATATTAGCCACATTAACAACTATATCAGTACCTATTAACAACTATATCAGCACCTATTAACAACTATATCAGTACCGTTAACAACTAATGTTTTAATGAAATTATACCAAAAAAGGCCCTGAGACCTTTTCTAAGATTTTCAGAATCTTTGGGCCTTTTTAAATTTTTTTCTATTAAAAGGGCCTTGATATAAATTTTTCCTTTATTTATTATAAACATTATTTATTTAGTGTTATATATGCCCAAATCTATAGTAATTATTTAAGACGGAAGATACTACATACTATCGATAGTAATATAACTTTAAGGGCATGTTTTATATATATGAGGGACTAGAAGCGGAGGGGAGGGAAAAAATAAGCGGAAAAAAAAATCTTCTAAGTTGGATTTTTAAAAAATGAGAAAATTAGGGTTAACAACTTCTAATTAAAACTTTTTGCTATTTTATCTTACATTTTTATTAATTAAAATTTTGTAACTCAACTTTTCCAATTTTTTGAAATTCAACCCATAAAGATTTTCCTTCCCCTCCCACTCCCCCCCCCCCCCCCCCAAAAAAAAAAAAAGAAATCCCTTCTGCAAACAAATCCTAAAAAATGAAAACCCTTCTTGATGTACATAGAAATTTCTGACCGTAATAGTATAATCACGTAACAAGTTCCATAATTTGTCATTTGACTCATAACTTGTAAAATTAAAAAGAGATAGATGCAGAAATAGTTATATTTATCAAATTAATGAAAGCTCTTACAATTAATGTCTAATCTAATTACGCATTAGAGGGTTTTTTGAGTTCCACACAATTCTAGTAGGACAATATATAACTCAAACGATAAATTCCTTAACAATGTTCAAAACCGCACTAGCTCGCTGAGGGTCCACCATATCAACATTGTGGAATCCCACTGGATCAAACCTCGCATCCACCTGAACCCCACACTTCACCAGCATTGTGACAAGCTCTTGTTGGCGATCAATCATAATGTCACGACCAAAGCCAATCACAAGGCATTTTGCAAGCCTCCCTATCGCCTCTTTGTGTGGACCTTCCAACAGGGGATTACAATATCTGTGGTCCCTATCCGTCTGTTTTGGCAGCACTAGGTCCCACATTAAGTCCAGCACAGGTAGTGGCAAGAGCTCGTCCGTAGCGAATTGCAGCTCCGACTTGGTTCTCTTCACTCCTCCAAACATAGGTTGGTTCATTATTATTCCTTGAATTCTCAATGGCTCTAATTTTAATTCTGAAACTTTCATACCCAAATTGAACACAATGTTCCCACCACACCCACATCCATAAAGGTAACATCTTGAGGGATCTCCATATTCTCTTATCCATTCATCACCTTTTGGATCAATTATTTGTTGTTTAACCCACGATATGGCGTCGTTGGCATCGCAGTATTGCTCCGGCAGGCGACTCTCTGGCGCAAGGCTGTAGTTTACAGAGACAACAATGGAAGGGATGTCGCCGGCGAGTTGCGAGCAATTTGTGTGGATGTTGACGTCTGCTGCACTCAAGAGAATCCAGCCGCCGTGGTGGAAGTAGACTATGATCGGAAGCCGGGCCACAGTGTTGTCGTTGGATGGCAATTTGGTCGGCCGGTAAATACGAAGCCATGTTTTGTTTTCGATGTTGAGAGTGATGTCTTTGGAGACGGTGGAGTCGCCGGCGGGCGAGGGCTCGGGGTTTGCATTGACCGTCGGAGCATTGTAGTTACGGGTGAGGGTTCCATCGGAGTTAAGAATTATACTGAGATGATTGTACGGATCAAATTTGGACATTTTCTTTTGGTTGTAGAAGAGACAATGGATATTAGGGTTTTTTTTGGTTTTAGTTGTTAAATGGCATGCATGTAAAGATGATGAGCATGTGTGATGAAACTGAATACTAACTTTCTCTTGCAAATATTTGTGGCTAAGGAGGATTTTCCTCTATGAAAGTACCTAGTTAGAAGCTAATTTTAACATGTGTAATATTGTGAGCAAGTGCTTCATTTATTTATTTATTTATTCATTTACTTTTTATTGGGTGCTATTGCTCAGGTAATTTGCGTTGGCTATTTGTTGAAATATTCCGATAGGTTTGCTTGTCCGATGCCACTGGTGTAGGTGTACACAGTTATTTCATTCCTGTTATTAACTAATTAAATAAAGTATTTTTTTAGAAGATGATCTATTATTTATATTACAACAAGTAGGCTTATTATTATTATTCTTTATGCAAGACAAAATGATATTAAATTAGAAATGTTTACATATTACATACAGTAAGTGTTCCTATTGATGAAGAAAAATAAGAGCGAAAGCATTTATATTGTTACAAGGAGGCTTAATTAATAATTAGTCACATGACAACATAGGGAACAGAGATAGGGTGAGATATATGAATATAGTAATCATCAGTGAAAACGATCAAATGAAGAGTGCAAATAATTAAAAAAATTTAAAAAAAAGACTGAATTTTGTATTCAAATTAGATTCAGGGAAGGGTAAGTGTGTAAAAATATATATGTGCTTTACCCTCAGGAACGCCCAACACCAAATACTTTTTTTTTGGATACAAAATGTACCTGCGTGATTAAGAAAGTTGAGCAAAAATCCCACTCTTGATTAATTATTATTGCTAACAGTAGATCTCCATGAATCACCGCCACCATCAAAGTTTAACAAGAATCTACATTATTGCTAGCAGTAGCTTTGTTTCTATTCTCCTCATCTCCGATTCTTTTGAGATTGAAGCGAAGCAGCTATGGCGGAAGCATATCACCATCTTCCTAAAACTTTCTACAACACTATGAGAAGATAAGCTTCTTCACTTCCCTCAGAGATTCAAATGAGCCAGAATCGGAGTCACCAGACTTCAAGGGCGTTAGTTCGTTTTTAAATAGCTTGATTCAAATTTATATGGCTCTGTTTAGAACTTGAGCTCTAGTTTATGATTCATCTGATCTTTTATTTCTGCCTTACCATTTGGTCAAGATTATGGATTGATATGCATTTAGGTGTTTACTGCTCTCTGATTAAGAGTAAATTCAATTGGATGTTTGGTTTGTTTAAACCGAATGTTGTGACTGAATCGATTGATTTACAATGAGTGTTGTTCAATATTCATCTAGGAGTTTTAAGTGTGTTTCATTCCTAAAGTCTGTGGAAGCAAAATCAAACTCTTCTTTTGGATTAATTCTTAATAAATATAAAGACGACGTTCATTCAGTCTAACAGCCTTGATCAATGGTTGCCACAACGTAGCAGTAGAGACGAATGCGGGGAGATTTGGTTTGGGGAATCCAAAAAGGTCATGAGAATGAATGATGTTGTGTGAGAATGAGAAGAAGATGGAAATAGTGTGAGGGTTTTGGGAATAATGTGGATCTTTACAAACGAGCACTTCTTCTACGTCTTCTATGTTTACTCGCCACTGTTAATTGAGTTACTGTTGTGTGTTGTATTCCAAGTTTCTCAACTTCAGCGTCAACTCTGTTAGTCAATATTTTAAGTTTAACCGTCAACAAATTGTAGGTGGGATTTTTGCCCCATTTTCTTAATGATGTAGATACTTTTGCATCCACAAAAAGTATTTGGTATTGGACGCTTCTGAGAGTAAAGCACATGTGTATTTTTTACACTTTTATCCTTTAGGGAATGGATTTTGAAAATTAATATTTTGGGTTAAATACCATTTTTACCATAGAAGTTTAGCCTAAGGAGCATTGGCAACCCTGAAGTTTTTTTTGGTCTCATTTATGCCCCGGACGTTAAAAAAAGAAAAAGAAAAAATGCCCCATAAGTTTTTTTATGAGCAATTTTGCCCTGTAAGTTTACAAAGAAAAGCAACAATTCAACGGTCAAGATCAATAGATAGACAAAATTGCTGTATTTTTAAACTTTCGGGGGAAAAAATGAGACCAAAAACACTTCTGGGTAACCAGTGCTCTTTAGGCTAAGCTTCCATGACGAAAATTGTATCTAACCCTTAATATTTTTTATCTTTGTTTTTATGGCTATGGTTGCTTAGAATTTTATTTTATTTATTTTACTTTTTTTTAAGCAGCGGCTTAAAAATGTAGATTCCTGTCAATGAAAACGTAAAGATGGAATTGATACAAGTCAGACCATGAATTCACCTAGAATTAATGGTGCTTTTTTTATTCATTGAGCAGACCATGATTTATATGGAATTATTCCTCTAGTCTTTATTTATATGTTACTTTCAGGGGTTGGTTGAGACACTTCTCTTCCCTATATTTAATATACTATGTACCGCAAAAAAACAAAGTCAACAAATAAAAAATGAACGGTATAATTGTATACTAATATAAAAAAATTTAATGATGTAACTTATAAATAGAATTAAGATAAACATTATATCGCTCGCTGCCCTATAAATATGACCAAATGAGTATACTAAGACAGCCTAAAAAATATTTCCTACGGTCCTAATTATAGGAACTATTTACTAGAATTTAGAGAGATTAAGGAGAGAAGTTAAATTAATTAATTATAATTATTTTCCAAAAATATCACTGCATAGGATTCCAAATGTGACACACCAGCTACCTAATCTTCGGGGCGTAGGTTCCCTCGAGCCATTCTTTGTAAGGCACATATTGAAAAACTCAGCCTGCATGTATCACGTTGTGGAAAAAAGATAATGAAATTAATGTTTTATTAGGTTATTTTAGGGAAAAAAAAATTATTCACTTTGGACGAATAGTTACAAAAAAATATTTTTAAAGGAATATTAAAATTATTTTATTTAAAAATAAAAAATAAAGTAGAATCTCTCACTTGATAGAATATAAGCGCGTTGTTAAATTAGTAGGGGTGATATAGAAAAATTTGATAAAAATTGCTCAAAATTATTTTATAAAAATTGCTCACTTGATTTTGATTCTAATAATTATTGAGAAAGTATAAATAGGGGTATTATAGAAAAAAAAATTGACAAAAGTTAAAACTTGCTCTTATAATTAGGACCAAAACCAACTCTAAAATGTGTTACTATAATTAGGACCGGAAGGAATATAAAATATATCAATCTACAATGCATGATAATAATCACGCACAAAAAGTGATCAACCTAAACAAATAAATAAGAAACTGCCGTACTTGAGTTGTAAGAAACCACAAATGATGCCACTAATGATATGATCAATTACATTCATTCGCTAGCGCAGTTAGAGTCGGAACTTGTTGGGGTTAAACCCAGAAGAGGCAATCCTATTACAATTGCTTCCCTCCCAATGCCAAAATTTGACTAGTACTTTATCCTTAATTTAAGACATATTTGGGAAACTGATTTTTCTAAATATAAGACGTAGTTTTCATATTTTTCAATATTTTCTTCATTTACTCTTATTAATGCTTTCTCAACAATAATAAAAATAAAAAATAAAAAGAAGAAAAATAAAGAAAGGAAGAAAGAAAGAACATAATCAAGGTAGATGGTTATAGTGTTTTAAAAAACACAAGTCATATTAACTAATTTAAATAACTTTTTTATCTAATCAAATTAGGTAAATATATCTTATATTAACAGCAGAATGAGAGAAAGAAAAGAAAAGGGTACTTCAGGTTAACGGTTATCTATCTGGTAGCTAGAGACATGGAAAATCTAGCCAAGTTTGACTAATCTGAGCATCTTTGAGGTAAGGGCTATTCAAGAAAGCATATTAGAAGTACTAAAGTGTTAATAGCAATGTTATTAAAATCAGACCAGATCATAGGAAACCTGCGAACTAGTCACATAACAAGTCCGGTCCGGCTACATAATCAGTTTAACCAGTTCAATAATTTTTATTCTAAAAAATAATTTAATTCAATATTTTCTTTCACTTCGTCACCAATTTGGCCCCGGGTAAGCGTCAATTTGACCTCGATCTAACTCATTGACTCTTGACCCAGTACCTGACCGATTCAATATCCGGTCAGAATTTAACAACCTTGATTGATAATCAAGGTGGTTTAACTATTAGGCTATATAAATAGGGGCTTTTGTATGTGATTTATGAATGTAAAGGGATATTGATCCCTATCACGTCAATAGTTGGTTACTCTTGTTATTAGCTTGTTCATGAGTAATACATATGATTCTTCCTCTTTTCATATTATCTCTCTCTTATTACTATAAAGTTAACAACTTTACAAAATTTTTCTGAAAGTTGATCTAACAAATTATTCTACAAAACTGTTTTAGAAACATAAAAACAGAAAATAAAATCACACAAGCCCTAAAGTTTTCTTCATATCAGGATTAGTTATTAGTTTTTAATATTTCAGGATGGTGGGAGTATTTCCAGCAACAGTGACAAGGGGGCTGATAAATTGGCTTTCATACAAACATGCAAGAGCTAAATAATGGCTACGGTAACTATTTGCTTTCACACACCCATAGTCACGTAATAATTTGTATAATATTATTGATAATCCTTAATATAAGATCTTGTTCAAAGAGCAAATTAAACTACAAACAAGATCTTATAATAAGAACTGGGATGTGGTATAAATTATGCTATTGTACCTCTTTGGTTCCAATGTACCTGGAATTTGTACAACCATGGTTTATTACACATCCAGATTTGACAAGATTACAGACAAAGGAGGTACAGCTAAAACTAAACCCAGCTTTCAATCAATTTTGAGAGAATGTCCTATATCAGAACAATAAACTAGTAAATTTATCATCAAAGTTTACAAATTCAAGTTCTATTCAGCTTCTGGTAGATGCCAAGCGAAAATCACAGAGGCTTTGCACCGCTGCCATTTTCCTGAGCATTATTGACAGGAGTAGTTGCGCCACTCCTCCTCGCACTGCTATGTCCTCCCGTGATAGTCCGGCCCATGAACTTACCCGCCTTGCTCAATCCACTGCCAACGGCTCCAAGACCGGTGCCTACAAGCCCCACCCCACCAGCAACGCCACTTCCAACAAGGCCAGCACCAGTAAGAACACCGGTACCAACCATTCCTACACCAGAACCAACAAGCGATGCTGCTCCGTCTATAGCATCCATGGTGCTTCCTATAACTCCTTCCTCTTTCAGCTTCTTCCTTGCTTCTAGTATCCTCTTCTCTGCTTCTAGAGCCTCCAACTGCTCTTCTTTATTGTATTGATGGTATAAGACCTGGAATTCCAAAAGAATTATATTTTAAAAATAAACTAAAATTTTCTGTGAATTACATGACTAATAATAACCTATATCCTTTGGACAGGATAAAATCATAAAATATTAAAACAAGAGTAGAATAATCAAATAATTGTTAAAGAATTTGACCTTCTGCCAAATATGGTGAAACAAGATAATTTCCTCCTTTACTCTATCATTTAGGGGTTTGTTTCTTCTCACATTTTTATATATTTATATACACTATGAATATGAATTTTACAAATGTTAGGATTATCCAAAGAACACATTTTAAATGCAAGCAATCTAAATTGCTGTAATTCATAATCATTGCATTTGAAATTACAAGGAAGTCTGATTGCAAAATTCAAACACAGAAAGAAACCTCACCCCATTCTCACTTCTCATCAATATCAATTATGAACTGTTCAAGGCCTCAAATTAATATATGCATATAATATGTCACAATCAAAGTCAAACGAAACAACATATTTGTCATTAAAATAAATAATTACCGACATATTCACACCTTAATTGTCAATGATCCTCGGTCCTTCTTATCTTTTACTTTAAGTGTGTCCAGCGAAGGCAGCAGCCTCAACTCAATTTCCTTTTCAGTTTCTGACTCGAGATCAACAAGGGGTAATTTTACTACTCCCAATCTCTTATCTTGCCCAATATCTTCATCAAAAACCTTATTGCAGAAACATGATATAAGAACAATAATGTTAATACGGGATAAAAAGTGACGTTACAATTAGGGAAACAAGGATAGACCAATGTATTAATAACTTCGTGGATAGTGGAGAAGAGGAAAAAGAGAAGAGAATCTTATTTCCAACGCCATAGAGAACAGAAAAACTACAGTCCAGACTCCAGAGAGGAATCTGACACAATTTTGCACGAAACCACTTTGATGCACATAGAATGGCCAGAATTTCAAGTTTTCTGTCTTCAAATACAATTAACTTCATTAATATAGGCCAATGAACTAATCAGCAATCTCAAACTTTGTTATCTCTACATATAATAATCCAGTTTTAAATAAAAAGCTAGTATTTTGAAACATAAATGTGGAATAATTTGAGAGATAAAAAATTAATCTGAATAATCTGAATTCATTAATCTTAATCTCTGAATCAAAGAGAATACATACGGGCTTTTATATAAGCAAACCTAAAGCTAATCCTAGAATCTAATAAAATCTAATCAAATCAAAATAAATCAAAACGGTTAAGATATAATATCCTAAGATATAATATATCTATATCTAATCTTAAGATATGATATAATATATCTATATCTAATATAATAATAAGATAATGGCTTAATAAATAATTCATAATAAATGCATAGAATTCCCACACTACCCTCAAGTTGGATCATAGATGTGAATCATGTCCAACTTGCTTATACAACTCTCACCTTCCCCTCGCAATCCCAATCGTCGTCCACTTCAACTGATTCTCTTTTGACAATTGTGGCCGAGCTGGTAGTGGGTTGTTTCGTAGTTTGAAGAGCAGCTAACATTTCCATGATTTTGTTTAGCTGATCAGTTTGGGATGATTCTTTGGAAGCTTCAGCTACATCATCGCTTCCTTTCTCTATCCTTGGCTTCCAGTCTGCAGGTTTACCGTGAAGGGTCCAGCAGGTATCCTTTGTGTGCCCTTGCTTCTTACAGTGATCACAGACTGGTCGACTTTTAGAACCTTTTGAGTTCGTGGATCTAACCGCAAGAGCAGAGACCTCAGGAGTTGTAGCAGCGGAATGATCCTGAAGCATTGATTTGCGCCTATCCTCTTCATTACGTAAAACGGTATAGACTTCACGCACAGAAGGCAAGGGCTCTTGACTGAGAATCATAGACCGAACGTCGTCATAAATTACGTTAAGGCCAGCCAGCAATTCATATACTCTCTCCTCTTCTTTCTCTTTAAGATCTTCTTTAGCATCATTCCTGCAATTATGAGTTTTATTCCTTAGAGCATCAAATTCTTGCCAAAGAGCTAATTTTTCGAGATAATAATCATCAAGTGGCATGTGATCTTGTTTGAGTTGCCATAACTTTTTCTTAACATCAAATATGCAGGACCAATTCCCTAAAGGACTATATGTCTCACGTAGTGCTTCCCAAATTTCTTGGGCTGAAGGAAGATACATAAAACTCTTCTTAATTGAGGAAGATATCGCATTGATCAACCACGAGGATACCAATGCATTCTCAGACTTCCATTTTTGAAACTCCTTGGTTTCTGATGTTGAGGGCCTTTTTGCTTCACCAGTTATATATTCAAGTTTATCCCGTCCATCAAGAGCAAGAGTCATAGATTAAGACCACTCTCGATAATTGTCACTAGTAAGTTTCTCAGAGACAAGGAGGACAGTAGAGATGTCATTAGAGCCGGACCGTGGCACAGATGAGGTGTGATAAGACACAAAGCAAACACTGCCTAAAAATAGGAACAATTTCAGTAATACCTGGCCCAAAAATCACTTTTGGCCCAGTCCAAATTTTTGGACTTACTGATTTTGTCGGATTAAAAGAGTTTGGTCTCTGTTTAAAACAAAACACGCGTTTTTACAGCAACCTTCTCGTTCCAGTTCAGAATCAAAACTCAGAAGCAGATGACGAGATCACGGATAAGATTAACGACTGAGTTCTTTTACCTTGGATAAGATCGTGACCTGCCAAGACTTTGATGATGGACGAGATCGGAGATTGCAGTGGAAGAACGATGGTTTAGTCAGCAACGGACAGAGGCCAATCAGAGGCAGATACAAAGGCTACTGACGCTGGGTTTGACCAAAAAATCCCAGGGAGTGCCGAGATGATGACCACAGACGAGCTCGGTGTGATTGAAGAGCCGGAGGAGGCTTGAGACGGTCCAGACTATTACGATGTTACAGTGGGTAACGTTTGGACGTTAATGCCGCAAGGGTTGCGACGAGAGAGCCAGAGGGCGCCGATGCTGGGTGAGAGGCCGATGCTGATTCCAGAGGGCGCCAATGCTGACTGAGAGACGGATGGGCCGAGGGTTTGTAGAGGCTGTTAACAGGAAGTATCTACAGAGACAAAGCCACTTGGCTGTTTGTCGGGCTAGCCAATGGTCTGCAGAGGCTGAGAACAGGACGATTCTACAAAGACGCTCATGAGGGGAACTACCAAGTCGAGAAATCTGATTAATTTCTTGCCTACTCTGATACCATGTGGAATAATTTGAGAGATAAAAAATTAATCTGAATAATCTGAATTCATTAATCTTAATGTCTGAATCAAAGAGAATACATACGGGCCTTTATATAGGCAAACCTAGAGCTAATCCTAGAATCTAATAAAATCTAATCAAATCAAAATAAATCAAAACGGTTAAGATATAATATCCTAAGATATAATATATCTATATCTAATCTTAAGATATGATATAATATATCTATATCTAATATAATAATAAGATAATGGCTTACTAAATAATTCATAATAAATGCATAGAATTCCCACAATAAATCAATTAGATAACCCATCGGATTCTATTTCGGTGTTATGAATTTTGGGTAATATTCAGTCTGTCTATAACAGTCTCTTTAACATGTTAGATTTATACTAAAACATTAATTCAGAATGCCGCATAAGGTACATGCAAAAGTGTCCTCAACTAAATGAAAAACTGATTAAACAGAACCCACTAAGAAAGAGGCACTTCATTACTAAAGCTGAAAAAACAAACAGAAGAATGGCTTAACAGATTAAAATTAAGATCTTCAGAACAAATTATCCATTAAAAACAAAAGCAACTGTTGAGAATGGCAAACATGTCCTAACACCTATCTATTTTGTTCCTCTGTGTTTTTTTGTTTAGTTCCTTTATCCTGCATCTAAGCATTACCAGGTTTGAATTTAAGTACTTATATTTACAGTCCTGATCCAATAGAGTCCCCAGAATCTCATATTCTCTAAGCCGTCAGACAAAGATATATGTGACTTAGCTACTGCTTTGACAGTAACTCGAACCAGAGAAGTAGTTGAATACAGGGTTTTCTCACTCTTGTATTCTTCAGTAACCATGCCTGGTAATATGCCTCTAATTACATCCTAATGACAGAACACTAGGCAAGTAATTAACAAAACATCAATCTTAATACGAAGTACTGGACAAATCCATAAAAGTAACATTAATAAAGTGGTGAATAAGATAAATCTTCTACTTTTATAAAAGGCTAAAATTGGTGAAAGTTAAACGTCAAAGCACATCCAAAAGAAAGGAGGCAGAAGAGAGTAGTATTAGTGAATAAGGTGGAATAACGGGTGCTAAACCTCTAGAATGACTGACTGAGTCTCTTTGTCTTCAACAATCAAGTTGAACGTCTCATTCCAAACAGGATTCAGGTTGTTGTCAATAACCTTGGTTTTAACCTTAAATAAGGGTCGAATATGCACAACTACATATGGATCAGATTTCCCAATCATTTCCATATTCTTCAAATCATTGGCTTTCAGAACATTCACTGTGAGATTTCCCTGAGGTTTAAGCTCCAGTTCACTGCAAAAGAAAAAAGGCTAATTATGTGCATTGATATGTATATACTCAAGAAATAACACTGAACCAAACAACACAACTCTGACAAAAAAGGCAGAAGAGTCCCATATGATTCATAATTACCTGGTATCAACAGGTACACCGCCAAGTGGAACAACGATCCTATGAGGCCATTGAAGCATATCAGTAACTATTGATTCCACAGTGTCCTTTGAAATGTTGGGCAAAAAGCAGAATGAGTCATGAGTATTTATTATAAATCAAATGCGGAGGGAATCAAGTCACAAGTGCAGATGGTAGACAGAACTCACATCAATCATATCTGATAATCCAGGAATAGCTGTCAAACTTCCTCCAACAGCTTTAAGAGTGTAATCAATCCGAGGTTTTGGCTGATCATATATTTAATGAAAAAGTTAGTAATTCCAATAGCGGGCCAAACCAATCATATTTAGCAGTGACAATGAGAGAGGAGAAGAGGGGAGAAAGAGAGAGAACTGAAACATCAGGGAATTACTTTTCATTATCTAAAGTCTATTACAATCAGTCCCTAATCCATCTATTTATAGGCATTAGCTACACATTAATACCCTCAGAGCCACAGGCAGCGAATACTATTGAGACTAAAAGGGAACAGTAGTTGAGGCAATGCTTATTTAATTCAAGGAAGAAGTGTTTGACACCAATTTTCTTTGTCTTGCCGCATATAAGGTAAATGCAAACCATCTTTATTTTCTACTTCAATAAAATAGCCAAAAGATTCAGAACCCCTTATTCTGTTTTCAATGAAAAAACGTTTGCTACCCACTTTTCTTTGACTTGCCTCATATAAGATAAATGCAAACTCAATAGAATCCTTTCCTGCTTATCTTTACTTTTAACACTAATGAAATGGTCCATCTATTCAGAATGCTGGCTGAAAAAAAAATATAGAACAGCACTTATTCTCTTTTCCGCCCTTGGATTACCTCAGCAAGCAGGGCAACAACAACGGCAGAGATACAGGGTATCTCTTCAGCAAGTTGGAAGATAACACGGATAATCGTGAAAACTTGGAGATCTTTCAACTGAATCAAGAAAATAAAGATAATCACCGTTTGAAATTTTGTAAGGGAACACAACTTTATTACAAACAAGTTTGAGAGACAGGAGGGAAGACGACTCATCTGAGTCAAACCTGGATGGGGATTGAAGCAACATGTGCCGCTTCAGCAGCCAAAATAATGCTGGGATCACCACCCCATCGGAAATCAATGTCCATTATGATTTGGCCTTTCTTAAGACTCTGAACACGAATACCTACAAGAATTAGGAATTCATACAACAATTAGTTCATGTACTAAAGAAAAATTCAACAGAAAATAATGACTATGGGAAGGTGCACAAGAAGGAGCAGGAAATAAAACTGCATTTACATAATATTTGGTAAATTGCTCTACACCGATCTAAAAGATGCCCCAATTTGATAGCCCTTCCCTCTGGGAACTATGAACTTAATCTTTAGACCAAGTTTTCCAAATAAATTATGTTCAAAATACAATACTAAATAATATTTATTAAACTTCTATTTCGCCTCTATTTATTCAGAGCTATAAAATAGAAAGTTAATTTTATCCTAAAAAGCTTTACATTTACAGAAATACTTCTAGTTATTAATATATATTTAACATAAACATTTCCCTTGAAATTAAATTATTATCTATAAATCTATAAGTTAAAGACAATAAAATATTTTGTAAATGTGTAATGTATTTCCCTTGAAAGCAAGCCTTACTGCTCCTCAAAACATTAGTTTAGCAAATGGTAAAGAACAAGAAATTCCAATCAGAGACTGACATCCGAAATATGGAAGACTTGATGCTAAACATTTCAAAACTCATTTTCACTTGTCCTTTGTTGAAAATGCCCTCTCCTGTTCAATCAATTATTTGTTTTTAAAAATAAAAAAAATAAAAAAAATAGCAACAAAGTTCTTACAAAAAAATGGAAACCTCTTCACAATCAAACAGAAACTTGAGCAACTGTTAGCAAGTACTAACATCAAAATTTGAGGCCAATTAGGTAGGGCAAAAGTTAAATCAAATTTTATTCACAAGTCTCCAACCAAGAAGCCAATCTAGACTCTCACAAATTGCTTTTCCTCAGCAGAATAATAACAATTTCTAGGAAGATATACACAATAACTTTTAAAGAAGAAATAACATTCTTTACTCTCATCTCTCATAATTCTGCAAAACAAAGTGGACTAACAGACAAGAAGAAAAATTGGAACATGATTGGAAGAATCATACTATTGTGGAAATAGATTCATTCCCCAGAAAGTTATTGTCAGGCAATAAAGCAGCAATATTTTGTAGCTAAATCTTGAGCAGCAAGCCTTATTGCTACTTAAAACATTGGGCTCAGAAAATGGCAAAAAGGAGGAGAAATTAAAACGATAAACTGACATACTAAAATGTGGAAGACTTGATGATAAACATTTCACAAACTCTTTCATTTGTCCTCTGTTATGAGTTCCCTCTACCGCTCAATCAAGTATCTGTCTTTTTTAAATAAACTTCCTCTGTATTCAAATATAAGCAAAAAAACAAAAACAAAAAATGCCATCCACAGTTTGAGGATGGTAGTTTATCTCAATAATTACATCTCAATTTTTTCTTTAGGACTAAAATGCACTTCGGATTCCATTTAATAAATATAATAAATTCATCCATGCATAAACTGTGGTTATGTTTTTCTACTTATAACCAACAAGAAAACAAGGAATCATATGAAGTTTTGCTTATATAACAAAATGGAGGGCGCACTTATATTGAGAAAAGGTACCTTCAATCTTTGGAGCAACGTTTCCAAGAGACAGCTTGCTGAATTTCAATGAAGTAATTCCGGCAGGTCTGTACTCTTCAAGTAGTGGTTCAACAGATTCTTTGATCACCATTGATCCAGCCTAAAAGCAAAGAAAATCCAACAATATTAAGATTGCTCAGCTATTTCATCAAAGCAGGCATGCACGTGCCAGTAAGATTTCCTGGACAACTTGAAGCAAAAAGGCAACTCTTAAAAATAAGATGAGAACCACAGCTTTTGTGGGACATAAAATTTAAAATTTGATGATTGAGGGTGCTTCCATTATCCAATTATCAATAAGCTTTGTCACAGTATAAAGCATGATATATAAATGACAATATAGGTAGTCATGTCCAAAATGCAATTCCAGGGCCTCTCGTTCATTAAAGAAGGAAACATGACAACAAGGCTGAAAAAGACATTGAAGGGGCAGAAATGTGGCAATAAACAATAAGGCAGGCTAATGTGCCAGTAGAGCACTTGAACAGATTAGACATGTAATAACTGACTTGGGATTATCCTAAATAACTGTATGGTTAATTTCATACTCAGTTATTGGTAGTTATCGTTGTATTTCCTGATGTATGTGTTAAGTGAAACTTATGCAAGGTTGTAAGCCTTATTTGGTTGGTTGAATGAAGTACTGTTCAGATAACCTTGAGATTTTCCCTACTCCTAGGACTAGATGCTGATCCTACAGTTTCTTCTTCTTCTTCTATTTCTCTCTCTTCCTAAGTCCTTTTTTTCCCATATATTTTCATCTAATTTCCTAGAACCTATCACATGCATTGAACTTTTAGATAGAATGATATAACTACAAGATATAACATGCATTATGTCAATTTCCTTGTGACAGCAGTTATCATATTATGTTACTATTAGCTACTAGGTCATTAAAACACATGAAAGCTTTCCAGTCATAACACACAAATGAAAAGTTACAGGAAATATTCTAAGACATGAATAATCAACTGATTAAAATCAGAGGTACTTTTACTCTCTCTGTTGTATATTATTCATGAGGAAAAGTTTACAATATATAGGCTTAAGGTAGACAGCCGTTACAAGGAAACAATAGGAAATAGGAAATACAATAAAGCATAATAAAGGCAAATAACTCAGTCATTAATTAACATAATAACCTAATCTTTCCTAAACTAGATGTAATCATCTCAGATCCTATAATCAAGGCAAGGATCAAGGGATTCTATCAGATCCTATCAATCACAGATATTCTAACACTCCCCCTCAAGCTGGAGAGTATATGTCGATTAGTCCCAGCTTGCCTCGAAATCCTTCAAACTTCATTCGGCCTAGTGGTTTAGTCAGGATGTCTGCAATTTGTTCTTCAGATCTTATGTGAGACAGGGTCATAATGCCTGCTTCAATCTTCTCTTTAATGAAATGCCTGTCAATATCAACATGCTTGGTTCGATCATGATATACTGGATTCTTAACCATTTCAATGCTGGCCTTGTTGTCGCACCAGAGTTGCATTGGTCCTTCATGTTGAACCCCTAACTCCTTTAGTAATCTGATGATCCACATTCCTTCACAAACTCCTTTGTTAACAGCTCTTAGTTCTGCTTCTGCACTGCTTGGTGACACCACTGTCTGTTTCTTGCTTCTCCATGTAACCAGATTTCCCCACACGTATGTACAGTACCCTGAGATTGACCTCCTGGTCTCTCTATCCCTTGCATGGTCTGCATCAGTGTAGATTTCAATGTTTCTGGTAGTACCCTTCTTAAAGAATATTCCTCTTCCAGGATTAAGCTTTAGGTAGCTTAAGATTCTGTATACAGCCTCCATGTGCTCTTCTTGTGGTTGATGCATAAATTGACTTACGATTCCAACTGCATAGCTAATGTCGGGACGAGTGTGGGTTAAGTATATCAACTTCCCCACAAGTCTTCTGTATCTTTCTGAATTAACTGGAACACCTTTTGGTTTGATCTGTAAGTGACAACCCTCTTCCATTGGTGTCCCTTCTGGTTGAGTGCCCAACATACCTGTCTCATGTAATAGGTCTAGTGTATACTTGCGCTGAGATACATTGATGCCCTTCTTCGTTCTAGCCACCTCCAAGCCTAAGAAATACCTCATTTACCCAAGGTCTTTTACCTGGAATTCAGTGGACAAGTCCCGTTTTAGTTGAGCAATGGATTCTTCATCATCTCCAGTAATGATTATGTCATCAACATAGACAATCAATATGGTGACTTTGCCATTAATACGTTTGGTGAACGTGTCATCTGCTCGCCCCTGAGTGTACCCAAGTCCTTTCACTGCTTTGGTGAATCTACCAAACCATGCCCTCGGAGATTGTTTCAATCCATACAATGACTTTCTTAGCTTACACGCAGAGTTATTAGGAGCTAGAACTCCATCTGGAATCTCCATGTATACTTCTTCCTCCAAGTCGCCATTCAGGAATGCATTCTTCACGTCCAGTTGGTACAGTGACCAATCCAAGTTTGCTGCAAGTGATAACAGAACCTGAATTGTATTGAACTTGATCACTGGAGCAAATGTCTCCTGATAGTCGATCCCGTACGTCTGGGTATATCCTTTTGCAACAAGTCTCGCCTTGTATTTGTTGATGCTACCATCGGGATTAAATTTTGGAGTGAAGATCCACTTGCATCCGACTGGTTTCTTTCCTTTAGGAAGATTCGTGATTTCCCATGTTCTATTTTTTGTGAGTGCCCTTAATTCCTCTTCTGCAGCTTGCTTCCACTTTGGATCACCCATAGCTTGTTGAAACGTCTTTGGAATGGTTATCTGTGCACTGTTTACAACAAAACTTTGCATTTTTGCAGATAGATTACCATATGAGACAAATCGTTGAATGGGATGCTGAGTACACGATCTTACCCCTTTTCTCAAAGCAATAGGCCAACCCAATTCTTCAGGATTTAGTCCCGGATTGGATTCATGGTCGTTCCTTTGAATGGGAGAGATAGTTCTACCTGTGTCTGGTTCAGGTTGGACTTGTGAGCTGGACTCTATCTCTTGTCGTGACTCTTCACCCACCCCTGAATTGATCTCAACATGAGTTTCCGGTTCATTGGGTTCAGGTTGAGGTAGAATGTGTGTATTAGGCTGGTTTGTGGGAGCAAGTGAGTCAAGAGAGGCTATAAGGTTAGGAGGCATTGATGATGATGTGGTGGGTGAGTTTGAAGTGTTGGCATTAGGAATTAGCCATTCAATATCAGAATTCTCCCCCTGAATGGGTAATTTGGGATAATAAGCCTCGTCTTCCAAGAATACTGTATCCCGAGAGATAATAAGTTTCTTGGACGACGGGCAGTAACATTTGTACCCTTTTTGAGTAGAGGAGTAGCCAAGGAATATGCACTTGTTAGCTCGAGCACAGAATTTGTTGCCCTCCTTTCTGTGAACAAAGACAACACAGCCAAACACCTTGGGAGGTAACGAATTGATGAGTGGGCAATTTGGGAAAAGTTCTAGAAGTTTTTGAATTGGAGTGTCATATTTAAGAACTTTAGAAGGCATGCGGTTAATTAGATAGGCTGCTGTAAGGATGGCATCGCCCCAGAATATGGTGGGAACATTTCGTTCCATTAGCAAGGTATGGGTTACTTCCAACAAGTGACGGTTTTTTCGCTCGGCTACCCCATTTTGTTGTGGGGTGTAAGGGCAAGAAGTCTGATGATGAATTCCTTGGTGATCAAGGAATTCTTTGAAGGTTGTGCTCATATATTCCTTGGCATTATCACTTCGAAGGACCTTAATGGATGTGTTAAACTGGGTTCGGACAAAGGTATAGAAGTTCTGAAAGACTTGGGCAACATCGGATTTGTCTTTCATTAAGTAAACCCATGTGGTTCGAGTATGATCGTCAATGAAAGTAACAAACCACCTAGTGTGAGTGAGGGTAGTTATTCGAGCAGGGCCCCAAATATCGCTGTGGATCAGTGTGAAAGGTGAAGTGGGAGTATAGGACTGTTTGGGATATGAGGATCGAGTCTGTTTTGCAAATTGGCAAGTTTCACAATGAAAAGGAACATAATTTTTATTGAATAAATTTGGAAACACATGTTTCATATAATCAAAACTAGGGTGACCTGATCGACAGTGCCACAACAATACATCATTATTCTGTGAATTTGAGCTAACCAGCGCCCGTCTTGCCTTCCATGTATCTTTATTATGTGAATTTGATCCTTCAAGGTAGAACAATCCATCCCATTCTCTAGAAGTCCCAATCGTCCTCCTCGTTCTTAAATCCTGAAAAACACATACACCATCATCAAAAATCACTCGACATACTTGACCTCTGGTCAATTTGCTTACGGATATCAGATTACAAGTAAGTTCTGGTACAAACAGAACATTATGTATTGTCAACTGAGGAGATAATGTAACAGTGCCAATACCCTCAACCCGTGTGAATACACCATTAGCTACCTTTACTTTGAGATTTTCAGGACAAAGTTTAAGGTTGAGGAATAGTGTTTTGTTACCGGTCATGTGATCCGTTGCTCCTGAGTCTATGATCCAGGTATCGTCACTAGTCATCACAGCGTTGAGAGCAATAATAGAGTTACCTGATTGAACAAGGTTCACGTTAGGAACAGAACTAGATTTATTCTGTTTATTGAGCATTTTGCGAAACATCTGTAGTTCTTCTGTACTTAGTCGATCATCATTTTCCACCTTTGGTTCAGCTGTGGTGAGGTGGCTTTGGTAGGTCAATTTTCCCTCGGAGGGTTTGCCATGGAGTTTCCAGCATTCTTCCCTATTATGGCCCTTCCTCTTACAATGGTTGCACCATTTACTAGCTCTCCGTTCCCCATGTGGTCTCTGAACTGCGAGTGCGGAGCTTTCAACATGACTTGGTCCACTTTGATTTAAGAGCTTCCTACTTTCTTCAAATTGGACAAAGTTGACAACATCGAAGAGTTGTGGGAGTGGCTTCAGCCCCATAATTCTGCCCCTTATCTCTTCAAAAGAGTTGTTTAAGCCTAGGAGGAAGTCATGTATCCTTCCTTCTTCTACAATCTTTTTGTACAATTGTGCATCGTCGAGGTTTTTCCAGGGATGAACTTCAAACAAGTCTTGTTGCTGCCACAATTTCAGCAATGAGTTATAATATTCAGTTACGGATAGATTACCTTGTCGTAAATCCCGGAGTTGTCTCTTCAGGTGAATCAAGGCAGCAGTGTTTTCAAGGGAGGAGTAGGTTCTCCTAGCAGCATCCCATATTTCCTTTGCAGTGTGTGCAAGTAGATATCCCTCACTGATCTCCAAGGTCATTGAGTTACACAACCATGTCATAACTTGGTTGTTTTCAGCAAACCATGTGTCAAAATTAGGGTCATCAGGGGCTGGTTGAGAGGCTGTCCCATTAATGTACTTTTCTTTTCTTTTACCTCGAATATACCTCAGTACGCTTTGTGACCATTGGAGATAGTTCCTGCCATTGAACTTATGGCTAACAGCCATAACGTGATGGTCTGAAAATTCTGAAGCTATCTCTGAGGTTCTGGTTGATACTGGGTTACTGGTTAGAGAAGAAGAAGATGAGGAATTTTGAGTTTGAGAATCGGTACCGGACATAAAAACCATGGGAGATGTTCCAGTTGGTTTTCCTGGAATTGATCCGAACAAAGGAGGGAACTGAGGAGGATCCATGTTTCTGGGAGGAGAATAGTAGCCTGAATCTGGAAAACTTCACCGGAGAGTCGCCGGAAAAATCCACTGCACTATTTCTCTCTGCCTCACCGCCACTCACTGTTTCTCTCATTTTTTTCTGGCTTCGGACAGATGCCCTAGCTCTGATACCATGATTAAAATCAGAGGTGCTTTTACTCTCTCTGTTGTATATTATTCATGAGGAAAAGTTTACAATATATAGGCTTAAGGTAGACAGCCGTTACAAGGAAACAATAGGAAATAGGAAATACAATAAAGCATAATAAAGGCAAATAACTCAGTCATTAATTAACATAATAACCTAATCTTTCCTAAACTAGATGTAATCATCTCAGATCCTATAATCAAGGCAAGGATCAAGGGATTCTATCAGATCATCTCAGATCCTATAATCAAGGCAAGGATCAAGGGATTCTATCAGATCCTATCAATCACAGATATTCTAACATCAACCAAAAAATCCACTGATCATTAGAGGCCATATATAATGTGCAAAATGCCATGTCCAACATCAGAATGTGAAGAAATCAAATTCTAACCAGTGCACTAAGTCTTGGCAGAAACCAACAATTGATATTATTCAAATGTATAATGAGGCACAGGTATACTTACTTCTGCCACAGATGGCCACAGTTTGCTCAGCTGCTTGTTTAGCCATTTCACCTAAAAAGCCCCATTGAAAAGGTCATACACAAATAAAGAGTTCCATATTCAAGCAGAGAAACAAATAACAGGGTTTCTAGATTCAACTTTGCAACAGCATCTAAGTAGTGCTACAACTCATTGAGTCATTATTAAGGTATAGTATTATAAACATCAACTTAGAAACCTGTTTGGGAGGATAGGTTGTGGATGAGGTGGGTATAATTGATAATCTTTCAAAAGTTGAAGTTTTGAGATGGTTGAGTTCATTTTCATTTCATACTTGCATGTTTACTCCATGAATGAAATTGTAACTTCAAAACAATGGGAAGTAAGTCAACATCCCCTTTTGCATTTAATTCTCAGAAGATGGAGCAGGAATTCTCTCCACCCCACAGAACTCTCTTCAAAACTCTCAAGCAAGCTCACGTGCTCAACAAAGTTAATTAATGCTAACCAAATGTCAATAAATATTTGAAAGTATACCCATATCTCATCTTTTCATTACTAAAGCACTGGAATTATAGGGACATTATATTAAACACCTCATCAAAAAGCTAAAATATTAGAAGGAAATTCCGCACCTGTTCATATACAGGAAAAGATATCCACTCAGGAGAATTATCACCACAGATTTTTCTTATATCATCTCTATCAAGGGATCCAAGGAGTTTGATATCAACTGCCTGTACAAAAGAATAAATATCAGCTGTTATAACAAGGAAATTATGTTTCGACAGATTAGGAAAATCTAAAATGCAAACTAATTCAAGAAGGTCAATAGGACATCCTTGTCAGCGCCATAATATTCATCATAATACAAATTCTTCTAAATCATGTTGCCTCATTTGAGGCCTGTGACTAAATCAGTATGGAATATGGATCCCAGGATTTAGAGTCAACTAAAGTCAAAGAGAAAACAGGTTACTCAAGGATAAAAGCCAATGGCTTATGATATGAACAAAGACAATATTCATTTGCTGTCAAGTCATCATACAGAGAAAAACTGTACTAGATGTTTTTCTACTACCAAAGAATTACGTTTAAGATTTTCTCAGGCCTGTTATATTTAAGTAACAAACCACTGTAAAGTTTTGAAAGGGTTACCATCACACTTATAATCTATAAAACCATGAAAAATGGTCATTGCAAAACCAGAAACACCTTTTGGTTTATAAGGAAAGACCAACCACCAATGTTGCTGATAATCCAAAAATGTTCTTCTGCTTACCTTAATGGAGGATAAAAAATAGATAAAGGAAATGAGATAATGTGTGTGGGCATCTTTGTATGAGAATACAGATGGAAGTACACATGCAAGCATTTGTATGATCCTGTCAAATAAACAACATATTATATTTGAAGTACATGAAAAATTGTACTCAGTTTGCAAGCTAAACTTTCAACCTTCTTTGCTTCTCCTTCATAAGTGTGCATAACATATTTCTTAATTAAGAACTGCTGAGCATTTCTTCCTCTTGCATGCCCTATCTATCACTATCCCCTTCTTTAACCCAATAGGAAGCCTTCAATTCAACCATATCCAGTTGTCCTCTATCACGCAAAACCATAACCCAAGCAACCTAAAATGTCTTAATTTTGCGACACCAGAATATTTCAGCAAGCACATTATATTCGGTGCCTGCTTTTAAGCATCCAAGAACTTATTCTTACCTAGTCCATGATCCTAGTGACTAAGACTTCCTCAATCAAGCTGAAGCAAAGCTAGGCATCAACATCATTAAGGTCTTTCGATCAATCCTACTTCATTTTAGCTGATTTTCAACTCATTTAGAACTAAGAAATTGACCCATGGAAGCCTTGATGTAAATGTCTGCAGTGTGCAGCATGCAGCGTGCAGTTAAAATGAAATTGAGGACCATCAAATGCTTTGAAATACGAGTTCTGTTATCCTCCATAACCTCAATGTTACCTACCCTAGAATCTTCATTAAAGACCACTCAAACTTTAAATGTGATTATTCAAGGAACAACGGAGTTGATTACACAGGTTGGGGGCAACTTTTCCTATCTCAAAATGAGGAAAATTAGTTTTAACAGCAAAAAATTATTTATTTGACCAACAACTTTCCCATCAATCTCATTTGAGCTTTTGTAAGCAGCTATACAGAAAAAAAATCAATGGAATTAAATTATTTATAGAATGAATCAGTGAATATTATCATCCAGAAAAGGGATTACAATTGAAATGACGATGCCCATGGATAAGCATACAATTACTTTTCCGTTACTAAAACCTTTCACTGAGTTATTAACATAAATAGTGTAGGGGTACTATAAAGAGTTTCCTAGAGGCTTGAACCGAGGACTCAATTTCTCACAACAGTTGCCTTCACTGAGAAGAAGACAGTTAGTAATCGTACTGCAGGTGAAAATAAGTTCGAAGGAACCAAGTCAGATAGATGTATTGCTTTAAAAAGCGGGCTTCTGCATTACACCGAGGAACAGTATTATTTGATACTGCATCGTCTCAAACTGTTTAGCAAAACCAAATTGCTTAGTGATTCTCCTATTTGATATGCTAAATAAAACTCCCCCGGTGAAGTTTCATAAAACGAATGATCTCCCCCATTTCGACAAACAAACGCCGATTATATATCAATTCATTCGCTCCTTCAACATTGGCCAGTATATTGCTCCCCAATTAAGTGTTTTAACAGAAAAGGAATAAAATTGTCTATGAAAAATTCGCGAACGAAGGAAACAAGGACAACTCGCCATACCTTCGCAATCCGCTTGGCCCTTCGGTACTTCATCATATATTGCCATCCATACATCAAAGCGATGCCGAGTGTTATCCCCAAAAAGAGCCCAGAAATCAAACCCATTTTCCCGGACTTCAAGCCCCACTTCCCTTTCAAAACGAAGATCAAACAAAATTTCAAAGGGCAAACCAAGGAATCAACGAGTAAATTCACCGACGCAAGCAGAGAAAATAACGGATTCAGGACAGCAACTTGCAGAATCACAAAGGAATCAAGCCCAATGAGAAACTCACAGCGAAATTGACAGAGAAATCAGGAAGTATAGGAAAGTCAAATGAGAGACCCTGAAAAGACCAATGAGAGAAACTAAAAGAAACCCAAACTCCGATTCTCCGTAAATGGTGGGTTTGTGCTTGTTCTCAGAAGTGTAAAAACGTATAATCTTTCTTGATCATAACGTCATTTTCAGCCTCATCGGTTCTTCCTTTTCCTCTTCCTCCACAAGATTGGAAACAGAACATTAATGCCTTGTAGGGACTCCCTCATATCCCTCGTCTTAAGTTTCTCTTTCCTTTCAAAGTTTGAATTTCTTGTTTTTACTTTTTCAGTTTTCCTAATCATCCCTCTTTTGTCTCCCAGCAAAATTTGTTTTCTTTTTTCTTTTTAGATTTTACAGGCATTTGATGGTGGGGAAAAAACATTTAGGGTCAATTTAGATGGATTTTTTTAATTAAAAAAACACTTTTTAATATAAAAATATTTTTAAAGTTAATTTATATATTTAAATGATGGAAAAAAGATTTCTCCTGCCAATGGAGATAGAGTTATCTCCCCAAAACTACGTTGTTTTGAGTTAATGAAAGGTTTGTTAGTAATTTCAGGTGAATTAATTAAGGGTGTTTTGGTAAAATGTATATGATTAAAAAATAAACAGAATTACAGAAACACCCTTCATTAATTTACTTGAAATTACTAATAAACCCTTCATTAATCCAAAACGACGTAGTTTTGGGGTCACTGGAGATAACTCTATCTCCAGTGACAGAAAAAATCATTTACCCTTAAATGATATTTTTTTAAAAAAAAGTAAAAGTCATAAAAAAAAAGATAAAATATTTTTTTTTCTAAAAACTACAATTTAGAGCTTAAAAAAATATTTTTTAAAAATCCATTTAAATGGGCCTTAATACGAATTTCGTTTTATTTCCTGCCGGGGAAGGCGATTGCAACCTACATCAAAGTCCAAGATTTCCAAATCGTAATTTATAAAAAATCAGAAAATAATTTTATATGTATTTACCATTTTAAGATACACATCACTTCCTTAATATAAAATCCAGTTACTTTTTTAAAAAGATTAATAAAACTAAATAAGCAACTTAATCACACAATATATAGTATATGTTATTATATAATATTTGTTTATAAGTCTAACAAACTAGTTTAATATAAAAATGATAAATATACATATTTTAAGGTAATTTATTCAGCTTCTTTAATTTCCTTAAAAAAATCAACAGGATCTTATATAAATATTATTTTCTTAATGGGAAAATATCAATAAGACCTCATGGAAGCAAATTTATTTTATTCAACCCCAAAAGATAATGAAATTTTACTGCACTTGCATTTTTTTTTTAACAAATACTGCATTTGCTTGAGTCAAAATGAAATTAAGTTTTGTGAATGATAAGATAATAATACCCTTATTTTGTTTTTTTATAAGAGATTCAAATAAAACGAATGAGGTAACAAGAATATTTTTGTCAATCACAAGAAATAAGAGAATACACAAGACAAAAAAAGGATCAACACCAGCCATTTGGACTGGCGGTGCACAATCATAATTTACATAAATGCTATTGGTTCAAAGTGTCGTTGGTCAATTGTTTGTTTCTGTTTGGATAATTTTTTCCATAAATGACTGTAACAATTGTGATTCTATTTGGATTACATTTAGTAAAAATACTTGTCAAATTACCAAAAAGGTATGTATATAATATAGATGTTTATAGTTTCATAATTACATTTAATAATAAACATTATAAAATATAGTTATAGTACATAATTTAAGAATTTATATGCAATAGAAGTACAAATATTCAAAATAAAAGACATTTAATACTCCCTCCGGTCCTAATTATAAAACATAGTTAACTTTTTTGGAAAAATTAAGGAAGCTAAATAAGTTGCTTAATCATTTTATGGCTGAAATTTATTAGCAATTTGACTACAAAGTCCGGAAACAAATTGTTTGATTAAAGTTACAAATAATATACCAAAAGCCTTGTAGCCTAGTGGTATTGATACTCCCCAACTAGTGAGAGGTCGTGGGTTTAATCCTGCTCGTTGTAATTTAGTCCATTAGTGCCTGCCGCCTTATTATCCAAAAAAAAAAGTTACAAATAATATTTTAATAGAAATACAAATTGATAAATATGATAGTTAATTATTTTGCATGGATTCCATGGAATAACAATTTGAACTCAGATGGAGTCTCGAAGATGATCCATTTTTGGTGAAAAAGCTATGTTGACTCTTGGAGGTGGACCTAAAACAACTTGATCATCATATTTCCCTCCACAATGTTTCCATCTTCATACCAATTAAATCTAATTAATATCAATCGCAGTATGCCGTCTAATAAAATTATATATAGTCATGGTTGCTTGCCGATTTGAACTTGCATATGAATTTTGTATGGAGGCATGTGGCTTAAAATTGCAAACTTACTGTTCACCAAAATACCAAAGGGTTTAGTGGCAAAAATACACATGTAATTTGCCCCAGGGAGCGCCCAGCACCACGTAATTTAAACTGGACCAAAATTACACATGTGATTACGTTTTGGGAGCGGCCAGCACCACAGCCGTTAGTCAACCGTTAGTCAATGGTTAATTTGGATGGAAATGAACAGTAACTCGGGTGAAATTACACTTTTGACCTTAGTTTTAAATATTAATTATACTTTTGCCCCTAGTTTTAAATATCTAAAAAAATTAAACTATCTCTGCCAGTGGACCCCACCGTCGGCCGCCGCCACCACCACCGCCGCCGCTGGCGACCGCCACCGCCGGCGACCGCCACCGCCGGCGGCCACCACCACCATCGCCGGCGGGAACGGTCGCCATTGCTGGTGGCGGCCGGTGGTGGTGATGGCCGGCGGTGGGGCCCACCAACGAAGATATTTTAATTTTTTTTAAATATTTAAAACTAGGGGCAAAAGTGTAATTTCACCCGAGTTACTATTCCTTTCCATCCAAATTAACAGTTGACTAACGGTTGACTAACAGCCGTGGTACTGGGCGCTCTCAAAACGTAATCACATGTGTATTTTTGGTCCAGTTTAAATTACGTGGTGTTGGGTGCTCCTTGGGGCAAATTACATGTGTATTTGTGCCCCTAAACCCAATACCAAAAGTTATTTCAATAGTACACCTCACACTTGAGTGAAAAAAGTTGAGTCCATTATTGTCATTTCTGAAATCAGCTAAACGTCTAAATTCTAGTAGGTGGTAACACTCACATTTATATGGACCAGGGTAACCAACATCAATCAATTAGTATTCGTACTAATGCAAAAAAGACTTTTAAGACCGGACAAAAGAGGCACCGTAAGACCGGACTTACGGCCGGTTTTGTTTCAGGCCGTATTAAAAGTCTAACATTTAAGATCAAACACGAACCGATCTTAAAGAATATCTTTTAGACCGGATATTTAAAACATTAGGTTTTAAAAGTCTTACTAAATAAACCTGAAATATTTTTTGTTTGGTCCTAAAACCCAACCTTTGAGATCGAACAAAAACTTGGCTGCTCTTAAAATGATCAGAATTTTAAGACTGGACAAAAATAAATCCGGTCTTAATAGTTAAACATTTAAGACTGACGTATTTATTCCGGTCTAAATTTTCCCAAATTTTTTCTCTGTTCTTCCTTATCAATATATATACACAAATCCACCACTCAATCCAGCACATTAAAGTCGATACTTTAAGGTACAAGCTATGAACAATTATGAATAAATTGAATTGGGATAAAGAATATAAATATTATTCACCATGAGTTATGTGGCCTCTTAATTAATGATTATACTATGACTATAACACCTAAATTAATTTATACAATAAGATAACTTACTTACAAATACAATGAGCTGAGTTACAAATACAGCACATAAATCAACATACATCCCCAATATAATATATTTACCATGCCTTCATCTGATCTGATTCCCACCCAACAACGTAAACACATCCTCATGAATAACATGCCCCTTTGGATCGGATCTTGCCACAGAAATAAAATAAGAACAAACTTCGCATGGTCAGTGACATTGTTTAAGAACATGTATAGAAGGAATATCATAGTATATATCGATTCGGCAACACATTATCATCCGGAAGCACGTCCTTAAAAGCCTCAAGCATTTCAGAAAAACTGTTGTCGCTCCATCCATGATGTGCCTTCAAGCTTACCAATTTCAATACAGAGCTCAACGTACAATTGTTATTTTTTACACCTAGAGTATAGCGAGGTCTTTGCATCACTGCACATATTACCATATGCATGTGATTGATAAAAAGCCTCTTCTCCTACATCACGAATAATGTCCTATATGCGATCAATATCCGTGTCATTATCATCAAAGGCCACTTCCTCATGTTGAGACCCACTTGGCATTTTTTCAACATGTCATACCCATACTGTATAAGTCTTACAAAATCCTTAACAAATTAAATGTGTGTGTATAACTTTAGGACTTAGTCGCCTCTCATTCAAACATTTTACACAAGAGCAATAAAACTTCCCACTATCATCATGGGCATTTTGTTTAGCAAATTCTATAAATTCCCTTGCCCCATTTTGTTTAACATACATAATCCGAAAAATTTGAAACTTGAATATAAAATAAGCCAACTCAAAATGCATATTTATGCTCAAAGTCGGTTAGGTCTTCTATGTTTTTTTTTTGGGTTTTACGAAGAAACTTGCCCATTAAATGCATAACAAAGAATCACTTTTGGTCATTGTATCATAGTGAATCCAAGAAGCAAAATAAATGCATGACAAGAAAATTAAATGCATTGCATGAAGGTCTTGTGGACTCACCTATAGCATATTAATTCAAATGCGTTTGCTGAGTCTTTCATTTCCAGCCGCAGACGTTAATGTTGCAGACAGAAAGAGTAACCTAAAAACACTTGTTGGTCAGTTGGGTTGGTCTAAAGTGAAAATATAATCTTCAAAATACAATATTCATTAACAATAGAGGAACCCACAAGAACATTTCATCGATTTCGTTAAACCCATGAAAAACCCAGAACGATAAGCAAGAAAATTATAAAGTTATATAATCGAAACACCTCTTATAGCTTGGTCTATAGACGTTTAACTAAGGAACCAGAAAGTGATTGTCGGGAGAGCAACGCGAAGCAACGATGAAGCAACACACAAACACTGGAGACAGAACCTGAGTAATCACTTTCGGCGCGATAAGAGAGTTGAGAGGGAAATTTAATTTCACGCGTGACAAAGACATCTTTTTGTTAGTTCTCTATGGGTTTTGATGATCACTAACAATTGCAAACAAGATATGAAGTTTTTCTTTGGTAAGTTGAAAAACTTGTTGTCAAAAGAAAACTCGAGTTTTGGTTTCAAAACTCGAGTTTTGACCTTACAGAGAAGAATTCAGCTTTCTGAACTGAGCAAAACCGCCGGTTCAAGAAGTATAACATTTCTTAGACAGATAAAGACCCTTTGCATGTTTGAGGAAAATAAGAAGAGAAACCAGATGATTTTAGTTATATTCAGGCCCAAACACAAAACACGGGTCCCACAGGTGATTAACCGACAAAAACGGGACCAAAAGGGGCCAGTTAGGGGTTCCTTTTGGACTGAGTAGGTCAAGTATGGGGCCACTCCATGAAGTTTGGAGAGTGCTACATAGGAGTGTCCATGCAAGAGGAAAAAGTCTGGAAAAAATAAAGAAAAGCGCAAAGGGAACTACCCTGATGGCTGGCAGGACCCATACGGACCGGTAGATCGGGAACTAGACTGAAAAGTTAAGGAAAAGGGAATTGAATACTAGAGATCCGATGTGTGGGGCCCCTTAGGCGTCACACACTCCCTTTAATCATTGAAAATATTTACTTAGAGAAAAAGGAAGAAAAGTTCATGTAAAAGTCAAATCGCGGGTCCCATGTTTAGAGAACAGGGGCAAAATGGGAGTAAATAGGTTAAAATGGATTTGGGCAGACATGTGGGCCCAAAATGGCGCCACATGTGTCCAAATGAGCAGGAAAAAAGTTGGTAATTATTAAAGAGTTCTGGGCCATAATTGCAATTTTCAAAAGTTTTAGGCCAAAACAGGTAATTTGCCCCAAAAGCAAGAAAATATCTAAATATTTTTGGAGGGGGCTGAGCACATGGCAGAACCCTAGAAGCCTCTGGAAAATTCTGGATTTACCTGGGAAATAAGCCAAAAGCCAGATGAATTCTAGATAGTTATTTACGCTAATTAATTATACTTCTATCGGATCAATGTTACCTTTATTAAAAAGGTAATTTCTTCTTCTTTTCACCCTTGAGCATGAAATTTCCAGAGAAAAGAAGAAGCTCCAGATAGCCACCATCACCAACCTCCAAGCTCAAGGATCCAAGTTCATCCACCGATCTTCCTATTCCAGGTAACACCGACAACTCCTTTTCTTGAGTTCCTGAGAAAGGAAAATTCGTGCAAATAGTAGAAGCTTGGTTTTGGGGCTGGTTTTTTGCATTTTTAAGGTCACCAAAGGCTCTGGAATGAGGCTTTGTATAGGGTATAACTATGGTTAAAGTTTCTGAAGCCGAAAACACCGAAAACCCCATGAGAAGGCTTGCTGCCAGCTTGAGTGAATCTGGGCAGTGAACCTTCTAACGTGTTTTAAGGGGGTAAAGAAACTTTTTTTAAGTTGAAATTTTATATGGAGAAACTAGACATCTGGGGCATGAATTTACTTATATAATATGATAGATTTGGATAAGATTTACTGGGTGAAATAAATGGTTGAAAAAGGAGTTAGGACCAGTGACGCGAATCTGCACCAGAGGAGAGAAAATTAGCAACACGCCAAAATATTTGTACTTTCAAGGTCTAATCATATTTTTCCTATAAAATAGACTTCTCAATGGTTTGAATGTAGCTGGTTTCATACAAATATGATTTTTGTGGAATGTATTAAAAATCCCTGAAGTTGGGACAGAAACAGTGAACTTCTGGAAATTTCATGCTAAGCTCGGATTTCTTTAGGAAAATGCAAGGGCATTTTTGTAAATGCTAAAAATGGTGTATTATAATGTTTTTAGGCTAGGGGTATTTTTGGAAAGACCACCGAGCATAGAAATAATGAAAGCAGTATCCCCCATACACTAAAACAAAAAAGACTTTTAAGACCGCCTCATTTAGAGCGGACTATCGACGGCCCGGTCTTAAAGGTATGACCGGTGGTAGTTTTGTAAATATAAAGAACTTTAAAGGTATGACCGGTGGTAGTTTTGTAAATATAAAGAACTTTTTGGACCAAATTGTTTACAATTGGGTCTTAAATATATTCTTCAAACCGCTTAGAAAAACGACCGGTCTTAAAAATGTTATTAAAAAAATTGAAATATAAAAATTCTTTATAGAGAAATCTCGAACACGCCAACTTATTTTTTCTACGGTCCAAAATAATAAGGAAAAAATTAAATAAAACTTTAAGAACGGATATATATAACAGGAGGTCTTAAAGATTATACTTTTAAGCCGGACATAAATTGTGCCCGGTAGTAATACTTTTAAGACCGGAGTTTAAAAAAAGGACGGTCTTAAAACGTAACCTTTAAGACCGTCGTTGTTGTTCATCCAGTCTCAAAAATAAAGCACCAAATATATCTTTGCGCGAAACGTTACCTTAAGACTTACGTTATACCTCTGAACTCTGAAACCCCTCTTATTGTTGTGAAGCCACTCTTCCTGTTGCATTACCACTCTTCCTCGCCCACGTACCAGTAGCCTCTCTTACTCTCTCAGTTGCTTAGGCATTCCTCTCTTACTGTCTCGAAAATGAACGGTGAAGACGATTCCATTCGTGTTCCAGGATCGCCAGTTAATGGTGTGGGTCAGAACGAACCCTCCTCCACTGACAATGTGCCTCCTAACCGCCCTGCACGCCGTGGTAGAAGAGGCACACGAATAATGGATGTATCTCTAAGTCGGACTTCTGGGTCAAAGCTCGAGATTCAGTTCGATGAAAAGTTGCGGCCTTTCGGTCCTAATAAAAACAAATATAATAGTTTTGTCGGGTATCTTGCACGCAACAAGGTTAGCATCTTGGAAGATGAGTGGAAAAGTGTTGACTTTAACAAAGTAAAGCAACCTATTTGGGACACTATCCGGCTTACATACACTGTCCCTGACTCTGAGGAGTTGAAAGTCAAGACATTGTCTTATTGTGCTGATCGGTGGAGGAAGTTTAAGACCTCTCTCGCTAACACGTATATTTTTTATGAGGTTGCGCCTGCCAAACAGCCTTGGGAACAGTACACATTTATTGATGAACTAATTTGGCGACAATTTGTTCTACTACGGACCACTCCTAAAGCTCTGGTGAGTCTATATTTAGTTTTGTTTGCTTATGTAACCTATGAGCTTATATTTGTTCATCTAATCCTATTAGTTAAATTATATTGTTTGGTGTGTGAATAGAAGTATACATTTCCTGTCTTTGTCTATGCAAGTCTGATATGTAAACCCTGAAAAGGTAAAATACTAAGGAGGTAATTGTGTAATGGTTTGTCTTGCAAAGGAGGAAATGAATAGTCTTAAAAGGGGGAAACTTTATATACCCAATTGTTACTATCTAATGTGGACGTATTGATGATCCCACTGGATGCCTTAAAAAGGATCAAGTTTGTATTATTTTGTAAGCATAATCCTCTTTTGTTTCTTGTTCTATCTACCTAGCAGTACAAAACATAGCTCTTTTGTAAGCATAATTCTCTTTTGTTTCTTAACCTATCTACATCTTCCTTAAATAATAAAATGTTGAAACTTGATCAAGTGAATTTGACTAGTGTTTGAGGTTCATATCAAGCAAAAGTTCTCTAATTTCTGTTAGTGAGATGGCTGGAATTCATAATTAATAGTTGTTTTCAATTCTGATTCACAGCAAAGAAGGGCAAAAACACAGGAGATAGGGAGAAAGAATGATTGCCCGCATAGGGCTTCTCGCAACGGATATGAAAGGGCTGAAAAGGAATTGATGGCGGCCAAGCGGAAGAGATTGGAAGATGAAGCAGAATCCAATCTTGAGGCGGTACATGGTCCGCCATCTCCAATACGTCGCGAGGATTTGTGGTTGCACATTCGGCAAAAGCCAAGCGGCTCCTACACGAGTGAACAAACTCGTGTAGTTGCTGAAAAAATTGTAAGTATCGTTATTGTGGTTATTTTTTAGTTACTAAACATGATTCATTACTAAGCTTCTCGTTATCTGTACCTTACAGCAAGATCTTAAGAAGAAAGAGGCAAAGGGAGCTTTCATGTCGTCCGGTAGGAGTGATGTTCTTACTGTTGCCACCGGAAAACCGGACCACGGTGGGCGTGTAAGGGGGGTTGGAGGACTGGTAGGCCTGAAGGTATTCTTTGGTTCATCCGCCAAACGCCATAGGAAAGAGGTGGTTACCCGGGAGGAGATGGAACAAACAGTGGCCAAATTAAATGAGAAGGCAGCGGCTAAAGAAGCAAGGCATCAATCTGATATGATCCAGTTGAGGGAGGAACTGAATCAGATGAAGCTACTTTTGAGCTCTCGTCCAGAGACCAGTGTTCCCTTCACACACTCACCTGCAACTGTGCAGCAGAGCACTAGAGGGAGCTGCATTGTTGGATAGTTAGAGTAACCTTGTGACCTTTATGTGGAGGATCATGATAGACTACTATTGGTTGCAAAAGGGACTATCCACAACTTTTTGGGATCAACTGTACACCACCAACAAATGTATGATGATGAAGTCAGAGTGTCAGTTGAAAAGGTGATCATTGATGCACCTCTCCCTCTCCCAACTGATGAGATGAAGATTGTGAGTGATGTCAAGGGAACCTTCATCTCTTGGCCAGTGAAGCTTGTACATGTCTGTACTCCTCCCCAAGCTTCAACCCCTCGTCCTCAAGTTCCATCCCCTCGTCGAGCTCAATCCCCTCCTCCTCAGGCTCAATCCCCTACTGCTAAGTTGACTGGCCGCGAAAAAATAACCGATATGGTGAAAAGTGGAGGTTTTAAAATTAAATCGTGGCCTGTCAATGAAGTAGTAGGCGTCGCAAATCCCTTACCAGTCCAAGTTGACACTTGATATTGACTCCCTGCTGCTTCCTAGACAGGAGCTTACTGATGCAATTATTCAAATTTGGATGAAGTAAGTATGTTCTTCTATGAGTACATAATTTAAATGCATCGTTTAGACACACATACATATATATACTAATTCCCTGATCGATATAATTATTATAGGTTCTTGCATCAAGAATTGGAGAATGAAGGCAGGAGCGACGATTTTGGATTCTTGTGCCCACAGTATATGAGTCAAACAACCATGGAGCAAAGACAAGAGTACATATCAAGGAGGTTGTGTAATGTGAGAAGAAAGGTGTACTTGTTGCCATTCTTCCACAGGTACATATCACAAATCTTGTCTACAAGTCACTTAATTCTGCTACATGCCTACATATATCACTGAGTATACTTTACTGCTGTGAATTTTCAGCCGCCACTGGCAGTTGGTCCTTATGTGCATGGCAGAAAATAAAGTTATCTTCTTATGCTCCACTCACTGTGAGCCAATGCCCACGTTGGTCCAGACCATCAACGAGTAAGCATGTCATTTTGATTCTCTTGTCAGAAATCTCTGCTGTGAATTTTCAGTGAATTGATAAATATGCATTTTTTATGATAGTGCCATGAGGACCTTCCAAATCGATGCACTCCAAAAGCGTCCTTCAAAGGCCAAAGAGCCCAAATGGCTCAGACCAGAGGTTGGTACAATATAATATTTGTAAACTTGTCAACTGCCTTGTGAACTTGGTCATAAGATATATATTACTTATATATTTCTTGTTCTTTTTAGACTCGTCGGCAACCACAGGCATCCAACCTATGTGGCCAATACATCATGAAACACACGTATGATATTGTCACTAAAGGAAATACTAAATTATATACAAAGGTAAATATTTGATGTTACATATTATGCACGCAAGTTAATTCAGTTTCTGGCTTAATGTTACATCTGAAATATGGACGCAAGTTAATTCAGTTTCTGTCTTTGATGTTACAGATGTTTCAATGCCTTGCCCCCTTTTCGGATGCTAAACTCGAGCACATACGCGATTTGTTTTGTCAATATCCGTATGACCTGATCTTAAGTAGTGATCAGGGACAATAATTAATGATGTTATTCATTTGTAAATATTCTGTAAAATTTGATTATTTTTTCGAACAATTTGTAAATAATACACAGGCAATGTAAAATTCAATAGATAAATTTGTTTAATTTTTCGAACAATTTTCTTGTGTCCATTTTGGGGTATCTGAAATTGGATGGTGGATATAGCTATTTAGTGCGCTTGAAATTTGAGGTTGAGGATGATGTAAATAATAAGCGAGTTCGCGACTTTAGGACCGTATATGGGTAAACTTCTGGTCTTAAAAGTTTTCGGTTTAAATAGTATGAGACTTTTAGGACCGCATGTTGTATACTTCCAGTCCTAAAAGTATTGACAAAATATTGGTGAGACATTTAGGACTGTATGTTTTAAAATGACGGTCCTAAAAGTATTCGAGACTTTTAGGACTGTATCTCCTTTTACCGTTCGCTCCTAATAGTCTTCCTTTAAATAGAGTTGATTCGCTTTTCGACAAATTAATTAAGGTTCAAGGCAACCGAGGTTCTGGCGTTCTGCTCAAGCTAGGACCCTCATTGTTGTCGTTTTTACCTCTCCAGATTTAGATTGTCGGTTTCCCTTTTCTTTGTCCCTTTTCTTTTTGTCAGAAAAAGATGAGAGATATTGAAAAGGACACTTCGTTTCTAATCAGGCGAGGTAAAACCGAGGACAACGATGGTCCAACCTTGAGAAGAATTGTCACTGTTTGTTTTTATTCGAATAAGGTAAACGTTCTTTTTGTTTTGTTGGTCTGATCTTAACTGTATATTGTTGGATATTTTAATATGCGAGTTTTTAATGTTGATCAAACACACGAGGACAATGTTTTGTTTTCTTCATTCTTGTCGGAAACAGAAAGAATCTTCTGTTGGATCTTAACTGTATATCGTTGGATTTTTTAATGTGCGAACTCTTTTAGGACCCTATATTGTAAAATGACGGTCCTAAAAGGATTGACTAAATAGACATTTAGGACCATATATTGTAAAATGACGATCCTAAAAGTATTCGAGACTTTTAGGACCGTAGCTTATTTTACTGTCAGCTCCTAATATTCTTCCTTTTTTTTTTGGTATGATAATAGTCTTCCTTTAAATAGAGTTGATTCGCTTTTCGGACAAATTAATTAGGGTTCAAGCCAACCGAGGTTCTGGCGTTTTGATCAAGCTAGAAGCTTCATTGTCGTCGATGTTACCTCTCTTGAATCATATTATCGGTTTCCCTTTTCTTTTTGTTGGAAAAAGGTGGGAGATATTGAAAAGGACACTTTGTTTCTGATCATGTGAGGTAAAACTGACGACAATGACATTCCAACCTTGAGAAGAATTGTCACTGTTTGTTTTTATTCGAATAAGGTAAACGATCTTTTTGTTTTGTTGATCTGATCTTAACTATATATTGTTAGATATTTTAATGTGTGAGTTTTTAATGTTGATCATACACACGAGAACAATGTTTTGTTTTTTTCCTCCTTGTCGGAAAAAGAAAGAATGTACTGATCAGAAGGATAAAGGCGATCGAAATAGGAAAGTAACAAATTTATTATATATTTTTTAATGCTGCCCCATGGGGGGCAGCGGAGTACATGATTAAAAAAAAACAAAAAAATATTTACTCCTCCCCATCGTTGTCGGAGGGGAGGGAGTCGTCGGAGGGGTCGGTGACGTCGTCATCGAACGGATTGTACTCAACATCGTGGGCGTCGAGTATCGCGTTGATCTTGTTGTTGACGGCGTGGTAGACTTGAAAAAGTTGGCCCTGTCGTCGATCTATATGATCGACGCGGGCCAGGAGGTTTAGCAGCAGCTGTTTGGTGGTCGGGTTAGGAGGTAGAGGAGGAGGGTTAGGATTGTTACACCCAGCGGGAGGAGGAAAAAGAGGACCTGGTGATGGTGGAGGACCTTGGGGTGGTGGATCAGCCATTGTAGAAGTGATGATGAAGAATGTGAAGAAAGTAAAGTAACAGCGGCTTTAAATAGAGAACCCATCTGGAGTGAAACGTCGGAACCTTTAATGAGCAGACGCATAGTTCATCAGAATATGAGGAGACGCCTAGTTACATTAGGAAGTTTATCTGGAAGCCGAAGAGATCCTCTGATAGAGTGTAAGGATACGACTCTGCTATCGGAATTTGAAACGATGAACTTTTTTTAGGAAATTAAATCTTGTTTAAAAAAATTTTAGGACCAGGAAACTGATAAAAGATCGATCTTAAAAGTAATTTAATTGAATAAAAAAATAAATAATATACTTTTAGAACCGGAGAAATGATAAAAAGTCGGTCTTAAAATTAATTCATTTAAAAAATAAATAATATTTATAAAACTCGCTCGTAAAGTAGACCATCCGTCTGCTCTATACCTTTATTAACTACTCCTTAGTCCTTATACCTCTCTGTCCTTAACACTCCTTATTAACTCGCTGCTCTACCTCGTAACTCCAAACTACGTACCTGTTTGTGCTTATCTAAGAACTGCTCTCTGCATTTATTAATAAACTCCTCATACCTCTTTACGCCAACCGCTCAAACCATGGTTAGATACAAGAGAACCGCTCGTAGGGGTGCTCTTACTCGTGATGCTCGTGCCTTCCGTCGATCGTTATACGGTGCGCCTCCTCCATCGAGAGTGCGTTCTATTGAAACAGAAGAGTCTCGGGTCGTTGGACCCACTGTTATTTCCGATGATGAAGAGATTGCCGCACCCCCCCCCTCCAGCCTTCCATCCATGAAGAGGTTCCTACTCCACCTCTCCAACCAGTTGGCCCCAGCGCGCCTACTGATGACTCTCGTCCTCTTTCCTCCAACGACCTGATACGAATAAGATGGGAACTTGCTGATATCCGACGGGAAATTAATGCTGCTCAAGCCGATATTGCCTGGGCTTTGAAGGATAACAAGCTTTAATAATTTTCTTTTCTTTTCTTTTTTTGTTTGGCAATGTGTACGGTAATATTCAAGTAATTAATAATGGCATTAATTAAGAACCATAAGCTTGTCTCTTTTTTTTATTTTTTGTTCAAGTAATTAATAATAGCATTAATTAAGAACTATAACCTTGTCTCTTTTTTAATTTTTTCTTCAAGTAATTAATAGTAGCATTAATTAATAGCATTGATAATTTTCTGCGCTCGCCAAAGGCCCAAAGTCAATACTTTTTTCTCTGGAAAATTAACTTAGGTCCGGAGTATTATAAAACTGCGGTCTTAAATATTTAGGACCGGACAGGATAATAATTCGGTCTTAAAAGTAACACTTAAAAATTTAATATAAAATACTTTTTTCTCTGGAAAATTAACTTAGGTCCGAAGTATTATAAAACTGCAATCTTAAATATTTAGGACCGATAGGATAAGAATTCGGTCTTAAAAGTAACACTTAAAAATTTAATATAAAATATTTAGGACCGGATGCTTTATAATTAATCGGTCTTAAAAAATCCAAACATAAAACCATGTCTCTGTCGCGCGGAAAATTAAATTTCCCTCTCTGAATTTCTCTTGTCGCGCCGAAAGTGATTACTGAGGAGGTTCTGTCTCCAGTGGTTGTGTTTTGCTCCGTCGGTGCTTCGCGTTGCTCTCTCAACAATCACTTCCTCGTTCCTCAGCTAAACTTAGACCAAGCTGTAAGAGGTGTTTCGGTTATATAACTTCATGGTTTTCTTACTTATCGTTTTGGGTTTTTCTTGAGTTGAATGAAATCGATGAAATGCTCTTGTGGGCTTCTTTGTTGTTAATGAATATTCTATTTTGAAGATTATATTTGCATTTGAGACCTACCCAACTGACCAACAAATGTTTTTAGGGTACTCTTGCTGTCTCCAACATCAACGTTCGTGGCGGGAGAAGAAAGACTCTTATTTGGCATTTGAATTTATATGCTACAAGTGAGTCCACAAGACCTTCATGCGAAGCATTTAAATTTCCTCGTTATGCATTTATTTTGCTTCAGGAGTATTTTAGTTTGGCTTCACTGTGATATTCATGACCAAAAGTGATTCTTTGTTATGCATTTATTTTGCCTTATTATACGTATGTTAAATCTTTCTGTCCATAGGAATTCTACTATGGATCACAGTTGGATAAATGCTTTACGGATGAGCGTTGAATATCAGAATGGGGTGAGGGACTTTATTGAATTTGCTAAACAAAATGCCAATGATGATAGTGGGAAGTTTTATTGCCCTTGTGTAAAATGTTTGAATGAGAGGCGACTAAGTCCTGAAGTTATACGCACACATTTAATTTGTCATGGATTTTGTAAGACGTATACGGTATGGGTATGGCATGGTGAAAAAATACCAAGTGAGTCTCAACATGGGGAAGTGGCCTTTGATGATAATGACACGGATATGGACGATCGCATAGAGGACATTATTCGTGATGTAGGAGAAGAGGCCTTTCAACAATCACATGCATATGGTAATATGTGCAGTGATGCGGAGACCCTGCTATACCCAGGGTGTCAAAAATACCAATTGTTGAACGCTGTATTGAAATTGGTAAGCTTGAAGGCACGTCATGGATGGAGCGACAAGAGTTTTTCTGAAATGCTTGAGGCTTTTAAGGACATGCTTCCGGATGATAATGTGTTGTCACATCGATACTATGATGCTAACAAAATACTTTGTCCACTGGGGATGGAGTACAAAAAGATCCATGCATGCCCGAATGACTGCATATTGTATAGAAAAGAGTTTGAAGAGAAGCAGAATTGTCCGATATGTGAAACCCCAAGGTACAAGTCAAATAAGGGGCCTGCAAAAGTGTTGTGGTATCTTCCAATCATACCGAGGTTCAAGCGGTTGTTTGCGAATGAAAATGATGCAAAACATTTGTAGTGGCATGCAGATGAGAGGATTTCTTATGGAAAGCTTCGTCATCCAACCGATTCTTCTCAAAGGAAGAAAATCGATCAATTATTTCCCAATTTCGGCGAAGAACCTAGAAACCTTAGGCTTGCCCTTAGCACGGATGGCATGAATCCATATGGAAGTCTTAGCAGCGTACATAGTTCATGGCCTGTACTCCTCATTATTTACAACTTATCTCCTATGTTATGCATGAAGAGAAAGTACATCATGCTGTCTATGTTGATTTCGGGACTAAAACAACCCGGAAATGACATTGATGTTTACCTTCAGCCCTTGATCGAAGACTTAAAGGAGTTATGGGAAGAAGGTGTGGATGTTTTTGACTCTTTCAAGAAGGAGGTATTCAAATTGCGAGCCATGATATTCTGTACTATAAACGACTTCCCAGCATATGGTAACTTGTCAGGGTATAGTGTAAAGGGCCATAAAGCATGCCCGGTTTGTGAAGAAGGCTCATGTTACCATCAACTCCAACATGGAAGAAAGACGGTTTACCTTGGACATAGGAGATTTCTTAGACGGGACCACCCATATCGTCGATTAAAGAAAGCCTTCTTTGGTGGCCAAGAATATGAAGATGCTCCGGTGCCATTGACTGGGGAGCAAGTTTATGAGAAGGTGAAAAATATCAATGTCATCTTTGGCAAGACAGCCAAGAGTAGAAAAGATACAAATATATGGAAAAAGATATCTGTATTCTTTGATCTTCCTTATTGGCGCAATCTTGATGTGAGACACTGTATCGATGTCATGCATGTGGAGAAAAACGTATGTGATAGCATTGTTGGCACGCTTCTCAACATACAAGGCAGTTCCAAGGATGGTGTGAAGGCAAGATTGGATTTGCAAGCAATGGGAATACGTGAAGAGCTACATCCAAGGTCGTATGGGACGAGAACTTATTGTCTCCCGGCTTCTCATACTTTGTCTAAGGATGAGAAACGTAGTTTGTGTGAGTGTTTACATGGCACAAAAGTTCCCTCGGGGTATTCTTCAAATTTTAAGAGGCTTGTATCGATGAAGGACTTGAAATTAGTAGGCCAAAAATCGCATGATTGTCATGTCTTGATGATACAGCTACTCCCAATAGCTATTCGAGGCATCGCTAAATATGACCTTCGGGTTGTTTTGACTAGACTTTGTATCTTCTTCAATGCGGTTTGTTCTAAAGTTTTCGACATTGAAAAGTTGGATGAATTGGAGAATGAAGGATATCTTATCTTGTGCCACCTTGAGAAGTTTTTTGTTCCTACATTTTTTGACATCATGGTTCATCTAATTGTTCATCTAGTGAGGGAGATAAAGTTGTGCGGCCCTATCCATTTACGGTGGATGTACCCAATTGAAAGATCAATGAAATTCCTTAAAGGGTACGTGAAGAATGCATACCATCCAGAAGCATCGATTGTTCAAAAATATGTTTCTGAAGAAGCCATGGAATTTTGTCAAAATTATTTGGCCAAAGTAAGACATATTAGGCTTCCAAAACGTCATCATGCTGGAGGGGGTAGGCGAGGGGCTTCAGTAAAGACTGTGGATCCTGATGAATTGTCACAAGTCCACTTATACATCTTGAATAATGTTGATGAAGTTCAAGCCAGCATTGCTGCACATAAAGAAGCTGTGAGGAAAGAAAATCCTCGAATGACTGAACAAAGGTTGATTAGGGAGCATAACAGAATTTTTGCACACTGGTTCAAACAAAAGGTCGAGGGGGAGGAATGTGTTTCTGATATCCTCAAATGGTTAGCACGTGGTCCTGAGGTTGATGTCATAAGTTGGAATTCGTATGTGATCAATGGTTATACATTTTACACGAAGTCCCTAGATGATAGGAGCACAGTCCAGAACAGTGGTGTTATGTTAGAGGCTGAATCTATGCACTTCTCCAGTTCGAAAGACAAGAGCCCTTTATTGGCAGTCATGCCATATTATGGGGTTATTGAAGAGATATAGGAGGTGGACTATGTGAAAATTAGATTTCCCATTTTCAAATGCAAGTGGGTTAATGTCAATAATGGTGTTCAGATCGATCGGCTAGGATTTACATTAGTCGATGTCAATGGTAGAAGTTTTGGAGATGAACCTTTTATTATGGCAGACCAGGCGCAACAAGTGTTCTATATCACCGATCAAGAAAATAAAATGTGGTCTGTAGCTCTACAAGGAAAGAGGGTCATTGATATTGATGAGGAAAATTCAAATTATGGTATTCCTGAGAGTACACATTTTTCAAGGGGTCTACCGGACATGAATGAAGAAGATGAAGCGGATAATGAACGCAGCATAAGAAGTGATCATCAAGAAGGGATATGGGAAGATATCACTTTATAGAAGAGTCAATTCATAAGGTAATATTCATATATATGCAGATTTATTTGGCTACTTTAAGGCTTTAACTATATATATTATTCCTTCTATGTTCATAAAATGTCTTTGACTATGAAGTTTGTTCCTTGTTTTATTTTTGTGGCAGGATCCAATTATGTTATAAAAGAGGATGTTACGTTGTTGGGTGAGAATCAGATGAAGGCATGGTGAATATTATTTTAGGCGCATCTATGTTGTATTTGTAACTTATTGTATTTGTAAGTAAGTTATCTAATTGTATAAATTAACTTAGGTGTTGTAAATTAATTAAGAGGCCAAATAACTCATGGTGAATAATATTTGTATCATTTTCCAATTCAATTTATTCAAATAATTGTTCATAGCTTGTAGCTTAAAGTATCGACTTTTATGTACTGGATTGGGTAGTGGATTTGTGTATATATATATATAGTAGCAAGAACAACAGCAGGGAAAAATTCGGGAAAATTTAAATTGGAAATAAATAAGCCGGTCTTATACGTTTAACTTTTAAGACCGGATGTAATTATATGACAGGTCTTAAAGGTCATATTAAGCCGATCTTAAAAGTTGGCCTTTTTAAGACTGTTATGTTATATTTAGATGTCCGGTCTTAAAGGAAATTTTTTAAGACCGGACGTAATTATCATCCGGTCTTAAAAGCCAGTCTTTTAAGACCGTGTATGATTAGTTGGTCTTAGAAGTCGCTAAGTTTAAGACCGTATTTATTTTTGTCCGGTCTTAAAAGTCCGATATTTTTAAGAGTGGCCTATTTTAGGCCGGTCTTAAAAGTTGAGTTTTTGGACCGACCAAATCAAACTATTTCATGTTCATTTAGTACAAATTTTAAGACCGAATGTTTTAAATGTTAGGTCTAAAATATGTAGACTTTTAAGACCGGATCAATGTCCGGTCTTATATGTAGACTTTTAATACCGGCTGGAACAAGACCGGTCGTCCGTCTGGTCTTACGAGCTTGTTTTGTCCGGTCTTAAAAGCTTTTTTTGCACTAGTGATACCAGGTAGTAACCACTTTACTCCGGCACTTTTATGTGTTTGATGTATGTGTTGTTTGCCATATGTGTGTTTTTGTATTGTTTTGCCAAATATGCATACAGAACATGTTTGTAATGTGTCCCTAGCACTGAGGGTGCCTGCCAGGGTTTGCTTATGTGCCGACTCAATGGAAACAGGCGGTGCCTACCAGGGTCTGCCTGTGTGGCGACTCAGCGGAAACAGGCTTGTGATTCTGGTAATTCCGGGGCCTGCCTTGGTAAGGCAGCCCGACGGTGCGAAGACGTGTTGTGGTATTTGTGTCTGTCTGCATATTATGGTATTTGGCATATTTATCTGTGTTTACATACTGATATGGTTACATACATATGCATCACACATTTAGTGCATGAGTATTGATGGTTACTCTGGGGGCCACCATCGGACCCCAGACTCTTTTGTAGTCATAGGGGAATGTGTTTGAAGTAAAGATCCTTTCTGGAAAGGTAAGGCGCTACGGTGCAGATGAAGAATAGGGAATGGCCTATTGACTTTTTGTACTTACATTTTTGGGATTACTGTACATATTTGGTATTTATTTTGGATGATTGTACCCTTAACCCTTCGGGGACTTGTATTTTCTATTGTTTTTACTTTTGCCAATACAGTAGATTGTCCAAAACGGCTAAATGCTCTGTTGCGCTCACTCTGATATAAGTTAAATGGATCGAATAACGAAGGAAAGGTAATTAAGCAAAGGAATCCCTCTAACCCGTCACCCGAAAGGGCGAGGCCGGTGGGGGTGTAACAGTTTTTAGAGAAAACTCCAGTTTTCATTTCACAGAGACTTCTCAGCATTTTCTGAAATAATGCAAAACTCAAGGTTTTTGTTGAAAACTCGAGTTTTGGCCTTACAGAGAGTCTCTTAAGTTTTGAACTTTTGAAAACCTCCAGTTTTGTTCAAAACTGCCAGTTTTCAGTCTAACGTGAATTTTCTAAGGTTTCCTCAGATTTGGGAAAACTCGAGTTTTGGATTGACAGAGAGGATTCATGTTTTAACTATGTTTCAAAACCGCCAGTTTTAGAGAAAACCTCCAGTTTTGGTTTTACACAATTTTTCTCTAAGTTTTCATATTTAAATGAAAACTCGAGTTTTGGTCTGGCAGAGAGCACTCACGTTTTCCTCAGATTTTGAAAACTGCCAGTTTCCAGGAAAACCTCCGGGTTTAACTTGGCACAATTTCTTCAAGTTTTCATATTTAAATTAAAACTCGAGTTTTGATGTGAAAACTCAAGTTTTAGCCAAGCAGAGAGCCTTGATGTTTTAATGTTTTGAAAACCACTAGTTTTTCCCAAAAACCTCCAGTTTTGATGTTTTTGGACTTAAATTGATTTTACATATCAAAGTCCAAAACTCGAGTTTTGAGAAACAAAACTCGAGTTTTCATCGCTGGATTTGAAATTCAAATTTGACGATTTTGGAAAACCTTCTTGTTTGATCTTAATACTTTCCATTATTATTCTCTAATATTCCTAACTATGTTTAACCACTTTGTTAGTGAGTTTCAGATGAATTAGAGAATGTTTATTGAAGGTTTAAAGTAAAAGCAAAAAGTGGCGTCAGCACATCAGATGCTAAACCCAGAAAGTTACACACTTTTGGGTGATCCTTCTACACACGCCTACAAAGATTTAAAGATTGCTTCCTAAATCCAGCAACTGCTTCTCCAATAGATTAATTTGCCAGAAGTCAACTCTGAACTTCTGCCCAGCTGGATTAAGTGAAGATTAGTAAGAGAAGAAGACCAAAGCTTAACCAAAACCTTGTCTATGTAAGAACCGACTTAACCCAAGAGGGGGGTGAATTGGGTGAAGTATAAAAATTTAGGAACTTAGAAAATCTTTTTGCAACTCACTGAAATCGGTTTACAAAGCAATAACCAGATATTTAAATATGTATATGCATTCAACCATATATGCTGGAAATGTAAGAGATAAGGGAAGAGAATATGCAAACTGATTTATACTGGTTCAACCCAATCCTTGACCTACATCCAGTCCCCAAGTCTCACTTGGGATTTTCAATTCACTATCTTCTTTCAACTTGATTACACATTCTGTAACTGAAGTAACCCTCTCACTAGGATTCACTCCCCCTTACAAACTGTAATCAACACACCGCTTGATTACACACTCTGTACTCGATTCACTAGGATTCACTCCCCCTTACAAGTTGTAATCAACACAATGTGTTTCCCACTCAAGATCACCCAATCTTGAGTAACTCTTAGAAGAATAGAATGATTACAATAAATCTTCTCTCTTAGAAGTGAATAGATAAAGACTGAAGATCAAATACAAATCACTTCACTCTCTAAGTTAACTAAACATGAAAAAACAGAGTGCAAATGGTGTTAGAGCAGAGTTTCAACATGTTGGAAGTGTATGCTTGTTTCTCCATGTTTTTCTGCTTGAATCTATCTTCTATTTATAGGTAGAGATCAATATATGACCGTTGAGAAGATTCAGTGACTGTTGGATAAAGAAATATAGTCGTTAGACTCAGATGGAACTAGCCGTTAGAACTTCGTTTTTTTGAACCAGCTATGACATCAGCATTTACTTTTCCTTTGATCTTCAGTTTAACAGCCTTTGATCATCTGAAACATGTACACAAATGATATAAATGATGTTAAGAAGTGTTATAAATCATTTGGGTAATCATTTGGGTAATTATTTGGATGTTTATCAGAAGAATCAGGATTTTCGAAACTTTGATTTTCTGAAGCTGAGATGAAAACTCGAGTTTGCACTTAAAAACTCGAGTTTTCCTTTGGTTGTCGAGTGTTGGATTTCTCTTTGCCTGAGCAAAACTCGAGTTTTGTACTTACAAACTCGAGTTTGGAAGATACTCTGAAGTTTGTTGCTCTCTGTAACCCGAAAACTTGAGTTTTGTACTTACAAACTCGAGTTTTGACTTTGTTGAGTGTTTTTGCAACTTCTTGAACTGACTGTCAACTTTAGAGGGACATATCTCCCTGGTCCGAGCTCCATTTTGGTCCTTTCAACTCTTTTTGGAAAGCTCTGTGAGTATACTTTCATATGCCACTGATTTCAGCTCAATCGAATTTGTCGTTTGTGAGATACACTCAAAATACCGAAGGTGGGTTTGAACTGTGATGTTGATTCTTGTGGCAACTTGTAAAACTCATAGTTCCTTGATCTGAACTCCTTTGGGCTTGAATTTTATATCAAAATGATGCATTGGGAGTCTAGTTTCATATGCCACTAGTTTCACCTCAATCCGATCTCTAGTTTGGGAGATATCGTCGAATTACCAGACCTCACCCGAGCTGAACGTGAAACAGAGTTGCTGAAGAGCTGATCAAGCTGTAAACTTGAGTTTTCACTTGGAAACTCGAGTTTTGAGTCCTAAATTCGAGTTTGTGCTTGGAAACTTGAGTTTTGCTTGTCCAGAGACGCCAGAGTTGCTGAAGACACAACAAACTCGAGTTTTGAGTCGACTTACTCGAGTTTTGACTCCTAAACTCGAGTTTTGAGTCCTAAACTCGAGTTTTCTCATACCAGAGGTGCAAATCATTGTAGTGAAGCAGGAAACTCGAGTTTTGACTTGGAAACTCGAGTTTTCTCATCCTGAAGCTGATTTTTGCTGACTTTAACTCCAAATTGAGCCATTCCAACTTCCATATGATCTTGGAAGCTTCTAGCTTCAATATAAGAACTTGAATAATGATATCTTCATTTCATTCAACAAGTTCTTCTTTCTTTCTTCTTCTCTTGATCATTCTCCATAACTCTAACTTTTTTTTCTTCTCTTCTCTTGATCATTCTTTATCATTTGACTTCAAATCTTCTTTGATTCAATTTCTTTCTCTAATTCAATACTTCTTTATTGATCTTCTTGTTGATCGTTCTCCGTCATTCAACTTGGACTTATCATTCTCTTGCAAGTTCTACTTTCTTCAATATTTCCTCTTTTTGTTGACTATTCCCAAAATCCTTTGAGAACTTCTTACTTCCTTCATATTCTGATATTCCCATTATATTGTGTGTAAGAACTTCTTTCTTCAATCTACTTTCTTGATCATTCTTCAACATTGAACTTGGATTGACATCTTGCTTCCTTGACAACCTCTGCAAGTTCTTCTTCTTCTTGAACTTGACATTTTCTCCAATTTCTTCTTTTTATAATCTCTTATCTCCTTCTTGATCTATAATTCAACTTGAACTAATCTACATTAAACATAGTAGTTAGTCAATGTAGGAGATAAATATATCATCAAAACTTTTTGCTCTTATAAAGGCATCTATATTAAACATCACCAAAACTAATCATATCTAACAGTCTAATGAAGGCAACGGTTATATTGAAGAATCCAACGGTCATTTAATGCTTTCTTGGTATAAATAGAGCAGCATTCAAGTCTTCTCAACCAACACATCTGCTGAAAACGAATTGCATTCAAGTCTACATTCATTTTCTTTAGGTTTCAATTGTATTGTATCTTTTGATACTTAGTGCTTCAGTGTTTATCAATATCCACTCTTAGAAAGAGTTTTTGATTGTCAATCATTTATTGCAAAGAATCACAAGTCAGGGGACTTGGTGATTGGGTGCATTGATTACAACTTGTAAGGGGGAGTGAATTCTAGTGAGAAAATTGCTCTTGAGTGCAAAGTGTGTAATCAATTGTGATAGTGGAAATCCCAGAGAGTCTGGGGACTGGACGTAGGTCAAGAGGTTGGACTGAACCAGTATAAATCTCTGTGTCTTGCTCTTCTACTCTACTCCCTGCTCATCTCTGTTCATCTCTGTTTTGCTGTTCGAAAACAGAGCAATTTTTGAAATTTTAAAAAAATCCCCAATTCACCTCCCTCTTGGTGATTTAGCTCCATTTACACTTTTAGTATTTTGGGTTTTATTAAGACCGATTAATCATAATGTATCTGGTCCTAAAGATAAGAATTTTGATAATTTAATTTTTAAGCTTGAAGGTTTAGAAGACTCCGGTCCTAAATTTTTATTAATGCTTAGACCGGAGATTTATAAAACATCGGTCCTAAAAGTCAATTACTTTTAGACCATTTACTTATAACGTATCCGATCCTAACGATCTATTTAATAACCAAACCAAAAAAAAAAGGATTAATGGCTTTGGCGAGCGCAGCAGCAACTGAATGAATAAAATAAAGGAAAACTGGAGAATTAATAAGCTTCTTTAGTTACTGATAAAGAGTTAGGAAGCAGTGAGGAGTTAATAAGGACAAAGAGGTAGTGTGAGGAGTTAATATAAGGGCAGAGAGCAGGAGATAAGATACGCAATTGATGATGAATTTTGGTGATTTTCTACTTTAAGAGCATATTTTATAAATATCCGGTCCTAAAAATCTTTTTTGAATTCAATTACTTTTAAGATCTACCTTTTATATATATTCGGTCCTAAAATACTTTTAAGATATACCTTTTACAATATATCTGGTCCTAAACTTCAATTATTTATTTTTTCAATCAATTCAATTACTTTTAAGACCGACCTTTTATCTTGTATCCAGTCCTAAAATTCATTTATTTCTTAATCAATTTTTATTTTTTATTTCTTTAAAAATATGACTTTTAAGAACGAATCTTTTAAAATATCTGGTATTAAAAGTTAAGCAGAGTCATATCCTTACACTCTGTTCAATGAATAGATTCAGAGTCTCTTCGGCTTCCAGATAAACTTCCCAACTAGGCGTCTCCTCGTATTCTGAGAAACTATGCAGCTTCTCGTTAAATTTTCTGGCGTTTCACATTGTTCAGTATGGGTTCTCTATTTAAGCCCGTTGTTCCTTTACTTTTTTCACATTCTTCTCCATCACTTCTACAATCTCCACCACCGTAATGGCTGCTCCACCACCACCAGGTCCTCCTTTTTCCGACGTCAACTGCCCATAACAAGAAAGTATTGTGCACGATGATTGTGGGTGACGGCTAAAGCCAATCTAGAAGCTGCATAATGATCTAGGAAGCATCCCAACCTTGTATCCTGGATCGAAAATCTCGCCACAAAGACAAATATCTTCATCCTGGCATAGCGAGGAATCCCAGCGTCGACTCATTGATGTTCAAATGATTGTAGAACCTAACGTGCGACGCAACCCAGAAACCAATAATGAATATTGAGTCTGATGAAGCAATTGAGTATAATGAATCATATAATCAATTGATATTTTATTCGAAGATACCGAATAGAACCCGCGAATATTCAATGATATCCTTTTGTGGTTCAAGACCAAATCGCTTGATTTTCTTTGAATTTCTGGTAAGCCCAGAATTGAAAGCTTGCGACGGAGATGGCTGGAACAAATTGCTGCTTCCAACATCAACCATCTTTGGTCGCGGGAATCAAAATTTACCGATTTCCCACGGTCGGCGCCAATATTCTGTCCAAGAACAGGATCTGGCTAGCCCCAATGGACTAGCATGTTTGATATTGATTGAGTCGGACTTGACCTAGGAACAATGCCTAGGGCCTACGTACCCTGTAAAGGGATCAAAGTCCACGTAGTTCGAGACATACATAGGCGTTTAGCCAAAGGGGTGGGGTGTGTGCTTTGTGTGACTGTATGTAAACAGTTCAAAGTTAGAACCTGTGCACCTTAGGGTTTGACCTCTGTATTTATAGAGTGTACCTTAGGCTGATATGGCTTGGGCCCTGTGATTTCATTAAATATACATGGATTGTAAATAAGATAGGATCCCCCTTTATTATAGATAGATCCTGATATGCAATATATTTCCTGTTGGGCCATCTAGGTGTTGGGCCTAATGTAGGTCCGTAACAGATATATAATCAAGAATCGTATAATCTTTAAAGGATATAATTATGTATGAAGTTGAAGATGGAAAGATATATTTGCTTGTGGAAGGAATGTTGAAAATGTAGTGGAAGCAACTTTCAAATTCTGGAGAAGGGAAAAAAAATTATAATAAGAATTATATGAAATGAAATGATGAAATCAAAGATTTGAGGGAAAAAATGTACCATAGTTTTTCATTCAAGAAGGGAGAGAAAAAATGAGAAAGGAGAAGGGTGGGAAGAAATGGAAGAGGGTGAGAAATGAGGTGTGGTGGGGGTATTTATAGGGATTAGTGAGACGCTTGTAGCAATTAAGGTGACAGTTTTTATAGCGGTTCATATTTGTAGTGGTTATGAACCACTACAAATAGTAATTGGAATTTTTTTAAAATATATATAATTTGGTTGCTTTACAATAACAAATTTTTTTCCAATCATTCTTTGTCGCAATCCCTAAAAAAAATCCTAGAGAAATTGTTACTGTTGAGTGTATGATTTTGTACAAAAATAATATTTAAATTAAGTAATAATAAAATGGAACTTATAAAGACACACCTAACTAGAGGTAAATTGCCATCACCTTTAGGAAAGAAGTTTTCAAAATTGGTGGGCTAGAATGACTCATACTCGTAGGTGATGTTATCACCACCACCCATGTCATAAAAGTCTCAAGGATTTATGTGAACCACCATATTCCAATCAATATCCCTCTCATCCTCGACGTAATAAATTTGGTGAGGCAAAGATATATGGATAATCATCTTCAGGTTGACTAGTGTGAATTGATTGGGAGAAATTTACAGATGTGATGCCTAATTCGTCAGTAATGAGTCCCCATAAAGTTGTCGTATTTTCTCACAAACAATTAAAGAACGTCATGGTGAAACGGCCTTGGTAATTTAGTTCGATGACATCAACAAACTTTCTATAATAAGGGACGCCTCTAAACTGCATGTTGCTATCAGTGCTGCTCACATAACTTCTTGTCCCAAAGGTGACATAAACACCCAAGTTTTGCATTAGCAATCCTTGACCTCATGAAACCGTTAAAAACTTGAAATCATTAACATTGTATGATATAGACCTTGTTGCATGGTCAAGCGGGCCAATTGTGAAAGCTTTGAAATATAATGAGTGTGAGTTGAGGTCATTTATATTCAGTGTGCAAACCAACTAATTAGGGATTCTTTGCGAACCTTTTTATCAAGTTTGAAAGATGTTTGTGTACAGATCCTGAGTTGAAGCTTCACATGACTACTAAATTCCTTGCAATTAATCATGAGAGGTGATCATGAAATGTAAGGACATACAAAATAACACATATAAGAGTGTACAATTCTTACTAAAGGAAGGGGTCAACTTGATTTTTTAATTAATCAAGACATGTCTATGTACTTTGAACCTCTCAATTGCAGTTAGTTTAAAGTTTTCACTTCCTCCAACTGGTTTACTAGCATAAGGGTTTGACAACTCTTCTGATGATAGCTCAGGTTCATGATAATTGTCTACACAGGGTGATTGATTGAAAGACATCTCAATGTCATCAAAGTATTTTGAATAGAAATACAGGACATCATCCCCTATTTAACCTTTAGCTATAGAACCTTATGGTCATGTCTTATTCTTTACGTAAGATTTCAATTTCCCAAGAGACCTATATATTTAATAACAAAAAATGTTAATAAATGCATAAATGTGCATCTAGAAAATTTAGAATTTAATGATGATGGACATATGTAAAATAAGTACCTCTCCTACGATACATCCATCGATACATTCATGAACAAGGTGGACTATCACGTGAACCATCATAGACAAAAACGACAGAGAAAAATTGTAAATGACAAATTAGAAAATGGATGATTTTGTGTTACAATTGATCGAACTCCTCAACGATCAAAACCTTGAAACACAATTTCAGAAAGAAAGAACACAGCTCTACTAAAATTATGGATACATTAGCCAGCAGTGTATTTTTTATTGCCAGCAAAAGTAATTATTGCATAAGAACATGTGAGTCATAAGTCTTAAGCCTAACAACCTTTCAAAGTCTGCATGTCAATACATCATGAAATGTTACTTGAATACCCATCAGGAACTTTTATTTTCTTCAAAGTTGCGAGGAAGATTTCCTTGTTTCGTTTGTGAGGGTGAATTTTTCTGTTTGAAATTTTTCATGCTCATCTGACCATGCGTCTTCACAAACTCCCATGGCTGTAACTCTTTCCTTACTTGAAAACGATCTTTTGACTTGTCGAGTTCGTTCAGTAAAGTGTATAGCACATTATGGCACACATTTTTTTTAAAATGTGCGTGACATCAAGACTGAAGTTAAGGAAATTGATATGAAAGAATGAAGAAGATGCTTATCTTCTGCTATTACTAAGGCTTAAAAGTCCTGTTACCCTTTCTCCCTGCTTGTGTCGCGTCGTCATTTTTTCCAAACTCAAATTCAACATCTTGAAGCAATTGTAAGACATATGTATCCAAAAAGTCTGAGGAGGTCCTCATTTTTTTCTAGTTTCCCATTGAAACAATTCCGTTGCAATCTAAATTTGTGCTTACCATCAACAAACCTTTGATGACTCATGAATCATCACTTTTGACTGTGGAGAAGATGCACAGAGTCAGAGTCAAAATTGCAACTTAGACATGCTTCCTAGTATGCACATCCACCCGGTTAATGTTCCTAGCCTAGGAAAGTTTCTTATCGTTTACATCAAAGCTGCATGCAAGTTGAACAATGTCTTCTTGTACACATCATATGGATTGATGCCAAGATTCCATAAGTCCAACAATTCTTAAATAAGCGGTTGGAGGTACACATCTATATCATTACTTAGTGCCTTTTTCCCTAGAATGATTATAGACAAAATCATGGAGCTCTATTTCATACACCTCCAAGGTGCCAAGCTAGCACCACATTTTGTAGCAATTAGTGTGACTCAACGGCTTCTAATTGACCACTACAACTATGGCACCATCTAGTGCCACATTTTGTAGTGGTTTTTAGCTCTAACCGCTACAAAGTATCATCGCTTACGAGGGCATCATTTGGCAGGAGTCATACCGTTGCAAATTGTAGCATTTTTTTTTTTAATTGCTACAATTTAACCACTACTAAGAGACGCTTTTTTTAATTTGTAGTGAGTATTGGGATTTATTTATTTTTATAATATCAGGGGTCATAAATCTTAGATTCGGTGATTACAGAATCTTAACAATCTAGAATCTTAGAATCTTAAAAGGATATACTCCCTCCGGTACTAATTATAAGACATATTTACCTAATTTTGGAGAGATTAAGGATAGTAGTTAAATTAGTTAATTATATTTGTTTTTCCAAAGTGCTCTTATTTAAAATTTAAAATAGCATCCCATTACTATGATCTCTATTCTTTATTGGACCTCGCTACCTCACAGACGACTTCTCCAAGCTCTCACATAGTTCGAGGTTGTCAATCTCCCTCAACAACTTCCGGTCTACTCTTAAATGTTGGAAGTGAAATTTAATAGTGATACCATTATTAAATATGACAAAAATTGCTCAAAATTATTAATTTTATTAAAAAACAGTAGAATTGAGGTATATGTAACATTGAATAAATTTCAAGCATTACTTACTTTATAGAATATATAAGTGCATTATTAAATTATTATTGAGAAAGTATTAGCGGTATTTTGGGAAGAAATTGACAAAAATTAGAACTTTCTCTTATAATTAGGACCAAGATTAACTCTTAAATATTGTCCTAATCATAATAACTGGAGGGAGTATTTATTTATTTTTCATAGTCTGATGATTTTATTCCGTAAATTCCGTAAATGATTTATAGGATACAGGAAAACTCTAAGGGTAAAGGATTTAATTTGAATATAAGAAAATCTTCTCTTTTTTCTGTTGTTTAAGCCTAGAAAGCACGAAACCATGAACGCACATTAGTCATATCCAACTTTAGCCATAGTATCCCATTGTGAATAGAATCCTGGTTCCAATAAAATGTAACACTATAACAACAACCCCTCCAAACCACCACCAAAAAAAAAAAAAAAAAAAAGAGTACAGTTTGGCGCAAAAGTTTGATTTTTTCCACGTGAATTTCCTCAATTAAAAAATGTCCCATAACATGCCTTGTTTAGTCCGGAGAGGACTCTATGATCAGACACTTAAGTATTTAGCTTTTTCTCAGCTGGATCCAACTTCATTCTCCAATAGCATAATATTAGCATGCTCGTCTTCCCATTATAGGATCCAGCTACGGTCTTCTTCTCTTCTCATCTTCCTTCATCCTCTTCCTCATCTAAAATTTGGATTGAACTTGAATGGGTCAGATTTTTTTTAAAAAAATAATAATAATAATTTACTGCATGCGGTAACAATTTAATTATTAAAAAAAATCTAAACCATTCAGATTTCAATCCAACAGCTAAAATGGGGAAGAGAAGAGAACCATAGCCGGATCCGTTCCCATAAACTTCCTTCAATTTGACGTCTCCTGTGATATCAGAATTGCCCTAAAAGTGCATCAGTGTAAGCATGACTTGGGGTCTCATGGAGTCTTAACAAAAGCAACTATTAAATACGATTTCATTAAGGTAAAAAGAAGTGATTTGATCTTGATAAACTCTAAGCAATCATTTTACATAGCAAAACATGACAATAGATTCAGTTTTTAACTATTTTAGCCCTACCAGACACAGAATGGGGGTACAAACTTCAACAAAAGATAACATACTAGGTTAACAGCCACCTCCTCTCCATTACCTTAACACATAACATGAGAAATAAGAGAAGGATTATTAAGTGTTCATAAAAACAAAACATCTATATATTATGGATCATAATCTCATCGGTAGTAATTTTTTTTCCTTTTACCGAAATTGGTAGTATAATTTTGGGATAACGGAATGTAAAACACTGTTTACGACTGGTTGAATCAGTTAGATTAGACAATATATTTATAAGAATTCCATATCAATATATATTATATAGAATATATCAATATCTATATATGCATAGTTGATCAAAAATATCTATATATATACGCGTAGACTTTTTTTTCTTCAAAAGAACGCCTCATGCGGATCATAATCGATCTAGCATTTAAAAATAAGAAAATAAAATAAAAAAATATGGCATTGGGTCCCTTTAGCAATGTTGACTTGATCTGAATCTGAGAGCCAACACACACACGAAGAGGTTTTCAAAAATAACTCCGTGCATATTGGTCGCAGAAAAAAGAATAGAACACGAATTACCCAGTCGCAGAATCAGAAACTAGGGTCAATAAATACAAGAGAAACTCAGGATAAAATCCTAAAAAAGTTGGATGAAATCAGAGAACGAAATTGAAGAGTCAATAATGTCTTACCTTTGAGTGGAAGTAAGGACTGAGATGGCGGAAGGTAGAAGACGCATAGGAAGCACGGATGCAGGAATTTTAAAACCTTAAAAATTTTGGTTGAGAAATATCTGCGAAATACCAAGGGAAAACAGAAATCACGATAAATGATGTTAGACTAAATGATGCAACCGGTACCTAATATGAGATCTAGTTGACTTGTTTTTTTTTTTTAGAAAAGATTAAGAAAGTTAAATAAGTTATTTAATCATATCATATGTTGTGTATTTTTATATTAGAGTAAATACCTCTCTGGTCCCTAACAAAAAACACAGACCTCATTTTGGTCCCTTACAAAAAATTGACCATTATTTGCCTTTTTATGGACTAAAAAGGCCTTTTGGAAATTTGTGAATGATCAAAATGTTAACTAATCGACTCTTATTCGTCCTTTTTATGGATTAAAAAATTTTTTTTAAAGGAACCAAAATGGGGATGGGGTTTTTTATCAGATACTAGAAAAGATATTTACTCTTTATATTATATATTAGTTTATAAGTCAAGCAAATTAATTTGTATAAAAATAATAAACATAAATACTTTAAAATAATTTATTCAGTTTTATTAACCTTTCTAAAAACAATAAACTGGTTCTTATATTAAAAATCGTTGGGAGTATGCTTTTTAAAAGTAGCGTTAATTCCTGAAAATTTCAACTGAGGTGACACTGACTAATTTTGAGAAGCCTGGGTTTTGGAACTAAACGAGGCCAAGGTTAACTAGGTCTTATTTTTCTTTCTTAAAACTTTTCAAGAGCCAGAAATAGGGTTTTCAACCACCAGATTTGAAACTGCTTTGAATTAATTATGTTTTTTTTAAAAAAAGAAATTGTTCTTTTAGTAGTTCTAACAGTCGCTTGTGATTCTTATTCCTTAAATGGCTAAACAATTTCGATTAGTGACCTTATAGTAAGGTGTCATGCAAACCAAATCTTTTGATCATGAATTCACATCAATAAACCTATACTACTTTGGTCCTATTTATAAATTCATTTTGACTAAAAAAATTGGTTTTATTTATAAATCCAGTTTCATGTAATAAATGAGATTATGACAATTTTACTCATATTAATTGTACTTATAAAGATATAGAGAGAAAAACAATTGAAAATACTCAATTATAAATGAGAGCAAAGTTGAAAATTTACCCCATCATTATTGAGTTAACTTTTCTCTTCTTAGTATGTAAGATTTGATTAAAATAGACTTGTAAATAGAAACAGAATGGTACACTGCATGTAAAGAGAGATGAAAAAAAAAAAAGACATGATGTAGGCTCCAAAAATGCAGTTACATTTTTATTATCCCGTCTCTTAACTTTTAGTTTTTCAAAAAGTAAAAAAATAGAAAAAAAAATTCCTTTGATGATAATTATAGGAATATTTTTATAGTGTAATTTATATTATAAAAATATTTTTATAATTAAGGCCGAATGTGGTTAGTTAAAAATATTAAATCACGTTTTGTTGCCAAAAGAAAAGAATATTCGAGTCTTCATTCGAAATATTAGTCAAATCTCAAAGCTTTGATTGACAAATGCATATCGTATGCATATCGTGTAATTAAAATATGTTATGTGTGTGTATCCTGCTGGCCAAAAAGTATGTGTACTCATACACACATCACAAGATATTAAAATTTTGACCAAAAAAGAAAACAAGATATTAAAATATATAAATATATACGATGCATATATCTATACCGATGTCTTAAAATTTTGAAAATTGTTGTGTTATTGTATCTTTTTTTTTTTTTTGACAGGTGTGTATCCTTGTTTTTTCTTTTAATCATGACATAGTTTATATATTTATTAAAATTATCAGCAAAATCATTCAAAATTTGACTATTCATTTTCATACAAAAGTATTTTTTCTCAATTAGTAACAAGCTATAATAGACATCTATAAATTACCAACCTCAATACAACTTATTTGCATTGTGAATCATGTGACTCCTCGAACTTTTTATAATCTATATTAATTGATCAAGAATGAACTTGTCTACTCCATAGTTAAACAAAATAAAATTATCAGAGGCTACATAAAAAATCATTTACTTATCAATATATATATACACACACATACCTAAACATATATATATATTTTATAAATTAAAGGGTTAAACAGAGAATTAGCCAATAAATTATTAACCTAGGAGTGCCCAGTTCAAACAACTAATAAGTAGATTTTAAATACCAAAAAACTTTTAAAAAAGTGAAGTTAACACAAAATCATTAATTCATCCGTTAGTAACCTTCGTTTTCAAACTCAATGCGGTCTCCAAACAGGGGCTTTTTTTGGTCTTGTATTCAGATGAACATCACCTCCTTCCCGTCAAAAATTCAATGCGCAAATAGCACATCAATTTCACATGATAACCCAGTAGAGTATAAAGTCATTAGCTTGGATGAGAGTTTCAATGACCCGACCCAAATCGGGTAGGTAGGCTCTTCTCCCTTCTCTTTTAGTTTTTCTTTTGTTTTTACAAATTTAATTATCAAATTGGATTAAAGTAGAATCATCGAAAATCACAAAGCCAAGAAGAAGAAGAAGAATACGAGTATGAAGAAAGAGAAAGAATAGAATATGGCATACAGGGAGATAGATGAAAGAGGAGGCTAGGATGGTGTTGAAATGACCGAGATAAGAGTCAGCGACAAAGCCACTGAGCAAAGGAAAAAGCGACAAAAAGCCTTTCAATGTGTTGACGTTCATCACCGTCGCCATATACGGCTCGTAAAGAGCATTCGTCAGGTACATCATCAGGTTCATTGTTGTTAAAATGCCGTTCCAAAACGTTGGAATGGATGTTTTGACTTTTTCCGGCGGAAAACGTTCTAAATCATAGGTTGAGACACGATTGGTGGTGAGACGGTCGAGACGTCGTGCTTGCACGGCAGAAACGTTGAAACGGCGTGTTAGCCGTTCTGAAATTTCCGGTGAAAAAGAGGGTGTTTTCGTAATATCCCTTTTCCTGCCCCAAATTAAACCTAGTCGTCAGTCGAGTTCCATCTTCTTCGGTCGATGCTGTTTGAGTTCTTCTTCATCCACCGACTGATCGACCATCGTAGCACTGCGGTTCGGCTTCTGCAACTCCAAGTTTCAGTTCTTCACTTCTTCAATCGACGCTAGACGGCGAGTCAACGACTTCAATTCTTCAATTCTTCTTCTGTTCTTCATCGACTGTAGCCCATCGAGTGCTGGACGGCGAGTCGGCGACGCTGCTGGACTGCTGGGTATTTTTTCCAGTCTTTAAATCATCTGTTGACTGTTCCTTACTTTCCTTTGCTTTGCTGGGTTTTTTCTGGCCGAGTGTTGATTATTGATTAAATCATCTGGTCGAGTGCTGAACTGCTGATTAAATCATCTGGAATCTGGACTTCTGGCTTTGTGTTGTATGATTGCGATTAAATCATTTTTGTGTGTGAACTGTGTGATTTTACTCCATTTATCACTGCTGTTGGCAAATGCATAGTAGAAATTGTAAAATTGAGTTCTGGAATTGGGACTTCTGGCTTTGTGTTGTATGATTGCAATTTCAAATTTCAATTGTTGTTGTTTGGTTGACTCCCCTTCCTCGGGAAGGAGTGATTACAATTTACAAGTTTACAACAATGGAATTCCTTTGCTGGGCATTTTTTATGTCTTTAATTCATCTGTTCTATTCCTTATAAATCACATGTTTTCTTCTTTATATGTATTAAATATAGTTTGAAATCACATGGCCTCATCAAGTGGAAATGATAGTAGTAGCACTCCGGCCTCTGCAACTCCAAGTGTAAATAACACTACTATTGGGGGGAAGAGATTGGCTAGAAATGCTCCTGGAAATAAGTTAGATTCTGGATGGAAGCATGCAATTGAAATGCCAGGAACAAAAAAGCTTAAATGCAAGTATTGTCCCAAAGTAATATCTGCTGGAGTTTTCGTGTGAAGCACCATTTGGCAGGAACATCTAAAGATGTTGAACCATGTATATTGGTGCCTGAGGAAGTAAAAATAGAGATGTTGAATCTTCTTGTTGGAGCAAAACAAGGAAAACCATCTCAAATACAACAGGAAGTTGTTAGTGGTGCTACTGCTACTACTACCTCCTCCGATATTTTTAAGAGAAGGAGATCATCCGCTCCCGTAACCCTCAACACCTTATTGAAGAAGAACTTGAGGGAGGAGGCATGTCTTGACATTTGCACTGCTATTTATAACAATGGAATTCCTTTCAATTTTGTGAATAGCGATGATTTCAAAAAGATGTGTGACTTAATTGCTAAGCATGGACTAGGTTTCAAGCCACCATCTTATCATGAGTGTACAGTAAAATACTTGAAGCAAAAATATGATATGACAATGGTTGTTGTTGAAAAGCATAAGGCTTTGTGGAAGAAAACTGGATGCACAATCATGACTGATAGGTGGACTGATAAAAGAAGAAGATCAATAATTAATTTTTGTGTGCATAGCTCTATGGGAATTGTCTTTCTCAAGTCCATTGATGCATCTCACATCACCAAAACAGCTGACAAGATTTTTCAGATGATTGATGAAGTGGTGGTGGAGGTTGGTGAAGAAAACGTTGTCCAAGTTGTCATGAACAATGCTGCAAATTATAAAGCTGCTGGGGCTTTGTTAATGGAGAAAAGAAAGCAAATATATTGGACACCTTGTGTTGCTCACTGCATTGATTTGATGTTGGAAGATTTAGAGAAGAAAATACCCCTTCATAAAGACACAATTTTCAAGGGGGAAAAAATTACGACTTATATCTATTCAAGAGGATTTCTCATTCCAATATTGCACAGCTTCACCAATGGCAAAGATTTGATTAGACCCTCCATGACTTGCTTTGCCACATCCTATTTGACTTTGAAATGCCTCCATGACAACAAAAATGTGGTGAAAAGAATGTTCTTGTCAGAAGAATGGAAGAAAACCAAATATGCAAAGTTAACAAATGGAAAGCTCATTGAAAATGTAGTGATGGACAAACACTTTTGGAAAAGGGTTGAGATTTGTTTGATAGGGGCACTTCCTTTGATTGAAGTGCTTAGGTTGGTTGATTCAGATGATGCAGCAATGGGCTCCATTTATGAGGCAATGGATCGTGCCAAGGAGAAAATTGAAAAGGATTTCAAAAACAAACCTTCATTGTAAGTTGTTATTTAATTTAGGGATAAGGGTCTTAAATGCCATGGAAGTTTTCGCTCAGGAACACTGATAAGTCGGAAGTTTTTTTTGGACAAAAAATGCCACAAAAGTTCACAGGAAGTATCAATTTTGCCCCGGAAGTATCATTTTGCCACGGAAGTTTTCGCTGAGGAGCAATTTTGCCCCGGAAGTTTACAAAACGTAGCAATTTTCCTAGCAATTTTGCCCTTCTGTCCCCAAATATTAAATTTGACTACTAAATCAGTCAAAGACCACACATGTCATGCCTTGAAAAGGTCAAACTTGGAGCCAGAGAAGGAGATCCTTCAGATGTTGATCTCAAGGCAGCCAGAATTTGTGAAGCCGAACTGGTCAAAGGGACTGAAAGGTCTGTCACAAAATGAGAAATGAATTGTTCCCAAAATTGGTTCAGTAAAACAAATCAATAGTGATAATATTTATGTTTGTATAAACTGATCATTTGCTTAGATCATAAGTGATGCTTCCTTTGGGTTTTGTGACAGTCAACCTTTCAGTCCCTTTGACCAGTTCGACTTCAGAAATTCTGGCTGCCTTGAGCTCAACATCTCAAGGATCTCATTCTTTGGCTCCAAGTTTGACCTTTTCAAGGCATAACATGTGTGGTCTTTGACTGATTTAATAGTCAAATTTAATATTTGGGGACAGAAGGGCAAAATTGCTCCTTAGTGAAAACTTCTAGGGCAAAATTGCTCCTTAATGAAAACTTCCAGGGCAAAATTGCTCCTCAGCAAAAACTTCCGTAACATTTTTTGTCCAAAAAAAATTTCTGTCTTACTAGTGCTCCTGAACGAAAACTTCCATGGCATTTAAAACCCTTATCCCTTTAATTTATTTAACTCAGAGTTATAGACATTTTAACTCAAAATTAATTCAATTGTTATCTTTTCTTTTCTTTTTAGTTATCAACCTATTTGGGATGTCATTGATGCAAGATGGGAGATGCAACTCCATAGGCCTTTGCATGCTACAGGCTACTATCTTAACCCAAAACAACATTATTCTCCTACATTTCAAGTTGATTATGAAGTAAAGGTTGGATTATATGATTGTATACAAAGGATGGTGTCAGATAAGGCTCTTTAAAGAAAAATTGATGGGCAACTTGAGGAATTCAAGCATTATAGAGGCCTTTTTAGGAGTACCTTTGCTATGGATGGAGTTGAAACCAAGAGTCCAGCAGCATGGTGGGAATCTTATGGTGATGGTGTTCCATAACTCCAAAAATTCGCTATCCGTTTCCTTAGCTTGACATGTAGTTCCTCTAGGTGTGAGCGGAATTGGAGTGCTTTTGAGATGGTATATTTTTAATATGAATTGCATTTCATTTCAAAAATATGATATTAGTTTAGTATTAAATTATTTTCTTGTATTTGTTTAGGTCCACACAAAGAAAAGAAATCGTTTGAAGCAAGAGACAATGAATAATGTCGTTTTTGTGATGACTAACTCAATATTAGGCAACACAAAACATAGTGTCTCCTCAAATTGATTATAACTTTGATGATATTGAGTCGGATGATGAGTGGATTGTGGAACCAACATGTGAAGATATTTCAGAAGATGTTGGAGTTGGAGAAGATCAAGATCCCCTTGGCTTGGATGATCATGATCTGAATGAAGAATTGAGGAACTTGAATGATTTGGATATTCCCGAATTTCTTAGTGGGGGAGGGGATGAAGAAGATGATATTGACATTGACTTTAACTCCGATGACTTAAATTAGAGATGTTGATCTCTTTTATAATTTTATTGCTTTGGTGTTTTAATTTTAATATGTATTTTATGATGATTGATGACTGAGTGTTTGAACTTAAATTTATGATGACTTTAATGTATTAGTATGTTTTAGTTTTATATATGTTGGATTTTTTTTTTGTAGTACGTAGTAAACTCTTACGTTTCGTTTTACATTTCCGTTTTTACGTTTTTGCTCACCCTTACCATTTCAACATTGACACTACATTTTAACAACACTGATCAGGTTCAGACACAAACCATAGTATGTGAATCTCTCTGCAAACTCCACCCCTGTCCCCTGCATCAATCCATCGAAGCCATAATATCATCTGATTGGAAGATATAATGAATGATTTGAAACGAGACTTACAGACGATGAAGATGAAGATGGCAGCGTGCCAACCTCTCTTGTGAACTAATGCTCGATGTTTGTGGACGAGCAGGGGTAACCCTCGATGTTTATCTAACGGACGTTGAGGTGAATTAACGGTTTTGTGCTATTTTCACCTTTTAAAAAGTTTTTTGGTATTTAAGGTCCACTTAATAGTTATTTGTGTTGGGCGCTCTTGGAGTAATAGTTTGTTGGCCAATTCACTCCTTAATCCTAAATTAAGAGTCAGACGCTATATAAAAGTCATATTTTTTGTGAATTGTGAATTGTGAGGAATAAAGCTAATTTTGAGCTTTATGATATAAAAAACATATGCCTACAAAGATATGCCAGCCACACATATCCAGTAATTACACTTGATGTTGTCAAAATTCGAGTTTCTACATAGACACGAAAGGGGTGGTAGAAACGTAAATCGTAGAAACGATACAAAACAGTAAAGTTTTTACTTTCTACTACTTAAGGTCAGAGTTCATATATATATATATATATATATATATATGTATAGAAAAAAAATCATAAATCACTACTCAAAATTTAATGAATATAATTTATATTTAAAAGATATAAGTCAAAATTTAATGAATATAATTTATATTTAAAAAATATAAGTCATACAAATAAAACATTTAAAAAAAAACTTATGTTTATAACTATGGATAATGTTAAAAACTATATATAATTATTTAGTCTCCACTTTTCATTAATCCTAAGTTCAAGATGTACGACGGAAATAGGATTTTTAACTTTTCATCTTTTTTTTTTGGGTTAAGGATTATTTTTGCCAACGAACTATTAGGCCAGGTGCACACAACACAATAAACTATTTTGTGGACCTTAAATGCCAACCAACTTTTAAAAACATCAAATTTGCACAATACCATTAGTCTACCCAAACGTCCGTTATTGCCTACCTTCTTTTTTTTTTTTTTTTTGTCTATTGCCTACCTAGACTCTCCACAAAACGACATTTTTTTTGCAGAGAATGACCCAGCGAAAGCTCGGAATGGACCACCGTCTGAGCAGATAGTTTCAGACCAGAATGGAGAGCTTCAAGACCACCGATTGGAGCTTCTTCCTCCGTCGCTGGCACCACACACCGCCATCGGATTTGGATCTATCCTCCAATCGTTCAAATCCCACCCTTCACATTCAACTCGACCAGCTTTTAGGGTTGAGAAGCATTTTAGGGTTTTGTCATGTAGCCACGTTCAACTCTGCACTCTGCTACTTGCTCCCTCCAATTTCTCCGATCATCGCCATGTCAAAACCTCACGTACTCATATTTCCCTACCCTGCACAAGGCCACATCCTCCCTCTCCTCGATCTCACTCACCAGCTTGTTCTTCAAGGTTTATCCATAACCATCATCATCACTCCCAAAAATCTTCCCCTCCTCCACCGTCTCCACCCCGTCGCCATTCAGAACCTTATTCTTCCCTTCCCTTCACACCCTAAAATCCCTCCCAGTGTCAAAAATGTCAGAGAGATCAGGATTGCCGGAAAGTACTCCATGATTAACGCTCTCTCCAAGCTTCAGGATCCAATCATCCAGTGGTTCAAGTCCCACCCTTCGCCACCGGTCGCCGTCATCTCCGACTTCTTCCTTGGCTGCGCCCTTGATATTTCCCGGCATCTAGGGATTCCGAGAATCGTTTTCTACTCCTCCGGTGCCTTCTTGACTTCCGTTAACAATTTCTGTTGGCAGAATTATGAGGCCATTAAGGATCAGACAGTGGCGGAGTTCCCTGTCACGCCCAGAATGCTGTCGTTTAATCAGGAGCATCTTCCTTCAATCTGCTTTACTATCGAATTTGGAGAGTCTAGGTAGGCAGTAGAACACCAAAAAAAAAAAAAAAAAGGTAGGCAGTAATAGACGTTTGGGTAGACTGACGGTTTTGTGCAAATTTGATGTTTTCAACAGTTGGTTGGCATTTAAGGTCCACAAAATAGTTTATTGTGTTGTGTGCACCTGGCCTAATAGTTCGTTGGCAAAAATGATCCTTAACCTTTTTTTTTGGTTAAAGTAAAAACTTAAGTTTTCACAATTTTTACGTGTTTGAACGACACTTCTACAAATTTCTGTTCAGAATAGTTTTTACTCACATTTCAACACATATAACTATAATTAATAAAACGTAAAACCCTAGCTTTTTTACAACAATGACTGCAATAACCCATCAAATAAATACCGCTTAATGGTAATGTTTTTGTCATTGGAAGATGCTTATTTAATGTTTATTTTTCCAAGTCACCCACAAATCAAACCATAATACCGCTTTTGCCCCTATCGTCTCGGTCAATGGAATCCGAATCATAGCAGTGAAGCGAAAAGACAATAAAGCACCAGGCGCACGTTAACTCGGGCGTTGCTTGGAGGCGGCACCGCCGTAACCGGCGAAGAATATGCTGTATCGGGACCCGGAGGTTCAATGTACGGCGGCGGTTGGTTGAGACTCGGAGGCAAACCGAGGCCGTGCTTGACATTGATTTCGAAGGCCATTCCGCTTTGGCATTGGACGCCGTAGCTGGCGTCAGAGAAATAGTAGTTGGGACCCTCTATGGTCAACGGAACAACTATGGCCAACGCCTCGCCAAAACTAGAATGGCCGCTGTTGTACACGAAGGTGCCATTGTCGGACTCGTCGGCGGAGCAATTCCCGTACGTTGTCAAGTTGTAAGTCTGAATCACAGTCTGGTTGGAATTTGTGTTGAAGACTGAGAGGGTCAGGGGGGAAAATAGAAGATAACGAGAAAATTAGAAATAGAAAAGGAAAATGAAAGCTGAATTTGTACTGTTCTATTGTACATCAACCCACAAATATTTCATCTGGTTGAAAATTTTTCAGATAAGAACGAGTAAATCTAGTAACTATTTCGTGTTATGGTATCATTTCCGTTCATTTTCAGTGCAACCAAACAGAGATTTTTACTGGATAAAACGACAAAGACTGAAAAATGTTCACAGTGAAAAATGGAGGGACTGAGATTTGACTGTTTGTTCTTACTGAGATAATCGCCGAGGTCGAAGGTTTGATTAGCAGCCCAATCAGAGTAGTTAGCGGCGGAAGTGTTGGTGGTGGCATTGAAGAACCAGCCATTTGTACCGCCGACAGTATGATTGGTGTACACGGTTGCGGCTGCGGCGGCGGAGATGAAGAGGGCAAACACGGTGACGAGGGGTACGGTTGCCGACGCCATGGGCGGCATGGATGCGGATAGGATGATTCTATAAGATGAGTAGTGGGGTTGACAAAGAGAAATTGCAGTTTCGATAAAGGGATTGGAGGGGACTTGGGGCTTTTTGACCAATATAAAAAGAAAAAAAAATATTTATTAGAGTAAGGCACTGTACAAACTATTTACCAGAATAAGGTTCACACCACTGGTGGCGCAGGGGGACCCCACGCCACGTCAGTGGCGTGAGACAGGTCCACGCCACTAGTGGCGTGGCCCAATCAGAACCTCTGATTCAGACTTTAAAAAATATATATATATGTCAGTGGCGTGAACCCACTGACGGCGCATCCTGGCCCCACGCCACCAATTGCCTTACTTTAGTAAATAGTTTATACAGTGCATTAACCCGATAAATATTTTTTTTTTTTGTTATTATATTGGTCAAAAAGCCGGGGACTTGGTCATAGGCACTAAGAGGTAAGAAGACATTTTTAGGATTTTTAAAGTCTTAGAAAGGTTCATGGGGTCACATGATGAACCCTGGCATCAAACATGTTGACATTTGTTTATCAAATTTGCTGTCATAAAATGTCAGGGTTCTTGTCTCGATTGTTTGCACTTTTGATTTGGTCAACGTTTACACTTACTTTTTTTTTAATAAGACAAAATGATTTAAGAAAACAAGATGTTTACAAGAAAAATTCCTACTAAAAAAGCTAAGGAAAGCATTTAAAGTAACAACATTGACATGAATAAGTGAAAATGCATGAATTAAAGAGAAGATTTCATGTCAAGCTAAAGATGAAGAAAGAAAACTTCTGGACACGGTGGACTATCACAGATGGCTTTGGATCGCATTGTATTGGCTTAGATTGATATGGCTATTAAACACTAATCTTTGGTCCTAATTATAGGAATACATTTTGGAGTTGGTCTTAATACTAATTATAGGACCAGATTTTATTTTTTGTGAATTTCTTCCTAAAATACCCTATTGATACTTTCTCAATAATAATTAAACACAATAATAATGTGATATTACACCTCTATATTATGTAAGGTAAGTAATGCTCGCAACTCATTAATGTCATATATACCTCAATTATACTGTTTTTTTAAATAAAATAATTTGAGCAATTTTTGTCATATCACCTTTACTAATACTTCATCCATAATAATTAATTTAACAACACACTTATATTCTTTCACGTGAGAAATTCTACTTTCTTTTTCATTTTTAAATAAAATAATTTTAATATTTCTTTAAAAGTATGTTCCTGGCAACTATCCATCCAAAGTAATTGATTTTTTTCTTTAAAATAACCTAATAAAATATTAATTTTAAGCCAAATATAATGTAAAAAATATTCTCATAATAGTTTAAATTATAATAAGCATTGAATCTTGGATTCAATTACAAGTCAACAAAAAAATCTGGATTTAATTGAAATTAAATATTGTTCAACAATTAATAGGGTGGATCCGTAGCTAACGCCCAAATAAAGTCCATTATACTAACAGGTACGGAGTGCGTGGTGGCTACCGTTTCCACAAATTTTGCCTTGATGTCATTTAAATTTTTATTAAGGGTATTTTTTGAAAATAATTACAATTAACTAATTTAACTTCTCTCCTTAATCTTTTTAAATTCTGGTAAATAGTTCATGTAATTAGGATGAGAGGGAGTAGTATAGAAGAGAGAGACATGCCTTAACTTGATTCTTCAATGAAAATTCTTTCTTGGGGAACCATTGTAGCAAGTGCTACCATGTTAATAGTGGGGTCTCAACTTCTTGTACTTATAAAGGAGAATATCACATCCATTTGCATAGAGAGAAATTGATGAGGCAAAGAATAAATTGGAGCAATGAATGTTACAGGCAGATGATGGATCTTGGAATGCTATATCTAAGAAGGACTAGATATGTTCCTAAATAATGGCTAGAGAAAGGTCACTTTTAGAAATCCTAAAAGTGTTTATTTATATAAATCGAGACAAAACTCTTTTTATATATTTACCTCATATATCATAAATCACAATTGAAAAGCTACTTGTGAAGGTTCAAATCTTTATTCCAAGGTTTTCTCCATTTTGTATTTAGTAGGCATATGATTCCAAATACCTGGGAATGATGACCATCCATGTGAAGGTGGAGCAAAGTCCACTTTAACCAGACGTTGAAGTCTATTGAATCCCGATGAGTAAGCAACCAAATCAAAAGGACCTAGTATAGGGAGAAGAGATTAATAAGGACCCGTTTGTTTCACGGAAAGAGGGCACTAGAAAGGGAAGATGGGACACTTCCCACGGAAAAAACGTGTTTGTTTTCCTTTCCTTCCTTCGAGTAGCATTCCCGCCAGTTCCAATCTTCCATCATCCATAGGAATGTGCTTTCCCTCCAAAAGAGGCGAGAATGTTAAAATCGTGCCGGGAGAGTGAAAATGTCGGACAAAAAGGCCCCTTGAAAACATTTTACCTATATATCAAAAAGCACGAGGAAGGCGCGAGCTGGAGCTAGACGAAGCTGTCGGTGAAGAAGCCTGGAAAAACACTGCACCCATTTGTTCAAAAAGCAGGAGGAAATCGCGAGCTGGAGCTGGGCGAATTTGTTGGTGAAGAAGCTGGAAAATCCGTGGGTGTTTTTCGGCGAAGGTAAAGTTTATCCCAGGGAAAAGAGTTGCATTTGGAGCTCAGTATACATTCGAAAGAAAATAATCTTTTGTGATTTACCGGTAGGTTTTAGGAGATTTGGGAAGGCCTGTTCATTCGAGCTTAGGGGGGGGACACACACACATACTTTAATGCGAATAATTTGACACAGACACGGTTTATTATATGCTTCCACGTTCGGGACATACACAAAGACGAGTTTGAATGGTCTTTACATTCTTGTGTATTTATGAGACTCAGACGCTGTTTTAAACAATTAACATAGTCTTGAATGAAATTGCAATGAATTTGTTGTTTGCTTGTGTGCAATGTGGTATTGTTCTGTGAATGATGAAATGTGGGGGAAAAAGAAAATGAACATTACGTTCAAACCAGAAAGCCCAGTTCGAACGTGTAATGTGGGACGTTTTTAATTCAGTGTTGGGTCATAACTTTTCGTTTAAATTGAGCCGATGGGATGAAAGATACTATTTTTTTGAATGTCAAACAGTGGTAATTTGTAAAGAGAAGTAGTGGATTACTATATAAAAAGGAAATTGGTGTGGTTGAAAATTGTGTAGGTATGGAGCCACGTAGACGGGAAATGGTTGGATTGTTGGTTGGGTGCTTAGCTTTGCTACTAGCAGTGAGGACCACAGTTGTGGCGATGATAGTAGCTGTGGCAGCTGGTAGACCGAGGCACTTATTGGATAGGATGTTTAGACTAGATTTCCATGCCAAGAGAGCAAATTTGAGGGCGATGATATATAGTAGTGACACGACTTGCTTCAACCAAATTAGGATGTACCGGGCAACATTTGATAAATTGTGTCACATGTTAGACACAATTGGTGGATTGAGAGCAACTAGACATATGTTAGTTGATGAGCAAGTGGCTATGTTCCTTCACATATTGGCCCATCATGTGAAGAATAGAGTAATTCAGTTTGAGTTTGGAAGGTCAGGAGAAACCATAAGTAGATACTTCAAACTAGTGCTCAATGCAACCATTAGATTTCAATCATTGCTTTTGAAATAACCAGAGCCAATTCCAGAGGACTCAAATGATCATCGTTGGAAGTGGTTCAAGGTATGTACATGATGTTCATGTGTGAGTATTTTAACTGAATATTAAAAGTATGGTTTGACCTTAATGGCGAAATATTTTTTTCCCATTTCAGGGGTGCCTCGGTGCATTGGATGGTACACACATACGTGTTCAAGTCCCTGCAGCACACAAGGGGAGGTACCAAAATAGAAAAGGAGAGGTAACAACCAATGTTCTTGGGGTATGCTCACCGAATGGGCAATTCATATTTGTTTTCCTTAGGTGGGAAGGCTTAGTTGTAGATGGGAGGGTTCTGAGGGATGCTATAAGGAGACCACATGGGCTCAGAGTACCGCTAGGTACCACTATCTGGGTGCGTTAGTTGGTTTAAAATAATTTATACCTTTATTCGCTAACTTTTATTTGTTTGCGCAGGGAACTACTACTTGGTAGATGCAGGGTACAGTAATTGCCAAGGTTTTTTGGCTCCTTATTGGGGTCAAAGGTACCACCTTAATGACTGACGGCAAGGACATCAACCACAAACTGCGCATGAGTGTTTCAACATGCGACACTCTGCAGCCCGAAATGTGATAGAAAGGTGTTTTGGCGTACTAAAGTTACGGTGGGCAATATTGAGGAGCCCATCTTTTTATCCAGTCAAACTACAAAACAGATACATCGTTGCTTGTTGTTTGCTCCATAATCTCATTTGTCGGGAGAGTGTTCAAGATCCCCTTGACGAGCAACTTGAGTCCTTCGACGTTGAAAATCCGACGATTGAGAACACCCTTATAGTTCCTATGGAAACTAGTGATATGTGGAATAATTATAGGCAACAAGTTGCAAATGAGATGTTTGCTGACTTTGTTGCACAGAGATAACTGATAATGTAGTACACAAGTATTGCTAGGACTTTAGAAATTTTAGCTGTTGCGTTTATGTTATAAAGAACATCCTTTTGCTATGTTTAATCTGAATTTCAATTTATCTTTTTCCTATGTGTGTGTTGTGGTGTGTTTTGTTGTTACCTCATTGTTTTGTTAACATTACCTATACTTGCAATATTTTCTCTTGATCAGTGTTTTTTTAGATGGATTCTTCTCAACAACCAAGTGGTTCAAGGATGAAAATGTGGAGTGCCGGTGAGGATAGGCTGTTGGTGGAATGCCTTGTTGCATTGAGGCTGGACCAAAAGTTTATGATGGACAGCGGCTTCAAGTCCGGATATGCGAATGCTTTGCAAACTATGATGGAGGCCAAGCTACCTGGATGTGGCACAAAAGCAACTCCCCACATCACCTCCAGGCTGAAGACATTGAAGCGGCTATGGCAGACAGCCTATGACATCATTTACGGGCCTAACACCTCTGGATTCGGTTGGGATCTGGACACAAAACTTGTCACTGCAGATGACGATGTTTGGGAAGAGTATCTAAAGGTATGTGATCCCGCAATTGTGTTGAAATTGTTACTTTACTAATGAATTACGCATGATCAACTGAACTACTTGTTACCCTATAGGCTCATCCTAAGCACAAGGAATTTCGAACCAAACCTTTGCCAAACTTTGACTCTCTAACCCTGGTTTGGGAAAAGGATAGGGCCAATGGTGATGAAGGAAAGTGCCCTAGGGCAATGGAGGAACAGGTTAATCTTGAAGATGACGACCTTCCGGATACACCATAAGGTGTTGGTGATGAATCTGAGTTCTCACAAGCAAACAATGAACCTATTAGCACTCCAATGGAGACAACTGATGCATCATTGGGTCCAAAGAAAAAGCACAAATTGAACAACGCAGAAGTCATGGCTGAGGCCTTGTGAGATACAGTGACGCAATTGGACAAGACCATAGGTACTGCGTTTGACAAGCTAGGCAACATGATGTTAACGCAAGATAAGGAAGCTCAACTTTCTGCCAAAGAAGATGCCTTGTTCATGGAGCTACTGCAAGTTGAGGAGCTGACTTGGAATGAGAGAAACATTGCCCATATGAAGATCCTTGCGGCTGAGAAATATGTGAAGGCATTTGGATCAATTCCTCAAGAGTTTAAGCTGTCATGGATCTGTACCTTGCTGAATCAGTAGACCATCTAGCAGCTGTGCATAGTATTATTGTAGTGTATGTATGTTGAGTACGTAGCTGTCCTTATATGTTTTTGCTATTTTTTGTTTGGGTAGGGGTAAGTCGAGTGTGTCACTATTTTTTGGACACTCATCTATCTTTTGTGTATGCAATACCCCACACACAGGTGTTTATATCTATCTTTTGTACAAGCCACCTTTATATGCAGCATCGCAAACTTTTTACCATCTTCAAAGGTTGAGGGAAAACTGAACATGGCATAAAGTTTGTGTGTAGTAGCATGTTTTACTTGAATTCAATCAATGTATTGTGATTGACGTCAGTTAGACTATGCCTGGTTTAGGACATGTACTCACACTTTTGCCAATGTATAAACTGATTAAATATAGTTAAGAACAATAATGATAGATGATATGAAGTAATAGAAACAATCTCAGTGAATTTGAACATTCGAACAATGTGTTTTTCAAACTGAGAGAAATTGGCTCGAGTCGATATTATCACTGGCTCGAGTCAATCCATCGTTCAAGATATAGAGAAGGCTTGAAGATGTTGTCTGACTCGAGGCATCAAAATCCTTGGCTTGAGTCTGGAGTACTTTGAAGATGCAGAAATGAAGTCTGAAGAATATTGACAAGAGGCATAAATATCCTTGGCTCGAGTCTATGCCCAAACTCGAGGCAACCAAAGTCTTGGCTCGAGTTAATCATCAATCATTAGCTTTAGAAACATTTCTCGAGGCACAAAAAAACCTTGGCTCGAGTCTTTGCCCAAACTTAAGGTTGCATTTGAAGAGGCTCGAGTTAGCACGTCAGATTTCTTCTTCATTAGTTGCTCTGGCTTGACTTGGCTCGAGTCAAAAAGTCTTCTCCATTCTTCAATCTCTCGGGTTGGCCATTGACTCAAGGTGAATTTTCTGTCTCGAGGTAAAAACCTCTCTCAAGGAGTCTAACTCTCGGCCTTCCATCAGGCTCAAGGTGGAACTGCTAGCTCGAGGCATCTTTTTCATATTCTTTGATATTTGATTTGAACTTTGTTGATTCCAAATTCTATGAAACACTTGTTGAGTCTAGATTCATATGGAGTTGGTTTCACTTCATTTGGTTGTGTATAGTGTGAGCTATGTCCAGAAAACCGAGGCTATGCTGAAATGAATCTAGAATTTTGAGTGTCAACTTTCAAAGGCCATATCTCCCAGGTCTGAACTTTGTTTTGGTTGGTTCAACTCTTGATGGAAATCATTTTGAGTCTACTTTCAAATGGCACTAGTTTCAGGTCAATTGGATTTGCAGATTGTGAGATACACCCAAAATACCGAAGCTTGGTCTGATATGTGGCGTGAACTAATGTTCCAACTTGTGAAATTCATAGCTCCTTCATCTAAACTCCTTTGGGCTTGAATTGTATATCAAAATGACGCATTGGGATTCTAGTTTCATATTCCTTTAATTTCACCTCAATCCGATCTCTGGTTTGGGAGATATCGTCGAATTACCAGACCTTGCCCGAGCTAAACGTGAAACAAAGTAGAATAGAGTTGCTGAAAACACATCTGACTTGAGTCAACTGAAGCCTGGCTCAAGTCAACTTGCTCCAAAGTGCGAAAATGGCTTGGAAATCACTGTTGGCTCGAGTCACAAATATGGCTAACTCGAGTTTTGACCCAGACTCGAGTCTATAAGTTTCTTGGCTCGAGTCAAACTGAACCAGGCGCCCAAAACACTGTAGAAACCATTCTAACTTGAGTCTAAGCATCCTGGCTCGAGTTAATTCATCCCGAAGCTTGATTTTGCTTATTTTAACTTCGATTTGAGTCATTCCAACTTTCATATCATCGTGGAGACTTCCAGAGTTAATCTTAGAACTTGTATAATGATTTTCTCATTTCATTGAGCAAGTTCTTCTTTCTTTCTTCATCATTCTCCGTAATTCAATTCTTTCTTTCTTCTTTTGACTCATCATTTTCTGCAAATTCTACCTTCTTCAATATCTCCTCTTCTTCTTGATTATTTCCAAAATATTTTCATAACTTCTTGCTTCCTTGATATTCTCTGCAAGTTCTTTTTATCTCCTTTTGATTAATCTTTATAATTCAACTTGGACTAATCTACATTAAACGTATTAAACATATAGTAATTAGTTAATGTAGGTGATAAATATAGTATACAAGCTTAAGTTTTTTGCTCTGGTATCTATATAAGACATCATCAAAACTAATTATATCCAACACACCCTCCCCACATTAATCCCCAAACCTTCAATATCCTGAGGAGCAACATGTACCTCAACCCACAACAGATACTTACGGTGATGATCTCGATCCAGTCACACCTCTCTCACTTGTGCCTTTGCTTGAACCTATTAAGCCTCTTGCTGCACCTTCCAGGCCAATATCAGACACAGTGCCTTTGAGGTTTATTCCACCATCTGCTTTCAGGTATATCCTTGCAGCAAAAAATTTGCCACATATATTTTCATCTGACCTGGCTGATCCACAAGCTCCATCTGTTTCCCCCATGTACGTCCCTGTGGACCTCCCTGGTTCAACCAGAGCTTCGCCTAAACGCTCCACTGCTCGAAGGTCCCCAGCTAAGAGGAGGAAGAAGAATTAGGGACACTTTATTTTTATCTGTTTTTTGGGTTGTATGCATGGCTGAGGTGTCTTTTTGTAGGTTGCATTGTTGTTTTGACAGCTACTAAACCATTGTTGTACTGGTTTTTTTTGCTGTGACCTCCGTTCGAACAGGGCCATTTGGTTCGAACGTAATATTTAGTTGTTTGTTTGCTATTTCACTATTATCCTCTGATGAACTGATTTAAATGATGTTGCCATTATGGACGTGGGTTTTGGCTCATTTTTACTTGTGACCCAACCAATTTAATAAATGATTTTGAAAATGTTCTTTTATATGTGACCTGTATGCTTGTGTCTTCAAGGCTATTTGTACATTCTTTTATGCTCCATTATGGTCTTCTTTTTGCTGTAGTTGCTTTACATGTTTAAGCAACATTTGAGAAGGCCAAATTGCTTCAATTTATTTCCTTTCACCCTACTCTGATTTTGGTATCATCTATGTTCATTTATGTCACTGTGCCTTATGCTACTTTCTTGTCCAGCCTTCTATTTCATTCTATGCAGCATTTTATTGGCCAAATTTCCTTCTGGTTTTTTCCTTGTACCACAACAGATACATCAGTTATGTGCCTTTGCATTCTACTGTTGTCATGTCCACCTTACTAGCCAAATTTCCATCTACTTCTCTTTTATTGCTTTCGTACAACTTACATTCAATGAAAACAAATAACAATTGCTTCCGTCTGTGCCTCATATTCGTATGTTTTGTACTGCTCTTTTATTGAAAAGTTTAATATACTGTTAAACATATTTTAAACCTGTTACTCTTCTTCTTCAACCTCACAACCAGACTTTTTCTCAGTTGGTGTCGCCATTTTAACTGAGCTAACTTTCATTTTAATCAAATCACTGGTACTTTGTTGTCGTTAATTTATTACATGAACCAATCAGTTTTTTCCATCCTGTCTCTCACCTTACGCACAAACTCCTTCGCCATCCTTTGATCAATTCACACCTTGTTCGAGCTTTTATTATTTGTCGAACTTGTGGCCTCTGGATGCCAGTCGTGATTGCAATTTCATATCCCATACACTGCAACTTCAATTTTTCATCTCATCGTATTCGCGATTTGGGTTTAGGGTTCGATGTGGTCGCACTTCAAACCAAATTCAACTTTTTTTTCTTTTTTTTCTTAAAAAAAGGGCATTTGCAGAAATTCACCTAGTCTTCCCACTTAACAAACACCCAATTCTTCATACCAAACATATCATTTTCCCTCAACCAACTTCCTTTCCCTAGTGTACCAAACAGCTCACATTTTTAAAGTTTCCTCCTAATCTTCCATTCCTTTCCTTTCCTTTCCTTCCCCAAATCTTCTTTTTAACAAACGGGGCCTAAATGTTTCAGAGATTCCGCAGCATTACAACCAAATAAACATTGCCGAGAGGTCTTTATATGAAACTAAGACATTGTTGAGAAGTTTCCATACAAAGAGAAACGGTCTGTTAAACACTTGTATAGAAGAGAGAGACATGCCTTAACTTGATTCTTCCATAAAAAAATCTTTCATGGGGAACCATTGTAGCAAGTGATACCATGGGTGTCTTAGCTTCTTGTAATTATAAAGGAGAATATTACATCCATTTGCATTGAGAGAAACTGATGAGGCAAAGAATGAATTGGAGCAATGAATGTTACAAGCAAGTGATGGATCTTAGAATGCTATATCGAGAAAAACTCTTCTCACATATTTTCCTTGTATATCATAAATCACGATTAAAAAATTATTTTTAAAGGCTTAAATCATTATTCCAAACGAGCAATAAATTGTGTTTTCTCCATATTATATTTAGTAAGCATATGATTCCAAATATCTGAGAATGATGACCATCCATGTGAAGGTGGAGCAAAGTGTGCTTTAACCACAACTCTAAAATCCTGTAAATTCATCTATTGAATCCCAATGAGTAAGCAACCAAATCAAAAGGACATAGTACGGGAACAAGAGATTAACAAATGTTTTATGGGATAAAGACCAATTTTGCCATGGAAGTATTGGTTAGGGAACATCCAGCACCCGGAAGTTTTTTGGGTATCATTTTTGCCTCGGAAGTTTACAAACATAATAATTTTACGCATCGGTTGATCTTGACCGTTAGATTAGTATTATTTTTGTCCCGGAAGTTTACACAAATTTGCTCCTAAACAAACCTTCCAAAGCATATTTACTCCTAAAAAAAACTTTCGGGGCATATTTGCTCCATTTTGTAAACTTCCGGGGCAAAAATGATACCAAGAAAACCTCTGGGTGCTAATGCTCCCTAGCCAATACTTCTGTGGTAAAATTGGTATTTATCCCATGTTTTATAGATTCCTCAGCATTACAACCAAATAAACATTGCCAAGAGGTGTTTATATGATGCCTCCTCAGAATATCATAAGGCAAGACATTGTAGTGAAGTTTCCATATGAAGAGAAGCGATTTAAATGGAAGATGAATTTTCCTAAGAAATCTCTAAAAATCATTAGAACCCAAGCCAGCCTGATTATGAGATTGGGTGAGTAGAAACACCCCATCCTTGACATTATATAATCTAGCGGCATTACCTTTTCTTGTCAGGAGAGTTTAAAATGGATAGTGTGAAAGTGGAGCCAAATACCCAAGAGGGGGGTGAATTGGGTATTTTAAAAATTTTGCAGATAACTCTGTTTTTTAATAGTGAAAACAGGGTAGAACAGAGTAAGAGGAAGAATAGCAAGACACAAGAGATTTATACTGGTTCGGTCTTAACCACTTGACCTACGTCTAGTCCCCAGATTCCCTGGAATTTCCACTATATCAAAGATTACACACTCTGCACTCAAGAAGTGATTTTCTCACTAGAACTCACTCCCCCTTACAAGTTGTAATCAATGATTCCCCAAATCACCAAGTCCCCTTGACTTGTGATTCCTTTACAATAAATGATATTCAGAAATAAACTCTCTCAAAGAGCAGATATAGATAAACACTGAAGCTCTTGTATCAAAAGATACTATACAGATGAAAACTGAGTAGAAATAAATGAAGTCTTGAATGCAATTTGCTCTCAGTTGTTGTAGTTGTTGGAAAGACTTGAATGCAGCTCTATTTATACTCAGGAAGCATTAATTGACCGTTGCATCTTCAATATTACTGTTGAGAAAAGTCTTCAAGAGTTAGCAAGTGGTTTAGGCACCTTCTCTCTCTAGTTTTCACTTAATCTAATTGGCCAAGTCATCAGAGTTGACTCTCTACGAATTAATCCGTTAGAGAAGAGGTTGCTTGTTGTAGAAATCAATCTTTAATGCTTTGCAACCGTGTGCAGATGGATTGTCCAAAAGAGTGCAACTTTCTGGACATAGCATTTAATGTTCTGAGCTGCTTTTTGCTTTATACTTTAACCCTTCAATAAACATTCTTTAAACATCTGAAATTCACTAATAAAGTCATTAAACATAGTTAGGAATATCAGAGAATAATATTGCAGAGTATCAAGATCAAACAAGAATGTTTTCTGAAATCGTCAGATTTGAATTTCTGGGTTAGCGTAATGAACTCGAGCTTAGTTCTTGTAGGCTCGAGTTTGGAGCTTCAGTATGTAAAGCCATCTCAGTTTCAAAACTCGTAAACCGGAGGTTTGTAACCTAAACCTGAGGTTCTTAACTCATTGAAAAATCACATTGCTCTCGGGTTGAATTGAACTCGAGTTTGCTATTAGGAACTCGAGGTTCCTTCAGCCAAAGGGAAATGTCGCGATTTTGAGTTCTGGAGATTTTCATGCTTAGGAAACGAACTCGAGTCCATTAGTGATAGGCTCGAGTTTGACACTGTTCAAGACAAACCTTAGTTTTAGCTTTGAAACAACAAACCTGAGGTTTATAGTGCAAACTCTAGAGTTTTTCTCAAGTTGAAAAATGTTTTGCTCTCTGGAACTTTTAGGCTCAAGTTTAATATCTTAGGCTCGAGTTTGATCAACTTTGAAAAACTCTCAATGTTTTTGTCCTGAGATAAACCGGAGGTTTGAGAAATAAGTCTCAGGTTTACTTTGGTTGAAAGGTTTTGAGAACTCTCGGTTAGGTGTAGCCTCGAGTTCGAAAAGATAAACTCGAGTTTAAATGTTAAGTAAACTCTTGAGATTTTTCAAAACGGAGAACTTTGCTTTTCAATGAAACAGTGCAGGGTTTGTAAAAATCTTTAAGTTTGAAAAATTTCTCCCGTCAGAGATGAACTCGAGTTTGTCATAACATGCTTGAGTTCACAGGTTATATAAACTATGAAGGATTTTCTCTGGAGATTTCAAACTTGAGGTTTGAAGAAATAAGTGACGAGTTTAGAAAATGTTTTTGAGTCAGAAACCTCTCTGTCTCTGGTGAACTCGAGCTTAAAAATGTGAACTCGAGTTCACACAAAGTTTTGAAAACTTTGGAGAATTCTTAAGTTGTAAACTTTAGGTTCAGTCTCGAGTTTGAATTAAATTGGCAAATTTCATCTCTGTCAAAGTTAGGCTCGAGCTTACACATAATAGGCTCGAGTTCATCATAGACAGAATGTTTTTGCTTAAAATTGACAAGTTTAAAATCATTCTAATCTTGAACAAAAACATCTCCATATTGTTTACAATTGTTAGTAATCATCAAAACACATAGAGAACTAACATAGTGGGATCTCAAGATTCCCCTGGGTGACGTTTAAAGAATACGATGAACATACTACCGAGATGAGTTTCATTTAACAGCATTCCAGGAGTTGGGACAAAGTTTACACTTAACTAATTTATAAAGTTTTTTTGGGAAAAATTTATAAATATTAAGTTAAATTAGTTATTTTATAAGAAATGTTGTTAATTTTATTAAACTATGTTATTTAATTATTTGTATTGAAAACTATTTTTATAAATTTGAGAAATATAATAAATTAGAATCTTACATTTAAAATCGTAATAAATCCTTCAACTAACTTTTACGGAGCCACTACTCCCTCTAGTCCCAATTTTAGGGTACTTCCAAGTTGACATTTAGTTAATTCATATGAATCATGGGATGTCAATTAACTCATTAAATTGTTATTAAATAGATAAAAAATTTCAACTTCACCTTTATTAATGAGATTTTAAATGAGAGATTAAAACATAAAGAGCTGCATTTAGGATGTGCATGGCAACCATTCTGTTGCCCAGCATTGTTTCTGAGATGAAACAGTTTTTTCTGATGCTGTGCTTTGGAAGAGTTCTGAGAATCAGAATTACGTTTGTTAACCCATTTTATTTTTACTCCGAGAATTAAAATTACGCTTGGTAACACATTTTTCCTCCCCTTATTTGGGAGTTAAAAAAATAATAAGGGAGGAAGATGAAGGATTAATGAGTTATTTTTACCATTTTGTCTTTTTCTTTAATGATTAATATGATTATTATACTTTACAAATAAACTTAAATTTAAATTTTCTAAAAAATTATTTATGTAATTTTTATATTCAAAAAATTATTTATGTGGCGGCGGCAATGGTGGTGGCGGTGGTGGTGGGGGCGACAGTGAGGCGGCGGCGGCGGTGGTGGGGGCGGTAGTGGTGGCAGCGGTGGCGGTGGCGGTGGTGGTGGTGGGACAATGGCAGTGGCGCAGTGGCGGTGGCGGTGGTGTGGCGTTGGCGGTGGTGGGGTGGTGGGTGGTGGCGATGGCAGTGGTGGTGGTGGTGGTGGTGGGGTTGTGGTGGGGCGTCGACGGCGGCGGTGGTGGTGGTGGGGCAGTGGTAGTGGTGAACGAGGGTAAATTTATGCTTCGATTGAGAAAAAAATAAATTCTGATTTTTTTGCCTTGGAATAGAGAAGCCAAAATTTTTAGCTTCTTTTTTTTACTCCCCAGCACAAAAAATAAACCGATTCATCCCAGGAGCTAAAAAAAAAAAAAAACCGGATTTACCAAACACAATTCTCATCCATTTTTGTTCTGGGGCATAGAAAGTAAGAAAAAGTGATTCTAGAAGTGTTACCATGCACACCCTTAAGCATCAAGGAGTAGATATGTCATACTTCCCCCATATTTATTATTTTTTAAAACTATCCTTGTTGATTTCACTTGTTAAAGAAGTTTATATCAAGGAGTTTTTTTTTCCTGCAAATAATTTGTGTGTTATGAAGAATGAAAAACCAAACAAGAGATTGAAGGTGGGAGAGATGGAGGAATGAGGATGATATCTTAAGGCTTACAATCAGTTGGTACATGTACATTATCTATAAGTCATAAGTCCTTAAATTTCATGTCAAGAGTTACAAATACAAAAATCTACATAATTGTGAAATATATTATAGGGTTAAGGTGCAATTTTACCAATGAATTATAAATCCAGGAGCGTCCAACACAATTAACTATTAAGTGGACCAAAAATACTAAAAAAAGTTTTATTTAGGAGCGTTTAGCACAACGCCGTTAGACAAAAGTTAATGTCCGTTATCTAAAGTACAAATTGACCAACGAACTTTTACCCTAGGAGCGCCCAGCACAAAATTCTAAATTTTACTAAATTAAATAAGTTTTTTCTCAATTGTCATTATTCAAAACTACTTGTATAGATATCTATGGTCTATGGAAAAAAATTACTTATTCTTCAATTTTGTCAAAATTATAATTTTCTAAAATAAACAAAATTTTTAATTAACAATATAATTATATGATTTAAATAAAACTCAAGGTGTTTTATAGTTTATTATATATGTTAAACAAAAAATTTATATGATTTATTTTTATTTTAGAAGAAATTTATGTGATTTAAAAAATTCATTTAATGTTAATAAAATTTTCATAGGCCAAGTTGCTCCTTAACCTATTATTAAATTGTCTTTTATCATACCTCTTAAGTTATCTTTTTTTTTCCCCAACAAGTAACAAATAATCAATAGATCATTTAATTAACAATTATATCATCAAGTTGCCGGATTTATATTATTAAGTATCAATATTGATATTCATTAAAAATAAATCATATATATATATATTTTTTTTTGTTTAACATATAAATTAAACTATAAAACACCTTGAGTTTTATTTAAATCATACAATTAAATTTTTAATTAAAAATTTTGTATTTTTTTAGCAAATTATAATTTTGACAAAATTGAAGAATGAGTAATTTTTGTCTATAGATATCTATACAAGTAGTTTTGAATAATGACAATTGAGAAAAAACTTATTTAATTTAGTAAAATTTAGAATTTTGTGCTGGGCGCTCCTAGGGTAAAAGTTCGTTGGCCAATTTGCACCTTAGATAACGCACATTAACTTTTGTCTAACGGCGTTGTCCTGAACGCTCCTGAGTAAAACTTTTTTTGGTATTTTTGGTCAACTTAATAGTTAATTGTATTGGACACTCCTGGACCAATAATTCATTGGTAAAATTGCACCTTAACCCTATATTATATTGAGAGTTTATGTTTATCAATAACAAGTCATTCATATTTGTAGGTTATATAGCTTTGATTGGGAACTCCAAAAGATATTCTTGAAAGACTAAGGATATCCCCACTTAATATTGGAATATTTATAGCACTCTCCATTGAATGTCTATAAAAAAATATTGTACTTCATTAAAACCTTACTAGGAAAAACTCAATGGGAGAAAATCTAGTGAAGGAAAAAATGTACACAATACATTGGTATTGTATACATGGGACAAAAAGAGTACAACATGACTCCTCTTGATGATAATATCATATTTACTCCTCCTCATTATAACTTCACTTTTACTCCCCATGTCATCTTTCTTTGCCCTTTATCTCAATAAAGTATGTTGATTTCTTTTTTTGATACAGCCAGTGGGGGGAGGGGGAGGCAGGGCTCGAACCCTGGACAAAGGGGAAGGCCAGCTTCTAAGGCTGGCCCTAATGCCATCGCGCTATGAGGCGCTTAGCAAAGTATGTTGATTTCTCATGTACAGATTATTTACAATGGCTTTTGAGCATATCTCCTTTTTAATTGAACTATGTTTATTGCCATCAAATAACCTGTCATTGTAACATATCTCTCTCACATATCTTCTAGATATGTTATAAATTTACCCACTTGCATCATGCATAGTGGAAAAAACAAGAGAAAAGTTATTCCGAAAATAACCATAATGTATCTTACATTCATGTATTCAATTTACTATGAACAAAATATCTCTTAGAATAGTTTTATAGAACTATCACACCAAATCTCAGTTTCATATCCCTAGCGTACTCGGATGAACTAAATTTACTAGTAAAAACATATTAGATATAATATTAGCATAATGTAAATATTTATATAACATATGGTACTTCTTGACAATTAAATTCAATACATTTTTGCAACCAAAAAAAGAATCATCATAGCAAAATCTGTGATGTTGAAATTTTAAAGCATTCAATAGCTCAATCTACAAGAAGTAAAATGAAAAATTCACTACAACAAAATATGAATACAACTACCCTAAAAGACGTCTCTTTTTTAAAAAAGGAAGTAAAAAGTGAAGGCGGTGGTATTGTTGTAATTATTTACTTGACTTTGAGACTTTAAACGCCCCAAATATTAATTTAGGACTTCTTTTTTTTTTTGACGTCCTAAATATATTTTAGGACGCCTAAAATTTAATATTAGGCACAATTTGGGATATTTTTTGGCGCAGGGAAATTTTTTTGCGTCCTAAATTAATTTTGGGATGCCAAAAGTAGAACTTTTGACGTCCTAAAAGTAGTTTAGGATGCCAAAATCAGAATTTTTGGTTTCCTAAAAGTATTTCAGGACGCTAAAATTAGCATTTTTAGCACAATTTAGAAAATTTGGGAAGTTTTCTCGCGCCAGAAATTTTTTTGGCGCCCTGAATTAAAATTCAAGACGCCAAAAAAATATTTTGGTGCCAGGAATTGAAATTGAGGACACCAAAATAGATCACGTGATCCTCTCCTCTGCAGCGTCATTTTCCCTCTCGTCTTCTCATCATTTCATCTCATTTCAACTGCACGCCTTCTCCTTCTCTCTTTTGCACACCATCTTCTATTTCGATCTGAACGTAAATTTGCACGCCATCTCTCCCTCCTCCTTCAACACTCTTCGATTTGGCTGGGCGAGGAGACGACGGCGAGGAGATGACAGGATCTCTCCCTCCTCCTTCAACACTCTTCGATTTGGCTGGGCGAGGAGATAATGGTGAGGGCGAGGAGACTGAACAACGAGTCGCCAAAATCTGCACTTGGGAATGAGACGCCACCGTTGATTTCATCGAAAACGATGTCAGCATGTAACTTTCCAAATCTGGCTCTTGTTGATTTTTCAGATCTGAGAGGGTTGAACACCAATTTTTTGCTAGTTACTTGTTAGGCCTTTTTTTTTTATAAATTGAATCTTCCTTTTTGTCTCTGTTTCAATGTCTGTGATTTGTTTGTTGAAGTAAAAAAGAAAGACATCTCTTTGTGTTTTTTTCTTGTTCTTGTTGGTTTTTCTGGAAGTATTTCTGAAACTTGATTGTTGATTTGTTGATCTGCTCTTCTTTTGTGGCCACCCCGAACTGGGGTTTCTTTTTTAAAAAAAAAAATGCAAACTGACATCCTAAATTGAGTTTTAGGACGCCTTAAATTTTCAAACCAATATCCCCCGGTAGATGTGCCTAATTAAATGGACGTAAATCAAGAAAAAAAATGAACGTGGTAAAGGTCTTTTTGTAGTAGGGATTATTCATTCTTCAATACATTTTTCAATCAATTATATAGACAAACTCAAATTATATTTTTAATTCATATAATATTTTATATATTGAATGCTTTTCTTGACAAGCTTCTAGCATTTTAGATCATTTGAGGATTCTCATATAAGCTTCACTGTTTGTTAGTGAGTCAATATACATAGGCTATATATAATGAATTTATGCATAATTTTATTTTTATATATTGCCAGACTAATAATATATGCAAAAATTATTCTATCCACCAGCATATAATATAGCTCATCACAATTATCATTAGACATTTGTGAAGTTATTTATTTTCACATAACTATTCATATATCATATGTGGCTTTATATTTCAAGTGTTTGAACTGCAGGTCCATAATTTTAACATTTTTAAATAATGAAATCATATTTGCATTGCGTCCTTTCACTTTTACTTTTCCTTTAGGCCAATCACCTTTCTATATACTTTGCATACCAGATTTATGTATAAGATCCTCACTTAATCATGTGAAATCATTATCAAAATCATCATTGACAATTTATCTTTTTTGGTTTCATTTTTCCTAGTATAACATAGCTTATTGAGATCTATATTGCTTTTCAGGTACCTAGATCTCTCTTGAGGCTTTTGCAATTTGTTATGTGTTGTCACTTTTTTAGAGTACCCGCCTCCTCAATATTGTCATCTCAATTACATGCTCCTCTTTATCCAAAATATTTATATATGGAACCAAATAGTTTCTCAAGCTTCAAGCATGCCTTGCTTTCATTTGTACTAATTGGAGTATTTTAAATTGGAATATGAGATTTAGTAATTCTTTTTATTTAGATCAATACTTGCATCTGACAGTTATTTTATAATATTTCATGAATGCAAAGTCTGATGAACTTTTATTCATAGTCTATATTCGAGGATCTATACTTGATAGTAAGAATGAATTTCATGTGTTCTCTTTTCTAGCTATTCAATTTCTCCCTCTCATATTAGGAAAACTTTTTCAAATAATAATCAACTAATTATATAGTATAAGTCTCCTAAATCCATTTGTTTCCTTTAGAAACATCTTGTTGTTTCATTCAAAGACAAATAAGAAGGAAGGGGGTCCTTATCCAACAATTTATCCTAACTTTCTTTAAATATCTATCTATGTGCTATATGGTGGAAATCTAGGAATAAGCACTACGCATTCAAATATTTAAGATGGAAAATATACGGCTCCTGACTAAATTTTATTAGGAGAATTTCGTTGATTTGTATACGTGCTGCAAAAGATCAAATATGTCAACATTGAATTAGAAATTTTGGTCTGATAAGCATTGACCTAGCTATTCATGAAGACTTCAATTATTGCTTTATGAATCATATAATTTGAAAATTACATGTGCAACATAATGATTTATTCAAACAATCTTGCAAACTTCATATTGCGAACTAATAGTTATCTTAAGTGCAACCATATATCTTATAGATGCATCTATCAAATTTAATGAATACTTGTATGGTTTACATGCTATTTGAATGGGTCTTTATTATGAGTTTGATATATTTCCAAAAATGTAGAGATTTATTCCAAATAATAACTAATGATATTCTCATAGTCAATTTTATTAAAGAACAAGTAATACATATCAATAATTGAATTATATAATATTTAGTTATTCATAGAGAATCTTCTTATTCTTTAATAGATGTCAATATATATCTTTTTTTAGTAATTTGTTGTAACTTTTTTGTGATTCGGATTATCAAACAAATTATGTTAATAATAATTTTATTTGGAACAGACTGCAACTTGTTTCTCAAAACCATAATGTGGCATCCATGTTTTTGGGACATCAATAGGCTTTGTCAGCAAGTATATAAGTAAAACGAAAATCGAGCTAAAGTTCATAAATTTTCATGATCCATTTTTTCCGCAAATAGAATAAAAAGGAAAAACTATATTAGTTCTGCAAGAAGTACATCACATTTTCAAGTCACTCACAACAACAAACCATAATACCGCTTTTGCCCCTATCTTCTCGGTCAATGGAATCGGAAATATAGCAGTGAAGCGCAAAGACAACAAAGCACCTGGCGCACGTTAGCTTGGGCAGTGAACGCGTTGCTTGGAGGCTGCGCCAGCGTAACCGGCGGAGAATCTGCGGTATCGGGACCCGGAGGTTCAATATACGGCGGCGGCGGCGGCTGGTTGAGACTCGGAGGCAAACCGAGGCCGTGCTTGACATTGATTTCGAAGGCCATTCCGTTTTGGCATTGGACGCCGTCGCTGGCGTCGGAGAAATAGTAGTTAGGACCCTCTATGGTCAACGGAACAGCTATGGCCAACGCCTCGCCAAAACGAGAATCGCCGCTGTTGTACACGAAGGTGCCATTGTCGGAATCGTCGGCGGAGCAATTCTGGTACGTTGTCAAGTTGTAAGTCTGAATCACAGTCTGGTTGGAATTTGTGTTGAAGACTGAGAGGATCAGTGGGGAAAAAGGATAACGAGAAAATTAGAAATAGAAAAGGAAAATGAAAGCTGAATTTGGTACTGTTCTGTTTGATCTCAGAGAAATCGAAAGAGAAATTTTCATCTAGTGTACATCAACCCACAAATATTTCATCTGGTTTGAAAATTTTTCAGATAAGAACGAGTAAATCTGGTAACTATTTTGCGTTATGGTATCATTTCCCTTCATTTTCAATGCAAACAAGCAGAGCATTTTACTGGATAAAACAACAAAGACTGAAAAATGTTCACAGTGAAAAATGGAGCGACTGAGATTTGAGCTTACTGAGATAATCGCCGAGGTTGAATGTTTGATTAGCAGCCCAATCAGAGTAGTTAGCGGCGGAAGTGTTGACGGTGGCATTGAAGAACCAGCCATTGGTGCCGCCTACAGTATGATTGGTGTACACGGTTGCAGCTGCGGTGGCGGAGATGAAGAGAGCAAACACGGTGACAACGGCTGCTGTTGCCGATGCCATGGGCGGCATGGATGCGGATATGAAGATTCTATAAGATGAGCTGTGTGGGTAAGAGAAATTTTAGTTTTGATAAAGGGATTGGAGGGCACCTGGTCATAGGCACCAAGAGGTAAGAAGACATTTTTAGTATTTTTAAAGTCTTAGGTTCATGGGTCACATGATCAACTCTGGCATCAAACATGTTCACATTTGTTTGTCAAATTTCCTATCATTAAATGTCAGTGTTCCTGTCTGGATTGTTTGCACTTTATATATATATATATATATATATATATGTAAATTTTAGGAAAGGGGTTGGGTTCACCCATGATTCAAGGGTAGGGCGAAATCTCTCTTCCTTCTAGGTGATATCAATGTTAGGTAGGGCAAGCCGTCTATTACCCTCAGGCGTTAACATGATTTGGTTAACATCTATTACCGTCTATTGTTTGCACTTTTTTATTTTTGAAAGTACAAGGTAAGCCGAAGCTTGAGAAAGAGAAAAGGGACAAAACTATTGAAGTCTAGCCCAAAATACAAAAGAAGCCAAAAACTAAGATTGGCAGACCGATTGGTCTTTTAAATACATTTGAAGGCATCCAGAAGGAACTGTTGGTATTAAAACCACCCCCGCCTCAGATTGGTTGTCATGACCTTGCTTGGCCATATAGTCTGCACAAGAGATGTTTTCTCTTGGAGTATAGAAGATCTCAACGCTCCAATCTTGATAGAGGAGATCCCGAGTCTCGCTGATAATGTCTTTAAATGGATGATCAGTACAGCAATCTCTCATGAGAATGTTGACGGCCTCGATAGAGTCAAAGTAGAGGCGAATTCTCTGGTATCCCATCCGGCGTCCCACTTTTAATCCTGTCAAGATGGCATAGAGCTCGACTTCAATCACTGGATGATGCCCAAGATGTTTGTGGAAACCCATCAACCAGTGACCGTGAGAATTCTGAATTACACCTCCGCATGCTGCTTGTTGATAATCGCGCACAGAACCATCTACATCAATGCGAACCATATCCACTAGAGGAGGGGACCAAGACTCTTCTGTGACCCTGCCAAGTTGGAAGATTTTGTGAGCAAGAACATGATTGGAGGTATTTTCCATTAAAAGATAATTGCAAAAGTGTAACATCCCCCTGGTATCTGTTGTCTCGCCCTTGAACAAGAATTTGCACCTCGTCGCCCTGGTATCTGATATTGTTTGCACTTTTGATTTGGTCAAAGTTTACACTTACTTTTTTAAAATAAGAAAAAATGATATTAAGAAAACAAGATGTTTACAAGAAAAATTCCTACTAAAAAAGCTAAGGAAAGCATTTAAAGTAACAACATTGACATGAATAAGTGAAAATGCATGAATTAAAGAGAAGATTTCATGTCATGCTAAAGATGAAGAAAGAAAACTTCGGGACACGGTGGACTATTAGATCTGGTGGTTATAGATCACCTTGCATTGGCTTACATTGATATATCCAGTTGAGTGAGGCTCTTAAACACTTGTATGGAAAGAGAGACATGCCTAACTTGATTCTTCCATAAAAATTCTGTTATGGGGACCATTGTAGCAAGTGATACCTTGTTAATAGTGGTGTCTCTGCTTCTTGTACTTATAAAGGAGAATATCACATGCATTTGCATTGACAGAAATTGACGAGGCAAATAGTGAATTGGAGCCGTCAATGTTACAGGCAGGTGATGGATCTTGGAATGCTTTATCTGGGAAGGACTGGTAATGATATTTCGAATTTCCTGAATATATAATGGCTGGAGAAAGGTCACTTTTTCCTGTATGGAGGTTTTCTTTTCTTTCTTTCTTCCTTTTTTTCCCGTCGGGAAAACGCTACATAAATATCAATTGAACTTAAAAAACCCTAAAAAAATTGTTGACAAATGGAAATGACAAATAGGTCTCTAAGAAGAAATCTGAAAAATTGAAATGATGTATTTTTATCAAAATGTCCTTCAAGTTTTTTTTTTTTTACAAAAGAAAGAACCCCACCGGCGCTAAAGCTTTGCTGCTGACGCTGTTACACCCCTACCGGTCTCGCCCTTTCGGGTGGCGGGTTAGAGGAATCCCTTTTATTTATTACCTTTCCTTAGTTAATTATCTCATATTAACATGCATCTGAGTGTTACGCGGCAAAGCATTGGATCGATTTGGACGAATACATAATACTGGTAAAAGCGTGGAAAGTAAATAGTAAGTAGTCCCCCTAAGGTTAGGGTACAGTCATCCCAAAGTAAATACTGGGTAGAAAGTAAAATATACAATCATCCAAAAATATAATACACAAGACGATAGGGCATTTCTTATTTCTTCAGCCCTCAACTCCATGCCTACCTCAAATCTCCAAATTAGCTCTGCTAGATCCACCTGTGTCTTTGGAACGATCTAGAATTCAAAATTGAATCTTAGAATAACTGTTAAACTCATATATAATATGTATGCAGTGCATGTATGCAACCATAATTAGAAAAACATAATATCAACAATGGCAACACATACCACATGTATTCAAAACACACATCAACGCCAGACATGCTATAAACATAAGCCCTGGTTCCATAGTGTTAGGAAACCAACAGCAGCTAGGGCCTCAAACCCTAACTACATTGAATGCATCTTCGTTTCTTCGGCTCAATATTGACCCAAGGACACACAATCCACTAAACCCTATAGCCCAAACGCATGTCCCACTCACGAGACATGTTCCATAATCATGGCACAACAAACATACAAAAGCCACATAGAGTATGTGAGTAAACAGTTACTACCTGGCAATTTTTTTCCCGGTGCTTGAAAATTACTTTGGACATGTGCTGACCCTAAATAAAGCAAATATATCATTTTAATTGCTCATATAAACTCTCCTTTTTAATTTACAAATCCCACAGGAGGATCTATCAATGGCCTTTAGATCGGGTTCGTTAGAAACCATACCTATGCAAACTCATGCATGTCTTGAACGTCGTGCAATCTTGTTCGATCAAACAGGAGCCGACTTTGCGAATCCACTCCCTCTACCGATATCCACACGAACAGCCTCCAATACCGACGGCAACGTGCTAGCGCCTTCAGTATTTTCATGTCTCTCCTTTTTCTCTCTAGGCTTTCTCGCGGCTTTTCTAATACGTCTTACAAAATGTCCCGTATAGGCGTATTATATATTCAAAATTAATCCTTATTAATCTTGAAATATGAATTTGGATTAAAATAATATATTAATTAAATTTATCCAATAGATTTAATCTAATATATTTATTTAATCTGAATTAAAAGCCTGCTAATTTAATTTATCTTTATAAATTAAATCTAAGATATGATATCAATTTATTTAATTAAATCTGAGATACTATATCTCAATTAAATTAAATCAAATATATGATATCTCTATTCGAAAATTAAATTTGAGATATAATATCTCTATTTGTTTTAGATATTTAATTTATCAAATAAATTAAATATTAAAAAAATATTATATAATAATATTATAATCTTAATTAAATAATATTATTGTATTATTTTTGAATTTAATAATTAATTAATATACATACATATATATATATATATATATATATATATATATATATATATATATATATATATATCCCTTTTAGATTAAATGCAGTATTCATTAAATCTTAGACATATATAAGATTCAATGAATTTGGACACCTTTGCTCATGTTGGGCTACTTTTGTGTGTGACCTGCAGGCCCACATGAAATTGGCAGCGGGCTAATATTGTGCCAGTCCACAAGTCGCAAGCGGTCTCTAGCAAAACATTGTGACTACCCAACTTATATGGGGATCGATGATACGATACTCTATCATACAATCATGTTACGTCTCTTTTGTCACGTGATAATTTGGTCTCGGATGAGGTATGGATAATGTCAACTTCCTGTTTTTGGCCATTACTTTCTCAATTCTTGAGTGGTCTAATAATTGAAATGGAAACTCCTTTCCATCGTATTATGACCATACATTTCTCAGACTCCTCATCGAGGAGCCTAGTATTATCTCTCTATAAATGTGTGTGACAAATTCCATCTTGACAATTCACATTCCTCTGCATGAAAACCACTGATCCGATCCAAGTCTTTATCATCACCCAGTCAAAGGTGACTTTTGACTGAGTCAAAGATCAACGACTCATCATGTAGGAATCCATGATGATCTCTGTAACATCCCAAAATTTTTATAGTAATTAAGTATTTTTAGGTTATAATTTATAAGTATTTTGAGGTTTAGAGGAGATTTGTAGGTATAAAATTAAAAGTTTTTGCCTATATTAGGTAAATAAATTACTATATATACATTATTATTAAAATATTATTATGATATTATATTAATATATATATATGTGTGTGTGTATTATTAAAATATTATAATATGTATGGAGTCGTGAACGGTGGAAGGAAAGAAGTTAAGTAAAAGCATATTATTAAACATAATATAATATTATTATATTAATAATATACAAAGAAAAAGGTGACAGTGGAATGAGGAAAGAAGAGACGAAAGAAGAAGAAAAAAATAACAGGTGGGGCCCACCGCATTTGAAAACTGTGGTGGAGGTGCCCATCCTTTTTCTAAAAAAAAGGGAGCGATCGGTGCGGCGCCCCCATTAATTTCGAGGTCGACTACCCTGATTATTTCGGTGGAGGGGATATAAATACCCCCTACCAGGCACACCCACACCACACACCAATCACACACACACCACACACACTTACACAGTCAGATAGAGTGAGAGAAAAGAGAGAAGGAGATTAGGGTGGTAACTATTTGGGAGTTCTGCAATAGCTTTTTGGTAATTATTTGGGAGCTAAAGGGTGGCAGGTAACTCTGAATATTCTTCCTTATACTTGTGAATTATGTATGATTATAAATCTTTATTTATTTATTATTTTTGACAAAAATATATGTATAAAATATTTTATGGTTTATAAGGTTTTAAGATCTGGTATGAGAACTTTGAATTTGTAATTTGCATTTCATACAAATTAAAGATATTATTTACACATACATAGGTGAATTATTATTCACATATACATACTAATTTACTATTCATCATTCATGTATACATACCATATTTTACTATTCACTATTCACTTATACATACCGATTTACTGTTCATCATTCTATTCACTTATACATATTGATTTACTATTCATCATTTACGTGTATATATACCGTATTTTACTATTTACTATTCACGTATATTCATAATGATTTACTATTCACGAATACGTACAATAATACTGTTTATTATTCACGAATTTCTAAGATTATGTTTGTTATAAATGAAAGTGCTGCTTTAGTTTTGCATGAGTACATTTATCATGGTGGTTGTATGTGTGATGGGTTGAAGTAAGGAGGAATTTGAATAATGAGATTTCTTTATGCCACCACTCGGTGCATAGTTGATGGTACTTTTCAGGGCCCCATCTTCCATGTTTTCCTCTGGCCGGGATTGCATTGGAGTTGTGAGACATGTGACACTCATTAGTCGTTATTTTTAAGGAGGGGAGCCATAGTCCAGATTTAAGCTCTATACCTTTGACCGGGTGTATCTCAAGTTTTGGTGAGCTTAAAACCATCCAGTCAAATGAATGAATTTCTATTGGACTATGTGTTAGCTTATGGCTCCAGTCAGAGGTACAAGAGAGGACGGTGATATAAGGGAGGCTGCATATTGCATTGTATATTTGTATAGTTCACAATTCGACATAATAATGATTACTTTTGCAAATAATTTTGTATGAGAAATTATGGTGTATATATACATACAAATATATTTGAAATCAGCCCCTGCTTTTTGTCATATGTAATTTGTTTGTATACGATAAAAATTTTCAATAGTTACTGAGAAGTGGAATCTCATCTCATATTAACATTTTTCATGTGAATATCCTAGTAGAGAGTAAGGGAAGACACCTATAGAGTGAGCTTTGGAGGCTCTTTAGTACTCCTATAGTTTATGTTATGTTATTTTATTTGCCATGAACCTAAGACTTCCGCTTTGTATTGAACTCTGAAATATTTTTCTGAAATTTATTTTGATTATGTATTATGAACTTTATTTGAAATGATAATATAATTTGAAGATTTGGATATTGACAAACATTGTTGAAGGTATTACAAATATTTTGGCAAAGTTTTTGGGTATTGAAATTGAGGTGTTACAATCTCAGGTCAAAGGGCATTGCGACACGGTTATATACATGGTTTGTGAAACCGGACCGGACTGGCCGGTTCAGACCGGAAACCGGCCAATCGGCCGGGAAACCAGTCCGGTTTAAGTTGAAACCGGACTGACCCGGTGAACCCGGGTTGACCCGATAAACTCGGGGTAAACCGGCCGGGTCAACAGGGTCACCGTGTCCCACATTAAATAGAGAATCAGAAAAAAAAAAACACAGATCGAGAAGTAGAAGAAGATTCGATCTGATTTTTAGCTAGAATTGTGTGACGACAGCGACGATAAGGGGTATAAGGAGGCCGTATGCGACAGATCTAGGCGAGTTTTGTTGACGGCGGTAACTCCAATCCACTTAAAAAGGTGAAAAACATGAGCAGATCAAAGGTTTATTTGGGTTTCATCAATTTGTAGAAGAAATCTTTTATTGGTGGTGTAAGGATTTGTTTGGGTTGCCATTTTCACCTTTTACGAGATCCAAGAAGAAGAAGAAGAATAAGCAGATCAAGCATTTGGTACAACTCGTTTGAGTTACGATGGAGGAGGGAAGGACCGACAGGGAGAGAGACATAGCATGAAGAAGGAGAAATGAAGCGTTGGAGAAATATGGTTTCAAAATGTGATTAGACTATTGGAGAGATATATTGACTATTGAGGCGTTTGGCTATGCGTGATACAGACTTTGCCTTTGGGTGGCGTTCATCAATTAATGAGACGTGATGGTGCTATACAATTACTTAATTGATACCCTTTCCTTTCCTCGTGAATTGTGATCATAAACTGTGAAGGCTCTGAGCAAAAAAAAAAAAAAAAGGAAACAAAAAAAAAACCTGTGAAGGCGTGAACGTGAAGAAGGTGAACTCAATAAAAAGAGATGTTTGACAAGTCAAGAAGAACTGTGATCTCTTTTTTTCAAAAAAAAAAAGAAAAAGAAAAATCAATATAGCTTTAAACATCCTCCTAAGTTTATACAAGATATTTTTTTAATTAAAATATAAGTATTTTTATCTATTTTAATAAAATTATATTTTTTAATTAATATCGGTCTGACCGATCTGAATTAATACCAATCTAACTAGTCTGACCCCGGTTTAACTCCGGTCTGACCCACTGACCCTTGACCCAGTACCCCAACCGGTTCAGTGACCGGTCCAATTTTCAGAACCTTGGTTATATATGAGATAAGCTTATAACTAAATCCATACTCATAGTGGGTCGGTCCAGCACCTTATACTCTTACAAGTACCTATGACTTTGATTTGTATCTCCATACATCATCAAAGTCATACCAGTCTTATTTCATCTTCGCTCCCGCGTAGATGACCGACCAGGGACATTTAGGATAATCTATAAGAAATATCCAAGGATATAGTTATCATTATAAACATGCAAATAAAATGATAACTAAATGGAGAATATTTTAAATGATATAAATGTTTAAAATACAATGATTTATCCCTAGGATATAATTTCCAACATTACATTGGGAGGTTATGTGTATTAATAATAAGAAAATCTCAAAAAGCCATTCATTTGTAGCTGATATAGCTTTGATTGGAGAACTCCAAAAGACACTCTTAAAAGACTGTGGACATCTACACTTAATAGTGGAATATTTACAACAATTTTGAGGATATTTTTTAAAAACCAATCTACCCATTTTTAAATAACTAAATTGATCAATTTTTATAATCTACCCAAAATTAATTAAGTATATTTTAAGCATTGGAATATCATTTTATGTTTTGCTACCTCCAGATTCTAATATAATAAATCATCTGATCCTTTTTATAAAGAACAACGGTTACTTTTAAGCAGATCAAAATGGTAGTTAAATTTAACTAAAAACAATAAGTATGTATATATCAAAAAAAATTTCCAATTACATCTTTATTCATAAAGAGGGCTTTTGAGAGATAATTAGTGGAAATTTAACGTGGAATATAATGAGTGTAAATAAGAGTAATTTAGAAAAAGAAAAAGTGAAATAAGTATAATTTGTTGTAGACATATGCTAAATGGAGAAATTTTCTCATTCTGAGTGCATGTGTGATAGTAATTATTAGAAAGGCATTTATTCAATGAGGGCAAAAGTGGAAAGACAAATTGTCACCTTAACAAAAATAACTGTCATCTAAGTATATTTAATTAACTAAAGGTTTATTTGATATAACATTGAAAGAAAAATTACTCTATTTTATAAATTTTTGGGTAAAATTACCTTCAGTTAAAATTTCGGGCCAAAATTGCTGCTGGCGCTTGAACCTTAATTAAGTATTTGTTCTCTTATATGCCGGCGATCCCTGCAACTTTCAGTCCCTTGGAGAGCAACTGAGCAAGAAGCAGCACACATGGAGAAGGGAAAGGGGGTGATGGGAGGGGCGGGACGAAGATGGGCCGTTGATTTCATCGACCATTCAAACTCTCATTCCTTTCGGGACAGTCTTGATCCACCTGGTTTCTCTTGCGCTTCCCACGATCAGGTTCTACACATCCTTTCCTCACTATGCATTCCTTTTCCTCCTATGCTTTATTCGATTCGATTGTTCTTTCTTCTTTCCTTCCTGCTTCTTAAGTTGTATCTTTTGTAGGATGATTCGTCTCTGAGTCGCCAAAAGAAGGATGCAGAATCTACCAGGAAAGCCCAGGTAAATTTATGTTGTGATTATTTTCGCCTTCGTAGATATCGTCGCTTTCGTTTCATAATGAATAGAATCCCTCTTATTTTCTGTGCCAAATTTTTCCCTAAATTATATACCTTAGTTGGGATATTGTTCGGATACTATATGCTTTTAAGGAATCACACACATGAATTAACTAGTAATGGCTTATTTAAGGTATTGATGGCCAGTAATTCACAGTGTTTCACTTCCACGGACTCCCCCCCCCCCCCCCCTTTTCCCTTTGTGGCCAGGCTGCCAAGGACATAGTTACTGTATATATTTTTGGGCAATATACGTGCCTTTGTGTTTCTTCATTGAAAATTATTTGTATTTTTAGGGTTGGACTACTAATATAGGAGAAAATTGATTCGTGTTTATTTTAGAATGAAGGTTATTTTCCTTTCATTTTGGTGACATGTGAGAATACTGCCAAGAAAGGAACTTACCAATGTTATAAAATTGAAGATGGCTGCACCTGTGAAATATTGAATTGCCTTCAGCATCTGGCATCCAAGGTTTGGGTTTGCTAATGTTATAGATGGACAGCTCTTGGTAATGCATATTCTATGGGTTTTACCCACTACATCTTATGCCATGCAGACAGTGTCACATACTACAGTGGTATCATAAGGATGACCTGTTCTGTTTAAGATTATAAAGGACTTGACCCAATGGAGGAAGTGAGTGATTGAAATTGATGAGAGTGAATGATTTGTATGATTTGAGATGTTCATACTAATTCCCTGTCATTTTTTGCCAAAAGCATCATCATGTATAATCATCTGTTGTGTTTAAAATGTCATTCCTATATAATGGATCAACAATCTCAACATGCAAAGCTTCTATATTCCACAAACAGAAAGCTTGGGAAGTGGCACAGGCCCCCTTCAAAAACTTGCTGATGATGGGCTTCATGATGTGGATGGCTGGAAGTACTGTTCACTTGTTTAGCATTGTTATCACTTTTTCAGCACGTTGGCAACCAATAAGTGCATTACAAGGGGTCAGAAAAGGTAAGATGGTTATTATCATGTTGCCAATGTCATTATTGCTAAACTCCATAAAAGTTGAGTCTCTACAGCTTGGGAGTCAATTATGGTGATAAATACATTATTTGTTCAACTCTGAAACCATGCTAATTTTTATATGAAAGATTTTAGTGACTGTTCATCCTTTTCTGGCTTTTCATGATTATTAATTGAGCTGATATGGTAATGATGGCTTAGTACCTAAGTAATTTATGATCTTCTCCATTCTTACATGTTTCTGCATTTTTTTTTCTTGCTACTCCTTGGACTATCTGTGGCAAGACAGGTGTTGTGCATTTGTTTCCTCTGAGATAGTTACTTTTCTATTTTTCTATGTTAGATTTATCATCTGTTGCTTTGTAATTTATTTTGAATTTTGTGTTTAGTGTGTGAGCTTCTTATAATTCTTGCTTTAATGTTGCATAATTTCTAATGGAGGACTATAGCATGTTCTTGCAATGATACTTTTCACTCTGAAATAATGCAGGTTTTGAACCTTACAAAGACAAGAAGGTGGAGCTTCTTGGGCCTAAGCTGCTCTATATAGCCCTCAATTTGGGGGGCTTGGCATTAGGTGTTTGGAAGGTAACATGATTTTTTTTTTTGGCTAGGTAACATGATTTTTGGTCGGTCATCTTCTTCGTCACCAATTATTATCACTTTATGGTTTTTATGTCCTTACACAGAATCATAACGTCGAAGTGTGAATGTGCATTGACATCTATGTAGTAGTTCATAATTTGCATCTGAATATCCTCTATTGCAGCTTAACACTTTGGGGCTTCTTCCTACACACGTGTCAGATTGGGTCTCATCCTTACCACCGGCTCAGGTAGGACTTGTTCTCAAGAAAGTTAACTGCACATTACTTTTTTTTAGGAACAGTTTCTTTCTAGCTGAAAGGTGATATGATTATGACAAAAACTTGAAATGTCTGCTAGAAGCTCTAGATTTCCCCAAAACATTATTCTTGTTGTTAGACGACTTCAATACTTATTTTTTAACTTTGAGTTGTAGCTCTAGTTTCCCCCCTCTGTATCCATTTGTTAAGTTGTAATGGTAAAAATCTCATTCCATTATTAACAAAATAATGAACTTCAGTAATACTGCATATCTTTTCAATAATACAGTGCATTTCCCTAGAATTTCGTGTGGTCAAATGTATTTTCAAGCAGCTCTTCCATTCATTGATCCATATTTCTTGTCAAGAAATAATTTATATTCTTAACATTTGTTCACTTTTACCCTTGATTAAGCCAATTTGTAGTCTCCATAATCTTGGTGACACACTATATCCTTAATTTCCTATAGCATTATTATTTCTAGTTCTTAAACTACCAAACTTTTGTAATGAGTCTCATCTATACTTAAATTTATAAGTTTTTTTGTTTTTGTTTTTGTGCCAGTACTTGCTAATGTGTTTTTTTCAAGTAAGTTTAGCATCTCGGTTTTCCTGACACATTGAAATATACTGAGTAAATAAAGTTTTAACAGCTGGTAGATGTTGGATAATTGTACATTTGGAGTTGCTTGCTTATCAGGAGTACAGATATAAAACAAAATCATGGGTCCTATATTGAAATAAAACTGCTACTGGTTTTTTAGCAAGATAATATGTCTATATAAGAGACTATGTGGTGTTAGTATCTTAGTCATAGAAGGATTTTATAAGCTATATAGTGTACTGAAGAACCGTATGGTGGTTATCAATACGGAAGCAAGATTCTAGTTAGGACAGAGATAGATGTGTGCATGAGGTGTCGCAAGTCATTTGAACTAGCTTTCTTGTTTCGGACATAACAATTGATTTTAGTGCCTACTCCTCCGGTTCTATTTATACGTCCCTTCCGGTATGTTTTACAGACTAAGAAAAACCTTAAATTTCATTAACTCTGCCTTAAATTGAAATTGAACAACTTTCCCACTCTACCCCTATTTAATATGCATTATACCTCATAAGAACAAAGTCGATATAGTAGCCAAGCACCTCGTAGCGCGATGGCACTAGGGCCAGCCTTAGGAACTGGCCTTTCCCTTTGTCCAGGGTTCGAACCCTGCCTCCCCCTCCCCCACTGGCTGTATCAAAAAAAAGAAGTCGATATAGTAATAAATAAAAGATAAAATTGTACATTCATATGATAATTTCTCTTTCTGCTCTATAGGTAAGACAAAAAATTTTCTTCTCACTACGACTCTTCCCTATAAATGGGGCTAGAGAGGAGTCTTATTATTTGCTTTACACTATTATTTTTTCTTTTATGTGATTTTTCTCATCCTTCTTTTTTCAGGAGGTGGAGTATCCAGTTGGGGGTGTATATTTGGGTTGACATGTGACTAGTTATAAGCCAATCTCATGTAAATTATGGGGCACTATATATGTAAACCACGAGAGATCTGAGCTGTATTTAATTTAGAAACAATATGATTAATTCTTAGAGTCTCATATTACCCAAGTACTGTGTCAGGCTTGTGTTGTGGAATATTGAGAATTTTTATCTTTATATTTATGTAGCATTAATATGTTAGTAATAGTTTGGTTTTTTATATTAACCCATCATGTTATGTAATCCACATATGCTTTAGCTGATTCAATATACACATGTACAACTAACAAGCTGTTGGTTAATATAGTAAGCGTTCTTATTTTTTAAAAATGAGAATACAAGTTTAAATATAAAGAAACATATTTGTTGAGATAGGTGAATTTTTTTACGGTCTAAGTCTTAAAAGGGATTGACTTTTCTGGCCAAAAAAAAAAAAAAGGAAAGAAATTAGACTAAAATCCAAAGTGGCTTAGGAATACCCTTAACCAAATATAATACACACACATATTCACCTACCAAATAAAATACACACCCATACTCACATACAGCTGTACATGTTCATTATATTTCATTCTCTTCTTTTTTTTTTTTTTTTTTTTTTTGGATATAAAAGAAGGCTGATGCCTTATATTAATTTAAAAACTAGGGGGAGGAATTCCCATACAATCATGAAGAACCAAAGTCCTAAGAAAATTAGGACACTCATCATAAAACTGAGAAGAAGAGATGCCTCGTTTAGCCAAAATATCAGCAACACCTTTCTGGCCTCGGGGATTCATTCTCATTCTCTTCTTCTTGGTACCAGCGTTTGAGACTAAAATACCGAGTTTAACAATCAAGCCTCACGAGGGGACCACATTTGCTTGGGTTAACTTTAGAGGGGGCTGTGAGGGCTCAGGCCGAACTGGGTCAAATACCATGTGAATAACACTGAAACTTCATTAGAGATAATTAAATTTAGGGGAAAACAAAGAAAAATACAATTAAAATTGGTAAAAGATAAATAAATATGTTGAATTTCAATAATTACAAAAGGACTTATTTAAAATTTTAAAATATATTGTAAAATTTGAGAAATTATCTAACTATCTTAGTTTTTTCAAAAATAAAAGATCTTCAAACCCATTATCGACCGTTAGAAGTTTTTTTAAAAATAAAAAATCTTCAAACCCACTGTTCATCGTCGGAGCTCCGATAAAAGTTATTAATAACTCAAGTATCTATATTAACAATTTTAGCTTGAGAAATTCAAAAAAAAAAAGATATTAGCCGTCGGAGTTTCGGTGAAAGTTATTAACAGCTCAAGTATATATATTAACAACTTTAGTCATAGAAATTCAAAAAAAGATATTAGCTTCGAGAGTTCAAGTGAAGGTTATTAAAAACTCAAGTATCTATGTTAACAAATTTTATATCACTATTAACAACTCAAGTATTTATATTAAAAATTTTAGTTAAAGAAATTTTTTTTTTAAAAAAAAGAAAGATATTAACCGCCAGAGCTCTTGTGAAGGTTACTAGAAAATATTCAATAAAACCTGTTTAAAATTTTAGTATGGTTATTAACAACTTAAGTATCTATATTAATAACATTAATTTGGGAAATTCAAAAAATGATATTAGCTGTCGAGGCTTCAGAGAAGGTAATTAACAACTCAAATATCTATATTAATAACTTGTATTGCTATTAACAACTTTCATATCTATATTAACAATTTTATCCAGAGAAAATTTTAAAAAGATTATTAGTTGTCCGAGCTCCGATAAAAGTTATTAGGAAATATTCAATAAATACCACGTTTACAATTTTAGTGTTACTATTAACAACTCAAATTTCTATATTGATAACTTTAGCTTGAGAAATTTTAAAACAAAATATTAGCCGTCGGAACTTTAATGAAAGTTATTAAGAAAAATCCAACAAATATCTCGTTCACAACTTCACTAAGGATATTAAAAAAAAAATCAAGTATCAAAATTGACAATAGAAATATATATATATATATATATATATATATATATATATATATATATATATATATATATATATATATATATAAGGTTGATGTTTACAATTTTAGTATCACTATTAACAACTCAAATATCTATATTGACAATTTTTGCTTGAGAAATTCAAAGAAATATATTCCTTCACCAAAGCTGTGGCGGCTTTTTTTTTTTAAAAAAAATAATTTCTCAGGCTAAAGTTATTAATACAAATACTTAAGTTGTTAATAGCGATACTAAAATTGGTAATATGATATTTGTTTAATATTTCTTAATAACCTTCATCGAAGCTCCAATGGCTAATATCTTTTTTTGAAATTTTCAAACCAAAGTTGTTAATATAGATACTCGAGTAATTAATATTAATATTAAAGTTGTAATTATAGATACTTGAGTTCTTCATAATATTCACTAGAGCGCTCTGGCAGTTGGCAAGGGGGGTTGAGGATTTTTTATTTAAAAAAACTAAGGGTAGTTAGATAAATTTTCAAATATTGCAACATTTCAAAATTTTAAGTCATTCTGTAACATCCTGAATTTTTTTTACCTGAAACTATAATAGATTAATTTATGATAATTGATTTATTAGGTATTTAGTATGAGTAAATTTTTAAGGTTAGAATTTAAATATATATTTTAATAATATAATAAACATATTATATAGTAATATATTATATATAGTAGTATGAATGAAGAAAGATAAAAGTGACGGAGGAAAGAATCGGAAAGAGAAAAGAAAGGAAGGAAAAAGAAAAAGAAAAAAAAAACATGCGGGACCCACGGCCAAAAATATTTCTCTGCAAACTTTCTCGTGAAGTTTGAAAAAAATGGCCGCGGGACCCACTCAATAATAATTTATTATTTAAATAATATTATATTATAATAATAAAATAATATATATTAAAATATTATTAAAATTTTTAAAAAAGACGTTCACGGGGCGAGTCACGGGAAAGTTTGTTTTTATAATTTTGGGAAAATTACGTAAAACGACCCAGAGACGAAAATTACACTTAAAGACCCATTTTCCAACTATAAATAGACCTTCCATTTCATTTCATTCTTCACAACTTCTAAGAGCCATAGAGAGAGGTAGAGAGAGAGAGAGAGAGAGTAGAGAGATATTTGCTTGAGAGTTATAATAGCTGGTTGGTGATTCGGGTATTAGCAAGTAACAGGTAACTCTGAATATTCTTCCTTATACTTGTGAATTATGTATGATTATAAATTTGTTTGTTTACTATTTTGGCAAGAATATTTAGAAAATATTTATGGTTTTAAGATCTGGTGTGGGAATTTTGACTTGCAAATCTGTAGAGGTACTATTTATACGTACGTTACTATTCACATATACCGTATTTACTATTCATTTTACTATTCACATATACCGTATTTACTATTCATTTTACTATTCACGTATACCGTATTTACTATTCATGTTACTATTCACGTATACCGTATTTACTATTCATGTTACTATTCACGTATACTGTATTTACTATTCATGTTACTATTCACGTATACCGTATTTACTACTCATTTTACTATTCATGTATATACCGTATTTTACTATTCACAGATACGCATAGTATTTTACTATTCACAGATACGCATAGTATTTTACTATTCACAGATACGCATATCAACGTATATAATGGTATAATAATGCATTATTTTTGAATAAATACATTCATCATGGCGGTTGTATTGTGATGGGTGGAGTAAGGAGGGAATTGAATGATAAGAATTGTTTATGCCACCACTCGGTGCACAGTGGATGGTACTTTTCAGGGCCCCATCTTCCATGTTTTCCTCTGGCCGGGATTTCATTGGAGATGTGGGACATGTGACACCTCCTTAGTTGTTATTTTAAAGGAGGGGAGCCATAGTCCAGATTTAAGCTCTATACCTTTGGCCGGGTGTATCTTAAGTTTTGGTGAGCTTGAAACCATCCAGTCAAATGAATGAGTTTCTATTGGACTATATGTTAGCCTATGGTTCCAGTCAGCGGTATACGGTTGGAAGGGGATATAAGGGAGGCTGCATACTGCATAGTGCATTTCTGAATTATTCAATAAATGATGAGTATTTTGTAAAGGCATTTGATGTGAACAACGGTATATCTAAAAATATCTGAGTATATTAAATTCACATTATATTACCTTTTATTTTTGTCATATGTAATTTGCTTGTGTAAGGTAGAAATATTCAGTAGTTACTGAGACGTGGAATCTCATCCCATATTAACATTTTTCAGGTGATTATTCTAGTAGAGAGCAAGGGAAGGCACCTATGGAGTGAGCTCTGGAAGCTCTTTTGATCTCCAATAGATTATGTTATGTTATTATATTTGCCATGAACCTAAGACTTCCGTTTTGTATTAAACTCTGAAATATTTTCTGGAATTTATTCTGATTATGTATTACGGGTTTTATTCGAAATGGTAACATTGTAAAAGGATTTGGATATTGTTGAACTCTTTTGAAGGTATTTTCAATATTTTGACCGAGTTTTTGGTGATGAAAATGAGGTGTTACATTTTTGGTATCAGAGCTAAAGGTTCCATGGCAATTTTGTTTATTTTCTAAAGTGATTTCTTAAAATTTTTTTAGTTCGTGGCAAATTAAATATCATAACATGAGCACTTCCCTTTGTTAGATTTAGAATTTATTTAGCTATTTTTATTTGTTTAGTGTCCTTATAGTATTAATCATAGGAGGAGATAATGGCAAGAACTCGAAGAACTAATTCAACCCCTGCCTCATCCCAAAGAGGTCTCCCTCCGCATCAAGATGGTTCCCATCCTCAGGATAACAATGCCCTTTTGGCAGAATTACGAGACGTCATCTTGGAGATGAGGGAGAAAGTGAATAGACACGAGGATGAACTAGCAAAAGGAAGAGGCCAAGGTGGTAAGGAAGGAAAGGAGAAGGCTCTGGAAGTCACACCTTCTGACCATCAATCTAGGGGAGGAAGTTATTCTCGTACTGAAGATGGAGGTAGTAGCGGTTCTCATTCTCAGTATCATCCCTTACCTATTACTGAGGTTTGGGAAAAATTTCGGAAGTTTACTCCACCGATGTTCGAGGGGAAGCTAGATCCGATTGCAGCACTGGAGTGGCTGAAGCGTGTAGAAAAGATTTTCAGAGTTATCGAGATTAGCTCACAACAAAAGGTGATGGTTGCTGAACAATTGTTGCAGAAAGCAGCTGAAGAATGGTGGGAAAGCACCAAAACAAAAGGAAATGCTGAGATGACGTGGGAAGAGTTTAAGGAAAAGTTCGAAAATTATTACTTTTCCCCTTCAATCAGAATAGAGAAAGAAACTGAATTCCTCACATTCAGGCAAGGGGAATTACATGAAGACGAATTTATTACTCGCTTTTTAGAGTTGTCTAAATTCTGTGGATATTCACAGAACAACTCTAAATGGTTGAGTGCTCGATTGGTTGAAAAAGCTAGACCAGACCTAAAAACAGCTCTATCACCGTTCCTTGATGAAACAAGGGATTTTGAAGAAATATGCGACAAACTGCGCACGATAGCAAGGAACAAACGAGAAGAGGAAGCTGAGAAGATGAAGGGTTTTCAGGCCAGATCTACACACCTCATGAGACCAACGGGAGGAGTTACTAAGAAGCAGAGTCACAACTTCAGTAATGTGAATACGCGGTTTAGCCAACCATCCAGAAATCACTTTGGTGGACCATCGAGGAGTTATTTTACTGGACCCCAAAGAAGTCATTTCAGCAGAACACCGAGGAGTCAATTCAAAGGACCTCAAAGGAGTCACTTCAGTGGAGGTCAGAGTTCATATAGGGGATCCACAGCTCCTGCTGCAAGCACCGCCAACAATCAGATGTGTGCCAAGTGTGGAAGAATACACCAAGGACCATGTGTGACGTGTTTCAACTGTGGAAAGCCAGGACACATTTCCAGATTTTGTGAGGAGGAGCCTCGAGGAGCCAAGGATGCTAGAACTGCAGTGCCAGGGAAAGTGTTTGCACTATCACATCAGGAGGCAAGTGCTTCACCAAATCTGATTAAAGGTATCCTCAAACTCCAAGGTCTTGAAGTAGAAGCCTTATTTGATTCTGGTGCCACACACTCTTTTATATCATACGACTGTGTGCCTCGATTGAATTTAAGAGTGAGTGAATTGCCTTATTATATGATTATTTCTACACCGGCGGGAGCTTCAGTAAAAACTTCTAGGGCTTGCTTAAATTGTACGATTGAGATTGATAATAGGATCTCAAATATAGACCTTGTTTGTTTACCCATGAAGGGTATCGATGTAATAATAGGAATGGATTGGTTGTCAGCTAATGACATCATCCTTGACTGCAAGAGGAAGACTATCTCTCTTGCGGATGACTCTATGAGTCATAGTAGACCACAATTGTTGTCTATAGCACAAGATGAAAAGCCTGTTCATCATGGTTGTCTTGCGTACATGGTGTTTTTCTCCATTCAAACAGAAGTGGAGGAAGGGATAGAGAACATTGAAGTGGTGAAAGAATTTCCGGAAGTATTTCCGAAAGAAATGACAGGTTTACCCCCAGAGAGAGAAGTAGAATTTTCTATTGATCTCGTACCTGGAACAGAACCTATATCTAAAGCTCCTTACCGAATGTCTCCATCGGAACTAGCAGAATTGAAGAAGCAGATCGAAGAATTGTTAGAAAAGGGTTTTATCAGACCCAGTGTATCTCCTTGGGGATCGCCCGTACTCTTTGTGAAGAAGAAAGATGGGAGCCTGAGACTATGCATTGACTATCGCCAGTTGAATAAAGTGACTATAAAGAATAAATATCCTTTACCCAGGATCGACGATCTACTTGATCAGTTGAAGGGAGCATCCATATTCTCCAAGATCGACCTCAGATCAGGTTATCACCAACTGAGAGTCAAAGCTGAAGATGTCTCAAAAACTGCATTCAGAACTAGATATGGCCATTATGAATTTCTTGTTATGCCATTTGGGCTAACAAATGCTCCAGCAGTATTCATGGATTACATGAATAGAATTTTCCGACCATATCTAGATAAATTTGTAGTGGTTTTCATTGACGACATCCTTATCTACTCTAAGGATGAAGAAGAGCATAAAGAGCACCTTAGAATCGTGCTACAAGTGTTGAAGGAGCACAAGCTCTATGCGAAACTGTCTAAGTGCGAATTTTGGTTGAAGGAAGTAAAATTCCTAGGCCATGTCGTATCAGCTGAAGGTGTTGCAGTGGACCATACTAAAGTTGAAGCAGTTCTCCAATGGGAACGACCAAAGTCCGTGACTGAGATCAGGAGTTTTCTAGGTCTAGCTGGCTATTATAGGAGATTTATCAAGGGCTTTTCGCAAATAGCTATGCCTTTGACTAAGTTAACAAGGAAGGGACAACCATATGTATGGGACGAAAAGTGTGAAGCAGCTTTTCAAAATTTGAAGACTAAGTTGACTACGGCACCAGTACTTATAATTCCAGATCCTGCTCAGACCTTTACTTTGTACACAGATGCTTCCAAGAAAGGTCTTGGGTGTGTATTAATGCAAAATGGTAGGGTAGTAGCTTATGCCTCTCGACAGTTAAGGCCACATGAAGGGAATTATCCTACTCACGACTTAGAACTGGCAGCAGTAGTGTTTGCTCTGAAGATTTGGAGGCATCACCTCTACGGTTCAAAGTTCGAGGTTTATAGTGACCACAAAAGTCTAAAGTACCTGTTCGACCAAAAGGAGCTCAACATGCGACAGAGGAGATGGATGGAGTTTATCAAGGACTACGACTTCGAATTGAAGTATCATCCAGGAAAGGCGAACGTTGTAGCAGATGCCTTAAGTAGAAAGACAATCCATGTAGCCCAGATGATGATCAGAGAACATAAATTGCTCGAGGAGATACCAAGTACATCTATTGATGTAATGTCAGGTTTGGTCGCTACCATGGAAGCATTAACTATTGAAAGCACAATTTGGAAAGAGATTAAATTCGCTCAGTTCGAAGATGAGTATCTATTAAACGTGAGGGAAGATATTGAAGAAGGAAAAGAATCGAAATTTGGGATCGATAGAGATGGGATATTAAGGTATAAAGGAAAAGTGTGCATACCTAATGATGGAGAAATAAAAAGGCTCATACTAGAGGAGGCACATCGGAGTAAATACACTATCCATCCCGGAGCAACCAAGATGTATCATGATCTCAAGCGGAATTGGTGGTGGCGGGGCATGAAGAAAGATGTGACTGACTTTGTCACTTGTTGTTTGACTTGTCAGAAAGTCAAGATCGAACATCGGAAACCTCCTGGATTATTAAAGAATTTGGATATCCCAGAGTGGAAATGGGACAGCATCTCTATGGATTTCATCATGGGGCTTCCTCTAACGACATCCGGACATAATGCCATTTGGGTAATTGTCGATAGGTTAACTAAGTCAGCTCATTTTCTAGCAATTGCAGCAGAATACTCATTGGAGAGACTAGCAAAGATCTACATGAAGGAGATTGTCAGATTGCATGGGATACCGAATAGCATCGTATCTGATCGTGATCCACGATTCACTTCACGATTTTGGAAAGCATTGCAGAATGCTATGGGAACTCGGATGAGTTATAGTACCGCTTATCATCCTCAAACTGACGGGCAGACTGAGAGGACTATTCAAACTCTGGAAGACATGTTGCGGGCTTGTGCAATCGAACTAAAAGGAAGTTGGGACGATCATCTTCATCTTGCGGAGTTTGCATATAACAATAGTTATCACTCCAGCATTGAGATGGCACCTTATGAGGCTTTGTATGGAAGAAAATGTAGATCTCCTATTTGCTGGACGGAATTGAATGAGCGAATTTTAATAGGTCCAGAACTTGTGGACGAGACGACTCAAAAGATTAAGGTGATTCAACAGAAACTTCTCACTGCTCAGAGTCGACAGAAGAGTTATGCTGACAAGAGAAGACGACCGTTGGAGTTCATGGTGGGCGAACATGTATTCTTAAGAGTCACACCAATGACTGGCATTGGTAGAGCAATACGAGCAAAGAAGCTTTCACCTCGTTTTATGGGTCCTTATGAGATTTTGGAGAAAGTTGGACCGGTAGCTTACAGAATTGCATTACCTCCACAGCTTGCGAATCTTCACGATGTCTTTCATGTATCGCAACTGAAGAAATACCAACCGGATCCTTCCCACATTATAGAAGTAGAAGAGGTAGAACTCAAGGATAACATGACGTATAAAGCCGAGCCGGAGCGGATTGTTGATGCAAGGGACAAGAAATTAAGAAACAAGACCATTAGACTTGTAAAGGTCGAGTGGAAAGGAATGGCTCCCGGAGATGCTACTTGGGAAACGGAGGAGAGCATGCGACAAACCTATCCTCATTTATTTAAATAGGTTAGAATTCTTATTATAGCGAAATTTTGAGGACAAAATTTTCTTTTAGGAGGGGAGAAATGTAACATCCTGAATTTTTTTTACCTGAAACTATAATAGATTAATTTATGATAATTGATTTATTAGGTATTTAGTATGAGTAAATTTTTAAGGTTAGAATTTAAATATATATTTTAATAATATAATAAACATATTATATAGTAATATATTATATATAGTAGTATGAATGAAGAAAGATAAAAGTGACGGAGGAAAGAATCGGAAAGAGAAAAGAAAGGAAGGAAAAAGAAAAAAAAAAAAAAAACATGCGGGACCCACGGCCAAAAATATTTCTCTGCAAACTTTCTCGTGAAGTTTGAAAAAAATGGCCGCGGGACCCACTCAATAATAATTTATTATTTAAATAATATTATATTATAATAATAAAATAATATATATTAAAATATTATTAAAATTTTTAAAAAAGACGTTCACGGGGCGAGTCACGGGAAAGTTTGTTTTTATAATTTTGGGAAAATTACGTAAAACGACCCAGAGACGAAAATTACACTTAAAGACCCATTTTCCAACTATAAATAGACCTTCCATTTCATTTCATTCTTCACAACTTCTAAGAGCCATAGAGAGAGGTAGAGAGAGAGAGAGAGAGAGTAGAGAGATATTTGCTTGAGAGTTATAATAGCTGGTTGGTGATTCGGGTATTAGCAAGTAACAGGTAACTCTGAATATTCTTCCTTATACTTGTGAATTATGTATGATTATAAATTTGTTTGTTTACTATTTTGGCAAGAATATTTAGAAAATATTTATGGTTTTAAGATCTGGTGTGGGAATTTTGACTTGCAAATCTGTAGAGGTACTATTTATACGTACGTTACTATTCACATATACCGTATTTACTATTCATTTTACTATTCACATATACCGTATTTACTATTCATTTTACTATTCACGTATACCGTATTTACTATTCATGTTACTATTCACGTATACCGTATTTACTATTCATGTTACTATTCACGTATACTGTATTTACTATTCATGTTACTATTCACGTATACCGTATTTACTACTCATTTTACTATTCATGTATATACCGTATTTTACTATTCACAGATACGCATAGTATTTTACTATTCACAGATACGCATAGTATTTTACTATTCACAGATACGCATATCAACGTATATAATGGTATAATAATGCATTATTTTTGAATAAATACATTCATCATGGCGGTTGTATTGTGATGGGTGGAGTAAGGAGGGAATTGAATGATAAGAATTGTTTATGCCACCACTCGGTGCACAGTGGATGGTACTTTTCAGGGCCCCATCTTCCATGTTTTCCTCTGGCCGGGATTTCATTGGAGATGTGGGACATGTGACACCTCCTTAGTTGTTATTTTAAAGGAGGGGAGCCATAGTCCAGATTTAAGCTCTATACCTTTGGCCGGGTGTATCTTAAGTTTTGGTGAGCTTGAAACCATCCAGTCAAATGAATGAGTTTCTATTGGACTATATGTTAGCCTATGGTTCCAGTCAGCGGTATACGGTTGGAAGGGGATATAAGGGAGGCTGCATACTGCATAGTGCATTTCTGAATTATTCAATAAATGATGAGTATTTTGTAAAGGCATTTGATGTGAACAACGGTATATCTAAAAATATCTGAGTATATTAAATTCACATTATATTACCTTTTATTTTTGTCATATGTAATTTGCTTGTGTAAGGTAGAAATATTCAGTAGTTACTGAGACGTGGAATCTCATCCCATATTAACATTTTTCAGGTGATTATTCTAGTAGAGAGCAAGGGAAGGCACCTATGGAGTGAGCTCTGGAAGCTCTTTTGATCTCCAATAGATTATGTTATGTTATTATATTTGCCATGAACCTAAGACTTCCGTTTTGTATTAAACTCTGAAATATTTTCTGGAATTTATTCTGATTATGTATTACGGGTTTTATTCGAAATGGTAACATTGTAAAAGGATTTGGATATTGTTGAACTCTTTTGAAGGTATTTTCAATATTTTGACCGAGTTTTTGGTGATGAAAATGAGGTGTTACACATTCCCTTTCTAATTATTGAAATTCAACATACTTATTCATCTTTTTACCAATTTTGATGGTATTTTTCTACCTTTTTCTTTTAAATTTATTTGGACAAGAAAGTAATAGCTAAATAAATTGGATAACTTTGTAGGTGGCAAAAAGTTCACATTCCTTTGACTTTATACAAGTTTTTAATATAGTCTTTAAATTTCATAAAGCAATTTTTAAGTCATAAAATCCTATTATCATTAATCTCAAATGATGGTTTTTCTCCTCTTGTAACAATTATTATTATTTTAAAAATTAAATTCGATATCTTATCATTTGGTATTGTTTTGTCAACATTTAAAATTTTGATATTAGTTTTTTTTGTTAACAATATTAGGGTTAAAGAATTGAAACACTAAGATTAAGGGGCCAAAATGAAAATTTCATATCTAGTTATATGATTAAAGGTTATTCTTACTCCAGGAGTTATTATTGTTTTTTCTCCTTTTTAAAATTTTTTTTGGGCCTGAAATTCACCCAAATTTTGTCCAAATTCACCTGCTTCATCTGCAGAGGATTGAAAAAATAGACATGAATTTATATGATGATTGAAAGTGTTTGCTCTTGAATGTTCAGAATAGGTTTGCATCAAAAAGTTGTTTATGGATTTATCATGTTTAATGCATATAATAAAAAGTCATTTATGGTTGAAAAAACCATATTACTCCATATAAGATATAGTTGATTTTTTTCTGGAGAAATTAAGGAAGCTGAATAAATTACTCAATCAAATCATATGTTTTATATCATTAAATTATATATCAGTCTATAAGTTAAGCAACACAGTTTAGAGAAAAATAGTAAATATAAATATTTTAAATTAATTTAATTAGCTTCCTTAACTTCCTCAAAAAATCAATTTTATCTTATATTTAGGACCCGAAGAAATATCATTTATAGAAGTCTATTACGAATCAAATTGAATCAAATTATGTGGGATACTTTTGGGATGTGAATAATCTACAAGGTAGGATTGTAGGGTTGAGGATTTTCCAAGTTCTTAAATAAAAGTGAATATTACTCAAGTACTAATGATTTTGTAAGGTGTTTGTTTCTAGTATGCTTAGTGTCACTTTACCACCAAGTACAAGGTATTTGGTTGAGGTGGTAAACAATCTTATCCTAGAAGGAGAATACGAGTTCAAATCCAAGGAACACACTTGTTGAGATTGACAAATATCCTGTGTTGAAATGGATTGTACAACTAGATAAGATAATAGTATCATGCATAAAAAGGTATCATTTGATATAAATTTCCCATTAGAACAAATAATTTTAATTCAACCTATGAACAAATTGATTGTTGGAATATGATTTCACCTCAATTCTTTAAGTCAATCCCAAACCAGAATTACATGAATCTAAATATATTAACAGCATTCCCAAATTACTTTCACATGTTTTTTTTTAACGAAAAGATCAAAATGCCATTAATAAAGAATTCTAAAGATTATATAACAGTTTGTAATGATGAACAAGAACTAAGAAAATAAAGTAGTCTTGTAGGTAAACCTTTTTTTTTTTTTTTTTGGGGGGGGGGGGGGGGCCACCTTTCATAAAGTTATCAAATGACCGCAAAGATGAGCAAAATCTTGTTTGGTAATGTTGCTTGATTCAATCAGAGCTTTCTTGTAGTTCATTAATAGTTTTTTGGACATCTAGCAATCAATGGCGGCTGATTCTGATGTGAACAATGGTGTTCGAATAATCCACTGTAATCCAGTTATTAGGCCTTTGAAAACGACAAGGGAATCACCATGATGCATTATTTTTCTAAAGAAACGTTGCTTAGGTAGTCTCTGAAAACATACCCATAGATGGAATTGCCTCCTATCTTAAATATAGGATATAATTTATAGTACAGTTTACACTACAAACTATATCATTTATTTAGGACCGGAATAGTATAAGGGAATTCACTTATATTTTGGTTGGGTAATGGTACAAAAATACACATTCTTTTAAAAGTACGCCCAACACCAAAGATTTTTTTTTTAAAATAAAAAGTGACTACGTGTTTATAAAAGTGTGATAAAAGTCTCAGATTCCGTTAATCTAACAGACGTCATCTATATTTAATGAAATATGTTACTTTTGCAAGTGGTATGACCTTTATCTAAATGAACCCATTTGCAATTGTTAGATTCAACCTTATACTTCTTACTCTTCTTCACAATCTCTCCTCAAATCTGCTCATGCACTTATTTATCAAAGGATATAACAAATTCAAAACCCATCCCAAATATCTAACGATTTTAAAATCAAAGACTTCAAAGTCATAATTTTTACAATATCATGTTAAATAGTACTCCTCTGGTCTGTACTACGTACGAACTATGTCCTATATTTAGAGCGAATATAGTAAATACTTCCAATCCCGCTAGACTATAGAACAGTTTTTTTTTTTTTTTTTGTCCGAATCTAACAAGCCTGGTTGACGACTCAACTGGTTCGACCATCCAGTCTAGTCTGATTCTTAAATCATTGACTACAATCGAAGACAAAATTCTGAAGGAAAGACACCCTCCACCCCACTCAACTAACCTCGAGGATCTTTTTAGGGAATGTTAAGCACTTTGTGGGATTTACCTGCCCAAGAGATATTCGATTTACTAAACTTGTAATGCAGAGACTAAATCCGTATTCCTTTGCTCAATCGAACCAAACAATTCATGTAGGCGCAAGACTGTTTCAAACTACAAATGTTTGAGATCCATTGGTGGCAGATCAAAGCCCCCACGACACAGTTTTGTTTCTTTTTCATATTCACCAACCTAGCGATCCACAGTTTCAACAAATCTATACAGTATTTAGCTATATATACTATTTATCAATGCCTTAAACACCCAACTATTTTAAGGTGATTTCTTACACGGGCAAAAGTTAGAAGATTGTAAACATGCAATTAATTATAACTAGTTTCCAAGCAGCGAGGTCAATAATGCCAAAACGCCAATGATAATAATGATATTTAGAAAATAGTTAGACTGTAGAGGCTTATCTGGACTCCCGCCAAATGCCTCGTACTCGGACCGAATCTTCTGTTTCATAGTATCTGACAGCTCTCTCTGCAATTCAAAATAAGCAAACTAAGAATTTCTTCTTTAATCCTTCATCAACACTTCCAAATTTTACATTTGAGATCACTGGATTTGAAGATAGCTTCTTCCAATTGATTCACCAAAAGACACTGACACAAGAAAAATTATTCTTGTTTGTACTCTCACAACAAATAAGGAAAAGTAAAATTATATAATTCTCTGGTCCTTAATGTATGATCTAATTGAGAGTTGATCTCGGTTCTAAATGTAAGACCTATTTCCTATATTTATCAATTTTTTCCTATATTAACCCTATTTATGCTCTCTAAGCAATAATCAAGTGGGGAGATTAAGGAAAATAATTATAGAGTTTTAGAAAACACACATCATATTAATTAATTTAACTAACTTCTTTTATTTAATCAAATTAGTTAAACATGTTTTACATTAAGGACTAGAGGAGTAATATGTAAATATAAAATTTCCACTTTAAGAATCTTACATTAAGAAAAGTTCTAAATCTTCAAACTGTAACAGCAAGTCCTAGACCTTCCACAACTATCAATAAAATGAATATTCAAATTTGATGAGTTTGTGCAAGAACACAACCTTTCCAGTCGAGTATTTGGCTGCTTCAAACTTCTCTGGCTGAGGTTTTGGAGAACCGTCATCTATGACAATACCCTATAAACACATGAAGCTATTATTATGGCCTCTGACTGGATCATTCATGTCGTTATTTGGACACAGAAAGCAAGCAGAAAAAGGAACAAAAAGTGACGTGCTATCTTGGCCTCAGCGAGGCTTGGGAAACAATTGTAGGATACACAAGCCCATTCATCTAACGTTCAAGTAATATTCACTAAAAAGTAACTTAAAACAACAGACCTCGGGAGGATCAAATTTGGCTCCAAGATTACCAAGTTTGGCGTGGGCTTCAGCATAATCTTTAAAGAAGGCTTCCTGATCTTCAGCATATTTCTCAGCATAGACCTGCAAATTTTTCAGAGTTAAATACTGAATCGTAACAGCCATGATAAAAAAACAAAAAAACAAAACAAAACAAAACAATCACTTCACCTTAAAAGATGGATCCTCAAAAAGAACAGCATCAGTTGGCAAGACCAGTAGTTCTTCATCCTTTCTTTCTTTGATGTCCTATACGAAGAAACAACAGTTAAAAAATGGAAATTGAGTATCCCAGTTGTCTTCCTCCCTTCCAATACTCTCACTCATAGAAACAAAACGGAATATAGGTCCCTGACCTTGAAGTAAGAATTATCAAACCTCAACCACTGCACTGTCCAGGATTGCCCCCCAGGTTCTCCTGGTCCATCTTTCTGTGAAGAAAATGAAGGACTTCAAAACTGTTGTGAGTTCTAATAGATATTAGAGAGAGACTCCATTTATACAAGGGCATAGAGAACAGAGTTGAAACATTAACTAAGATTCCTTATTCAACACGAAATTGAAGCAAGACTTCAAGCAGGGGTGCACACAAAATAATGAAAATACCCAATTATCATCCTAGATCAAGATACCCAGTGAGATATTTTGTTGATGTAGCAAAGCTAGAGCAGTTCAAATCCAGACTAGAAAGTAAATTTTAATTTTAACTTTAACTTTAATTCCAATCACATTAATAAACAGCATAAATATATAAACCACCCCAAGTGAAGAAAAACGATTAACAAGAAATATCTATATGTACAGCAAGGCTAAAACTTCATGTCTTCAAAGCAGACAATTTAAGAATTGAAATGCTTACTCTGCCCAATATATATATATATATATATATATATATATATATATATATAAAATATGATTATATTTGTTTAGCGTTCGGTATACATACTACCTCCGGCTAGTTGACTTTTTTTTTTTTTTTTTGAGAAATTAAGAAAGCTAAATAAGTTACATTAAAGTATTTATATTTTATCGTTTTTCTCCAAACTAATCTGCCTTACTTATAAACTAATATATAATCTATTAATACACAACATATGATATGATTAAGTAACTTATTTAGATTCCATAATCTCTCTAAAAAAAAGTTAACCGGCTCTTGTATTAAGGATTGAAGGTAGTATATGGAATTCATATAGATGGAGAACTCTCAACGAGACACATCTGAATGCTCAAAGAGGTGGGAAAAGCCGCTATAAAATCATCATGCATTTGATGGGAATATTCGTTCTGCATGTGATAACCAATCATGTGATTAGAAAATGATATACGAGCATAAAAGAAACATGAAATAATGGGTGACGTTCTGAATGAATAGTAAGTATCAGAAGTTCCAAGGTAGGAGATAGTATCCCTGCGTCTCATTATCACCTACTGTTACCAATTTTTAGTGCCAACACCATTCACCTTTATTGTTCAACACACATCACACCATTAAATATTAGAATCTGAAAATGCTGCAACAAATTAGAAGGGAATTTACTACGATATAATTCCTATATCTTGTGGAGTAAAAAGATTGATAACATACTGTATACTTGGTCTCTGGCTTGCCCCAGCCACTGCGTTCTGGTCGAGACCGCCCCAGAGTGTGAGCCCCAGATAATGCAACTATTTCCTGCAGATCCAGCAACTTGATAATCAAGATCACAACCATATTGCTTGCATCAAAAAGTACCAGATAGAATTGAGGTTACCTTGTCATTCAAACCCATTCTGTAAAATACTTGCCGTAAATGATCAGCAGGTGAAGGGGGGCCAGCATCTAGACACAGATTAGTAAGGTGGTTTATCATGTTGGAAAAATAAGGAATGATTCCCCATAGGAAACAATCTACAGACTATTTAGCCCCAAAGATCTTAGTGAATAAGAGGCATGATCATAAAGACTACATCATTTGATAATCTCCATGCAAATGGATGTTACCAAACCAATTATGTAAACAGAGAAATGTAAGCTTTTAAAAAGAAGAAAAAAGGAAAAAGGACGGATGGTAGTATCTGCTAGAAAGAAGAAAGAAAAGACCAGTCTGAAGAGCCCATGGAACAGAAATAAGATTAAACTTACACAAGGGGGGAAAAAAGCCAATTTCATTTTGTTATTTGTTGCTTTGTGAATGAATGGCAATGTTTTCCGTTGTTCCCTGGAGTTTTTGATTAAATTTCGAAAATCATATTCCAACCAGAACTTGTAATTAGGCAAAGGAGAAAGTTCTCTTTCAGAAAACCACCCAATGGGAACATGGTCAACCTACCAGGAAGTCTTCCTTCTTCAGGACACTGATCTGGTCCTGAGACATCAAGTCTTCCATACTTCATAGGCAATTTCGGTCCACCAGCCTCCTGAAATTTCCAAGGAAGTGGTCAATGACATTATCTTTTGATAAATAATAGCCCATATAGCCAATCCTAAAACATTAAAACGAAGGCAACCTCCACAGCAGTAGCAGCAGCTAGCTGAAATAAATCTGCATATGTCAGACCAGAGTACTTGTCTTTGATTGGCTGGAGAAGTTTCAATGCATTAACAAGCCCTGAAATAGTAGTTCATCAGGCAATATAACTATCAAACAAATGTAGAAACAGTCACTGTTAAATGATCATACCAGCATTGGCTGCATGTTTCAGTTCAACTTCAAATCTTAAGCTCCCATTAGCTCCACCTCTTTGTGGCCACTCCTCAATACTTTTGTTGTAAGTACCAGCATCATGCCATCCCAAGCGGATCTATCAGATAATAACATACAGTAGTTATTGAAATGAATGAAAATCTTCAATCGATGCTCCTAAACTTAAACATAACAAAGACCCAGTTACATGCAGCAAGAAAATATACATAGTCCATCCAAAATATCTTGTGGAAATGAGCATGACATCTTGACCTAAGGAGCATGCTAATCTCTTTTGACGCTTATTCTCATTTGTAAGAGACTTAAGTGAGAAATGATAAGCAATTGATGGATTTTTTTTTTTTTTTTGAAAACATCTCCTAAGATGCACCAGCGGTCTTATGGTCATTGTTACACATCATCATATCATCATGACCAACAGCTAAATCCTTTGATATTTTTTTTGGGTCTGTTTTTTAAAAGTTTCACAGTGAAGATAACTTGAGCTCAAAAGTCTACATCGAGAATAAAAGGAGTAGGAACTTCTAATTAAACGCTAAGGAAGCATTGAACTGTAACAAGAAGCATCAGAGTTCGAACCCTGAATCAATACAATGAAAGGTCCATCTCCCCATGTTACAGGCTAGGCATCCATGACACTGAAAGTTATAGATACTAAAAACAAAGGACAGTTTTAAACAAGTAGAACTTGTCTTGAAGTCCCAACGGAGCTTTACATCATTAATCAAACAAATAAGTTTGTAAGTTCTAGTAACTATGCAGCCAAACTTATTAGCTTACTCTGTCGACTACTAAAGAATTTAGTGCTAACACTTGAGGGGAAAATGTGATGATAAAAATCCAGAAACTAAATAAGCTATCAATTCCTACTTTAAGGTTTTCTCCTTATCTTTTAGAATGTCTCCTTAAGGAGAAAATGCAAGTGGCAGTGCGGAAACAAATTTGATCAAAACTTCAGTGACCGTAAAACTACTTTGCCAAATATCATCGAGATGAAAATATGAATTCAACTTTTAAAATGGAAATCGATTCGTGTATGATCCCTACACGAATTGGACTGAACATTACCAGAATTGGATGGCAGAACTTAGTCTTGAGCAGCTGTCTGATGTCTTCTCTTGCACTCTTCAATTGATCAGGATTAGACGCGAATGACTTGGGCGTAAACACTGTGCTATATGCTCCATTTGATAAACGGACCTGTGTTCTTCGCTGAGCCTGAAAATCGCAAAAGAATCAACTGCAAATTCATACTTCGTTACATTTTTTTTTTTTAAAAAAAAAAAAAACACACACACACACACACATACACGCATGCACACAATGGGAACAGAGAATCAAAGAGATGGAAACCTGATTGAAAAATAGGTGAGAAATGGGAGAAAAGGAAGTTAAGCATTTGAGGGAAGAGAGAGAGGTAGGAGAGGAAGAAGCAAATGAGAAGGAGGGTGTAGTGCGGGAGGGGAAAATGAAAGGAGAAGAAGCAAGAGCAGCCATTTTAGTTGGAGAAGCTAAGGAGGTTGAACGCGTGAGGGACACACGCCCAGCCATTTTTGGGTGGATCGCTGAAGCTTTTTTATTGGTTGCTCCTCCTAATTATTTTGGATGATGTCCTTCTCCTGCTGCTAAAGAGCGCGCTCTGCCAGCCTGCCACGTCTCTACTTATTTCAGTTTCGCGCTTTCATCCTATCCCAAAGTGACGTGGCAATATCTGCTTCTTTTTGGGCTACAAAAAGTTATTCTTTTGTTTCTCTAAAGAAAATGAATCTGACATGGCTGGGCTTCAAGTACTTTGCCTGGGCAGAGAGTAACGGACAAGTGCTCAAACTCATAGGTGGCCATTTAACTTTAAAGGGAAAAATATATCCCAAAAAAAAAAAACTTTAAAGGGAAAAACACTTCTTATGTTGTAGGAGAAGTATATTCTTATACCACACATACATAAAATAGTAAAACCTACATACATATATAATCAGCATTATATATATATATATATATATATATGTGGGTCCCACCATTTCATGTGTGTGTAGGAATTTTCTTTTTATCATGCAACATAAGAAGTTTAAACCCCTAACTTTAAATAGGTATTCTCTTTGGTCCTTATTACAAGGTACCAATTAACAAATTTATTTGGTCCTTTTTATAAGGCACTTGCTTGTTCCCAAGGAGCATTAATTATTTGTTTCCACATGTGCCCCTAATTAATAAGAGTAGTAGGTGAGAGCAATAGTTATATAATATTAGAGTTTAGTACGATTAGTTGGGATAATATTGGAAGTTATTTAAATTGTAGGAAAATTTTATTGATTTTAATTGTTTTTATTGATTTGTGAGAATTGTTAGTTTTTATTGGTTTGTGAGAATTGTTAGTTGGTGTCTTATAATAAGGACCAGAGGGAGTACAAGCTAGCTCATACTCAGGGGTGGACCCAGAAAATTATGGAAGGGGGGCACTATTTGCCGAGGGGATTTGTTGCCCCCGATTTTTTTTTTTAGGGAAATTTTTAAATGCATTAAAAATAAAAAAAATATATGCAAGAAAAGAAAAGAATATTAAAAAAAATATTCATGAAATTAAGTGAACACTAATGAAGTAATAAGAGAGGCAATTATTTTACAAATCTTTCATTTAGAAAAGTAAGGCTAAATGCCATTAGAAATGCAGTTACATAAATTACAATGAAGGGTGGGCATTCAATAAGTTCAAGTGCATATATTTTGATAACAAAAATATATTATAATAAAAATAATTACAATGTCATCCGCCTTATTTTTTGGAATTCCATTATAATTGTCTTATTATCAATGCTTTCAAATACATCTTTTCCAATATAAGGCACTAAATAATCATTCAATCATTTATCCCCATCTGATTACGAAGTGCAGTCTTGATCTATTAAGGGTGGACAATCATTTAAATATGTATTAATTTTTTTAAAAAAAAAATTCTCAAATTGAAGGGGGCACTTGCCCCCTTCTCTATAACCTAGATCCGCCATTGCTCATACTCACATCTCAACCTATATAAACCCGTGTTAAATGGGCTAGCATATAAATAAACAGGTTATTAGGTTTCAAATAACCTATTTACATTTGACTTATTTACTTTTTTAGGGAAAAAAACATATATAAATATTAAGCATCCATCCTGAAATCACTATAAGCAAGAAATGGGTGAAGGAGCGTTTTTACACATAACCTTTGCCCTAGGGAGCATCCAGCACCATAACCTTTTTATTGAAGCAAAAGTACACATAAGGTTAGTTTTTGGGAGCGAAAGTGCCACTTATCGTTAGCTGATCAGACGATCAACGTCAATTTTGGATGGTGTGAACAGTTATGATGACATGGAAGCTGAATTGTGCTAAGAGGAAGCCACATAAGAAGAAAAAAAGCTGACTAGATTTAGGTTGAAATTAAAAAAAAACAAAACAAAAAGAAAAAAAAACAAGAAGTTAAACACCTAATAACTCCATCGGGGGTTCCCTTCATCGATCAAATTTCCCAATTGAAGAAACCCTAGAAACCCAAATGTTCTCCACCGTGGTTCATCTTCTTCGACCACCCTCGTTTCGACCACCGTTCTTCCGGCACCGGACCTTGGCTCCATCGTCCGTCACCAACAATCACCTCACCACCATCGTTATTTCCAGCGAACAGAGAAGGGGATAGACGAGGCAGAGTGAAATCCCAGACAAAATGAAATCACTCATGGAACCTATGATTAAGAAGCTTCAAATGTCACGGATACAATGCAAAAATTGTTAATTTATTATGGGGCCACGCAATTGATTAAAGGAACTCGCTTGTGTTCTAAAATGAGCCACCCATATAATCCTTTCTGTAACTTACACTTATAAAAAATTGGAGCATTATGATATTTCTTAGCTTAGAACATAGTAAGCATAATCAACAACATGGAAAAACAACTAAAATCTCGATTCATTCATATCAACACCCATCAGCACATCTAGCTTCAAAACTTGCCCAAATTCACCCGCCAACAGAGCATTTTCAAACTTTACCTAAATTTCCCAATACAAGCGAAATTCAAAGAGATGCCTGGTAGTGAAAGTTTTAGCAATGATAGTGCAAGAAGAATCAAAGTAGAAGAGATTACCTCTACATTCCTTATTAGGAGGTCTGTAGTTCCCTTCACTACTCTCTCTGCTTGTGGATAATTCGCCCTCTTATGATTCTGCCTCCTCTTCTAGAGCTACCCACTCAACTGCCCCGTAACTTGAGATTTGTTCTGAACCACCTCGTCTTCTAGCAACCGTTATCGTCGGAGCCTCCGTTATCGTCGCTTTTAGCCACCGCTATCGTCGCTGTGCTGAACCCTAGCTCACCATTTCCTACCGAATCGATGGAGCTTCACTCATCGCATGAAGAACCGTAGCTCGCCATTTTCTTCTTCAATCACTCAATTTTCTTCCTCGCTCGATTTACCCGATTTGCTAGTCGATAGCGATAGTGGGTTCACTTTTCTGGTTCTCCTTCTTAATCCCCATCGCAGGTTCTTTGTCTTCAGCTTTCAATGTCATAATGTGGCTTTTTTTTCCCCTGTCAGCATTTCTTCACACAGGTGGCAAAACTTAACAGCAAGTTAGCAATCAGTTTTCCCCCAAACAGTAAGTGGCACTTTTGCTCCCAAAAACTAACCTTGTGTTTACTTTTGCTCCAATAAAAAGGTTGTGGTGCTGGATACTCCCTAGGGCAAAGGTTATGTGTAAAAACACTCCTTCACCCAACAAGAAATCAAACCAAATCAAGCAAGAAAATAACCAGAAATCGAAGGAGTTAGAAACTAATACCCCATAAAGAAAAAGATTTATGAGCAAAATCAAAGGAACTAGAAGGCATCCTCAACGAGAGAAGGAGAAGATGAAGAATGAAATTAGAAATCAAAAGGTTCGTCGTCCTCTACTGCCAAAATGGAGTCAAAGTGTTGTATGTCGTCCTTCATGCAACGTAAATCTAAAGTCAAATTGCAAAAAACAAAGGTTTGTTATTGTTTTAAAGATCTAAAACCAAAGTGTTGTCCATTGTCCTTCACTGTCACAGACCTAAAGAGGGAGTAGAAGAAAAAGGAGGCTTGCTTTTGCCATCCACCAACGCATTCATTGTCCACCATCAAAGAGCTATATTGTTGTAGAAATTGCAGATTGAAGAGCTAACCATCACCACCTCGATCTTGTCATTTGTGACTCGTGGTTGCTGCCTCGATCTGCTGCTCTGCTACGATGTTAGTGGTGCTATCGTGCAAGGGTTACAAAATCACAAAGTCACAGAGAAAAGAGAGTGAGAGTCGACGCCTCAATGGGTAGTCGGTGACTCAGTGGCAGACATTAGGGTTAGGGATTACAGTCAAAATGCCAAATACTGGAAATCTCGAATAGGGAGGGACCAAGTCAAGGAATGAGATAGGTATTACTATACATATAGTTAATAAGAAAAGTATAACTAACAAGAGGGATAATCAAGAGGCTTTCTCTGCTAGGGATCGATTTTGGGGATAGTGAACTCCGTCACCTACTGTGGCGAAGGAAATGAGTGCCTCCTTTGGCCGAGTTGTGCGAGGGGGGGATGGTGAGGAAACACTGAGAGAGGAACGTGAGGAAGGAATTAGAAGAAAGAGGAAGGTAAGCTCTATGAATGGGGAATTTACTGGTGAGGAATCTTTGAAGCCTCGAGATGAGCAGTGGATGAAGCCGAATGGAACAGAGAATCATGCCAAGTCATACAGGGAATCTCTCTTGCAGAATGTTAATTCCAGATCTTGCTGGTGGGAATGGGAAAAGAGTGATGAGGAAGAGGAGATCTGCGATTACAGAGTCGGAACAGACTTCGAAAAGGTTCTTAACTCTAGCGATGGAATCACAGTGGATTTCTCTAATCCATTATGTCCGGTTTTCAGTTTCGAAGAGAAAGAAAAGGAGAGGCTATTCAAGCCATTCCGAAGAACTTTGGTAGTCAAGTTAATGGGAAGGCAGCCGTCATTTGGCTTTATGGTGAAAAACTAAGACAGTTATGGGAAAGGAAGGGAAGGATCGGTGTTTTTGATCTAGAAAATGATTACTACATGATCAATTTCCAGAGGAATGAGGACTATATGGAGGCCTTGATAGGAGGACCTTGGGTGATCACTGACGCATATCTGAGCGTTACGAGATGGCGGCCAGACTTCAATCCGAAGAATGAGAAGATTAATTCGGTGATTGCTTGGGTAAGATTGCCTGACCTTCCTGCGCCACTTTTTGATAAGAAATTCCTGTTAAATTTGGGTAATTCAATTGGTAAAGCGATAAGGCTGGATGTTCATACGGCGCAAAGAGCCAGGGGAAAATTTGCGAGAATGTGTGTGGAACTGAACTTAACTAAGCCACTAGTACCTGAATTTATTGTTGAGGGCCAATCTTTGAGTGTGGTATATGAAAGTCTGGGCCAGCTATGTAACAAATGTGGAAGAGTAGGACATATGAGAGAAAATTGTGCTAAGTACCAGATTAAGGGACATGAAGATGGGATGGACGTAGAAGATCTAAGAGGTGGAAAGGAACAAGAAGGCAAGCAAACGAAAGACAGGGAGTTGTGGAAAACTGTTCAACGGCCTAGGAGGCAAAGACGTAACAACCTGTCAGTTCAAGTGCCGAAATCTGGATATCGCTTTGACGTGCTTAATGTAGTGCCTAAGGAGGAGGAGCAGAGGGGCGTCAATGTGAGTGTGCAGGAGGCAAAAAAGGTGGGGAGTATGAGGGAAGAGGAGTTGCATAAGGGGCAATATAGTCAAACTAACCGACAAAAAGGAGTGAATAGCAGTGAGGAAGGCCTGAGGGGCCCGAGCCTATCAAAGAATGAAAACGTGGAGAATGCAAATAGGGGGGAAAAAGGAGAATGGTAGAAGGAAGAGTGAGATACTAAGGCCTATGAGTACAAATGAGGTGGCGCAAAGGCCTGACAAGCAGCAGGGGCTCCATGTGAAGGAGGTTGTGATGCAAAAAATCTTAAGAGAAGGTAAAGGTTTTTCTGTCAACATGGCTAAGAAAGAAAATCTACATCCGGGAGAGTTATCTGGCAGCACACTACATCACGAGGATATGGACACTGGGGATGTACAAGCCTTTGGGGCTACTGAAGAGCTTACTGATAGTGCAGAAAGAGGTCCAGGGGAGGTAACTCCTACGGCTATCTTAACAGATTAAGGTATGGATCCTTGAGTTCCTTTTACCAAATTCTTTTATAATGATGAAGACTATAGTATGGAACTGTAGAGGAGCAGCGAGCAAGGGAATTGCTACTGTTGTTAGAGATATGAAACGTAGATATAGGTTGGATATGTTGGTTATTTTGGAGTCAAGAATAAGTGGTAACCTTGCATCTAAGGTCATGAAAAATTGGGGATTCAAATATTCAGTAAGATTGGAGGCTATGGGGTTTTCGGGAGGTATTTGGCTTCTATGGGAACTCGATGAAATTAAAGTAGATGTGAGGGTCATGGATGAGCAATTTATCCATTGTAAACTGAATTTTCGGTGTGAGGAAATGCTATTCACGGCTGTATATACACAGCCAAATATACAGAGAAGAAACAGAATCTGGGAGGCATTGAAAAAAATAGCTGATGATGTCCAAGAACCATGGCTGCTGGTAGGGGACTTTAATGAGATTAGGACACCTTTGGAGCAAAAAGGGGGTGGCTGTGTAAACGAAACTAGATGCAGAAAATTCAATGACTGGATAGAGGAATGCAATCTAATTGATTTAGATGCTAGTGGACCTTTTTTCACATGGAAAGGTCCAAAATGGGAAGGATTGGAGAAGGTTTTTAAGCGCTTGGATAGGGGATTGTGCAACTTTCGATGGCATGAAAAGTATGTGGAGGCTGTGATTAGAGTAATCCCTAAAATTGGCTCTGATCATCACCCCTTACTGGTGTGTACGGATAATGAGAGTCAAGGGTATAAAAAGCGAAGTTTCAGATTTGAAGCAGCATGGCAAATGCATGATGGTTTTGAAGAAGTACTGAGAAACAGCTGGAGGGGAGAAGAGATTGTGAATGTGAAGCTGGCTTCGCTACAAAAGGAGTTATTACGTTGGAATAAGGAGGTCTTTGACAGTATTGAGGGCCGAAAAAGACACATCCTAAATAGATTAAATGGTATACAGAAGAGCATGGAGAGAAACAGCAATCCTTACCTAATCATATTAGAACATGAGTTGGAGGAGGAGTTGATGACAACCTTGAGGCAAGAAGAAATGTTGTGGTTTCAAAAGTCAAGGGGGAGGTGGCTAGAAGAAGGAGATCGCAACACGAGATTTTATCATGCGAAGACAATTCAAAGAAGGAGGAGGAATAAAATCAGGATGCTAAAAAATGGAAATGGAGAGTGGATTGAAGAGGAAGAGGAAATAGTAAATATGTTCCAAGATTTTTATGGCAATCTATTCAGGGAAGAAAATATTGATCGTGAGTGGATCGTAACAAAGCAAGGTTGGGGGGAAATTGATGACCGGTTGAGGAAGGGGACAAGTAGGGATGTTAGAAACAAGGAAATATGCAGAGCTTTCTTCCAAATGGGGGGATTCAAGGCCCCTGGACAAGATGGTTTCCCTACTGCCTTTTACCAAAGGAACTAGAAGGTAGTTGGGGAATCTGTGATACAGTGTATAAAAGAATTATGGTGGCATTCGGAGAAAATTGGGGAGGTGAATGATATGTTGGTTGTATTAATCCCTAAGGTGGAGCATCCGGAGGTGGTTGGTCAGTTTCGGCCCATTGCACTGTGTAATGTACTCTATAAAGGTTTAGCCAAGGTTATAGTAAATAAGCTCAAGCCTTTTATGGATGGGTTGTTATCACCTTTTCAAACAAGCTTTATTCCAAAAAGAAATATTCATGACAATATTATAGTGGCGAAGGAGATTGTACACCACTTAGGGAAGGTTAGGGGGGAAAGGATATATGGTCATTAAGATTGACCTAGAGAAAGCTTATGATAGAATGAGTTGGGACTTCATTGATAAAGTGTTGCTGGAAATTGGCTTTGATAAGAAGCTACGTGATGTAGCAATGGGTTGTGTTTGATCTGTGAGAACAGCTTTGATGTGGAATGGGAGTAAAAGAGAGGATTTTGTTCCTTCTAGGGGTTTACGCCAAGGTGATCCCCTATCCCCCTATCTGTTTGTGCTTGGGATAGAAAAACTAACCCATATGATTGCAGATTGTGTGTCTTCTAGGCAATGGAAACCATTGATGATGGGGAGAGGGGGAACCGAGATCTCTCATCTCCTTTTTGCAGATGATTGTTTGTTGGTGTGTGAAGCCGACTTAGAGCAAATAAGTTTGATAATGAATGTGCTACAAAAGTTTGGAGAAGTCTCCGGACAAAAAGTGAGTATGCTGAAGACTAGCATTTATTTTTCCAAGAATGTGGAGAGAAGATTGCAGAATGAGATATGCAGTTACTCAAGATTTAAAAGAATAAAGGACTTAGGAAGATACTTGGGGGGCTTATATGTTGGCTGGAAGGGATTCTACCAAAAAGTTCCAGTATCTTATTGACAAAATGCAAGGGAAATTAAATAATTGGAAGAAACAAACACTATCGTTTGCTGGCAGAGTTACTTTGGTGCAGGCAGTGACGAGCCAGTTGGCGGTTTACACAATGCAGCACTCGGTTATACCTGTTGGAGTGAGGAGGCAGCTGGAAAAATTGCAAAGAACCTTTATTTGGGGCAGTGAGGAAGGCAAAAGGAAAATTCATGCTGTGAACTGGGATTTGGTGTGCAAGGAAAAAAGGAATGGTGGCTTAGGTATAAGGAATCTAGAAACGATGAATGATGCTTTGCTGGGGAGAGTGGTGTGGAATACCGTTGCAAAGCCCACCAATTTATGTTCCCGCCTCATTTCGAAACCTGATTCGCTAGCCTTTTAGTCTACCTACGCTATTCTATATAGGCACCTTTTGTCCTTGTATTCGATTTAAGCTGTACAAAGGAAAACGAAAGGTAATGTTTGCAAAAGAAATGCCAAATCTCTTATTTAGATAAAGTACCTGCCCTGCCCAGAATCAACTGCTATTGGATTTAAGCCAATTACCAATTAAATCATCTCATCCGGGAGCTTTCTCTGGTCTTTAGCCTATCCAGTACTAGATGCAGTAGAAGGTGCTTTAGGAGCCTACTTTTTTAAAAAAGGAGTTCGCCAGCCCTTGGTCTTAGTGTATTACTATACCGATGAGAGCTTGTTCGTCTATGGTAAGACCTCTTACATTCAGTGACGAGCGAGTTTTCTTAAGAATGGAGCTTCTTGTTCGGGCTTGCAAGCATTGAGGTAAGCCCTAAGCTTTCAGCTTCCCCCAGATGAGAATAAAGCACGAGAGGCAGATCAATGAAGTCAATAAAAAAGAAGGATTTTTAGACAAAGTTATTATAAAGAGAAGAGTTCCCGCCTTGACTTGATGAGGAATGATAAGCCTAAAAGTGGTGGTACATCCGACTCGTCTCCTTTGAAAGGCTGGGCTTAGGATCTGAGACTTCTACCTCGATCCCAAGATGCGGACGAAGCCGGATTTTGATTGAAAGAGAGAGAGCCAATCCTAAAATAGGGGTCAAATGGTAATCAAAGATAAGGCAGAGAGCAAAGATAAGGCGGAATGGAGACCATCGGTCGCCGCGCCGGCTCAAAAAGAAAGGTTCTTACTCCGAGAAGACTTACCCAAAAGAGCCAAAGCGTTCAGGTCAGCAACTCGACCTTCGCCTACTTCGGAAGGATCCAATGAAAGTGGGCCCAATTGCTTGAACATAGAACCTTTGTATCCGTGATGGTATGACTAAGGAGTGGTGTATTTGCCTTCGGCGCCCTTCGTTTCGCCATTCGAAGTACTACCTCTGCCTTCCCTTTTTGTAACATACCCAGGCGCCCTCCTTTCCAATCACTAAGAAAAAATCAATACCAATCAAATCAAAGCCCTATCTAAGTAAAGCTTCGTCTGTTATTTTTCCGGCCCCAGGGGAGTTTACTCAACCCATTCCCGCTGGTGCTTAGGGGGAAATATGGAAGGGGGAAAATCTAATGGAAGAGTGTGTTGGTTTGAAAACAGATTCTGAAATTTGGAAGGCTATGGTTAGGCTGTGGCCGAGGGTGCTAGAAAATGTCTCTTGGGAGATTGGTAATGGAAAGAGTGTTAGGTTTTGGGAAGACAGATGGCTAGCAGATGGTAGCAGATTACGAGACAGAAGTTTAATTCTACTATCAGAGGAGGAGAAGTACAGGAAAGTATGGGATATGTCTGATGGAGATGGAGGATGGGATATGAGGAAGTTAGAAGAGAAAGCAAGTGAGGATGGAATGAACTTAATTCTAATAGAGGTTCCTCCCTATGAAAGTAATGGGGATGATTCTGTACGCTGGGGACATAGTCCGAAAAATAAGTACAGTGTGGTTGACATGTACCACTAGATGATGGAGGAGCCAGACTGTGGAGAGGAAGTGTGGAGAAGGCTGTGGAAGTGGAGGGGACCGAAGAGGGTACAAACTTTTTTGTGGATGGCTGTACACAATAGATTATTGACATGTGAGAGGAAAAATAGAATTATGGGGGGCTGCTCCTCTTGCTATCGATGCTGCTAGCAGGAGGACCTGTTACATGTGCTTAGAGACTGCTCAATAGTGTGGGAGTTATGGTTGGAATTGAAGAAAGGAATTGTTGAGCTTGAGTTCACCAATCTGCAAGGGAAGGAATGGATGGACTGGAACTTAGCTAAGACTAAGGGTGATTGGAGTTTGTTATTTGGATTAGCATGCTGGTTACTGTGGAATTGGCGCAACAAGTGCTGTTTTGAGGTGGGATATTCTTTACCTAAAAACAGGGCTCGAATTGTAGAAGGGTATGCAATTGAAATAAAGAGAGCAAGACTGGATTTTGGAAGAGTTATGAGCGTGGCTAGAGAGGAAAGAATTAAATGGATTGCTCCTCCGAATGGTTGGGTGAAACTCAATGTGGATGGGGCGGTAAAGGAAGGAGGTTAGTTGGGTGTGGAGGGCTTATAAGAGGGAGTAGAGGAGAGTGGCTTGGTGGATTCATAAGGAAAGTTGGATTTTGTATTGCTATAAAAGCAAAGCTATGGGCGGTGGTTGCAGGTATGGAGCTAGCGGTGCAATATGGCTTTAAACAGATTATTGTGGAAACTGACTGCTCTACTGTGTATCATATGCTATCTGATATGCAGAGGGAAGGCATAGTTGGTAATTCGCTGCTGAAGCTGATAAAAAATCTGTTTGTAAAATTTGATAGTGTTGAGTTTGTAAATGTGTATAGAGAAGCAAATGTTAGTGCTGATATACTTGCTAAGTTTAGTTTAGAGCATAAGGATAATAGGGTTATACTACGAAACCCTCCTAGTGCTGTGATCAGGTACCTGTATTCTGATTGTGTGGGTGTTTCTCACCCAAGGGTTATTCTGATATAATAATATAGATGGGCTAAGGCCGATTTTTACCAAAAAAAAAAAAGAAAAGAAAAATATAACTAAAAAAGCGGGTATGGGCAATCCAAAAATTTGCCTATAGCTCGCCTATTTAAGTTTTAAATGGACGGGTTTTAACTCACCCCATTATAGGCTTTTTTGAGTTGACACATAAACCGTGTGAAATAAAGTAAGAGTAAAATGAAGTAATTTTTCTATAAAAGATTTTTCTCATTTTTTTTTGTTTATTAAGTTTGTATTGTATTTCAAGTATTTTTTTTATGATATATTTTTTATTTACTCCCTTCGTTATTAAAATTCCTCGGTCTGCCACTAGAATAATATTTTGTTACTTAATATAATATAATGATACCCAACATAAACATAAGGATTGGTCGGTATCATGTAGAACATCCCTAATGATCTTGATCTTTTTTTCTCACATCACATCCCTAACACAACTTTTGTTTTTGGTGGCATTCTTAACCTGCTGCCGTTGCGGCCACTGCTTTTTCTTGAACAAGAGGTATGGAATCATATTTTGCCTTGTTCTTCCCTCTGCACTATCCAACAAGCTTCACAATCACGAATCAAGATTTGAATACCTATTTTTACTACTTTGGCTGGAATTTATCTATATAGAACCTAGAGAACCATGATTTGTATTATGACTATGATTTCTATAATAATTAGGCTTATGAGGATCGCCACCTCAAAAATCTAATGCGATGGACTCGATGTTTGTCCCCTATTTTCATTATTCTTCGACAAAGTCCTGAAAGCAATGGCAGAACCAGAGGGCTAGGGTGGACTCAGGATTTTGGGTTTATGGGTGTACAATTACTGATGGGATGCGGGGGTTCCCCCCGAAAATTTTTTTTTAAGGAAAGTTTTAAACGCATTAAACCAATAAAAGAATATAAACATTCTGCGCCTAAGAATTTTCCTTCGCAAATTCACCAAATAATGGCAATTCTTGCAAGATACATAGTCTATCCACCCAATATATAGCAAATATGCATTCCATGCTTGCAAAAGATTATCATTAAAAAAAAAGCAGAAACATGATATCAATGTATGTTACCTTTAGCTTCAGTAACTATCTTCTCTACATCTTCCATGGTTACCAAGCCCTTCTCCAAAGCATCCTTTTGCTCCTTCAACCAATTCAAAATGTAAGAATCATTAGCTTCAGCAACTTTAAATACAGGATGAATACACAGAAGAAAAGACGAATTTTTGTTTTATTAGGAAACGAAAAAAAGAGAGAAGGAAGAAAAGAGAGTAGTCGACGCCATTTTTTGAGGAGCTTCCACTGTTGTTTGCCGGAGATGGAAAGAGGTTGGTGCATGTTCTTAAGCTTGCCAATGTTAGGGTCGCCATGAAGCTTTCTCTTCTTCTGCGATAATAAGGCTCTCCTTTTCTTCTGCACCTCATTGAATGTAGCCATCTTGCTGTTGCTTTCTCGGCTTCTCGCCAACGAACTTCACAAACCCTAAAGTCCTAAACCCACGATTTAACCTTCTCCTCCCAGGTTTGGAAAATTACCTTGACAGTTGGACAGAATCGAGTGAGCCGATTCTATGCTGTTCGACGGTGGATGAGGCTGAGCCACGGCGGACAAACGGCTGATGAGGCAACGCAGAGCGATTAGGGCAGAGAACGAGCAAATTTGGGGACGACGGAAATTTGGGGAAGAACGAGTGAGAGCCGACGGACGATGGAATTTGGGGGAGAGAACGAGTTTGAAACGAGACGAAGGAATTGGGGATGTCGGGAGAGGAGAGGAGAAAAGTGAAAAAAGAAAGAAGAGACGAAGGAATTGGGGATGTCGGGAGAGGAGAGGAGAAAAGTGAAAAAAGAAAGAGAGAAAAGTGAAAAAAGAAAGAGGGAAAAGTGACCAGGGTAGTGCTCGAACTCGCGACCTATGACTCTGTGAGTGAGAGGAGTAGTTTAACATCTGTTCTACCAATGCTTATTGAAAAAATTTCCTCTCAAATTATATATATTTTATGTCTGCACTTGCCCACATTGCCCCTAGTGTGGGTCCGCCACTGGGTGGACCCCCGCCCCCTCTAATTTTTTTTTTTTTTTAAACATGAGAAATGGCTACTTGAACTGGCTTGTTGTGTACAGACTGAGCCTAGGCCTACTTGGGACATCCCTGGTGTTAAGCTTGTCATGGTGGATCATTGTATGTGATTGCTCAATTTGTATATATAGTGAAGAGTAAGAGTAATAGGTTCAAGCACACTTGGACATGATATTTCTAGGTTCTGGTGCCGTGGACTGGTCTCCTTGATAATCCTAAATTGACTTTGGTTTCACTTTCAATTTGGTAAGTACGTTTAATTGATTTTTCCAGTTAAATAATTAATCATTAAGACAAAGTGATCGGCATGCTGGCACCTCATCACTCTCAGACAACTTTATTTTCATGATTGTTAAAATAAAGAGCTTTTTAATTTCTCATAAGGCGGCTTTATATACTTAGGTCACCCAATAGGAAAAGAGGTTGGTGATCCCAGTGGAGAAAAATGGGGGGAGTTGGGTATTGGTCATTGAAGAGAAGATAACATATTTCAGACTTTTATATACACATACCTTAAGATGTTCATTATGGGTCGATTGTTCTCTCGAGATACACGGTATAATGAGAAGATTATTTGGTTTTATGCAATGAATGTAATGTGACTCTATAGCATTCAGCGTTTCAAATAAAAATTGTATTAGCTATTGTTGTGTAAAATGCATCAAGAATAAAAATAATAAAACATAAATCATATTTTTTAAAAAAATGGTATTATACATTTCAATCTCCGAAAAATTTAACATCAACTAAAAGTTGCATTCAAAATTTATTGTTGACTTTAGGAGAGTTCATATTGATAGACTTTATTGTCATAAATTGTTTGTCTAAGAACTGCACATCTCCGTAAAATTTTTCTTCAACTCCTATATACTTTGCTTTATAATCTCACCTCCCTTATCTACAAATCCTAGCTCCTTGCCTGAAAGTGAAAGATAAACCCAAGGATGGAAAACAATCCTTAGTTGAATGGCAAGCACGCTTGAAATCCAAGAATCTTTACAATTTATAAGCACACGTTATCAATGAAGGACGGACGGTGATTTACTACAACCAAATTGGCCAGATTTTTGTAACCAAAATTATTATTTTTTATTTCATGCACTGAATTAAAAGAATTAATTTCTAATGGGTGACCATTGGGTTTAGTTTTCCTGTGAGTGATTATTTTCCTTTGTATGAAAAAAGGCCCAGCCAAAAAAAAAAAAAAAAGAACCACGTGGGAAAATTATTAAATTCAAAAAGAGAGGAAAAATCAAGTTTCAATTCACACACAGGTTAGAAATAATCCTAAAACAAGAGGTTTTGCTACTTATAATTTTTTTTTTGGGGGGGGGGGAGGGAAAAACAAGAAATACATAAAATTTTTATGTTTATATTAGAAAATAAAGAAAGAAAATGAAAGAAGATTGGAAAACCAACAAAAAAAAAAGGCTTTAATCTCTTCAATTCTTCAAATAATCTCAAGCTCCAACAATCTTCAAAATTCCAAAAGCTAGCACCACTTTGCTCCAAGAACATGTTTCTGACCGCTTTCTATATTCATGAGTTGGAGACAATAATGTCCAAAATGGTGAGAAAAATTGCGCCCTTTAGGTAATTATTATTATTATTATTTTTTATGCATCATGATAGGAGAGGGGGACATAGTTCAAACCCTCAACATGGGGAAGGGAGACCAGTTAATATGGGTTTGGCTTGGGTCCTCTACTCTTAATATTCTCTTCCATCCTCTACCTTGAAAACGACGCTGTTTCGATTAAAATGGGACCTAGATTGATTACTCCATATGACACATATTCTCTTCCCGCCCTCTGCCTTTATTTCATCCTCTGCCTTTATTTCATTTGTGAATTGAAAAATTATAGTGTCAACGGCGTTGTGCATCTCTGAGTAGAGCTTCATGTTCAGCTGGAAAATAAACATAAGAATGAGTCATAACAGTAACAGGATTCTTCCAGTATCTAACATCCTCCAACCACTTCCACAAGGAAACAAAGTCCCCCACAACAACTAAAACTGTCGTTGCCTAGAAAATATGCTATTCTGTTGCTCACGTCCCTTCACTTCTTTGCCCTTCCTCCTCTGTTCCATCGCGACGCATTCTCTTTCCCAAGGTTTTGGCGATGGCTGAAAAGTTCACCCATTCAACGTCTTCTTCCCACATAAACAAGTGACAGTCTTGCTGCTCTCTCTGATGCAATTGAATACATCAAATTCCTCCATGAACAAGTGACAGTAACTCCGATTACTCAGTATTGTGCAATTATAAGATTAAAATAATATATAGCACAAAGTTTCGTCTTATCCTTAATTATGCGCTTTTCATTTTCTTTTGTAGGTTTTAAGCACACTGTATATGAAAAGTGAAGCTCACATACAGCATCAACATGTAATGATTACTAGCTAGTTTATAGATAACATACACACACACACACACACAAGCTCTAAAACAACTGAATTGAATTTTTTAAAAATATTATAAATACAAGAGTCCTGGTAAATCTATAGAAGGGGAGGGGGGAAAGCAAAATTTGAGAAGCAGAGGGCTATGTTTGGTGCCAGTGTTAAGTACACTTCCAGTGACTCAAGAAACCACAGTTGATTTTTGGACGCCAACATTTGGAGGAACATTCATATAATATGTTGGACGTGGGATTAGACACATGGAGCATGAGAAAAGGTTTGGCTAATTTTAAGAGGATCGAGAATGTTGTGGGTGGCTTTGTTTCCTTGTGGAAGTGGTTGGAGGATGTTAGATACTGGAAGAATCCTGTTACTGTTATGACTCATTCTTATGTTTATTTTCCAGCTGAACATGAAGCTCTGCTTGGAGATGCACGGTGTTGTTGACACTGTAATTTTTCAATTCACGAATGAAATAAAGGTAGAGGGCGGGAAGAGAATACATGGCGTATTCTATTTTAATCAAAAACGGTGTCGTTTTCAAGGCAGAGGATGGAAGAGAATAGTAAGGATAGAGGACCCAAGCCGAACCTAGTTAATACTGGCTCCTATCCACTACGTTACTAAGGCGCTGGCACCCTCTAGGTAATTTATCAACAAAAAAAACAACTTTGTGTTTTTGGGTTCCGTTTGGATGCCATGCCATGTTCACTGCTATCACATGGCACCTGAGGGCCTTTTTTCCCCCCCTCTGCACAGAGTAGCATGACGCTTCTACTATAGTGTGCTGTGGCACCTAAGACACTCTATTTTCCTATAGAACGTGTTGGGGTACTAAGCACATGTGTCATGAACTCCTTTCTTTTTTGCTTAGAATATAAAATATATGCGCATATATTTTTTTTAAAAAAAACACTTATAGGTGAAAAACCTTCTTACTTCAATTTCTAACAGTTTTAAATCACTTTCTTGATAATATTAATCTCATCAAAAACTCATAAAAATGCTTCCAATTTTATATTGATGACGCCACTAGTATACTCAAAACATACTTTAAATATATTAAAAATGGGGAGTTATCAGCATATGGGGTAAATGAAATTTATTTAGTCTTTTAAGTTTAAAAAGTATACTTTTAATCCTTTAATTTTAACACCGTTATTTTTATTTAATGAAAAATGTTGATTCAACATATTAAACAATGATTCTTCGTTTAAACACAGAGAAATCATGCTTAAATTTTCATATATGAAAATGATTGTATTAAAAAATGAAAATTTGAGCATATTTTGTCAGGATTTAATTGTGGGTTAAGGTGTAAAAATACATATGTGCTTTTCTCTGATGAGCGCCCAGTAGCAAATGCTTTTTTTGGGTGCAAAAGTGCACACGTGGTTACAAATTAGGTGCAAAAATACCGTTTGACCGTTAAGTTTGACTCTGACCGTTAAGTTTGACTTTGACCGATGACGTGGCATTTCAAAGGTGCAAAAATACACATGTGATTTGTCAAAAAGAGCGCCCAACAACAATTTTTTTAATTTAATAATTTTATTTCAAGATCCTAAAATAATTTTTCAAGATTATGAAGTATCTTTTCAGTATCAGTCAATATCCTTTTAGTACCGGTCAATACTTGAAATATTTTTTCAAAATCCTAAAATAATTTTTCAAGATTATGAAGTATTTTTTTTGTACCAGTCAGTATCTTGAAAGTATTTTTTAGTACCAGTCAGTACCCTGAAATATTTTTTTCAGTATCAGTCAGTATCCTTTTAGTATCGGTCAATATTTAAAATATTTTTTCAAGATCCTAAAATTTTTTTTCAAGATTATGAAGTATTTTTTCTGTACCAGTCAGTATTATGAAAGTACTTTTTAGTACTAGTCAGTACCCTGAAATATTTTTTTTTCAGATACTGACTAATACAAAAAAAATATTTCATAATCTTGAAAAATTATTTTAGGATCTTGAAAAAATATTTCAAGTATTGACCGGTATTAAAAGGATACTGACTGATACTGAAAAAATACTTCATAATCTTGAAAAATTATTTTAGGATCTTGAAAAAAAAAATTCAAGTGTTTACCGGTACTAAAAGGATACTGAAAAAAATATTTCAGGGTACTGACTGGTACTAAAATGTACTTTCAGGATACTAACTGGTACAGAAAAAATACTTCAGAGTATCTTTTTAGTACCAGTTAGTACCCTTAATTTTTTTTTTAGATCTAAAAATAATTTTTCAAGATTATGAAGTATTTTTTCAGTAAGGTCAGTATTCTAAATATCTTTTTAGCACCCGGTAGTAATTAAAACAAAATTATTAAATAAAAAAAAATTGTTGTTGGGCGCTCTTCTTCACAAATCACATGATGCCACGTCATCGGTCAAAGTCAAACTTAACGGTCAAATGGTATTTTTGCACCTGATTTGTAACCAGGTGTGTACTTTTGCACCCAAAAAAAGCATTTGTTACTGGGCGTTTCTCGGAGAAAAGCACATGTGTATTTTTACACCTTAATCCTAATTGTAAAATAACAATTTAAACTTAGTGAGTCAGCATGTTTTTAATAAATAAAGATAATGGGGCTAAAGATTAAAAAACTAAAAGTACTTAATTTTAAATTTAAGAGATGAAATTGAAATTTGGTGTAAATTTAGATAACTAAAACATGGGATAAGATATTATCATTATCAATTTGGGTCACTACTAAGTCACTACCACTTTTTTCACTGTTAGATTATAATCTCATCTACATTTATCATTTTCTCTCTTAAGATTCTGAAGTGATAGTGACTTGGTAGTGATAGGTAAATAGGTTATGTGTTTTTTTTTTTTGCTGCCTATGTTTTTATTTTATTTTTTCGAGTGGTGCCTATGTTTTTATTAGTACTCTATTGAGTGACTATCAATAGCAGCCACCTTTTTTTCAGAGGAAAGTAATAGAAGCAACCTTATGAACCGTAATGTTGTGAACTGCACTGAACAGCCCGCGCACCCGTTTTGGAATTGCTATTTGGCGCCATCAACCTTGAACATTGTCGTTGGCCACCAAAAAATTGAGCTTTGTCGCTGTGAATTTCGCTTCAGCTCCTGCGGAAGAAAAAGGGAAGTTCAGCACTTAGTATGGCGGACACAACCTCTCCCATGCTCATTGATGACGATGATAACATCTTCTCTGCCATGCCCGACAAGGGCAAAAGCGTGGTCGTTGCCGGCAATCCATCCGATAGCAAGGATATACCGTGGGTTGAAAAGTACCGCCCTAAATCTCTTGATGACGTCGCTGCGCATCGTGACATTGTCGATACCAGTATGACTCAGAACTTCCCTTTCGCATTCTCCTTCAAGTTCTAGGGTTTATGATACTGATTGTGAAATTTATCTTCTTTTTTCTGTCTTCCCCCAAAACAGTTGCAAAGAAAATTTCTTCCTTTACCGGCCCAATCGGATTTTTTTTTTTTTTTAAATTTATGGGATTGCATTTCCTTGTCTGAGAAAAATTTGTGCCGTCTGTTTTGTTTCTAGGTTTTTGTTTGTATTGTGTTATTATCACTTCGAAACATATATTTAAACTCACTGAAATTTTTGGTCGGTTTCTATCACATGCGAAGGGAGGAAGGGACTAGAGCACAACGACCTAACTGCTTGTTTAAGTTACTTGTATAATTTCTATGAGAGTAATTCTGTAATATATATTTTATAGTAGACTGTATCACTCTGATATTTTTCGCTGTGTCTTTATTTTGGTCATAGAAAAAGAAAGAGGATTTGTAATATACTATTATTACCATTGTCTGGTTGGAGTCCCTCTCTACCATCTGATTCTTACTCTCATCTTGATTACATTAGTGTTTAATTGAATACTGACATTCTGTTTCTTACTCATTATTTGTTTGTTGTTGAATAGTTGACAGGCTGACCTCTGAGAACAGATTACCCCATCTTCTACTGTATGGTCCTCCAGGCACGGGCAAAACATCAACAATTCTCGCTGTGGCCCAAAAACTATATGGAGCACAATACCGTAAGATGATTTTGGAGCTCAATGCATCAGATGACAGGGGGATTGATATTGTACGCGATCAGATACAAAATTTTGCTAGCACCCAGAGCTTCTCATTTGGGTTGTTTTCATTATTTGCATTTTACTTTCTTACTTAAATTTTGTTTTGTATAGTTTTGATTTCTATTTTGTGTTTGGAGTAGAAATTATTTCTTTGTAGTTTATAATTTCTTCGTAGTGTGGTAAATGGCCTGATCCAGAGTGTAAACATATATAATCTGCTGCCATAGTACGGAATATTTTGGGTTGTATATGCAAGCTAATAAATATTATGATTAAGTATTGATCTCCCTATATCTTGTATTTCTGTACTTTCCGGTTCTTCTACTGGTTTGTGAGCTTCTAATCATTCATGTTGGTCAATCCAGAGGTTCTACATTGGTTTCATATAAATTGTCTGTGTTTGTGTCTTTGCCCTGGAAATTTCTTCCTCCAACAATTGCAAATTTGGTGTTGGCTTATTTTTTATCTGACATTTGTTTATTCTTGCTTATCTTCTGTAACATATTATTTTGCTAAGCCTTTAAGGAGTTAATGTGAAAGCATTTTCCCTCAGAAAACTTTGTAACTGGCAACTATGGCAGTTATAATATAAATGTTATCTTCTTGTACACTGATGTGAGCGCTAAGACCCTTATTCATGATTGAAAAAAATTATCATTTTTTTGTTTGTGTCATTTTTCAGTCATGAAGCTTCTGATTGTTTAAGGGGTGAATTTTATTTTTGTGTCAATGTCAAGGCATGAAAATTATACTGAAATTGCCAGTTTTGGTCTTAGCTGATGAAGAAGGTCCTTGTTTTACAGAGTCAAGTCCTCTGTAAAGTTGGTCCTGTTAGATGAGGCAGATGCAATGACAAAGGATGCACAATTTGCATTGCGTAGAGGTATTACTATGCTCTATATAGCAGAGCTAAAGCCATTTTGTTGTGTTTTAATGCCCTTCATCTTTTTTTGCAGTGATTGAGAAATATACAAAAAGTACTCGGTTTGCACTTATCTGTAACCATGTAAACAAGATTATCCCAGCACTGCAATCAAGATGCACTCGATTTCGGTTTGCCCCACTTGATGCTGTTCATATTACTGAGAGATTGAAGCATATTATTAAGGCTGAAGGGTAAGTACCATAATCTCTGTTGCCATATATGCATACTTGTTTACAACTGGCCTAAAGCTCTCATGAGAAAGGAAACTCAGCTCTTCTGGGCTGCCAGTTCATTTTGAGGACTTTTTTGACAGATATTATGTTTCTTCTTTGGTAACTATCTTGGAGGGTAGGGCACTGGGTGGGCTGTGTTGGAAAATGTACTTTCTTACCTTCATTATTATAGCGTATGCTGCTACTGCCATTTCATTTGAAGTGATTATAACTTGTCCGCACATGATTGAAGTGATTACCTGATCAGAAAGGGCATGATTGAAGTGATTACCTGATCAGAAAGGGCTCTTTTTTAGGAAGAGTTACGCCATTGTTATTTTTATATTTTTCATATATGACATCTTAAAGGAAAAATTCAAATTTTTCCAAATGATAATAAAACTAAGATCGAAATAACTTGTGTTGGATATCTGTGTATGCAAAATATTCATAAATTATCTCTGTATTCTTTTTCACATAGATGCAGAAATGCTCTGTTCCAATGGATATTATGCTTTCTTGTTACGTCTTACATATTACTTAATTAATTATTCAATTTTGAGCCATTTTTTAGTTGACCAGTATGATTTATTTGTTGGACAATTCAGTCATTTAGATTTTTTTCAAAAGAATTTTCTTTTGGAGCAGACTATTTATTTATTTTTTGGTCCAAGATTGCTACCCTGCGGTGACTCTAGCATCTTGTTATTACAGCTGTAACTTTGTGATTCAACACTTAATAACTTCCAGTGTGATGACTTCAATTTTGTAATTTGGCTAGGCTTGATGTTACAGAAAGCGGCTTAGCAGCACTTGTTCGGCTGTGTAATGGAGATATGAGAAAGGCTTTGAACATTTTGCAGGTTGCATTTGATAAGTAACTATACCTGTTATATTTGGTTGAATTTCATTTTGGGAGTATTTCAGCAATCTACAGTACTATAAATTCCTGAATATCCTCAACCTCATACTTAGTTTGCAATTTCTCCATATTTGATATTTAGACATACTTCTATACAATATTTTGTATTTGGACTTTGGAATGTATAAAGGATATGTGGAAAACTGCATATAATTGAATAAGCACCAACATCGGTAGGGACATGGATTTGAAAACACAGCAGCATGACAAAATTTAAGGCATCCAAAATTCCAAATGTCTATCCAAATGGTTAGGACTCCTATCAACTTGCTGCTGTGGAAATGGTGTTATCAAAGGGTATGTTCTGGATTATTTGTGCCAATGGATCCTTGATGCTATATTTTGTTGCTTCATGTTTGCAGTCAACGCATATGGCTTCTCAGCAGATAACAGAAGAAGCTGTTTATCTTTGTACTGGAAACCCATTACCCAAAGACATTGAGCAAATATCTTACTGGCTTCTGAATGAACAATTTGCAGATAGTTTTAAAAGTATGAAGCTGGTTTGTTACTCCTTTTGATGTTATTTTGTTCAGATAATTTCACTAAGCAATTTACTTATATTTTGTTTGCATAATTTCCCATAGGAATATATGAAATCATGACAAGAAAAGGATTGGCTGTGGTGGATATTGTGAGAGAAGTCACAATGTAAGCCTGTGCATCATGCAAACTTTTTAACTTCTTGGCTAATTCTTTTTCTTGATCTTGATTTCTCTGTATTGTTGTCACAGGTTTGTTTTTAAGATTAAGATGCCTCCAAGCGTTCGAGTACAGTTGATGAATGATTTGGCTGACATAGAGTATGTATTCCTGTCCTATTTTTTCTGCATACTATCTTCCTTCTCCCAAATTTGACAGATATATGGCAACACTAAGGGTAAGTTTGGTTTGAGGGGAGGGGAGGGGAGGGGAGGGGAGGGGAGGGGAGGAGAAAATTATGCCAAAATTTAGTCTAGTGGGGCCCACAAAATTTTCCTCTCCATCACATTTTTTCCCTCCCCTCCCCTTCCCTCAAACCAAACTTACCCTAAAGGTTACTCATATCTGCACCACTTGTATTGTGATACTTTAGTCTCTCCCTTGCATTTCCCAGGATTAATTTATATTGGCCATTGATTATTTTTATGCCTAAGATGATCTATCTTTTAGATGTGCTGGGTATGTGATGGGTGGTAGTTTATAACACAAAGAAGTGCCTGGAACTTATGATGGGCCAGCCTTCGCAAGACCCTCATTCTTTTTAACATCTATAACTTGCATCCTTTTCTTCCTTCTTGCCTCTAGTGACGGATACACAGAGAAGTAGCTTGAACTTAAAATGGGCTAGCCTTCGTGGGACCCCCATTCTTTTTAACATCTAGACGTGCATCCTTTTCTTCCCCCTTGCCTCTAGTGCAGTTCCCAAGTGAATGGTTGAATTATAATAATACTCTTTTAATCTTAAATGTATGACCTAATTGGGAAGTTGATATTGGTTTTAAAAGTAAGACCTTTTTTACATATTTATCAAATTTTGCCCAAATTAGCCCTATTGTTATTCCCTTAACAACAATTAAGTAGAAGAGAGAGTAGAGGAAATTGAGAAAGATAATTAGGGTGTTTTAAGGAAAAACCGTCATATTAAGTAACTTCCTCAATCTAATCAAATTAGTTAATTAGGTCTTACATTAAGGATAAGAGGAGTATAATCTTTTGGGGTTGTTGGAGACTGGAGTTCTGGCTTATGATAATGAAAATGTAATTTGTCTGTTCATGCAGGTACAGATTGAGTTTTGGGTGCAATGATAAGCTGCAGCTGGGATCGGTTATTGCTTCTTTCGCACGTGCTAGATCTGCACTGGTTACGGCCGCTAGTTAACTTGCTTCTAATGTTTAGAGTGGTATTGCTTTTTATGTTCTTGGTTAGGGACGTTTGGCTTACTCCGGCGACTTGTAAGTTCTGTGATGACAAGAATCTCAAGCTGTATAAAAGAAATTAACCTTGTGAGATGAGTTCGCTCACGTTTTGGACCAACAGTCATTTCAAAAATTTTAGTGCAGGGTATTTTTTTTTTCCTCCATAATTACTGCTTAATGTATTGTACTTTATCCTGGGTTCAGCCTTCTTACAAGTTCATCTAAACCAGATCAATCAGTTGTCATTTGTCAATAGCCACAATCTAAATTTTTACTGCAGCTCATGACCAACCTCTTTAGGTATAGAAGTTCACAGTCGAGAGCATGTAGGTTCAATCCTAATACAATTAGACCATTAGTGCATCCTTCTCTAATTCATAAAGTTCACATTTATATCAGGCTTTTGTGGCCTGCCATATCTCAACATTGCATGACTTTTAAGGATTTCTGCATTTAGTAGGGTCTATTTGTCCATCAAACTACGTCCGATTATGTGTGTGTATATATATATTGATAAAAAAAACAGCTACCTCTGTCTTTTAATATAAAACTCAATTGATAAATTAAAAAATATAAATAAATTATTTTAAAATATTTATATTTATTGGTTTTTTCTAAACTTATTTATCTGACTTATAAAATAACATGTAATATTTTGGTGGTAATGAAAATGTGCTTCTGCCTCAAAAATTATTGTACCATGAAAGTAAATTTTTTTTTTTTTTTTTTGGTTTCCAGTTCATAGCGGATTAGCTTGCGCAATGGGTACAGTTTTTTTATTAATATTTATCCCATTTAATATTACTTTTTCCTGGTCACATATAATTATGCACATTTTAGAGAGTTGTCTTGGTCGATGATGAGAGGGTTGAATAGATAGGTGCCAATATACTTAATTCAATATTCCAATATTTTCAATTTTTTTGAAATATAATTTTAATTTTAACTTTTCTCTTAAAGTATCCCAACATATTATTTAATACGATTTATATCATTTACTGTTATTTTTCATTTGAACTTACTTTTTAAATTAATTTTAATTTTAATTTTTTTTAAAAAAAATCACTTCTAACATAGTTAATTCAAACATATATCACATTATACTATCTAACTTTTACCTTAAGTTAATTTCACTTATTCTCTTAAACTATCACAACATATACCCTATAATATATATGTATTATTTAATAAGAATTATGCATTTTCCCATCATTTTCCATCTAAACTTGTTTTTTAAATTATTACTCAAACAAGTTTCAAATTAAAAAAAAAATCACTTTTATCATCGTCAATCCAAACGTAAATCATATTTATAATATGACTTTTATCAATTCTTAAGTTTACAAAAGTCAAATTGAAAAAATTTCACTTTTTCAACCGTTAATCTAAACGAGCCCATATATGTTGGCAGGCTTGTGGTCGCATTGCAGGGCAAGTTTTGTGACAAGGTTGAATGGATCAAACAGGGAAGGAACAAATGGAGGGAAAGTTGATGACGGCTCTGGGCGCCATTAACACCCAGCCAATGTCGGCACACAAGTTTTTCAAGACAGGGAAGGGAGAGAAGGAACAGGGTAAAGATAAAATGGAACATGTCGAGTATTGTAAAAGGACAAAATGGTTCATGCATACCTTTTAAATTGAATTAAAAAACATAAAATCAGATGCCAATTGTTTTTATTTTTAAATGACATGGAATATGAAAAATATACTAGTATAAAAGTTATGAAAAATTCTGTTAACTTTAACCCCAATTTTAACAGCAGGGAAGCTTGTGGTCAAAGTATGAAACGTTAGGGTAAATTTAAACTTATAAAATTTAAAGGGCTGTGTTTAACTAATTCAAAGCTCAGGGGTCCATGCATTTTAGCCGTATTGTATCTTGGACGATTGCATGTAGTATGTGTGTATCTTTCAAGTCTTTGATTTCAGTAAAAAAAAAAAAAAAAAAAAAGGGAAAGATTATTGTGCTTTACAAAATGAATAAAGGCCAATTACTATTTACTAAATTCATTGAAGATTAAAAAAAAAAGTATTTATGTTAGAACCAGCTGATACCCAAAAGGGTGAATTGAGTGTATGATAAAAACTTAAAAATTTTGAAATCTTTTCATATTTTAGTAAAACAATAAGTATGAAAGTAATGAAACATACATCAACAATTAGTTATCAAATAATATATGCTGGAAATATAAAAGCTCAGGGAAGAGAATATGCAAACTGTGATTTATCATGATTCGTTCAATTCGTGATGACCTATGGACTTTAGCTTTACTGAATATCAGGAAATTTTCTTGTTTTTTATTTGCCTGTTCTAGCGTTGGTGGTAGCCTCATTGTTAGTTCATCATCATGCTCAGTACATTTCTTTCTTTATGTGGAATGCTATTTTTTCTGCTTTTGATTATAAAAATAGCTTCAGCATTTCTGACTTATGTCCTAAATTTTTCTATTTTTCCTCTGCTGACTAAGAACACTTTCCCTTTTCATTAAGTTCCATTTTTGAGATTTTTACAGCATTTGTTCCTCATCGGCTGAATATAGCAATAGGGGAATTCTTCAAGTCACTGGTCCTCATGGCATTAATAGTTTGTGCTATGCTTGTAGTTTAATGTTTTGTTTGAACTTTGAAATGCATTTGATGTTTTTAACTGATCTCAGTTGCTGCTATCTGAAAGTTTTTCCATTATCAAAAATGTTTTCACCATTTATTAGGCAAGATATTTTGGAGTTATGCCTAGCATGCTTTTGCTCCCTCTTCTGACTTTTATTTATCCATGATTGATTCCTGAGAGAAACTAAAGGGAAAGTATTTAATACAAGGGACAATATATAACTAGCATTTTTGTGACTGTGCCTTTACGCCTAATATATTAAGGGATTTTAAGATATGTATATGTTAATGGACTTTTGGCCATTCTTTGTGGTTTGGTGCAGGAATCTTCACTAGCTATGAATAAGCTTAGTTAAGAAGTTAAGTTGGAGAAGAGCAGAACAAAACATGATGACTCTGGTTGTGAGAAGGACTTGGAGATGTGCGTTAGAGCAAAAAATAATGCTTGGGGTATTGATTGAGTGACAAGAGGGAAGGAGCTATACATGGTGCTAGAGAAAGCGAATAAAACCCTTCTTTATGCAGTAAGCACTGAGTAAGAGACCTACATCTTCAAGTATTTGTTGCTTGGCCACTAACACACCTTGCTTTGCATTAATAATGGAGGTTAGAGGAGTCCCACACGCGGAAGAGGAACAAATAGGTAGCAATTGGTTTTGGTCAATAGGATGACTTGTTATGTTCACTAACATACTGATTGTATCTAGGACACATGTTTTGTTCATCAGATTTTTTTGTAAACGTTGATGTTCATTGATGCCACAGTTGTTGATTAATTTGTAATTTTGTAGAGGAGTTTTTGTTGTTATGAAAATGTTCATGAGAATTTGGTATTGTGTACAGGTTCATATGAAGTTAATAGAGTTTTGAATATCAATTACATGATAAACTATTTTGTGCCTCCCTGCTCTGTCATTGGTATGTCACAGTAACAAAGATGATGATAGTCTTACAATAGGTGTTAACAATAACATCAATATACATTAACAAGCCCATAAGTAGATGTTAACAACAATATCAGTGTACAGTAACAAGTTTATCAGTAGGTGTTAACATCAATATATGGTAAAAAGTCCATCAGTAGGTGTTAATATCAGTATACAGTAACAAGTCCATCAGTAGGTGTTAACAACAACATCAGTATGCATTAACTAGTCCATCAGTAGGTGTTAACAACAACATCAGTCACTTGTAACAACAACATCAGTGCCTTATAACAGCCACGTCAGACATTTGTATCAGGAACATCAGTCATTTATAACACCTACATGAATATAATGTAAACAACCATATAAATATAACATTAACAAGTCCATAAGTAAATATTAACAAATACATTATGAACGCAGGAGCTTTATACCCAAGAGGGGGGGTGAATTGGGTATCTTTAAAATTTTCGTAACTTGTTCTGTTTTCGATTACTCAGAACAGGGCACAACAGAGAGGATAAGGAGAAGAAGCTAAACACAATGCAATTTATACTGGTTCGGTCCTTTCCTGACCTACATCCAGTCCCCAAGCCTCACTTGGGATTTTCAATTCACTAACTCAACAATATTGATTACACACTCTGCACTAAGAGTTGTTCTCTCACTAGAACACACTCCCCCTTACAAGTTGTAATCAATACACCTCAACTACCAAGTCCCCTGACTTGTAGTTATCTCAATCAATAAATGATTTACAAGTATTTGACTCTCTTACAGAGTAGATATGATAAACACTGAAGTGCTTGTATCAAGTATGATACTTTACAAGTGAAAGCTAATACACAATAAATGGACTTAGTAGAAATTCGCTCAGAGTAGTTGTCCACCTGTGAAGATGTTAATGAACTCTATTTATAGCTAGAGAACATTAAATGACCGTTGTAGCTTGAATCAGACCGTTGGAGAAGTTGCCCAAGTGTTCTGAAGTGGTTTTGGGGTCTTCTCTCTCTTGTTTTCCCTTAATCTAGTTGGTCAAGACATCAGGGCTGACTTTCTGCGAATTAATCCGTTGGAGAGGAGTTTGCTTGTTTCAGCTAACATCCTTAAATACTTTGTAAGCGTGTGCAGAAGGATTGGGTAGAAGGAGTAACTTTTGTGCTTTGCAATAAATGCTCTGAGTTGCTTTTTGCTTTATACTCTAACCTTTCACCAAACATTCTTTAATGCTCTGAAATCCACTAATAAATACGTTAAACATAGCAGAGAATATCAGAGAATAATATTGGAAGAAGATAGGATCAAATAACATTGATTTCTGAAATGCCCAAATTCAAAAATTCTGAACCAACGTCACGAACTCGAGTTCAGTTCTTACAGGCTCGAGTTCGAGGCTTTAGTGTTCAAAACTATGCAAGTTCAAAAAGTGTAAACCTGAGGTTTGTTTTATAAACCTGAGGTTTGCAGATCATTGAAAAACTAAAAAGCTCTCGGGTTGAAATGAACTCGAGTTCATTAATGTCAGGCTCGAGTTCGAGGCTTCAGTGTTTAAAAGCATGTAAGTTCAAAATGAACAAACCTGAGGTTTGCCAAACAAACTCTCGAGTTTAAAACATATCCAAAAGTTCTTTTCTCTCTGGAACTCTTAGGCTCGAGTTCAAAATCATTAGACTCGAGTTCGAGTGTTTTGAAAAGCTTTGGAGGCTCTCGGCCAAAACTAGGCTTGAGTTCAAGAATGCTAGGCTCGAGTTTGAGTATTTGAAACTTTTCAAACTGGAAACTTTTCTTTCAATGGAACAGTGCAGGCTTTGAAAATACCTACAAGTTTGGAAAACTTATCCCGCCAGAGATGAACTCGAGTTTGCCATGACAGGCTCGAGTTCATGATCTTAAACTTTCTTTGGATCTTTTCAAACTTGAGGTTTGAAGAAAGCAAGTGTAAGGTTTAACATGTTTTCAAAGTTCAAAAACTCTCTGGAAAGAATGAACTCGAGTTTGACCTTAGTAGGCTCGAGTTCATGTGAACTTTTCAAAAGTTTAATTCTAAACTTCAGGTTCAGTCTCGAGTTTGGAAATCAACTGGACAAGTTTGTGCTCTCTGTCAAATCCAGGCTCGAGTTCAACACAAACAGGCTCGAGTTTGGTTTTGACAGATTGAAAAATACAAGTTTAAATTATTCTAAATTTTGTCAAACCTTATCAATATTGTTTACAATTGTTAGTAATCATCAAAACACACAGAGAACTAACACATTAGTGTGCATTAACAACTCTATCAGTGTGCGTTAGACCATAGTAGTCAATCTCAGATAGCAGAGCGTAGTGGTTAGCCCAAAAAATGCTATAGCAGTATAGCGCATTGCGGGATAGCCGCTACATCAAAGATACACACATAAATACTCAAAAATAAACATGTACTCAAAATTTAAGGTATATTCATCATTAAACAATAAATAATCCAAATCTCTAAAAGCCATAAACTAAACATTAACATAAAAAAAATTCATAATTAAATTAGTCTTTAAATGTCATAAAGAAAAGAAAAAATTCTCTTTAGTCTTCCATGAAATCTTCATGCAAGTCCTCTTCATCATTGTTGCTTTCACCACTACTAGAATTGTAGATCTCTTCCTCCTCATTGTCACTTTCTTCATCATTTGCCTCTTCCTCTTCGTCTTCCATGGTACCCTTTCCGTTATTGCTAGTTGAAGGCCTTGAAGTTGAAGTTGCAATCTGTTTATTCTTTAATATGCTTTGTTGCCTAGTGTATGTTCTAGGCTCACCAGTCCCAACTATATCAACAACAACTCCCCAAGTCAAAGTGTCATCTTCAAAAACTAACTCGTCCTCAACAACTTCTTCATCTCCACCCATTTCCCCCACCAACCACTCATTACTATCATCAATGTCATTTAGGAGAATGGGATCAATCAATCACGACAGTCAAAGCGTTCTTTAAGAGCTTGGTTATACTTGACAAAAACCAAGTCTTGCAACTTTTGATGCTCAAGCTTACTTCTCTTCTTAGAATAAATCTGTTGTATAATTTACAATAAAAGAATGTTTATTTCGCAAGCACTACTTGAAATTCTATAAAGTAGAATCATTTAAATGAATACTCATATGCTCAAAAGTACTCCAATTATGCTCACATCCAGATGCACTACAAGTCAAGCTTAACACTTTGATGGCAAGTTTTTGCAAACTTTGAGTAGATGCTCCATATAGCCTCCACCACTCAGCTGTAATGAGTGAACCAATTAGCAATTTAGCAAAACCACTAGTTTTAATTATTTTATAATGTAATTAATTTTATTAACAAATGTGCTTTTACTTACAAGGAGCCACTGTAGTCATTTGTCTTATTGCTGACCTTATACCAAAGTTGCCTCGAGCTCTTTTATATAATGACAACTCATTTATAATCTCATCTGCCTCTTCTTCGATCGATATTAACCTTTCATTGTATTTATAAAGTCTTGAAGTCACTTCTTCATTAAATTCAATTTTTGGATTTCTATAATACAACTCTGGGTTTAGAAAATGAGCTCCTGCATGCAATGGATGATGAAGTTGGCTCTCCCATCTTCTATCAACAATTGCAAAGGTCTCCTTGTACTTGTCTTCATTTCCATTAAAGGATCTTTGAATAGCTTCTTTAGCCCTATCCATAGCTTCATATATGTGACCTATTGCACTCTTTTTTTTTTTGTTTGGTTATCAACAAGCCTAAGAACACGCACAAGAGGCCCCATACCCTTAAGAGAATAAACAACACCATTTCAAAATGTAGGCGAAAGTATAGTGTCAGTTGCCCTTTTCCCCTTAGCATCACTTGGACCATTCATCTGAAGTGACCATCATTCTATGGTTGTTTTTTAATTTGTGCAACCTTTGTAGCGTAAAGAAGGTTGTAGCAAACCTTGTAACTCCATACCTAACCAATTCAGTCTTCTTTGTGTACTTCCTCATTGTGTTCAAGGCCAGTGAGTGGTTATAAATAAAGCCTACCAGATTGATGCCTTTTTGTATTTGTCGTTTTAACTTTAGGCATCAAGTCCAAGCAATGAGCAGCACACGGAGTCCAATAAAGATTGGTTCTTTTGGCTGTTAACAAGTTACTAGCTAAAACGTAGTTGCTACCATTGTCGGTTACCACTTGAACCACATTCTTTTCCCCAATTTCCTCCACAAAATCATCCAATAGCTGAAATATCTTCTCCCTAGTCTTCATATATGATGAAGTTTTAACACTCCTCACAAACATAGTCCTAGATGGACAATTCACCATGAAATTGATCAAGGTCCTATTCTTCTTATCAGTCCATGCATTCGACATAACTGAACATCCAAATTCTGCCCATTCTTTCTTGTGACTCTTCAACATTTCGTTTGTTCGCTCAATCTCCTTCTTAAGGAATGGAACTCTCAATTCATGATAGCTTGGAGCCTTTAGATGTTGACCATAGGTTCCAATAGCTTCAACCATCAATTTGAAGCTTTTTGTACGAGCAACATTAAAGCTATTCCATTCCTATAAAAAGAAGCAAATCCATAGGGCCTTATCAAAATGCATCATTTATACTTGTTTGCTTCTTGTTCTTTCCCAATTTGATAGTTGCTTTAGGATTTTTAAAAAGAAGTAAATCCATAGGGCCTTTCACACTTTTGGCTTTCTTGGTAGATGGATCACTTGATGTTGCTGGCCTTTTTCCACTTTTTAAGGTATGAATTTCTTCCCTCTCTTCTTCCTCATTATCATCTTGCAACTCAGTGTAAGCTTGAGTACCCTTCTTCTTCTCAGCAACTTTCTTAAGTAGGTTTTTAACTTCAAGTGGACATTTGCTACAAGAATTCACATCTCCTTTAATTCCCATTTGGTGCTTTTTTGCTCGAGTAATCCCACCCGTATTCACCTTTTTATAGAAATCACATGTCATACTCTTCCTATTATTTATATCTTTCAAGCTATTCCATTGCCATGCCATATCAATCTTTTCACCTGTAGGTTTGACCATTCCACAAGAAGAGATTGTGGTTGAAGTTTGTGGTACTATGGTTGAAGTTTGTGGTACTATAGTTGAAGTTTGTTGTGACTAGGACGACATTATTACTGTCCAAACCAAGTAGATATTTCAAAAATCAAAATGCTTAGAACTAGAAGCATTTGACGTTGAAAAAAAAAAACATTTGACCCAAAAAGAAGAAGAAGTTAGAAGCAGATCGACTCAACAAACTCTGGGATGGCACTTTCACTGTACAAACATAAAGCATCTGATATTGACCGAAAAAAAGAAGCTTTGACCAAAAAAGGAAGAAGACAGAAGCTGATCGATAGTCTCACTCTCACCAAACTTGATCACGAGATTTAATGCCTGCATATTGCGTCTCGGCCTTTGACCTTAACAACTGCGTCTCACCCATTGAAATTGGTCTCGCTGATTGGCCCTGCGTAGTGCATGCTCAATCACGACAGCGTCTTGGACTGTTAGGATGATTTGCGTCTCGTGGCTACCAATGAAATTACCTTACGTCTTTGGATCGGGCTTTAAAACAGTTTTTGGATCCCTCATATCTCATCATCTACGTCGATTTCTTTATTATTTTTTTTTAAAAATCTAATCAGATCAAATGTGTGATGCAGGTTCAATGACACGGGAACCTAGGCGCAAATTGGCGCAACCTTCGGGATGCAAAAACACACCGTGAAGGACTTACAGTGGCAGCCAGAGACTGATTTGCTCCGCTCCACCGCTATAGCGCCACTATTAACTACTCTGCGTTAGACAACTATATCAAGTATGTGCTAACAACTCTATCAGTGTACATTAACAACTATATGAAGGTGTGTCAACAACTCTATCAGTGTACGTTAACAACTCTATCAGTATACATTGAAAACTATATCAAGTGTGTGTTAACAACTCTATCAGTATACGTTAACAACTATATCATTGTGTTAACAACTCTAGACGTTAACAACTATATCAGTGTGTGTCAACAACTCTATCAGTGTAAGTTAACAACTATATGTTGGGATCCGTACATACAGCGGATTTAAAAATTTTACGAATCCAGTCCGGAGGATCACTCAACGACATTTAAATCAAGGTTAGGGAACCCGAATCATATCTTCTCGTTCTCTTTGAACAGGTGGGCTACCTTCTCGATCAGCAGAAGACGACTCTTAGAATCGGCTTCCTTTACCGGTATCCACACGAACAATCTCCGAACACGGACGCGACAGCGTGCTAGCGCCTCGAACTGTGCGTCTCTTTCTTTTTTCGCTCTAGAGTTTCTCGCGGCTTTCTAATACGCTCGATTAAAAGTCCGGTAGGTTTTTCTAAACCCATTCAGCGTATTATATAAAATTAATCCTCATTTTATTTTTTTTTAAATTCAAATTTTAGATCTGGATTAAAATATATTAATTAAATATATCTGATAGATCTAATATAATAATATTTATTTAATCCGAATTAAAAGCCAGATCTGAAAATTTGAATTTTGAATCTGGATTAAAAATATATTAATTAAATCTATATGATAGATTTAATCCAATCTATTTATTTAATCCAAAATTAAAAAGCCTTCTAATTTAATTTATCTCTATAAATTGAATCAGAGAAATGATATCTATCTATTTAATTAAATCTGAGATACAATATCTCAATTTAAATTAAATAGATAATGACATCTTTATTCGAAAATTAAATGAGATACAATATCTCTGTTTGTTTTAGATATTTAATTTACCAAATAAATTAAATATAAAACAAATATTATATAATAATATTATAATCTCCATTAAATAATATTATTATATTATTTTTGAATTTAAATATATATACATATATATATTTTTACCCCAGATTAAATCCAGTATTCATTAAATCTCAGATTAATCTGAGATTCAATGAACCTGGACACTTTTGCTCGTGTTGAGTTATTCTTGTGTGCGACCCTGCAAGCCCATATGAGATTGGCAGTAGGCCAACACTGTACCAACCCACAAGTCGCAAGTGGCCTTTAGCAAGACATTGCGACTACCCAATTCATATGGGGATCATGACATGATACTACTTATCGTATAACCATGTCACGTTCCTTTTGTCACGCGATAATTTGGTCAAGGATGACGCATGGATAATGTCAACTTCCTATTCTTGACCACTACTTTCTCGATTCTCGAGTAGTCTAATAAGTGAAATGGAAAGTCTTTTCTATCACAGTATGGCCATACATTTCTTAGACTCACTCATCGAGGGGCCCAGTATTATCTCTCTACAAATGTGAGGGACAAATTCTATCTTGACCATTCACATTCCTCCGCATGAAAACCATTAATCCCGATTCCAGCCTTTATTATCACCCCGTCAAAGGTGACTTTTGACTAGGTCAAAGGTCAGAGACTCATCATGTAGGAATCCATGATGATCTCAGGTCATAGGGCGTTGTGACGCGGTTATACATGAGATAAGCTTATGACTTAATCCATGCAGCTTTCTCATAGTGGGTCGGTTCAGCACCTTGTACTCTTACAAGTGCCCATGACTTTGACTCGTATCTCCATACCTCATCAAAGTCATACTGGTCTTGTCTCATCTTCGCTCCCACGTAGATGACCGACTAGGGACATTTAGGATAATCTTTAAGATATATCCAGGGATACAGTTATCACCATAAACATGCGAATGAAGTGATAACTTAATGGAGAACAATGACTTACCCCTAGGGCATAATTTCCAACACTATATCAGTGCATTGGTAACAAACCCACTAATGTTTTTTTTTTAACACCTACTGATGTTGTTAACACCCAATCATGTTGTTGTCAACAATTTTGAATACATTACATTACATACCAGTGACAGAGCACAAGGCAAAAAAAAAAAAAAATCACTCATGTAAATGAAATTCAAAATTCAATTAACTTCATAAGGGCCTGTACACAATACCAAATTGTCATGAACATTTGCATAACAACAAAAGCACCTTTGCACAATAACAAATCAGGTAACAATTGTGGCATCAATGAACATTGACGTTTACAAAAAAATCTAATGGACAAAACATGTGTCCTAAATACAATCACTATGTTAGTGCACATAACAAGTTATCCTATCGAATATGAGCTTGCTCCTATGGGTAGATTGCCTTGTGTTCCCTTGTCAAAACAATGGCCTTTAATGCTTGGACTCCATTTGAATACTTTTGGGATCCATTGGTTATATCTTACCAAGCTAAAAACTGCTTTGGCATCTCCTATATTTGCAACAAAAACCTAACAAACATTCAGAGAACAAGAAATTAATCATCTTCCACTTTCCATGAATATACTATATTCTAAAACACAGGAATACAAGACTTGTAGTGATGTTAGTTTGGAAAGATTGTGCAGCTCAAGTAAGATTGGGAAAATAATATTTATTTGACAGTAGGATGTTACGGTTGATAGCAAAGTCAAATACTAAGTTAGGTTTCTAGTTCCTTTACATAAGGGGAGGAGGTTGCTAAACTTGAATGTACACTCCTACAAAACAACATTGACATAAGCCAGTAATCACAAATCATTTCCCATGCCTTTAGAAGCATGTTAACCTTTTTTCTCCTTTCATCCTGTGCAATAAACTATCATTCATGACTCCTTATGATAAGAGCTTCTCAGAATTCAAAATAATTTATGAACAGCTCAATACTAGTCAAAGTTTTTAACTTCCCTTTTGAGACTACAAGCATACAAGTATATGCAAGATTCGTATCTAATGCAATAACAGTAAAGTATCTAATTTAAAATTAAGATAAACAAGAAGCTATGAATTAATTTTTTTAATATAAATTTATTAATCCATCTCCCCTTAAATTTCATCATCTGAGTATGAGCACAAGCAGTCAGGCACAACACACAAAACAACCAAAAAGGCAATCAATAATGGTTATATTTGATACATTTCTAGACTTTGTAGGCTTGTTTATCAAATATTTTTATTTAAGAACAATGTTGGAATTCACGTTTGTTTACAAACTTCAAAATTGTTTCACAAATACGGCCAATCTGTAGAATTTTGGCTTTCTTTTAGGAGCATTTCAATTCAATCTTCCAATTTTCCCCAAAATGGCTGTCGTAAGTAAAAAGTAGTTTTACAAATTGAAAGTGGTAATACTAATAAACAGTGTCGAAGCTTTTAGAATGTAGTTACAAACATGGAGAAACACGCGAAATCCCCAAATCAAAAACGAATCAACTCAAACTTCTTCAAACATTTGCGGAAACCTAATTAACAGAGAAGAATTAGGCATATCGTGCTGGTTCCTCCATTTGTGCAAATGAGAGAAAATGGTGAAGAGCCAGTGAGGAGAAATAGAGGAAGCTACTTGGTGAAGAGAACAAGATTGAGCCTCGTGAATCTAAATCTGAATCGACTTGGTTTCTAGAATATTTCTGAGGAAGATGTGAGGAATCGTCTACTATTGGCTCCAGCGGAATTGTCTAATTGCAGGAAATGAAATTAGAAAAGGTCTAGGAAGGAAACAGGGGCATCAATGTGATTTTGAATTTTCCCTCCCCTCCTTTTTCAATGTTAGTCACGGACTCACGGTTGTTTTGTCATTTCACTTATGTATGTCAGAAAAACCCTAATTATGTTGGTGAATTGGGCCTTGAGGGTAGAGCTGGGAATCAGAGCCGGTCTGGCCCAACAGGGCTAGAGCCTAACAGGGCCGGCCCTATAGGGCCTGGAGTAAGGAAAACATTTGTTTTTTAAAGCTCGGCTCGATAGTTCCAGGGCTAGGGTTGGCCCTACAGGGCCTGAAAATTATTTTATTCCAAATTTTAACTATTTTTCTTTCGATTTTTTCAAAGAAATATAATTAGTAAATTGCAACCATTAAAGTTCTAATCTATCAGATAAATGTTATCAACATTAATATCTAAACAATATAAATTATTCAACAAATAAACACATTCATTAATTTGTAATAAAAAAACAAATAAACACAAAGAATATGTTTTTTTTTATTTAATATGAAAAAATCCCTTCTTTAAAATTTATAATAACTAATTATATGTTTTAATACAGATAATATTAAACATAAAAAAAGGGTTATAGTTTAAACCAAAAAAATCTAAGTAATTACAAATAAACACATTCTTTAAGTGGAAGTCTAAGTAATTATTATTTTTTTAAGAAAAAAAGCTACAGTTAAACGGGCCTAAAGGGCCGGCCTGATTAAGCCCGAGGCCCTGCAGGGCCTATTTCAAATTTCTAGCCTATTTTTCAAGCCTGGGCCTTGCAGGGCCAGGACTAAAATGGGCCAGCCTGATGGGCTCAGCCCGATTTCCTGGCTCTACTTGAAGGGAATTTTCCCTAAGAAGTATTGGAATTACCCCGACGATGATTTTCAAAAATAATGATATGCACTTGAGTGTGATTTAGGATTACTCCAATGATGCCTTATCACTCGAGTTATGGTCACTTGAGTTATGGCACTGTACTCGAGTTCCTAGACGCACTTTGTAACTAGTAGTGAGTTGGTAGAAGAACTTATCACTTGAGTGATTTTCTGTTGATTGAAAAATGTTTCAGCTAACTCAAGTGATTTTATAGATCATTTGCACACAATTGCAAGTGATCTCGGATTACTTGAGTAATTCTCAAGATCACTTGAGTGATGTCATGTTAAGATTACATTTCCTCTGTGAGTGCCTCGTTGAAACTTTGCAAGTTACGACCATCACGCGAGTGATTACTAATGCACTTGAGTGATCACTAATGCACTTGAGTGATCTTGAGCATATTACTTGAATGATCTGCTCCAACTTGCAAATCACCTTGCGAGTCACTCGCAAATGCTTTATAGTAACACTGAATCACTCGAGTGCTTACCCAACCACTTGAGTGATCTTTTCCTTTTCATAATACATGTCAATTCCAGTGCGCATAACTTTTCAAATATGACTCTAAATTTGGTAAATGACTTATCCCCACAAAGCTTTTTAGTTTTCTTTCTAATTTCTAATACAAAAAGAATCAACTCCAAATTCATTTTATTTTAAAGTTTCGATCACATTCATAACAATTGGTCTGGAGCAGCGTTGTAATACCCCAGAATTTTCATTAATAGAAATAACCCATTTTATTTTATTTTATATAACCTTAGTAGGCCAAATACTCATAGTCTTAATTGCCTTAGAAATTTTTAGCTTGTGTACTAAGAAATAGGTTTTAGGTAATAATTCCATTACTTTTAGTCAAATCATATTAAATTCACATCATGATTGATTGATTGAATTTAATATACCCTGTCATATTAAATTCACATCATGATTGATTGATTGAATTTAATATACCATATTACATTAAATTCACATCATGATTGATTGATGACCATGCTTGTTTTTAGGTAATAAGTCCATTACTGCCAACCAAGTCACATTAATTCAAATCATGATTGATTGAATTAATGTGATATACCCTATCACATTGAATTCACATCATGATTGATTGATTTAATTTAATATACCCTATTAATGAGTTGACAATAGTAAAAAAGACAAAGCTAAACCCTAATTCTAAGTTATAAATAGAGGTCTAGCCTAACCCTGAATATTCATCTTCTCTTCTACTATTTTCTTCTACTACTTCTTCTATTCTTACTCTGAGTCAATTATTTTCTAAGAGGTTAGTAAAAACAAAGATCAGGTAATCCTAATCCCTAGAACAATAGGAGTTAGTTGTTGCATGTCAGTCTCAATTTTTGTGAAAAACTCTTAAATGTATCATTGCATTTTTATATGTATATATATGTTCATTTTTCCGAATTACTTTATGAAAGCAAAACTCCTTGGTTTTTTTCGTGATTGAAACTTACATATATTCTTCATTAATATATATAATACCTTACATCTTTTGCCTTGAATGCTTTAGCTTTTGCATGTTTGTATGTATATATGCATGTGTGTATGTATGTATATATATATATATATATATATATATATATATATATATATATATGCCATTTTTAATTTGTCCAATCTGCACCTATGTTAAAATATATACGTGTTCTCTTTTAAAATGATTTTACCTTGGGTTTTCATAATTAACAAATAGCAGTATATATACTTGGTTTGATTTTCGTAAATTTGAGAAATCTATTTTATGTGATTGAAATTTATAAATGCTTTCATATATATATATATATATATATATATATATATATATTTATTTATTTATTTATACATTTTATTGAGAAATCCATTTATTATGTGAGTGTATTTAAAATACTTTAAATCGTGGGAGGATAGCTTTGGGATGGTACCTCTTAAAGTGATGAACACAACTCTTAGGCTTTATACCTTGATATATTATTTGATGTGAACTTGATTATATCTGTTCTTCCTAAAGTGGTGTCTGGCAGGTTTCCGGGACACTAGTAGCAGCTTTGAGAAGAGGTGTGCACATTAGGACGAAATGTTATTGTGATATGGCCAATTTGATGATTTGTGACTGGCAGGTTTCCGGGTCTACCATGGTTCTCTTCCCACTAAACTAAATGGACTGACAGGTTTCCGGGTCCAAATGAAATTAATAAAAATAATGAATGATATTTGATTCGATAAGAATATATAAATATGATGAGTATTGAAATTGATATTTTAAATTATATATATGTATATGGTATTTTTCTTTCTTATCATCATGTGAATATTTTATTATTATTATTATTATTATTATTATTATTATTATTATTATTTTCTATGTTTATTAGGATTACCAGCTTTTGCTGATGTTTGTGTTTTGGGCTGTGATGATCCTTCGGGGGAACAGAATTTCAGTGAAACAGGTTTCAAAGTTGGGCTGTTGGGGCTAGCAGTGAGAAATGAGGAAGAACAATGAGCAATTCTAGCTAATTTATTTTATTTTATTTTACGCTTTGAATAAGTCATTTTTATTTAAATTTGGATTTAAGTTAATGTAATAAAGTAGCCTTGCACTTGTCTCAGTATAAGTGCGGCGGTAACACTTCCCAAATTTTTGTTATTTTGAATTTCAGTAATTATTTATATAAATTATTGCAATTTTATTGTTAGAAATTTGGGGGTGTTACAAGCATCTTGCAATGTCTTTATATGACTGTGAACTTCCAAAGTCAATATCTATTCCAGTTGTTCTTCATTGGCCACGATCTTGATGTTAATATCTAGATGATCGGTGTTTGACCTCAGGTGAATTCTTTCTCTTTTCTATATAATCTTGCTTTTGCTAACCTTCTGAGTAATTATAGCACCAAAATTCTTCAAGCATGTTTTATTACCTTCTCTGCTTGAATATTTTGCTGTTTTATTTTTTGACTTCTATATTAATTCTCAGTCATTGAGGGTGGGGAAAAAAAACCATACGATACAGAGTTTAAGAAAGCATGCGGATCGATGATTACAGAGGAAGGTAGTTTTTGTGTAGAATCTTTTTTTTTTTTTTTTGGGTCAAAAATTTTCAGGTAGAATCTTGAATTATGCTATAAACAAAAAATTATTGAATTTTCTATTCAATGGAGAAAAGCCAAATATTCTTAATTACGGTCATTTCTAGATGACACAAGTATTTTGGTTTTTCCACGATGTTCAACTATATGCCCAACATGGGCATTGTTCGAATTTCCCAAGATCATACTAGCTTAAAAATGTTCTACTATTTGTCCATATATGTTCATTTGTTTCGAATGAAACGATTCACTGATTCTCCTCCTCCTTCCTCTTCTGTTATTCTTTTCAATTCCAGTTCTTTCTTCATCTTTGTTTTGTTTTGCAGACTCGAAGGCGCCGGAAAATATGATGAATGGAATATATGCAAACCCGCCCCCTCCACTTGTCGATCTCTGTTGACATACGGAGGACCAAAACGGCCTCTATTCTTCCACTGATCCATACGGTGCGTTTGGGGAGATGAGCTTTTGGTGCTCATAGATGCGCTGAGGACTCCTGTTTAACTTTTAACCGCTAACGGCCGTTGAGTAAACCCGCGGGCAGAAAGCTTCGCCGGCGGTGATAGCTTAGAAGTTAAAATTGAGCCTTCGCGACGGCGGATAGTCTTAGTTCCGATGGAGTTACCAGAGTGCCCGGTGTGCCTCCAAACCTACAACGAAGAGAGTACAATTCCTAGGGTTCTTGCCTGTGGTCACTCGATTTGTGAGTCTTGCCTTGTGGAACTCCCACAGCGATACTCCACCACCATTCGTTGCCCTGCGTGTACCCAGCTCGTCAAGTACTCTGCTCAGCAAGGCCCCTCTTCCCTTCCCAAGAACATCGACCTCTTGAGACTCTGTCTCGAACACCCATCTTCTTCCAATGTCTCGCAGAATTCGAAGGATCATTCCGCAAAGAATGGTGACGATCAACATGAAAGTTTTCCTCGGTTCTGGTCGGACGAGTTATATGCCGCTTGGAAGGATTGGATTCTCCCACACGATGTTGTTTCAATTGAGTCTGAACCTCCTGGCCTCGAAGGCCTCGCTCTTGGCCCTCTTCTACGTGGGCGATTCATTTCATCTTCTTCTTTGAACGGTAGAGTTTGCATAAAAGAAAACCAGAGCCTGAGCCTTGCTCCGATTGCTTCTTTACCTCCCTTCAATCATTCCAAGTTAAGACTTAGTTATGAGTCTCAAATTATGATTTGTTTGGAGGAGATGAAAGAGGTGCAGAGGCAAGAATTAGCATTGTTTCTCAAAGCGTCCATGAAACAGAATAGGATATGTGATGCTTATGGCTTGTGGAGTGACTTAGTAGACGGTCATTTATATTTAGTGTGCGCGAGACACAATGGTAGCCTTGCTGAGAAGTCTGGTGAGTTGAGAAGTGGGTTTGTCGGTGTCGCTGGAGATTCTTTGAATAGAGATGGATTTGTTAGTTTTTCAATGATAGGTTTGAGTATTTGTGAAGCCTTGTTTGCGCTGCACACTGAAGGTCTGGCTGCCGGCTATGTTGGACTTTCTTGCTTCTGTTTTGATGAGCTCAGTGGCATTTATTTCAGTTTGAATGAGGCATTAGCAAAGGGAAGGAAGGTTCGTTTGGATGTAATGGATGCCATCTCTAGTGGCACTTGTAATATAGATAAGCAAGAAGCAATTTGTGAGTATGTCTTTAAACATGAGAATTTCATTAGCCCAGAGGGTTTGTTTGAGTTATTGCCGAAGGAGACTATTACTCTAGAGAATGGGTTCTCAAGATACCCCGTTGGATATAGCGCTGATGTATGGTCATTGGGCTGTGTGCTGCTGCACGCTCTTTTTGGAGATGGTCTCCCCCGGTATGCATTGGAAATGAATGAGGAGAAGAAAGGTTTTGATCTTTTAGCTAATTATATTTGTTGGGTGGAAAGAGTTGATTCCTTGTTGGAAGATGAATTGGGATCCGAGTATTTGCTGTTGAGGCAGACTCTTAGAAAATGTTTGGAAATAGATCCAGGAAATCGCCCAGATGTAGCAGATGTGAGAAAATGCATTTGGGATATGCTCATCAAGCCTCCATTTGATGTTCTAGGCAACTTGGAGGTTGCAATAGATAGAAACAGTGCATGTTGCTGCTTGATTCTGGGGGAGTTGTGTCAGTTTCCCCAGGATCCCTCAAAACCACAGAGAGAATGTGAGTTGCAGGACAAAGAAGGTGGTGACTCACCAAATTTTGTAGTGGACAGGAAGGAGAAGCCTGGAGATTTTGTTGGGGGCCTTTCGAAGGAAATGACTGAAGTTAAAGATCTAAGAGGCCATCTGGATTGTATCACTGGATTGGTTGTTGGAGGTGTAAATCCTAATTTTATTATATTACATATTTATCACTCTCAGTTATCCTCCTTAGTTTTGTTAATTTGCTTTGCCTTGATGACACAAAAGTTAAGACTATAATTTTAGATTTAACAGAAGAAAGTTTATTTTAGTTTCGGCATTGAAGTGGAACTCAGCTCAAGTTCTTCCACCATTTGATAGACCATGCATCCAATTTAAATTAGCTGCCGATTAGAATGCCAAATGAACCTGGGGCTTCTGAACTAATTTGGTCATAGTTTCTCATGCCTTAAACTGTTTTTGAAATCTTAGAAAGTGCTTATACGTGTTGGCACTGTATGGTATGTTGCAACATTGAAAACTACTCCCTCTAGTCTCAAATATAAGCAAATATAACCCTTTCACAAGGTTTGAGGAAGTTATTTGTCTTTCTTAATTATGTCTGAGATTACTTTTCCCCCCAAAATACCCCTGTTATTCTTGTATTAAAATACACCATTACATATATGTGCATTCTCATCTAAGGGTAGAGTTGGAAATCTTCATTAAATGCACCTCAAAACGGGAGAATTTGCTTATCTTAAAGTCCCAAATTTTTTGATAGGTTTTGCCTATGTTTGAGACCAGAGGGAGTATATTGAAAGCTTAGTTCTTTATCAACATCATGTCTGCTTTGCCACGCCAAGGCTGGAGTTTCACTTCAGTGGCGCCTGATCTGTCTTGATTTGTTGTGATTGTGAGTGGATCATAACCATTATGCATATTTGTATTTGAATGGCTTTTTTCTTTGGTTTTGCAGGGGGATTTCTGTTTAGCTCCTCATTTGATAAAACTATCAATGTATGGTCATCGCAGGTAACACTTCAAAACGCAACTGTCTGATAACATTTTTGATGGTATATGAGAATGAGATATTTTGAAGAATCCTTCTATAGAAGGAAATATACTTTATTTTATATATTTTATTAATTTCTGTTTTAGTAGGCTGCAAGTTGATGGTTTTCTTAATAGGAAAGAAAAGGTAGATGCAAGTGGAAGATATTTGGTTATTTAATAGATTTCCTCATTAGGAAGAAACCTTATTTTATTATTTTTTTGATTTACTTCTTAGGAAGGAAACTTGCAAGTGCCTTCTATAAATAGCCACCGAGTAACACATGTATTGGGAGACTTTGATGAATGAAAAAAATATTGTTGCCATATGACTATATGAGTTCTCTCTTCCCCCCTTGGTCTGTTTTCTCTCCCCCTCAAATTCTGATTCATTCTCCCCTCTAACTCTCCTCTGTTTCAGCATCATTTTCCCCCTCCCTTCTCAGTTTCAGATCTATTTTCCCTCTCCCTCACCTCTGTTCAGCATTAGATCTAAGTGTGTGTGAGTGTTTTACATCAATTTTACTGGAGGAATAATCTCATTTAATATATTGTTATGAGGATGCCATTATTGCTGTTGTTGGTAGTGAAGATTCAGTGATATAAGCAACTTTTCAACTCCTTGAGCTATATTGGGTATTATTAACTGACTTGAATGCTTGTTATGCAATTTAGAATATTAATTGATTTATAGATATGGCAAGGTTGTATGGGCTATGTGGTTGCAGCCATGCAATAAAAAGTTAATTGTGATAGAAGCTCTTTATCTTTTATTCTCTCCATGAGGCTCCTCTGTATTATGTAGGACTTTTCTCATTTTCACACCTTTAGAGGTCATGAGAATAAAGTCATGGCTCTGGTTTATGTGGATGGAGAAGAACCCTGGTGCATTAGCGGTGACAGTGAAGGGGGTATATTTATCTGGGGAGTAACTTCCCCTTTTGGGCAACACCCATTGAGAAAGTGGTATGAGCAGAAGGATTGGCGTTTTAGTGGGATCCATTCTATGGTTGTTTCAAGAAATCTTTGTCTTTACACTGGTAGTGGTGATAGATCAATAAAAGCTTGGTCATTGAAGGTGAGTATGAGATTCGTTTTGTTAACTGGAAAGAAAAATTTGTTTGAAATGAATTTTATGGATTTCTATACATTCTCCCAGGATGGAACTTTAATGTGCACAATGAATGGTCATACATCTGTTGTCTCCACACTGGCAATATGTGATGATGTTCTTTACAGTGGTAGTTGGGATGGTACCATTAGGTTGTGGAATCTTAATGATCACAGCCCGTTGACTGTGCTGGAGGAAGATGTGCCTAGAGAGAGGAAAGCTGTCCTGTCTATTGCAGTCAATAGACATCTTCTTGTTGCATCTCACGAGAGTGGATGCATAAAGGTATTTACTTCCTGGAATTGATGAGTTGTGTACCACTTGAAAATAATATAGGGACTCTTTGCATAACTCATGGCTGCCATTGCTGGGTAATATTGGTTTTATCCTCTGCTAGTATAGGTCTGGAGAAATGACCTCTTTATGAGCTCCAAGGAATTGCACAGTGGTGCCATTTTTGCTATTAGTGTTCAGGGGAAATTCCTTTATACAGGAGGTTGGGACAAAAAAGTTAATATACAGGTACAAGTGCAAATTATGCGCTATTGTGTTCTGTTCTTTGCATCGAAATGTATGTAAAGTCCATTTTCTCTGTTCAATATTTCATTGCTTTAAAAAATTAATTATTGGTATTTCATTTATATATTTATTTTTTAAGTTTTTTCCAATTGGCATATAAGCTCATTAGCGAAGTTATTGAACTGTAGGAATTGACAGGAGATGAGTTTCAGTTGGTTGTCAATTCAGTTGGATATATTCCTTGCAGTTCTGTTGTAACAGCTATATTATGCAGCCAAGGAAAACTATTTGTTGGGTTTGCTGACAAGTCTATCAAGGTAAGTCACATCATATACTTCAATTATTTGTTATCTGGCCTCAGCATTTTCGTTTCATTTTTTCAATGAGACATGATGCTTTTAGGTGATGCATTATGCTTAAATTGAAGATTGGTTATCTTGAAGTTTATAATTTTAGCCGTTGTCTATATTTATAGTGATATAGAAGTCTTTCCTCACTAATAAAGAGACTTGTTCAAGGCAAGCAGCCTGAAACTATGTTATTTGCTGTAAAGTAAGTGCCATTTGATGTGATATCAGATGTTTCATGTTGTAATTCTCTCATTTGATTCCACGGGCACACTTCCGAATTATCTCTAATTACTTTATATCATTTTACCCCCTAGATAGATGTTCCATTAACTTTTCCTCATGTATAATTATTACAAATCTTGCCTTTTCTTGTAAAACCACACATCTTTTTTAACATTCTTATTTGTAACCCCAAAATTGTTTTCGTTGTCCCTATAATGCTTAACATTTACTACTGTTAGGAAATATATGTAAATATATTAGAATTAGGCATATAATCAGGGATTTTGATTGATTAGGGAATCAATCATCATAATGAGTCATTAATTCTGAGGCTTCTCTCTTATGTATAAATATCGCTCTCTTATACGTGAATAGATACACATTTTCTTATTCTCTCTCTCTCTCTCTCTCTAGCTTCACATGGCATCAAAGTTCTAGGTTTTGTTTCTCAGTTTTTTTTTGGTTTTGTTTTTTTTTTCGTTGGCATTCTCGCTTCTGTTGGAGAGAGAGAGAGAGAGAAAGTGAGTTAGGGTTCTATTCTCGGCCGTCTTTCGCTAGAGGTCTCGATCAGCGGAACCCCACTGGTTGCTTGCCGTTTCACCAACGCGTGAAACTTCATGCGCCTCCTAGAGCTTTGTCATCCCTTGCACGCGCTAGTGCGTGACGTTGTTTTTTGGCAAGTTTTTTGTTGCAGTTTGCTTCTTCAAGTTTGACTCATTGAATCTGGCCTGACCCAGGTTGTTTCGTGCCCATCTCTTGAGGTTTCGCCTTCAGGTCTGGTCATTTTTGCTCGTCTGTGTGCTCTATTTTGAGGTGGTAGTGTTGTTTTCGTCATTGGTTTTGTGTTTGTAGTGTTGGTTTGGTAACGGGTTGCTGCCTTGGCAGTGTTTCTCTTGTTTGGTAGTTGGTGTGGCTAACGAATTGGGTTTCTTGGTGATTCTTCAACTCTGGTCTGACTCTAGTAGGTGGTTTTTGGGTTCTTTGCTTTGCTATTTGGTTTGCTTTGTTTGTTGTCTACTGCCTTGTTTATTTGTCTTTTGGTTGAGATTGCATTTTATCGCCTAGGTTTGGTATTTCTTGGTGTGGCTGCTTCTGTGTTGCTTGGCCCAATATAAGATATTGGATGTTTGGTTCCTGTTCTCTTTGGTTTCTTGGTGCGGTCCTCTCTAGTGAGGCTTTCTGCTTACTGTTGGGAATAGTGTTCTCTGCATTGGTCTTTTTCATGGTTGGTGATCTTGCTCGAAGAGTTTGTTGTGGAGCTCAACTTGCTTATGTGAGGATTGATGGCTGAATCTAAGTGTAGTTCTTTAGTCGCTCATGTTATAGGTAATATTGCTTCTAGTCTTGCTACTTCTTCGAAGTGGATCATTGATTCCGGTGCCACTGATCATATGGCAAGTAACACCATTGGTTTTCCTCGTACGCGCTTTATGCCAATCCTTCTAGTATAACAATTGCCAACGGCTCTTATTCTCATGTTCTTGGCTTTGGCATTGTTCAACCTACCCCGTCCGTTTCCTTATCCCATGTTCTTAATGTCCTTGATCTTGCATTTAATCTTTTGACTCCTAGCAAGCTTACTCGACAATCAAACTGTTTCATCACTCTCTTCCCTGACCATCGTTTGATTCAGGATCCCACGATGAAGCAAGTTATTGGTAGGGCCTATGAATTTGGTGGCCATTACTTCCTTGAGGATCAGGTACTGTGCACAGTTGCATCCTTTGGTGGTTTGTCCTTTTTTGACATTCATTGTCGTTTAGATCATGTGGCTTTGTCTTCTTTGAAGAGGATGTATCCTCAATTCGATTATTTGTCGTCTTTAGAATGTGAGTCATGTCAGTTTGCTTAACATTATTGTGGTCACTTGGCATCTTGAGTTAATAAATGAGTTGCATTCCCTTTGATTTAGTCCATTATGATGTTTTAGGTCCATGTCATGTTGAGTCTAAGCCTGGTTTTAGGTACTTTATTACTTTTGTTGATGATTTCTTTTGTACCACCTAGCTCTATTTAATGAAAATTCGTTCTGAGTTGTTTTCTCACTTTTACAATTTTTGTGCTAAAATCGAAACTCAGTTTGATATATTTGTAAAATCCTTACGGAGTGACAATGCTAAAGAATATTTTTCTGTCCAATTTCAAAGCTGTATGCTCCAACATGGCATGCTTAATCAATCCTCCTGTCCAAATACACCAGCTCAAATTGGTGTTGCAGAATGTAAGAATCGACACTTATTAGAAGTCGCTTGGGCTCTCATATTTCAAAATGAATGTTCCCAAGCTTTTTTGAGCTGATGTTGTGTCTACTGTGTGTTTCTTATTAATCGTATGTCATCTCCTATCCTCAATGGTGTCACTTCGTACACAACCTTGTTTCCTATCGACCTTAAAATCTATGTCTGTTTTGTTTGTGATTTTCGTCCCACTATTATCAAGCTTGATCCCAAGTCTCTTAAGTGTGTCTTCCTTGGGTATTCTCGGGTTCAAAAGGGTTATCGATGCTATTTTCCTACTCTTCGGCGTAATCTTGTGTCTACAGTGTCAATTCCATGAATTGACCTCGCTCTTTCCTGTCTCTACTCCATCTACATCCCTTGTCTCTACAGATGACAGCATTGAAAGTCTAGATGATCTCGTGGTCTTTAGTAACCACTAGTACAAGCATCTGACCTGACACCTGCTCAACTACCTAGTAATCATGTTTATCGGAAATGTTTTAAGGTGAGTAATGTAGTCGATTAACTTCATGACGCACTAGTGCTTGCTTCGGTGTTTGATCCGGAATTAGTTCCTTCTGCTCCTGCTTCTAAACCGGCAACAGTGCCTAATATTTTTGATACTCTTGATACTTCCGCTCTTGCCTCTGAACCACACACAGTATCTGATACTTCTGATGTCTTGCCATTGCCCTAGGCAAAAGTAAACGTACTTGTACCTATCCTATTTATTCTTGTGTTTCCTATATCCATTTGTCTTCTCTACCCAGTTCCTTCATATCATACTTAGACTCTCTCATCGTCCCACCACTCTCCAACAATTCTTGGCCCATCCCGGTTGGCGTGCTACGACGGAAGACGAAATGGTGGCCCTTGATAACGCAGGTACCTCGAATCTTGTTGATTTGCCTCTTGGCAAGAAGGCTATTGGGTGTAAGTGGGTGTTCACGATCAAAACAAAAGCTGGTGGGACCTTGAACGTTTGAAAGCTCGACTAGTTGCCAAGGGTTATGCTTAGACCTTTGGTATTGACTATTTAGAAACCTTCTTCCTTGTGGCAAAACTTTCTTCTGTCCTATGGCAACTAATTATGGTTGGGATTTTCATTAGTTAGATGCTAAGAATGCGTTCTTGAATGGTGATCTTCTTGAAGAAGTATACATGGAGCAACCACCTGGTCTTGTTGCTCAGAGGGAGCTTGGGAAGGTATGTCATCTTTAGAAGTCTTTATATGGCTTGAAGCAGAGCCCTTATGCTTGGTTTGACAGGTTTATCTCTGTGGTTAAGAAGTATGATCCGATTCAGAGTAAGTGTGACCGTTATGTGTTTTATCAGTGGACAGATGCTAGCATGCTTCACTTAGTGGTATATGCTGATGATATTATTATTATGGGTAGCAATGCTTTGGGAATCTCATCATTTAAGGCCTTTCTTAATTCTCATTTCCAAACAAAAGATTTGGGTCTGTTAAAATACTTTCTTGGGATAAAGGTTATGGGAAGTAAGAAATAAGAAAGGCATTCTTTCGACACAAAGGAAATATGTTTTTGATCTGCTAAAAGAAACCGGGAAACTCCAAGTAACATCAAGTAGTTTTCCCTTGATAATCCCTTCTTGGACATTGGTGATAGCATACCTTTTGATGAGAGCTACTTGAGGATGTGAGAAAGAAAGTTGACTCGGAGAAGATTAAGTTGTTTGCCTATCCTGAGAGATATTGTAGATTGATTGAGAAATTAAAGAGTAAATACCCTTTTTGGTCCTTTACAAAAAACGCGATCCCCATTTTGGTCCCTCACAAAAAAAAAAAAAAAAAGAAGTCTTGTAGACCCTCAAAATTCAAAATACACTCAATTGGTTGACATTTTGATCCCTCACAAATTTCCAAAAGGTCCTTTTTAGTACATAAAAAGGACGAATAATGATTGATATTTTTTGTAAGGGACCTAAATGGAGATCATGTTTTTTGTAAAGGACCAAAAAGGGTATTTACTCAAAATTAAACTATTTTACAGTGACTTGCACCGATGTCACCTTTCCAATTAGTGTGCTTAGCCAATTCATGACTACACCAACCCTTGCTTTGTGGGAAGCTTTAGAGCATGTCTTACATTACTTGAAGGGCTCATCTCGTCGTGGTATACTCTATACAAATCATGGCCACAACAAAATTGAATGTTTTTGTGATGCAGATCATGTGGGGTCAAAGGCTACCAGAAGATCCACTATAGGATATTGTGTATTTGTGGGTGGAAATTTAGTATCCTGGAGGAGTAAAAAGCAAGATGTGATTTCTTGGTCAAGTGCAGAAGTTGAATATAGAGCCATGGCTCAGTCGGTACAGGAAATTGTGTGGATTCACCAGTTAATGAAAGAGGTTGCTCTTACCACGTCATTGTTCGTGAAACTATGGTGTGTTAATAAAGTTGCTTTACATATAGCCTCCAACCCTAACTTTGTGTTTCATGAACATACAGAACACATTGAAATTGATCATCGCTTTGTGCGGGATAAGATCAAGGAGAACTTTATTTCTACTGCGTGTGTACGATCTAGTGACCAATTGGGCAATCTTCTAACTAAGGCCTTAAATGAAACTCGTGTTAGCTAATTTTATAACAAGTTAGGTTTGATTAACATTTATGCTCCAACTTGAAGGGGAGTACTAGGAAATATATGTAAATATATTAGAATTACGCATACAATCAGGGATTACAATTGATTAGGGAATCAATCATTATAATGAATTATTAATTCTGAGGCTCATCTCTTTTGTATAAATACCCCTTTCTTGTACATGAATAGATACACATTTTTTATTCTATCTCTCTCTGGCTTCACAACTATCATATAATATCGTTAGTATTATAATAGTTCGATAAATTTTTCTTTTTGGTAAGATATGTCAAGATCGAACACTTGATATTTAGGAGAAATTTTTAGCCTCTACTAACATGACACTCGAACATTGACGATATATATATATATTTTTAGTTTGATAGGTACTTTAGGATCACAAATAACTTCCGATGCCTTTCTCCATCTTGATGAACTATTTTGTAACCTATTTGTAACATCTTTCTCAACTTCACTGTCAATTTGTAACTTCGATATTTGATACCTCCAAATAATTTCGAAGTTGCCTTTTATTAAATCTTTAGTGCAAGCATTGTAAAGGTGCCACTGAAATTTTTGCATTGAACTCTAACTAATTAAACAAAAACACTAAAAATAACTTACAAGTTTATGGTTATGCTTGTCATCACTCGGAGTTCGTCTTTGTTTATTTCTCTGAATTATCAACACTCTTGCGGTTATAATTTTCGTTTGATTCCTCCAGGTTTATCATTGGAATCGGTAGTGTTTCACCAGGTATGGTTCTATTCTAACTGATCAGTGTTAGTGCTAAAACTTCATGGGATTAATTATTCAAATATTTCCATAATATGTAAAATCACTTCATTGATCCGCATTCACTTCAAATCCATGCTAATTCTACTTTTTTTTTTTTCCAGGTGTCAATAATCTGTTTGAGCGGTTCTAGAACTGATTGGCTTACAAGGAACAAGAATGGTGGGGGGAAAGAGATGCCTCTTTATTGTTACCCTAATAACAATTCACATGTTCAAATTTGATTAGAAATAAGTGCATTTACGTATATAAGTGCCTTTTTTTTTTCCTTTTTGGTTTTGCCCTCAGGATGTAATGTATATAAATTAAAAATATATTTGCGCATTTATTTTTCTTATCTCATAGGCTCCTTTTTGTATATAATGCCATAGACCTTTTTGTTTTTTTGGATGAACCCGGGTGCAGTAAACTCCTTTTTGTGTATAATTAGAGGAGAAATTCTGTCAGTTGAAATGTACTTTTTGGACTCAATGATTCTGTATTTAAAGCCCGTTTGAGAGTTGGTTTTGGAAAATGATTTTCACCATTTACAAGGTAAAACCTAGGTTTTGGAGTATAGCTTTTAAAAAATGATTTTTGAAGAATGATTTTGGAAAAAAATGATAGTGTTTGGATATTTTTTTTTTAATCAAAATAGCTTAAGGGAATCAAATTTACCAAAAAGGACATTAATTTTTTGTATAATTGTATTTAAAGGGTAAAGTAGTATTTTAAATATTATAAACATTATATTCAATAATAAATACCAAAAATTACATAAAATTGTTAGAAAAATAAATTTCTACCATTAGTAAATTATGTAATATGATAAAAATTAGATCAAACACACATATATATACATATGAGATAGGATATTCTTACTACCATTTTTTGTAACTACCAATCTTACTACCACTTTTTCACCGTTAGATCAGAATCTCATCTACCTTTATAATTTTTCTCTCCTATTAAAATTCTGATCTAATGATGGAAAAGTGGTAGTAAGATTAGTAGTAACAAAAAATAGTAGTAAGAATATCCTATCACTATACATATATATATATAAATTGTATAGAAAAAATATTTGTAACATAAAAATATTTTGGTATAGTTGAATATAAAGGGTAAGGTTGTATTTTAATATTGTTATGTTTTAAAAAATAGTTATTTGATCTCATTAATCTAAGCAAACTCGGAATCTATGGATTATATTGAAAATATTTTGTCTTTGCTTCTTGTATGTGTGTCATTAGATCGGTTGTAAGCTGTGTTTCTAGTAATGAAATTTCACTAGAAGTGTTCCCAAAAAATAAGAAGGATCTCTGGGGAAAAAAAAAAAACAAAGGATCTTTGGGCAAAACAAAAGAAAAAAACAAAGAAGGATTGGAGCACAAATGTGTAGGGGAGAGGAGGTATAATAGAGGGTATTTTGGTATAGTCCAATCATGGTAGGCCCCACAATTCTATAAAATGAGTTTTAAAAAGTGAAAAGTGAAAAAAAGTTAGATTTGACAAAACCTAGGTTTTGTGTGGAAAATGATTTTAGACAAAATTTAATGTGTTTGGCAAAACTTTGATAAAACCTAGGTTTTGTTTCTAAAACCTAGGTTTTGGGGAATGTCAAACAGGCTCTTATTTTTATGTTTAACTATTTATCAATTAGAGAGACTGTTTTTAGGATATATATTACCTGTAGCTCTTGAAATTTTACCAAATTTTGGTTTTGATTCTTTAAGTTTGTTTCATTTAAAACCATTAGTATTTGTCGTTTGAAAGAGACGAACATTTAACAGTGTTAATTTTGCCTACATGTTACTAACTTTGTTCAGTTTGGTTATGTGGCATGCTGATTAGGAGAGCTAACCTGGTAAATAGAATAATAAAATAAAAACTTTTATATGTAAAAATTTATATAATGGAGAGAGAGGAGAATCAAATTTTGACGCATTGCATCAGCTTCACCAGGTGAAAAAGCAGATCCTTTTGAACGATTGTCACTCTCTTCCACTCCACCACCGTCAACACCACCGTCACTACTCTCTTTCTCCAAATCATTATTTCATATAGCAACAAAGCTAATTACAACATCATTCTCCACAGTAATAAATAAAGAATCACAAAAAACGCAATACATGGAAAAAAAAAATAGAGCCCATTATACCATTATACAAGATAGAAGGAGAAAAAACAAACACAATAAAAATGAGAACTCCACGAAGGACGCAAAGGTAGGAAAAGAAACTCCACTGGGTCTCGAGAAACAATCTTGAAAATTTCATTAAGAAAAATAAAACAATGAAGAATGCACACCACGGAGGAAGAACAATAAACACAAACATCAAAATAAACTACAGATATGGTACAAACTAGAGCTAACCAGGGGCTGATCTAATAATTTATGGAAGGGGGTACTATTAGCGGGGATGCGGGGGCTGCCCCCGAAATTTTTTTACAGTAAAAATAGTAAGGCTGTACACCATATATTTTAATGATAAAAGTATATTACAATAAAAACAATTACAATATCATCCTTCTAGGCCTTATTTTTTGGAATTCCATCATAATTGTATAATTATCAATACTATTAAATACATCTTTTTCAAAATAAGACACTAAGCAATATCTTCGTCTTTTCTCTGAGGAAGGAATAGAAGGGAGAAATGAAAAAAAAACAAATAATAATAAGAATAAGGGTATTGTTTGTAATTTTATCAAAAATAACGTGCCCCTTCTCTTCTACTTCGGTCCGCCCTTGGAGCTGACGACCTACGGTTTCACAGCAAACAATAAATTAGATATAATTAGCATTCCCATTATTTCACTTCTCTCTCTCTCTCTCTCATTGGGACCTATGGTCGTGGTAGGGATCGAACACTGATAGAGGTTGGCAAAGACCAGTAAGTATGCCACTGCGCTACACTAGTTGTTGGCATTATTCCACTTCTCTAGTAGACTAGTCCACTCTTCTAAGACAATGAGTTAACCACAATGTTGAAATTCTTACCTTTGAAGGGAGAGAATTAGAGAAAATCGACCATAATGTGACTGATCTTCACTCAACAATCGTTGGCAACGATCATGTCACACTTCACTGGCGCAAGAATTATAATAACATATTTATGAAAAATTAAATATGAATAATTAGATTTTGATTCAATGGTGATGAAGATATAAGAAAGAGTTAAAGAATGGGTAAAGAAAAGGGAGTTGGCTTACATCCTTTGCGCTGTTGGTCCACTTCCATTCACTGCCTGAAGCAGCGTCGTTTTTGGGCAAAAAGATGACCTAATCCCTTAAAAAAAAAAAGAATTTCAAGGTATTGCTGGATAGTAAAAAGATAATTTAGAATACTGAATGATATAGAAAAAATTTGCCATGATCTTGAAAAATTATTTTAGAATCTTTTTTAAAAAATATTTTAGGATATTGGTTGGTACCAAAAGGATACTTCAAGATACTGACTGTTACTGAAAAAATAATTCATGATCTTAAAAAAATTATTTTAAGATCTTGAAAAAATATTTCAGGTACTTACTGCAACTAAAAATATATTTTAGGATGTTTTTTCAATATCTTAAAATAATTTTTTTAAAGATTATGAATTATTTTTTTAGTACTAGTTAATATCCTTTTAGTACCAGCCAGTACCCTGAAATATTTTTTCAAGATCCTAAAATAATTTTTCAAAATCATGAAGAATTTTTTTGGGTATCATTTAATACCCTGCATTATCTTTTTACTACTCGACCGTACCTTAATTTTTTTTTTCTTTTTTAAAGGGACCAAGTCATCTTTTTGAGCCAAAAACGATGCCACTTCAAACCGCACATAGCAGAGGACCAACAGTGCAAAGGATGTATGCCAACTCGAAAGAAAAGAAGCTCCTCCCAAGTTCTTAAATAAAAAGTGAATAATAGTATTACGCAAGTACTAATGTTTGTGTACGGTGTCCGATTCTAGTATGACTCCTCCAATAAACGACTTTGTAAAATAAACAGTATCATACATAAAAAAAGGTAAGTGTATAATTTCATTAATTTGATTTAAATATTCCATTTGAACAAATAATTTGTATTCAACCTATGAACAAGTTGATTATCGCAATATGATTTCACCTCGATTCTTCAAGTCAATCCCAAACCAGAATTACGTTGTACTTTTTTTTTTTTTTTGTGGTATAAGAATTTTAGGAAATGGATTGAGTTCACCCACGATCCAAGGGCAAGGCGAAATCTCTTTTCCTCCTAAGTGATACCGATATTGGTAGGATGAACCGTCTATTACGTCCAGACGTTAACCATGTACATGAATCTAAATACCTTAAAAACATTCCCAAATTACTATCGCATGTTCGATCATGTTCTGCTCTCTTAAAAATTGCATTATTCATAATAAATAATAATATTATGATTGATTTGTTAAACTTGATACAGAACACAAAAATGTCTAGAAAGACACTTCATAAAATCAATTCTTAATCGTTTATTCCTATTTGGGCTCACTTGTTTAAGCTTTACAAACCAGTGATTCTAATTAGGTAAAATTACTCATGAGTCCAAAGTAAAAAGCTTATATACATAAATGATTAAAAAAAAAATCATAGTTACTAGTTAAACTTGAATATTGACAAATCAAATTTAACAATTTATGTAAACAAGTCAAACTTCCATATTTACAAATCGAATTGCATTATTTACAAATCAAACTTGTTAAAAATTGGATTTCTTGACAACTCTTTACATTTAATTTTCTTACTTGGGGTCTACAGATAATTTTTCCCTTTTAATTAAGTTAAATGTAAGAGATTTGTTTAAAGATTTTAGAGAGCTTAGCTTAACCACGGCGCACGCGTTTGTACTTAAATTGTTTAAATAAAATAGTTTGAAAAACAGTTTTTGGGTGGCAGGATTAGGGAGGCCTCTAATTGAATAATGGAGGAGACTGGGACTCAGATTGAGGGAAAGTCCTAAATCAAATATACTGAGAAGAGATGGGAAATGATATTTTTATTTGGATGGGAACATTTCTATAAATTATGTAGGAAAAACTACACTTGCTGTTACCTTACCTATAGTTGAATTTTTAATTGGGAAAATTCCACTCTGACCCTAAGGATTTTATGTGTGTGTATGTATGTGTGCGTGTGTGTTCTAGTGTAGATTCCTCTATAAAAAAAAGTTTTAGTTATCTTATTGATATAAATGAGCATGTTAATAATCATTCTATGACTTATCAATATAGTCATAAACTTGTCAATGAAAGCTGATTTAGTTAATATAGATGAACTTGTTCATGGCCACTTTATACTTATCAACGAGAGCTAATTTGGATAATATAGATGAACTTATCAATAGCTACTATGACTTGTCAATATAGTCATATACTTGTTAGCTGAAGTTGTTTTAGTTAAGATTTATACATTTGTCAATGACTACATTTTAATTATCAATATAGTGAATATTATCAATAAGTTGTTCACATTTGGAATCTATCTCATTGAGGTCCAGAGACTTTTTTGATAGTAGAGCCTCCAATGGGACTTTTTGAATATATTTCTTCATCTTTAGAACCTGATTTAGATTTTCTCTTTTTAATTTGGCACCAGTATTTTTTTTTCTTTTCTATTAATCTTTTAATTTTATTCTTTTAACACTGTTAGCCATTGTAAATTTGCTATATTAACATTTAGCCCTTGTATAGAGGCTAATTATGCTAACAGAATAAGATTAAAGGATTTATTCATATTAAAAATTGGAAGAAACTATAGTTCATTATAATTTTCCCAATTCTGCATATACTTTTCATTTTCTGCAGGTTGAAAGAGTTCACACGGTCAAGCTAGGTTTAAGTAATCAACACAAGCGAATGCCCATTAGGATTTTTAAACACAGAATTGGACACCAGAAAAGAAAAAAGGAGGGGGGGGGGGGGTAAAAAAGGATCCTTATCAGCACGCCACCAAGCATTTTATCACCAGCAACAATTAAATTTCAAAACAAGAATGAATCATTAATATACGTAGTAGTAGCCAGCAACAATTAGGGCCCATTTGGTATGCGGAAGATCGACCGAAAGGAAGGGAAGATTGCAGATCTTCCATCACCGAACACGTTTGGTAGCCTTGCTTTCTGGGAAACTGCGATCTTCATTCATTTATGGGAAAACCACTTCCCTCCATTTTTGGTGGGAAAGTTGATCTTCCCTAAGGAAGAAATTCCAAATGATTATCTTCTCCTCCTTCAATCATCTGTCTTCCTTGCAATTGCTACTGACACTGACACCAACGCCGACGCCGTCTCCTCCTCCCTCTGCAAATCTCGACACCGACGTTGTAAGGATGGAAAAGAAATCTGAAGCTTTTTTTTTTTTTTTTTGGTTCTGTCGTTAGGACGTTAGGGATCAAGAAGGAGGGATAACAAAAATCTTGGGTACCGAACGTTGGTCGCATAATATGCATGTTTGTGGGTTAAGGTGAGTGAGGTGATGTTAATAAACGAGAGGGGCAGTTAGAGATGCAACACAAGGTCGATGCAGGTTTAAAAGTTGCCATCAGTGCACAAAGATAAAAGGAAGTGAAGGAAGAAGAGAAGGTGGCGGAAGAAGAAGAAGGGGTGCCAACTCGAGAATTGGAGAGAGGATTGGAACATTCTCTCGCCAATTCAAGAAGAAGAACAACTTGAGAATTGGAGAGAGAATTGGAACATTCTCTTGCCAATTCTCGAAGAAGAAGAAGATTGGAACATTCTCTTTCTCTCTCTCTCTCAAAAGAAGAAGAAGAAGAAGGGGTGCACAACTCGAGAATTGGAACATTCTCTCGCCAATTCTCGAAGAACAACTCGAGAATTGGAACATTCTCTTGCCAATTCTCGAAGAAGAGGGGTGCACAACTCGAGAATTGGAACATTCTCTTGCCAATTCAAGAAGAAGAAGAAGAAGAAGAAAATGGGATGCACAACTCGAGAATTGGAACATTCTTTCGCCAATTCTCGAGAATTGGCGAGAGAATATTCCAATTCTCTCGCCAATTCTGGAGAATTGGTTTTCAATTCTTGAGAATTGGTGTCGGTTTTCAATTCTTTCAGTGTGCACTCCATTTTCTTCTTCTTCTTCCGCCTCTTTCTCTTCTTCCTTCTTCCTTCACTTCACGCCGCTTCTTCCTTCACACCCGCGTGCCCGCTGCCTTCTTCTTCCAATTTCTCAATGCGCGATTGTCTTTTTTATTTTTTCCCTTTTACACCGGTGCGCGGAGTCGACGACATTGACGGCCGAGGGTCAAGATGGAGGAGCCTGAGATTTAGGGGCATTTTTGGTATTTTACCTCACATTCTCACTTAACTAACACCCAATTCTTCATACCAAACAATTCATTTTCCCTCAACTTAAGTTCCCTTCCCATGTTTACCAAACAACTCAACTTTTTAATTTCCCTCACAATCTTCCCTTCCATTCCTTTCCCTCCTGTATATTCATTTCCCTTTTTAAATCTTCCCCATACCAAACCGGCCCTTAAATTTCAAAACAAGAATGAATCATTAATATACGTAGTAGTAGGCTTTTATCATTCAAGTTTCAGATGGAATTTCAAGAGAAATGCAGTGCAAGTAATCATCCCTACATCCCACAAAAATCCTGCCACCAATCATTACAGGTGAAGAGAATATATCTCCCTCCAAGTTTAGCCTTGCAAATTCCTCTACACTGGTTTTTGGTCGATCAGTATCTTCAACATCCTTCAAGTTCACTTTAAGAATGTGCACACATCCAGAACTGGAACAAATGCAAATTAACCTGAAAAAGAACAAATATTTAGCGGAAATGGGTATGTCTGCTGACACAAATATCAGACAAAAATATGGATATTTAGCTTAGCACATTATATTGCAATGCAAAAACATAATACTTCTCTGATCCTTAATGTAAGACTTGTTTATTTAATTTGGGGAGATTAATGAAGTCAAATAAATTACTTAATTATAAGAGATAAAATAGAAAAAGGTCTTACATTTATGGCTACTATTCAGCCCCAAACTAGGTCTTACATCTAGGACCGGAGTAGTGTTTTTGTGCCGTTCGATGTGATGCTTTGCATCCATGTGTTGACCAGGGATTGGACACTATATGGGTTCAATTTCTAAACAGAGAAAATTTATATGCTCAAGCTTATATATTTAACACAAATTCCAATCAAATTTTATAGAAAGTGGGTTTTAATCTTCAAAAATGTTATTAATATGATGAAGGGTAAATCATGAAATAAAAATTACCCATCTTAATTGGAAAATCATTCCTTAAGCATACATGTTTAATGTCAATGCTTCAGAGTTATGATAGAAAGAGGGAAACTAAGAGAGGAAAGATTAAACTAGAGCCAGGATCTCTAACTCTAGGACAACACACGACTTATAGGACAAGGACAACGTAATAACAGAAATAAACTGCAAACATAAGCCTGTAAACATAATTAACTACCCCTTCTATTCCTAAACATAACATAAGACAGAAACCACACTTAACCCACACAGTTCCTTTTGGTATATACAAGCAACGGCCGTGGATTCCTATCAAGTTACCTGTCTGAATGGCGAGAGGAGTCGGACTTTAGCAGCAAGTGTTCATCAACAAAGGCGGATGCAGTAATGGGATCTCCAACATTGTATTGCAATTGTAGATCGCCCTTATCCTGGATTAGTTCAACAAATGCAACTAGAATCAAAGTTGTCATTTTTATAGCGTACTTTCCTAGATGATACGATGTGACAACAACAAGAGGCAAAACTCTTCAGCTTAGGAAATTGACAATTGTTTATTTTTTTGACAATTTTAGTTAGAAGATAAAAAAGCATAATAGAGTCAAAATTGTTCACTACTCTTACCAGTCCAAATGAGTACACACTTCCATCTCTGGAGCATACAAGAACCTGTGGCAGAATGAACAAAATAAAACAACAAAAATTGACTTCGTCACTATAAAGTACACAATTATTCTATTTGCAAGCGAAGGCATAAAGAAAATAGGGAATACTAAACACTGCCAACTATGGAATCAAGAACGTTTGGAAATAAATAACAATGTATTGGCATTGCATTGCCAATAGTCAAGACTTCATATTTAGTGATGAGATATGAGTTTCATATCTTTCCATTTATCTTGCTAATAAATCATCAATACTTTAAAATACTACCTCCGGTTCTTAATATAAGAACTAGTCGGGGGTTGGATTTGGTCCTAAATCTCAATCCAGTTTGTCTCCTAAATTTTTAATTTTTTTTCCAAGGCATACCAATTGATTGTAGACATTAAGGAGTTTTTATCCATGGGTAGTTATGATAAAAGATGATATTTTAAGGAAAACTAGCCCATATTTGTTACAAATAAATAACATAACTAATTTTCTTAATTTACCCAAATTAGTGAACTAGCTCATTAAGGACGAGAGGTAGTATGGAAATGCCTGTATAAGATAAACACTATGACACATACGTTTTGTACTCGTGGAAGAATTATTATACTTTACATAGTCACCACCATAGTTGTCACTGATCCCACATCATATTATAACCATAGCCTTCTTTTTTTTTTTTTTTTTTTTTTTGGGTGTTGTGTTGGGGCGGGGGGGTGTTTAAACAGAAAAAGTGGTGAAAGGGAAGAGATTGATTTCTTTTAAAACGGATAAAGAATTAGGTTGGCAAAATCCAAGAAGAAAATGACATACCTCAGATGGAAGAGCCGAGGATACACATGCTCCAGCAAATATAGGACCATTAGTTGTTTTCTGATGAACATTCACCCAATACATGTAGCTTCAAACTAGGATCAAGTAGCATAAATAAGGATTACTAAAGTAATGAGAGTATACCTTCCAAAGTATGGACCCATCTGGATCCAATGCAAGAACATGGCCATCTACCAAGCAACATATAACTGCAATGAAGAGGTAGAAAATCATATTGGCAAAAGAAGAAAGTATTTTTACGATGCTTAATGCTTAAACTGACAACATTAACAAAAGAAGGAGCAGTACATACTTGTTCCATTCGTAGCAACAGCTAGAGAACCAAAAACTGGGACCTCTAGCTCATGAAGCCACAGAGTATTAAATGGAAAGTCCTGAAAAATTATAGATGAACTTTTCAGTTTCACTATCTCAATTGCACAATTCAGTACAGAACTTCAACCCTAAATGATCTAATGTTGTAAGAATTTCTCAATTCATCATACCACAATTGATATAGCTGTTACACGGCCACCAGTTGAAGCAACATAAAGTGAACCACGAAGCTACATGAAAAGTAGCATAAAAATAGGTAAGAAAATTTTGCTGAACTAATGTCATTTTATGTCGCCTAAAACAGAAGTCATAGCAAGTCACTGACTATCAGACCCTGTGACCAGTGCTAAAACTGAAGAAATACCGTGCAACAAAAGCCAGCAAATGAGAAAGATTATTGTTCTCTAATTTGGAACTTCAACTTGTTCAATAGAAGTCTAGCAGGAAATATCTTCATTACTTATCAATATTATCCCTTTAGAAGCAAGAGTATCACATTATTGATGTTAAAGAACCTACTTCATTAATAAAGCAATGTTAGTTAGCGACTTGGGCCTCAGCCCATTAGCTTAATCAATAATATCTGATCTAATCTAGGTTAATATCTTACATCTAGATCAAGATCTCAGATTTAGGAGGTTATTATTATTCTATTTCTTAGATCCTTTATTATTGGCCAGATACTAGGTTTCCCCTACCTGCATGTATTCTTTTATATATCTCCTCCATGTGTACTCGATATCTTAAGATGGATAACAGATTCTAAGTTATTCTCATGGTAACAGAGTGATGAATCAGAATCTGACTCAATATGGCACACATGGTGCCTTCCAAAGTGGCGCCAATACCACTGGTTCACAGTTGCACGTAGGTGAACAACCTGATGCAACGAATCTGAGGCCAAACTCGAATCTCCCTACTAGCCTAGTAGCCGATGATCCTCCTCTTTTCATTGTAGGGCACAAACTGAATGGGGATAATTATCCACAATGGTCTCAAAGTGTCCTTACCCACACTGGAGGGCTCTAGGGTCAATTTTGTTGGTGTGATGAAGGTGGACATATGATGTGCATCCAAACACCCTAAGTGGCAGAGATAGCTTTTGAGGTATGGAAGGTTAAAGTATGTATGCTGGAGCTAGAGTGGTGTTTTATAACACAGTGGTATAAAACTAATAAAAAAAGGTATTGGGATCAGTTACATTTTTTCGGGGGCAGGGAAGTGCAGAACAAGAAAGGAGAGAAAAGCGAAACTCAGGAAAAACCAGTCTGAAATCACAGATTTTTTGAATTGAACTACAGAGCAACCAATACATAGTCAAATCTAACCTTGTGGATAATAATAACTCTAAACCATGATGAACCCTAATAATCAAAATTCATTAAAATACCCAATATCCCTAGTTATTGAACTACTATTGATATCATAACTAACTCACCACCCAAATAATAATTATCCATAAACCTGGGATATTCTTATCCCATTCCTCATCAAATAGTCAAATAATAATTTTTAAACATGGTAGTAAGACTGCATATAGAAAGCTAACAGTGCTGCCTATCATTAAAATACAAGGAAGCTGAAATAAAATTCATCACATAAACTGATGAAGCAATACCAATTCCATAGGCAAGTCAGTACCTCATCAATTGCAGGCGACCCATATATACTGCCTCCACAGGGTAGCTTATAGACACAGCAATGCTTTTTGTAATCAAGAGCATATAAGTTGTGGTCATGCGTGCCACACCTGCAAATCCCAAATGAAATGTCAACCCAAGAATTAAAATGATCAATATATTTATATTAAGTTTCATTTGACACGGAAAAAGGAGAGGGAAAGAAGAATCCTCATTTACTTAGATAAGAAAAACACGGATAGTAGAGTTTGAAAATGCCATCAATTCAAAGCAAATGAGTCTCGCTATGAAAGCTATGATTTAAAAAGACTCCAAAATGAAAAGGAAAATGAGATTATGAAAGTGAGAATGACTACATAAATGTCCAATAACTCGAAAAAAAAAAAAACTCCAAACCAATCATACAAAAAAAATGACATTTTTGACTAGAAATCTCTCAACAAACATTAGCAAAATTGGGGCTAATATTAGGATAAAGATAATCAGCACATCATCCTGTGGTTACAGGAAGTAATCCATCACCTTTGAGATAGTTGTATGCAAGAGACCTAATCACTCAAAGAATGAAATCCTAGAGTAACATAGAAGAACAAGAATACAAAGTTCTGTAAAGGTAAGATCCAAAATGAATCTCAAGTTATTTCACATTTCTGATAAGTCTTAAATAATGGCCTTGGAACAACACTCCAAGGACACAACTTTTCACTTTCTGATTGTGGGCTTGATTAAGGTCAATTATCAACACCAAGTTCAAATTTTGTCATGCTCAAATGAGATATCCCTGTGTCATTTTCTCCAGGTTGGAAAACATTTGGCTCTGAATTGTTACTTTCCCCATAGAAAGGAGACATCATCAATGTTGAAAGTGTACAAAACTACAATGGGGTAACCACGTGCACTTCTTCAATGGGCCCACTTCTCTAGGTTGAAGTTCAGCATGATCTCCAAGTGGAAAAAGATCTTTGCCTATATGAACCCAAGCCAAATCACCTCTTAATTTCAAAGACTCTTTTGTAATTGTTTGATTCAGCTTTATACTTCTAATTCTGCTTTGCAATCTTTTCTCAATCTTATTCATAAACTTTGGATTCTATTTCTTATACTGGAAAAATTTCAGTTTCACCATTATTGTTTCCGGATTTAGCAAAGTTTGTAAATTTTTTGGTCAAATCTACACAATAAAGCAACGCACCCATGAAACAAATCATATACAAAGCATTATGCAAAGCAACTATGCGATCATTGGATTATAATTGAGAAGTGCAAAAAAAAAAAAAAAATTACCATATCAGTTGTCTGCTTGTATCTACAATTGGTTGTGATTTTACCTTCATAATTTCAAACATAATTAGGATTAGGAATTGAATAAAAGTAATTGAAAGCATTGTCAGATAAATGAGAAGTGACTATTTAAATATTGCCATTAACAATGTAATATAATGAACAAAAATGAAATAGAATGAAGAAACAAACAAAATGGAACATGATTTCAGAAAAATATTCAGCTTGTTTTCATAGTCACATATTTTTCATCACTTCGCTGTTAAGAATTTCTTTGATCGAACTGAATATTTGATATAGCAAAAGGGATAAGAGTCTTATTTGCCATGAAAGTTTTTGCTCAGGAACATTGGGTGGACGGAAGTTTTTTTTGGGATCAGAATTGCCACGGAAGTTCACAAAACGTAGCAATTTTGCCCCTCTGTTAATTTTGACCGTTAAGTTTAACTGAGTGCACACGTGGCATGCCACCTCATCAATCAATTTTGCCATTCTTATTTGCTTGATGAGGTGGCATGCCACGTGTGCACTCAATTAAACTTAACGGTAAAAATTAATGGAGGAGTAAAATTGCTATGTTTTGTGAACTTACGTGGCAATTCTGATCCAAAAAAAACTTCCGTCCACCCAGTGCTCCTGAGCAAAAACTTCCATGGCAAATAAGACCCTTGTCCCTATAGCAAAATGTACAAAATTTAAAAATTGAATATATAGGGTTACAAATTTAATATATAATAGATTCCTTAGTTATTGGCTCTACAATCTACATATTTTACAATTATTGTTATAGCTTTCTGTTATTATTTAATATGAATTAGATTCTGATTTTAAGGGATTAAAATATCATATATTAAAATATCATATGTTATAACTGCACCATTTGCTGATCAAAGTGCTTGTAATTGTTTTTCTTAAAAATTCAGTCCTGTATTCTACACGATAGTGGGGCCACGCTATTTGGGTGTTTTAATCACAAGGGAGAAGAGAAATTGCTTTTTTAACATTTCAGATGGTGATTCCCACTTGTTCTCAATAGTTTCTCGTCTCAATCACACTAGAGCATTTCTGCCACCATGCATATCTGAAGAATGTGACTTTTCCAGTACAATTAATAGGTGGTATTGTTGCTTCTGAGAGTCCCTCCTTCCTCTATTTTCCAGTACATAATCCTGCCAACGGCACATCAAAATTGCAAATGCTGACAACTCATGAAAATCAAAGGCCAACATCACAGGCCACAAATTCAATGGGGACAACCACCCACTTTGGAGTAGGTATGTGATCAAGTACATTTGTGTGGGAAAGAAGGGTACTTGACCGGTGAAGTAAAAATGCTAGGCTCGACTGATCTGAAATATAAAACATGGAAGGCTAAGAATAATCAAGTAATGGCATGGCTCACAAACTCTATTGAGCTTAGCATTGGTGAGAGCTCCATGTACAATGAAACAACTGCTGAAATTTTGGAAGCTGCTGAAGAAGCACATCCAACCCAAGAAAGTACAGTGCAGTACAGATATTTGAGATCAAATGTGCTATTCATGAGGTAAAACAAGGTAAAGGACAGCGAATCAGTGTTTTAATAAATCGTCCAATTTTGGCAACAACTGGACCAATTAGAGACATACACCTGGACTTGAGCTGAAGATTCAGAATGAAGGAAAAAGATTGGAGAAAAGAGGCACATATGCAAATTCCTGATGGATCTAAGTATGAGTTTTGATGATGTTCAGTGAGTATTCTTGTCATTAGACCTCTTCCAACATTGAAAGCTATTTTTTCCTGTAGTCAGGAGAAAAGAAAGTAGGAATGAGACCTAGCAAAGAACACCTAGCGGTAATGGAAAGACCTATGAAGGTGCTGGGCTAACATCTTGTGGAACTTCAGAAACACCTATGATAATAATAGCTAGTAAAGCAGTAAAAGTTGGTAGTATGATCATTGTCAAAAGGCCAGTCACAGTGGGGACTATTTGTTACGTAAATTATAATGAACACAAGAATTAGTTATGTTAGTTATAGGTTGCTGCTAACATAAGACTAAGGATTCAGAATATGTTATGTTGCTGATTATGCTCAGAATAATGCAATTCTGATCTCTCTAGTTCTATCTGTTTCCTATCTCTCTCTCGCCCTCCTTCTCATAACTTTTTCATCCGATTTCTATATTCTTTAACAATATAGAAGTTTAAAGCATTATCAATATCTAATTTTAATTGGAATGATGGGAACTTATTAGATGAAAGTTGATAACCAAGAAGAAAAAGGAATCTGGGAGAGTGAATGAAGAGAGATTCCATTAAATCATCCACTAGAGAATCACGAAGAATAAACAAAACAAGGTGGATCATCCTGGTTTTACTTTTTACAATATCATTATTATAAGTGGTGTCTATATAAGTATTCATTTTGTCAGTTCATTTTTACTTGTACCATGCTCTAAAAGCAATATAACATACTTTCTTTGTCCTATTCTTTACTTTACTGAATTTCTAGGCATAGTTTGTCTTTGCAGTGATTTAACATGCAATTCATATCCTCATGGGTCTACATTCTAAATAAAAAGCAAGCCTGTGATATACTTGAAATTTGAAAGACGCTCTAGGAAACCTCAAACAAGAAAGAAAAGGCAATTTGATCCAACATTGAAAGCAGATACCTCTCCAGATGTTTGAAAACTCCAACAAATGTTTCCATTCGAAAAATCAAGAAAGTATATTTTCCCTCTGTAACATCCAACAACCACCTAGAGAGATGAACCATGTTAGAACAAATGGATAGAATCTATAAATTGCATCCAATAAAGTAACCAGATATGTTCATATATGAATACCAACCTGAGAAAAATCGCAGACAATTGCTGCAGAACATTCAACCCGCCCTTCCAGTTTGATCTCCCACTGAACAGAACCACTAAACCAATTATTTAGTATAACTTCAGCAGTGTTGGAACACGAATTCTTTAAAATTTTGATAGTTAAAGCAAAAGTATGTAGTCACAATGATATAACTGAAGGAGTTAACATTGTTAGCACCAGTGAATATACACCAACTACACACAACTCAAAAAAGGTAGTTAACTATGTAGAGTATAGATTTCATAATCACCATAAAATAAATCCCAATGTTCCTATTAATCATCTAAAGAGGGTGAAACAGAAAGTACAAAATTGACAAACAATTCAAGCAGCAATAAGAATCAAGCGATGGAAATGGAGCAAAACGAACAGAGATGCCAAATCTTCTCTGGTCCAGTCCAGATTCAACACTTTCAGATTAAGTAAATTAAATTTTAGATGGCATGAGAAAAGTAATTGAATCTTCCAATCTATAGTAATGTTTTACAAGATTGGAAGAGAATACAAGACATTGACATTGATATGTAAAGCATAAAAAGTATTAGAGTTAGTTAGTTAGTTAGGAAGTTAGATTTAGTTAGTTGTGTTGGTTAGTTAGTTAGGAAGTTAGAGTTAGTTAGTTGTTATTGAGTCTTAAGGTGTTGCCTATATAAGGCAAATGACTCTTCATTGTATGCTATGCTTGTTATGATGAATGAATGAGCATCACTGATTTCTGTTCTTTCCCCTCTGTTTCTGTTCTCCTCTCTTCTCTTTCCAAATCCTCCTACATTTCTATAATTTCTCTAACAGACATTGTTAGCACAAATTCTTTATAGTTTCACTAAAGAGTTCAATCATCAAATATGTAGCCGTAATGATACAAGGCATGTAGACGAGCAATGAAAATCTTCATCTATTGATCGAAGGAGTCTATACAACATATATAGAAGGAAGGAGAGGTAATCACACGAAATAATGGAAAAGATTACAAGAGATGTCTAATATCTACCTGATATTTACTCCCTACAGTTCTGCCCAATTACAATAAATACTACCCCTCCAGTCCTTAATGTAAGAGTTACTTAACAATTTGAGTAGATTAAGGAAAATCCTACCCTAAAAGCTAGTTGTTGAGGTGGGAGAATTAACCCACTTAAATACCCATTGAGCATCCCATTCTACTCAATATCTCAATTCTTGTCTAATCCAGTTCAGATATAACCCTTTAGATTGTACAAATTAAATTTTGGATGAGATCTCAAGAGTACCAGTTGAATATTCCAATCTATAAGGATATTTAAAAAACCGTAAGAGAACAGGACATGACTAAAACTTTTTTTTTTTTCCAGCTTCCAACTACTTTCCTTGATTTTTTTCAGGTAAAAATAATTCAGCAACATTCTCAAGCTATTAACAAAAGTTAGGTCATCACGTTGTGCAGATGTTATCTGAGATTCACATTTTTTAGGGAACAACATAGAATATCAAGTTCACAAGGAATCGTGATCATTCAATGGTGTGTACTGATAGGAGAAAATTTGATTTAGGGGACAAGTATTTGCAAGTATCTTATAAATGCATCAGAAGTTAGAGATTAAATCAATGCATCAAAACTTATTATGATTGTTAGGAAATATATCCTAATTAGTATAGCATACAATCAGGAATTAATGAGAGTTAATGACTCATTATGTAGATTGATTCCCTAATCTCTATAATCCTTGATATTTCCTAACATATTTCCTAACAATGATCAATGACCAAAATACCAATGATTGACAAAAGCAAGGTAACAAACTATATTTTTTTACCTTCTGGCATTTATACAGAGAAATTTATATGAGTGAGATCCAATGAATAAATAAATTTCTGAGCTTCTAAACACAACCATTGGTGATGCATCAACGCAAGATTCCATATAAATTTTCCATGAGTCCTTCAAATGACCTCTTCCACTTCGAGGTACTTTCAGAGACCAAGTTGTTTGATGCGTATCAATTATTCCAGGTTGATCTTTAAACAAGACCTTGTTGCACCGGCTAACTGAACATGATAAAAACACTGAGGAAGAACACCACGGGATGGGCACATCACCACCTGATGTGATGAAGTCTGTGGTAAGATCCCTCTTCATACGTTTCAAAGGAAAAGACCTAGTGCCATCACCATCTGAAATACCCATTGGTTGAAGAACAGAATCAGCATTTTCAGAAAGATTGGAAGAAAAGAGATTTTGTGTGTCTACGTTAAATTTTGAACAACTATCCAGGTCTTTATGCAAAGCGCTTGAACCCCTTTTCTGCAGAAGAGCCATGCATAATTTAAAAGGACTTGGATAGTAATAAAGGAGTCTCATATCAATCCCCAAACTGTGAGCAACATGTGCAGCAGTAAGTGAATTCCCACCCATCTTAAAGAAATCATCATCATTGCAAAGCTCTTCTACCATTAAAGCATCACAAAATACCTGTTAAAGAAACTGCGAATCAATTCCTTCATTTCTACAGAGAGAACTATTGCTTTAAAGTAGGAAAAATGGATTTGAAATTTACAAAAGGAAACAAACTTGTGTTGGACACAATTATCTACCAAAGTATATAGTTTTGAGGTCTACAAATCATATTCATAGCCATACCATTCCGTGTGGGTAACTGTACAAGACTATATATCATTAGGATTTACATACATGTATGCATGCATACATACATACATACCTACATACACACATACATATATATTATATATATGCATATGCGTATGTGTATGTATACATCTTTAAACATGTTTTTTTAAAACTAAATAATAAAAATTTGATATAATTAATTTTTTATATGATATTATAATGAGTAAAAACTACTGAATAACAACATTTTAGACGACAATCATTCTGAATAATAAAGGAGGATCAAGATTTTATAATAAATATGGTATATAAGTTAATCAGAGAAACTCATAAAAGAAAGAAAAAATGTAATCAAAGGGAAAAAATTAAAGGAAGGAAAAGTAAGGCATTGAACACATTTCGTACTGGGCAAAAATAGTGTAGCAGATTAGAAATTGCTTAGTTAATGTAATTGATTTTGTCAGAAATTGCCATAATTCCATGAAGTAAAACATGGATGCCCTATGTAGTGCTTGTACACATACACTTCAATAATTTGGCTTTTCATTGTCAAGGGAAGTGTTAGTGTCAATTTGATCTTGATGATGGAGGCTAGGGCGGGTATGGTTGATACAAATTACAAAGAGTGGATTGTTCAGTCAAAGGAGGCAGAGCATTATTTTGGTTTTTTGTCCCGTGTGGACGTATGGTAGCAGAAATCTCTTCCCTTTTGTTATCATTATTATTAGCTAGTAAATTTCTGGAAATTTATACTGTTATGATAATTTTTCTGTCAAGTCCCTCTTTTTGCCCACTCTATCCTCTGTGTTCCCTTTTTTTTGGCATTTTTGTAAATCGCAGTCTTGCTTCAATATTATGTATAGTCCTTACTTCCATGCTCCCATCAGTGTCATGGAAGAAAAAGTCCAGAGGATAAAGAACATAGATGGATTGTCATGCAAAACTAGAAGAGCATACCTTCTTGACAAGTTGTAGAAGGTTGTTGCATCCTCTGCGACCGACCTTATCCTCAACATGCTTAGTATATAAAGTTGAACCCACCAACAACTCATAATTAACCTTACCACTGGCAGTCAGAGGAAATGATTCCGTAAAGATGAAATGATTTGGAACCACAACTGATGGAAGGTTATCAAGCATCCAACTTCGGATTGATGGTATTAATAATTCACCAGGCCTTTCTGCTTCTTTTAGTATTATAAATGCTTTTAGAAGCACAAGTTCCCCTTGATTATTTTGACAAATTACCGCAGCATCATTTATATCTGCATGTTCCCTGAGTAAATTTTCAATTTCTTCCAGAGCAATACGATTTCCATTGACTTTTATAATGCGGTCCTTTCTTCCCAAAAATATAAAGTCACCACTTGGTAACTTTTTGGCTAAATCACCAGTTCTAAAGTATAATTGCTTTGGATAACTACCAATAGAATCTCTGCAGGCAAAATTTTGTGACAATTCCACAAAGTCATCAGACCTAACATTACGCGCAGTGTAGTAACCTCTAGAAATGCAGGAACCACCAACATATAGCTCTCCCTCATTTGATGTATCATTTTCACCAAAAAGCAGCACATCACAGTTCGAAATAGGCATACCTATTGGAACACTTGATAGCATCTCTGACTTCAAGATTAATGGCATCCTCTTGCAATCAAAATATGTACAATCGCCAGAGACCTTAACATCCAAACAGAACAAGGAAAAAAAAAAAACAGAAATACATTAAAATATGATAATGATGCAAAAAGATATAAGAAGATATCATTGATAATAATTATTAAAAATTAACTCTCTGGTAATCCAAAGTGATGTGGAAGGAAGATAGCAAGCATCTAGCCATTTTTGCTTGTAAAAATCAGATCATCAATGAAAACATCACAACTGGTAATTTATAAGAAACCTCACACATGGAACAATAATATTTATTACAAAGTTAAGTGTGCATTTCATGGAGGTATCAGAATCATCAGAGAGACAATTAGAAAACTCAAATTATAATTTTTTTCACAGAAAGATTTCCACACGTTCTCACCTCAGTACTTCCATATAAATTCAAGATCAATGTATTTGGTAAGACAGTAGAAATCATCTCCCATAAGGTTAAAGGAAAATTTTCACCACTGAGCACAAGCAATTTCAATGAACTTCGAACCCGCATGCCAGCATGATTTTGTAACCCAGGAAGAATTGTTCTCATTAGCGATGGAACAGCTATAAGCCTGTTAATAAAATAAGCCTATAGAAGCATTTAATACTATGGTCAAAGATAAGCAAACAGATAAGATCATAGGGATAATAATATCATGGTTTATCGGGGAAAAAAGGATAATAATAACATGACAAACTTGTAGAGCTAAATAGAGTAATACTTCGCAAACTGAGATCTTTTCTGTACTTAAAATTATGGCTACAAACTTAGGTCCACAAAGGCACAGATTTTAGGTTATTGAGTTGCTGATACTGCCTATTACAGTGTTTGGTGTTGATTTGCCCATTTTGGTTTTGAAGGAAGTTGCAGTCAAAGCATAAGTGTAACTTGGGAGGTTGTATAGAGTGCACAACAGTTGTACGTTTAAGACTTTAACACTGGTAAAAGAGTGGGTGATTGTTTGGAAATGGAGAACCTAGAGAGCAAACATGCTAAAACCAGTTAGGAGAAGGTCAAGAAGGTCACTCAAGGAGAGTAGGTCAAAAATTTCAGGGACCAGTGTCATTATATGAAGTGTGAATTGTAATTAATGAAGGATAAGGTAGTTATTAATTTAGTCATTAATGGAATATAGTCATTACAAATTAAAAGGAGTTAGGACCAATATAAAGGGGATTAAGTCTAAATTAGATGTTATATTTCTTGTGAGTAATCTCAGTGCATTATTCATTTCTATCTCTCTCTTCCCTCTTTCTTCTTTCTCTCTACCACTATCCATCATTATATCTGCTGACAACATTGTTTAGGTAAATGCTAGTTACTTCAGCTCTTGACTCAATAATTGAGGATTGAGGCTCTATTTGCTTGACTTTGTTTTTCTCTTCAATTGAGTTACATTCGTAACAAGTCAGGGATTGCAAAAAGGCATTTAGAATTTAGTGCTTGTTTGGGAAACAACCAAACCATGGTTTCAAAAGTCCTTTTTCATAGGCTGAGACAAAATTCCTTTCACATACTTACCTCGTAAATTGTAAAAGCATTTCTCATAAGCTAAAACAAATAGATGGGAGAGGGTTACAGGTCAAGGAAAAAGTCACCCTTGGAAGTGATGTCAATTATTCAAGTCTTATAAGTAAAGAAAAATGGTAATTGTAGCGTACCAAAGGTAAAAGGTGGAAGGGTCTATGAGAAGTCAATGTTATATAAACCATAATCAATAATATATTGTATGGTCTCTTTCCAATTCCAAACATTTGCTCCTTATTTTCACAAAGTTCCAAAGACAATACTGGATTAGTAGGAAGATGATAGTTGCAACATTTCTCACAGAATGAGCAACAGGTCAACAAATTATAAAAACAAATGCAAACACAATTAGGTCAACACTCATAAGTATTGAGTTATAAGGAAGGAAATTAACAACAGCAGCATTATCTACAAATTGTGTGACAAGAAGTCAAGAAATGATATAAGATCAATAATGGAAAAATGTAGTCACAGGGGCTCAGATAGCATCATACCTGCAGAAAATCTATCAGAGAATATGCATTGTCTTTCATCTCACAGAAGGGAGGAATGACCAGCACACAAGCAGTCAAAATAGCGCTGAGAAATTCTTGCAAATGGTCAACAAAGCTAATTGATGACTTAAACAACAGTAAATCTTGCGCTTCCAGTGGATACATTCCTTGCATCCAAAAAAATCGATTTAAAAGACCTAAAAAGAGCGTAAGAAACTGTGACACCATATACATATAGAAATATTATTCATGTTGGACAAATGTTATAGAAATCATCCATCGAGCAATAAACAGCTACAAAGGAAAAACAATGAAGAATAGTAGAAAGAATTTCATTATCTGGATAGTGGCAAATGAAGAACAAATCCTATACAGAGTCAAACAGAGATTTCAACAGTTGAAAAAGATGCTGAGGCAGTGGGACTATTTTAGACTTCAAATTAAGGGGAATGGAGAAAATGAATGAAAAGGGAAAAATAAAGACGGCTAGGTCGTTAGTTCTCCCTTGTTTGAGATATATATATATATATATATATATATATATATTCCCGGAAAGTCTCCTTGGCTCCATTCTGTTAAGTTTTCCCAAGGGGCTTAGTGAAAGAACAGAATTGAGAAAAATAAGTCATTTAATTTCCCATAATTTCACATGTGCAGAAAAGGAAGGAAAGTCATCCATGATTCTCTCATCATCGTTCCCACCCCTTTTCTCTTATTTCAGTAGCCATATTTTCTCTTTAAAAGAATTAGTGTCCAGAACAGTCATCCTCAATATCCTAAAATGCCCAGTAATAAACCTTGTTCAATTCCAGCACGTAGAAAATATCATCAAAGTAAACTGCTCATAGTTGTAAAGTGCACAATAGGTTTCTTTCCATATGTATAACAGAATAAAGTAAACTAAAAGATCTAAAAACCACATTTTATTTCACCCAAGTAAAATCAAACAATGATTGCAATTACTGAACCTAGTAACCCATTACCCTGTTCAGTGCCACATACTCCTTTAGGCTTTCCAGTTGACCCTGAAGTGTACATAAGATAACAGAAGGATCTCTTTTTATCATTTTCACAAGGCCATGCCAAATCTTCTGTACACTCTGGAAGGTTTTCTTCCATAGAGAAGTTTAAAATAGGACAAGTGCTTGAATGAACAGCCCAATGTGATTCATCAAGTAGATCTGAGTTACGTTTACCAAATGAAGTTCGGGACTTTATTATGAGATCAGCTTTTGAAGAAGAAAGAACTGATTGTATCTTTCTGGCTGGCCAAAAAGGATCCAGAGGCAAGAAAGCTTCTCCACACCTCAAAACAGAAAGCACAGCAACAATATATTCTACAGAAGGTGGCATATATATTCCCACTATCTTTGGTCTATACTCTGTTCCTGGAGCAGACACGGTTTTTGCATTAGGCATGCCAAAGCACTCAGGTGTTTGAACAATTTTTCCTTCTCTACTATTGACATCATTGTTGCCTGGAAAAAGGCATGGGAAATCAATGCTATATTAGATATCACCTTTACCAAATCTGGTATATAAGAAGCTTATATTTAACAACTAATATACTCAGACCAAAATAAAAATAAAATAAAAAAAAAAAGTACCAAAACTCTAGCACAATCCTTGGTAGCATGTGCACCCAAATAATAATAGCCCCAGATTAGAAGCGTTACTCGTATCCACCCAAATTAGTCATTGTGCAATGATTGTGCTAAGTTACGTAAATGCTCAGTGGTTAGTAGCATTACGAATCAAACGTGGCTTTCCTGAGCGTTTGCCAAAAACTTCTAAAGAGAGAATTTGCCACTAACCTAAGTAGCTTAAAATGATTCACATTCCTTTCAACTGCTTCGCAGAATAAATATGATTGAACTTTTCCACTATAACAGATGACCCAGCATGGATTATTATTCAGGTACAGAAAATAAAAGAAGAGCAAGAAGAAAACATAGTGAACCTTGAGCTTTGGGTCTGACCAAATGAGGGTCATCCCAACCAAGCAGGATAGAGCGGAGGCGAGAGCTAAGGGAGTGAACGGCCTTCAACACATTCGAGTATGTGTAGCAGGAGTCCCCAGAGTAGATAGGCGGATAAATCAATTTCACGAGCTTGTCTAAGGGCTTAACAATGTCTCCTCCGAAATTGGATGAAGTAGAATTTTCACGAAGTTCCTTGGAAACTTGGGCCAAACTGGAAGCATGAATTACGGCGATTTTGTCCGGGTTTGCTGAAGCTACTCGGAAGAACTCGTGAGAAATGCAGCAGTACTTCATCTCTTCCGTGTTTCCATCATTCATCGTTCTTGTGTGCTAGTATGGAGTTTCAGAAGAGAAGGATGGAAACGATGAATACGGAGAGGAGAACAAGGAACAGTTCGCTTGAAGGCTGAAGCGATGATCATGCGAGTAACAATGTTATTTTTCGGTGGAAGCTAATACAAAAAACAAAAACAAAAATTAAAAAGGGAAAAAGACAGTAACCTACCCTTTAAAACTTTCAAAACCCTGAAAAATGACTCCAATTATAATAGTGATGGATCATCAATGTGAAATTTGAATATTTGGGTGAAATGACTAAAGTGCCCCTTACTTTTTTAAAAAAATCAGAGCTTCGGCATCGATAATACAGTTTGGAAAAAAGTTCGGTTAAATTATTAACAGTAATTGTTTTGGTATTTACTAGAACCTAACGATCAGTGGCGGATCTTTGATAAGGCCAGAGGGGGCCATGGCCCCCCCAAAAAATAATTAATCATGCAAATTGAATGTGGGAATGTGAGATCTTTTGGTTTAAGTCAGTGGCGGATCTTTGATGATGGCCCCCCAAAAAGAAATTAATCATTTGAATTGAATATGGGGATGTGGGATCTTTTGGTTTAAACTATAGAATGTAAGAATTGTTTAACTAATTAATTAAATTTAATGGACAATGAGAAATTAAATGTGATTGATTGACTGATTGATTATTCCAATTATGTCAAAAATTTATCAGCATCACTTATATTATTTTCAGCGTAAAGTTCAACATGCGCAAGCTGGGTTGTAATACCCCGAATTTTAATGATGATAATAATAATTTTAATGATGATAATAATAATAATAATAATAATAATAATAATAAAATAGAAATGATAATGATAGATTAAAATAATACAAAAATAAATAAATTAAATTAATAGTGTTGTATTATTCCGGTGATAACCATATTATTTTGTAAATAATATTATTAGATTGGTTAAGAATAGATCCTAGATTCTAGGAGTTAGTTATATCAAAATATAATTTTAATCTTTTTTTGAATTCATTATCGGATTCAAAATATATCTAATAATTAAAAGGTCCAGCACATAGTCAAAACCTTAAATTTAATTATAAATACCAGGTCTGGCCGCTTAAACCTAGAAAACACCCGATACTTTTCTCTGCGGCTAAACCCTCGTTCTTCTAGGAGATTAGCAAACACGGAGACCAGGTAATCCTAATCCCCATGAGTAGGTTAGATTTATGTAAATTTTGTAATCCTAATCTCATGAGTATTAGACATAGAGATATATATAGATATAGGTATGGAACTGTTCCGTCTTGAGTTACGTGCATCAGTTTCACATTTAACCTTGAATCAAATCTTTCATTGCGTTTTGTGTCCTTTGTGAATGAAAACAATTTCTGCGCCTTGAACAACGTGCTTCCATTGTTGTATATGTATGATTTCATCCAAGCCTTCTTCCTGTGCGTTTTTTTCTTTTTATTACTCTATTGGGTGGTATTGCCTTACCTCGGCAACCGTGCTTGAATAAATCAATATCCTTTCATTCAATGACTTTTCCAAATTCGCAAGCAACCTGTACGTGTTTTAATTTTTTTTTTTAATTTTTCTTTCTTTTGCTTTAGACGCCTCTGCCTCGTACATGGATTATATATATATATATACATATATAAATATATCCAACACTTTAATTTCCATGCCTTTTTGTGATTAAACCTATGTAGGCTTTTCATGAGCAACTGTAAGCTTGGGTCCGTCATTTTTCTCCTTTTGTGTTATTAAAATATATGTGCCCTTCATTAAAAATAAATGGGAATATAAATATACCTGAAAAATAATTTAACAGTGGGAAGATATCTTTGGGACGGTACCTCCCAAAGTGATGAACACAACCCTTAGGCTTTATGCCTCGAAATATTATGTGATGAGAAAATTGAGAATCCGTTCTTCCCAAAGTGGTGTCTGGCAAGTTCCCGGGACACTAGTAGCAACTTTGGGAAGAGGTGTGCACACTAGGAAGATATGATTATTATGTTTATGGCCAATTGATTGTGACTGGCAGGTTTTCAGGTCTACCATGGTTCTCTTCCCACTAAATTAAATGGACTGGCAGGTTTCCTGGTCCAAATAAAATTTAATAAAAACTAATGAGTCACAGATGATATAAAACAAATATTTTAGATTACATATAAATATATAATCTTTTTTTTTATTTTTATAACATGAGAATATTTTATGGTTATTTTTGTATTATTTTCGTTTATTAGGATTACCAGCGTTTGCTGATGTGTGTTTTATGGGTTGCGACGATCCTTCGGGGGAGCAGATTTTTAATTGAAACAGGTTAAGCTGGGGCCGCTGGGGCTAGCAGTGAGAAGCGAGAATGAAAAGTCTTAGCTAGTTTCTTTTCTTTATTTATATTTTTATTTTATGCAGACATCTTTATTTAAGTTTTAATTTATAATAATGTAATAAGTAGCCTTGCACTTGTCCCATACAAGTGCGGCGGTAACACTCCCACATTTGTTTATTTTGAAATTTAGTTTATTTATAAAAATTATTATTTAAATTTTTGTTAGTATAGCTGTTAGGAATTGGGGGTGTTACAAAATTCAATATGAAAGCTAGATAATCATACTCCTTTAGCTCCCAAATTTCTTTTAAAACATTTCCCCCCTTTTTTTCATTCCTTCCCGCAGTCCCACTCACAGACATTAGATATTAAGGCATGCTTCTATTATTCTCTTAATCTCCCTTGATAACTCAATAAGAAGAACAAGAGTGAGGAATGCGTCTGTTATTCTCCCAATCTCCATTGATAACTCATTTGTGATTTTTCGTCTCTTGCTCGCTACAGGTAAATTCTCCTATCTTATTTCTTTGCTCTGATTCAACTCCATATTTACATTGTCTGGTCTTGATTCTTTTCTAATATAAGAAATTTCCTAATCAGTAAATCTCGTTGAAATCGTCGAGTTTGATAAATTATTTTATTGTTTCTTTCTTTATTTCCTTCTTTGTTTTCGTTCTTTGATTTTGTTTGTTGTTAGTGAGAAATGATAGTAATAGATATATTTATTATCTTCACAACTCAAACTGGATTTGTCATCCTCTGTAATTGCCGTTCTATACCGAATATTATGATCTTGGGATAAATATTCCCCCCCCAAATATTTATCCCAAGATCCGCTACTGCTAACGACTATTAACAATAACCATTAAGGCATTAAGAAATTCTCCCTGTTGTCATAAAATTTAACATTCCTAAAGTTGATGTTAATAATAAAAACTCTTTCGGTCTCTTTCGGTATCACTCTATATAGTGCGATGTCTATCAACAAAAACAATTGAAACATTAACAAGTTCTCACTTCATTCACAAAACTTAACATTTCCAAAGTTGATTTGAATAGTAGTAATAATTTTTTATTCACTACAATATTATGGTTATTGACAATAATAATTAAGGTATTTGTTACGGACCGGCCCAATAGGCCCAGGTCCGGACCTCGGCCCAACTAGCCTACAGCGGGATCTGCACTATATTAGGAAAGGATCCGAGATCCCACAGATTTAGGATCTCATCAATGAGGATCCTCCTTCAGTCATAATCCCAACAAATCAGCCCATGATCTATCAATCAGGGATATTGCCCATCAATATGAAGATACACGCACCAGACTCCTCTATAAATAGAAGGAAACCCTAAACAGGTGCACACGTTCTATCTTATGCTCTATTTACATTCCGTCACACAGAACACACACCCCACTCCCCTGGCTACGTGCCTTCCAGTTTATCACGAACTACGTAGACTTTGATCCCTTCAGAGGGTACGTAGGCTCTAGGTTTGACAACCTAGTCAAGTCCAATCTCTGTGTTCTTAGGACAGAACATTGGCGCCGACCGTGGGGATCTATAAACTTCAATCCCCGTGACCACTGATGGTGAGCACTAGAAGCCACACCAAAAACCCCCAGCCGGTGGGAGGAGACCCCCAGCCAAGCAAACCACCGCCGGAGCAACCACGGCGACAAAACACCCCGAAGGGCACGTCACTGACACGGCAACCACCCCTTCGGCAGAGAATCAGCAGCCATTAGGAGCACTCACAGTGGCTCTAACGAGAGACGTCCAGGCAGTTGAAGCCGACGTCCACATCATTTGGAGGACGCAGGAGTCGTTCCTCCAGCGGCTAGAAAACAAGGAGAAACGAGACGAGCTGCAGAGGCGGGCCGACTTTGAAGCCATTGGCCGAATGATCCAGGAAGCGCTCGAAAAAGATCGCTGGCAGGGAAACCGCCGGAGGAACCATAGGAGTGGAAGGAGAGCCCCCGTGGATGATAGCAGTTCCTCGAGCAACTCAGAGCCGAGGAGCACGCGCTGCGGCAACCGCAAACCGGGTCGGAGGACCAATGAAGAACGAGGCAGACCACGGTCCCCCGAAAACAGAGAGAACCACGGTGACGGTCTTAATCGCACTGATCGGCCTGCAAGAGAGGACCGAGATCGAGAAGAGCCACGTGTGGAGGATAGAACTCCCCGGACCCGCAGATTACCTCGCCATGGATCCCCCCATGAATATCGAGTCACGTTCTTGTCGGACTCTGGAAGATCCCCGTTTTCAAGGGAGGCGGCCACGGCCCGTTATCTGAAGCACTTCGATTTGGCCTACCTTCCGAAGTACAATGGAACCCAAGATCCACGCAACCACCTTGATGTGTTCGAAAAGCTGATGTGGGTACGACAAATTAGCGGCCCAGTTATCCAGCGTCTTTTCGCGGCCACCCTGCACGGGCCCGCACACAGATGGCTGACCTCTCTCCCGGACAACTCGATCCGGAGCTATGAAGACCTCGGACGCAAGTTCGAGTTGCATTTCGCCACTAGTAAGAAACAGCCAAAGACCACATTCACGCTAAGCAAGGTACGACAGAGGAAAGGAGAGGCCCTACAGAAGTACTTGGATCGGTTCCACGATGTAGCCATGCAGGTGCGGTCGCTGCCCGACGACGTCCACGTACACTGCCTAGTCAATGGACTAGATCCTTCATCCCGGCTAGCTCGACACCTATGCAAAAACCCAGTGTACACCTTGACCGAATTCTATACAGAGGCGAAGAAATACCTGGAAATGGAGCAGATGGAGGCGGCCAATGCCGACGAACCCGAACGGACTAGGAAGAGCCCACCCAGTGACGAGGAATGGCCAGGAGGGACGAAGGCCAGCCCCAGAAGACGGAACCGAGAAGGCCAAGCCAAGCCTGACCGAGTCAATCAAAAGGCCAAGTACGAAAGCTATACCTCGCTGAATGTCCCTCAGTCTCAAGTATGGAAAGAGGTAGCCCAGGCCGAGATGAAGCGGGTGGACAAGCCGAGGCCGATCCGAGGGCGCTCAAGCATGGATCGCTCCAAGTTCTGCAACTTCCACGACTGCCACTGCCATACAATCGACGAATGTTATGACCTCCGCGACGCTATCGAGAAGTTCGTGAGAGATGGGAAGCTGTGTCAGTACGTGATCAAGACTTAGGGAAGGACGAGTGGCAAGCGCACTGACCGCGGCCGCAGTAGAAGTTTGTCCAAGGAAACTCGGAAGCAGGGGAAGAAGCAGAGGGCGGCCTCAGACGACGAATTTCCCGACGTAGATTTCCAATGCAATGTCGTCAGCGGAGGCTTCGGAGGAGGAGGAGACACTGTAAGCCAGCGGAAGAAATACCTCCGTGAGGTACTGACCGTCTGAGACCTCCCTAAGTTCAAGGAGGACCCCAAGAGGCCGAAGCCGCCTACCTTGACCTTCACCGACGAGGAGCTGAAAGACGTCATACCCGGCCACCTGGATGGATTGGTAATTACTAGAACCTTGGTTAATTGCCGAGTTAAAAGAATTTTCGTGGATGCAGGGAGCTCGGCCGATATTATAAGCTGGGATGCCTACAAAAGGATGCACCTCGACAAGGAGGACCTCAAGCCATGCAAAACCACCCTGATTGGGTTCAATGGCGAACAGTCTTTTCTGAAAGGATACATCGACCTCAGGCTGACCCTGGGGACCAAGGAAGCTTTCAAGTCCGAGCGAGTGAGATTCGTAGTCGCCGACTTCCGATCCCCCTACAACATCATCCTGGGCAGACCAACGATCCACGACTGGGACATTCTGGTATCCACCAAACACCAAAAACTGAAGATGGTCAACAATAAGAACCAGATAGTTGTGGTATCCGGAGACCAGAAAGAGTCGAGGCAATGCTATTTTGAAGCTCTCCAGGTCGAGGAAGGAGGACCCTCGTCTCCACCTCGGCTTGGATCCAATGAGCACGTAGCCGAAGCCGGCTCAGACGAGCGCCCGCGGCAGCAAGTCAACATGGTAGAGCTCGACCTCCGAGAACAGGATAATCCGAGGCCTGAGCCAGAAGGAGAGTTGGAGGAGATACTGCTAGCGAAGACCCGTCCAAGACCGCCAAAATTGGCCGAGACATGGAGGACGGCCTAAAGGCTCTTATGATTTGCTTCCTAAGGCAGAACCAAGACGTCTTCGCATGGACCTCGGCCGAAGTACCCGGCATCGACCCCCACTTCTGCTGCCACAAGCTCGGCATATGGCCGGGATCAAGACCAGTGGCACAGAAGAAGAGGAACATTGCGGACAACAGGAAGAAGACCTTGGAGGACCACGTAGAGGAGCTCCTAGCGGCCGGCTTCATCTGAGAGGTGCAGTACACCACCTGGCTCTCCAACGTAGTGATGGTCCTCAAACCCAACGGCAAATGGAGAGTCTGCGTCGACTACACCAACCTCAACAAGGCCTGCCCAAAGGACTCCTACCCGATGCCTAACATCGATAAGCTTGTGGACAACTCGGTCGGGTACCAGCTCCTCTCCTTCATGGATGCCTCCTCCGGTTATAACCAGATCGCCATGCATCCGGACGACCAAGAAAAGACCGCCTTTATGACTGATAAGGCGAATTACTGCTACAACGTCATGCCTTTTGGACTGAAGAATGCCGGAGCCACCTACCAAAGGATGATGAACCGGGTCTTCGAGGATCAGATTGGCCGCAACATAGAGGTCTACATAGACGACATGATCGTCAAGTCGAAACTACCAAAAGACCACATCCGGGACCTAGAATAGACGTTTGAAAAGTTAAGAAGACATCGAATCAGGTTGTGTAATACCCTAATAATTATTAATAGTAATGATATTATTATTAATAGTAATTACCCATTTATTTTATATAGCCTTAATGGGCCAAATATTCCTAGTCTTAATTACTTTAGGAATTTTCTGCTTATACACTAAGAAAAACCAAGTCTCATTAATTCAAATCATAATTGATTTGAATTAACGTGACATACCCCATCACATTAAATTCACACTATGATTGATTGGTGACCATGGTTGTTTTTAGGTAATAAGTCCACTACTGCCAAACCAGTCACATTAATTTACACCATGATTGATTGATCGAATTTAATGTGAACCATGATTGATTGATTGATTTTTAATTTTAATATACCCTATTAATGATATTAAATTCACATCATGGCTGATTGATTTTTAATTTAATATACCCTATTAATGATATTAAATTCACATCATGGTCGATTGATTTTTTTATTTAATGTATCCTATTAATGAGTTGGCAATGGTAAAAGAACCCAAAGCTAAACCCTAATTTTTCACTTATAAATATGAGTCTAGCCTAACACTGAATACTCTCCTTCTCTTCTCATATTCTCTTCTACTATTTTCTCTATTCTTCTAATTCCTCTATTCTTTCTCTATTCTTTTAAAAGCTAGCAAAACGGAGACCAGGTAATCCTAATTCCCAGGACAACCTTGCATGTCATGCTTCTTCTTCTTCTTCTTCTCTACATCCTATTTTACTAATCGTAATTCCATAAGTCTTAGCGTAATTTTATATCCTATGCTTCTTCTTCTCTATATCATATTTTGCTAATCCTAATCCCCATGAATCTTAGGAGGTTATTTTTATACTTTTATATAAATTTTGATAGAATTGTTATATATAAAATATATTATATGTAATCCTAATCCCAAGAACAATTCTCTTTTTAAATGATTTTACCTTGGGTTTTCATAATTAACAAATAGCAATATATATACTCGGTTTGGTTTTCGTAAATTTGAGAAATCTATTTTGTGTGATTGAAATTTATAAATGCTTTCATATATATATATACACACACACATATATATATTTATATATTTTGTTGAGAAATCCATTTATTATGTGAGTGTATTTAAAATACTTTAAATTGTGGGAGGATAGCTTTGGGATGGTACCTCCTAAAGTGATGAACACAACCCTTAGGTTTTATGCCTCGATATATTATTTGATGTGAACCGATTATATCCGTTCTTTCCAAAGTGGTGTCTGGCAGGGGCTCCCGGGACACTAGTAGCAACTTTGGGAAGAGGTGTGCACATTAGGACGAATTGATTTATTGTGATATGGCCAAATTGATTATTTGTGACTGGTAGGGGCTCCTGGGTCACAGGGTAGATTGGCAGGGGCTCCCGGATCTACCATGGTTCTCTTCCCACTAAACTAAATAGACTGGCAGGGTCTCCCGGGTCTAAATAAATTTAAAAAGATAATGAACAATATTGGATTCGATATGAATATATAGATGTGATGAGTATTAAAATTGATACTTTAGATTATATATATGTATATGATATTTTTCTTTCATCCTATGAATATTTTATTATTATTATTATTATTATTATTATTATTATTATTATTATTATTCTATTTTTGTTCATTAGGATTACCAGCTTTTGCTGATGTTTGTGTTCTGGGCTGCGACGATCCTTCGGGGGAGCAGAATTTCAGTGAAACAGGTTTCAAAGTTGGGGCAGTTGGGGCTAGCAGTGAGAAGTGAGGAAGACCAATGAACAATTCTAGCTAGTTTTATTTTATTTTTATGCTTTGAATAAAATACTTTTATTTTAGTTTGGATTTACGTTAATGTAATAAGACAGCCTTGTACTTGTCCCAGTACAAGTGCGGCGGTAACACTTCCCAAATTTGGTTATTTTGAATTTTAGTGATTATTTATAAAAATTATTGAAATTTTATGTCATTATAATTGTTAGAAATTTGGGGGTGTTATAGGTTGAACCCGGCCAAATGTGCCTTCGGAGTTCCAGCTGGGAAATTCCTAGGCTTCATGCTGACCAACAGAGGGATAGAAGCCAACCCGGACAAGTGTAAGGCCGTGCTCGACATGCAGCGCCAGAGGACCAAGAAGGAGGTACAGCAGCTAACAGGCCGACTAGCCGCCCTGACGCGTTTTCTACCAAAGTCGGCGGAGAAAGCCCTACCTCTCTTCAAGTTGTTGAAGAAGGAAACCTGAGGCGGCTGGAACACAGACTGTGACGCCGCCTTCTCAAAAATCAAGAGATGCTTGGCAACCCCGCCGATTCTTACCAAACCGGAAACCGGGGAGACCTTATTCCTCTACCTGTCAATCGGCAACGAAGCCGTAAGCGCCGCCCTAGTGAAGGAGTCCGAAGCCGGGCAGACACCCATATACTTCATTAGCAAGGCCTTACAAAGCTCTGAACTCTGGTACCAGAAACTAGAGAAAGTAGCTTTTGCCTTACTCACCGCGGCACGAAGACTCCGGCCTTATTTCCAGGGGCATCGGATCGTGGTACGAACTAGCCAGCCGATCCGACAGATTCTCCACAAGCCCGATTTGGCCGGAAGAATGACCAATTGGGCCATAGAACTGTCCGAGTTCGACATCACATTCGAAGCCCGACAGGCGATTAAGTCCCAGGCACTCGCGGATTTCATCAGGGAACTCACCCCGGCCACCTCCAATGACGGGATTTGGAAGATCTATGTGGATGGTTCGTCCAACGCAAAGGGCAGCGGTGCAAGAGTCATCGTGGAAAGCTCGCAAGGGGTAGCCACCGAGCACTCTCTTCAGTTAAAGTTTCAGACCTCTAACAATCAGGCCGAGTACGAGGCCCTGCTGGTCGGACTGCTTCAGGCAAAGGACAATGGCGCCCAACGGGTAAAGGTTTTAATCGACTCGCAGCTCGTCGCAGCTCAGATTGACGGCACCTATCAGGCAAAAGGCCCACTCATGGCCAAATACCTGAACCGGGCCAAAGAACTCATGGCCGAATTCGAGGAGGTGACGGTTTCCCACATCCCAAGAGAGGAGAACGCCCGGGCCGACATCCTCTCTAAGCTGGCAAGTACAAAGGGGCTGGATAACCACAAAACCGTGATCCAGCAAAATCTGACCGAGCCGAGTTGTATCATGGCCATCTCAGCAGGCCTCGACTGGAGGAAGCCGATAGAAGACTACCTCAAAAGGGGAATTATCCCTACCGACACCACCGAGGCCAAGAAGCTGATCAGAGAGGCCGCCCTCTACGCTATGGTTGATGACCAACTATACAGAAAGGGGCTCCATTGCCCGATGATGAGGTGTCTCGGCGATTCTGAAGCAAAATATGTGCTGGCCGAACTCCACGAAGGCAGCAACGACTACCACATGGGGGGCAAGGCACTCGCCCGAAAGGCGCTACGCGCTGGCTACTACTGGCCCACTATGAAGCATGACACCATGGAAAAGGCTAAGACGTGCGACAGCTGCCAGAAACACGCCAGGATCATATGGCCGCCGCCCTCAGAACTGAAAGGAATGCCAGCCCCCTGGCCCTTCTACAAGTGGGGCATGGACATCCTCGGACCCTTCCGGCCGGCGCAGGGACAATGCAGATGGCTCATAGTCACTGTAGACTACTTCACCAAGTGGATCGAGGCAAAGCCACTCGCCACAATTACCTCGGCCAGGGTTATGAAGTTCTTCCGGCATAACATCGTTTCCCTATTCGGGATACCCGCCGAGGTCGTCACGGACAATGGGACCCAATTCATGGACCATAGATTCCAGGCTTTGATGTCCAACTTGGACATTAAACAGTACTTCTCCTCCGTGGAACACCCGCAGACAAATGGCCAGGTCGAAGCCGCCAACAAAGTCATCCTAGACGGACTCAAGAGGCGAATGTTGCAAGCCGAGACCAACTGGACCGAGCAGCTCCACAGCGTCCTGTGGGGATACTGCACAAGCGTACAGTCTTCGACCTAGGAAACCCCGTACAAGCTAACCTATGGATGTGAGGCAATGATCTCGGTTGAAATCGGACAGTCGTCCTGGAGAAAGGTCAGAGCCAGACAGGAGGGGCAGGAGTCGAACGACGACGCCTTAAAGACTGACTTGGACCTCATCGACGAAATCCGGGTCATGGCACACTGCCGGGAACTAGCCGCCAAGCAGCTACTCGCGGCTAAGTACAATAGAAAGGTCCGACCCCTAGTTTTTAACCGAGGCAACCTAGTACTCCGACGGGGCGACATAGGCAACAAGAATGCCAAGGACGGGAAGCTGGCGGCGAACTGGGAAGGGCCATATCAGATTAAGGAAAAGCTCGACGGGGGAGCATACGTCCTCGAGACTTTGGCACAAAAGCCAATCAAAAGAACTTGGAACGCCGACAAGCTGAAGATCTACTATAGCTAGACCTCTTCTCGGCAGTGTTTGTTTGCTTTACGAATTTTTCATTGAGTATGTTTCCTTATCGTTACTTTCACTTTAAGTCCAAGTTATGTCGTTTTTGATTATTATGCTTTGTAAAGCCCCTTAGGGCTATTTCTTATCAATAAAGGATCCCATTGTGGAGATTTACGAATGTGCCACAAGGTTCGCTTAAGCATGAAGCCGAAGCCGTGAAGCTCGGCCGTAACACAATAAGGCCGAGGCAAAGAAGCCCAGCCAAGAAGCCGAAAGCCGAGGCCATTAGGCCCGGCACCGGCAAAAGGCCCCGAGGTCGTATACCCGGCCGCTAACAAAAACATCTAGATGTATGAAACCGGCCGTTGTATTCCGACAGGCATTGGTTAGAGCTCGGCGAAGGCGCCACTCATGGCCCCTCGTGAAATTGACGCTTCAACGCTTGCCCGGCTAAGCAAACGGCCAACCATGCCGACCCTGATCAGGTCAAAATGTCCGACCTAAGGTAAACGAAACCTCGGTTAGACACGTGATAGTCCCGCCCTTACGCCGGTAAAACCTAATCCGACTAAGTGAAAGTTGGAGCCCGACTACTTGAAAGTCGGGCCGAGGCAGAACGGTTAGTTATGCCTGACGAGGCTGAAACAAGACAACCTTGCCCCAACCTCCCACACACTAAATGTGGTAGAGTAACGACGGCCTGTATTCATACGGCCGATGACCACCCAGACCTAGACAAAAGAGTGATAAGCTTACCCATTGTCTAAGTTATCCAAGCGCTCACAGCCGACGCATACGCAAACCGAGGCAAAAGGATGAAGACGGAAAATAAACCATTCATTGCCTAAGGTAACTTAGCAAGCTTGGATTTGCAGAAAAAGAATGATACAAAAAAGTCATTCATTGTCAAACAAGTCTGTACAGAATGGCACCAAGGCCAAAGTCATCCTTACAAAATACAAGGGCACCAACGCCCCAAAACTTACAAAAGAAAGAAAACAAGAAGCTACTCAGAAGGCTTGTCCCTGGCACCAGCTGGATCCTCGGCAACAGGAGAAGCATCGGCCGCACTTTCCTCGGCGTTAGAGTCCTCGGCAACAGGAGGCGGATAAGGGATCAGAGTCCCGTCCTCCTGAACGAAGGCACGGTGATCATACCCGGCTACGTTCAGTTCAATGCCAGGATTAAAGTAGCGAATCTGCGTCAAAGCCTGTTCAAAACACTCCTCGACAGTCCGCACTAGGGCATCCATCGCCTCCTGACGAGCTGCCTCCTCCACGGCAAGAGCCCTCTGAAGCCCCTCCTTCTCATCTGCCAAGGAGTTGCGCTGCTGTTGGAGGACCCTCATCGCGGCCACGCCCTCTGCCACCCCCTTTTGGGCCTGGGCGCACTCTTCGGCTGCCTTCTCGGCGTCCGCCCGGGAAAGCTGAAGCTCCTGGTCGGCCTTAACAGCCACAGTCTTGGCGGCATCTCGCTCTGCCCGAGCAGCCTCTAGTTCCGCTCGGACCTCTCCCAGCTCCGCCAGAGCCGCATCCCGCTCGGCCCAGGCCTTGACGACCTCCTCTTCGGCCGACTTGGCCTTGGTCTCAGCCACCTCCAGCTCCTCCCGAAGGTCGCCAACAGATGCTGCCTTGGCCTCCGCCGCAGCCAGGCTCTTTGTCAGCTCCCCCCTTTCTGCCCTTAATTGTTGACAGTCGGCGAAGACCCGGGCGTACTGCTCCCGGACCAGGATCAGAGTCTGGACGTACCCCACAGATCGACAAAGCTCATGCTGGTTACGATGCAGATCATCCAGGGACGGTTGAGTGAGAGCAGCAGGACCCATGAAATGCCGGGGAGGAAGGAACGCCACGTCTATCGCCACAAATGGCTGCGAGGGAGAACGGACTTTGGCCCAGTGGGAGGAGGAGGAGGAGGAGGAAGCGACGATGGAGAAGGCGGATCCGGCCGGGAACCAGTCGGCTGGTCAGCGAAGAACTCGGCCTTGATCTCCTCATCAGAAATCAAGACTTCTTTTCCACTGGGAGACTGGGAGGCAGCAGCGGTCTCGGGAACCCCGGAAGCCTGAAGCCTGGTTACAGGAGGAGACTGGGCAATCACGGGGGAAGACGAGGTGTCCTCAGCGTGGAAGGGCCCTGACTGGTCGAACCCTTCTTCGCCTTCTTCGAAGCCTCGGCGGCACTGGCACCTTCAGAAGCGCCCCGCTTCTTCGGGTGACTGGGAGAGGCAGCAGCCGGATTCGCCGCACGAAGGTAAAGAGGGAGCGAGCTCATATCTCGGCCTGAAAAAAGAAAAGAAACCAGGTTAGAACATTCGTGAACTCAAAAAACAAAATCCAAGACAAAAACATAAGTAGCATACTACTAAAATCCCTATTGGTAGAAGGCAATGGCTCAGCGCTATCCCCAGAAATGAAGAAGCTAGCCGGCCTCACACCATACTCGGCCACCAGAGCCTCAATCCGTGGCAGAGCAGAGGCTGACTCTGCCAAAAGGGCTTCCCGTGAAACTTGGAAGGAGAGAGCCTTGGCTTTGTAATGACCCTCCGTCCAATACAAGGGAAAGCAGCCGCCCCCCTCCAAGAACCAGGGCTGCTCCCTAGGCACGGCCTCGACCTTAAAAAATGCCCCCTTGAAGCGTTTGAAGGAGTCAGAGAAGGGCGTCATCAACTTGCGCTTCGAGTTTATCCGGAGAGAAACCAACCCCCTCAGTTTGTCACCCCCCTTCGACGGGCTAGGGGTAAAGGGCCCGAAATAATAAAAGAAAAGGTTAGCTGTACACGGAATGGGGATCAGGAAGTGACTACATAGCCTCTCGAAGGCTACCAAATATGCCCAACCATTCGGATGGAGCTGGGACGGGGCGAGGCGAAGATGCCGCAACGCCTCCATTTGGAAGGGGGAGAAAGGAAGAAAAGCTTGCACCCTCGTCAAGTAATCCCGGTAGAAGAAGAAGTCCGGTTGACCCTCCGACCGAGTCGCGCAGACAGGCTCCTCGGACCCCGGACGCCTAAGCACACACCCCGGCATGACCGGGACCTTCAACCGCGCTATGTTCGTATCGGACATCAGTGACGAGGCAGTCAGCACATCGTGCAATACCCAGCCGTACCGACAAAGCAAAGCCTCGGGCGGACTAGGAGAGTCCGAACCCCCAGCCTCCAAACGCTTTTTGGACGACCCAGACTTGGGAGCTATTAAACCTATAGGCAAATAAACGGAACCAATATCAGTAAAATGCGAAAATACCTGGCATAGACATGCTAACAAGCGATAAAGACCGTGAACTCGGACGAACAGGGTTGCCAGAAGGAAAAGCCGGGGCGGACCAGTGACGACAAGATCCAAGTATAGAGGAAGCCTCAGCATCTCTAGCACCCGCCAACAATGCAGAAGCCTCCGCCAGGCAATCCCAACAAAGGGCCGACATAACCCTCTAGAGCGGAAGTCTCGCGGACGGCGATAGGACCCTCATAAAAGTCCAGGGGTTGAGCCCTTAGCACTGGAAGCCCGGGACCGGATGAGGAGCCTAGGCCGGCCCCACCGGACGATCCGAGGAGAAGAGCGCGTGTCTGAGGACGGAAAGGACGGTGAGGGAGTGAAACTGGAATCCTAGCCGAAGCCAAGCGAGCTCCGGCCCGTCCCGGGTAAACAGCGCCACCTCGACGTAGAGGAGCCAGAATCCCAGAGGCAGGTGGTGCGCCCCCAAAAACCCAGTAAGTAGCCTTGGGGAGACGAGCACGGAGGAGCATTTCCTCCTCAGGCGTTAATGACGCCCTTGGCCTAGAAGCACTCCTACCTCTCACCATGTTTAGAAGCCTAAGACACTAAGCAATTGTTGTCTAAGGGTAAGAAACAGGACGAATTTCAGGACTACGACGCAAGAGAAACCCAGAAAAACTGAAGAACAACAGTACAGGCAGCAATTTCCAGAATAAACGGTAAGTGCAGGAAACTACCGAATAAAAACACAAGGAAATAGGCGGAATACCTGTATAAGGGAAGTGGAGTAACTGGAAGTTTGGAAATGGCGAACGGCGGAGTCTCGACTGAAAATGGTATAGAAGAAAACTAGAGGAAAGTCTGAGCAAGTGTGAGAGCGGGAAAAGTGAAAAAGAAGCACAAAGAGGGCTATTTAAACCGAAATCCTAAAACGAAAGGGACACAACGGTCTATTCCCGTACAAACGTGACAGGATTGGCGCAACGCGATGCCAGCATAATAAATGCGTGCAGGCCTCGAAAGGCGGAAAGACGCGGCGGTTGTAGACCTAATCCACTAAGGGCCTGACAGCTGTAAAGCCGCAATTATGACACGCGTGGGGGAAGGCCCAAGGCGCTTAACGAATTCCAAAAGGCGGAAGGCTTGAATCCGGGCTCATCAACGGGCACTAAGGACCGGGATAAAACGGCAAGCCACCCTGACAGGATGAACCCGGCACTTTAGGCAGGACGCCGGGACGGAGGCAAGACAAGCCGACCACAGATCCGGACCGGACTGATGGCCATGGCAGCCGCAGCCTAGGGAGAAGGCCTCGGCCACACCCAGGACTGGGGGCAATATGCATCTCGGCCGTCCAGAAGCCTGAACAACCGAGCTGGGGGGCAACTGTTACGGACCGGCCCAATAGGCCCAGGTTCGGACCTCGGCCCAACTACGCCTACAGCGGGATCTGCATTATATTAGGAAAGGATCCGAGATCCCACAGATTTAGGATCTCATCAATGAGGATCCTCCTTCAGTCATAATCCCAACAAATCAGCCCATGATCTATCAATCAGGGATATCGCCCATCAATATGAAGATACATGCACCAGACTCCTCTATAAATAGAAGGAAACCCTAAACAGGTGCACACGTTCTATCTTATGCTCTATTTACATTCCGTCACATAAAGCACACACCCCACTCCCCTGGCTACGTGCCTTCCAGTTTATCACGAACTACGTGGACTTTGATCCCTTCAGAGGGTACGTAGGCTCTAGGCTTGACAACCTAGTCAAGTCCAATCTCTGTGTTCTTAGGACAGAACAGTATTAGCAAGCTCTCTTTTTTGTCGCAATATTTAACATCCTCAAAGTTGAGGTTAATAACGACAACTATTTCAGTATACTCAACACAACGAATGGTTTATGAACAATAACAATTAAGGCATTAACAAGTTCTTACTTCATTCACAAAATTTAACATTCCCGATGAATTTCTACCAGTAATCAAGGAAATCCAATTCACGCTCTTCATCTTTAGACCCCAACAATGAAAATCGATGAAAACCATGCGTGCTAAGACGAATACAAACCAACAAAAGCTTTCAACCATGCTCAAGCGACTATTTGAATCCATTGCAATGGTTACCAAGAGCAAATGGCATGACTGTTGATTATGATTAGTTTTGATGATGTCTAATATAGAAGCAAAAAGTTTATATAATATATCTCCTACATTGACTAACTACTATGTTTAATGTAGATTAGTTCAAGTTGAATTAGAAAGAAGAATAATCAAGAAGGAGATAAGAAATTACAAGAAGAAGAAATTGAATCAAAGAAGATGTGAGTCAAATGATATGGAATGATCAAAAGAAGAGAAGGAAGAAAGAGTTGGATTATGAAGATTAATCAAGATGAGAGATTAAAGAAGGAAGAACTTGTTGAATGGAATGAGAATATAAATATTCAAGTTCTTATATTGATGCTAGAAGGCTCCAAGATCATAAGCAACGTGATCAGCTCTTCTGCTCCACTCTGTCCACATTCAGCACGGGCGACGTCTGGTAATTCGACGATATCTCACAAACCAGAGATCGGATTGAGACGAAACCAAAAGCATTGGAAACTAGACATCAAACACGTATTGGTAACAAAAATTCATGCCCAAAGGAGTTCAAATGAATCATTGATGAATTTTACAAGTTGACAGAAAGATCAGCGTCACAGTCAGGAACAGCCTTCGGTATTTTGAGTATGTCTCACAAACGACAAATCCGATTGAGCTGAAATCAGTGGCATATGAAAGTAGACTCATAGAGCTTTCCATCAAGAGTTGAACGGACCAAAAAAGAGCTCAAACCAGAGAGATATGGCCCTTAGAAGTTGATAGTCAGTTCAAGTATTGCTCAATTGCATTTTATAAGTCAATACCGCAGTATAGGGTGCTATACCGCAGTATTGGACTTCAATACCGCAGTATAGGGTGCTATACCGCAGTATTGGACTTCCAGAGAGCTATCAATTTTTTTTAGTAAAGTCAATACCGCAGTATAGGGTGCTATACCGCAGTATTGGACTTACAGAGAGCAACCAAATTTTTCAACTTAAGTCAATACCGCAGTATAGGGTGCTATACCGCAGTATTGGACTTCTAGAGAACAATCAATTTTTTTCAAGTTAAGTCAATACCGCAGTATAGGGTGCTATACCGCGGTATAGGCCATCCAGAGAGCAATCATTTTTTTAAAGTCAAGTCAATACCGCAGTATAGGTATGTATACTGCAGTATAGGGCCATCCAGAGAGCAACCAAGTTTTTCAAGGCAAGTCAATACCGCAGTATGGGTATGTATACTGCAGTATAGGCTTATACAGAGAGCTCCCAAATTTTATAACTATTGCATACTGCAGTATAGGTTTGCATACTACAGTATTGAGCTCTTAAACTTGTTTTCAACTTGACACATGTTCTTGCATACTCCAGTATGGACTTCTATACTCTAGTATTGCATACTTTCACTAACATACTCTAGTATTGACGCAAGTATTGAACGTTAAACTTGAAAATCAAATCTGACGAATTTGCAATGCCTTCTTGTTTGATCTTAATACTTCCTATGATTAATCTCTAATGTTCCTAGATATGTTTAACCACTTTATTGGTGAGTTTCAGATGATTAAAACGAAGGATATTAGATTTGTATACTCCAGTATAGAGGCTTTTTGAACTTAAACTTTTTTCACACAAACAGTGTCATACTGCAGTATACTACTAACATACCGCAGTATAGGTCATGACTTTCAAACACAAGTCACGATGTTTTGCCTCTGGAAGCTGCATACTGCAGTATAGACACTTATGCACAGTGCCATACTCCAGTATAGAGGAACTTACCGTGGTATACAACGGTCAAAATTGATTTTTGAATTACACGAATTTGCAAATCACTGTTGTTTGATCTTATTGCTTCCATAATTCATTCAATCATATTCCTAGCTATGTTTAACAAGTTTGTTGAGTGAATTTCAGTAAGATCAGATGAAGATTATTGGAGGTCAAAGCCAAAAAGCAAAAAGTGAATAGTGCATTTAATGCACTTCTGCAAATCAACCTACTTTCAGCTAATCCATCTGAGCACGCCTTCTAAACGTTAAAGAATGCTTACTACAACAAGTAAAGTCATCTCCAACGGGCAAATTCTCAGAGAGCCACCTCAGATCAAATTACCACATGGATTAGTTGGAGTTTAGAGAGAGAAGCATACCACACTTAATGACAATCAACTACAACGGTCTGATTCATCCTACAACGGTCAAAAACGGTCACACATCATTCTCTACCTATAAAAGACATGGACTCAAGCAGAAAAACGTAGAGATACAAGTTTACAATGCCAAAATGCTGATACTCTGCTTCTTCATCATTCTCACTCTGTTTTTCATATCTAGATAGCTTAGAGAGTGAAATGAATTGTATCTGTACTTCAGTGATTATCCATTCATTCCTTTGAGAGGGAACTTATTGTAAACACATTATCTTTCTGAGAGTTACTCAAGATTGGGTAATCTTGAGTGGGATATACATTGTGTTGATTACAACTTGTAAGGGGGAGTGAATCCTAGTGAGAGGATTACTTCGAGTACAGAGTGTGTAATCAAGCAGTGTGTTGATTACAGATTGTAAGGGGGAGTGAATCCTAGAGAGAGGATTGCTTCAGTTACAGATCGTGTAATCAAGAAGATTAAAGATAATGGATTGAAAATCCCAAGTGAGGCTTGGGGACTGGATGTAGGTCAAGGATAAGGCCTAACCAGTATAAATCTGTTTGCAAACTCTTCTCCCTTATCTCTTACATTTCCAGCATTTACATTTGAGTGTTTACCAATTGTTTGTGAACTTACTTTTGATATCCAAGATGAATTTACTTAATTGCGAAAATACTTTGATGAATGAAAATTTTTATACTTCACCCAATTCACCCCCCTCTTGGGTTCAGCCGGAACTTACAATGACAACAATGTTGGAAATTATGTCTTAATTGAAAATTGGAGCTTGATACCCAAGAGGGGGGGTGAATTGGGTATCTTTAAAAATTTAAAGATCTAACTCTATTTTGCACAACTAAGAACAGGGTATAACAGAGATGGAGAGGAGAGAAGCTTTGCACAATACGATTTATACTGGTTCGGTCCTTTCTCTGACCTACATCCAGTCCCCAAGCCTCACTTGGGATTTTCAATCCACTAACTTCACAAAATTGATTACAATCTCTGTACTCAGAGTAGTTCTCTCTCTAGAACTCATTCCCCCTTACAAGATGTAATCAATACACCCAACCACCAAGTCCCCTGACTTGTGGTTCTTTACAATCAATAAATGATAAGCAATAAAAGCTCTCTCTAAGAGTAGATGATGATAAACACTGAAGCTCTTTTTCATAAGACAATACACAAGTGAAAACTAAGAAGTAATTGAGAGAATTGATAGCTTGAATGTTTTCAGATGTTGTAACCTCAGTCAAGTCTTGAATGCAACTCTATTTATGCATGGGAAACATTAAATGACCGTTGCAACTTGGATTGAACCGTTGGGAGACTTCTGCTGTGAGTTGGTTCCACCTTGGACACCTTCTCTCTCTTGTTTGTGCTCAAACCAGCTGTCCCTTGGTTCAGAATAGACTTTCTGGCAATAAATTCGTTGAAGAGGTTGTTGCTTGTTGTAGTAAACTTCCTTTTAATCTTTTGTATTCGTGTACAAGTGGATTAACCAAAAGGAAGCAAGTTTCTGGGTTGAGCATTTATTGTTCTGACACACTTTTTGCTTTTGCTCTAATCCCTTAATAATCCTTGTTTAATCTGTCTGAAACTCACTAAAAAGATGGTTAAACATGTCTAGGATCAATATATATTAAACATGTAAAGCATTGAGATCAAACAACAAGACATAACAGATTTCCCAATTTTGAATTTCCAGTAACAACTAGAAACCTGGAGGTTTGTTCCATAAACCTCGAGGTTTGCTTGTATACCTTGAGCATTTTCAGTTTCAGTAACACATAACCTCGAGGTTTCTTGGTGAACCTCGAGGTTTCCTTTGTAAAGAAACCATGTGGAAAACTTTGATGAAGACAAACCTGGAGGTTTCATAAGAAACCTGGAGGTTTGTAACTTGGTGAAAAATTCATTTCTTCTCTGGAACCCACAAACCTCGAGGTTTTCAACAATACTCGAGGTTTGGCTAAAATATTGAAAAGCCAAAACTTTGTTCCAGGGACACAACCTCGAGGTTTAGAAATGAACCTCGAGGTTTTCATTTGTGTGAAAACCTGTTTGCTTTCTGTAAGGCAGAATACTCGAGGTTTGAAATGATACTCGAGGTTTTAAGTAATTTTTGAAATGATACTCGAGGTTTCAAATTGAACCTCGAGGTTTTCATACTCAATGAAAACCAAATGCTCTCTGGATGAAGAAAACTCGAGGTTTCTTCTAATACTCGAGGTTTCACATTGTTTTTCAAACATTTCAGTTAGGCGCCAAACCACAAACCTGGAGGTTTGTTCCACAGACCTCGAGGTTTCATGTGTTGGTGTAAAACTGAGTTTTCTGAGAAATGCAGAACCTCGAGGTTACTTTACAAAGCTCGAGGTTTCACATTGATTTGTGAAACCTAAGTTTTTTTGAAAGATGAAATATGTAAGTTCTGGCTGAACCCAAGAGGGGGGTGAATTGGGTGAAGTATAAAAATTTTCTTTCTTTAAAATGTTTTTGCAATTCAGTAAATTTAGCTTCCCAAAAGGATGTGAGTTGAAAAACCAGATGACAAAACAATCAAATGCGAATGCTGGAAATATAAAAGATCAGGGAGAAGAGTGTGCAAACAGATTTATACTGGTTCGGCCCAATCCTTGACCTACGTCCAGTCCCCAAGCCTCACTTGGGATTTTCAATCCACTATCTTTAATATGCTTGATTACACGATCTGTAACTGAAGCAATCCTCTCTCTAGGATTCACTCCCCTTACAATCTGTAATCAATACACTGCTTGATTACACACTCTGTACTCGAAGTAATCCTCTCACTAGGATTCACTCCCCCTTACAAGTTGTAGTCAACACAATGTATATCCCACTCAAGATTACCCAATCTTGAGTTATTCTCAGAAAGATAATGTGTTTACAATAAGTTTCCTCTCAAAGGAATGGATAGATAATCACTGAAGTACAAACACAATTCATTTCTCTCTCTAAGCTATTTAGAAATGGAAAACAGAGTGAGAATGATGTAGAAGCAGAGTATCAACATTTTGGCATTGCAAACTTGTATCTCTTCGTTTTTCTGCTTGAGTCCATGTCTTTTATAGGTAGAGAATGATGTGTGATCGTTTTTGACCGTTGTAGGATGAATCAGACCGTTGTAGTTGATTGTCATTAAGTGTGGTCTGCTTCTCTCTCTAAACTCCAACTAATCCATGTGTTAATGTGATCTGATGTGGCTCTCTGAGGATTTGCCCGTTGGAGTAGACTTTGCTTGATGAAGAAATGATTCTTGACCGTTGAGAATGCGTGCTCAGATGGATTAACCAAAAGGAGGTTGATTTGCAGAAGTGCATTTAATGCACTGTTCACTTTTTGCTTTTTGGCTTTGACCTCCAATAATCTTCATCTGATCTTACTGAAATTCACTCAACAAACTTATTAAACATATCTGGGATCATAAGTGAATGAATTATGGAAGCAACAAGATCAAACAATAATGATTCGCAAATTCGCGTAATTCAAAAATCAATTTTGACCGTTGTATACCGCGGTAAGTTCCTCTATACTGGAGTATGGCACTGTGCATAAGTGTCCATACTGCAGTATCCAAAGTCATACTGCGGTATGCAGCTTCCAGAGCCAAAACATCGTGACTTGTGTTTGAAAGTCATGTCCTATACTGCGGTATGTTAGTAGTATACTGCAGTATGGCACTGTTTGTGTGAAAAAGTTTAAGTTCAAAAAGCCTCTATACTGGAGTATGACAAATCTAATATCCTTCGTTTTAATCATCTGAAACTCACCAATAAAGTAGTTAAACATATCTAGGAACATTAGAGATTAATCATAGGAAGTATTAAGATCAAACAAGAAGGCATTGCAAATTCGTCAGATTTGATTTTCAAGTTTGACGTTCAATACTTGCGTCAATACTGGAGTATGTTAGTGAAGTATGCAATACTGGAGTATAGAACTCCATACTGGAGTATGCAAGAACATGTGTCAAGTTTAAAACAAGTTTAAGAGCTCAATACTGCAGTATGCAAACCTATACTGCAGTATGCAATAGTTATAAAATTTGGGAGCTCTCTGTATAAGCCTATACTGCAGTATTCATACCCATACTGCGGTATTGACTTGTCTTGAAAAACTTGGTTGCTCTCTGGATGGCCCTATACTGCAGTATACATACCTATACTGCGGTATTGACTTGTCTTGAAAAATGATTGCTTTCTGGATGGCCCTATACTATAGCATACAAACCTATACTGCAGTATTGACCTGATTACAAAAATCTTCGCTTTCTGTATGGCCCTATACTGCGGTATACGGACCTATACTGCGGTATAGCAACTTCTTGCACTGACTATCAAATTCTGAGGGCCATATCTCTCTGGTCCGAGCTCCGTTTTGGTTCATTCAACTCTTGATGGAAAGTTCTGTGAGTCTACTTTCATATGCCACTGATTTCAGCTCAAACGGATTTCTCGTTTGTGAGATATACTCAAAATACCGAAGCTTGGTCTGGTCTGTGACGTTGATCTTTGTGTCAACTTGACAAATTCATCAATAATTCATCTGAACTCGTTTGGGCATGAATTTTTGTCACCAATACGTGTTAGATGTCTAGTTTCCAATGCTTTTGGTTTCGTCTCAATCCGGTCTCTGGTTTGTGAGATATCATCGAATTACCAGACGTCGCCCGTGCTGAACGTGAACAGAGTGGAGCTGAAGGGCTGATCACATTACATATGATCTTGGAGGCTTCTAGCTTCAATATGAGAACTTGAATAATTATATCTTCATTCCATTTAGCAAGTTCTTCTTTCTTTAATCTCCAATCTTGATTATTCTTCATAACCCAACTCGTTCTTTCTTCTCTTCTCTTGATCATTCCCAAAATACTTTGATAGCTTCTTGCTTCCTTGACATTGTTTGCAATTTCTTCTTTTCATTAATCCCTTATCTCCTTCTTGATTAATCTTCTTTATAATTCAACTTAAACTAATCTACATTAAACATAGTAGTTAGTCAATGTAGGAGATATATTATATAAACTTTTTGCTTCTATATTAGACATCATCAAAACTAATCATAATCAACATTCTCCCCCTTTTTGATGATGGCAAATACCTTAAGAAAAATATGTATGAATATTAGAATACATTAGATGCAACATATACCTTAAGAAAAATATGTATGAATATTAGAATACATTAGATGCAACATATTTTTTCTTGCCATTCTCTCCCCCTTATTTGTCATTAGCAAAAAGTTGAAGTAAAGAGGAAATGATTAAAGAGACACATATAAACCAGATTAAAAGAGTCAAAGAAACTGATTTTCTCTCCCCGATTGAAAGTGCTTTCATTTTAAATATGATGCAATTTAGAATGTTTTTATGAAAACAAATTTGAGAGAATTTGGAGAGGTTTTTAAGACAACTTTCACATTTAAAACATATAGATACCAAACATGTGCAAAATTTCTACTGAATATAAAAAGATAGAGTTTAGAAATGCTCATGTTGGTTCTGCAAACTAATGAATGATCAAAGAAGTCCATTTGCTTGCTGCATGAAGTTTGATTGTGTTGCCATGGTCTGAGATGAAGCAGTGGAAGGCTCTCTTCCTTGTTGTGTGAGATTCTTTGAAGAAGATCAATAGCAGGATCATGAGTATCCTGTATAATGTAAATAGGATGAAAATATTTGCTTCTTGAAGACTATCGCATCCGAATATGATCAGCACTCAGCTTCCATCCTTTGCTTTTTCTTCAAAGATCATCGATGTAGAGCATATCTCAGCTTTAATGATTGATCTCCAAAGTTGCAACACATAACCAAATCTCCTGCTACAAATTAAAACATCCTTTCCAGAAGAGATTTGTTAGTGCAACCAGATATCAAAGTACTCCTTTCTAAATGATATCTTCAAATAAAGATAATGAAAGGAAAAATATAAGATATTTTCAAGAGTGAAATTAACTCATCATCAAAACTAATAAAAAATAGTGAATGTAGATGAGCATGTTTAAAAAGGATTTTCTTCAAATAAAAGAGAAGAGCTTATAGAAAATTAGAGAGAGAGAGTCGAGACTCTAGGGTTTACTGGAGTAAAGACGCGAGTATGAAAGAACACGACTGTTCAGTATATATAGACAGACCCCTATACTGCAGTAAAGTTCTTGCATACTGCGGTATAGCATACTTTCATTTATATACTGCAGTATAGATGGAAGTATACTGACCTGGACTTCAAAAATGTCGAGAGAATTTTTGAAAACCAATGGCCATACTGCAGTATAGCACTTACATACTGCAGTATAGCACTTACATACTGCAGTATGCCTCTTGCATACCTGAAACTTCGTTTCTGTCTGACCCCATACTGCAGTATATGACTTACATACTGCAGTATGCCTCTTGCATACTCAGCTTTGGCTTCTGTCTGATCCCATACTGCAGTATATCACTTACATACTGCAGTATACCTCTTGCATGTCTGAAACTCTGAAACCCCGATGGACATACTGCAGTATACCACTTACATACTGCAGTATGCATCTTGCACACTTGGAGATTTGGCCTCTCACACACCCTATACTGTGGTATAGCATTTGCATACCGCGGTATAGCTCTTCTGAAACATCAAAACACCCTGCAAAACAAAGACTAAACACTTCGATGCTTAAGTTAGTAAAGATTAATAATAAAAAACATAACTAACGTTGAGTGGATTCTCAACCTATTGGGATTGATCATTTCCAAACTTTCTCATGATAAAACTGAATTGCTCTTAAATGAATATGTCATTTTCAAAGTTGTGCATCACAGATAAGCTTATCTAAATGATTCATAAATTCGAACAAACACATAAGCAAATAGATGATGCCAAGAAATTCATTCTTCCATGTCAACTCAACTTTGAAGAAATGTTCAGAAAATCAATGTATCCATTACATATGGTGGTAGTTAAATTCCAATTTGAAATATCATGTGAGTGCAATCAAATCATGTATATTTTCAAAGCATTGGGATGCATTTTCCAAATACAGAATGAATTGTGATTTTAAAAACAAGATTTTGAATTGTGCATTTCAGAAATCTTAAACTTAGAGAATTATGCACAAAATCACTTGTGATCCATTACCAATCTGGACTTCAAAAGTGTATGATGAACTTTTGAAAGTCCGCAACCAATACTCGATTATTCATCTTCTCCAAAACTCAATGTTGCTATCTGACTTTGCCATACTCGAGTATTTCCTCTAATACTCGAGTATTCTCTTTTCGTTAGCAATTACTGAATTTTCTGCAAAACAAATGTATGTTCTTTGGTACTCAATGATTCTTGAGTCCACAACTGATTAGACATGAAAACTCTTGTACTTTTATAGAATTAAATCATATGATGTATGAGCAAAGAGTATAACAAACAAAGATCAACACATAGTTTTACCCAAATAAGATCAAGCCAATTAATTGAATAGGGTAACAACTAAATGATACCAAAAATGTTAGTTCTCAATGACAATTTGTGAATACACTTTATGCAGAAAAGATGTTATTGATAAAAGGATGAGTATAGAAAACCTTATCTATAACGATAAGCATTTATTAATTCGAAGTTCAGATTTTTCAAGAAAGATAATGAAATATGTAAAGTATTTCAAATCTTGAATGATCTTTCAAAAATGTGATGACACATTATGAAATCAATATTTTTCATACATGAAAGATTTTTGAAACATGTTTGAAAACAATGCTCATTATAAATATGATGGAAGTCAATAGGTTTAATGAATATACCAGTATGCTAGAAATTTGGAAAACATGTTGAACATTGAAGTTAACATGTTGAAGAATTTTCTGAAAAGCCAAAGTCATGAAAGTAAAGCATTATCAAGACATGCTTAGCACAACATATATAAGCTTAATGACTTTGCTATTGACCAAGAGATAATCTTGCCTTAGAGAGAAGAGTCTTGAAAATATAAGAACATTCAAGGCAAGAGTATGAATATGCAGAGATAGTTACTCAGAATGTAGATGAACACGAATGCTGATGTATTTGAGTAACACAAGAAGTACTAGGATTCATAGGCTAGAAACACAGATTCTTTAGTCCAAATGACTAAAGTTCCAAAGAATTATCCTAGAAAGTTAATCCATTTAATGATTAATGCACATGATGCATTAATGAACATTCATAATATTTGGAATAGCTTAATCAATAAGGTTTTATGCAACAAGCATAAGTTTTCACATACTGAATTCATTTCTGGAAATTAGCTTGAAACTCATATATGCTTCACTTGTTTGACATAAGGTCCTACCATTTAGAGAACGAAACATAAGAGTTCAAGCAAAACATTGAATTCTAAGGATCAATATGTGAAAGATAATGAAAACTCAATTAGAGAAGTCTGAAGCATATTCAACATTCAGTAACAATATTAACTTCCAATTTGAAACATCATTTGAATGTAATCAAAGTATAAATATGTTCTCAAAACATTTGTATGCATTTTCTTAAAACAATGTGAGTTGAAATCTAAACAGATTTTACACACAATGGCATTTCAAAAATATAAAATTAACAAAGTTATGCACAAGCTCACTTGTTTGATCATCAAAAATTCACTAACAAATTCATTTATGTCCATTTAACAATCTGAAAACATTTTGAAAAATATGAATGATTGATTGCTAACGGAATGCAATGATGGACAAGTATTCATTACCCAAAAAACGAATTTCATATAATCACAATATGGGGTAAGGAATAGATATCACCATAATTCCTCTTGTTCTCATAGAAGCTTGCTTGGTTGAGATGGATTGGTGTAGATAACTTCTTTTTCGGTGTTCACCATCATCATTAAGCATAGCTTGTTTAGCTTTCTCAAGGCTTGAATCGTTTCTCTATCTTTCATTCTTGAGAAGCTTTCTTTGATCCTACAAAATTGTGTAAATCTTTTTCTTTCTTGGTATCCAATCTTGGATCCAATCATCGTTAGCTTGTAGGAACCAAAATTCACATGCTCTTATGAATATAATTAATTTAGAATAATTGAGCAAAATGAGTTGAGCATAGCTTTATTCATGAAAGATATATTTTTCAACTCATAATGTGTGCATAAAGAGTTAAGCTCTTGAACATTGCACAATATATAAAAATAAATCTATCAAGTAGATTTTCAATTTCAAAAATGATTTTCAATGTTCATTCCTACTATCCAAAGTGTAAAACCTCAATAAATATTTTAGATAATAGTGTAGGAGGTTTTACCAACACGTACCCTTTCCTTAGGTACTTGGAGGATTGGCTTTGCATACCCATTAATTCTTTGGTGTCTGCAAAGTCTTCTCATAAGGTACAGTCTTCAAGTATCTTTTCTTTGATACTTGAGATGTTCTCTTCTTTTTGTTCTCCTCAAGATAGTTGTACGGTACTCTCTGGTAGTTTGTTCTTGAGGGAGAATACAATCCTCTTGCTTGTATCCATTGCTTCTTTTGATTTGAAGATGAGGTTGTAGCAATGGCTTCTCCATGAGTTCTCCTAATTGATGTGAATCTTCTTTTAGGTTCGTGAGAGACTCTTGGATTCTTCTTCTTCTCAGTACCTTTATGTCCATTCTCTTTGTAATTTATCTGCACACATAAAGCACTAGAAAGACATTTTGGTACCCACTCATACTTGGGTCCTTGACTATTAGCATTGGACCTTAATTGTCCTTTAGCAACCCAAATAAATTTATTTCTCATATTAGAATTTCTCCTAATATAGCATGTATGAGAAATATGTCCAGATTTTCCACAATAATTGCAAATAATAGGATTATGCTTATCATGAACAGCTTTGCAAGAATTATGTGGATCTAGTGGATGCAATCTCGAGTGATTCATGTTTGTGTGTGCTTTCTTCCCATATGATTTTCCAGCATGATTGAAAACATTTTTGTTTCTCAAAATAGAATCAGTCAATGGTTGAAAAACAATTCTATGTGATTGTTCAAGAACATTTTTCTTATCTACACAAGAAGAATTGGAATCGTTTACCACATGTGCATCTTGAGCTTTAGATATTGGTTGATCACAATCGTCTATGAGCTCATCTTGGAAATCCTCCTCATCTTGTTCTTTTGTGTTGACTGGACCATGGAAGCGTTCTAAGATTTCTCCTTCTTCATGCTCCACTTCCAATTGTTCATCCATCATGGATACCAGCTTATAGTTTCAAATGAACTGTCAACACTTTCAACTTCAACACAATTGTTAGAAGCATATATAGAATCAAGAGTATCCCAAATTTCTTTAGCACTAGAGCAAAACTTGATTTTCTGAAAATCATTTTCAGTTAAAGCACAATACAAAATTTTCATTGCTCTAATGTTCAACGAAAACAATTTCTTTTCTTTTTCTGTCCAATCCTTTCTTGGTTTGAAATCAAAGACATTTATAAAAACATTCCACATATAAAAATCAGTTGCTTTGATAAAACTAGTCATTCTAGCTTTCCAAAACCAAAAATCAATATCTTTAAAAAATGGTGGAATGGTAAAATCAAAACCTTCTGAAAACGAAGAACACCCGAAATCAACCATTGAAACTCTTGAGACGGTTAAGTCCTTTAAACAAGAGCCTGGCTCTGATACCAAATGTAAGTTCTGGCTGAACCCAAGAGGGGGGTGAATTGGGTGAAGTATAAAAATTTTCTTTCTTTAAAATGTTTTTGCAATTCAGTAAATTTAGCTTCCCAAAAGGATGTGAGTTGAAAAACCAGATGACAAAACAATCAAATGCGAATGCTGGAAATATAAAAGATCAGGGAGAAGAGTGTGCAAACAGATTTATACTGGTTCGGCCCAATCCTTGACCTACGTCCAGTCCCCAAGTCTCACTTGGGATTTTCAATCCACTATCTTTAATATGCTTGATTACACGATCTGTAACTGAAGCAATCCTCTCTCTAGGATTCACTCCCCCTTACAATCTGTAATCAATACACTGCTTGATTACACACTCTGTACTCGAAGTAATCCTCTCACTAGGATTCACTCCCCCTTACAAGTTGTAGTCAACACAATGTATATCCCACTCAAGATTACCCAATCTTGAGTTATTCTCAGAAAGATAATGTGTTTACAATAAGTTTCCTCTCAAAGGAATGGATAGATAATCACTGAAGTACAAACACAATTCATTTCTCTCTCTAAGCTATTTAGAAATGGAAAACAGAGTGAGAATGATGTAGAAGCAGAGTATCAACATTTTGGCATTACAAACTTGTATCTCTTCGTTTTTCTGCTTGAGTCCATGTCTTTTATAGGTAGAGAATGATGTGTGATCGTTTTTGACCGTTGTAGGATGAATCAGACCGTTGTAGTTGATTGTCATTAAGTGTGGTCTGCTTCTCTCTCTAAACTCCAACTAATCCATGTGTTAATGTGATCTGATGTGGCTCTCTGAGGATTTGCCCGTTGGAGTAGACTTTGCTTGATGAAGAAATGATTCTTGACCGTTGAGAATGCGTGCTCAGATGGATTAACCAAAAGGAGGTTGATTTGCAGAAGTGCATTTAATGCACTGTTCACTTTTTGCTTTTTGGCTTTGACCTCCAATAATCTTCATCTGATCTTACTGAAATTCACTCAACAAACTTGTTAAACATATCTGGGATCATAAGTGAATGAATTATGGAAGCAACAAGATCAAACAATAATGATTCGCAAATTCGCGTAATTCAAAAATCAATTTTGACCGTTGTATACCGCGGTAAGTTCCTCTATACTGGAGTATGGCACTGTGCATAAGTGTCCATACTGCAGTATCCAAAGTCATACTGCGGTAAGCAGCTTCCAGAGCCAAAACATCGTGACTTGTGTTTGAAAGTCATGTCCTATACTGCGGTATGTTAGTAGTATACTGCAGTATGGCACTGTTTGTGTGAAAAAGTTTAAGTTCAAAAAGCCTCTATACTGGAGTATGACAAATCTAATATCCTTCGTTTTAATCATCTGAAACTCACCAATAAAGTAGTTAAACATATCTAGGAACATTAGAGATTAATCATAGGAAGTATTAAGATCAAACAAGAAGGCATTGCAAATTCGTCAGATTTGATTTTCAAGTTTGACGTTCAATACTTGCGTCAATACTGGAGTATGTTAGTGAAGTATGCAATACTGGAGTATAGAACTCCATACTGGAGTATGCAAGAACATGTGTCAAGTTTAAAACAAGTTTAAGAGCTCAATACTGCAGTATGCAAACCTATACTGCAGTATGCAATAGTTATAAAATTTGGGAGCTCTCTGTATAAGCCTATACTGCAGTATTCATACCCATACTGCGGTATTGACTTGTCTTGAAAAACTTGGTTGCTCTCTGGATGGCCCTATACTGCAGTATACATACCTATACTGCGGTATTGACTTGTCTTGAAAAATGATTGCTTTCTGGATGGCCCTATACTACAGCATACAAACCTATACTGCAGTATTGACCTGATTACAAAAATCTTCGCTTTCTGTATGGCCCTATACTGCGGTATACGGACCTATACTGCGGTATAGCAACTTCTTGCACTGACTATCAAATTCTGAGGGCCATATCTCTCTGGTCCGAGCTCCGTTTTGGTTCATTCAACTCTTGATGGAAAGTTCTGTGAGTCTACTTTCATATGCCACTGATTTCAGCTCAAACGGATTTCTCGTTTGTGAGATATACTCAAAATACCGAAGCTTGGTCTGGTCTGTGACGTTGATCTTTGTGTCAACTTGACAAATTCATCAATAATTCATCTGAACTCGTTTGGGCATGAATTTTTGTCACCAATACGTGTTAGATGTCTAGTTTCCAATGCTTTTGGTTTCGTCTCAATCCGGTCTCTGGTTTGTGAGATATCATCGAATTACCAGACGTCGCCCGTGCTGAACGTGAACAGAGTGGAGCTGAAGGGCTGATCACATTACATATGATCTTGGAGGCTTCTAGCTTCAATATGAGAACTTGAATAATTATATCTTCATTCCATTTAGCAAGTTCTTCTTTCTTTAATCTCCAATCTTGATTATTCTTCATAACCCAACTCGTTCTTTCTTCTCTTCTCTTGATCATTCCCAAAATACTTTGATAGCTTCTTGCTTCCTTGACATTGTTTGCAATTTCTTCTTTTCATTAATCCCTTATCTCCTTCTTGATTAATCTTCTTTATAATTCAACTTAAACTAATCTACATTAAACATAGTAGTTAGTCAATGTAGGAGATATATTATATAAACTTTTTGCTTCTATATTAGACATCATCAAAACTAATCATAATCAACAAAATACTCAAACCTTGAAGTTCTCTTGCAAGGCCAAACCTCGAGGTTTCAGTACAAACCTCGAGGTTTGCTCTTACTCAGAATTTTCAAACCTTAAGAGCAAATCCTCATTCATTGTTTATAGTTGTTGACAATCATCAAAACCATAAGAAAACTAACATTAATGACAAGTCATTGTACTTTAAACGTTAATGTCATTTTGTTAGTTCTCTGATGGTTTTGATGATTGCCAACAACTACAAACAATGATAGAGGTTTTGCTCTTTAAGGTTGGAAAACCTTCAGTGAGAGCAAACCTCGAGGTTGGTTTGGAAACCTCGAGGTTTGGCCTTACAAAAGGTTTTAAATCTGTTAGTTCTCTGAGTGTTTTGATGATTAACAACAATTGGAAACAATATTGAAAAGGTTTGACAAAGTTTAGAATAATTTAAACTTGTATTTTTCAATCTGTCAAAATCAAACTCGAGCCTGTTAGTGTTGAACTCGAGCCTGGATTTGACAGAGAACTCAAACTTGTTCAGTTGATTTCCAAACTCGAGACTGAACCTGAAGTTTAAAGTTAAACTTTTGAAAAAGTTCACATGAACTCGAGCCTACTAAGGTCAAACTCGAGTTCATTGTTTCCAGAGAGTTTTTTGAACTTTGAAAAACATGTTAAACCTTACACTTGCTTTCTTCAAACCTCAGGTTTGAAAGAATCCAAAGAAAGTTTTAAGAGCATGAACTCGAGCCTGTCATGGCAAACTCGAGTTCATCTCTGGCGGGACAAATTGTTTGAAACTTAAAGATATTTTCAAACTCTGCATTGTTCCATTGAAAGAAAAGCTTTTCGGTTTGAAAAGTTCACCAATGCTCAAACTCGAGCCTAACATATTTAAACTCGAGCCTAGTTTTGGCCGAGAGCAAAGAACTGTTTTTAAGCTATTTAAACTCGAGCCTGAGACTTTCAAACTCGAGCCTAAAAGTTCCAGAGAGCAAAGAACTTTTGGATATGTTTTTAAACTCGAGAGTGTGTTTTGCAAACCTCAGGTTTGTGCTTTCAAGCTAAAACGAAGTCTGTTCAAAAGTGTCTCGAACTCGAGCCTGACATTAATGAACTCGAGTTCATTTCAACCCGAGAGCATTTTAGTTTTTCAATGATCTGCAAACCTCAGGTTTGTAAAGCAAACCTCAGGTTTACACTTTTTGAACTTGCACAGTTTTGAACACTAAAGCCTCGAACTCGAGCCTGTAAGAACTGAACTCGAGTTCGTGACGCAGGATCATAATTTTTGAATTTGGGCATTTCAGAAATCAATGTTATTTGATCCTATCTTCTTCCAATATTATTCTCTGATATACCCTGCTATGTTTAACGTATTTATTAGTGGATTTCAGAGCATTAAAGAATGTTTGGTGAGAGGTTAGAGTATAAAGCAAAAAGCAACTCAGAGCATTTATTGCAAAGCACAAAAGTTACTCCTTCTACCCAAATCCTTCTGCACACGTTTACAAAGTATTTAAGGATGTTAGCTGAAACAAGAAAACTCCTCTCCAACGGATTAATTCGCAGAAAGTCAGCCCTGATGTCTTGACCAACTAGATTAAGGGAAAACAAGAGAGAGAAGACCCCAAAACCACTTCAGAACACTTGGGCAACTTCTCCAACGGTCTGATTCAAGCTACAACGGTCATTTAATGTTCTCTAGCTATAAATAGAGTTCATTAACATCTTCACAAATATATACAACTACTCTGAGCGAATTTCTACAAAACTCATTTATTGTGTATCAGCTTTCATCTGTAATAGTATCAATTTGATACTTTGTACTTCAGTGTTTATTCTATCTACTCTTTGAGAGAGTTATCATCTTGTAAATCATCTACTGATTGTGATAACTACAAGTCAGGGGACTTGGTAGTTAGGGTGTATTGATTACAACTTGTAAGGGGGAGTGTGTTCTAGTGAGAGAACAACTCTTAGTACAGAGTGTGTAATCAATATTTGATTATAGTGGATTGAAAATCCCAGGTGAGGCTTGGGGACTGGATGTAGGTCGGAGAAAGGACCGAACCAGTATAAATCGTTGTGTGCAAAGCTTTTCTCTCTATCTCCTCTGTTCTGCCCTGTTCTGAAAGTGTAAAAACAGAACAAGTTGTCGAAAATTTTTATTATACCCAATTCACCCCCCCTCTTGGGTATAAAGCTCCTCTTTCAAAATCCAAGTGCTTTCATGTTTCAAAACTTGGTTTCACAAAAACTATGTGAAACCTCGAGGTTGGAATGATAACCTCGAGGTTCTGATCTTCTTAGAAAAACCCAAGTTTTGCATCAACACTGAAAACCTCGAGTATTAGAAACAAACCTCGAGTTTTGACTCATCCAGAGAGGTCAAAGTTTTCATCAAGAATGAAAACCTCGAGGTTCATATTGAAACCTCGAGGTTTGGCACCTTGCTTGAAACTCCAGGTTTTCAAAGAAATACTCAAACCTCGAGTTTTATTTTATAACCTCGAGTATTATCACACACAGAGAGCAAACTGGTTTTCAAAGCATTGAAAACCTCGAGGTTCAGTTTGAAACCTCGAGGTTGAACCTTATGTTCAAAAACTAAACTTTGCAATTTCAAAAGCAAACCTCGAGTATGGATTTTCAACCTCGAGGTTATCGGGCTCCAGTGAAAAATGAAATTTTGAAACAAGTTTCAAACCTCGAGGTTACCTTTGGAACCTCAAAGTCTGTAATCTTCTGAGATTTTCAGAAAGGTTTCTTTTCAAAAGAAACCTCAAGGTTCACATGTAAACCTCGAGGTTACATGTGTTCAGAATTGAGTTTGCATAAGCAAACCTCGAGGTTGGATGAACAAACCTCAAGGTTTGTAGCCGTTGCTGCAATTTCAAATTTGGGAAATCTGCAATACCTTCTTGTTTGATCTCAATGCTTTCCATGTTTATTCTATATTGATTCTAGATATGTTTAACCATCTTTCTAGTGAGTTTCAGACAGTTTAATGAAGGATTATTGAAGAATTGGAAAGTCAAAGCAAAAAGTGAACAGTGCATTAAATGCTCTTCTGCAATCTCACCTACTTTTGGTTAATCCACCTGAGCACGCCTTGTTAACGTTAAAGAATGTTTACTACATCAAGTAAAGTCAATTCCAATGGGCAAATTCTCAGAGAGCCTAATCAGACTCCATTAAAGACATGGATTAGTAGAAGTTTGGAGAGAGAGAAGATGTTTAAACATGCACCAATATTCTGCAGATGATTTCCAACGGCTCTATCAAGTTCACAACGGTCATTTAATGTTCTCTACCTATAAATAGAGAACATTAACTTCATCTCCTGCTGATACACCAACTCAGAGCGAAAATTTACTAAGTTCATTTATTGTGTATTAGCTTTCACTTGTAAAGTATCATACTTGATACAAGCACTTCAGTGTTTATCATATCTACTCTGTAAGAGAGTCAAACACTTGTAAATCATTCATTGATTGTAACAACTACAAGTCAGGGGACTTGGTAGTTAGGGTGTATTGATTACAACTTGTAAGGGGGAGTGTGTTCTAGTGAGAGAACAACTCTTAGTACAGAGTGTGTAATCAATTTCATTGAGTTAGTGGATTGAAAATCCCAAGTGAGGCTTGGGGACTGGATGTAGGTCAGAGAAAGGACCGAACCAGTATAAATTGCATTGTGTTAAGCTTCCTTTCCCTACTCCTCTGTTCTGCTCTGTTTTAAGTGTTCAAAAACAGACCAAGTTTCGAAAATTTTAAAGATACCCAATTCACCCCCCCTTGGGTATCAAGCTCCAACTTTCACATTTAAAGTATTCTCCATTTCGTTATCATTTCATTTGCATGTTTATAGTGATAACAGTATCTTTGGATATATCTTATAGATTATCTTAAATGTTCCTGGTCGGTCATCTACGCGGGAGCGAAGATGAAATACAACCAGTATGACTTTGATAAGTTATGGAGATACGAATCAAAGTCATAGGCACTTGTAAGAGTACAAGGTGTTGGACCGATTCACTATGAGAAAGCTACATAGATTAAGTCATAAGTTTGTCTCATATATAACCGTGTTACAACGCCCTTTAACCTGAGATCATCATGGATTCCTACATGAGAGTCGCTGATCTTTGACTTAATCAAAAGTCACCTTTGACCGGGTGATGATAAAGGCTTTGATTGGGATCAGTTGTTTTCATACAAAGGAATGTGAATGGTCAAGATGGAATTTGTCCCTCCCATTTGTAGAAAGATAATACTGGGCCCTTCGATGAGTGAGTTTGAGAAATGTATGGTCATATTATGATGGAAAGGAATTTCCATTTCAATTATTAGACTACTCAAGAATCGAGAAAGTAATAGTAAAGAACAGGAAGTTGACATTATCTATGCCTCATCCTTGACCAAATTATTGCGTGACGAAAGGGACGTGACATGGTTGTATGATAGGTTGTATCTGTTAGTTCTCTGATGGTTTTGATGATTGCCAACAACTACAAACAATTAAAGAGGTTTTGCTCTTAAGTGTCAAAAAGTCTGTTCAAGAGCAAACCTCGAGGTTGGTATTGTAACCTCGAGGTTTGACCTTACAGAAGCTTTAAAAAGTCAAGTGTTTTCATGTTACAAAACTTGGTTTCACAAAAACTATGTGAAACCTCGAGGTTGGAAAGTCAACCTCGAGGTTCTGGTCTTCTTGAAAAACCCAAGTTTTGCATTAACACTTGCAACCTCGAGTATGAAAAGCAAACCTCAAGTTTTAACCCATACAGAAAGGTCATGGTTTTCATCAAGCATGGAAACCTCGAGGTTCATGTTTCAACCTCGAGGTTGGACACTTTGATTTAAAACTTAAGTTTGAAGAAAAACCTGTTGACCTCGAGTATGGTATTACAACCTTGAGTATCATCCTTTACAGAGAGCAACTGGTTTCCAAAGGATTGAAAACCTCGAGGTTAAGATTGTAACCTCGAGGCTGAGCCTTATGTTGATAAACTGAACTTTGCTTTTTCAAAGGCCAACCTCGAGTATGGATTTATAACCTCGAGGTTGTCGGGCTCCAGTGAAAAATGAAGTTTTCGAAACAAGCTTCAAACCTCGAGGTTACTATTGGAACCTCAAGGTTTGTGAGTTACTAAGATTTGCCAGAAGGTTTCTGTTTAAGAGAAACCTCGAGGTTTATATCTCAACCTCGAGGTTACATGTTTTAAAAAGCCGTGTTTGCCTGAAACCTTCAAGCAAACCTCGAGGTTGAATGAACTAACCTCAAGGTTTGTGACCGTTGGTGCAATTTCAAATTTGTGAAATCTGCTATATCTTGTTGTTTGATCTAATTGATTTCATATATCATTCACTCATATTCCCAGATATGTTTAACAAGTTTTTTGAGTGTTTTTTAGTTAGCACAGATCAAGATAATTGAAGATTTGTGAGAAAAAGCAAAAAGGTGAACAGTGCATTGAATGCACCTGCACAATCTCACCTACTTTCGGCTAATCCATCTGAGCACGCCTAATGAATGTTAAAGGAAGCTTACTACATCAAGTAAAATCAATTCCAACGGGCAGAAACACAGAGAGCCACATCAGACAACATAAAGCCTTGGATTAGCAAAAGTTTAGAGAGAGAAGATGACCAGAACTTAAGCAAATCACTTCCAACGGTTGGAATTATCTCACAACAGTCATTTAATGTTCTCTACCTATAAATAGAGAGCATTAACTTCATCTCCAGCTGATACACCTACTCTGAGCGAAAATCTTCTAAGTTCATTCATTGTGTATTAGTTTTTCACTTGTAATAGTATCATTTTGATACTTTGAGCTTCAGTGTTTATTCTATCTACTCTTTGAGAGAGTTTCACTTGTAAAATCATTTATTGATTGTAACAACTACAAGTCAGGGGACTTGGTAGTTGGGGTGTATTGATTACAATTTGTAAGGGGGAGTGTGTTCTAGTGAGAGAACAACTCTTAGTACAGAGTGTGTAATCAACTTCATTGAGTTAGTGGATTGAAAATCCCAAGTGAGGCTTGGGGACTGGATGTAGGTCAGAGAAAGGACTGAACCAGTATAAACTGCATTGTGGTAAGCTTCTTTTCCCTACTCCTCTGTTCTGCTCTGTTTTAAGTGTTCAAAAATAGACCAAGGTTCGAAAATTATATAGATACCCAGTTCACCCCCCTCTTGGGTATCAAGCTCCAACTTTCAGTATCGTATATCAACCCCCATATGAATTGGGTAGTCGCAATGTCTTGCTAGAGGCTGCTTGCGACTTGTGGGCTGGTACAGTATTGGCCCACTGCCAATCTCATGTGGGCCTGTAGGGTCCCATACAAAAATAACCTAACACGAGCAATAGTGTCCAGATTCATTCAATCTTAGATATGTCTAAGATTTAATGAATATTGTATTTAATATAGGATGGACATATATATATATATATATATATATATATATATATGTCCATCCTATAGGATGACCAATGTGTATGACCTATTAGTTGAACAATTCTACGGATTAAAGGGAAATTTTACCTCAAAAATTTGTCTAAATGAGAAATTAGTATCTTGACCTTTCTATTCCACGATGATTTTAGGTTACCTGAAACAGTTTGAAACCAAGAAGAGAGTAGCAATCGAAGCAAATGAAAAGAAGGCGGAGTGTCCGAAAGCAAAAAGTGATGAAGGGAGAGACGGAATAAAGGGTCTGTATATTGAAAACTCAGAAAAAATAATTATGTACAGTACGTACATTTGTACATGTGCCCTATTTATATACAATAAAATAATGTAACAAAAATACAACACATTAAAATTACTAAACTATCCTTTATCATCTTGCTAAATTACACACTCTATCAACCCCCTGTAAGCTGGAGCATGAATGTCAATCATGCCCAACTTGGAAACCAAAAATGAAAAGGTGCAGGACTAAGTAGCTTGGTAAACAGATCCGCCAACTGATCTTGAGAGTGAACAAGTAATAAACGGAGAATACCTTCTTGAACCTTGTCCTAAACAAGATCACAATCCAATTCAATATGCTTAGTGAGAACATGAAAAGTAAGGTTGGAAGCAAATTGAATAGCAGAGGTATTGTCACAATACAACAAGGCAGTTGTAGTATGAGATACATTAAGATCAACCAACAAATATGGCAACCATTGAATATCACAAGTTGTCATACGAAGTGCACAGTATTCAGCCTCACAAGAGGAAAGAGAAACGATATTTTGTTTCTTAGACTTCCAAGAAAACAAGAGCATTATCAAGAAACAAACAATAACCATTAATAGAACATCGAGAATCAACACAAGCAGCCCAATCACTATCATTAAAGCCTTTCAAAGAGAAATCTGACTTTGAGGGAAACAAAAGACCTTTTGAAGGAATAGGTTTTAAGTACCTCAAGACGCGATGAGCAGCCATAAGATGGAGGTCAGTGGGGATAGCCATGAATTGACTTAATTGTTGTACAACATAGGAAATATCAAGCCGAGTAGTGGTCAAATATAACAAGCGGCCAACCAACTAACGATAAGAAGTAATATTGGATAACGGAGTACTTGAATTGGAACTCAACTTAACAAACTTATCCATAGGAGTAGATGCTGGTTTACAGTCAAGATATCTAGTCTTGATTAAAAGGTCCATTATAAACTTATGTTGGCACAAAGAAATACTAGAACTAGACCTAGCAACCTTAAGGCCAAGGAAATAGCGCACATAACCCATATCCTTGATCTTGAAGGTATGATCAAGAACAAGCTTCACAGTGTTGATCTCAGCCAAATTATTCCTAATAAGAAGGATATCATCTGCATAAACCAAAAGGGTTGTAAAGCTAGAACCGGAAACTTTAACAAACAAGGAGTAATCTGCCTTTGATTCAACATAACCATAAGAAATAAGAATAGATGAAAGCTTATGAAACCACTGTCTACTAGCCTGTTTAAAGCCATAAAGAGATTTCTGAAGCTTACAAACAAGGGAAGAATCTGAGGAATAAAAACCAGGGGGTAAAACCATATATACCTCCTCATGAAGGTTACCATGAAGAAAAGCATTGTTTACATCAAGTTCTGCAAATGCCACTGATTAGCCGAAGCAAGAGCAAGTAATAAACAAACAATAATCATCTTAGCAACAAGAGAAAAGGTGTCAAAATAAACAATACCCTCAGTTTGAGTAAAACCCTTAGCAACAAGCCTAGCTTTGTAACGATCAAGAGTACCATCAGACCGATACTTCTTAGTAAATTTGCAACCAATAGGATGCTTCCCACTAGGCAAAGAAGTAAGAGTTCAGGACTGATTCTATTCTAGAGTAGTAATTTTAGCATTCATAGTATCACGCCAAGGTTTATACTTAAATGCTTGACGATAGGTAGTGGGAATATCATCAGCAGACAAGCTAAGACAAAATTTCGTATAAGAGGTAGTTAAAGAAGAGGAGAGATCAGAAGAGAAAGAATACTTATCTCCGGAAGAGAATGAGATAGCTGAAGTAGTGAAGGCTGAATAGTAATAATCCTACAAGTAAGTGGGGGGTTTTGTGGGGTAGACTAGAAACACGAGTAGGAAGAGAAGGGGTTAAAACAGAATCTGATGGGGGAGTGAAGGGTGCAGAGGAAGGTGAAACAGAGGGTGGAATAGGTGAAACAATAGGTGATGAAATAGAATAGTCAGTGGAAGAAGTATTAGTAGGGAGAGGTAAAGTACTATCAACAAGTGATGTATCACATTGGTAAGGAAAATAAGATTCATAAAAGATCACATCTCGAGAAATGAAGATTTTGTTAGTTTGTAAATTTAAAAGCAAATATCCTTTGGTATATTCAGGAAAACCGAGAAACACATTTGGAGGCCTTAGGATCAAATTTCAATCAATGAGCAGAAATGGTAGAAGCATAACACAGTGAACCAAAGACCTGTAAATCATAATAGGTAGGGGACTTATGATATTATGAGGTAAAGGGAGTGGATGGATGAATTATAGGAGAAGGTAACCAATTGATAAGAAAAATAGCATGGGAAAAGGAAAAACATCAATAAGACTTGGGAATATTAGATTGAAATAAAAGTGCACGAGCTACACTCAAAATATGTTGATGTCTGCGTTCCACAATGCCATTTTGTAGGGGAGTTTTGTTGGTCAAATTCCCTTATGGCAAGCGAACCAGTCGAACAAGTAATAAAGTGTAAGTAGAGTATCATCCCATAGAGACTGTGATACCAAAGATTGACGCTCGGTTGCTATGATAGTCGTGAAATAGAAAGGAAATAATGTGGGTTGAGAGATTTGGGTACTATGCTATTAGTAAAATAACAATAAATGAGAGAAGATATCAGTGATAGATTAGGCTGGACTCGAAATCGTCCTTAAGTGCTTTAATCCCCTAGTTGCTTTTGCACAATGCTATGGCATCCATACTGTGCAGCTTCCGCATGCTACAGCACAGTTGCTACTCACAAAGCTATTTGGTTACCCCACCTCTCTTGTTTACCGAAGCTTCCGTGTCCGGTACGTAGGATGCTACCTATACTTATTCCATATTCCTATGGTAACTTTCGAGTATAGATCTTTGCTATGTGCAGGGTGTTTAGGGTGACGAGCGGTAGACCCATTCCTGAAGTCTACAATATAGGCCATTCCATGCATGGGCCGCCTAGCAAGCGTCTGGTTCTCGTAGGTCTAACTCCACTCCTTGCCAGTAAGTGAAGCCACTGATCTAGCCCTTAACTTCCGTTAACCGACTAGTAATTAAAACACTGATAGCAAACCAAATTTATTGAATTAAAAATCATGCAACTGGGTTCTTTCGACACTTAAACATTCATCCTCATCCAGCCATCAAAAAATTAGTTCATGATTGACGAGGAAGATGCAAAACAAACATCAACAGAAAGACCCATGATTGAAATATAAAAATAGCAAGGAAAACAGAAAGCTTGAACGGAGTTCCAAAGCATGGAAGGAGCCTTGTCACGTTGCTGCTCCACGTCGTCTTATCTCTGCTGAACTCAAGGGAAGGATGCTGGGTTATCCTGGAGATTGTATGCTCTGTGATCTTGTTCACTCTCCTCGAGAGACTGCCGAAGATAGAATTCTGTCTAGGGCTCTCTGACTTCTTTAGGGTTCTCTAGCCGCCTTTTATAATAGTTTCTTCATGCGGCGCAGCGGTTGAGACTTTCCTATTCTGTCGGGATCTTCAGCATCTTTTTGATTAAATTAGATTGCTTTTGCAGATCCTTCGGGATTCTTCCAAATCTTTCAGTTCTGATTCTCCGCATCTTCTTTTCCATTGCGTCAGCAATCTATCTATCATTATTGCCTCTTTTATTTAATTCTTAAAATCATCTAGACAAAAAGGTCAGAACATAAGTTGCATAGGATTGCGTCTTCTACTTTGCTATAGCATTCCTGTGCTTTGTATTGCTCCTCGGGTTGCTGCCGGAATGCTATAGCATTGCATCAGCTCTGCTACACAGTTTTTTCTTTAAAAACATTGCAATTTAACACATTCCGATGATTTCCGTCTCTCGTCCCTTATATCACGAATACATGCCTTTTTACTTGATTATTTCATAGTTAAGCTCATTTTTACCATCCAATTCAGTCGTGAATCATAGGGAAAGTATGGTAATACTCATACTCATCAAGTTTCACTACAAGAAGTTTGATGGATAATGCCCTTAGACTTATAAAAAGATTCCATACAAAACTCAAGGCCATTATCTGATCGAACAACAAGGATTTTAGCATGATGTTGAGTTGCAACTAAAGAAGTGGAGAGTAGCAACAATAGGTATAGGGATAGCAGGATTCAAAAAATATAAGTCTTCAAACACTTCAGCTGTACCAATCATCTTCAAGAGAGAAAGATCCTAGATATAACAAACAGAAGAATAGAATGTGAAACAATAAGGAAGAGTATGAGTTAATTTGGAGACAGACGTGATATTGAATGCAAAAGCTGGTATACAAAAAACATTTAGGAGAGTCAAGGAGTCAAAAAGCACCGCTGTACCAGAAATAGTGGCAGTAAGACAAATATGATTAGGGAGTTTAATAGGAATAAGAGCAATAGTATGATACTCAGAAAACCAATCAAGTGAATGACAAATATGGTTAGTCACACCCATATCAATTATCCAGGAATGACGAGTAGATAAAGAACAAATTGGAAATGAGTTACTTGGAGTTTGATAAGATGAGGAAATAGAATGAATACTATGAGCAGAGGCAAAATTAGGTTGAATAGGGTCAGTTTGAACTAGAGCCAAAAGCTTCTCGTATTGAGCTTGGGTAAATTGAGGACATGGTGTAGATAGGATACTAGGGGATGCCGATTTATACACTATTACAGAATCAAAGACAGAATCCTTTGGTTGAAAATGATTAGTTGATGGTGAAGTCTGAGAACGAAACTTGAAACCAGGAGGGAACCCATGCTTGCGGTAGCAAGTTTCAACTATATGCCTCAGTTTAATTTATTACAGTAGGTACAGAGCTTTGTATTAACTGAGCCTGGAGCTTGAAAATTTCTAGAATTAGAGCCAAAAGGAGATGAACCAAAGAGTCTTGATGGTCCCTTATTAAACAGAATAACTGGCTCCACTTCATAGTGTAACTCACAATCTTGTTGCAGTACAAGGGAAAATACTCAATTGACAGAAGGCAAGGGATTGAGTAGGATAATTTGAGATTTGATAGGTAGAAAAAGATCATTTAAGCCCTTCAAAAACCTCAGTGTATAATCATCTTCATGGTACTTAATACAGGAACAATTAAAACCATAGGCACATTGTATTATGGGCGTAAAACCATGTATTCATCCTAAAAGATCTTCACTTTGGTAAAGTATTCACTCACTGATAAATCCCCTTGTCGAAAGGAGTAAATCTCATCTTGGAGCTTTGCAACATGAAACACATCACTTTGAGCAAACCTAGCCTTCAAATTGTTCCAAATCTCATATACCTTTTCTAGCCATAGAATACTTAGAGCAATGATTGGAGAAAGATATCATGTTAACTAGGTACAGGCCATTGTGTTGCACTCCAACCATTTGGAATAGTTCTGATTAGATGTCGATGGCACCAGAATCGTTCCGTTAACAAATTCGAGTTTATTCTTCAATTGGAGCGCCATTTTCATACCATGAGACCAGCTATGATAATTTGGCCTCGTTAACACTGGAGTCACCAACACCAATGCCAGATTTTCATTTGCATGGAGATAATATGGACTTGAGAGGTTTTGAGCTGGGTCGTTCAAGGATCCCGTAGACCTATCGTTAATAGTTGAAAAAGTATCAGTCATGGTGTAGGGAATTTATCCGATACCATGAAACAGTCCGAAACCAAGAAGAGAGAAGCAATCAAAGCAAATGCAAACGAAGGCGGAGTATCCAAAAACAAAAACCAAAGAAAAGTGATGAAGAGAGAGACGAAATAAAGGGTCTGTATATTGAAAATTGAGAAAAAATAATTCTGTACAATGCATTTGTACATGTGCCCTATTTATATACAATAAAATAATGTAACTAAAATACAACACATTTAAATTACTATACTATCCTTTATCATCTTGCTGAATTACATACTCTGTCGTTACCAACATTCAAATAAAAAAAAAATGATTCAACAACTTGTTATAATTCATAATCAGAATATTTTAGGTTTGATTATGACTAACCGTCTCTAGTCGCTTCGCCTATTATTTGTTTGCCAACCTAAAGTAAAGGAGTTGACCATGAAGGCACGTATTGTTAGTGTTTCCCTTACAATGGATGAGTTGTAAAATATCCCTTCAAGGAACTCCTATCAATTAGTTGGTAGAGGTGTTCAGGTATTGTAAATGGCAAATTAAAGCAATACTTATCCTATAAAATATCACAAGATGACATTTATGCCATGTTTCCCATCCCAACCCGGTGATGTCTTAGTTTTGCATGGGATGGGTATGGAACCTGAAGGTGGAATATCACCTAAAGGGGGGGGGGGATAAATAGGTGATTACAGATATTTCTTTCGCGGTATGATGGACAAGTGTTAAGAACAGTAAACGATAAAGATAAATGACACATAGGAATTATATTGGTTTAGTCCAATTTATTGACCTACGTCCAGTACCCAGACACTCCGGGATTTTTCACTATCTCACAAGTACAATTACACACTCTGTAAATCAGGATGATCCTTTCTCACTAGGACTCACTCCCCCTTACAAGTTGTAATTGTACACCCACACTCAAGATACCACTACCTTGAGATTTGAACGAATGTAAATACAAATGATGAACCTCTCTTACAGAGTAATACAATGAACACAAAAGCACAATGATATTCGAAGATATGAACAGAATAGAAATTGATCACTTTGAGCACTTTTTCTGTGTATGCGTTGATTCGTACTGATGAATTCGATCCTTTGTGTATTTATAGTAGTTGGAGTGAAAGAGCCATTGTAGGATCTGAATTTGTCCGTTTGAATATGTCTGTTGTTAGCAATTAAACGTTCGCGCCAATCTCGCCTTAATTGGATTCAACGCGTTGTCTCTGTTTGTCTCTATTTTATGACACTATTGCTGTCATGATGATACATCAAAATTCAACTGTTGCTAAATCATTTGAAAATCACTCATAATTATGATTAATGATCTCACAATAAATAATGAATGAAGTTTAGAAAGATCTGAGTGAAGAATCAAATTATTAGAACAACGTTACGACATATTTGTTTGCTAATAGATGTCATGTTCTTGCCAATACTCGAGTAGCATAGGTTCATACTCGGGTATCTCTGTGGCTCTGTCAAATGAGATAGTTTTCTTTTCAACATACTCGAGTATCCACTCTTCATACTCGAGTATCACCTGAACTGTACTGAAAGAACCAAACTCAGACAAAGCATATTAGAAAGACTATACTTGGGTATTCAGTTCAGCATACTTGAGTATCTTCACATACTCGAGTATTACAGATCACATACTCGAGTATTGCTCAAACATAGAGCAAGCATCACATTAAAATTGATCATACTCGAGTATCACCTCAATAGTACTCAAGTATTACGCCAATACTCAAGTATCACTTAACCAATACTCGAGTATTGCTCTGATATATGAAGGGTTCTGTCAGTGATGAAGTCTCATACTCGAGTACTCAAAATCCAATACTTGAGTATCATATCAGTAGCAATCTGCAGAAGATAGAACATTTGACTAATACTCGAGTATCTGAACTTCCAAACTCGAGTATCACACTAGAACATGTAAGACATTCCTGATCTGATCAAAAAATACTATTCATTTCCAATACTCAAGTATTAGATCTTGAAACACTTGATTATAAATATTAGACAGTCTATACTCGAGCATCACATTAACATACTCGAGTACTCTTTGAAGTACTTGATTAAATCTGTTTCAAGACCTTAGATGAATTCAAGTCTTGTTATCATCAAAACTTTGAGAACTAACACATTTGAAACTCCAATTTTGAGCTTTTGAACTTAAACATGCTTCACATTATAAAAGTCCAAAACTCGAGTTTGTCATTAATCAACTCGAGTTTTGCTCATGTCCCAAAATATGCTTCAAAGATAAAATGGCGACGTTTGTCTCTGGAAGAAGAAAACTCGAGTTTCAGATGGAAACTCCAGTTTTGGCTTTTGAGCATAGTTACAAACTCCAGTTTGGATAAACAAACTTGAGTTTGTGTCGCTGAGTTTGAAATTCAAATCTGACGAATTTGTAAAACCTTCATGTTTGATCTTAATACTTCATATCATCATTCATTACTATTCTTAGCTGTGTTTAAACACTTTGTTAGTGAGTTTCAGATGATTTAGAGGACATTAAATGAAGGTTAAAAGCAAAAGCAAAAAAGTAATGTTAGCACATTAAATGCAAAGTCCAGAAAACTTGCATCCTTTTGGACAATCATTCTATGTAATATCTTGAATTTCAGGTTTGGAGACTTGAGATAAGCCTAAGTTAGGCAGGCTACTAAGCCCGGTTCAGGAAGTGTGACATTTCTTGGACAAATAAAGATCCCCTACATTTTTTGAGGAAATAGGAAGAGAAAGAAACACTGAAAAGTCATATGGTCAAAAAGCAAGAGTCAGAGTAGTAATCACATTGGGACACGTGTCACTTTAGGGGTAAAAGAGGAAAAGCAAGGGAAAAATAATCAATTCCTTGTCCTTTTAATGTTGAATTTCATCCCTCATGAGAAAGAAGAGAAAACCAGGTGATTTAAGTCATATTCAGTTGCAAACTTGAAATGCGGGTCCTACAGGCGATTGACCGGTAGAAATGGGACTGATAGGGACCAGTTAGGGGTTCCTTTGGACTGATAGGGACTAGTGTGGGGCCACTCTAGGAAGTTTGGAGGGCGCCAAATGTGAGTGTCTAGTCAAGGGGAGAATATCTAAAAAAGATAAAGAAAAGTGAAAAGGGAAACATCCTAATGACCGTGAGACCCACACGGACCGATAAATCGGGAACTGGACTGGTTAAGTGGGGAAAAAGGAATTAAATGAAGAGGATCATATTTTTGGGCCCCTTATGTTCTATACAGCCCCTCTAGTTATAAAAAATATTTGCTTGGAGAAAAAGAAAGAAAAACCAGTGTAAAAGTCAAATCGCGGGTCCCACATTCAAAGAAAAAAGGACAAAATAGGAATAAAAGTGTAAAAATTAATTAGGGCAGAGGTGTGGGCCCTAAATGGCGCAACATATGTCCTTTTAGGTAGACAAAAGCATGTGGGAAAAGTTGGTAATAATTAATACGTTCTGGGCTACAATTGTAATTTCTAAAAGTTTCGGGCCAAAACAGGTAATTTGCCCCAAAAGAAGCAAATATCTAGTTATTTTGCAGAAGGAGCTGCAACATGTCCAGATGCTAGAAGCTTCTGGTTTTTCTTGGAAAATAAGTCAAAAAGCCAGATGAATTTTACTAATTACTGGACAGGATTTTACTCCAGTTATTTTAGACTACCCTGTACTTGTTCACCTTTATTAAATCTCATGTGCTCTCTCTCTCTAAACCAAGGAGCACGAAATTTTGCAGAGGAAAGAGAGAAGAGTTCAGCTAAATCTCCATAGCCAAATCAAACCCCAAGCTACCAAGTTCATCCATCAAATTTCCGAATCAGGTAAACACCGAAAACCCACACCTTTGGAACTTAAACTTGTGATTTTCGTCCAACTGGTTGGGGATTGTTGTTGGGGTATGATTTTGGAGTTTTTGATGGTCCCAAAGTGTTTAAAACGTGATTTTGTATGGGGTTAAGTTGTAGTATGAGTTTCCAAACTCAAAAACACCGAAAAACACTAGAGACAAGTTGTTCGACAATTCTGGAAATTCTGGCAGCGAACCTTCAACTGAGTTTTAAAAATAGTAAATGAACTTGGTTTAATCTTAAATTTTACATGGAAAAAGTATACATCTTAAGGTTCACCATGATGTATGATTTTGTGTTACTTGGATTCTTCTACTAAGAGATAAAAATTGTTAAAGTTGAACCAGGGAGCAACTGCGCGAATCTGGACTAGAGAGTGACAAATTGGCTACACGCAAAAATAAGTGTACTTTTGGCTTCTGGGAATATTGTTTCTGAACAATAGACATTTCAATGGTTCAAATGGCACTAGTTTCATGTAAAAATGATTTTTCTGGAATTTATTAAAAATCCTTGAAGTTGGGGTAGAAACACTAGATTTTCTAGAAAATAAGTAAAGGGTTCGGTTTTGAGAAATAATGCAAGGGTATTTTCGTCAATACTAAAAATAAGGTATTTTGGTGTTATTTAGGTCAGGGGAATATTGGAAAAGTGATCAGGCACGATAAAATATTAAGACAATACATATCCTACCATGTAGTAACCTCTTTACGCCAGTACTTTTATGTGTTTGATGTATGTGTTGCTTGCCATATGTATTGTTTTTGTATATGTGTTGCCAAATATGCATACAAAAAATGTTTGTGATGTGTCCCTAGCGCTAAGCGTGCCTGCCGGGGTCTGCCTATTGTTAGTTCTCTATGTGTTTTGATGATAATCAACAATTGTAAACATGTTTTGAAGTTTCCAAATTTGCTAAAAATCATCTGTCAATTGGAAACTCGAGTATAGGATTGTATACTCGAGTATTGGATTGACAGTGGATTGCTTAAATGCATTTTACAAAGCAATACTCAAGTATTGGAAGCAATGCTCAAGTATTGGAGTCACAGAGAGCAATCAAATTTTGAACTGAAGTGCATACTCGAGTATAGGATTTGCATACTTGAGTATAGAACATCCAGAGAGTATTTAAGTTTTCCAAGCTGAGTCAATACTCAAGTATAGGAAGCTATACTCGAGTATTGGACTTACAGAAAGCAAATGAGTTTTCACTTTGAGTGGATACTCGAGTATGACATTTGAATACTCGAGTATAGGACATACAGAGAGCAAACAACTTTTCACCTTGAGTGAATACTCGAGTATGGTATTGGTATACTCGAGTATTGATCTTACAGAGAGCTCTCTAACTTTTATAACTGTTGTATACTCGAGTATAGGTTTTGGATACTCGAGTATTGACCTCTTACAAAGTTTTTCAACTTAACACTTGTTCTTGAATACTCAAGTATTCATTTGAATACTCAAGTATTAACATGGAATAACTTCACAATTTTTGGAAGTTGAATCAATACTTGAGTATTGATATGTATACTCGAGTATTGGCCATACAGAGAGGTTATCCATTTGTCAATTATTTGAATACTCAAGTATTGGAATGAATACTCAAGTATTGAGGTTTTTGAACTTGAAATTTTCTCACAAATAGTTCCATACTCGAGTACATACTTACATACTCGAGTATTGACATTGGTTTTCAAAGTTCAAGTCACGATGGTTTGCCTCTGGAAGCTGCATACTCGAGTATCAGATTGGATACTCCAGTATTGACACTAGTACACAGTGACATACTCGAGTATATAAGAACATACTCGAGTATAGAGCGTTGAAAACTGATTTTTAAATTACACGAATTTGTAAAACACTTTCATTTGATCTCATTGCTTCCATTTATCATTCACTTATGTTCCCAGCTATGTTTAACCAGTTTGCTAAGTGAATTTTAGTTGACATAGATGAAGATTAGTGAAGGTCAAAGGCAAAAAGCAAAAAGTGCTCTGAAGCATTTAATGCACTTTAGTTAACTAGCCTCCTTTTGGCTAATCCACCTGAGCACGCCTTCTCAACGGTAAAGAATGTTTACTACAACAAGCAAACTCTTCTCCAATGGGCAAATTCACAGAGAGCCACCTCAGATCAATTAACCACTTGGATTAGTTGGAGATTAGAGAGAGAAGCTGACCAAAGTTATCACTAATCACCTCCAACGGTTTGATTCATCTTACAACGGTCATTTAATGCTCTCTAAGTATAAATAGAGTGCATTCAAGGCTTCTCAACAACCAAGAGTATCAGAAAACACACAAGCATTGAATAGCTTCACCTACCTTCTGTTTTCTGTTGAAAATTGTCTTTTGACATAGTGAGCTTCAGTGATTATCATTATCTACTCTTTGTGAGAGTTATTCTTGTTATTGATTATTGATTGTAAAGAACCACAAGTCAGGGGACTTGGTGGTTGGGTGCATTGATTAACACTTGTAAGGGGGAGTGAGTTCTAGAGAGAACTACTCTTGAGTGCAGAGTGTGTAATCAAGTTGAAAGAGTTAGTGGATTGAAAATCCCAAGTAAGGCTTGGGGACTGGACGTAGGTCAAGGATAAGACCGAACCAGTATAAATCTTGGTGTCTAAGCTTTCCTTCCCTTTCTCCTCTGTTATACTCTGTTTTTTACAAGTTCAAAACATAGCCATTCGTTAAAATTTTTAAGTATACCCAATTCACCCCCCTCTAGGGTATACAGCTCCATTTACACCTATGTGGAGGCCCAACAGGATTGGCTTGTGATTTCAGTAATTCCGGGGCCTGCCTTGGTAAGGCGGCTCGACGGTGTGAAGACGTGTTGTGGTATATGTTTCTATTTGCATATTGTGGTGTATTTGGCATACTTATCTGTGTTCATATATACGTACATGGTTGCATACATACGCATTACACATTAAGTGCATGAGTATTGATGGTTACTCTGGGGGCCGTTTTCAGACTCTAGACATTTTTGTAGATACAAGGGGACATGCTTGAAATAAAAGGACATTTTTGGAAAGGTAAGGCCCAGCGGTGCAGTGAAGAATAGGGAATGCCCTATCATTTTGTATCTTACTTTTGGATGACTGTATTTATTATTTCGGTGTTAATGTTGGATAACTGTACCCTTAACCCTTTGGGGACTTATATTTTCTGTTTATTTTACTTTTACCAGTACAGTAGGTTGTCCAAACCGATCAAGTGCTCTGCTGTGATAACTCTGATATGTATTAAATGAACTTAGTAATAAAGGAAAGGTAATAAGTAAAAGGAATCCCTCTAACCCACCACCCAAAAGGGCAATGCCGGTAGGGGTGTAACATTCTACACACGTTGCAAAGGGATTAATGTTTCCTTTCCACATCCAGTAGCTGCTCTTCCAACAGATGAAAAGTTAGGAAGTCAACCAAAAACATCTGTGCCACTGGATTAACCAAAGAGTAGAGAGGAAGAAGACCTAATCTCATCCTAATTCTTCCTGAATGTCTCCAATGGTTACATTAAGGTTTAAACCCTAAACCCTACAACAGTCATTTAATGCTCTCTTAGCATAAATAGAGTTGCATTCAATTCTTCTCAACAACCAATCTGCTGAAAACGAATTGCATTCAAGTTTACCAACTACTCTTTCAATTTTCACTTATAAAGTATCTTTTGATACATTGATTTTCAGTGTTTATCTTTATCTACTCTTAGAGAGAGTACTTTGATTATAAATCATTTATTGTAAAGTATCTCAAGTCAGGGGACTTGGAGATTGGGTTATTGATTGCAACTTGTAAGGGGGAGTAAGTGCTAGTGAGAGAATTACTCTAGAGTTACAGAGTGTGTAATCAATTGATATAATGAAATCCCAGAGTGTTTGGGGATTGGATGTAGGTCAAGAAGTTGGACCGAACTAGTATAAATCCTCTGACTCTTGCTTCTTCTTTCATACTCTGCTCTACTCTATTTAGTGTTCATAAACAGAGTAATTAGAAAAGAATTTTAAAATCCCCAATTCACCCCTTCTTGGTAATTAATCTTGGTAATTAAGCTCCACTTTCATACAGGTTAGTGGACCTAGTATGTATAAGCCGTGGAATCAAAGTGCCAATGGGAAAAGGGGCACATAAGACCCATATGATGTTAATCAGTTGCTAAAAATGCCATTTAGCTATGTCCTAAGGTATGAGACAATTAGCTGAGCAAAAATGTACTAAAATAAGTGTGCACATGACCTTTTTTGGTCTGGTAAGGGTTTCCTAGGTTTTTGAAGAGATAGGAAGGAAAAGTTAGCTGTAATAATTACCGGAGGACACGTGTCACTACGAAATTAAAAAGCAAAAAGTAAGTAATGATTACAGGGGCAAAAAAGTCAAATCCTTACCCCTTAAGCATTCAATTTCATCCACCTTGGAGAGAGGGAGAAAAATCAGATGATTTTATCCATATTCAGGCCCAAACACTAAATGCGGGTCCCACAGGCGATCAACCGGTAAAAAGGGGATCGATAGGGACCAGTTAAGGGTTTTTTTTTTTTGACTGAATGAGACAAGTTTGGGGCCATGTTGGAAAGTTAAGATGGCGCCACACATGAATAGGTAGTCAGGGGAAAATATTTGAAAAGTTGAAGAAAAATACAAAAGAAAGCACCTTGTTGACTAACGGGGCCTAGCATGGACCGGTGGAAGGAGATTGGATCGGTTAAAGTGGAAAAGGCAAAGGAAAAGCATGAGGGCAGATTTGGTGGGGCCCAAATTGTGCCACCTAGCCCTTATATTATCAAAAACTTACTTGGAGGAAAAGAAAAGCAAAATTAGTCCAAAAGTCAAAATGTGGGACCCACTTTCTAGATCAGAAGGGATAAATCTGAGAAATTGGGAAAAAAATAAAATAAAAATCAAGGGATCTGATTTGTGGGCCCAAGATGGCACCACCTAGCCCTAGAAATTATTTAGAGAGCTTGGGGAAAAGGAAAAGAATAATAAATAGAGGACAGATTCAAGCAGAAAAACGAAGAGACACGAGCTCACACTTCCAACATGCTGATACTCTGTTTTCACATCATTTACACTCTGTTTTTCATGTTTAGATAACTTAGAGAGTGAAGTGATTTGTATTAGATCTTTAGTGTTTATCTATTCACTTCTAAGAGAGAAGATTTATTGTAATCATTCTATTCTTCTGAGAGTTACTCAAGATTGGATGATTTTGAGTGGAAAACACATTGTGTTGATTACAACTTGTAAGGGGGAGTGAATCCTAGTGAGAGGATTACTTCGAGTACAGAGTGTGTAATCATGCGGTGTGTTGATTACAGTTTGTAAGGGGGAGTGAATCCTAGTGAGAGGATTACTTCAGTTACAGAACGTGTAATTAAGTTAAAAGAAGATAGTGGATTGTGAAAGTGGAGCCAAATACCCAAGTGGGGGGTGAATTGGGTATTTTAAAAATTCTTGACACAAACTCTGTTTTGAAATAACAAAAATAGAGGTAAACAGAGTAAGGAGAGGGATAGCTGAACACAAGAGATTTATACTGGTTTGGTCTTAACTACTTGACCTACGTCCAGTCCCCTGACTCTCTGGGATTTTCACTATATCAAAGATTACACACTCTGCACTCAAGAAGTGATTCTCTCTCTAGAACACACTCCCCCTTACAAGTTGTAATCAATGATTCCCCAAATCACCAAGTCCCCTTGACTTGTGATTCTTTACAATAAATGGTTTACAGAAACAAACTCTCTCTAAGAGTGAATAATGATAATCACTGAAGCTCTTTGTATCAAAAGATACTATACAAGTGAAAACTGATGAAAATAAATGAGCACTTGAATGCAATACGTTTTCAGCAGTTGTGGTTGTTGTGAAGACTTGAATGCCACTCTATTTATACTTAGGAAGCATCATATGACCGTTGCATCTTTAATATTACCGTTGTGAGAAGTCTTCAAGGGTTAGTAAGTGGTTTAGGCACCTTCTCTCTCTAGTTTCCACTTAATCCAGTTGTCCAAGTGATCAGTGTTGACTTTCTGCGAATTAATCCGTTAGAGAAGAGGTTGCTTGTTGTAGAAATCAATCTTTAATGCTTTGCAACCGTGTGCAGATGGATTGTCCAAAAGAGTGAAACTTTTTGGAAATATCATTTAATGTTCTGAGCTACTTTTTGCTTTATGCTTTAACCCTTTAATAAACATTCTTTAAACATCTGAAATTCACTAATAAAGTCATTAAACATAGCTAGGAATATCAGAGAATAATATTGCAGAGTATTAAGATCAAACAAGAATGTTTTCTGAAATCATCAGATTTGAATTTCTGAATCAGCGTCATGAACTCGAGTTTAGTTCTTGCAGGCTCGAGTTCAGAGCTTCAGTTGGTAAAGGTGTTTCAAGTTCAAATCATACAAACTGGAGGTTTGGAATCAAAACTTGAGGTTTTTAACTCATTGAAACATCACATTGCTCTCGGGTTGATTTGAACTCGAGTTTGCTATCATGAACTTGAGGTTCCTTCATCTCAGGTTTACTCTAAATAAAACAGTGCAGGGTTTGTAAAAATCTTTAAGTTTGAAAAATTCCTCCCACCAGAGATGAACTCGAGTTTGCCATAACAAGCTCGAGTTCAAAGGTTATGTAAACTATGAAGAATTTTCTCTGGAGGATGTAAACTTGAGGTTTGAAAAGGAGAGGTGTCAAGTTTAAAGTTGTTTTCAACATACAAAACCTCTCAGCCATTGGTGAACTCGAGCTTGAAAATGTGAACTCGAGTTCACGCAACCTTTTGAAAAATTCTTAAGTTCAAACTTCAGGTTTAGTCTGGAGTTTAAAAATTAAACTGGCGAGTTTGCAGCCTCTGTCAAAGGCAAGCTCGAGCATGCACATGATAGGCTCGAGTTTGTCACAGACATGATGTTTTTGCTTGAAATTGACAAGTTTAAATCATTCTAATCTTGAACAAAAGCATTTTCACATTGTTTACAATTGTTAGTAATCATCAAAACACATAGAGAACTAACAGATTGAAATTCCCAAGTGTTGCTTGGGGACTGGACGTAGGCCAAGGATTGGGCTGAACCAGTATAAATCAGTTTGCACATTCTCTTCCCTTATCTCTTACATTTCCAGCACATATGTTTTGAATGTGTATAGATATTTACATGTCTGGTTATTGCTTTATAAACTGATTTCAGTAAGTTACGAAAAGATTTTTAAAGTTCCTAAATTTTTATACTTCACCCAATTCACCCCCTCTTGGGTTCAGTCGGTTCTTACATTTGGAATCAGAGCCAGGTCTCTTGTTTAAAGGACTTAACCGTCTCAAGAGTTTCAATGGCTGATTTTGGGTGTTCCTCGTTTTCAGAAGGTTTCGACTATACCATTCCACCATTTTTCAAAGATATTGATTTTTGGTTTTGGAAAGCTAGAATGACTAGTTTTATCAAAGCAACTGATTTTGATATGTGGAATGTTTTTATAATTGTCTTTGATTTCAAACCAAGAAAGGATTGGACAGAAAAAGAAAAGAATTTGTTTTCGTTGAACATTAGAGTAATGAAAATTTTGTATTGTGCTTTAACTAAAAATGATTTTGTGAAAATCAAATGTTGCTCTAGTGCTAAAGATATCTGGGATACTCTTGATTCTATATATGCTTCTAACAAATATGTTGAAGTTGATAGTGTTGACAGTTCATCTGAATCTATAAATTGCATATCCACAACTGATGAACAACTGGAGATTGAAGAAGGAGTAATCATTGAAAACTTCCATGATCCAGTCAACACAAAAAGAACAAGAGGAAGATGATTCCCAGAAAGAGCTCATGGGCAATTATGATATATCATTATCAGGAGCTCAAGATACACATGTGGTAAACAATTCTAATTCACCTTGTGTAGTTAAGAAAAATGATTTTGAACATTTCCATAAAATTGTTTTTCAACCTTTTACTGATTCTATTTTGAAAAACAAACATATTATCGACAATGATGCTGGAAAATCATGTGGGAAGAAAGAATACATAAATATGAGTCACTTGACATTGCATCCACTAGACTCACACAATTCTTGCAAAGTTATTCATAATAAGCATCATTCTGTTATTTGCAACTATTGTGGTAAATTTGGACATATTTCTCACTCATGCTATATTAGGAGAAATTCTAATGTGAGAAATAAATTTCTTTGGGTTCCTAAAGGATAATCAAGGTTCAATGCTAACAGTCAAGGACCCAAGTATAAATGGGTACCAAAATATCCATTTAGTACTCCATGCGTGCAGGATGATTTGAATATAAATGGACATCAAGGTACAAAAAAGAGGAAGAAGAAGCCAAGAGTTTCTCATGCACCAATGAAGAAGATTATAGTATCTATATCAAGCAAGAGAACTCACAAGGCACCTATTGCTGGAACTACAAGGTTTAAACATCAAAGGAAGCAATGGATACAAGCAAGAAGAGTATCATCTACGTCAAGAATGGATTACCACAGAATACCACTCAACTATCTTGATGAGGATAAGAAAAGAAGGATCTCTTATGCATAAGGGAAAAGACTCTTGCAGTCTACATCATGTGAGAAAGCATTGCCTAATCCCAAGACTAAATTCAAAAAGACAAAGTATCAACGAATGATAAATTGGGTGAGCGAATGCAATCCTTCAAGTACTTAAGGCTAAGGTATGCAAAGGTAAAACCTCCTATGCTATTATCTGAAATATTCATTGAGGTTTTATATCTTATAGTCTTAGGAATGAGCATTACAAATATTTTCTTTAGAAAACTGGGTTCTCACATCCTAATATATTTTTGAAAGTGATTGCGATGTTCAATAGGTTTAACTCTTTATGTATATATAAAGATTTGAAAAGAAAATACTTCTTTTATGCAAAGAGTCATGTTTTATTCACTATGCTTAGTTGTTCTGAACTAATTATATTCATAAGAGCATGTGAATTTTGGCTCCTACAAGCTAACAATGATTGGTTCTAAGTAAAGTTGGATACCAAGAAACAAAAAGATTTATAAAGTTTTGTAGGATGAAAGAAAGCTTCTCAAGAATGTAACATAGAGAAATGATCCAACTCTTGAGAAAGCTTAACAAGCTATGCTTGATGTTGATGGTGAACGTCGAAAAGGAGTTATCTACTTCAATCCATCTCAACCAAGCAAGCTTCTAGGAGGAGAAGAGGAGTTATGGTGATATCTAATTCTTACCTCATACTATGTTTACATGAAACTCATTTTTGGTTTCTCATTGGTGAAGTTAAAAGGTTTTGAAACTTATTCAATTTCAATCAGTAATTTTACTGTCAAAGACAAACTCTAGTTTAGAAATGCAAACTCCAGTTTAAAAGTTGTAAACTTGAGTTTGCTTCTGTAAACTCCAGTTTGCGTCTGGCAGAGAGTCTTCAATAATTTTCATATTTTTAGCAAACTCGAGTTTGCCTATGCAAACCTCCGGTTTGGGCCAGACAGAGAGCTATGCTCTATTTTGAACTTAGCAAACTCCAGTTTACATTTGAAACCTCTGGTTTACATTTGAGAACTAAAATAGATTTTTGACATGAATAGTGTCAAACTCGAGTTTGGTCACTTATAGACTTGAGTTTGCGTTTTACTTAAAATGTCTTTCAAAATAATTTCACGATGGTTTCCTCGACAAAGCTCTAAACTCGAGTTTAGAGTTGGAAACTCGAGTTTGGTACCGAGTAATTTTTCCAAACTCCAGTTTGCCTTACCAAACTTCAGTTTGTCTTTCCAAACTCAAATTTGAGTCAACCATGCTTTTGAAATCATCTTGCTCGAATTTCCAAAAACTTCATGTATGATCTATATACTCTATATCATCAATCACTAATTTCCTAACTGTGTTTAATCAATTTATTAGTGAGTTTTTGATGATCAAACAAGTGAATTTGTGCAAAAATTTTGATTTTATATTTTTGAAATGCACAAGTCTAAAATTTGTTTGGATTTCAAGTCACTCTATTTTGTGAAGATGCATACAAATGTTTTAAAAACATATCCATGCTTTCATTACATTCAAATGATGATTCAAAACTGGAAGTTAACATTGTATATTGAATGTTGGATATGCTTCAAATTTCTCCAGCTGAGTTTTCCTTATCTTTCACATACTGATCTTTGGAATTCAATGTTTTGCTTGAACTCTTTAGTTCATTCTCTAACTAGTTGGACCTTATGTCTAACAAGTTAATGATATATGAGTTTCAAGCTTATCTCCAGAAAAGAATTCAATTTGTGAAAATCTTATGCTTATTGGATACATTCTCATTGCCCAATTACTCTAAGCATTATGAATGTTCATTAATGCATTAAATGTTAGTGCATTAACCATTATATGGAATAACTTACTAGGATAATGTTATGGAACTCTAGTCATTTGGACTAATGAGTTTGTGTTTCATCATCTATGAATCCTAGCACTCATTCTTGTTACTCAAATACATCAACATTTTTTTTCGCCATCCATATTTTGAGTAACTATCTATGTATATTCATAATCTTGCCTTGAATGTTCCTATACTCTCAAGACTCTAATCTAAGAGGCAAGATTATCTCTTGGTCCATAGCAAAGTCATTGTGTTCATATATTTCTATTGTGCTAAGCATATTTTGATAATGCTTTACCTTCATGACTTTTGCTTTTTGGAAAATTCTTCAACATGTTAACTTCAATGTTCAACATGTTCTCCAAAAACTGAAGCATTCTGATATATTGACTTCCACAATGTTTAGAATGAACTTTTTTTTTTTTTCAGGCATGTTTCAAAAATGAATCTTTCATTCATGACAATATTGATTTCATAATGTTTTATCACGTTTTTGAAAGAACATTCAAGATTTGAAACTATTTGCACATTTCATTATCATTCTTGAAAAATCTGAACTTTTGGTTGATAAATGCTTATTCTTTTGGATACAATTTTCTATGCTCAAACTTACATGCATTTTATCAATGACGTCTTTTCTACATAAAGTGTATTTACAAATTGTCATTGAGAAATTACATTCTTGATATTGTTTATTTGTTACCCTTTATGATTCATTGGATTAAATCTATTTAATTGGGTAAACATATATTTTGATCTATTATTGGCTTACTATACTCTTTGCTCAAATATCATATGATTTGATTCTATAAGAACATAAGAGTTATGTCTAATGTTGTGTGGACTCAAGAATCATTGAGTACCAAAGAACATCTATTTTTGCAGGAGTTGACCAAAATGTTCTGTTGTTGGATACAAAGAACATAGGCAAACAAAATAGACCGTTTCAGTGGCCGAGTCTGCTAATTCTCTGACGTCATTTGAATAACATCCCATCACTAGCAAGAGGCTTAGACCTAGATGATAAGGAGCATGCTAACTTGATGAGAAGCTATGAGCAGAAACTAATTTGAAATCCTATACAAAGATCATTTGGGATTTCAGCTTCTAAGATGCATTCAGAATAATTGATAATAGCTATCCAGTATTGCATCTTTGGACTACAGAGGATTATAACTTGAGTAATTACGATATTACTCAAGTGAGGTATTGTATTGTGAAACAATATGCCGATTGTATACCATAATCATGCTAGGCTAATTTGATTTTATTCATTCGGTCCTATCTCATGAAATTTAGCCTGAGTACATTCATTTTCAAAATGATTTTTATGCTTTAAACATTTTTGTTATCATGAAAAGCATAAGTGATTTCTTTATACCAATTTCAATGAATTTAAAAGTTCTTAATTCTGAGATATCATGTTCTGAGCAATGATTTTTCCAAACCTCATAACATTTGGTGTCATGTTATTATTTGGTATCATTAAAGAGAGCTTCACATGTTAAGTCATGCATTCATTAAGGGGGAGCTTCACATTCATATGTGTTTGATATCATAAAAGCTCATTTCCTTTATTTGAAGAAAACCCTTTTAAGCATTCTTATCTGCATTCACTATGTTTTATCAGTTTTGATGATGAGTTAATATCATGTTTTCCTTTCATTATCTTTATTTGAAAAATATCACACAGAATCTCTTTTGGAAAGAATGTTTTCAATTTGTAGCAGGAGATTTTGTTATGTGTTACAACTCCTTAATGCACGACAAGGAGAATATATTAATTTAAGGAAAGATGCTTTGACAATCAATCTGATATTTGCTTTACAAAGAATGAGGAACATCACTTGGAACGAGCTGAGATATGTTCAACATAAGAGTTCTATGAAGAAAAGGCAAAGGATTGAATATGAGTGCTGATATTATTCATTCATATGAGATACAACTCAAGAAGTCAGTACTTTAGTCTCATTCCATATCTCAAACGCTGTTCAGAGCACATCACGGATCTCTTTCAACAAGAAAGCTATCAAATGGACTTCACAGATCGTTTATCAATTTGGAAAACCAACATGAGCATTTCTAATCTCTATCTTTTTATATTCAGTAGAAATTTTGCACATGTTTGGTATCTATATGCTTTAATTGTGAAAGATGTTTTCAAAACCTCTTCAAATTCTTTCAAATTTGTTTTCATAAAAACATTCCAAATTGCATCATCTTTAGAATGAAAACAATTTCAAAGCGGGGAGAGAAAATCAGTTTCTTGACTCTTTCTAATCTTGTTTCATATTTGTCTCTCTAAGCATTTCTTCTTTACTTCAACTTTTTACTAATGACAAATAAGGGGGAGAGAATGGCAAGAAAAATATGGTGCATTGTTGCTTTTGATATATTTTCATATTCATACATATTTTTCTTATAGTATTTGCCATCATCAAAAATGGGGAGAATGTTAGATATGATTAGTTTTGATGATGTCTTATATAGATGCCATTATTAAAAGCAAAAAGATTGAGTATTATATTGAGTAATATAGTCATCTCATACATTGACTAATTGTTGTATTTAATGTAGATTAATCCAAGTTGAGTTATAGAGATTAATCAAGAAGGAGTTATTGAAGAAGATTAATCCAAGTAGAAGCTGCAAAGAATAAAGAGCCCAAGTTAAATGAAGAAGAATGATCAAGTTGGGAGATGGAAGAAGGAAGAACTTGCTAAATGGAATGAATATATTATTATTCAAGTTCTTATGTTGAAGCTAGAAGCCTCCAAGATCATATGGAAGTTGGAATGACTCAATTCAGAGTTAAAACAAGCAAAAATGAGGTTCTGGATGAGCAAACTCGAGTCTCCAAGTATTAAACTCGAGTTTACTACCTTGCTGCGGTAATTTGCCTCTCTGACATGAACAAACTCGAGTTCAGGACCACAAACTCGAGTTTAGAATCTCAAACTCGAGAAAGGAATCACAAACTCGAGCCAATAAGTGTCTTCAGCATTTTTGGTGTCTCTTAACTAGGCAAACTTGAGCCTATAAGTGTAAACTCGAGTTTACAGCGGTCATCAGCACTTCAGCTCCACTCTGTTTCACGTTCAGCTTGGGCGAGGTTTGGTAATTCGACAATATCTCCTAAACCAGAAATCGGATTGAGGTGAAACCAGTGGTATATGAAACTAGACTCCCAATTCGTCATTTTTATATAAAATTCAAGTCCAAAGGAGTTCAGATCAAGGAGATATGAATTGTGGAAGTTGACAGAGAAATCCACGCCACACAGAAAACCAAGCTTCAATGTTTTGAGTGTAACTCACAATCTAAAAATCCAATTGAGCTGCAATAAGTGGCATATGAAAATAGACTCAAAGGGCTTTGTAGCAAGCTTTGAACAGACCAAAACGGAGTTCAGACCAGGGAGATATGGCTTTTGAAAGTTGACAAAGTTGCAAACTCAAGCCAGACCAAGTTCGAAGGAACCAAGTCACAAAACAACTTGCAAACTCGAGTTTATTAGTCACAAACTTGAGCTTGAGAGTTCCAGAGAAGAAATGAACAATTGGAAAAAGCCAAACTCGAGCCTATAAGTGAACAAACTCGAGTTTAGATCAGACAGAGAGCAAGCAGGTTCTGAAGAACATCCAAACTCGAGCCTATAAGTAACAAACTCGAGTTTGCGAGTTACAGAGAGCAAAACATTGGTTTTAAAGAGAACCAAACTCAAGTCTATTAGTTGGAAACTCGAGTTTAGACAAGACAGAGAGCATCTGAGCTATTCAAGACAAAACCAAACTCGAGTTTATAAGTTGCAAACTCGAGTTTGCGGGTTTTCCAAGTTCCCAATTCAAATTTGCCTTCGATCAAAACTATGTTCTAAGCTGAAAGGATATCAAACTCGAGCCTATAAGTGACAAACTCGAGTTTGGCTGAGGCAGAGAGAAATTCATCTTTCAAAAACACAAGGAAACTCAAGTCTATTAAATGCAAACTCGAGTTTACACCTCTACTTCAAAAAATCACCGTTTTGAAATCTTGATTCTTCTGATAAACATCCAGATGATTAACCAAATGATTTATAGCACTTCTTAACATCATTTATATCATTTGTGTACATGTTTCAGATGATTAAAGGTTGTTAAACTGAAGATCAAGGATAAAGTAAATGCTGATGTCATAGCTGGTTCAAAAAACGAAGTTCTAACGGCTAGTTCCATCTGAGTCTAACGACTATATTTCTTTATCCAACAGTCCTTAAATCTTCTCAACGGTGATATATTGATCTCTACCTATAAATAGAGGACAGATTCAAGCAGAAAAACGAAGAGACACGAGCTCACACTTCCAACATGCTGATACTCTGTTTTCACATCATTTAGACTATGTTTTTCATGTTTAGATAACTTAAAGAGTGAAGTGATTTGTATTCAATCTTCAGTGTTTATCTATTCACTTCTAAGAGATAAGATTTATTGTAATCATTCTATTCTTCTGAGAGTTACTCAAGATTGGGTGATCTTGAGTGGGAAACACATTGTGTTGATTACAACTTGTAAGGGGGAGTGAATCCTAGTGAGAGGATTACTTCGAGTACAGAGTGTGTAATCAAGCAGTGTGTTGATTACAGTTTGTAAGGGGGAGTGAATCCTAGTGAGAGGATTACTTCAGTTACAGAATGTGTAATCAAGTTGAAAGAAGATAGTGGATTGAAAATCCCAAGTGTGGCTTGGGGACTGGACGTAGGTCAAGGATTGGGCCGAACTAGTATAAATCAGTTTGCACATACTCTTCCCTTATCTCTTACATTTCTAGCACATATGTTTTGAATGTGTACAGATATTTAAATGTCTGGTTATTGCTTTATAAACTGATTTCAGTAAGTTACGAAAAGATTTTTAAAGTTCCTAAATTTTTATACTTCACCCAATTCACCCCCCCTCTTGGGTTTAGCTGGTTCTTACAACCTACTCACCCCCTCTAGGTGATATTCCACCTTCACTTTTTGTTTTCTTTCATTTAATTTTAGTTTTCCTTTTTCCATGAGTTATTCTATTGTGATTTGTTTTGTGATTCCCTCATCAATCATGAACTAAAATTCCTTTAGCTGAGCAAGGATGAATTCTTGAGTATAGAATGAACCCAGTTTGTTTGTTCTTTAATTAAATAAATGTTTATTAGTATTTTAATCTCTTTTTAGTTAGCGGAAGCTAAGGGCTTGATCAGTGGCCTCGGCTTATTGGAAGGGAGTCGGAATTAGACTTCTGATAGACAGTGTTTGTTGGGTAGGCTGGTGCAAGGCTTGACCTATCATTGTGGGATACAGGAATGGGTCTACCACGCATAACCACACACCTTGATTACAATTGATAATCTGAACTATATAAAATCGCCATAGGAATATGGGAGAAGTATAGCTAGGATTGTACTTACAGGACATGGAAGCTTCTATATAGCATAGTGGTGGGTTAACTCGATAACATTGTGAAGGCAGTTATGTTGTAACATTGTGGAAGCTGTGCAGCATAACTGCTATAGCAATGCGTTAAGGCAAACTGGGGGCAGTATGCTTAGGAAGAAATCTGAGCTCAGCCTATCTTTAAACTGATATCTTCTTGCAACTACCATCATTTGTTTATTTCTTTGTTTGATAGTGTTAACCAAAAACAACCAAAACCAATTCTAATTTTCTTTCTTTTTAAAACACAACTGTCTTTGAAATGAGTCTCATCATTGGTATATCAGTCTTTGTGGGATGATACTCTACTTACTCTTTTTTACTTGTTTGACTGGTTCGCTTACCATCAAGGAATTCGACCAACAAGCTTTTGGTGTCGTTGCCGGGGACTGTAGATACCTTTTATGATTACAAGTTTATCATTAAATAGTTGTGTTTTATACAATAAGCTCACTGCTTCTCGACTTTTGATTTTTAGGTACATTCTGTAGTGTATGCGTGACTCGCCCTTCATTAATCTTGAGCCTTACGATCCTGAGATCAAATGCACTTACAAGCAAATGCGTAGGAAGCAGAAGCAAGGGAGTCACCTTTTTGACTCCGCAGACATGACGGATATACCAGTTAATCATAGCTAGGGTCAAGGAGAACAACAAGTAATAAATGGAGTCAATCAAGTTCCACCACCACCAAATGCTGATTTGAACAAGGCTATTATGGTTATGAGAGCTAGACCCATTCCTGAAGCCTACAATAATAGGTCAAGCCATGCACGGGCTGTTTAGCAAACATTGTTTCTCAGAGGTCTAACCCCAACTCATTGCCAGTAAGCTGAGGCCACAAATCTAACCCTTAACTTCCGTTAACCGACTAGTGATTAAAACACCGATACGCAAACCAAATTTATTGAATTAAAAACTTGCAATTGGGTTTATTTAACACTTAAAGATTCATCCTCGTCCAGCCATGTAAAAATCAATTCATGACTGACGAGGAAGACACGAAACAAACATTAACAGAATGACCCATGATTGAAATATGAAATAAGCAAAAGGAAAACAGAAATCTTGAACAGAGTTTCGGGGCGTGGATGAAGTCCTGTCATGTCACTGCTCCACGTCGTCTTCTCTCTGTCGTACTACAGGGAAGGATGCTGGGTTATCCTGGAAATTGCGTGCTCTGTGAACTCTCTCACTCTTCTCTTGAGTTTGCCGAAGATAAAATTCTGTCTAGGGCTCTCCGACTGCTTTAGGGTTCGCTCAGCTACTTTTTATAATCGGGCTCTCTTGCGGTGCAAGTTGCAATGAGTTGAGATTTTCCTATTCCGTCGGGATCTATCATATCTTTTGATTTGAGTAGATTAGATTGCTTCTGCTGATTCTCCGGGATTCTTCAAATCTTTCAATTCCGATCCTCCGCATCTTCTATTTCATTACGTCAGTAACCTATCTGTCAATATCACCCTTTCATTAATTCCTGAAATCATCTGGATAAAAAAGGTTAGAATATAAGCCGCATAGCATAGCATCCTCTACTTTGCTATAGCATTCGTGTGCTTTGTATTGCCATTCGGTTTGCTGTCAGAATGCTATAGCATCGTATCAACTCTGCTACACAGTTTTCCTCAAAAGCATTGCGAATTACGCTGTTCTTAGCACATTTGGATGATTTCTATCTCTCCGTCCCTATATCATGAATACATGTCTTTTTGCTTGTTTAATTCATAATTAAGCTTATTTTTACCATTCAACTGAGTTATGAAGTATAGGGAAAATATGGTATTATTTGTGCTTATCAGGGAGACAACTCTTTTGATGAGGAAGAAGGTGAAGTAGCCAATATCTGCCTTGTCATCCAAGAATAACATGAAAGCCAAAAGGTTTATGATGTTGACCCTTCTTATGTTGAACTTCTTTTTGAGTACAATGATTTATCTTTTGAATTTCGAAAAATAGCCAAGGAACTTATTCTTACAAAGAAAGGGGTTAAGTCTCTTGTAAAAAAAGTTCAAACTACTCCCCAGGTGTGTGAAAAGGCAAAGGCTTGCAAAAATTGTCTTGTTTTAGAGAAAAAGAATTCTTATCTTACCACAACCCTTGAGAACTTTACTAAAGATAGTGAAATGATAGATCAAGTATGTTAGTTCCCTGTGTGTTTTGATGATTACTAACAATTGTAAACAATATTGATAAGGTTTGACAAAGTTTAGAATAATTTAAACTTGTATTTTTCAATCTGTCAAAACCAAACTCGAGCCTGTTAGTGTTGAACTCGAGCCTGGATTTGACAGAGAGCACAAACTTGTCAAGTTGATTTCCAAACTCGAGACTGAACCTGAAGTTTAAAGTTAAACTTTTGAAAAGTTCACATGAACTCGAGCCTACTAAGGTCAAACTCGAGTTCATTCTTTCCAGAGAGTTTTTGAACTTTGAAAACATGTTAAACCTTACACTTGCTTTCTTCAAACCTCAAGTTTGAAAGGATCAAAAGAAAGTTTTAAGAGCATGAACTCGAGCCTGTCATGGCAAACTCGAGTTCATCTCTGGCGGGATAAGTTTTCCAAACTTGTAGGTATTTTCAAAGCCTGCACTGTTCCATTGAAAGAAAAGTTTCCAGTTTGAAAAGTTTCAAATACTCAAACTCGAGCCTAGCATTCTTGAACTCAAGCCTAGTTTTGGCCGAGAGCCTCCAAAGCTTTCCAAAACATTCGAACTCGAGCCTAATGATTTTGAACTCGAGCCTAAGAGTTCCAGAGAGCAAAGAACTTTTGGATATGTTTTAAACTCGAAAGTTTGTTTTGCAAACCTCAGGTTTGTTCTTTCAAGCTAAAACGAAGTCTGCTCAAAAGTATCTCAAACTCGAGCCTGACATTAATGAACTCGAGTTCATTTCAACCCGAGAGCTTTTTAGTTTTTCAATGACTTGAGAACCTCCAGTTTAAAAGACAAACCTCAGGTTTGTTCATTTTGAACTTACATGTTTTTAAACACTAAAGCCTAGAACTCGAGCCTGCATAAATTGAACTCGAGTTCGTGTCGCAGTTTCAGAAAATTTGAATTTGGGCATTTTAGAAATCAATATTATTTGGTCTTAATCTTCTTCAGTATTATTCTCTGATATTCCCTGCTATGTTTAACGTATTTGTTAGTGGATTTCAGAGCATTAAAGAATGTTTGGTGAGAGGTTGGAGTACAAAGCAAAAAGCAACTCAGAGCATTTATTGCAAAGCACAAAAGTTACTCTTTCTACCCAAATCCTTCTGCACACGCTTATAAAGTATTTAAGGATGTTAGCTGAAACAAGAAACCTCCTCTCCAACGGATTAATTCGCAGAAAGTCAGCCTTGATGTCTTAGCCAACTAGATTAAGGGAAAACAAGAGAGAGAAGACCCCAAAACCACTTCAGAACACTTGGGCAACTTCTCCAACGGTCTGATTCAAGCTACAATGGTCATTTAATGTTCTCTAGCTATAAATAGAGTCCATTAACATCTTCACAAGCAGATACACCTACTCTGAGCGAAATTCTACTAAATTCATTTATTGTGTATTAGCTTTCACTTGTAAAGTATCATACTTGATACAAGCACTTCAGTGTTCATCATATCTACTCTGTAAGAGAGTCAAATACTTGTAAATCATTTATTGATTGAGATAACTACAAGTCAGGGGACTTGGTAGTTGAGGTGTATTGATTACAACTTGTAAGGGGGAGTGTGTTCTAGTGAGAGAACAACTCTTAGTGCAGAGTGTGTAATCAATATTGTTGAGTTAGTGAATTGAAAATCCCAAGTGAGGCTTGGGGACTGGATGTAGGTCAGGAAAGGACCGAACCAGTATATATTGCATTGTGTTTAGCTTCTTCTCCTTATCCTCTCTGTTGTGCCCTATTCTGAGTGATCGAAAACAGAACAAGTTTCGAAAAATTTTAAAGATACCCAATTCACCCCCCCTCTTGGGTATAAAGCTCCTGCTTTCAAAGTATATGTTATAGTCATGATCGATGAAAGATCTTATTTGAAATACTTTCAAAAAACCGTTCATTCTTCCAATCCTTTTGCTCATTGTAACTATAGCAATAGAAAGGGTGTAGTACTACTTCTTGTTTTCATAGAAAAGAAATAAAGGGTAAACCTGTAGGGAACTATCAATTGGTGCTTAAAGGGACTTATGTATTTCAATAACCCAAGAAAAGATGGGTACCTAAGGCTTGATCCTTATTGATTTGCAGGTTTTTCTAAGAGTATCAAAGACCAATAAGTGGTACATTAACAGTGGATACTCTAGACACATGATAGGAGATCAATCTAAGTTTGTTGCAATGTGATCTAAAGATGGTGGCAAACTGACATTTGGGGGAAATCAATCTAGAAAGATTGCTGGAATTGGAGATAAAGAAGTATAAACAAAGTACAGACAAGAATAATTGGAGTATCTTTGATTAAGAGGAGTGTTTAATTGTCAACAAGGATGATCTTCCGATTGATAAAGGTAATCTAAAAGTTGTATTTAAGGCTCCTAGAGAAGGTAACTATTATATCTTAAGTTTGCCTAAAGTCTATTTTGAAAACTTTTTTGTTAGCAACTTGGACGAAAGTTGGTTGTGACATAAGCATCTAGCTCATGTGAACACGTTTCAATTGGACAAGTTACTAAGAAAAGATTTAGTTCTTGGTTTACCAAAGCTTCGTTTTGAAAATGATATGGTTTGTGAAGCTTGTCAAAAGGGTAAACAAACTAAGTCTTTTTTCAAAATGAAAAATGAAATCTCGACTGATCGATCATTCAAACTACTTCTTATGGATTTAGTTGGACCAGCAAGAGTAGAAAGCTTTGGTGGCAATTTATATACTTTGGCCATTGTTGATGATTTTTCAATATTTTCTTGGACAATCTTTTTATCTTCAAAGGATGAAACATTTGATCAATCTGTCGTGTTTGCCAAGAAGGTGCAAAATGTGAAAGGATTATGTATTTCAAGTGTATGAACAGACCATGGAGGAGAGTTAGAGAATCAAGTTTTCAAAGAATTCTGTGATGCTCGTGGGATCAATCACAACTTCTCAACCATGAGGACTCCACAACAATATAGAGTTGTTGAAAGAAAGAATGGAGTCCTCATTGAAATGGCTATAGCAATATTGAATGAGAAGAAGACTTCTCATGTGTTCTGGACAGATGCAATGAGTACCACATGCTCTATCTCAGATCGAGTATATTTTCGAAAGAAGCTTGACATGACTCTATATGAACTGTACAAAGGAAGGAAGCTGAACCTAGCTCACTTGCATATCTTTGGATGTAAATGCTTCGTTCAAAACATTTGTAAGGATAACTTAGGCAAGTTTGATCCAAAATCTGATGAAGGTATATTTCTAGGCTACTCTAATAGAAGCAAGGCTTACAGAGTTTATAATAAACATACTTGTACAGTAGAAGAATCTATTCATGTTGTGTTCTGTGAAGCTAAGCCTGACAAGTCCGTATATGATGATGAACACATTTATCAAAATCAATCCATTTCAAAAACCCCTTCTGTTCCTGAAAATTCTGAAAATGTTTTTGAAACATAACTTGTAAATGATTGCAAAATCTCTTATCAGTCTCAACCTTGAGCTCGGAGATACAATAGGAGTCATTTGTTAGACTAAGTAATAAGCAATATGAATGAAAGTGTGAGAACTAGAAATAGAATTTTTAATGAAGTTTATTCCTCTACTTTTATCTCTAAGATTGAACACTCAAAGATTAACGAAGCTCTCTCAAACAATGACTGAGTTATAGCAATGAAGAGGAACTAAACCAATTTGAGAGAAATCAAGTTTGGGGCTTGGTACCTAGGCCTAAAGACCATTTAGTCATTGTCACCAAATGGGTATTCTAGAAAAAATGTGACGAATCTGTAATCATTGTTAAAAATAAGGCAAGATTGGTTGCCAAAGATTATAATCAAGAAGAGGGTATTGATTATAAGGAAATGTATGCTCCAATGGCTAGATTGGAAGCTATACAAGTAATCTTAGCATTTGTGTGTATCAAATGATTCAAGCTCTATCAAATGGAAGTGAAAGGTACCTTTCTAAATGGTTTTATTCAAAAAGAAGTTTATGTTGAACAACATCCTAGTTTTGAAAATGATTCTCATCCTGAGCATATCTTTCGTCTGAAAAAGGCTTTATATGGTTTTAAACAAGCTCATGCTTGGTATGAGAGATTAAGCAATTTTTTTTTTTGATCAAGGATTTGTCAGAGGCAAAGTAGAAACAACTTTCTTCATCAGAAGCAATAAGAAAAATGACTTACTAATTGTACAAATATATGTCGATGACATTATATTCGGTGCTACTAATGATGCTTTATGTAAAGATTTTTCAAAGACTATGCAGGAAGAGTTTGAAATGTCCATGACGAGAAAGGTGAACTACTTTCTTGGACTTCAAATCAAACAACAAAAGAATGACATCTTCATCTCCCAAAACTAAATATCTCTGAGATGTTCTCAAGAAGCATGGGATGGATTACTATAACGGAGCTGATACTCCAATTACCTCAACAACTCTCCATGATGTTGATGTCAAAGGCAAAGATTTCAATATAACAAAATATAGAGGAATGATCAGCTCATTACTATACTTGACAGGAAGCCAACCAGGAATTCAATTTAACATGGGAATGTGTACAAGATATCAATCTGCTCCTAAGGAATCTCATGCTGAGACAGTGAAGAGAATCTTCAGATATCTTACTAATATTGAGGAACTTAGACTGTGGTTTCCCAAAGGTTGAAACGAATATCTTATGGCTTATTCAGATTTAGATCATGTTGGTTATTAGATAGATAGGAAAAGCACAAGTGGATAATGTGAGTTCCTTGGAAGATCTCTCGTATCCAAGTTTGGCAAGAAGCAAACTGTTGTGTTGTTATTTTCCATTGAAGCTGAGTATATCCCTGCATCAAGTTGTTGTGCTCAAATATTATGGCTCAAGCAACAACTTCAAGACTTGGGGAATCCATCTTAAAGAAATCTCAATCCTCTATGACAACACAAGTACAATAAGCTTGGCCAAAAATCCAGTTCAACATACAAGAACCAAGTATATTGACATAAGATATCACTTCATCAGAGATCATGTATAGAAGAAGAATACTAAAGTATTGTTCATTAAACCCCAATGAGTTGAAAGTAATCTCTTCTTTACTATTCAATTTCAAGTTTAATTTGAATATTCATCATTGGCTTTAGGATCAGAGTTGTTAGAATTTTGTTTTGCAGGACGCTTTGTTCTATCGTTTCTATAATCATAAAACAAAGTATAACAAAGACCCATTGATGTCCAAGCAGACTCTTAGTTGCCCGAGAAATATCATAGAAAGTACACTGTAACAGGGCAAAAACTAATATCTTACTTAAACATAGTAGTTATATGCTCGAGCAATATCACGTTTTGATGAATGTGCTATTAATTTCAGGAAGGCATGCTAGAGCAAGGGAGCAAGCTTGCTCGAGCAGCGTACTCGAGCAGAGAATCAAGTCTGTTCAAGTAAAGCATAAGAGTACTGTTAGTTCTCAATGTGTTTTGATGATTAACAACAAGTGTAAACATGTTTTGAAGTTTCCAAGATCCTTTAAAAACCATCTGATAGTTGCATACTGCAGTATGGGTCTGTATACCGCAGTAAAGGGTCATCAGAAAGCAATAATTTTCAAGTTAAGTCAATACCGCAGTATAGGGTGCTATACCGCAGTATTGGACTTCCAGAGAGTAATCAAATTTTTCAAGTTAAGTCAATACCGCAGTATAGGGTGCTATACCGCAGTATTGGACTTCCAGAGAGCAATCAAATTTTTCAAGTTAAGTCAATACCGCAGTATAGGGTGCTATACCGCAGTATTGGACTTCCAGAGAGCAATCAAATTTTTTAAGTCAAGTCAATACCGCAGTATAGGTATGTATACTGCAGTATAGGGCCATCCAGAGAGCAACCAAGTTTTTCAAGGCAAGTCAATACCGCAGTATAGGTATGTATACTGCAGTATAGGGCCATCCAGAGAGCAACCAAGTTTTTAAAGGCAAGTCAATACCGCAGTATGGGTATGTATACTGCAGTATAGGCTTATACAGAGAGCTCCCAAATTTTATAACTATTGCATATTGCAGTATAGGTTTGCATACTGCAGTATTGGGCTCTTAAACTGATTCTCAATTTGTCAAGAACTCGCTTACTGCAGTATGCTACTTACATACCGTAATATAGGTCATGACTTTCAAACACAAATCACGATGTTTTGCCTTTGGAAGCTGCATACCGTAGTATGACTTTGGATACTGCAGTATGGACACTTATGCATAGTGTCATACTCCAGTATAGAGGAACTTATCGCAGTATACAACGGTCAAAATTGATTTTTGAATTACGTGAATTTGCAAATCATTATTGTTTGATCTTGTTGCTTCCATAATTCATTCACTTATGATCCCAGCTATGTTTAACAAGTTTGTTAAGTGAATTTCAGCAAGCACAGATGAAGATCAATGAAGGTCAAAGCCATAAAGCAAAAAGTGTACAGTGCATTAAATGCACTTCTGCAAATCAACCTATTTTCAGCTAATCCATCTGAGCACGCCTTCTAAACGTTAAAGAATGCTTACTACAACAAGTAAAGTCATCTCCAACGGGAAAATTCTCAGAGGGCCACATCAGATCACATTAACACTTGGATTAGCAGAAGTTTAGAAAGAGAAGAAGACCAGACTTAGTGCTAATCACCTAAAACGGCTGGATTCATCAAGCAACGGTCATTTAATGTTCTCTACCTATAAATAGAGTGCATTAACTTCTTCTCAAGCTGATACACCAACTGAGAGCGAAAATTTATCAAGTGTCATTTATTGTGTTTAGCTTTCATCTATATTGTATCAATTTGATACTTGTGCTTCAGTGTTTATTTCATCTGCTCTGTAAGAGAGTCTTTTCTTGTAAATCATTCATTGATTGAGATAACCACAAGTCAGGGGACTTGGTGGTTGGGTGTATTGATTGCATCTTGTAAGGGGGAGTGAGTTCTAGAGAGAGAACTACTCTGAGTACAGAGATTGTAATCAATATTGTGAAGTTAGTGGATTGAAAATCCCAAGTGAGGCTTGGGGACTGGACGTAGATCAGAGAAAGGACCGAACCAGTATAAATCTTGTTGTGTATTGCTTCTCTTCTTCTTTCCTCTGTTTTACCCTGTTTTACTTAGTCAAAAACAGAGTAAAATATTTAAATTTTTATAAATACCCAATTCACCCCCCTCTTGGGTATTTAGCTCCAACCTTCAAGTACTACATAAACAAGGGTGAGCTCGAGCAGGAACATGGCATGCTCGAGCAACATGCTTGAGCAGAGGGCAAGGCATGGTCGAGCAGGCATTGAGGGTTAGATTCAAGCTTGCTCGAGCAACCTCTCAACAAGTTGATAGATGCAAAATTTGAATGCCCAAATCAAATTACAAGGATCAAATCTCTCTTCAAAGGGGTTCAAGTGTTCATAAAGCACACTTGCAATCATGCTCAAGCATGAACCCTGAGCTACCTTTACTTAAGCAAACTCGTGTTTACTCAAGAAAAGGATGCTTGCTCGAGTAGTATGATCATGCTCGAGCAAAGTCACAGAAACTTTAGCTTTATATCATTCGCATCGTTTCATTTCTTCTCATTTCTCGCTCACTCTATTTCCATCTGTCACCCTCTCTCGTAAAACCTTACGCCTTTTTTTTTTCAAATTTGTTACCATTTTTGAACGAACCATTTCAATATTTCAATTTTACCCAATTTATTTTCCTATTTAACTTTCCCAATGTTACTCGCTCTCATTCCCTCCATAAATTTTCTCATTGGTCTTAGATTTTCTTACCTTCACCGAATACCCTCATCGATTATCGTTGTTTACCTTCTTCCTCTTTTCTCTAAATTTCCTTCTGATTCTCAAATGGCCTATATAAAGAACCTTAATGCTGCCCAAGACTCACAATCGTAGCCAGAGTCACCACTAGAATCACCTCTTTAGCTACTCAAAAAGAAACCTCACTCATCGAATCATTTAAAAGTTCAAGCCGATAAACCACAACATAAACCTAAAGCCAAAGGGATTGTGATTCTAGAACCAACAAGGCCTATCACTCGTCAACAGGATTCATCTTTACCATCTGTGGAAGGCAAGGAGACATTCCTGACAGTGGATCTCGATGAGGAAGGATAGTCTAAGTCAAACCTAGAGCAAACTCAAAGATGATCTCAACCTTCTAAGGCCACAGGAAGTCAGACTCTACAAGCCTTTGATAGTGGTTTCATCGATCCTACTACATCACAGTTGCTTGGTTATCCTTCAGTTTGTCCTCCAAGTATACTTAACACTGCTATTATCATTCTAGATCAAGCTTCATTTGACCATTATTATGGGAATCACCCATTTTGTCCTACTATATCGTGGATTTAAAAAAATTTAGAACAGAGTCTAAAACTAAAGATTCGATTGAGGTGGAACCATTTTTTTTGTGAAGCAAGACTCTCAATGCATCATTTTGACAAATATTGAAGCCAAAAAGAGTTCAGATGATAGAGCTATAAATTTTAGAAGTTGACAATTAAATTCATGCCACATAGCAGACCAAGCTTCGATGTTTTGAGTGTATCTCATAAATTACACTTCCAAATGAGCTAAAATCGGTGACATATGAAACTAGACTCACATACCTGTCTAAAAATACTACTATCACAAAAAAAAAAGATCAAATGAGAGATATATGAGTTTTGGAAGATCAGAGTTAGTTTAGGATGTTGCAAAAACACTAGTCCATAACAACTTCTGTTAATCTATTTGAAATGCAATGCATACAAATGAGTTTGGAGCTGATTCTTTTTGCATTGGAAGGAAGACTTAAATAGCTTTGTAGGGATACCAGGTTCGCCAAATTTGGAGCTCTATCAAAGACACTACACTTACTAGAAATTGACCTTTGTGTTGATAACATTCTTGAGTCAATGTAAGATGAGACAGAGAGCAAGCGAGTTTGAGATGGGCTCTTAACTCGAGTGAAGGCACGGGAAACTCGAGTCTGAAAGACTTGGCTATCACCCAAGAGGGGGGGTGAATTGGGTGTTTGATAAAACTTTAGGAACTTTGAAAATCTTTTCGCAACTTACTAAAAATAGTTTGAATGACAATAATAATTATACTGCAATACTCAGTCATTCAAACATGTATGGACATTCACATATATATGTTGGAAATATAAGAGATAAGGGAAGAGAATATGCAAACAGTGATTTATATTGGTTCGGCCAAATCCTTGACCTACGTCCAGTCCCCAAGCTCCACTTGAGATTTTCAATCCACTATCCTCTTGTTTAACCAGGCACAAGAGAAGCCTATACAAATGCACAAATTCACCCAGGCACTTGTGAAGCCACCGTGATACACCTTTCACTCAGTTACACACTTTGCACTCGAAGTTATCCTGTCACTAGGATACACTCCTCCTTACAAGTTGTAAACTGATAACCCAATCTCCAAGTCCCACGACTTGAGATTCTTACAATGATTTAATAATCAGAAATGTTCTCTCTAGAAGAGAAGATGAACAAACACTGAAGTACAATCAAATCATTTCACTCTCTAGTGTAAACTATATAAACATTGAGAAACAGAGAGCGTGAGCTAAATGTAGGATTTAAAATATCAGTATTTTGATAGTACAAGCTCTTATCATCATTGTCTCCATTTTGAATGGATGTCCTTTTTTAGTCAGTAAAGACCATTGAGCAATTTCTCCATTTTTGAGTATCACCGTTGTGAGCGTATATGATCCTTGGAAAATATTACCGTTGGGATATTACCGTTGGGATAATTTGAAATTCTGTCCGTTGAGGCTTCTATCCGTTGGAGCATTTCATTGTTTGAACATTTGAATCCATTGGAGAACATTATTGTCGAGTATTCAACTTCATTTCTTCAAATTCCTTCTTGAATTCAATCTTCTCTGTCATTTCAGAAAATCTGCAGCAAACTCCATCTTCATTGTGACAGATTTTGATTTCTATCAAGTTTGATGTAATCTCAAACTTTAATCACCTGAAACTTATACACAAATAATATAAATGATGTTAAGAAGTAGTATAAGTTCTTTCAGAATTCATCTGGATGTTCTTGATGAGAATCTAGAATCTCGGACGTGGTGATTTTCTGAAACAGAGAGAGTAACTCGAGTTATTCCATGTGACTCTAGTTGTTTTAAATGCCAGAAGCTTTATGTTTGAATTCTAACTCTAGTTGTCGTCTGTAACTCGAGTTGTCCTTTTGTTTCAAACTTTTGGGTATTTCCTGTCTGCATTGTAACTCGAGTTATCCTCAGTAACTCGAGTTGCCAAAGTGACTAATTGCTCTCTGCCTTCTTGAGTAACTTGAGTTGGTGGTCATAACTCGAGTTGCATTAAATTCCCACAATAGTCTATTACTCTCTGTGTCCAGTCTGATTCGAGTTGGTGGACCTGACTTGATTTGGAACCTCTTCTCAATATTCTCTCTTCTCTTCTACCTTTCTGATTGACGTTGATTCAAGTTTCCAGTCCTAACTTGAGTTATCCAAACTTAGTTAACAACTCATTCAAAATCTCATTGTATGTTGAGCGTTTTTAACTATCTTGAACTTACTAGAATTTTGGAAGACCATAGCTCCTTGAATATAACTCAAAATATAGCAAATGACCTATCCCCAGAAAGCTCTTTATGTCTTATTTCAAATGCCGCTGGTTTGAGCTCATTTGGATGTGTGGTTTGTGAATTACACTCAAAATACCAAAGCTATGTCTGAACTGTGGCGTGAACTGATATGCCAACTTGTGAAATTCATAACTCCTTGACCTGAACTCCTTTGGACTTGAAAATTTGTCACCATGACACATTGGGAGTCTAGTTTCATATGCCTTTAGTTTCGTCTCAATCCAATTCCTGGTTTGGGAGATATCGTAGAAATACCAGACGTCGCCCAGCTGAAACACGAAACAGAGGTGAACAGAGGTGCTGAAAATCACTGGTAACTCGAGTTATTAAGTGGTAACTCGAGTTATCATACATAACTCGAGTTGGGTCAGTCCAAAAAACCCAGAAACACTGCAGCAAAGCACTCTAACTCGAGTTGGATCATTCTGAACCTTATATTTCCTTGTTTTTCACTCTGATTTGAGCCATTCCAACTTCCATTTAATCATGAAGACTTCTAGGATCAATTTTAGAACTTGGATAGTGATATCTTCATTCCATTCAGCAAGTTCTTCTATTTTCCATCTCTCCTATCTTGATCATTCTTCATCATTTAGCTTGGGCTTATCATTCTCTTAAGCTTCTACCTTCTTTAATATCTCCTCTTCTTTTCTTCTCCTAATCATTCTATACTTCACATCTACATTAAACATAAGAATTAGTGCAAGTAGAATGTAAATGTAGTGTGGAACCTTTTTGCTCTTAAGAATGACATCTATATAAGACATCATCAAAACTAATCATAACCAACAGAGTCAATCGAAGATAGAGAACAAGTGAGTCTAGAATAAGTTTGTAACTCGAGTCAATCCAAGATAGAGAACAAATGAGTCTAGAATAAGTTTGTAACTCGAGTCAGAATTGTTGCACTCGAGTTAGAGGTGTTTTCAAGTGTTCTCAAATACACACTTGAACTCTAGGTAAGTGAGTTTATATGATCACTCAAGTCATTTCATGATAACTTAATTGACCAACTTAAAGTGAGTATTTTAGACTCGAGTTAACTTTTACTTAAAATCATTTTCAAATACATCTCAAAGTAACTATTTGTGAGACATAACTTAAGCCTCGAGTGTAAAAGTTCTTACTCAAGTCAACATATATTTGCCTTGAGTCATCCTTTGCGAAATGGCTTCTTCAGTTCAAATCTCATGTTTCAATTATTTCACTCGAGCAAAGAAAGAACCAACTCGAGTCAGTTATTGATTAACTTCAATCATATATTCTGCTTATGTAAATCACCATGTTCGCAAAGCTTAAATCTTTGATTGTGATTTATTATCTTCAAATTATCACTCACAACTATTCTCAATGTCTTTAATCATATTTATTAGTGAGTTTCAGTTGATCAAACAAAGGATTACCTGCAAATCCTGAAAATGTCAGATTTATGTCAGAACATTAAATGCAGCAATAGAAGCTTCAATAGCTACTTTCAAACAGACATCCAACGATCATATTCTAAATGAAAAAATTGCTCAACAGTTGAATGCTCTTCATCAACTATAAAAAAAGAAGCATTCAAGATAAAAACAAGAGCTTGCACTATCGAAATGTCAACATTCTCAATCCAATGTTTATTTTATACACTCTCTATTCTCAATGCTTATATAGCTCATCATAAGGAGCGAAATGATTTGTATTGTACTTCAGTGTTTGTTCATTCAATTCTGAGAGATAAGATTCATTGTAATCATTTTATCTATTTATCCTAGAGTTACTCAGGATTAGGTGATCTTGAGTGGGAAATAGATTGTAACCTTACGGTGTATAAAGGGGAGTATCCTGAAGGTGGAGCTAAATCACCAAGAGGGGAGGGGGGGTGAATTGGGGATTTTGAAAACTTTTTCGATTTGCTCTGTTTTTTAACAATAAAAATAGAGATGAACAGAGTAGAAGGGAGAAGAGCAAGACACAAGGATTTATACTAGTTCGGTCCAACCTCTTGACCTACGTCTAGTCCCCAGACTCTTTGGGATTTTCACTAACTCAATTGATTACACACTCTGTACTCAAGAGTAATTCTCTCACTAGAACTTACTCTCCCTTACAAGTTACAATCAATGAACCCAATCACCAAGTCCTTTGGCTTGTGATTCTTTACAAGAAGCAATGATTTACAATCAATGAATTCTCTCTAAGAGTGGATAAAATAAACACTGAAGCTCAATGTATCAAAAGATACTTTACAGTTGAAAACTAAAAGAGTAGGTGTAAAACTTGAATGCAATTCATTTTTCAGCAGATGTGTTAGTTGAGAAGACTTGAATGCAGCTCTATTTATATTAATGGAGCATTAAATCACTGTTATAATCTTCAATATAACCATTGCCTTCATCAGACAAGGATTAGGTTAAGCTTTGGTCTTCTTCTCTCTCTACTCTTCACTTAATCCAGTTGCACAAAAGTTTAGGGTTGACTTCTTGAATATTAATCTGTTGGAATAGCAGCTACTAGATGTGGGAAGCAGTCTTTAATCCTTTGTTAACGTGTGCAGAAGGATTATCCAAAAGTATGCAAGCTTTCTAGGTTGTGCATTTAATGTGCTGAAGACACTTTTGCTTTTGCTTTTAATCTTCAATTAATATCCCCTAAATCATCTGAAACTCACTAACAAGGTGGTTAAACATAGCTAGGAATATCAATGAATAATAATAGGAAGTATTAAGATCAAACAAGAAGGTTTCACAAATTTGTCAGATTCGAAATTCAAACTCTGCAATGCAAACTCGAGTTTGTTCTTCTGAACTCGAGTTTTCCACGGTGCACTAATTACAAAATTCGAGTTTCCATAACTAAACTCAAGTTTCCTCCTTACAGAGAGGAAAGTCGCAATTCGAGCCTTGGACCTCATTTTGAACAGGAACTCAAAACTCGAGTTTCCAAAACTAAACTCGAGTTTTTGACTTTTGACATGAAATGTGATTTTTAGTCCAAAACATCAAAACTGGAGTTTTCATCCAAAACTGGAGGTTTTCAAAACACTGAAAAAGAGCAAAGCTCTCGGATTGGCCAAAACTTGCGTTTCCAAATCAAAACTCGAGTTTTCCATTTAAGTGTGAAAACTTTGAGAAATTCATGCTAAGTCAAAACTGGAGTTTTCCTTGAAAACTGGCGGTTTCAAAAACTATGTAAAACTTGAAAGCTCTATACTAGGGCAAAACTTAAGTTTCCAAATCAAAACTCAAGTTTTCACACACTTTAAGAAAACTTAGAAATTTCATGGCAACTTGAAAACGAGCGGTTTCATATCAGAACTGGAGTTTGCACAGGTCCAAAATATTGAAGACTCTCTGTATGACAAAAACTTGAGTTTCCAAATGAAAACTGGAGTTTGCACAGGTCCAAAATATTGAAGACTCTCTGTATGACAAAAACTCGAGTTTCCAAATGAAAACTGGAGTTTTGTCTTTTCCATAAAAGATTGAGAAGTCTTTGTATGGTGAAAATTGGAGTTTTCTCTGAAAACAGGCGGTTTTGCTTTGTTCAAGAAAATTGAGCTACTCTCTGTAAGGTCAAAACTCGAGTTTTGTAACCAAAACTCGAGTTTTCCTTTGACAGTAAGTTTCAACTTATCAAAGAAAAACTTCACATTTCGTTTACAATTGTCAGTTATCATCAAAACACACAGAGAACTAACATATCCTAGTGAGAAACTCGACTTCATAAGTTCTTGGGTGAACTTGTGGGTTTGTAGAAGCTTCTCTTGTGCCCGAGTTAAACAAGAGGATAGTGCACTGGAAATCTCAAGCGGAGCTTGGGGGACTGTACGTAGGTCAAGGAATGGACTGAACCAGGATAAATTTCTGTTTGCATATTCTTTCCCTTATCTACAATATTTCCAACATAATCATTTAAATGACTGGTTGTTGGTTTACTCCTTATTGCTATCGTAAATACTGAATTTACTAAGATGCAAAAGATTTTCAAAAATGATAAGCTTTTATCATTCATCCAATTCACCTCTCTCTTGGATTCTACCGGTTCTTATATAGGATACATGCATCGATATTGAATTGGGCTAGCAAGATTTGTTTCATGAATAAGGTGTACTATCAGGTGAACCATCACTGTAAAAAAGGACAGAGGAAAGAGCATCTCCAAATAACATGACGTAAGAATTATTTTCTGTTGTGGCTGATTGAGCTCCTTGACGATCAAAACCTTGGAACACAACTTCTGAATGAAAGAGCATAGCTACAAAAAAACAATGGACACATCAGGAGGCATTGTATTTTTTTATTGCTAGTGAAAGTAACTGTTGCATAAGAACATGTGAGTCACAACTCTTCAGCTTAGGAACCTTTCGAGCCTGTATGTCAATACATCGTGAAATGTTGTTTGAATACCCATTATGAACTTTTATTTTCTTCAACATCGCGAGAAAGATTTCTTTATTTGGTTTTGTGAGGGTGAATTTTGCTGGTTGAAATTTGTCATGCTTATCCGAGACGCGTCTTCATGAGCTCCCATGGCTTGTAAATCTTTCCTTACTTGAATATGATTTTTTGATGTGCCTGGTTTGTTAAGCATCATGTATAGCACATTATTTCATACTTTTTTTTTCAATGTGCATGACATCAAAACTATGTCAAAGCAAATTATCTTTCCAATACGAAAGAGTAAAGAAGATGCTTATCTTCCGCCACTACTGAGGCACAGAAGTAAAAGTCTTGGAAGTCTTTATCCCTGCTTTTGTTGCATTGTCATTTTTTCCAAACTTGAATTCAACATCCTGAAGCTGCTATAAGATATTTGAACCAAATAAAGTTTGAGAAGGTCCTTTTTTATCTTGTTGCCCATCGAAATGATTCTGTTGCAACCAAAACTTGTGTTTACCTTCGAGAAACCTCTGATGACCCATAAAAGACCACTTTCGAATATGGGGAAGGCGCATTGAGTCAGAGTTAAAATTGCAAGCTGGAGATGCCATCCTAGTATGCATATTTCACTCATATAATGTTCTCAGGCTAGGAAAGTCACTTATCTCCACATCAAGGTTGCAAGCAAATTGAACAGTGCTTTCTTGTGCGCGTCATATGTTTTGATATGAACATTCCACAAGTCTGGCAACTCCATAATAAGTGGTTGGAGATATACATCGATGTCATTTCCCGGTACACTTTTTGCTTGGAATGATCATAAACAAAAAGAAGGAGCTTTGTTTCATATACATTTAGGGGGCAAGTTGTAGAGTTTTAAGATAGCAAGCGAAACACTGTAACTTGTGCTAAGATTCCCAAATAGATTAAAACCATCGATTGACAAAGAAAGCCAAACATTTCTAGAGTTCGTCATGAAAGCTAGAAAATTTGAGTCGAACGCTTTCCAGGCTTTTGGATCCTGTGGATGTCTTAGCTCACCATCTTCGTTCTTGTCAACTTTAGGCCACCTTATATGCTCAACTATTTTGGATGACATAAACAATATTCATAAGTGAGGTTTTAAAGGAAAGTACCTGACAATCTTTGATGGTTTCTTCTTCTACTTTTCCCCTTCTAAACAATACTATACCTAGAAGTGTGACATCACTTTCAAGTCTCTTATGAGCATTATCTCCCTAATATAGCATAAAATCTTTTGGGCATGCATCAATTTTTTTTGTAGTTCAAACATAATCCACTAATAATCTTCTTGGCCCTCATAGAAGGTTGTGGGTGTGTTCGCCTCAAGGGATGCACCTTGTAATATTTCCAGCAACATCAACATTCCCTTATCAATGATCCCTTACAAGCACTTGATATGATACAATTTGATCAAGAAAGATAATCTGTATTATTTTTGGCAACCTTTATACAAAGGAAGATCTACCTCATCTATGAGGCTGAAAAACTCTCGAGTTGCATCGTTCCTCAAGAAAACAGGGTCTTCACCCTGAACTTATGCAGTGATGTTGTCGTCTTGAAAACCAAATGCATCGCAAAAAACATCATTAACAGAATCATCTTGATTTATTTGAACTTCTTCTTATAAACCTTGAGGAAGATGATCATCATATCTCATACAAGGTTCCTCACCATGAACTCCTCATAACATATATTCTTCTAGGAAAGGCTTTAGAAGTAAATGTTCCCCAGAAACTTCGTGTATGCCACTTCTTGAACTTGCATCGACAACATGGACATACGATCTTACCATTACAGCTAGGATGAGAGAATTTGAAATCTAAGTATTCAATTCGGCCAAATATATGAGAGAATTGTGTGGCAACTTGATCCATGACTTATCCATATGTACTAAACAAAGCTAAGAGAGAAGATAGGTGAAGACAGAATTCTTATTTCTCTCCATGACATGTGTTGGGATGCTTAAATGTATCATTGGACAATTTGTAGCAGTTTAAAAACTACTACAAGGTTAATGACATTTTGTAATGGTTTTCTAACCGCTACAACATTTATAAATCTATAGCAGTTACTAGGAAAATAATGTTTGTTCTCTATTTATTTTGATGATAATTGAAAATTGAAAACATAAACTGTAGTTTGTTTTTGGTAAGTTGAAAAACTTACTGTCAAAGGCAAACTCGAGTTTTGGTTTCAAAACTCGAGTTTTGACTTGACAAAGAGTAGCTCAATTTTTATGAACTAAAAAAAACTCGACTTTGTGTTGGCAAAATCAAGTTTTGGTCTTACAGAGAGCACTCTAAGTTTTTCACATTTAGACAAACACCAGTTTTCATAGAAAACTCCAGTTTTCACCATACTGAGACTCTCCTATATTTTCTAAAGTAAACAAAACTCCATTTTGCGATAGTAAACTCGAGTTTTGTGCATACAGAGAGCCTCCAAGTTCTTAAGCCTAAGAAAATTCTAGTTTTGATATGGAAACTCCAATTCGCACTTAGCCAAGAGTTTTCTAAGTTTTCCTAAGTTTTGAGAAAACTTGAGTTTATATTTGGAAACTTGAGTTTAGACTTGACAGAGACCTTTCATCTTTTACTCACTTTGAGAAAACTCCAGCTTGTTTTAGAAACTCCAGTTCTCACTTGGCAGAGAGTTTTCAAAGGTTTTCATCTTTAAATGAAAACTCGAGTTTATATTTGGAAACTCGAGTTTTGACCAAGCCGAGAGCTTTGCTCAATTTGGTAGTTTGAAAACTCCAAGTTACATTTGAAAACTCTAGTTTTAAGCTTTTGGACTTAAACATGTTTTTCACTACAAAAGTCCAAAACTCGAGTTTGTCATTAATCAACTCGAGTTTTGCTTATGTCCCAAAATGTGCTTCAAAGATAATACTGCGAAGTTTGTCTCTGGAAGAAGAAAACTTGAGTTTCAAATGGAAACTCCAGTTTTGACTTCTGAGCACAATTACAAACTTCAGTTTGGTTAAACAAACTCGAGTTTGTGTCGCTAGTTTAAAAATCAAATTGCTCGAATTTGTGAAATCTTCCCGTTTGATCTTAATACTTCTTATCATCACTCGTTAATATTTCTAGATATGTTTAATCAGTTTGCTAATGAGTTTCAGATGGTTTAGAGAGCTTTAAATGAAGATTTTAGCAAAAGCAAAAAGTGATGTCAGCACATTAAATACAAAGTTCAGAAAACTTGCATCCTTTTGGACAATCATTATACACACGCTGCAAAGGGATTAATGTTTCCTTTCCAAATCCACTAGCTGCTCTTCCAACGGATTAAAAGTCAGGAAATCAACCATAAACATCTGTGCCATTGGATTAACCAAAGAGTAGAGAGAGAAGAAGACCAAAGCTTAACCTAATCCTTGCTTAATGAAGGCAACAGTCACATTAAAGGTTACAACGGTCATTTAATGTTCCCTTTGTATAAATAGAGCTGCATTCAATTCTTCTTAACAACCAATCTGCTGAAAACAAAAATCATTCAAGTTTCCAACTACTCTTTGAGTTTTCTTGAGCAAAGTATCTTCTGATACATTTGTACTTCAGTGTTCATATTTATTCACTCTTAGAGAGAGTTCATTTATTGTAAATCATTCATTGTAAGAATCTCAAGTCATGAGACTTATTGATTGGGATATTGATTGTAACTTGTAAGGGGGGTAGTTCTAATGAGAGAGTTACTCTAAAGTTACAGAGTGTGTAATCAATTGATATAGTGAAATCCCAGAGTCTCTGGGGATTGGATGTAGGTCAAGAGGTTGGATCGAAGCAATATAAATCCTCTATGTCTTGCTTCTTCTTTCATACTCTGCTCTACTCTGTTTTAGTGTTCATAAATAGAGTAATTAGAAAAGAATTTTATAATCCCCAATTTACCCCCTCTTGGTGATTAAGCTCCACTTTCAAATAATCTCTACAAAACGAAGACTGTTGTTGGGTTACCAAATTCAAATTTCAAAATTTTAATTTGTTGGCTCGTGTGTTTTTGATGATTAAAATTCTCAAAGTTGTGAAAATAAATAAGCAAGAGCATGGCAAATGAATTTGATAATTGTGTCTTCAGGACGTTACTCGAGCAAGGAATAATATTTACTCGAGCAACATCGTGGATAAGGTATTTCAGAAGTGAACTGATAAGACCTTGCTCGAGCATACCATAAGGTCTTGCTTGAGCAACATCGAGCAAGTCTGAACAAGGCAACAAGCAGAAGCATACTCGGCATAAAGAAAAAGCATGCTCGAGCACTTTGCTCGAGCAAGCTTAAAAGGTTGCTTGAGCAACCTGTGTGTTTTGCTCTACTGAAGTCCCTACTCGAGCATTGAAAAAGTGCTACTTGAGCAGCATGCTTGAGCAAGCACAAAATGCTGCTCGAGCAAGGACGAGCAGCTGGCGCTTCTCTCTATTTGAAAAAGGTTGCCCTTGCATGGTTTACATCATGCTCGAGCAAGCATTAAAACATGCTCGAGCATCAGCGAGTATCAAGTCTTTTCAACTGAGTTATGAAGGCCTGCTCAAGCAAGCTTTGGAGGCATGCTTGAGCAACAGTGATATGATGTATTTATTCCAAGTTCAGAAAGAGCTTGCCCGAGCATGATAATAATCATGCTCGAGCAAGCTGAAAAGCATGCTCGAGCAACAGCGAAGCAAAGGGGATTTGAACTGATTTCCAATGGTTTGCCCGAGCATGATAAATTCATGCTCGAGCATCATACTCGAGCAATGGAATTTTCCTGCTCGAGCATCAGCGAGCAAGCATGGATCATTGCTCGAGCAATATCATCTCTATTTGTCAAATCACCGTGTACGAGATTCATGAATCATTGAATGGATTAATATCTCTTTTGATAATTACTGATTATGATTACCAAATGCTATTAACCAATCTGTTCATGAGTTTCAGATCATTTAGACACAAATTACCGACGGATTTAAATGAATCAATCTCGCCTGTCAGACGCATTAAATGCAGCTACCTAAATCACCATATTCTCAAAGACCGATATTCTGAACAAAGTAAAGCTAACTCTGATATTCTCCACTTCGCAATTAATGCCATCTCACAATGGATACAACAGAAAGAATGAAAGAGAATGTTTGATCTGAACATTCTTCCTAAATCGGTGAAATCCTCAAACGAATGTATCATCTGTCTAATGGACATATTGAGGAGTCACAACGGCTACTTCATGAGCTTCCACAATGGTCATTAATGGAGACAACTATAAATAGTTGAAGCATTCAATTCACCAACTACTGAAACGCTACGCAATCAATTTGAGATTAATTTCATTTGCTGTTTCATCTGTAATATTAACTGCACTTCAATGTTCATATCTTTATCAACTCGTGAGGAGTATATAAACACTAATTTCATTGTTAAGTTTGGATCTTAAGGTTGAGGAACCTTAAGAGAGGGTGTATCGATTACAACTTGTAAGGGGGAGTAGATTCCGAGAGTGAAAGGGACCATCCTTCGTTTACGGAGTCTGTAATTATTCTGAAAAGTAGTGAAATCCCAGGTGTTCTGGGACTAGACGTAGGTCGAAGTTTTAGATCGAACCAGGATAAATTCTCTTGTGTTCTTTTATCTTATTGGTCTCTATTTCGCTTACGATTTGAAAAGAAGTTTAAAATTTCTACGATCACCTATTCACCCCCCTCTAGGTGATATTCCATCTTCATAATTTTGTACTGGGTTTATGCTTGAAACTGCTACAAACTTGTGACCATTACACATAAAAACTTCAAATTCAAAATTGCACAGTTTGTAGTGGCTTTAATTGTGGAACTGCTACAAAATTGGCAGATTTGCAAAACTTTGAATTTCGAAATTTCACAATTTTGTAGCAATTGTTATAGTAAAATCACCACAAAATGTCACACTCAGCCCTATCTTGTTAGTTCTCTATGTGTTTTGATGATAACTGACAATTGTAAACAATGTATGAATGTTTTTGGATAAGTTAAATGATTGTTAAAACTTGTTGTTTTTCAACCAAAAGCATTCTGTCAGTGCCAAACTCGAGCCTATATTGGCAAACTCAAGTTTGATACTGATAGAGGGCAAAACTCGCTAGTTTGCACCATAAACTCGAGACTGGACATTTGAACTTGAACTTGAGAGTTTTTACAAAGTTTTCTCATATTTTGAGTAAACTCGATTTTGCTAAACTCGAGTTTACTAGAGACCGAGAGCATTTTGATTGGAAAACACTTTTAAACTCGAGACTATTGTTCCTAAACCTCAAGTTTGCAACCTCCAGAGAAAATCTTCAAAGAGTTTACAAAACCTGTAAAATCGAGTTTGTGAAGACAAACTCGAGTTTGCCTCTGGCAGGAAGAATTTTCAAATTGAGACAATTTCATAAACTCTACACTACTCCTTTATGAGTAAAGGCTTCCGCTGATTTGAAAATTCATAAGAGTTTACAAAAAATGTAAACTCGAGTTTTATGTTGTAAACTCGAGTTTACGCTTTGGCCGAGAACTTTCAATGTTTTATAACTTAAGCAAACTCAGGACTATATGTTTAGACTCCAGTTTGTGTCTGGCCAAGAGTTTTCTAAAAGTTTTCTTAGTTAAGAAAACTCGAGTTTAAGATGTTAAACTCGAGTTTGTGCCTTACAGAGAGCAATGTGATTTTAACTTAAGAAAACTCTAGAGTTTGCACTGGAAACCTCCAGTTTATACTTTGAGAACTAAAACTGATTTTTGACATGAATAATGACAAACTCGAGGCTACTCACTAATATACTCGAGTTTACGTTTCGCTCAAAATGTGTTCCAAAGCTTAAATCACGACTTTCCTATTTGAATGGAGGAAACTCAAGTTTTGATATGGAAACTTGAGTTTTGGCAAAGCCGAGAGCTTTGATGTTTTTCAACATTTTGAAAACCGCCAGTTTTTAGGGAAAACCTCCAGTTTTGGTTTTGCACAGTTTTCTCTAAGTTTTCACAGTTAAGTGAAAACTCGAGTTTTGATTTCAACACTTGAGTTTTGGCCAGGCAGAGAGCTTTGATGTTTTTCATGTTTTGAAAACTGTCAGTTTTAGTAGAAAACCTCCGTTTTTGATGTTTTGGACTAAAATCGATTTTTAATATTAAAGTCCAAAACTCGAGTTTGGAGAAACAAAACTCGAATTTGCATCGTTAAATCTGAAATTCAAATTTGACAAATTTGGAAAACCTTCTTGTTTGATCTTAATACTTTCGATTATTATTCTCTAATATCCCCAGCTATGTTTAACCACTTTGTTAGTGAGTTTCAGATGAATTAGAGAATGTTTATTGAAGGTTTAAAGCAAAAGCAAAAAGTGACGTCAGCACATTAAAAGCAAGACCCAGAAAATTAGCATACTTTTGGGTAATCCTTTTGCACACGTTTACAAAGAATTAAAGAATGCTTTCTACATTCAGCAGCTACCATTCCAACGGATCTATTGTTAAGAAGTCAACTCTGAACTTCTACACAGCTGGATTAAGTTAAGATTAGAGAGAGAGAGGAAGACAAAAGCTTAACCTAAACCTTGTTTAATGAAGGCAACCGTTATATTGAAGTCCACAATGGTCATATATTGATTTCTACCTATAAATGAAGACAGATTCAAGACAGAAAGAGGAGAGACACAAGCTTACATTTTCAACATGCTAATACTATGTTTTTCGCATCACTTACTCTCTGTTTTTCATGTCTAGATAGCTTAGAGAGTGTAATGATTTATATTGTTCTTCAGTGTTCATTCATTCACTTCTAAGAGAGAAGAATTATTGTAATCATTTTATCCTTCTATCTGAGAGTTACTCAAGATTGGGTGATCTTGAGTGGGAAACACATTGTGTTGATTACAACTTGTAAGGGGGAGTGAATCCTAGTGAGAGGATTACTTGAATTACAGAGTATGTAATCAAGCAGTGTACTGATTACAGTTTGTAAGGGGGAGTGAATCCTAGTGAGAGGATTACTTCAAGTACAGAGTGTGTAATCAAGCAGTGTACTGATTACAGTTTGTAAGGGGGAGTGAATCCTAGTAAGAGGATTACTGATGAGGACATAGGAGGTAGCATGATCAAGTTAACAAACTTGGAGGACATACAAGGTATTGGAGGCCCAATGACAAGAGCAAAAGCTAAAAAGGCTAAAGAGGCCCTAAATCTCTTGGTGACCACCTTACTTGAGACAAGCCCAAGTCTAAAGGAAGAAGAGACCAAAATGATACACTTAATTTAGGTTGAAGACCTTGAAGAATAAGCCTCAATGGATATGCATAAAGTCTTCATTTTACTTGGCCCAAATTCTGCACTTAGTTTTATCTTTCTTACATTTAGTTAAACTTTTGTAATAAGGCTTATTGGGCTGCCTTATTTTCCTTTGTGTGTAAGCATATTTAGGTTAAACTTAATATGGATGTTGTCCACTATATAAGGAAACACCATAGCTTTTGGGAGGACAGATTTGAATTAAAGAGTTAACCTTTTTGGTGAGAGACAAGCTTCTCTAGGGTTCTTTTGAGAATCTCTGAACTTATCAAGGGCATCAATCCTTGTGGCGTTCTTGGGCTTATCAATTCTTTGGAATTGTGGTGCCTACCTATAATCCAAATTTTTCGTTCTAAATTTCTTGGTTTCGTATCTCCTAATTCCCTTATCCTTTTTCAGTGTTTCTTGAGCCAAAATTGTGTTTCAGACAGCCATCTTTCACATCGTTTTGGAATAACTCAAATCCGAGGTCTATAGCGTGAGATACGTTATGTTCTTTCAGGACGTGTTAGAGGCTGAATTTCCGGTGCGAAATTCCATTCCTAGTTGATCCAATCATCCTTTTCTTTTGGGAATCATATTAATTACTTCAAGTACAAAACATGTAATCGAGTTGAAAGAAGATAGTGGATTGAAAATCTCAAGTGGTGCTTGGAGACTAGATGTAGGTCAAGGATTGGGCCGAACCAGTATAAATCAGTTTGCATATTCTCTTCCCTTATCTCTTACATTTCCAGCATATATGTTGAAATGTGTATATATATTTGAATGACTGATTATTGCCTTATAAATTATTTATGTCATTCAAACTGATTTTAGTAAGTTACGAAAAGATTTTTGAAGTAACTAAAGTTTTAATCTAACACCCAATTCACCCCCCTCTTGGGTGATAGTCGGATCTTTCATATCTTACTTGTACGGAAGTGTTAATATTCTTAAGGTCCATCCTTATAGCTAATTAGAGTATCTCTTTGCTCTATTCTCTGCTTATTCTTTCTTGCACAACTTTAAGCAATCCTTTCTCTGCGCCCACATACATGTGTAATTGGTTGGGAAAGGGTGAGATTTGGAGGAATCTCAATAGCAAATAGTACTAACAATACTTACGAGATGAATTCTAGTGCAAGAAATGCTTGCCTTATATAGGCCCATACTCACATGATGAAATTTTTGAATGTTTAATGTTTTGTGCAACATACATATGGCCATTGTATAAACGGAACATTCACTCATACATGCTTCACATAATCCAACAAAGCAATACCACACATCAATATGTAGCATACACATAAAATACATGTAGTTAAGTAAGTTTACTACATTGTGGACTAATATCCTTCTTGTAAATGGCAAAATATCTCTAAAAGGAGGGTGAATTGGGGATTTTAAGAACTTTTTGATAAGCCCATATTTTCACCACAAAACAAAGACTAACAGAGAGAGGATAGAATAAAATTAACAAAAGGATTTATACTGGTTTAGTCTCAACTTTTGACCTACCTCTAGTCCCCAGACTCTCGGGGATTTTCACTAAGACTTCAATCAGTTACACACTTTGTACTCGAAAGTTATCCTCTCACTAGGATATACTCCCCCTTACAAGCTGTAAACTGATGACCCAATCTCAAAGTCGCACGACTTAGGATTCTTACATTGATTGATAAACAACAAGATCTCTCTAAAAGAGTAAATGAATAAACACTGAGGTTCAATGTATCTGAAGATACTGCATAGATGAGAGAAACAATAAATGCATTTTGGTCGTCTTAACTGTTTTATGTTTCTAGTTGTTCTGGATTATTGAGAATTGAATGCTTCAGCTTATATATGTTGGAAGCATTTAATGACCGTTTGAATACTTGATGGAGCCATTAGGTTGAACCAGGGGTATTCTTTTGATGCTTTGACTCATCCAATGTGCCCAGACATTCTAGTTGACATTATTTGAGATATATCTATTGGATGATCTGGCATCCAAATGTGGAAAGAACACCTTAAACCCTTTGGAACGTGTAGAGAATGATTTGCTAAATTCATGCTTAGTTTTCTGGACAAGCATTTAATGCTCTAACATCATCTTTTGCTGTATAGCTAATCTTCATTCAAACACTCGTTTGATCATTTGAAACTTATTAGCAACTTGTTTAAACATAGTTAAGAATAGTAATAAGACATGATATGAAGTATATAGATCATACAAGAAGATTTTGCAAATATGGACTAGACGATTTCAAAACAGAGACACTTAACACTCGAGTTTGTTCAAGTAAACTAGAGTGCATGACCCGAGTTTAACAATTTAGGCCTGAGTCACAAGATCATCTTTTTTGAAAATAGATTTGAAGTTAAAATGTAGATTTCTCTGTGATTGAAACTCGGATTTAAAATGTTTCACTCAAGTGCATGACTTAAGTTTAGATCTTCTTTTGAAATGAGCTTCGCCTAACATTTTGAAAATGTTTTAAGATCACATTGACTCGAGTCATTAAGTGACTAACTTGAGTTTAGGACTTATTTAATTTGAAAATAAGTTTAAGTCCACAAAAGCTAGCTGGACTTTTCAATAACAAGCTTGAGTCACTTTATGTTCAAAATAGTTACGAAAACTCTTGGCCTTGCTCTAACTCAAGTTTTCATTTAGACACTCGAGTCAACATAAGTCTAAATGACTTGACTAATTCTCTATCTAGTGTTAACTCGAGTATGGCAACTCTAAACTTGAGTTTAGTCTCGACAGTAAGTTAGTGGTTAAGTTTGAACAAGTTTCAAACATTTTTAACTTAACAATTAACTCCATTTAAGTTTACAATAGTCAGTTATTATCAAAACACATAGAGAACTAACTATTAGTTCTCTATATGTTTTGATGATTACTAACAATTGTAAACAATATGGAGATGTTTTTGTTTAAGATTAGAATAGTTTAAACTTGTCAATTTCAAACAAAAAACATTCTGTCTGCGACGAACTCGAGCCTATTGTGAGCAGACTCAAGCTTGTCCTTGACAGAGAGTGTAAACCTGCCAGCTCAAACTTCAAACTCGAGACTGAACCTAAAGTTTGAATTTAAGAGTTCTTCAAGAGTTTGCGTAAACTCGAGCTCACATTTTCAAGCTCGAGTTCATCAACGACAGAGAGGTTTGCATTTTGAAAATAACTTTAAACTTGACACCTCTCCCTTTTAAACCTCAAGTTTGTATTCTCTAAAGAAAATCTTTCATAGTTTACACAACCTATGAACTCAAGCCTATCATGGCAAACTCGAGTTCATCTTTGGCGAGAAGAAATTTTTTTAATGAGATTTTCACAAACTCTGCACTGTTCCATTGAAAGCAAAGTTTTCCAGTTTGAAAATTCTCAAGAGTTTACAAAACATGTAAGCTCGAGTTCATCATTTCAAACTCGAGCCTACACTTGACCGAGAGTTTTCAAAGTTCTTCAATCAAAATAAACCTGAGACTTATTTCACAAACCTCCAGTTTATCTCAGGACAAAAACATTGAGAGTTTTTCAAAATTAAGCAAACTTGAACCTAAGACCTTTAAACTCGAGCCTAAAAGTTCCAAAGAGCAAAACATTTTTCAACTTGAGAAAAACTCTAGAGTTTACTCAAAAAACCTCAGGTTTGCCTTTTCAAAGCTAAGACTAAGTTTTGTCTTGAACAGTGTCAAACTTGAGCTTGTTACTAATAGACTCGAGTTTGCCTCTTAGACATGAAATCACCAGAACTCAAAATCGCGACATTTCCCTCTGGATAAAGAGAACTTGAGTTCATAATAGTAAGCTCGAGTTCATATCAAACCGAGAGCAATGTGACTTTACAATGAGTTGAGAACCTTAGGTTCTGATTCCAAACCTCTGGTTTACATGTTTTACAACTAAAATGTTTTTATACACTGAAGCTTCAAACTCGAGCCTGGAAGAACTAAGCTCGAGTTTGTGACGCTGATTCAGAAATTTGAATCTGTCAATTTCAGAAATCATTCTTGTTTGATCTTAATCCTTTGCAATATTATTCTCTGATATTCCCTGCTATGTTTAATGATTTTATTAGTGAATTTCAGAGGTTTGAAGAATGTTTATTGAGGAGTTAAAGCATAAAGCAAAAAGCAGTTCAGAACATTAAATGCTATGACCAGAAAGTTTCTCTCTTCTGGCCAATCCGACTACACACGTTTACAAAGCATTAAAGATTGATTTCTACAACAAGAAACCTCCTCTCCAACAGATCAATTTGCAAAGAGTCAACTCTGATTACTTGGATAGCTGGATTAAGAGAAATATTAGAGAGAGAAGATGCCTAAACCACCTCTTAACCTTGGTAGAGCTTCTCCAACAGATCTATTGGGAAAGCAATGGTCATTTAATGATCTCTGAGTATAAATAGAGCTTCATTCAAGTCTTCCTAAGAACTACAACAACTGAGAGCGAATTGCATTCAAGTCTTCATTTATTTCACTCAGTTTTTCAATTGTATAGAATCTTTTGATACAAGAGCTTCAGTATTTATCATTATCTACTTTTAGAGAGAGTTTCTGATTATGAATCATTTATTGTAAAGAACCACAAGTTAGGGGACTTGGTGGTTGGGTTCATTGATTACAACTTGTAAGGGGGAGTGAGTTCTAGTGAGAGAATCACTTCTTAAGTGCCGAGTGTGTAATCATTGAGTTAGTGAAAAATCCCAAAGAGTCTGGGGACTGGATGTAGGTCAAGTTGTTGAGACTTAACCAGTATAAATCTCTGTGTCCAAGCTATTCTTCCCTTACTCTGTTCATCTCTATTTTTAGTATTGAAAAACAGAGCATTTGCTGAAAATTTTTAAGAATACCCAATTCACCCCCCCTCTTGGGTATTTAAGCTCCACTTACACTAACATTCTCCCCTTTTTTGATGATGACAACACTTGTAAACTATTTGACAGATTTTCAAAAGATTGATCATTTAAAATGAATTGAACAAACAAATAGGAGGCAAAGATGACTGTCACTTCATTTCATGCATTCAAAATTTAAATACATCAGAGTTTAAGCACAGAATAACAGAAGCAACAACAAATACAACAAAAAATATAATATCAAAATAGTTGTTCAAATGGTTGTTCTTTACTACACTTCTCCCCCTTTGTCAACATCGATGAAGGATTTTCAAATAAAAGGGGGGGACCAGAGGAAGTACCAGGTGGTGGAACTGAGATAGGAACCTAAGGTTGAGGTTGAGTCAAAGGTGTGGATGGAGGAGAGTCAAGAGAAACAGGTGAAAGTCTGATTGTGGAAGTGTGAGAGGGAGGAGCAAGAGAAGTTGCTGGAGTAGTAGCAACAACAGGGGTAGTAAAGATGATTGGAGTAGTAAAAGTGAAAGTAGATGAGGAAGTTATTATTGGAAATTATGCCCTAGGGGCAAGTCATTGTTCTCCATTAAGATATCATTTCATTTGCATGTTTATAATGATAACTATATCCCAGGATATATCTTATAGATTATCCTAAATGTCCCTGGTTGATCATTTACGCGGGAGCGAAGATAGGTTAAGACCAGTATGACTTTGATGAGGTATAGAGATACGAATAAATGTCATGGGCACTTGTAAGAGTACAAGGTGCTGGACCGACCCACTATGAGAAAGCTGCATGGATTTAGTCATAAGCTTATCTCATGTATAACCACGTCACAACGCCCTATGACTTGAGATCATCATGGATTCCTACATGATAAGTCACTGGTCTTTGACCTAGTCAAAAGTCACCTTTGATCAGGTGATGATAAAGGCTGGATTCTGGATCAATGGTTTTCATGCAGAGGAATGTGAATGGTCAAGATGGAATTTGTCTCTCACATTTGTAGAGAGATAATATTGGGCCCCTCGATGAGTGAGTTTAAGAAATGTATGGCCATACTGTGTTGGAAAGGAGTTTCCATTTCATTTATTAGACTACTCGAGAATCGAGAAAGTAATGGTCAAGAACAAGAAGTTGACATTATCCATGCCTCATCCTTGACCAAATTATCGCGTGACAAAAGGGACGTGACATGGTTGTACAATAGGTTATATCGTGTCATCGATCCCCATGTGAATTGGGTAGTCGCAATGTCTTGCTAGAGGCCACTTGCGACTTGTGGGCTGGTACAGTATTGGCCCACTGCCAATCTTATGTGGACCTACAGGGTCGCACACAAGAATAACCCAACATGAGCAAATGTGTCCAAATTCGTTGATTCTTAGATTAATTTAAGATTTAATGAATATTAAATTTAATCTGGGGTGAATATATATATATATATATATATATATATATTGAATTTGAAAATGATATAATAATATTATTTAATGGTGATTATAATATTATTATATAATATTTGTTTTTGTATTTAATTTATTTGATAAATTAAATATCTAAAACAAATAAAGATATTGTATCTTATGTAATTTTCGAATAAAGATATCATATACCTATTTAATTTAAATTGAGATATAGTATCTCAGATTTAATTAAATAGATAGATATCGTTTCTCGGATTTAATTTATAGAGATAAATTAAATCAGAAGGCTTTTAAATTTGGACTAAATAAATATATTAGATTAAATATATCAGATAGATTTAATTAATATACTTTTTTAATCTAGATTCAAAATTCAAATTTTAGATATGGCTTTTAATACGGATTAAATAAATATTATTAGTTTAGATATATCAAATAGATTTAATTAAAATATTTTAATCCAGATTTAAAATTTGAATTTCAAAATTAATGATGATTAATTTTGCATTAAATACGCCGATCGGGTTTAGAAAACCTACGGGACTTTTAGTCGAGCGTATTCAGAAAGCCGCAAGAAACCCTAGAGTGAAATTGAGAAAGACGCAAAATTCTAAAGGCGCTAGCACGCTGCCGCCATCGTGTTAGGGATTGTTCGTGTGGATACCGGTAGAGGAGGACGATTCATAGAGTCGGCTTCTAGTGATGGAGAAGGTAGCCCACCAGTTCAAAGAGAATGAGACACGGACCAGTTCACTGTAGGTATGATTTGAATTCCTTAACCTTGATTTAAACGCGGTTGAGTGGTCCTTAAGACGGGATTCGTAAATATTTTAAATCCGCTGCGTATACGGATCCTAACAGTGGTATCAGAGCCAACTCAACCGAGCGTTCAAATTGGGTTTATGCGTGAGATTATATATATGTGATGTATATTTTAAATCGAATCTTGTATGCTATGCGTATAAAGAGAAAGTTTTTTCCGAAAATATTCTCGTGCCTCTTGTTCAAATTTAGAGAAATAAGTTTTTTCAGTTTTTCATTTGGCATGTTTTGGATAAAATCATTGTTATGAAAGAGTTTGTAATCATCTTTTGTTTATGACGCCAAATGAAATTGCCGTTAAAACACTATAAATCGCACGTACAGATTTGTGAAGTTCTGAATAGTTCAGATCGCATGAAGTTCGTTGCGCGAGAATTTAAATCAGGATATTTGTATATATATTATATTATATTATAATGTAATATGAATTTGAAATTAAATAATAAGGATATTATTAATGTAGATTATAATATTATTATATAATGTTTGTTTTGTATTTAATTTATTTGATAAATTAAATATCTAAAATAAATAGAGATATTGTATCTCGAATTTAATTTTCGAAAGAAATATAGTATCTTAGATTTAATTTAAATTGAGATATGGTATCTCAAATTTAATTAATTAAATAAATAGATATCATATCTTTGATTTAATTTATAAAGATAAATTAAATCGGTAGGCTTTTATTTTAGATTAAAATAAATAGATTTAATTAGATCTGTTGGACAGATTTAATTAATATTATTTTAATCTAAAATTCGAATTCAAGATTAATTGTGATTAATTTTGAATATTTTAATACGGCCAATTAGGGTTTTAGAAATCCTATAAGATATAGATCAAGTCGTATTAAAATGAAGCGACAGCCGCAAAACTCAATAATTTAATCATAATATTTTATTTCATAATTGTATGAATTAACATATGTTTTAATTAATTTAGAGTTTTAGTTATGATTTAATTTGATCACTCATAATTAATTTAAAGTTTTAATTATGATTTGATTAGATCACTTCTGATTAATTTAGAATTTATATGAGATACATAGTGATTGCATTCATATAAGTAGAATTAATAGGATTAATTAGAATAAATTAGATAATACCCTCTAAATAAAATCTTAAGTCACAATGTCGTCAATTAATGAATACTTGTCAAAACCTCGATCACTCATTTGTATGTTCCACCAAAGTGGATGCATCTGAGTAATCTTGGTGAGACAAGAGAGAGTAATGGTGATACTCTATATTCATTATTGTATGGACTTAATTGAGATCATCAAAATGATTTTGGATCTCAAGGTGTTGGATGAGATTAAACATGCTAGGTCATATGATGATCGAATCCCATAAAGATCTAAGAGTTACATGTGATGTAATGGGCAAAGATCTTGCCTACCTAAATAACTTGATTTTAAGCGTCCTGCCAAAGCGGACTTAAGATTAAACCAAATATGGATCTTAGCCCACTAATTATAATGAGGGTTATTAATTTAGTGGGAGGTTATTGATTAAACTTTGCATATCTTTTAAATTGTAGAATCATGTCGAATAGTAACACCGCAACACCATCAATGCGATCGGTCCTTGAGAAGGACGAACTCGATGAGACAAACTTTATTGACATGTTTGGGAACTTAAGCGTTGATCCTAAACACCAAAGAAAGGAGTATCTCATCGATCAACCCATTCCTGACAAGCCTGCAGCTGATGATCAAAGAGATCAGACTGATGCTTACATGAAGCATCAAGATGACTCTATGGATACAGGATAGCCTAATGCCTGCCACTATGGGTCCAAACCTCGATGGAGATCTAGAACATGTGGAGGTCTCTGAGATGATTGAACACATGGAGCTAGATATTTATCTCTGTGAGTTGCAGCCGCAGGGTCGATTGGCTTCCTTATTGGAACCTCATGAGGTTCTTGAATCACAACCTTCTTAGGTCTGGCCTTAGGTGAAGGCTCATCGGCGGCAACCTTTGTTTGAAATCTTCTAGGAGTGTGTTTCTCTCTCCTAGATCTCTTTAATGGAAGTGGAGACACAGATTGAGTCCCCTTATAGTCGGAGTCAGTGTCCTGGATCTTAGTGGAATGTTTAGGAGGCATTTTTGTAGGAGAAAGCTTGAGTTAGGTCGAGGGCAATGAGAGGCATTTAGAGAGAATTAGGTTTACACTTGAGGGACGAGTGAATTAAAGAGCAACAGTTAAGTTACAGGATATATGGAAATCTATAAACTCAATTTTCCACTTATTGACTCTAGTTACTTGCTCGAGTTTACATAAACTTGTGGTAACCTAGATCTCAAGTGTGTATATGAAAACACTTGATATTTTTTGTTGACTTGAGTAAACAACTTGTCGACTCGGGTTTGAAAGTTGCTCTATTCTTGGTTGCTCTCTATCTCATCCAAACTCGAGTTTGACATTTTCATGACTCAAGTTTGGTTTTGCCTTTAACAGCTTAGTTGTTATCTATCTAAAATACACTCGAGTGTGCCACCTGCAGGCAAATTTAGAGTTTGCTCTCTACTTTTAATTGACTCAAGTTTGTAGATTACAAAACTCGAGTTTACTTCTTTTGACTGCAAACTTCAGCAGCTTGACAAAGACAACAAATATCCTATAAGAGTTACAACTAGACACTCCAATTCTTAAGTTAGTATCTATTGATCATCAAAAATATAACTAACATTAAGTAAAGATTATTTACTACTCATTGGGATTTACCATTCTCAATTCTCTTCTAATTAATGAAAATTGTTCATTTGCTAATGGCTTTGTGAAGATATCAGCAAGTTGAAGATGACTAGGAATGAACAACACTTTGACATCCTTCTTTTGAACATGATCTCTGATGAAATGATGTCTAACATCAATATGCTTGGTTCTTGTATGTTGAACAGTATTCTTTGCCAAGATGATTGTGCTAGTGTTATCATATAGAATTGGTATCTCCTTGAGATAGATTCCCAAATCTTGAAGTTGTTTCTTGAGCCAGAGAACTTGAGCACAACAACTTGATACAACAATGTGTTTAGCTTTAGTTGATGATAATAAGACCGTAGTTTGCTTCTTGCTAAACCAAGACACAAGTGAACCACCAAGAAACTCACATTGGCCACTTATGCTCTTTCGGTCACTCTTATATCCAACATGGTCCGAATCCAAATATACCACAAGATATTCAGCTTGTCCTTTGGGAAACCATAGTCCAAGAGTTTCGGTATCTGCAAGATATCTGAATATCCTCTTCACTTGTTCAGCATGAGACTCCTTGGGGCAGATTGATATCTTGCACATATCCCCACATTGAATTGGATGTCTAGCCAACTTGCAGTCAGATAGAGCAATGATCAAATCATTCTTCTATATCTTATAAGGTTGAAGTCTTTGCCATCCTCATCAGTATCCAAAGAAGTGGTTGAACTCATTGGAGTATCAACTCCTTTGCATTGGTCCATCCCATAGTTCAAGAGATCTTTGAGATTTTGGTTTGAGATATGAAGATGCCATTTTTCTTTTGCTTGATTTGCATGAAATCCCCCTTTGTTGAACGTACAAAGTTTCGATTTGGTCCTGAATTGCCTTGCAATCTCTTGAGTCTTTGTGTCAACCTTTATGTCAACTTGTGCGTTAACCATTGCCTAAACCATCCGCTCCATCGACTTTCTAACATTAGAGGTCCCTGTTGTAGAGGTTTCAACCTTAGAGGTGGCACTCTTGCTGTGGACCATGCTAGGCCTAGCGCCTATCCACATACCCCTGTAGCGTCCTAGGTGCTCAACTGGGCCCATGACAACTTTTAAAGGGGCAATAGCCTTATGACTTTTGGGTTGGGCTTGTCGCAACTCTGCCTAAGACTGCTGAATCTGTTCGTGGTGCACACATTTTATAAAACATTAATGAAATAATTTCCTCTAATTTAAATAAATCACATAAAGTATATGAATTAATGTATATAACTTACAATGACATCCTCTCCTTGCTAAGGGGTCATCATCTTGTCACCATGTTTATTGGTGTATGTGAATAACTCCCCATAGTCAATCTAGCAGTTCTCCAATTGATCCATCCTCTTCTGAAAAGATTAGAAGAATAATAAAAATAAAACAATAATAATAATAAATAAAACAGCTTTGTCACTTTGTTGAACTAAAAATAAAACAATTAATAATCTTATGTAGAGCTAAAATTAATTTAACTTTTAAAAATTACCAGCTTACTGTAGGTGACAACAAATGTCTTGGATCATGTCGTGTGATGAGTCCTCTACTATACTCGGCTCCTGGTGTTCCTTGAGACAGAGATTACAGAAGATATGAAACATTAAAATAATTAAAAATCTTAATTATTAAGAAATTAATAATTCTTTAAAAATGTACCTACCCATGTTGGCTCCTCCTGAACTGGCCAAAACTTGCCCACTCTAATGTTGGGATGCTGTCTAGCACACTATCGATCAGTTGCTTTAGAGGAATCATCCCATCCTTATTCATCAAGTGGTAGAGACGATCCTTTGGTTCTTCCAGCCACCCTTATCTTGATAAGTGAGTACCTCTTCCTGTTGTTGTGGACTTTAAACTTATGCTATATCACAACTGAATTAATAATTAATTAATTAAAAAGCCAAAATTATAACTATTTGCATCTATAATATAATTAAATACAATTACTTACCTAAACAACCTCCTCAAATGCTTTGTTATTTGCCTCACTAGGAACATGCTTCCAACTCTGGAAGTGGATGGGGAGCCACAACAAATTTCTGCCCAAGTGGTGTAGCCAGCGGTTGAAGAGGTGACCACTTTTCCCGATCAGTTGGTCCATCATATCATTCCACTCAACTATTTCACGTGGCTTCTTCATTTGATTCACAAAGAGCATGTTCAACTTCCTCCTGGTGATATTCCCTCACGAATGTGCACAATTAATCACATTTTTGTATTAAATTTAAATTCAAAGTGTAAACATTTGTAGGGGTTTACATAAAACCACTACAAAACATGAAACCCTACCTCATTTTTCATGACACTCTATAGTAGTTTTAGATAACTACTACAACTGTGATTGACTATTCACATTATGTAGTGGTTTTAAGTATTAACCTCTACAAATGTGAAGACTCTTTACATTCTGTAGCAGTTTTTTGAGTAACTACTACAAATTTTGTTATTATTAAAGAATATCATCAAGAAGCTAAACATTGGCTTGAAAGTGGTTGCCCCTAGATGAAAATATGAAATGTAGTGCTAGGTAACATAATACGTATAACATGATATCCAGGATAGCCCATTTACAAATTTTCATCGCTGTAACATCCCAATTTTCTAAAGCGTTTTTGAAATAATTGATCAGAGTAGAGCATCGGAATCATTTTAAAAGAGTGAGTATCTAATAAACATTTACTGATGTAGTATCTGGCTGCTTACATAGCGGTACAGTAATATGAATATAGTTCAATAAAATAAAGTCAAAATAAAACAAAATCTCTCCGTCTGCGTCCTCATGCTGGCTCCTTATCCTTGTCCTTGGCCCTGGTTCCTCCAAACCCTAAGGTTATAGCAGGAGCTGAGGTTCAATGACCATTGAACCTCAGGTAATGGTTAACCACATGCTTATATATGACAGTATATGATAGATATTCACGACGTTACAGCAATAAGCACACAGCAGATGTATCCCAACAGCACACAGCAGATGTATCCCAACAGCACATAGCAGATGTATCCCAGCACACAGCAGATGTATCCCAGCACACAACAGATGTATCTCATAAGCACACAGCAGATGTAAAGTTATCTACCACATATAAGCATATTATAAGCATCAGAGTTAGTGTTACAGTATGCGAACGTACTTTCGTCGGTGATCGCGGTACGTATGTCGGTCGGTATGATCACGTATACCCTATAATAGTAATTTCGCATTTATTAATTCATAAATAATATTCTAGAAGATATCCTAGTCACTAATGACCTTTTTACCCTTGGTAGGATTATTTCTCAACTTATCACCCTCATTTTCTGAAAAAACGCTGGTCCAGGATTTTGGACAGATTTTCGCCTAACTTTGGAAAATCATAACTAATTCAAAAAAAATTGAAACGAGGATCCGTAAAATTCCTCAGAATCCTTAGGATGTCTAGTTTTAATGAAAAATACTTATTTTTTCCCAGATCATCTGAGTTATTCCCAGTTTTAATGTTTTAAGCCTCTGCCCAGAATTTCTCCAGAAATTCGTAGTCAAACTTAAAGAATTTTTATCTCACTGTACAGAAATCATTTTAACATGTTATTGACATATTTAAAAATCCCTATATGTCTACTTTAACCATGAATTTTCCCAGAATTTTTTAATTCCATTTTCAACATAAAATATCGGCATTTTTAACACTGACTTCAGAAATCTCTACCCGATGAATTTTCGCTAGAGCTTCGGTACCTTCTTCATAGTTTTACTAGAAATTTTGCTATACCAAATGGCTCATCTAATTTTCGAAATATCACTATTTTTTACTATAAAACATGATATTAAAATTACTCTGGCATAATTAGAATCAAAGCTACTTCTAACTATGAATTTAAACTAGAACTTCAACAACTACAAAAGCTAAAGACTAGAAACTAAAAGCTTGCTTGAAGGTGGAATATCACCTAGGGGGGGTGAATAGGTGATATTAAAATTCTTTTTGTTAATTGCTCAAGAATGCTTAGAACAGAGATAGAGAGAAGAGCAATGAACACAAGAGGTTATACTGGTTCGGTCCAACTCTTGACCTACGTCCAGTCCCCAGAAACAGTCTGGGATTTCACTATCTCCAAACTTGATTACAGACACTATAACTCTCGAGTAATCCTCTCACTAGGACTTACTCCTCTTTACAAGTTCTAACCAAATAACTGTAGACACAATTACACACTCTGTAAACGAAGGATGATCCTTACACTCTCGGACTCACTCCCGCTTACAAGTTGTAATTGATACACCCACACTCAAGATACCTCTATCTTGAGATTTGAATGAATGTAATACAGTTGATAAAACTCTCTCACAGAGTAGATAAATGATGAACACTGAAGCTCAGTAATATCCTAAGATATAGAAGTTGAACTCTATGTATGCTTTGTCTGTGTATGCGTTTTCTCTATCGATGAGTTCAAACCTTCAGGCATTTATACTAGTTGAAGCTTGAGGACCGTTGAAAGATTTGATTCTGTCTGTTTGAATGTTTGAATATGTCCGTTGATGAAGCATGAAGAATAATCATTGTGACTCGTGAATATAGCCGTTAGACAGATGAAGCTCCACTGGTCACATTCGTCATCGCTGACTTCGTTCTTCATAAACATTCTTTATTACATTTGTCTTGACCGTTGAGAGATAGAGTTTATTGTGAAGACGGAATATCAGAAGTTGCTTTACTTTGATCAGAGCATTGGTCTTCGAGAATATCACGGTTTAGGTGGGAGCATTTAATGTTCTGACAGCTGAGATTGAATCATTCAAATTCACCGGTAACTTATGCGTAAATGATCTGAAACTCATGAACAAATTGGTTAATAGCATTTGGTAATCGAAAATAATAATAATAATAAGAAGAATTCATTCATTCGATAATTCATGAATTTCGAGCACGGTGATTTCGAAATCAGGATGAAGTTGCTCGAGCATGGATCTATGCTTGCTCGAGCAAGCTGCTTTGAAAAGCTGAGAAAAAGCACTTTGCTCGCTGATGCTCGAGCAGGAAAATTTCCTTGCTTGAGTATGATGCTCGAGCATGAACATTTCATGCTCGGGCAAGCTCTTGGAAATCAGTTTAAAAACTCCTTTGCTTTGCTGTTGCTCGAGCATACTTTCAGCTTGCTCGAGCATGATCAAATCATGCTCGGGCAAGCTCTTTCTCAAATTGGAACAATTGCACTATACTCGTTGTTGCTTGGGCAATGTTTAGAGGTGTGCTCGGGCAAGCTCCACTGGTCACTTATGAAAAATCCATTTGTATCGCTTGTGCTCGAGCAGCCCAGATATCGTGCTTAGGCAATGTTGAGACAGAGAGAAAAGATGGATTCAGGCACATGCTTGCTCGGCCACATTTTTCCTCTGCTCGAGCATGCTGCTCGAGCAAGCCTTTGTTTCTACTCGAGCAAGACTTCCCAACTCAGTGAAAATATTGTTGCCTACGCTGTTGCTCGAGTAAACTCCATTCTCTGCTCGAGCATGACTATCCATCTTACTTTTTTCTGCTATGAGCTCAATGATGCTTGGACATTACAAATACCTTGCTTAAGCATGATTTTAGTTATAATGATGTTGCTTGAGCATGCTTTTATAATCAGCTCGGGCATGACTCTTCAACTTGCAATTTTGTCAATCTCACGATGATACTCGGGCATGCCAATTGTTCTGCTCGAGCATGGCTGGATAATTGTGAGATTTTGCTCGGGCATCATGTTCTTTGAAGCTCCTGATCATATGTGAATAAGCATGATATTCTCCAGTACAAAGCTTCAACTTCCAGAGTATAGAGACTTTCAAGAAGCAATCATATTGACAGCAATTTCCAGCGACGATAACGTCTTCGGTAAAAATCCAAATTTAGCCCATCACTCCATCTCAGAAAGCTCTTCAAATATTCCTTCCATTTCAATAAGAATCAACTCCAAACTAGTTGTATTTCGCCCATTAATCATTAGATGAATGAAGGTTGTTCTTATCTAGCGTTTTTCCAGCATCCAGAACAGACTGTCAATTTCAAAACATCACAACTTCTTCAATTGATCTTCTTTTTCTATGTTCTTGATGTTTTTGAAAAGGTATTTGAGTCTAGTTTCCAATGCCACCAATTTCAGCTCAATCAGATTTTTCGTTTGTGAGATATCCTCAAAATACCGAAGGTTAGTTTGGACTGTGACGGTGACTCTTGTGGAAACTTGTAAAATTCATAGATAATTCATCTGACCTCCTTTTGGCTTGAATTTTATATCAAAATGACGCATTGGATGTCTAGTTTCATATGCCACCAGTTTCGTGTCAATCCGATTCCTGGTTTGGGAGATATCGTCGATTTACCGGAGGTCGCCAGAAACAGAGCTGAACAGAGGAAGCTGATGGGATCACTTTGCTCGAGCATGCTTCCGTTCTTGCTCGAGCAAAGACGGATTTTGGCCTAAAAATGGCTTAAATCATACCTTGCTCGAGTATACTTTCCAGCTTCCGCAAGCATGCTTTCCAGCTTCAGCAAGCATGCTTTCCAACTCCCGCAAGCATGCTTTCCAGCTCCCGCAAGCATGCTTTCCAGTTTTAGCAAGCATGCTTCTGCTCGAGCATGAAATCAAGTGTGCTCGAGCAATGTCCTATTCATGTGAGAGAAAATGCTGAAATTGCACAAATACCCCAAAACAAATTAGTATTCTTCCGAAAGCTTGAACTTGCTCATTTTAACTCTGAATTGATCCGTTCCAACTTCTATTTGATCTCAGAAACTTGAATATTGATATTTTCATTATAATTAACAGATTCTTCTTTCTTCAAACTCCATTCTTCATTATATTAAACTTTGCATCTACATTAAATGTAAGAATTAGTCAAAGTAAGATAAATGTAGTATATAAACTTCTTGCTTTAGTTAATGACATCAATGTAAGACATCATCAAAACTAATCAGAACTAACATTGCTTACCTCTTGAAGAACTTCCTCCTCCTTCTTGCTTCACTCTTCTCTTAAACTCACCTATTTGGTTTGAGTTTGGTGTGAAGAATTCAAGAGGAGAAGCCTCCTATTTATAGGCAAAGTTCAAAGCCTCATCCTTTATCCTTAACCGTTAGATCTAAACTTAGTTAAGAAGTTTTAATCTTCTCCATCCACTATAAAACATGTGCTCTTGTGATGTCATCTTAATGACATAATCAAGCTTAGTTGTTATTTGTGTTTTTCTTTGATTTTTCCTATTGTTGGATTTCAAATTACATTGAATTAAGCCTATTTTCTTTTCCAAGCCAACAAATTCCCCCTTCTTCCATTCTTTGTTTTCCTCTAGATAAAAATATATTTGGGGATCTCAATGAAGTTTTATTCAAATTTCCTCTTTGGTTTTGAAGTCTTGAAGTTTTTATCTTTATTTAGAGACCATAAACACTCATTTTCTCATTTGGAACAAACTTCAAAAGTTGAGGAAATGACTTTGGTTATAACCAATCTCAAGCTTAAATTACGCTTGTCAATAATCACTACTTATATTTGATCTATGATTAATGGATGTCAAGATACAATTTAGTTTCTATAGATTTTCATTTGCTTATGTCTAGAGTTAATTTCATGGATTAATCTAATTGTTTTAATGTCTAATTTTCTTATTGGCTAATGCTTTGACTTCTCTTTCTCACTCCTTCCACTAGACTCACAACATTTGCACACACACACATTCACAACTCCCTCTCTCATTGGTCAAAACCTTTTCTCATGGATTAAGAATATTTTCTTGATTTATCATTGGCCAATTCAATTTCACAAGGATTTAGCTTTATGGTATTTAATTAATACCTTATGATTTAGCTTTATAAGGTTTAATCCTAGCCCTCCACAACTAATCCTTAATTAGCATTCCTAATAAAGTGAAGTTGTCAAATTATGATTGGTTCCCAACTTAATTATGGTTTTTAGAGACTTTTCAATGTTAAACTTAACCTCTATTGGCCATTGGTCTTTAATTAGGGTAATACACCTCTAATTGATGACTACTTAATATTAATTGTAAATAATTATCCAAGTATTCTAGTATTGTAAATTTAATTGCTCATTAATTGTTAGTAATTGCCCTTTAATTGTTCCAAGTGTTGTGATAATTCTTTATGACCTTCTATGAATTAAATATGAACTTGGTATTAATTATAGGTTATTAGAAAATTTAGTCTCTTAAACAATTATAAAAATTGGTGTTTAAGACCCTTTGATTAATTATGAAAATTAATACAATTATTCCAATTATTGTAGATTTAATTGTTCTTTAGTTGTTGATAATTTTCCCTAACTGGTATTATTGGCCCAAAAACAGTATTTACGAGAATTATAAATTTTAGGGTATTATAATCGCAAGCAGCTACTTTAAAACCAATGTTTGGCTTCTTGCTTCTAATTCTTCACTGAATATTATTTGCATAGAAGTGCTTATATAACTTCATATTGTATAGCATTTTTTATATGAAAGCACTTTGCATTTTGTAGTAGTTAGTTACCATAACCACTACAAATGTGCAAGACTCTTTGCATTCTATAGTGGTTTTTACATACAACTGCTGCAAAAGGTAAGACTCTTTTATTTCTGTAGCAGCTTTTTCTTCTAAAATGGCACATCCTTCATGCCATAACGCACCTTGCGTGTGCCACATTTGTAGCCGTTAATTGAATTAAAATGCTACAAAATAATCGTTACAAAATTGGCGCCAACTTGGCACCATATTTTGTAGTGGTTATCTAGTGGTAACCGCTACAAAGTTCGTTCCCTTACCAGCACACATCTTGGCACGAATGTTCCTAATGCAAATTTGTAGCGTTTTCGGTCTAAACCACTCCGGAATATGATTATTATAGCATTTTGTTTTACTATTGCTAACCAGAAGCTCTTTTGTATTGGGTTTGGGATTTTGAATATCTTGGAGCATGGATTAGAGTATTGAAGAGATTCAAGCCTCTTTCTTTGGTTTTTTATCTACCCTTCCCTTTCTTTTTTGTTGACATGGGTATTACACACGCACACAATTCTGGTTCTTTTCCAATTATGAATTGATAAACAACTTGTTCTAGGATTATTTTGACCCTTGGTATGGATTGACACTCGATTATTCAATACTGGATTAGTGACAGAATTTAGTGATGGAATTGTTTGATTCCATTGTCAAATACACTATCACTAATTAATTAATGATGAAATTCCCTCGCTAAGTTAAAATAGCAACGGAATTCTGGTACTAATTAACCTTTTTTTTTTTTGGGTAGTGATTCCTCTCTTTTAGCATTTAATGATATGCATGTGTTGACTTTATCTTATACTTAATGCTTATTATAGTGTTATGGCCACCACTTGGACTGTTTTGTTTATTGAGATTTCGCGTGAGAACAGTTTTTATTCTAAAGAACTTAGATAAATTCATGCTTGACATGAAATTCAATTATTGGATGGATGCTTTGTTGGTAAAATAGAAACATGTTTACTAACCTTGCATTGTCAAACTAAGGTTAGTGCTTAAAATGGATTTTGATTAATTGTAGCAAGAGATTGTGCAATTTAATAAAAGTGATTTAATTTTGACTCGAGAGAGCATTATAAAATGAAAAATGTTTTTTGAGACCTTAGATAGACACATTTTTTCATTTAATTGCTAATTGAGAGGGAATTAATCAAGTATACTTTCATAACATGACAAGGGGGGAGATATTAAATCCTGGCTCCTTATTTCTTGAAAGCAAAGTTTCAATTTTAGTTTTCCTCATAATGTTCCCATTTTAAAATAATTGAATTTTGAATTACAAACTATAATGTTTTATTTAACCTAATTGTGAGCACAATTGTCACAATTAACTCATTCTTGCCTTAGTCTTTGTGGGAATGATAGATATTTTCATACTACTTGCAACTTGTACGCTTGCAGTTTACACTAGACGGTGAATACTGCACATGATGGAATATTTTATGGGTAAATTTGCATTATTAACCCTACCATGAAAGTAAAAGTTCAATTTCCATATAACTGGCCAAAAACAAAGATACTCCAAATAACAATGGAGAGCATATATCGCATCACCATATGCTTAAAGGCATGTATAAATGCCAAAATATACTCAATAATATAACTCCATCTCCTTCTTAAAATTCAAAACCCTCTCATTCTGAATCTCAATTCCCTCAACTACTCTAATTTTATGGGAGTAGGAATAACCCTAAGACCGTTGATTTTGTGTAAAGTAATCCCAAATGCTTCCTCCATGTCCATATCTTCATGATTCCGTCCATTTTCAATCTTCAAATCAAAGTGCTGAAGAAGCAAGGCCAGAACAGTGTGAGCAACCCTATAAGCAAATGGAATACCTGGGCACATCCTTCTTCCAACTCCAAATGGAATAAACTCGCAATCATTATTATTTCCTCTAAAATCCCTTTGACTATTTTCACCTTCTAAAAACCTTTCTGGCAAAAACACATTTGGGTCAGGCCATACGCTTGGGTCTCGGCCCAAGGCCCATAAATTTATCAGAACTAATGTGTCTTTGGGCACAGTGAAGCCACATGTTTGTGCTTCAACCTCTGACTTATGGACAAGTACTGGAGCCGCAGGGTGTAATCTGAGGGTTTCTTTGATAATTGCTTGAAGGTAAGGGAGCTTAGAGATGTCCGAGGCTTTCAGAAATTGCTGCTCCTTGGTGAGAAATTGTTGAAGCTCCTTCTTTGTTTTGATCATCTTCTCTGGATTGTGTAGCAGCTCTGCCATAGCCCATTGGATTGTGCTTGCCGTTGAGTCCACCCCTGCTACAAACAAGTCCTAGGAGTACAAGGTTTATGCGATACAACAAAAGTATGAGATAAAAGTAGAATTGCGGATTAAGTTATATGAATCTCCTTAAATTTGGATAGAATGCAAGAATAATTTGATGTATAAAATATACACATTATTGAGAATATATTGTCTAAAACAAAAATAATGTATATATACAGTTAAGGTTGGTTCAACTGGCAAGAATACTACTTATAACCTATAAGCTAGGATGTAAGTTTAAATCCCATTACTAATACTAATATAAGTGGACTATAAGTATTTATATAAACACTATTTTACTTGCATATAAGTTTTCAACTTTAATTTGCCTTTCTTTAAATGCATATGAAATGAACCATTTGAAAGAAACAAAATAATGGGAGGAAATTTATTTTAATATCCTAGGGGCATTTTAAATAAAATATATTAACTACTCTTAAATATATATTAAAATATAGGGCTTTCATTAAAAAAAGTCAAATATTATAAATGAAGAGAATAACAAGATTTAGTTATATTATTAATCATGTATAAAAGAGATACACATGTCTAATTTCTATTAGAAAAAAGGTTCTTGAACTACATAACCTTAGTTTAGTGCTTAGTAAAATTAAATGAATTTTCTTCTATTTTTAAAACTTAAAAAATGTATTTTGCTATTTTTGAAATTTTGTCGTATTTTTTTAGCCTTCTTTCAACGGAGGTTTGTGTACATCATGTTAATAATAAAGAGGATATCAGTTTTCAACTTAATCTTATTTTTTGGTGACTTATGTGCAATTTAATCTTTACTGATGAGAAATTTATGTAAAATTTACCATTAGAGGAGTTTTTTTTTTTTTCTCCCTTAAGTTTGGTAAAACTTGCAGTATCCTTATTGACAAACTCAAAAAAATAAAAATAAAAATAAAATAAAATAAAATAAAAAGTTTAACGAAATGAACTGAATCTAGGCATAATTAATACTCACCAAAAATAAATGTGACATATCATGGCGTGTGAATTCAGAATTGTCCTTATTCAGGCAAAGAAATGACTCTAAAACGTCATCGTGATTGTCTGACACCGAATCCACCTTATGGATCCTTTCCTCAATAATACTTTCAAAAACTGTAAGTAGCTCCCGGTAATACTTTCTCATCCTTCGCTTTGCCCCTTGAGGATCAAACAAGCTTAAAACAGGAAAATAATCAGCAATGTTATACTTAGAAGCCTCGGCAAGCACACTCCAAATAATGTCTCTAAACTTGTGAGAAGAATCAGAACAGCGATCAGCCAAATCAACTGAAAAGAATGTGTTTGATGCTGAGTTCAACACAGTCGTAAAAACAGTCTCACCAATATCAATAGCCTCACCACTATTTCTGCATCTTTCTTGCAGAAACCCTAGCAATTCCAGAAGCTTCTTCTCCCGAAGACCTTCTGTAGAATCAAGAAATTGAGGAGAGAACACGTTGGTGGTACATAATTTTCTTAGGGTTTTCCATTTTAAATTTGAAGAAGGAGTGAATATGACAGAGGCTTTGTGATGGTCAAGGGCTTGAACAGACTGAGGAACCAACCTGGAAGCAAAGGCTTGGTCATTCTTTCGAAATGCTTCTTTGGCTGTGTTTGCTGAGGAAATGACTATGGTAGAAATAGTGCCAATTTTCAGAGACATTATGGGTCCGTAGGTCTTAGAAAGGTTGTTCAGAGATTGGTGAAATTTGGTGATTCCGAGGTCTAATATGTTTCCGATGATTGGATATGGAGGAGGACCTGGTGGTAGGTTTTTGTGTTGGGGATTTTTTGAGAAAACCCAAAAGAAGAAGACGTAAGTAGTGCATGCGATTATGAAGGAAATGATCAAGGGAAGAAATGTGATGGGATCCATGGTCGCTGAAGCTAGTTTGATAGTCGTAGTTTTTTTCTGAAGTAATCAATACATGTGTAGTATATATAGAGAAAGAAGGACTGTTTTTAATAATGAATAATATTCAACTCTTTTTTTGTGATCCTTCATTCCGTATTTGGTGTTTAAGTCGTCCAATGTTTGATTGGTTAATTAAATTCCACAAGTTTTACCTTGGAAACTTCATCTTATAGACAAGCCATCATTCCTTAATTGACCGATCAAAGTCATCCAATATTGGACTTAATTACTCATAGTTTTATACCATGCGTGGAAACTTCAACATACTATTTACAAGCCATCATTCCTTGATTGACAGATCAAAGTCGTCCAATATTGGACTTACTCATATTTTAATACCATACATAGAAAATTGCTTGGAAACTTTGTCCATTGTTAGGATGGGTAGAGAAGTAATTAAGGGGAAGAAAAATTAGATACATGAGAAAAATACGAGAGAAAATAAATAGGGGAAAAATAGAAATTAAAATTAGAGCAGAAGACGAGGTAATTGGAATTCACATGTTTTCTTCCAAAAAAAAAAAAAAAATCTCTTCAAATTAAAGTGGAGAGATTTTGGAAGGCAACCCTGCTTTCCAAATTGCTCCAAAGGAGAGTAACATTTATCAGCGATAATTTTGAAGATTTATATTATACAGAAATATGACACAAGTTTGGAGACTCTGCCCAACACTTTGAACTGTATATAAAGGTCAAGTTTTCTTCTAGATTCACTTTCGAGGGGAGGAGGGGTGGATTTTGATTCTCTCCCGTAAGCTTCCCATTATTTTCCTCTCCTATACTCTTCCATCTTTTCCCTTTACAACCATCATATCAAAATATCAATTGTCTAGATTTAAAATCTCATAAAAATATATTAAATCTCAATATAATAGCAGCAATAATAATAATTTATATATACTCAGATAAAAGTTTACCTGTCTGAATTTATTTTTTATTTTTTAAAAAAATATATAATATTTTTATAAGATGTTAAGTCTAGACAATTGAGATTTTGATCTGATGGTTGAGAAGGAAAAAGGAGAGTAGAGGAGGGGGAAATGATGGGGAAGGGTATGGGAGAGAATCCAAATCTTGGAGGGGTTACCTTGTTTAGATTTGTTGGAGGGGAGGGAAAATTAATTTATCATCCATTTCTAAAGCAATGAGGAGTTTAATTTTATTTTTTCTCATGCGAGTTAATGAAATATCACAAAAATTATGAGGGAAAAATAGTAAAAAAACATGAGGGAAAATTTTATTTTTATTTTCTCTCACGAACATTAATGGAATACCACAAGCCTCATCCCTTGAATTCTCTGTTTTTTTATCCCCTCTTTTAGCGTCATCTGTATTTTTTACCTGTATCGTCTAACTAATATCGTTGCCTGTCAAGCTCTACTTTTGTCTTGGTTTCCTGCGGAAAATAGTTTGCTAAATCGGAATGCCGACATTTTTCATTTTCTTCAGACTTTTTATAATATATTATTTTAAAAAATTTATTTTCTTACTTTATTTGAATATCTATTATTAATATAATTTACATTAGATATTCATATTTATATTTTCATTATATATATATAATATTAAAATCTAATTATAAAAAAGTATAAAATTTTCCGAAGGAAAAAATTCCTTCAATAATCTATTTTTATTTTTATTTTTCGAAAATGAATGAGTGAAGGGCAACATAGTCAATTGGCAAGATTTAGAAATCCCTAATTAGGCCTATTGGTCCTATTAAAAATTAGTTAACAGTTTAGGTCTGAATTTAAACATTTCAACTGGATTTAATTGTGGTTTGTCCTCAATTAAATATTCCACAACCTTTACCTTGGAAACTTCAATACCATTTATTTTCAAGTCATCGGTCCTTGTTTGACAGATAAAAGTCGTCCAATCCTGGACTTACCTAAACTTTTAGACCATGGAAATTTGCTTAAAACTTTGGTCTTTGTTAGGATGGATAGAGAATTAATTTAGGAGAAGAAAAACTAGCTTGATGAGAAAATGTGGGAGAAACTAATTTTTTTTCTCTTTGGATAGCAAGGGCAACAAGAGAACTAAACGAGAAAAAGAGGTGAGAAACTCAGATGTTTTCGTCCAAAAATATTATCCTTCACAGATGGAGAGATTTTGAAGGCAGCCATGCTTTTCAAATAGCTCCAAAGGAGACTAAAATTTATCAGTGACAACTTTGTAGATTTGTATTATATACAAATATGAGGCAAGTTACTATAGAGAGGAAAAAAAAAAGAAGATAAATTTGGAGACTCGACCTAAAACTTGAATTACATATAAATACAAATATGAGGCAAGTTATTATAGAGAGAAAAAAAAAAAAGATAAATTTGGAGACTCGACCTAAAACTTGAATTACATATAAAGGTCTGGTTTATTCTACAAATTCACTTTTGAGGAGAGGGGAGGGGAGGGGTGGTAATGATCAATCTACCATATTCTACCCTTACTTAGTAGTTTATATTTCTATTGGAGGAATTACATGTTGGAAATTATGTCCTAGGGGCAAGTCATTGTTCTCCATTAAGTTATTACTTCGTACGCATGTTTATGGTGATAACTATATCATATCCTTGTATATATCTTATAGATTATCCTAAATGTCCCTGGTCGGTCATCTACGCGAGAGCGAATATGAGTTAAGACCAGCATGACTTTGATAAGGTATGGAGATACGAATCAAAGTCATGGGCACTTGTAAGAGTACAAGGTGCTGGACCGACCCACTATGAGAAAACTACATGGATCAAGTCATAAGCTTATGTAACACCCCCAAATTTCTAACAATTATAATGACATAAATTTGCTATAATTTTTATGAATAAATACTGAAATTCAAAATAACCAAATTTGGGAAGTGTTACCGCCGCACTTGTACTGAGACAAGTGCAAGGCTACCTTATTACATTAACTTACATTCAAGTTTAAATAAAAATGTCTTATTCAAAGCGTAAAATAAAATAAGAAAAAAAAACTAGCTAGAATTGTTCATTGGTCTTCCTCACTGCTCACTGCTAGCCCCAACAACCCAACTTTCAAACCTGTTTTACTGAAAATCTGCTCCCTCGAAGGATCATCGCAGCCCATGAACACAATCATCAGCAAAAGCTGGTAATCCTAATAAACAAAGATAATATAGAAAATAATAATAATAATAACAACAACAATAACAATACATAAGATATTTACATGATGATAAAAGAAAATACCATATACACATTTATATTCTAAAATATCAATCTCAATACTCATCATATCTACATGTTCTCATCGAATCAAATATTATTCATTATCTTTTTAAATTTATTTAGACCCGGGAAACCCTGCTAGTCTATTTAGTTTAGTGGGAAGAGAACCATGGTAGATCCGGGAAACCCTGCCAATCTACCCTGTGACCCGGGAAACCCTGCCAGTCACGATCAATCAAATTAGCCATAAAACATTTCGTCCTAATGTGTACACCTCTTCCCAAAGTTGCTATTAGTGTCCCAGGAAACCCTACCAAACACCACTTTGAGAAGAATGGATATAATTGGTTCACATCAAATAATATATCAGAGGCATAAAACCCAAAGGTTGTGTTCATCACTTTAGGAGGTACCATCCCAAAGCTATTCTCCCACTGTGAAATTATTTTAAAACACACACATAATAAAATTCTTAAATTATTTCTACTATTTACTCATCCTTTATATATATATATATATATATATTATAATATTTTAATTAATTATAGATATAAGGATATCTTGACCTAAAATCTGTTGGTATCTTATCTTATTGCGCAGAAGATGTTACATAAATAAAAAAGAAAATCAAATAATAAAAAGAAAAATAACGTGGAGAGATATGTGCAGGAGTTATTAATTTTAGCATTGTACAGGAGTATAACATATTGTAATTTATTGTATAGGGGTATAACATGATGTAATAAAAATGACCCACAGTTTTAATGGATTCCTAATTCATTCAAAGCAATATATATATATATATATATATATATATATATATATATATGACGCACAGGATCAGGTGTAGTATCCAATTCATGCACAAAAATCGAGGCGAGTTAATGGTTTTTCAAACAGAAAAAGAAACAGGACACGCATAGGGGAGAATTGGATTGAATGATATATATAAAATTGAAGCACGTTGATCGAGGCAAATCAATTATATTCAATTCTTAAAGAAAATTGGATTGAAGGATATACAAAATTTACATAAAACTAACTTAAGACTCATGGGGATTAGGATTACAAAATTTACATAAAACTAACCTAAGACTCATGGGGATTAGGATTACCTGGTCTCCGTCTTTGCTAACCTCTTAGAAAAATAATTGACTCAAAGTAAGAATAGAAAAAGTAGTAGAAGAGAAAATGAATATTCAGGGTTAGGATAGACCTCTATTTATAATTTAGAATTAGGGTTTAGCTTTAGGCTCTTCTACTATTGCCAACTCATTAATAGGGTATATTGAATTCAATCAATCAATCATGGTGTGAATTTAATGTGAAAGTATATTAAATTCAATCAATCAATCATGATGTGAATTTAATATGACTTGGTTGACAAGTAACGGAATTATTACCTAAAACCTATTTCTTAGTGCACAAGCTGAAAATTCCTAAGGCAATTAGAGTTAGGAGTATTTGGCCCACCAAGGTTATATAAAATAAAATAAAATAAATGGGTTATTACTATAAATAAAAATATGGGGTATTACAACTTATCTCATGTATAACCGCGTCACAACGCCCTATGACCTGAGATCATCACAGATTCCTACATGATGAGTCACTAACCTTTGACCTAGTCAAAAGTCACCTTTAACCTGGTGATGATAAAGGCTGGGATCGGGATTAGTGGTTTTCATGCGGAGGAATGTGAATGGTCAAGATGGAATTTGTCCCTCACATTTGTAGAGAGATAATACTAGGCCCCTCGATGAGTGAGTCTAAGAAATGTATGGTCATACTGTGATGGAAAGGAGTTCTCGTTTCACTTATTAGATTGCTCGAGAATCAATAAAGTAATGGTCAAGAACAGGAAGTTGACATTATCCATGCCTCATCCTTGACCGAATTATCGCGTGACAAAAGGGACATGACATGGTTGTACAATAGGTAGTATCGTGTCATCGATCCCCATGTGAATTGGATAGTCGCAATGTCTTGCTAGAGGCCGCTTGCGACTTGTGGGCTGATATGGTCTTGGTCCACTGTCAATCTCATATGGGCCTGCAGGGTCGCACACAAGAATAATCCAACACGGGTAAAAGTGTCCAGATTCATTGAATCTCAAATTAATCTAAGATTAAATGAATACTGAATTTAATCTAGGGTAAATATATATATGTGTGTGTGTGTGTGTGTGTGTATTAAATTTGAAATTAATATATAAATAAATAAATAAATAAATATATATATATATATATATATATATATATATATTATTAATGGAGATTATAATATTTGTTTTGTATTTAATTTATTTGATAAATTAATTATCTGAAACAAATAGAGATATTGTATCTCATTTAATTTCGAATAAAGATATCGTATATCTGTTTAATATTAAATTGAGATATAGTATCTCATATTTAATTAAATAGATAGATATCATTTCTCGGATTTAATTTATGGAGATAAATTAAATCAGAAGGGGCTTTTAATTTGAATTAAATAAATACATTAGAATAAATCTATCAGATAGATTTAATTAATATATTTTTTAATTCAAATTCGAAATCCGAATTTCAGATCTGGTTTTAATCGGATTAAATAAATACGTTACATTAGATCTAACAAATAGATTTAATTAACATTTATTTAATTTATATTTGAAATTCAAAATTCAAAATTCAAAATTCAAAATTAATAGGATTAATTTTGAATATAATACGCGGATGGGTTTAGAAAAACCTACGGGAGTTTTAGTCGAGCGTATTACAGAAAGCCACGAGAAACCCTAGACTGGAAAAATTGAGAGGGACACACAAGAGGCGCTAGCACGCTGCTGTAGCCATGTACGAGGATTGTTCGTGTGGATACCAGTAGAGGAAGACGATTCTAAGAGTCGTCTTCTGTTGATCGAGGAGGTAGCTCACCTATTCAAGGAAGAACGAGACGCGAACGAATTCTCCAAAGGTAATATTCGGACCCTAAGTCTTGATTTAAACACACCTGAGTGATCCATGGGATGGGATTTGTAGAAAATTTTAATCCGCTGCGTGTTCGGATCCCAACAGTGGTATCAGAGCCAACTCAACGTGCATTTAAATTAGACTTTTTCGTTTGATTATTATATATGGCTGATATATGAATAAAAGAAAAAAACAAATCCTGATGTCTTTGTTCCTAAGTTCACGTTAGGGTTTCAGTCGGATCTCTATATGGTGCCGCGGCCATTTCGTACAATTCTGAAATGTTCAGAACATCGGACGACTTGTTACGTTCACGTATAGATCAGATTCTAAAACGTTCAGAAATTCTTATCATGCTCAACGTTGGTTTACGCTGGGTCGAATGCGTTCGAACTCTCAAGGGACATTGAGTTCGTTCTTTAACTATGTTTTTCTGAGCTGTCCAGATTCGACGTTGGTCACGTTAGACTTGATCATGTTCAAACGTTCAAATCAACGAGTTAAGAATGAATTTTTCAATCCACACGAATTTATTATACTATATGTATTGTATAATATAATATAAATTGCAGAATTTTAATCATGAATAATATTTTATTTCATAATTGTATGAATTAAAATATGTTCTAATTTACCTTTCAAAGGTGACCGCCATAGGGACCGGCTGATTGCTCGTAGCGCAAGAATTTAAATCATGATATATAATATAATTTAAATTGGAGAATTTAAATTATTTTATATTTATTATATAATATAATATAAAATTAGAGAATTTTAATCATGTTTTATTTATCTTTCAAAGTGTTGTTTAGGTATGGTGAATAACATGGCTCTAGGGTTGTAAATTTAAATATGGCCTGCGTGCCATGCCTCTCTCTAAAATCTTGATGTACATTCTTTTCTCATCTCACTCCCCTCGTATGTGAAACGAGGTTTCCTAACTATGTAATTTCTTTTATTATTTAGAGAAATCCTCTCATTGGCTTGAGAGGACTATAGGTTAGATGGGTCATGTTGTGTCACAAGTTTTAAATTATGTTTTGATGTGATCATTGCATGATTAAGTTAGACTCTATATGATATACAATCATGATTGCATTCACATAGGTATAATTAATAGGATTAATTAGTTAACATATCTGATAATACCCTCTTAACAAAATCTTAAGTCACAATGCCGTCAATTAATGAATACTTGTCAAAACCTCGATCACCCATTTGTATGTTCCACCAAAGCGGATGCATCTGAGTAATCTTGGGGAGACAAGAGAGAGTAATGGTGATACTCTATATTCATTGTTGTCCTGACTTAATTTAAATCATCAAAACGATTTTGGATCTTAAGGCATTGGATGGGATTAAACATGGTAGGTCATATGATGATCAAATCCCACAAAGATCTAAGAGTTACATGGGATGTAATTGGCAAAGAGGTTGCCTACCTAAATAACTTGATTTTAACCGTCCTACCAAAGCGGGCTTAAGATTAAGCCAAATATGGATCTTAGCCCACTAAAGATTATGATGAGGGTTATTAATTCAGTGGGAGGTTACTGATTAAACTTTGCATATCTTTGAAATTGTAGAATCATGTCGAATAGTAACACCCCAACACCATCAATGCGATCGGTCCTTGAGAAGGACGAATTCGATGAGACAAACTTTCTTGACATGTTTGAGGACGTAAGTGTTGATCCTAAACACGAAAGAAAGGAGTATCTTATCGATCAACCTATCCCTGACGAGTCTACAGCTGATGATCCAAGAGATCAGACTGATGCTTATAGAAGCATCAGGATGACTCTATGGATACAGGATGCCTGAAGCCTGCCACTATGGTTCCAGACCTCGATGGAGATCTAGAACACATGGACGTGTCTGAGATGATTTATCATCCTATGGAAATGTTCCAACAACAGGCAAGTCAAGAGAAGTATGAGACCACAAAGGCTTTATTCTCTTGCAAGATGGCTGAAGGTGAATCAGTTAGTCTTCATTTTGTTGAAAATGAAATGCTACATTGATCACCTTGAGAGGCATGGATTCCCCATATCCCAGGAGTTAGCTACAGATGTGATCTTGATCTCACTCCTAGAAAGTTATGATAACTTTGTCATGGATTACAACATGAACAATATGGAGGAATCAATTTCTGAACTGCATGGGATGCTCAAAACTGCTGAGCAGAGCCTTGAGAAGAGGCCTAGTTCTGTTTTGTCCGTTCAAAGAGGAAGGGGTATGAAACGGAAAGCCAAGAAGGCAAAACCTCCGATGGATGGGGTCTGCTTCTTTTGCAATGAAATTGGTCATTGGAAGAGGAATCGCACACTCTACCTCGAAGATCTGAAAAGAACAAGAAGGATAGCGGGGCTATCGCTTCAAGTATCTATGTCATAGACATTTGCTTTTCTACTTCCTCAAACATGGGTATTAGATACTACATGTGGTTCACGCATTCGTATAAATGTATAGGATCTCAAGGACAATCGAAAATTGAATGGACATCTGTGACATAAAGGATCAAGTCAAAAGATTTGAGTCTTACCTTCCTATGGCATTGTCGTCTAGGCCATATAAATGAGAAACGCATTTCGAAACTCCATTACAGATGAATTTCTGAAGTTATTTGATTTGAATCATTTGATACATGTGAGTCTTGTTTATTGGGAAAGATGACAAAGGAACCTTTTACTGGACACAGTGAGAGAGCCACCGATTTATTGGCCCTCATACATACTGATGTGTGTGGACCAATGAATACATCTGCCAGAGGAGGTCGTTTGCACTTCATTACATTTATAGACAATTTCAGGAGATATTTGTATATCTGTTTGATGAAACATAAAGTCTGAAACTTTTGTAATGTTCAAAATGTTTCAAAATGAAGCGCAAAACCAACTTGGCAAAAACATCAAGGCACTTCGATCTAATCGAGGTGGTGAGTATTTGAGCCAAGTGTTTGTTGACCATCTTAAGAGTTGTGGGATCATCTCACAGCTTACTCCTCCAGAAACACCTCAATGGAATGGTGTTTCTGAACGGAGGAATCGAACTCTATTAGATATAGTTCGATCTATGATGAGTCAAACAAATCTTCAATCTTCCTTTTGGGGCCATGCCCAAGAAACAGCTGCGTTCACACTAAATCGTGTTCCGTCAAAGGCGGTTGAAAAGACACCATATGAGATATGGACTGGGAAGAAACCCAGCTTGTCAGTTCTTAAGATTTAGGGATTGAGGTTTATGTTAAACATCAAGCCTCTGATAAATTATCATCCAGATCCTCAAAATGCTTTTTGTGGGGTATCCTAAGGAAACTAAAGGATACTATGTCTACAATCCCACCGATCACAAAGTGTTTGTTATTCGGAATGATACTTTTTTAGAAAAAGAGTTTATCTCTAAAAGAACCAGTGGGAGTAAAGTGAACCTCGAAGAAGTTCGAGAGTCACAGGACAATGTGGAACCAAAGATGGAAACCGGAGAAGACTCGTAACAAGTTGGTGAGCCTACTCAAGTAACACAAGGCCCACAAAGGTCTGATAGATCACGGCTACAGCCTCAGAGATATGGATTTTTGATAACTGGAAGTCGTGATGTTTTGCTCATTGAGCAGAATGAGCCAACGACCTATTGAGACGCCATAGTGGGACCAAACTCTGAAAAATGGCTTGATGCCATGAAGTTTGAAATGCAATCCATGTAAATAAGGTATGGACCTTAGTCGATCCACCTGAAGGTGTAAAAACCGTTGGGTGCAAGTGGGTTTTCAAAGAGAAAACTGACATGGATGGCAAAGTAAATGTCTTCAAGGCACGACTGGTTGCAAAAGGATTCACTCAAACTCATGGTGTGAACTATGATGAAACCTTTTCCCCAGTTGCAATCGGCAAATCAATCAAAATCCTTCTTGCCATTGCATCATATTATAACTATGAGATATGGCAGATGGACGTCAAAACGGCCTTCCTTAACGGAAAGCTGCTTGAGGATGTGTACATGACACAACCTGAGGGTTTTGTGCGTCCAGAGGACACTAGTAAAGTATGTAAGCTTCAAAGATCCATTTATGGATTGAAGCAGGCATCTCAGAGCTAGAATCATCATTTTGATGAAGTAGTCAAAGAGTTTGGATTCATTCAAAACAACGATGAACCTTATGTTTACAAGAAGGTTAATGGGAGCATGGTTGCACTTCTAGTGCTTTATGTCGATGACATCCTACTCATTGGAAATGACATTCCTACCTTGCAAAGTGTCAAGTCTTGGTTAGGAAAGCCTTTCTCAATGATAGATTTAGGCGAACCCACTTATATCCTTGGGATTAGGATCTATAGAGATAGATCCAAGAGGATGATAGGCCTAAGTTAGAGCACATATATAGACAAGATATTGCATAGGTTCAGTATGCAGGATTATAAAAGGGGTAACATGCCCATGTCTCATGGCATCCATCTCAGTAAGGATCTGTGTCCTAGTACACAAGATCAAAGAGACCGCATGAGTAAGATTCCATATGCCTCCGCCATTGGATCTATTATGTATGCCATGTTATGTACTCGACCGGATGTGTCATTTGCCTTGAGTATGACTAGCATATATCAACAAGATCCCGATGAGGGTCACTGGACTACTGTCAAGAATATCCTTAAGTACTTAAGAAGGACTAAGGACTTATTCTTGGTATATGGTGGCTTGGAGGATGAGCTCGGTGTGACTAGTTACACAGATGCGAGTTTCCAAACTGACCAAGAAGATTCAAGATCGCAATCAGGATAAGTGTTCTGGTTGAATGGTGGTACGGTAAGCTAGAGAGTTCTAAGCGGAGCACTGTAGCTGATTCTGCAACTGTTGCTGAGTATATAGCAACATCGGATGCAGCTAAGGAAGCCTTTTGGATTAGAAAGTTCATTTATGAACTTCGAGGTGGTTCCAACCATATCAAATCCAATAGACTTGTTCTGTGACAATAGCAACGCTATTGCACGGAACAAGGAGACTAGGTCACACTAAAGAACCAAGCATGTACTTAGGCAATTTCATCTTATAGAAGAAATCAGAGATAGAGGTGATTTAAAAATATGCAAAGTACCAGGAGAGTACAATGTAGTTGATCCTCTTACTAAGCCGCTTACACAAGCAAAACATGAGCGTCATGTTAGGGCAATGAGAATTAGAGTAATTAATGATTGCGCCTAGTGCAAGTAGGAGTCTGTTGGAAATTATGCCCTAGGGGTAAGTCATTGTTCTCCATTAAGTTATCACTTCATACGCATGTTTATGGTGATAACTATATCCCTAGATATATCTTATAGATTATCCTAAATGTCCCTGGTCGGTCATCTAAGCGGGACCGAAGATAAGTTAAGACCAGTATGACTTTGATGAGGTATGAAGATACAAATCAAAGTCATGGGCACTTGTAAGAGTACAAGGTGTTAGACCGACCCACTATGAGAAAGCTGCATGGATTAAGTCATAAGCTTATCTCATGTATAACCGCGTCACAACGCCCCTATGACCTAAGATCATCATGGATTCCTACATGATGAGTCACTAACCTTTGACCTAGTCAAAAGTCACCTTTAACCGGGTGATGATAAAGGTTGGGATCGAGACATGCGGAGGAATGTGAATGGTCAAGATGGAATTTGTCCCTCACATTTGTAGAGAGATAATACTAGGCCCCTCGATGAGTGAGTCTAAGAAATGTATGGTCATACTGTGATGGAAAGGAGTTCTCGTTTCATTTATTAGACTGCTCGAGAATCAATAAAGTAATGGTCAAGAACAGGAAGTTGACATTATCCATGCCTCATCCTTGACCGAATTATCGCGTGACAAAAGGGACGTGATATGGTTGTACGATAGGTAGTATATGTCATCGATCCCCATGTGAATTGGGTAGTCGCAATGTCTTGCTAGAGGCCGCTTACGACTTGTGGGCTGTTACGGTCTTGGCCCACTGCCAATCTCATATGGGCCTGCAGGGTCGCACACAAGAATAATCCAACACGGGTAAAAGTGTTCAGATTCATTGAATCTCAGATTAATCTGAGATTAAATGAATACTGAATTTAATCTAGGATAAATATATGTGTGTGTGTGTGTGTGTCTATATATTAAATTCGAAATTAATATATATATATATATATATATATATATATATATTATTAATTGAGATTATAATATTATATATATATATATATATATAATATTTGTTTTGTATTTAATTTATTTGATAAATTAAATATATGAAACAAATTAAGATATTGTATCTCATTTAATTTCGAATAAAGATATCGTATATCTGTTTAATATTAAATTGAAATATAGTATCTCATATTTAATTAAATATATAGATATCATTTCTCGGATTTAATTTATGGAGATAAATTAAATGAGAAGGCTTTTAATTTGAATTAAAAAAATATACATTAGATTAAATCTATCAGATAGATTTAATTAATATATTTTTTAATTCAAATTCAAAATTCGAATTCCAGATATGGTTTTAATCGGATTAAATAAATACGTTACATTAGATCTAACAGATAGATTTAATTTATATTTATTTAATTCATATTTGAAATTCAAAATTCAAAATTACTAGGATTAATTTTGAATATAATATGCGGATGGGTTTAGAAAAACCTACGGGAGTTTTAGTCGAGCGTATTACAGAAAGCCACGAGAAACCCTAGAATGGAAAAATTGAGAGGGACACACAAGAGGTGCTAGCACGCTGCCGTAGCCGTGCACGAGGATTGTTCGTGTAGATACCAGTAGAGGAAGACAATTCTAAGAGTCGTCTTCTGCTGATCGAGGAGGTAGCTCACTTGTTCAAGGAAGAACGAGACGCGGACGAATTCTCCAAAGGTAATATTCGGACCCTAAGTCTTGATTTAAACGCACTTGAGTAATCCATGGGATGGGATTCGTAAAAAATTTTAATCCGTTGCGTGTTCGGATCCCAACATTACATACAAGTCTCAAGGAAGAGAAGCAACTACTACAAAAAGTTGATTTAATGACTCTGATTAACATCATTTTTAAAAAAATAAAAGTTAAAAAAGAGGTAGTGTTAGTTTTGAAATTTCGGCTTCTGTTTCAATGGCTGTTTCTAGATAAAAAGTAATTGAAAGTTAAGCTGAAATTTCAAAAAATATGAATATTTGTGAGTTTCAACGACTGTGTTTGAAAAAAACAGTTGTTGAAACTCACAAATATTCATATTTTTTGACCTCGTACTCTTGCGCGTTTGACATTTTGTTCTTCCCTCTCTTTTTCGCCTCCCCCTCCTTCTCCATCTTTGAACCACCTCCAAGCCCTAGTCAGAGCTAATCACTTCTTCTAGCTCCCTCTCTAACCCCAATTGAAACTCTGGCCTCTTCTGAAGGTGGAGCTAAATCACCAAGAGGGGGGTGAATTGGGGATTTTAAAAACTTTTTTGAGTTGCTCTGTTTTTGAACAACAAAAACAGAGATGAACAGAGTAGAATGAAGAAGAGCAATACACAAGGATTTATAATGTTTCGGTCCAACCTCTTGACCTACGTCCAGTCCCCAGACTCTCTGGTATTTTCACTATCTTAATTGATTACACACTTTGTACTCAAGAGTAATTTTCTCTCTAGAACTTACTCCCCGTTACATGTTGCAATCAATGAACCCAATCACCAAGTCCTCCTGACTTGTGATTCTTTATAAGAAACAATGATTTACAATAAAAGAACTCTCTCTAAGAGTGGATAAAATAAACACTGAAGCTTAATGTATCAAAAGATACTTTACAAGTGAAAACTAAAAGAGTAGTTGAAGAACTTTGAATGCAATTCGTTTTCAGCAGATGTGTTGGTTGAGAAGACTTGAATGCAGCTCTATTTATATTAAGAGAGCATTAAATGATCGTTGTAATATTCAATATAACCGTTGCCTTCATCAGACAATGATTAGGTTAAGCTTTTGTCTTCTTCTCTCTCTACTTTTCACTTAATCCAGTTGTACAGAAGTTTAGGGTTGACTTATTGAATATTAATATGTTGCAATAGTAGCTACATGATGTGGAAAGCAATCTTTAATCATTTGTTAATGTGTGCATAAGGATTATCCAAAAGTATGCAAGCTTTATGTGTTTTGCATTTAATGTGCTGACGTCACTTTTTGCTTTTGATTTTAACCTTCAATTAATATTCTCTAAATCATTTGAAACTCACTAATAAAGTGATTAAACATAGCTGGGAATATTAATGAATGATAATACAAAGTATAAAGATCAAACAAAAAGGTTTCGCAAATTTGTCAGATTCAAAATTCAAACTCTGCGACGCAAATTCGAGTTTGTTCTTCTGAACTCGAGTTTTCCATTGTGCACTAATAGCAAAACTCGAGTTTCCTTAGGCACTTATTAAGGGTCCAATAATTTGTTCTCTAATGCCCTTTAGGCACTTATTAAGTTGACAAGTCAACTTACCACTTATTAGTCCTAATTTAATTTAAGAAATTCCTCATTTTCCTTGATTATTTGTTCAAAAATTTAATCGCACTTATAGTGACTTTCACATTATCACCTTGTATTAGTTCTCAGAGTTTTGATGATAACAAGATTTAATCAATTAAAGTTTCATTTTGAATTTGGTTAAGGTTTTAAATATGTTAAAGAGATTACTTGAGTAAGCCCTTTTATTTACTCGAGCAAACTCAATTTAATTGTGTATGTGTTAAAAGTGTTCACAGAAAGCTCTCGATATTATTCAAGTAATATCGTACAAAAAGCAAAAGTTCCTAAAGAAGTTCTTGATATTACCCAAGTAATTGGTAAGAATTACTCAATTAATTTACTCAAGTAGAGGTAATATTCTACTCAAGTAGAGGTAATATTCTACTCAAGTAATTCAGTTCATCTCTTGCATTTGCTCTCTATTTGACTAGTAATTACTCGAGAAAGAATTTATGTTACTCAAGTAATCTCATTGCTGGAACAATCATTTTTTACTTACACGAAATTCCTCAAGTAACAATAATTGTTACTCAAGTAATTTCGACTTAGTGGCTACTATGTTGAATAGCCACGAAATTACTCAAGTAACCAATATTTGTTACTCAAGTAATCTCACTTCAGTGGCTACTATTTTGAATACCCACGAAATTACTCAGGTAACCAATATTTGTTACTCAAGTAATTTCGCTTCAGTGGATACTATTTTGAATACCCATGAAATTACTCAAGTAACCAATATGTTACTCAAGTAATAGTGGACATCACTCCAGTAACAAAGGTGTTACTCAAGTGATATTGGATATTACTCAAGTAATTATGTTACTAGCGTTATTATCTTTAAGCTTCACGACATTACTCAAGTAACAAAGTGTTACTCAAGTAATATTTGGATATTACTCAAGCAACAAATTTTGTTACTCAAGTAATATGGCTCCAGTAAGTTTTTCAAAGTGAAACTTTCGACATTACTCAAGTAACGAGAAATGTTACTTAAGTAATGTTGTCTCTATAAGCATCCTGACTTAAAATTACTCAAGTAACAATAATGTTACTCGAGTAATTCCATTCCATAGACTATTATTTTGAAAGCTGTCAAAATTACTCAAGTAACATTTCATGTTACTCGAGTAATATTATTCCAGAAGATATTACTTTCAAACCTTACTCAAGTAACATATATATGCTTCGCAAGTAATATCGTTCCAAAGGAAAATATTTTTCAAACTTTCATTGTTACTCAAGAAAGACATAGATATTACTCGAGTAAAGTTTTTCAAAGTCTCAGAACACTTCATTGCATCATTAATCTCGGTCTTAATCATACTGGGTTATTTTCTATTTATTCTTAATCTCACTCAAACTCGTTTATACTATATCTAATAATCTTCTTGAGTGATTTACAGTTGATTAACCATGTTTAAATTGAGATTAGCCGAAGAGCCATTCACTGTGCCATAAGCTTTAAATGCAACTTAGAAAACAGAGCCTACAAACAAAAGAAACCATCTGAGCAAACAAATACATTTCTTCATGGTATACCAATCACTACAAAAAAACCAGCCATTTGTAGCGGTTAACATGTAGCGGTTAAAAAAAACTGTTACAAATGAACATTTTGGTGTAAATTTGTCACGGTTTTAAGCCAAACCGCCACAAATTAGTAATGAAAGCATTGGCGCCAAATGGTGACCAATTTGCTTCGATTTTTGTAGCGGTGACAGAAAACCAAATCGCCACAAATATGGCGCCAACCTTGGTCGTTCTAGCGCGAAGTCTGTTGCGGTTATTTCCTAGCAGTTTTGTCAAAATAACCGCTACAAAAATTCAAAAGGACACAATTTTGTCACGATGAGAAGAAATCGACACCTAACCCGCATCCAAATGTTAAGATTTGTAATGGTTATGACTGTAACCGTTACAACATGTACTCGAAACGACACAATTTTGTAACGGAGAGAAGAAACCGACACCTTGATCGCGTCCAAATGCTAAAATTTGTAGCGGTTTAGGCTCTAATCGCTAGAAACTTTATTCTATAAATAGGCGTCCGTACAACAACTATAAATATTCAAAAATATTCTAAGTCAGGATTGTCGCTAAACGAACATTCTCTGCTTGGTTGTCGAGAGATGAGATAAGAGAAGCAGATATTTGCCTCCCTTCTTATAATTCAAGCTGAGGATGTTCATTTAGTAAAAATCCAGATTTAGTTATTCCATTGACTTGAAGATGTCTCCTCTTCTGAAGATTGTCCAACATACCATCGGAGATTGGGTCCAATATAGCCACCAACCTCTCTGGGAAATATCTATGATCAAAATGAGTCAGTGAGTTTTTCTAAGGAGATCGGTGGCTATACTAAATCTGAATCTTCACCGGCATGTTGGACAATTTTCAATAAACTTGTTATTCCTAATTCATTAACCTCAGTAAATTAAAGAAAATAATTGGGAATGTATTTATTGTAATAAAGAAAAAAAAATCCAAACTAATTAGTTTGGATTTTTTTTAAAAAAAAATATTAAATTTGTAGTGGTTTTCTTAAAACCGTTGCAGAGTTTCAAAGGTCATGTATTTTGTAGCGGTTATTTAACCACTACAAATTCCTCGATGAACAAGGCACATCTATCGCGGTTGTGGTGGCGATTTTACTTAAAACCGTTACAGAATTTCAAAGGTCATGTTTTTTGTAGTGGTTATATAACTGCAACAAATTTCCAAGAAGAACAAGGCACAGTCGTTGCGGTTGTGGTGGCAGTTTTACATAAAACTGTTTCAGAATTCATTAATTTTGTGACGATTTTGGATAGCCGCTACAAAATTCATTAATTTTATGACGGTTATTTGGTATAATTGCTACGAAGTGCAGCGGTCTTTATACTTTCATTTTCACTTTTGAAATTCACGTGCACGTTTTAATTACTATTCACCTCTCAATTTCAACTTTTACCTTTCAACATCATGGTTTCTCACGACAAGGGAAAAGAGAAAGTAGTTAAACCCCCAAAAAGACTTATCAGGGGCAGTAGTAGTACTAGTAGAGGGGGTTGTAGGAGAGGGCGTGGGCCTCTAAATATCCCCTTTCAACCCCCTCAGGTAAATATCCCCCTTCAACCGCCTCAGGTAAATATCCCCCTTCAGCCCCCTCAGGTTGGGAATGAGTTTGACGACCTCTTTGCAAATGATCCAATCCTAAACGCAAAGACCCTAAAGACCGTAGGCGGAGATCGAGGCGCAAGTCTGTCGATTGACGACATCTTCAATGATGAAGATGATGAGGAGATTCGGATTGAGATTCTCGTAGCGGAAGCAGAGCGGTTTCTTGACCAGGAGAACGAGCGGGACTAAGGGAACCCCCGATCGTCGTCTTCTCGTTCCACCGGATTTGCGGTGGATGTCGAAGGTAAGTATAAGTAGTTTATTGGCAAAAAATAAAATTTAAACTCCTGACGCAATACAACAAATTTGTTATAATTGTGCAGATCCACATGGGAACGTCAGCAGGAGGACGCTGGATGTTCAAATGCTCAGTCAGGAGGACAAGGTCTACCGCGTGATAGTCCCCTGGAACGTGGACACAAACCAGCCGATTGGCAGCGGTGGTCACCTGTTGAACCGATTCCTGTCACAATTAGGCGGGAATTGGGCATGGTTCCCGATCTTTTCCCACGATTGGAAAAAGGTCCCCAAGGAGAACAAGGATAAGGCGTTTGAGGACGTTGTGCATGTTAGTTATGATTAGTTTTGATGATGTCTTATAGGAGAAAATGGCAAGAAAAATATGTTGCATTGTTATATTTTCATGTTCATCCATATTTTTCTTATAGTATTTGCCATCATCAAAAAGGGGGAGAATGTTAGTTATGATTAGTTTTGATGATGTCTTATATAGATGTCATTCTTATAAGCAAAAAGATTGAGTAATATAATTATCTCCTACATTGACAAATTGTTGTATTTAATGTAGATTAATCCAAGTTGAATTATAGAGGTTGATCAAAGAGGAGATAAGAATTGAAAGGAAGAAAAGAAGAGACCAAATAATGAAGAACTTGATATATGGAATGAAGATTTTATGATCCAAGTTCTTATATTGATGCTAGAAGCCTCCAAGATCATTTGGAAGTTGGAATGATTCAATTCAGAGTTAAAACAAGCAAGAATGAGGTTCTAGATGGGCAAACTCGAGCCTATAAGAACAAACTCGAGCCCATAAGTGTTTTCAGCATTTCTGGTGTTTCTGGACTAGGCAAACTCGAGCCTGTAAGTGTGAACTCGAGTTCACAGTGGTCATCAGCACTTCAGCTCCACTCTGTTTCACGTTCAGCTCGGGCGAGGTCTGGTAATTCGATGATATCTCACAAACCAGAGATCGGATTGATACGAAACCAAAAGCATTAGAAACTAGACATCCAACACGTACTTCTGACACAAATTAATGGCTAAAGGAGTTCAGATGAATTATCTATGAATTTTACAATTTGGATCAAAAATCAACGTCACTGTCCAGACCAAGCTTCAGTATTTTGGGTATATCTCACAAAATACAAATCCAATTGAGCTCAAATCAGTGCCATTGGAAACTAGACACACAGAGCTTTCCATCAAGCTTTGAATGGAGCAAAACGGAGTTCGGACCAGGGAGATATGACCTTTCAAAGTTGATAAAGTTGCAAACTCAAGCCAGTCCAAGTCAGAAGCAACCAAACTCGAGTTCATCAGTCACAAACTCGAGTTCGAGAGTTCCAGAGAGAAAATGAACATTTGGAAAAAGGCAAACTCGAGCCTGTAAGTGAACAAACTCGAGTTTAGCTCAGACAGAGAGCAACCAGGTGCTGGAAAACATCCAAACTCGAGCCTATAAGTAGCAAACTCGAGTTCACGAGTTCCAGAGAGGAAATGAACATTTGGGAAAAGCCAAACTCGAGCCTATAAGTGAACGAACTCGAGTTCATTTCAGACAGAGAGCAATGTAACTTTTCAATGAGTTGCGAACCTCAGGTTTAGATTGTGAACCTCAGGTTCATTTTATCCCGAGAGCAACTTGGCTTTTCAAACACTTGAGAACCTCAGGTTTAGAAAACAAACCTCAGGTTTACACTTTTTGAACTTACATATTATTGAACACTGAAGCAACGAACTCGAGCCTGCAAGAACTGAACTGGAGTTCGCGACGCTAATTCAGAATTTCAAATCTGATGAATTTGCAATATCTTCTTGTTTGATCTCAATACTTCCCATGATCAATCTCTAATGTTCCTAGAGTTGTTTAACCACTTTATTTGTGATTAAAGTTTGGGATTACATCAAACTTGACAGAAATCAAAGTGTGATTCAGAATTTCCAGAAATGGCAAAAGAAGGCAGATTTGAACTAGCAACTTGAATCAATGCTCAATTGAAATGTTCTGCAACAGGATTCGAATATTCAATGGTGAAATGCTCCAACGGACAAAAGCTTCAACAGATTCAATATTCAAATATCAAGCCCATGACAGAGAATCAAATGAAGGGATAGCTTGTGCAACTTGCAATATAATATTATATCCTTCAAGACAAAAGGGAATGGACCACAGCCTGGCGTGATAAACATTCAGCATACCTTGCAGACAACTTAGGCTCCTTTGAATAAAGTTGAATCAACAAACAAGATAGTATGGGCCTCATCATTCAGCTGCAAGAAAGTGAAAAACGTGCAAATCTGAAAGTGGTGACAGCATATTCGCTCAACAGCTTCTGCAGCAACTTTACACATGGAGAAACACTTGCAACAGCTAGTTTTTCAAATGGGAAGAAGCTCCAACGGTTACCTAACGTCCACAAGCTTCAAACTACCATAAATAGCTGAAGATTTGAAGAAACAAGAGAGAGAAGACAACTACAGAAAGCTTGCACGAAAATATTCATTCTTTCTCTGTATATACATTTGTTTGTATCTTTGATACATAGAGCTTCAGTGTGTAACCTTATCTGCTCTTAGAGAGAGTCTATTTCATTGTATATCACTCATTGTAATAATCTCAAGTCAGTGGGACTTGGAGATTGGAAAAATCAGAGTACAACTTGTAAGGGGGAGTGTGTCCTAGGGAGAGGAACATCCTGCGTTTACAGAGGGTGTATCTGATTACAGAGTGCAACTTGTAAGGGGGAGTGTGTCCTAGGGAGAGGAGCATCCTTTGGTTACAGAGTGTGCATCTGTTGTATGCAATTACAACTTGTAAGGGGGAGTGAGTCCTAGGGAGAGGATCATCCTGAGTACAGAGTGTGTAATTGTTCTTGAGTGATAGTGGAAAATCCCAGAGGTGCTGGGGACTGGATGTAGGTCAAGGATTAGACCGAACCAGGATAAATCATCTGTGTCAAGCTTCTCTACTCTATCTCCACTTTGCCTTAATATTTTCTGTTGTGTGGGTGAACCGAAAAGAATTTTGAAATCCCCAATTCACCCCCCCTCTTGGTGATTTCCTTCTCTTTCATTTGGTATCAGAGCTTTGGTTATCTATTTGAAGGATTAACATCCTAGATCAAAGATCCTATGGAAGGAATTCTACCAGAAGGAGCCTCAATCAACAGACCACCAGGTTTCAATGGAGAATATTACTCTTATTGGAAGGCAAAGTTCAGAGTCTACGTGATGGCATCTGAATATGGTTTGTGGAGAGTATTTGAAAAAGGAAATTATGAACCATCTGACATAGAAGATGGAGTAAGAGTTCCCAAGCTTGAAGAAGAGTACAATGAAAAAGACAAATGGCAAGTAACTCTCAACATGAAGGCAATCCATGTGCTGCAAAGTGCTCTTAGTCAACAAGAGTATTTTCGAATTTGTAATTTGCCATCAGCCAAAGCCATGTGGGAAGCTCTTGAAATAGTCTATAAAGAAAGTGATGAAGAAGAAGTGGCAAATCTTTGTCTAGTTGCTGAAGAACAATCTGAAAGCAACAATGAGGTAAATGATACTGAACCTTCCTATGATGAATTATTTTCTGAATACAATGAACTATATACTGAATATGAAAAACTTGTTAAAGAGTTCATTGCATCCAAGAAGAAAATTAAATTGTTGGAAGAACAAGTTCAGAATGTTTCTTCTTCTGTTTCTACTTCTAAAAACATTTCTGTATCTACTTGTGAAAACATTTCTGAAAACACTTCTGAAAATATTTCAGAAAATGTTTGTGAAAAGGTTTGTGACAATTGCTGTATCTTGGAGAAAAGAGTTTTACATCTTACAAAAATTCTTGAGAAGTTCACTAGAGATAGTGAAATGCTCAAAGTGATTTTAAAACAGCAAAGAGTCACAAATGACAAATCAGGAATCGGTTATAAACCTGATTTTGATAAGAAGAAAGGGAAGAAGAAAAATGGACAGAAATCTTACTTGAATTATTTTCAAAAAACTGTTCACACCTCATATCCTTTTGGTCATTGCAACTATTGTAACCGTAAAGGTCATAATACTTCATCATGCTTCCATAAGAAAGATAGGAAAAATAAACCTGTTGGAAATTATCAGTGGGTACCAAAGGGAACTTATGTTTTCCCTAAGGGCCAAACTAATCCAGAAGGACCCAAAAACAAAAGGGTACCAAAATGTCCATCTATTGCTATGTTTGTGCAGATTGATTCAAAAAAGAATGGACATAAAGAAGCCAAGAACCAGAAAATCTCTCATGTATCAAAAGCAACAACCACCAAAGCACATGTTGCAGAAAAGGGGCAAAGTAGAAGTGCATACTCCACCTCAAGAACAATTCATCAGAGAGTACCACTCAATTATCTTGCGGAGAACAAGAAGAAGAGAGTTTCTCAAGTATCAAACAGAAGATACTTGAAGCCTACATCATTTATGAAGACTTTGCAAACACCAAAAAGACAATGGGTATGCAAAGTCAATCTTTCAAGTACCTAAGGTAAAAGGTACACAATGGTAAAACCTCCTACTATGTTTTCTAGAACACCTATTGAGGTTTTACACATTGGATGGTAGGAATGAACATTGCAAACAATATGCATAGTTTAAGAATCTATAGATTTATATATAGCTTGCAATATTCATTAGCTTATTTGTTCTCATGCATACATTATGAACTTTAAAAATATAATTAATACATCTTTCATGCATGAATTTGTGTTTAATCCATTATGCTTAATTATCATAATCTGGTTGTATTATTAGAGCATGTGAATTTTGGTCCTACAAGCTAACATTGATTGGATCCAAGTAAGGTTGGACACCAAGAAAAGAAAAGATTTATATAGTTTTGTAGGATCAGGGAAAGCCTCTCAAGAATGCAAGATAGATAATGATTTAAGTCTTGAGGAAGCACAAGCCAAGCTTGATGTTGATGGTGAAATTTGGAAAATGAGTTATCTACATCAATCCATCTCAACCAAGCAAGCTTCTATGAGGAAAAGAGGAATTATGGTGATATCTAATCCTTGTCTCATACTATGATTATATGTAATTCATTATCGGTTTATGTTAAGTTAAAAGGTTTTGAAAATTATTCAATTTCAATCAACAATCTTACCGCCAAAAGCCAATCTCTAGTTTTTCAAATGAGATTTTCATAAACTTGAGACTGTTTCCATGAACCTCCGGTTTGCGCCATGAACCTCCGGTTTGCTTTAGGCCAAAAGTTTTTCAAGAGTTTTCTAAGTTGAGAGAACTCGAGTTCAAGTTTCTAAACTCGAGTTCATGCCTTTACAGAGAGCAAAATATTTTTGAACTTGAGAAAACCTCCGGTTTGCACTGGGAACCTCCAGTTTGTCTTTTAAGAGCTTAAACTGATTTTTGACATAAACAGTGTCAAACTCGAGTTCGTCACTTACAAACTCGAGTTTGTGGTTTTGCTCAAAATATATTTCAAACTGAAAACCCGATGGTTGCTCAATAGAAGTCTAAACTCGAGCCTAAAATGCAAACCTCAGGTTTGGTCCTGAAGAAAATTTACAAACCTCAAGTTCTCTACGCAAACCTCCAGTTTGGTCCTGTACAAATTTTACAAACTTCAGGTTTACTACGTAAACCTCCGGTTTGGTCCATACAGAAGGCAAAATTCACCAGTTTACATCTTAAACTTGAGACTAAAGTTTCTAAACCTCAGGTTTGGACCTCCAGAGAAAATTTTCAAAGAGTTTACACTTGGTCAAGAGCATTTAATGTTTTAAAAATAAGCAAACTTGAGACTACCTTCATGAACCTCCAGTTTGTTTTTCCAAACTCCCATTTGCCTTACCAAACTCTGTTTTGTCTTTCTAAACTCAAGATTGAGTCAACCATGTTTTTGAAATCATCTTGCTCGAATTTCCAAAAACTTCATGTATGATCTATATACTTCACATCATCATTCACTCATATTTCTAATTATGATTATTCAGTTTGTTAGTGAATTTTTGATGATCAAACAAGTAAATTTGTGCATAACTTTATTGATTTTATATTTTTGAAATGCACAAGTCTAAAATTTGTTTAAATTTCAATTCACTCTGTTTTATGAAGATGCATACAAATGTTTTGAAAACATATCCATACTTTGGTTACATTTCAATGATGTTTCAAATTGGAAGTTAATATTGTTACTAAATATTGAATATGCTTCAAATTTCTCTAATTGAGTTTTCATTATCTTTCACATATTGATCTTTAGAATTCAATGTTTTGCTTGAACTCTCTAGCTTCATTCTCCAACTAGTTGGACCTCATGTCTAACAAGTTAATCGTCTATGAGCTTCAAGCTTATTTCCAGAAAAGAACTCAATTTGTGAAAACTTATGCTTATTACATAAAACCTTATTCCAAAGCATTATGAATGTTCATTAATGCATTATGTGTATTAACCATTATATGGAATAACTTACTAGGATGATATTTTGAAACTTTAGTCATTTGGACTAAAGAAATTGTGCTTCATCGTCCATGAATCCTAGTATTCTTAGTGTTACTCAAATACATCAAATTTAATTCCATCCATATTTTGAGTAACTATCTATGTATATTCATAATCTTGCCTTGATTGTTGTCATACTTTCAAGACTTTCATTCAAGAAGCAAGATTATCTCTTGGTCATGGCAAAGTCATTTTGCATATATATGTTGTGTTAAGAATATCTTGATAATGCTCTTATGACTTTTGCTTTGCAGAAAATTCTTCCATATGTTAACCTCAATGTTCAACACGTTCTCTAAATCTGAAGCATGTTGATATATTCATTAAACCTATTGACTTCCACCATGTTTCAAAAGAGCATTGTTTTTTAAACATGTTTCAAAAATCTTTCATGAATGAAAAATTTTGATTTCATAATGTGTCATCACTTTTTTGAAAGACCATTCAAGATTTGAAACACTTTGCATATTTCATGATCTTTCTTGAAAAATCTGAACTTTAAATTGATAAATGCTTATCTTTATGAATAAGATTTTCTATGTACAAATTTACATGCATCTCTCAATGACATCTTCTCTACGTAAAGCGTATTCACAAATTGTCATTGAGAAATAACATTTGGTATCACATTATTATTTGGTATCATTAAAGGGAAGTTCACTTTTTAGTCATGCATTCATTAAGGGGGAGCTTCACATTCATGGTTGTTTTATACTCTATAAGCTCTTCTCTATTATTTGAAGAAAACGCTTTTAAGCATACTCATCTGTATTTACTATCTCTCATTAGTTTTGATGATGAGTTAATATCATATTTTCCTTTCATTGTTATTTGAAACTATCTTATAGAAAGGGATACTTTGATATTTGGCTTGCACTAACAAATCTTTTGCAAAGAAAGTTTTCAATTCATATGAAAAGATTTGGTTATGAGCTGCAACTTTGGAGATCAACCATTGAAGCTAAGATATGCTCTACATAGATGATCTTTGAAGAAAAAGCAAAGGATGGAAGCTGAGTGCTAATCATATTCAGATGCAATAGTCTTCAAGAAGCAAGTACTTTCATCCTATTTACATTATACAGGATATTCATGATCCTGGTATTGATCTTCTTCAAAGAATCTCACACAACAAGGAAGAGAGCAATCCACTGCTTCATCTCAGACTATGGCGACACAATCAAACTTCATGCAGCAAGCAAATAGACTTCTTTGATCATTCATCAGCTTGCAGAACCAACATGAGCATTTCTAAACTCTCTCTCTTTATATTCAGTAGAAATTTTTGCACATGCTTGGTATCTCTATGCTTTAATTGTGAAAGATGTCTTGAAAACCTCTCTAAATTTTGGTATCTTAAACAATAATGGAATGATTTGGCAAGCCAAGGATGGTTAAAACTTGTGATTTTCAATCTGTTAAAACCAAACTCGAGCCTAACAGGATTAAACTCGAGCCTGGATTTGACAGTGAGCATAAACTTGTCAAGCCAAAGCCCAAACTCGATACTGAACCTCAAGTTCAAAATTAAACCTTTGAAAGTTTGAGTGAACTCGAGCCTACCAAGGGCGAACTCGAGTTCACCATTGCCAGAGGATTTTTTTTTACTTTTGAAAACCTATTTCAAACTCCAAACTTCTACTCAAACCTCAAGTTTGAAAGAGTTCAAAGAAGATTTTAAGAGTATGAACTCGAGCCTGTCATGGCGAACTCGAGTTCATCCTTGACTAATTCATAAGAAACATTCCAATCTGATTTTATACTCATTATGAAAACAATTTCAAATCGAGAAGAGAAAATCAGTTCTTTGACTAATTCTCATTTGGTTTCACAGTTTCTCTTTTCAAATATTTCCTCTTTACTTCAACTTTTTGCTAATGACAAATAAGGGGGAGAAAATGGCAAGAAAAATATGTTGCATTGTTATATTTTCATGTTCATCCATATTTTTCTTATAGTATTTGCCATCATCAAAAAGGGGGAGAATGTTAGTTATGATTAGTTTTGATGATGTCTTATAGGAGAAAATGGCAAGAAAAATATGTTGCATTGTTATATTTTCATGTTCATCCATATTTTTCTTATAGTATTTGCCATCATCAAAAAGGGGGAGAATGTTAGTTATGATTAGTTTTGATGATGTCTTATATAGATGTCATTCTTATAAGCAAAAAGATTGAGTAATATAATTATCTCCTACATTGACAAATTGTTGTATTTAATGTAGATTAATCCAAGTTGAATTATAGAGGTTGATCAAAGAGGAGATAAGAATTGAAAGGAAGAAAAGAAGAGACCAAATAATGAAGAACTTGATATATGGAATGAAGATTTTATGATCCAAGTTCTTATATTGATGCTAGAAGCCTCCAAGATCATTTGGAAGTTGGAATGATTCAATTCAGAGTTAAAACAAGCAAGAATGAGGTTCTAGATGGGCAAACTCGAGCCTATAAGAACAAACTCGAGCCCATAAGTGTTTTCAGCATTTCTGGTGTTTCTGGACTAGGCAAACTCGAGCCTGTAAGTGTGAACTCGAGTTCACAGTGGTCATCAGCACTTCAGCTCCACTCTGTTTCACGTTCAGCTCGGGCGAGGTCTGGTAATTCGATGATATCTCACAAACCAGAGATCGGATTGATACGAAACCAAAAGCATTAGAAACTAGACATCCAACACGTACTTCTGACACAAATTAATGGCTAAAGGAGTTCAGATGAATTATCTATGAATTTTACAATTTGGATCAAAAATCAACGTCACTGTCCAGACCAAGCTTCAGTATTTTGGGTATATCTCACAAAATACAAATCCAATTGAGCTCAAATCAGTGCCATTGGAAACTAGACACACAGAGCTTTCCATCAAGCTTTGAATGGAGCAAAACGGAGTTCGGACCAGGGAGATATGACCTTTCAAAGTTGATAAAGTTGCAAACTCAAGCCAGTCCAAGTCAGAAGCAACCAAACTCGAGTTCATCAGTCACAAACTCGAGTTCGAGAGTTCCAGAGAGAAAATGAACATTTGGAAAAAGGCAAACTCGAGCCTGTAAGTGAACAAACTCGAGTTTAGCTCAGACAGAGAGCAACCAGGTGCTGGAAAACATCCAAACTCGAGCCTATAAGTAGCAAACTCGAGTTCACGAGTTCCAGAGAGGAAATGAACATTTGGGAAAAGCCAAACTCGAGCCTATAAGTGAACGAACTCGAGTTCATTTCAGACAGAGAGCAATGTAACTTTTCAATGAGTTGCGAACCTCAGGTTTAGATTGTGAACCTCAGGTTCATTTTATCCCGAGAGCAACTTGGCTTTTCAAACACTTGAGAACCTCAGGTTTAGAAAACAAACCTCAGGTTTACACTTTTTGAACTTACATATTATTGAACACTGAAGCAACGAACTCGAGCCTGCAAGAACTGAACTGGAGTTCGCGACGCTAATTCAGAATTTCAAATCTGATGAATTTGCAATATCTTCTTGTTTGATCTCAATACTTCCCATGATCAATCTCTAATGTTCCTAGAGTTGTTTAACCACTTTATTTGTGATTAAAGTTTGGGATTACATCAAACTTGACAGAAATCAAAGTGTGATTCAGAATTTCCAGAAATGGCAAAAGAAGGCAGATTTGAACTAGCAACTTGAATCAATGCTCAATTGAAATGTTCTGCAACAGGATTCGAATATTCAATGGTGAAATGCTCCAACGGACAAAAGCTTCAACAGATTCAATATTCAAATATCAAGCCCATGACAGAGAATCAAATGAAGGGATAGCTTGTGCAACTTGCAATATAATATTATATCCTTCAAGACAAAAGGGAATGGACCACAGCCTGGCGTGATAAACATTCAGCATACCTTGCAGACAACTTAGGCTCCTTTGAATAAAGTTGAATCAACAAACAAGATAGTATGGGCCTCATCATTCAGCTGCAAGAAAGTGAAAAACGTGCAAATCTGAAAGTGGTGACAGCATATTCGCTCAACAGCTTCTGCAGCAACTTTACACATGGAGAAACACTTGCAACAGCTAGTTTTTCAAATGGGAAGAAGCTCCAACGGTTACCTAACGTCCACAAGCTTCAAACTACCATAAATAGCTGAAGATTTGAAGAAACAAGAGAGAGAAGACAACTACAGAAAGCTTGCACGAAAATATTCATTCTTTCTCTGTATATACATTTGTTTGTATCTTTGATACATAGAGCTTCAGTGTGTAACCTTATCTGCTCTTAGAGAGAGTCTATTTCATTGTATATCACTCATTGTAATAATCTCAAGTCAGTGGGACTTGGAGATTGGGAAAATCAGAGTACAACTTGTAAGGGGGAGTGTGTCCTAGGGAGAGGAACATCCTGCGTTTACAGAGGGTGTATCTGATTACAGAGTGCAACTTGTAAGGGGGAGTGTGTCCTAGGGAGAGGAGCATCCTTTGGTTACAGAGTGTGCATCTGTTGTATGCAATTACAACTTGTAAGGGGGAGTGAGTCCTAGGGAGAGGATCATCCTGAGTACAGAGTGTGTAATTGTTCTTGAGTGATAGTGGAAAATCCCAGAGGTGCTGGGGACTGGATGTAGGTCAAGGATTAGACCGAACCAGGATAAATCATCTGTGTCAAGCTTCTCTACTCTATCTCCACTTTGCCTTAATATTTTCTGTTGTGTGGGTGAACCGAAAAGAATTTTGAAATCCCCAATTCACCCCCCCTCTTGGTGATTTCCTTCTCTTTCAGTGCAGGTAAGTTATGTTGTGTTATTAAATTTTACATGTTAATAGTTTTAAGTTCTATAAATTGTGGTTAATTTAGTTATCTATTTCTTAAATAATTATTACTTAATTACTAATTATTTTATGATATAGAAAAAGTTTAAACTGCGAGCCCAGGCGAAGAGATATGTAAAGATGAAAATGGGAGAAGCATGGAAGAGCCGGAAGGTTCGTCTCTATGACCAACAGAATGGAGATGGGACTATGCCTCTGCAGCAACTGATGGAGAATGTCCCAGACGGCATGGAGGCAATTGACTGGACAGCTTTTGTCTAATATAGGAGGAGTGCAGAAGGACAGGTACGTTTTTTAATTAATCATAATTTAGTTTTTTTTAACGTATTGTATAGTTTAAAATTTGTTTTAATTAACTACACCTCTATTTTACCTTAATTACATAAACAACTCATTTATTTTGCAGGCTCTATCATAGAGGAACACCAGAAGTAGGGCAGCTCAAAGGGTCAATCACACAGCAGGATCCAATACGTTTGCTGTGACATACAGTGAGATGGTATGTTAAAAGTTAAGTTAATTTTATGTTAAATGATTATTGTTTTGTTTTAGACTTAACAAAGTTTATATTCTTTTAGCAAGAGGAGGCTCGGGAGGAGAATCGTCAAACAGACTATGGGGAGTTGTATACACGCACCCATAGGCACCGTGATGGGACGCTGATCTCAGAGGCAGCAGAGGAGATCATAGTAAGTTTCAAAAAACTAATTATATAGTTAATGTTGTATATTTGTTCCAGGTACTTTGATGACATTGAGAGGTCATTCAACCGACCGCCTCGTGTGGACGATTGTCCTGAGCCAGAGCCAGATACTTTAGGCACTTGAATGTGGTACTAGATGTGTACTTGAGTGATACTTTAGGCCATTGAATCGACCAGAATGTATTCTAGTAATAGATTATAGCACAGATTGATTGAATAGATAAAGGCACTTGAATGTGGTACTAGATGTGTATGTGGTATCTAGATGTTGCTAGCTGCTGATCTAACAAAGGGAAAGATCTTGGTTATAGAATATTCCTTTAGAAAGATTAATTGAGATATTGTTCCTAGAGGGAACTAAGTAGTAGCTAGAACCTTAGCAGCCTCGAGTTATGGTCTCATGATTGGGACTAATAATTGTAGATATATTTATGGCTAATGGATTCCCTCAGAGATGTGAGTCGAATACCCGATAAAGGAAGTTGAATTTGTGACTATGCTTGGAGTTGGATTAATGTAGAAAGTCCATATAAAATGACCCCATATGAGATTATGATTTGATGTATCACCATATATAGGGTGCTCCAACGTTGTGCAAATATGTAGTGGGCAATGAGACCCATTAGGTCGGTATATCCTTAGCTTAATAGACTATGAATACCGAAAAGTGTCCCGAAGAGATTGCAAAGCCCAACAATCATAGGCAGCATCCTGGAACAGCTGGAAGGCTAAGTTAGAATGGATTGAGTGGCTTGAGTAGACAAGGATAGAGCTTGAAATGTGTTTAGAAGTGATGACCTTCTATGATAGTTGTCTGTTTCCTGGTATATTTGAAAATTGAATTTTTAACTTGCTAGTGCACCTACTGTGTTTGTGAATTTTCTGAACTGAATTTTGAATTGTTTTAGTGCAACCATTATGGAATTGAAAAAGGCCAAAAATTGTTGTAGAAATATTCAGTTTGCTAGGTCTTACCAGATGTATGTAAAATATTTTGAACTAAGAATTGTTTTCAGGGGATACGTTTATGAGAGGTTGAAATGCATAGCCATAATGAATACTCCCAATTTGAGAATGAAAAATTCAACCTTGTTAAAGGCCGGTTACCACTCATGAGTTGATTGGCTAGAAGACAATATCTTCTTGGTGGTACCACTCGTAAGCCGAATGGCTAGAAGATAGTATCTTCTTGAAGCCGATTGACCGAAAGACAATATCTTCCTGGTGGTAGCCTAGTGTGAAATAAAGGAAGGATTGGGCATGTCTTGTTGAAGCAAGACATAATGTGGTGTGTGTTTCTCAGTTATTGAACCTTGGGAGATGAATCATCCTACTGACAAATTTAAGATGGCAGTTGTTAGTTCTCTATAGGTTTTGATGATTACTAACAATTGTAAACAAAGTGTAGAGTTTTTCTTTGATAAATTGAAAAACTTGCTGTCAAAGGAAAACTCAAGTTTTGCCTTTACAGAGAAGAACTTAAATTTTCTGAACTAAGCAAAACCGCCAGTTTTCAGAAAAACCTCCAGTTTTCACCAAACAGAGACTTCTCAATATTTTCTGAAAAATGCAAAACTTGAGGTTTGGATTTGAAAACTCGAGTTTTGGCCATACAGAGAGTCTCCTAAGTTTTGAACATTTGAAAACCTCTAGTTTTGCTCAAAATCGCCAGTTTTCAATTTAACATGAATTCCCTAAGTTTTTACTCAGATTTGGGAAAACTCGAGCTTTGCTTGAAAACTCGAGTTTTGAATTGGCAGAGAGGATTCATGTTTTTAACTAAGTTTCAAAACCGCCAGTTTTAGAGAAAATCTCCAGTTTTGGTTTTACACAGTTATTCTCTAAGTTTTCATGATTAAATGAAAAATCGAGTTTTGATGTCAAAACTCGAGTTTTGGCTTGGCAGAGAGCACTCACATTTTCCTTAGATTTTGAAAACTGCCAGTTTTTATGAAAGCCTCCAGTTTTGACTTGGCGCAAAACCTCCAAGTTTTCACATTTAAATGGAAACTTGAGTTTTGGCCAAGCAGAGAGCCTTGATTTTTAATGCTTTGAAAATTGCCAGTTTTGGAAGAAAACCTCCAGTTTTGATGTTTTGGACTAAAATCGATTTTTCATGTTAAAGTCCAAAACTCGATTTTTGAGAAACAAAAGTCGAGTTTTCATCGCTTAAATTTGAAATTCAAATTTGACGATTTTGTAAAACCTACTTGTTTGTTCTTAATACTTCCCATTACCATTCTCTAATATTCCTAGCTATGTTTAACCACTTTGTTAGTGAGTTTCAGATGATTTAGAGAATGTTTATTGAAGGCTTAAAGCAAAAGTAAAAAGTGACGTCAAAACATTAAATGCAAAGCCCAGAAAGTTGCATTCTTTTGGATAATCCTTCTGCACACACTTTCAAAGGATTAATGTCTGATTTCTACATCCAACAGCTACTATTCCAACAGATTTCTTTTCAAGAAGTCAACTCTGAACTTCTGTACAGCTGGTTAATTGAAGATTAGTGAGAGAAGAAGACCAAAGCTTAACCTAAACCTTGTCTAATGAAGGCAATGGTTATATTGAAGAATCCAATGGTCATTTAATGCTCTCTTGGTATAAATAGAGGTAAATTCAAGTCTTCTCAACTAACACATCTACTGAAAACGAATTGTATTCAAGTCACTAATACAATTATTGGATATCACTTCCCTAAAAAAGTCCTTATTTAAAAATAGGAAGTAAAAAATGAAGGTAGTGACAATCTTGTAAATATATCTAAGGAAAATTAGCCTTCTGTGACTTGAATAATTGTTTAGGACTTATAAAATTGGATTTTGTCATCCTAAATTTGTTTCTGGGCGCCAAATAGCCATTAAGAATTTCTTGTTGTTTGGTGCCACGGGATTTTTTTTGTTTGGCGCCATGGGATTTTTGTTGGATTTCGACCTGAATTCAATTCAGTTCGCCTATTGTTGAATTTAGGCAACCTGAATTGAATTCAGGTCGCCCAAATTGGAATAAATTTTGGCGCCATGCAATTTTTTTTGTCTAAAATTTATTTCTTTTGGCGCCGTGTGTTTTTTTCTTAAATTTTTTTTAATATTGGCGACCTGAAAAATATGTAGGTCGCCTATTTTTGAATTTAGGCGACCTGAATTTAATTCAGGTCGCTCAAATTCCAATAAATATTCGCGCCATTGGATTTATTTTAATAAAATTTATTTGTTTGGCTTGAATTTAGACGACCTGATTACATTTTAGGTCGTTTTAATTGGAATATAGGCGACCTGAAATAAATTCAGGTCGCCCGAATTGCAATAAATTTTAGGCCAATGCAATTTATTTGTTTAGCGCCTAACAGTGGCTACCTAAAAGATTTCTGGTTCAGGTCTCCTATATTCCAATTTAGGCAACCTGAATTGAAATCAGGTCACCTAAATTCCAAAATAGACGACCTGAAGTCCTTTCAGGTCGCCTAAAATCGCTTTTAATTTCAAAAATTCCATCAGTCCGATCATTCACTCCTGCGTTGCTTCCTTCTTCCCAAACCCTAAAACCCAAATCATCCGCTACCTCCTCCACTCATGGCGTCGTCATCCTCCATCGTGGCATCGCTGATTCACCGCTTGCCGTCGTGCTCCCTACTGACCCAGACCAAAAATCGTTGGAGGCGGAGGTATTGTGCTGCGTAATTCCATTCAACCTTCATCGTCTTGGTCTCTTCGATCTTGTCTTCCGTGAGTTCGACGAGGTCTCTTCCATTCTCTTCTTCAAGTATTTTGCTTCCCCTGGTACCATCTTTGTTTGATGTAGGTTTGTTTTAGCCTAACTTCTCACCTCTGTTTTTAGTCCAACACGATCCTGGTAGGCTGGTACTCTTCCACTCAGCTTGTATTTGGTGACCATCTCCCATTTCTTCCTTCCCAAATTTGACCAACAAGGTGAATCCCTTTCCTATTCAATTAGCATTCTTCAAACTTGTAGGTTTAATTTTAGTAATTTATAACTTTTAGATTCATTAAGAAATCCATTAAGCCTTGTTTTTTGCCGTGAAGTTGTTCTTTTTTTCTATTGGCAACTTCACATCTGTTGTTGCCGTTTCTATTTTCTCTATGGTTTCATCAATGTTTTGCTTGGATCCTATTCTTGTTTTCTGCTTTCTCTATGTTTTCTTTTAGAGTTTTGTCCCTTTTTTTTTGGCTTGGATGGGAGTGCTTGAATTGGATGGAGGAATATGTTAATCTTGACAAAACTCTTATGCCCCATTTGGTAATGGATATGAAAATAGAATTGATTTCCATCAGAGAGTGTTTTTGTACAAAGAGAAGGTCATGGAATTGGGTTCTATTTGGAAGCCAATTCCATCAAAATTGATGGAAATGGCTTACATGAAAAAGCTAACATTTGCAACAACAACAAAAAGAAAAAAGAAAAAGAAAAAGGAAAATAGTGACATAATTTAGCCATAGAATATGATGATTCTTTTGGGCTATTGAGTACTAGATGCCAAGGAAATATAATCTAGTTGTAGACTGACATGCTTATGCAGCTCTATTGAGAAGTGCTTGAAAGACTGAAAGATTGAGCAATTTTCTACAAATTGCTGAGAATTCTAAGTGTTGATTTTTGGTAGTGGATTTTTTTGTTTCTTTGTTAAGCTGTCTGCATTTTGCTTTTGCTTATGCTTTTTTCTCATCTATACTATCTCAGTCCTAATTTCTCATCATCGTGTTACTGTAAGCCCACAATTTTTTCATTTAATCTACATAACAATGGCAAGTAGGAGTTTCCTTGTAGAGCTAAAACATTTAAATTTTTGAACATTAGAATTGGAATCCGTGCAACTCTTTTTTAGTGAAGTTAGTTCGAATTTGCTGGAATGCATGGCATGTTTAAATCCGTGCAACTCTTTCTTGGCATTTGACAAGAATAAGTTGTGTGAACTTGCTGGCTATTATCCTTCAGATTTTGATGGAAATGATTTTGCCATGCTTGAATATCAAGTTGACACGTATATTGCTGATGGGCGATTCATTTCATCTTCTTCTTTGAACTAATCATCAAACATAATTTGGATTTTGTCTAATCATCAAACAAATGAACAACCAGAAAAGCATAACCTTATAAATAAGATAAGAAATCACTTATCAAATTGACTCAAAAACATAATTTAAGATTGCTATTAGAAGGGAAAGTAGACTGACCTTATCTATGCCCACATCATGCATAATTGCATTGATGACTTCATTGTTTTTATCAACTTCATCGGCTAGTAGTATACTATTCACAGCTAGTAGTAAACTGTATGTTTTCTCATTTATATTATCCCATTACACTGTCTCCCCGAGAATCCCAATTGCATTACCAAAGGGTGTGCAATTGAACCAAACGGACCCTTATGTTTGTGGAATATTGTTGATTTTGAGATTAATTATGTGATTTTGTATGTTATAATTTTGTAATGTTATAATGCAGATATAGACGAGAAGAGACTAAAGGATAGTCATCTTCGTCATTTTTGACTACCTGCTGAGAAATCTTGGTCAAAGGTTTGAAGCAAACGGTTGCGCTCCCAAATTAGGTCAATTGCTTTCATTTTATGCACACACATATATTGTCCTTATATGATACCTTCTTCTTGAGAGAGAACAACACTTTTGTCTTATAGCTTCATGGTTTACCACTATTAGTTTAAGTGTTTTTAACCCAGTCCGTGATTTTTTTTTGTCTTTCCTTTATTATTAGCCATATGAACTACATGAACTTGATTAAAGAAGTGATGGCTTCATGGTTTACCATTTCCTTTACCATTGAAGTATATGTCGGTAGGATTAATTCCAATGTTCTGTTAGTTGATGGGATTGTTGGATTTAATAGTTGATATTGTTCTGAATTGCTTTAGTTAGTAAGTTTTGTTGAATTAAGTTGAAATTGGTTGTTATTGAAATTTTGGGATATCTTACTTTTAAGGGGAAACACTGCCGAAATTTTCTTAAAAGAAAGCATGTCGTTCTTGAAATTGTTATGAACTTGATTGTTGTTGGAAATGTCGTAGGTGGTAATAAAATGGGTCATAGTTGGATGAATGCGTTGAGAACTAGCGAAGAATATGAGAATGGGGTGGAAGAGTTTATTGAATTTGCTAGAAGGAATGTGGCTACAAAAAATGAGATGTACTATTGTCCATGTGTTAATTGTTTAAATGGGGTTCGAAGGGATATTGCTGATATAAGGGATCACCTAATTTGTGATGTAATAAACCTTCAATACACAACGTGGATATGGCATGGTGAGGAGGTAACTACCAGTGTGTCTCACAAAAATGAAGTTGAGGTAGATGACGATGGAATGGAGAGAATGATTCATGATGTTGAGGTTGAATCTTTTGCACAACCGCATGAATATGATAGCGTGCGGAGTGATGCAGAGACACCTTTGTTCCATGGGTGTACTAAGTATACATGGTTGACTGGGACCTTACATTTGGTCAACTTAAAGGCAACTTGTGGGTGGACCGATAGTAGTTTACGTCACTGCTTGAATTGTTGTGTGATATGTTGCCAGACAATAATGTACATCCAAATCGTAAGTATGAGGCCAAGAAAATCTTGTCTACGATGGGTAAGGAGTACGAAAAGATACACAGTTGCCCTAATGACTGCATATTGTACAGAAATGAGTATGAAGACCTTAGTAATTGTCCGAAGTGTAAAACTTCACGATACAAAGTGAAGAAAGGTGGTGGTTATGGAGATCACACAAAAAAAAGGTAACCTTTGAAGGCATTGTGGTATCTTCCCATAATTCCTCGATTTAAGTGTCTGTTTACTAGTTGACGATGAGTAGGTTTCAGTTTGATTTTCATTGCTAACCCACTCATAATCTGTTTATTATGTTTTCATAGCATGAACAAGCTGTGGACAGATTTCGTTACTTATCACAGCTGCGAGAGCTCTACAAGGACATCGTCTCTATAGGCTTGCAGATGCCTACGGGCATTGTCGGTGTAGACAAGACATATTCGATCAATATTGACAAGGAAGATTTGACAAAGTTTATGCATATGGACTGTTTAGATATACAGTAGCTTCAACTTGCAATCTTATAAGTTTTTTTTACCCTTTAATTATGTCAGTACTCTTTTTTTGTTTAATATATTCAACAACATCTATCATTTTATTTCGATCATAGTGTCTGCCACGACATATGCAAAAAGGAAGGTTGATTGGGTTCGTATGGATTCTTATGTCCTGGAACCACAGCTTCGGCTCGCGGTATCTTAGACAGGAGGGCCATTTATGTTGGTTTAACAATGGGTGACCTACAATCGTCTTGTTATCTAGCGCCAATGCATGAAAGGTACGTATTTTTTTTTTTGTCTATATAAGATTTTTAAGAATAAATTGCTTTCTTATCTTAGTTTAATATTAATATGTATATGTTGTAGTGGTCATTGGACCCTGTGTGTAGTTTGCCCCGCCAAGCACGTTGTTATTGGTTCGATTCCGTAAGTGGTAGGCCAACCGAGGATATCAAAAACATGTTTGCCGAGTAAGTAAATTTTTGTCTAAAGCATCGATTCTTCTTTTAAATGAATTGTTTTCATGTCTGTTAATTTCCATTTTAATGATAGGGGTCTTAAGACATATAAACAGCTTGCTGGAGCACAAGATCAGGGTGGATCGAAGTGGTTTTATCCGAAGGTAAGTAGTTTCAATTCAAGTTTTTTCTGAGACACAGTAGCTTTCGTTTTAACAATTTGTTTTTGATTTATAGTGCCATCAACAACCAGGGAACACCGAGTGCGGATACTACGTTATCAATTGGATGCAATCTATCGTTTCCGCCGAATGTACTACTGGCTTTCAAAACGTATGTAATGCTCCGTGATCCTCAAATGATAATATTTTTTGTTGCGGTACTTCAGTTGTTAATTATACCTTGTTTTCCAATTTACAGTTTTTTCGTACTGAGGATCCGTACTCACAGGATGACATCGATTCGGTTCGAGACATGTTGGCTAGATATCTTCTTGAACATGGCTCACTGTGAATATATAGGCAAGTCATTACTTGTTAGGGTGATTGTCAATGTGAAACTTATTAAGCTGTGCTGATTTCGGTTTCTAGAATTGTTACATTATGAAATTTGACATCTACTTGTTTAATTCTGTAAATTATTGGTGCTGCTCTTTAATTTGCCACTTTAACTGCTGTGGATATGAGGTTTGATTTTGGAAATAGATCACTGTCATATGAGGTTTGATTTTGGAATATGAGGTTAGATCACTTGTTTAATTCTGGAAATAGATCACTGTCATATGAGGTTTGATTTTGCTATTATACCTACTGTATTTGATTTTCCAATAACCAAGACTAGAGAATTTTGTTGAATCATACCATCATAACTGATTTGCTGAAAGTTTTATGTGTGCTTCTTGCTTGGGAGGTGTTTGATTTGCTTGTGTGGTACTGTGATTATTACTAGGTGGCTCTTATTCACTTTAGCATTAGAGTTGAGCTAAATTTTGTATGCTGAAACCTTGAAATTCTGTTGAGCTTTGTGTGCAAAAGTCATTGTTGCTATATATATTTGCCTCTTATTGCATATCAGTGTTATTGCTAATTGAAGGGAATGTTGATGGGAATGTTGATGCTATTTAATTGCTGCATTAAATTGTGAAAGCTGTTGTGAAATTTTGGAGATTAATTGCCTCCAAATGTGAGATAAATTTGTTGTCATAGTGGTGCTTTGTTTGTTGTTTTGGTCTAGTTTTAGTAACCCAAATCTAGTTCATACCTTCTTTCTTTTCTGCTCTTGAATTTGCTGAAAGTTTCTGACTGCTACACTTTAATTCATTATCAGGTGACTTTGTTGAACTTGTCTTCTTAGGCTCTGCAGTTGAAGTTTTCTCTTGGAGTTGTTGATATTCTTGCATCTTTGTGCTGAATGTTTATGTTGGAAGTTGTGAATTTGATTGATTTTGTTGAACTGAGCTGAATATACAGAACATCTATTGTCATTCTCTTGTATGCTCTTGTATGTATAGCCAATATTCTTTTGTTGAAGTCACTTTTACATGTTCACTGATTATCATTGTTATTTCACCTTCTTTGGATGGAATGCACATACATAAAAGTTCATACAGTCATACATATAAGTTCTTATTTCACATTCATTGTTATCTATTGTCATTCACTGCATATGCGCTTATTTTGTGAAGTATTCAGTTTTGCAGAAAATTGGCCAAACACACAGAAGCATATGTTTTTTTTTTAAAAAAAAAAAACTAATATAAGGTGTCCTGAAAACCAATTCAGGACGCCTCATGATCATAAGAGGCGACCTGAATTGTACTTAGGTCGCCTCTTATTATAGAAGAGATGACCTGAATTGAAATCAGGTCGCCTCCAATGATAAAAGAGGCGACCTGAATTGTATTCAGGTCGCCTCATAAGAGGTGACCTTAATGCTATTCAAGTCGCCTCATATGAGGCGACCTGAAACAACTTATGAGGCGACCTGATTTGTATTCAGGTCGTCTATTATGAGGCGACCTGAAACAATTTCAGGTCGCTAAATATAATAAAAGCAATGACACTCTCCCAAACGTCCCGTAGAAAAGGGACATTAATTGGGTTTTATTTAGGTCGTCTTTTAGGTATTTTGTAGTAGTGAGTTTACATTCATTTCCTTCAGTTTTTCACTTGTATAGTATCTTCCGATTGTTAGTTCTTTATGAGTTTTGATGATTGCTAACAATTGTAAACAATATGGAGATGTTTTTGTTTAAGAGCAAACTGATTTTAACATGTAAATTTCAAGCAAAAACATTCTGACTGAAACAAACTCGAGCCTATAATGCTTAAGCTCGGGCCTGGTTTTGACAGAGAGCACAAACCTGCCAGTCTAACTTTCAAACTCAAGACTGAACCTGAAGTTTGATTTTAAACTCTCTTTGAAAGTTTGCTCAAACTCGAGCTTATAGTTTTTAAGTTCGAGTTCACCAATGGCAGAGAGCTTTTGTTTTTCAAAACAAGTTCAAACCTGACACTCTACGTTTTAAACCTCAGGTTTGTTTCAAAGCCTGAACTCGAGCCTGTTATGGCAAACTCGAGTTCATCTCTGGCGGGACAAATTTTTCAAATTCAAGACACTTACAGACTCTGCACTGTTTCATTGAAAGAAAAGTTTTCCAGTTTAGAAAAGTTTACAAGACTTTTAAACTCAAGCCTACCCTTTCAAACTCGAGCCTATCTTTGGCCGAGAGCCTTCAAAATTTTTCAAAGTTAACCAAACTTGAGCCTAGATATTTCAAACTTGAGCCTAAAAGTTCCAGAGAGCAAATGCGTTTTCAACTTAAGAGAACTCTCGAGTTCAATTTATAAACCTCAGGTTTGAGCTTTGAAAGAGCAAACTTAGACTTGGCAAAAATAGTGTCAAACTCGAGCCTAGTATGATAAGCTTGAGTTCAAACCTTACAGAGAGCAAAGAACCTTTCAATATGTTTTAAACTCTAGAGTTTGCTCTACAAACCTCAGGTTTGTCCTTTCAAGCTAAAACTAAGTTTTGCCCTGAATAGCTTTAAACTCGAGCCTGTCACTAATAGACTCAAGCTTGTCCTTTGAACTTAAAGTCTCCAGTTTTCAAAATTGCGATATTCTTCTCTGGATGAAACAAACTCGAGTTCAGAATTAGTAAGTTCGAGTTCATTTCAACCCAAGAGCAATGTGACTCTTCAATGACTTAAGAACCTCAGGTTTAGAATACAAACCTCAGGTTTACACGTTTTAGACTGAAATGATTTTGAACTCTGAAGCACCAAACTCGAGCCTGCAAGAACTAAGCTTGAGTTCGTGACGCTGAATCAGAAATTTGAATTTGGGAATTTCAGAAATCGGTGTTGTTTGATCTTAATCTCTTCCAATATTATTCTCTGATATTCCCTGCTATGTTTAACGTATTTGTTAGTGGTTTTCAGAGCATTAAAGAATGTTTGGTGAGAAGTTAAAGCATAAAGCAAAAAGCAACTCAGAGCATTTATTGCTATGTCCAGAAAATTGCTTCTTCTGCCCAATCCGTCTGTACACAACCACAGAACATTAAAGAATGATTACTGCAACAAGTAAACTCCTCTCTAATGGATTAAAACACAGAGAGTCAACTGTGCTTACTTGGACATCTGAATTAAGTGGTAAACAAGAGAGAGAAGGTGTCTACACTACTTCAGAACACTTGGGCAACTTCTCCAACGGATCTATTTGGAAAGCAACGGTCATTTATTGATCTCTGAGTATAAATAGAAGAGAATTCAAGTCTTTCCTACAAGAACAAGAACTGAGAGCGAAATTCATTGAAGTCTACACTTATTTCTTTCAGTTTCAATCTGTGTAGTATCTTTTGATACAAGAGCTTCAGTGTTTCATTTATATCTGCTCTTTAAGAGAGTTGTACTTCTGAATATTCATTTATTGTAAGGAATCACAAGTCAGGGGACTTGGTGATTTGGGAATCATTGATTACAACTTGTAAGGGGGAGTGAGTTCTAGTGAGAGAATCACTTCTTGAGTGTAGAGTGTGTAATCTTTGATATAGTGGAAATCCTAGTGAGGCTGGGGACTGGACGTAGGTCAAGTGGTTAAGACCGAACTAGTATAAATCTTCTCGTGTCTAGCTATTCTTCCCTTGCTCTGTTCTACTCTGTTTTTAACATTTGAAAACAGAGCTTTTGCAAGAAATTTTTAAAATACCCAATTCACCCCCCCTCTTGGGTATTTGGCTCCACTTTCACCGATACATTGTGCTTCAGTGTTTATCATTATCCACTCTTAGAGAGAGCTTCTGATTGTAAATCATTTATTGTAAGGAATCACAAGTCTGAGGACTTGGTGATTGGGTTCACTGATTACAACTTGTAAGGGGGATTAAGTTCTAGTGAGAGAATTACTCTTGAGTATAGAGTGTGTAATCATTTGAGATAGTAGAAATCCCAGAGAGTCTGGGGACTGGATGTAGGTTAAGAGGTTAGACCGAACCAATATAAATTCTTGTGTTCTTGCTCTTCTCTCCTTCACTCTGTTCATCTCTGTTTTCATTGTTTCAAAACAGAGCAATTTTCAAAAGTTTTAAAAATCCCCAATTCACCCCCTCTTGGTGATTTAGCTCCACCTTCAGTAGTGAATGTATTTTCTTGAATTTGAGCCGATAGTTAATGTATTTTCTTGAACTTGAATTGGTATCGATTATATTTTCATTAAAAATGTGAAAACACTATTCTTACACTTTGCGAATTATGAACTAGTTAAGTTAAATAGTATTTGCAACTATAATGCAAAGCAAGAGGAAAGTAGTTTAAGAGCTTGAATTAAAGAAGCTCATACACGAGATAGATGAGTAGAGGCTCAAGGCGATAAGACCTGGTGTGCAAGTTTGTATGGGGCGGTGTCCTTAGGTTTTAAGATTTATGTGCTTAGCACCGTGTTTGTTGTCTAGCATTGTGACATTGGACGAGTATGCCCAAAGTATGTCTTGAGATTGGCAGAACATTCAAACTGTACCAGGTCGTAGACGAGAACATTATGGCCTGAAGGTGATTCCCAAAACAAGATCTGCAACATAGTCATCAGACAATAGTTTCATTCATTCTGGGGATGTGCATGCTCTCCAAGCACACATCACAATCATACACTACTCTCTTTTATCTTGTACCCAGGTGTAGTGCTAGATCACACAAGACCAACTGTTTGTTTTCACAACACCTGGTTACGCAAGTCTTACTACTTGTTCATTTTGCTACTTGGTTTATAACATATTGGCCTTCCGGCTTAGTCTATTATCATAACACGGGACTTTCTAGCCTTATTGCCTAAGGAATTACCCTAAGGTCTTAAGCATCTCATCTAACACTTGGTACAATTCAAATGTCTTGCCAGCCTCAAGATTTACTCTAGACACACTGGTTTAAATTTACCATGCCAATTAGTATTCCATATAGTGCTAAGCAATCACAGGTCTTACAACCTAGGGACACCGCCCCATGTAAACTTGCACGTCTGTTCATCAACTTTGTCTCAGCTTCCTCAATTCTAAGTTCTCAAATCATTTTCCTATTGTTTGGCACAGTAGCGGGAAAATACTATCTGATTTACTCATTTTCAATTTGTAGACCATTCTATCAGCTTCTATTCCTGTATTAACATAATAACCAACAACACCGCTTTTCATTTCAATACAACAGTGACCACAGTTGTGTCACCGCTTACTATGTTGTCTCATATTCAATATTTCAAATTTTCACATATTTGAAAATCTCTGTGATCATAGTGCATTTTATAAATCGCACTATACAAAAGTAGTAGTGCTATCATATTTTCAAATTCAATCGCTGCCATTTCAGATTTTCGTGAGACCAATTTACTGCCAAACCATTTTCAAAAAAAATTTACTACCAGCATAGATTAATGAGCAGGATTATTTATTTCACAATTTCAACATTCAAAAGCTCTCGTCACCACTTCTACCTTTTGATACAGCAGCACATCCCAATCCTTTCATACACAAACCACTGCACTTGTCAACCAATGTGGGAGAGTTTCGGTCACACCCTGAAAACATAAAGGGGTGACCAGCACGGAATATGAGAGGACTCACATTCCTTAAGCCTTAAACTTATATGCAAATGCTAATTAATAAACATAATACCATAATATGGAATATTTATGAGTTCCAAACAACAAAAAGGAGGTAGGACCTTGCCTATAGACTACGTGGAGCATCTAGTATTAATAATAATACAAAAAGTCTAGGTTTATAATTACATCAACTAGTAGCACTCCAAAATGAGACCGTAAGCTTTAATGCACTAAAAAGGCTCTTCACTGCTCGGCAGGAGGTACAAGATCAGCATTATCGTCTGAACCAAAACAAATTTTTCCAGTGAATAACGTCCCATTATTACAATTTAATAAATTGCAAAGGTAAAATAATTTAAACATCTTTCTATTTTAACAATAGCAATATATTAATAAATCTCAATTTCTAAACCACACATTCAAGAATAAAAATAGAATTCCATATAAAATATTGTTAATAACATAATTTCATGTACAAAATAAAAACCTTTGATCTAATATAATCAATGTAAACAAACAATAATTCTTTCATGTACATAATAAAATCTTTGATTTCATATAATCAATTTAAAACATAATTCTCAAACATTATCGTTCCATAGAACTTCTTATAGAACGGATGACAAGCATGGCCACATAGTCCACGAGGGTAAACTAACCAAACATGACTCAAGGCCATGAAACAAGCATGAACACATAGTCCATGAGGGTAAACTAACCAAGTATGACTCAAGGCCATGAAACAAGCATGGACACACAGTCCATGAAACAAGCATGAGAACAGTACTGCTGTTAGTAACCAACGTTCTGTATTCCAACCTCTAAAAAAAAACATTTTCAAGCATGCTTGGGGTCAATCAATCAAAGCAATAAAAACTCTTTCTTCATGGTAATAACAGGTCTATCTCATACTTCATAATTAAATCCCTCAGCATGAAGTTTCACAAACAATATTTCAAAACTTTCCTTCAAATTTAGTCTGTCAATAAGATCATTTTAAATAATAGATTATAGCTTATCAACTTTCCAAGATCTCACGTAAAAACATTCCATTTCAAATAATAATTTCCAGCTCTAAACTTTCCAAAATGCAAGATCATTTCAATTTAAAATTTATGAAAACTACCTCAAAGGTCTCATTTCCATTTAACTGCATAGTCATAAATTATGCTTTGAAACAATTGGAAGAAAATACATAATTCTTTACTCATATACTATCGATCAATATTCCTTCACAAAATCATACTTTTAAATATTAAAATTAACATAAAAGTTCAACAATAAAAATATCATTTATAAAAAATTAGGGACACTATTCACTCACCTGTTGCTCCTTCCAAAACTATACTTTTACCAAAATCCCTTTTGATCGCTTTTCTCTTGAGTTCTTGTCAATTCCTATAAATTTTAAAATTAATATATCAACCTCTAACGGAATTTACCTACTTAAATTAAAAATCCTTAAGTACCAAAACATCCTTCAATCACAACTATCACACAATTATCTATGTTTCTAAATCTCAAGTCTTCTAAGTTCAACTTCCAAAACAAAAAACAAAAACAAAAAACAAAAAACACTGATTCAATCCTCCTCCCAAAACTTTAAATCATACCCCAATTGCTTAGATTTCTTATTTACAACAGTACTTGCATCGCACACATAGGATGTAACACCCATACTGTCGTAAATGGTGTAACTATAATCGTTGATAAATTAATGAAAAGTTTTGGCTGTGATTTAATTGTTATTATTTGTGTAATATTTTATAATAAAATAAAAGGATGTTTGTATAGTGGGAGACAGGATAGTGGACCCCAGAAAGGCCCTAAAAAGTCACACACTTTGACTGGAGGAGAAGAGCCTCTAGTGGGGTCCAGGTTCGAAAGGTGCAGGCCCAGGGCAAAAGACCGGTGTGCAGTAAAGCCGGTATAATAAAGCGGGGCCCGGGGAATATGACAAAACACAGATTCTAGACTCCTGGAAGTGTGTATGTGTCTTACAGGGACAAGAGAGAGAAAGAGACACTGAAAAGGCATATTCCAAAATGCAAGAGACAGGGTAATCATTGCACAGGGACACGTGTCACCATAGGATTAAAGGAAGATAAAGCAAGGGCAAAATGGTAAATTCCTTGTCCTTTGGACATTAAATTTTGCCCAATATGAGAGAGGAGAGAAAAATATATGATTTTATCCATGGGATAAGGGTCTTAAATGCCATGGAAGTTTTCGCTCAGGAGCACTGGTAAGACAGAAGTTTTTTTTGGACCAAAAATGCCACGGAAGTTCACATGAAGTATCAATTTTGCCCCGGAAGTACCATTTTTGTCACGGAAGTTTTTGCTAAGGAACAATTTTGCCCCGGAAGTTTTCACTAAGGAGCAATTTTGCCCCGGAAGTTTACAAAACATAGCAATTTTCCTAGCAATTTTGCCCTTCTGTCCCCAAATATTAAATTTGACTACTAAATCAGTCAAAGACCACACATGTCATGCCTCAAAAAGGTCAAACTTGGAGTCAGAGAATGAGATCCTTCAGATGTTGATCTCAAGGTGGCCAGAATTTGTGAAAGGGACTGAAAGGTTTGTCACAAAACGCAAATGAAACACAAAACGAGAAATAAATTGTTCCAAAAATTGGTTCAGTAAAACAAATCAATAGTGATAATATTTACGTTTGTATAAACTGATCATTTGCTTAGATCATAAGTGATGCTTCCTTTGGGTTTTGTGACAGTCGACCTTTCAGTCCCTTTGACCAGTTCGGCTTCATAAATTCTGGCCGCCTTGAGCTCAACATCTCAAGGATCTCCTTCTCTGGCTCCAAGTTTGACCTTTTCAAGGCATAACATATGTGGTCTTTGACTAATTTAATAGTCAAATTTAATTTTTGGGGACTGAAGGGCAAAATTGCTCCTTAGTTAAAATTTCCGGGGCAAAATTGTTCCTTAGTGAAAACTTCCAGGGCAAAATTGCTCCTTAGCGAAAACTTCCGTGACATTTTTGGTCCAAAAAAAACTTCCGTTTTAACAGTGCTCCTAAATGAAAACTTCCATGGCATTTAAGACCCTTATCCCTTTTATCCATACTCTGGTCCAAACACAAGATGCTGGACCCACAGGTGATAGACTGATAGAAAAAGGGACCGATAAGGACCAGTTAGAGGATTATTTTTGGACGGAATGAGACAAATGTGGGGTCACATTGGAAAGAGGGAAGGCGCCACATGAGTATGCCCAGGCAAGAGAGAATATCTAGAAAAGACAGAGAAAAGTATAAAAAGACGCACTTTTGGACCCGGTGGGACCCGATAAAGACCGGTAGACCCAGAATTTGACTGATAAAGTGGAAAAGTGGAATTAATTAATGGGGATCAAATTTGTTGGGCCCCTTGGCGCCACATAGCCCCTTTTAATTAATAAAAATCTGACTTAAAGAAAAAGTAAGCTTAAACAGTCCATTAATTTAAGTGTGGGCCCTACCGGTAGGACAAAAAGGTGTTTCGAGTCAAAATAAGTAATTTTTACCAAATAAAAAGATAAAATTTGGTGAAAGGGGCTAGGGATGCACCACATCACCTCATAGAAGCCTCTGGAATTATTCACATGGGATAAAGATTAAGTTAGATCAATTAATTACTAACTGAACAAGAAATGTACCCCAGTTACATTGGAACTATCTGGCTACTTTTAAATTAGTATTAAAAGGAGCTCAAATTTTCATTTTTCCTCCTAAGAGACGTGCCATAGCTGAAGGAAAGAGGAGGGACCAGCAAACTCCCATAGCCAAGACCGAGCACTCAACCACCTTGTTCACCAAGCCAAAGCTCCGAATTAGGTAACTACCGACAACTTGAACCTTTAAAGTTTAAACTTGGAATTTTCGTGCTTCTGGTTAGGGCTTGGTGATAGGGTCTGATTTTGGAGTTTTTGATGGTCCCAAAGGGTTTAAAATGTGATTTTGTATAGGGTTAGGTTGTAGTTTGAATTTCTGAACTTGAAATCATCGAAAAAGCTTTAAAAGTGAGTTTTGTTCTTGATTCTGGAAATTCTGGCAGTGGACCTTCAAGTGAGTTCTAAAAATAGTAAACAAATTTTTTTCTTGGCTGAGATTTTACAGGCAAAAATTACACATCCTAAGGTTCACTGTGATGTACAATTTTTGGATTTTTGGATTTATCTACTAGAGCATGTGTAGGATAATTCAACTCATGAAACTTTAACTGACAAGAGGCATACGCCTCAACTCTACCCTACTGCATCAGGACACATCCCAATCCCTATAAACTAGCATCATTGAAGACCACATAGGTCTGACTCGGATCTGGGATAATCAACACAGGCGTTGCTGTCAACCTCTCCTTCAGTATATGAAAACTCTCCTCACACTGATCGTCCCACACAAAAGACTAATTCTTCCTTCGGAGCTTTGTCAATAGCGATGCAATCTGGGAAAAATTCTGTATGAACCAACAATAGTACCGAGCTAGACCTAGAAAATTGCAAATCTCAGTGACAATCTCTGGTCTTTTCTAGCTTAATACTGCTTCCACCTTATCTTTAAAAACCACATGACCCAGAAATTTAACCTCCGATAACCAGAATTCACATTTACTGAGTTTAGCGTAGAGTTGCTTTTCCCTCAGAATGCTCAAAACAAGTTGCAGAAGTTGCTCATGTTCTTTTCGATTCTTTGAATAGATCAATATATCATCAATGAACACAACTACAAATTGATCTAGATACGATCGAAAGATTTTGTTCATATAATCCATGAAGATTGCAGGAGCATTAGTCAAGCTAAACGGCATCACAAGAAATTCATAATGTCCATATCTGGTTCTGAAATCAGTCTTTGGAATATCCTCAGCTTTAACTCGAAGCTGATGGTACCCCGAACATAGATCAATCTTTGAGAATATGCAGGAACCAGAAAACTAGTCTAACAAGTCATCAATCCTAGGTAGAGGATATTTGTTCTTCATTGTCACCTTGTTAAGTTCTCAATAATCAATGTAGAGTCTTAGACTTCCATCTTTCTTTTTGACAAAGAGAACAAGGGCTCCCCAAGGTGAAACATTGGGGCAAATAAACCCCTTTTCCAGCAATTCTTCAATCTGCTTCTTCAATTCAGCCATCTCATTAGGTGCCATACGATATGATGCTTTAGAAATTGGAGCAGTACCAAGCACGACTTCAATTGCAAATTCAACCTCTCTCTCTGGTGGCAAACCACTGATGTTGTCCAGGAACACATCAGGAAATTCATTTACCACTGGTATGTCATCTAGAGAAGGTTATGATTCTGCCTGTACAGAAAAGAACGCCACATACCCCTGGCATCCTTGTTTAATACATTGTTCTACCTCAGTAGCTGAAAGAAAACCCATACTTGTTTTGGCATTAAGAATCTGTTGTTGATCAGGACATATAATCTTTCTATTGCCAAAGTCCAATACAATATTGTTGGCCACCTACCAATTTAAACCCAAAATCACATCAATATTCCGCAACAATAAGCAGATCAAGTCCACAATTGACTTATGCCCATTAACAACCACAACACAATTTAAACATACATCAGTAGTCTCAAATTTGACTCCGAATGGGGTAGACACAATCAAGTCATAAGGTAATTTATAAACATTCAAATTCATACGTTTAGCACAAACATAGGCGATAAATGAATGATTGGCACCAGAATCAAATAATAGATGCAACAAACAAACATGGAGAATGACGGTACCTTGAACTAACTCAGGTGATTTGCAGGCATCATCTCGTGTCAAGGCGAATACACAGCCTTGGTTTTGAGGCCTCTTCTCAGTATCCCATTGATGACACTCACGACTATAATGTCTAGGCTTATGGCCAATATAACAAACTACCTGCCTACTGCAACTAACTCCGAGGTGAGTCTTGCCACACTTGTTGCATACCTGAGGCTCTGCAGGCCTCCTGAAGCTCTGTGACTGAGTCAAAAAGGTTTCTTGCCATGCCATGATTTTTGTTCCATGGCCCCTTTCTTTTCTGAGAGGAGCCTCCACGATCAGAGTCACTACAGAAAGTAGATCTCCTAGAAGCATGAAGTTCCTTCATATTCCGCTCAACAATTCTACACCTTTCTACAGCCACACTTGTTGCATACCTGAGGCTCTACATGCCTCTTGAAGTTATGCTGACTGGGTCAGAAAGGTTTCTTGCCATTGACATGATTTTTGTTCCATGGCCTCTTTCTCTTTTGAGAGGAGCCTCCGCGATCAGAGTCACTTTGGAAAGTAGATCTCCTGAAAGCATGAAGTTCCTTCATATTCCTCTCAACAATTCTACACCTTTCTATAACCTGGCTCAATACATGAAACTTCCTGGCTATGAGCTTTTCTCTAATCTCAAATTTTCGGCCGTGAATTAGGACATATGCTAGACTACTTTCAGCATTAAGGTTTCTTTGATAAGTGTAGTAGTGAGACAGGCATGTAAACCTGGCATAATAATATTCAAAAGACTAGCTATCTCCTTGGTTGATATTCAGAAACTCTGACTCCTTGGCGATATGGATGGAAGGAGGATGGTATTGTTCATTGAACTTTTCCTAGAACAGTTACCAAGTGATAGGGACATTCCGTGCAAGTAAAGTCATCCCATGTTGCACCACCGACAGTCGGCATCTCCCTCTATCTTGCAAATAGCTAATTGGGCCTTCCTATCATTTGGGCACTCTAGGACTTGAAAAATTTTCTCGAGACAGAGAATCCAGTCTTCTGCTACATCAAATCTACCACGGAAAACCGGTGGCTGCTGTTTACAGAATTTAGAAACCCAGTAAATTGATGTCTTTGCTGCCTTATTGTTTTGCCGGTTTATCTGCGACCCTTCCTGTTCATCATGATCATTATTATTTTTCCATTATCCGCCTCAGTCTCATGTTCCTTGGAACTTTGGTCTTGGTGAGCCCTAATTTCATTCATTTTCGCTCGCATTTCTTGTATCATGTTCCCTTGCTCTCGGATCAACCCCATTATTTCTCATATCAAATTATTATCTTATGGATTAGGTATTTATGCCTCTGGCTCTTGCTTAGGCCTTCCCTGACCTTTCCCTCTTGCCATTATTTAAGATTTAGCTAAAAAGTAACAGGAAAAATAAATAAATAAATATCATATTCACAGGTTGCTATCGAGTTATAAATCATGGGCACAAGATAAAAGAGAACTATATAATATTGCACATAAGTCTTTTTGCACCATCCTGCTAGTCTCAAAATATTAAAGCATAAGTAGTTCATACACTGTCTTTACAAAAAGTACAAGCACACCACTACCTACTAAATTACCAAAATACATTTCATACTTTAAAAAAAAAAAAAAAAAACTTCCATCATCTGCCAGCGTCTAGATCCCAAAAAGTCTTCACATAAAGCGTCGATGTAGAACCTCATCAACCATAGAAAACGTGCAAAACTAGATTGAATGTCAAATCTACAAGCTATATGTTGATCCTTCTCTCCAAATATAACCCTTGAAGTACTTCTTGGAGTTTTACAAAAATTTGGGATTGACTTAGTAACCATTAATCTAGAAAAATCTAAAAAAATTCTTTGTTATCTTTTTTTTTCCCTCTTGGCCGTCGGTTTTAGAGAAGTGGGAAGCAAAAAATTTTCATTTCATTTGGCTTCTCTCCCTCACACATCCGACACTTGGGGAAATATGGGGAGGAAAGGAAAAAAATGTTTCTCATTCCACTTTCTTTTTCTCACGTTTGGATGCTTTAGGAAATATTATAAGAGAAAGAAAATTTGTATTCTTCTCTTGCTCCACGTGCTCACTCTTCTCTCCATCATTAATTAAATGTGCATTGTCTCTTCCATCAATCCTTAGGTCATAGGTGCACTTCATGAGTCTATCCTTAAGTCATTAATAGCTTCTTCTCCTTCTTTCATGGTGACATGATGGATAGCAGATGGGGAATAGTGATTTTTATTCTGATTTTATCCTATCTCAAGTCCTTACTCCCTTTTGTCCAATGGTTAAAGCCTTGTCCCATAGTTCAAATTTGAATTCTTCTCTTTCTTCCCTCTGAATATTCGAAATCTGAAGGCCGCTTTAGGGGAAAAAAATGCCTTCTAGTACATTTCCATCTCTTCTTAAGTCCTTATGTTGTACTATAACATGGTGTTATATTTCCCTTCTCTCCCCTAATATTTCAAAAATTTGAGGGTATTTTGGGAAGAAAATTGTGTTTTCCCAAATCCCTTACCTACTCCCCTCAATATTTATTTTAACATGACCTATATATGACATGATGGCCCATCAACCATTCCCTTCTCCTTTGAAAACGTCAATGAGAGAGAAAAGTAAGATTTTTAGATGATTTTGTGCTATATAAGTCCCATCCAATGTCCACCTTTCTAAGACAAATTGGTCTTATATTAAAACTCCACTAATTTTTCCATCGGAATTTCCCCCCTTTTTTTATTGGATGGAAATTATAGAAATAATGAGGGGAAAATATATTTTTACTTTCTTTGACATTACCATCTCAATTTATTTATAACCAAATTTATTAACCACCTTTTAGAATAATTCCACATTATTTTCCAATAATTAATTTATCTTGTCAGAAAAATAATATACCATTGACTAGTACTTGGTGAAAAATTCATATATTCCACTAATTGACTTACATGAAAATTGGGGATGTTACAAAAAGTAGCACTTTTGGCGTCAAAAGTTCTTCTTTTGGTGTCTCTTTTAGAGTTTAGATGCCAAAAGTTCCTGTTTTTAGCATCCCTTTTCTAAATTGGACCAAAAGTATACTTTTGGCGTCCCTTTTCTAATTAGGATGCCAAAAGTATGCTTTTGTCGTTTATTTTTGTTAAAGGAACACCTAATATTGCAAAATTCCTCTACAAAATTACAAAAATGTTGCCACCATTATTTTTTATTTCCCTTTTTAAAAAACAGATGTTCTTAGGAAAGTAAAATTCATTTTTTATAGTAGTGTAACTAATATAGACCTAGACTTGCAACCAGGATTCCTCTCCATAGGATTCTTTTTAACAAGGTGAGATATTAAACTTAGTTTACTTACTTTGTAGTCTAGTTGGCCCACCACTAAACTAAGTACCACCGGTTGGGGTAGTTACGTTTCTAGTTTAATTTTAGGGTCAAGGTGCAGATTTGCCAACCAACTATTACTCGAGGAGCGTCTGACACAAATAACTATTGAATGGACCAAAATTGTCAATCAACAATTAAAAAGTGAAAAAAAAATACAATTTGGAGCAGATTTGTCAACGAACTTTTACCTCGTCACTATCTTGGTGTCTCCGTCTTCCATTGACTGTCATAGTGTCGGCGACGTCAGCATTTCCAAAGCTTCTATTATTGCTGGGTGTTCCACCCACCCTTTTGAACTTATCCAGTAGTCCACAGTGTTCGACTGGCACGCACTTTGAACCCTAGTTTCATCCCTCTGATGCCACAAGCAGCAACAGCTGCTGCTGCCACAATGCCTGCTCTCATGGGTCCCATCTCTGTTGGTGTTTTCCTTTTCCAACAAGAAGGCTTAACTGCTCTTTTCTCCAGTGTTTCCGCCACCGTCCTACGCCAGTGCCTCATATTTTAACTTAATTGTGATAGTTGTTTTTTTTAAAAAAAAAATAGTTATTTGGTGTTTTTTTCACTTTTTAATTGTTGATTGACAATTTTGGTCCCCTCAATAGTTATTTGTGCTAGACACTCTTCAGGTAATAGTTAGTTGGCAAATCTGTACCTTTATCCTTAAATTTTTGAGTGAAGTTTCTAGTTTAATTTGGTTACAAGTCAATCCCAAGAATTTACCTTGTCCAACTTGGTTCATTAGGTTTCAACCATTTGATTGGTATGTCACTGTACTTTCAGAATATCTAAACATATAGTCTTTTAAACAAGTTGTAATTGATTGGTATGTCATTGTAATTTTAGGCTTTGTTTGGGAGTTTGGATGGGAGGGAAAAGAAGGCGATGCAAGGAGAAGGGAGTGGAGAGGAGGGAAGGGAAATGGATGATATTTTTTCCCCTTGTTTGGGAGTTAAAAAAATAGTAAGAGAGGAAGATTGAGGATTAATGAGTTATTTTTACCATTTTGTCTTTTTTTAAAAAAAAATTAATATAATTATTATACTTTACAAACAAATTTAAATTTAGTTTTTCTAAAAAAATTATTTATGTAATTTTTATATTCAAAAAATATTTCTCTCTCTAATAGTTAATATTTCTCTCTCTATAATGATTTATATATATATATTTTTTAGTATATAATAATTTAAGTATATAAAACTACAACTTAAAATATAAAATTATACTTAATGGTGGTGGTGGCGGCGGTGGCATGGGTGGTGGTGGCGGCGGTGGTGGGGAGATGGCGACGACGGCACTGGTGGTGGTGGTGGCGGTGGCAGGGGAGGGGGCGGTGGTGGGGGCGGTGGCAGTGGTGGCGCGGCGGTAGCAGTGGTGAACGAGAGTAAAAAAGTAATTAATATATTTTCCCTCTTAAAACCCCTATATTGGGGAAACTTTATTTTTTAGAAGAGGGTTTTGGGGGATTTGTAAAAATCCATGATTTCCTCCTTTCTTATTTTTAAAACTTGTAAATAAGGGAAGGGATTGGACTACCAAAGCCCTCCCTTCCTTTTTCTTTCCCTTCTAAATGGAATTTCCAAACAGACCCTTAGAGGTTTTTTGGCCTTCAATGATATCATACAGGATGACAAGCTTTGGACGTCGAAGAACTGGCAAGTCGTGATTAATCATATCCCTCGGGATAGAAATACACTTACGTATAGCCAAGTTGGCTCACAACCATGACAGTAGTTTTTGCTTTCTTGTTCATCCACCGGCTTTTTTTTTTTTTTTTTTTTGAGGAGATTCTAGTGGATAATCATTCTTAGCTTGGTGTAACTATGTTTGTAAGACTCTTTTGAGTGAATGAGTTCCAGTATTTTACTTAAAAAAAAAAAAGAGGTTGTCTGATATATTAGGAATTTGGAGGGAAGAAGAGGAGAAAGAAAATTTTTACAATTTGGATTTAAAAATATTGGAAAAACAGTGTTATAAAATCTTGATAAAGAAAATATATAAGATAAGAGAGTAAGAAACAATTAATTAAAACTTTTAATATCACTTCTATTTTTTCTTAAAAGAAATCCATGTCAAATTTTTTTTCCCTCCCCTCGCTTTGCCTCACCTGCCCTGATACCAAACGGCACTATATGTATAGAGTAGTATAGACATAGTTTCGATTTTTATTTATAAGAATCTTACCTCTTTCTGTATAATTAGTTAATATATATTTGACATGTATAGGATTTGACTTGAATTCTTAAAGAGGACAACGCATCTATATAATTTGGGTTTATGAGCTCTATTAGTCTATTACATACTCCATTTAATTCTTAATATAAGTTCTAGTTATCCATTTTATGCAAGAAAATTGTTAAACGTAATTAATTTTCATTTAAAGCATTCAGAATTGAGAAATCTTTTCTTATGAAATTTTCCTTGATAAAGATTACTTGTTGGGATTATCCCTAACCTAGCCCTAAAACGAGGGGGAATTTATGTACTGCTCTCGCATGTTTTCCTCAACAAATTAGTCAATAATATTTGTCAGATCATATTTAATGATATAAACGTGATTTATATTTTGAACCTCAAAACTTTTGAAAAAATAATTATATTATTTGAAACAGAAATATATTTTTAGTATTGTTGATATTGATTTGGGATGAACGCATGGCATCCTCGAAATAAAATATGTACGTTCAAATAAAATAAATGTACGTCCTAATTGATTTTCACCTGCATAATGCAAAAAATTCCAAAAATAGTACTATCAATTATATATATATATATAGAGAGAGAGAGAATAGCTTATATATCCTTTTCTTCAACTCAACTTTATAATTTTGTCATGTTTTAATTTGAGAGATAATATGTTTTACGGAATATACTAAAATTAATAAAATAATAATTTATAATGCATGTAAAAATATTTTTTCCATATTAAAATGAGATAATAGGTTATTAAGATTCATAAATTAGAATCTAATAGTTCTAATATAAATATTATGAATTAAAGGAATAAGGAAGTATATATTTGTTACCTTATAATTAGCTTTCCCCTTCTCAACCAAACAAGAAATCTCCCATCACCTTCTTCCCTAATATCTAGTTTACACATGGAAGATAATAAAGGAATTTACAATTAATTATTCAAATAATTATTTAATTTATTCATATATGTTAGTTTTTTGAAGTGCAAACGACAAAAGCCTACATAGCTTCAAGTGTGGATATTATCACTCGCAACCAAAGTACAATATTTGACAGGATATATATAGTGTAATTAAGCATCGATTTCCATATGATAATGAATATTATAGTTAACAAAATTTGTTGTAGACTTGTAGCTTTCTACATTGTGGTATTATGCAGACTCGTATTGTGAGATAAGACCTTATTGCTGTTCAAAAAAAAAAAAAAGGATAAGACCTTATTAAATTTTATGTTTATTATTGCCTATAACTGTCAATTTAAGCAACAAATTTGACTGTTGTTTACAAAATAACCGTAAAGTTTTCCCTTCTCCAATCTGTCAGTAAATCTGAATAAAATACATTTGATATTTACAATTTAATCATTATATTTTTGTGAGCTTATATGACAGTCAAATAAATGCTAAGTAAATATTGTAGATAACGATTATCAAAATTACTATTCACAAGATAAAATAGCCTTCAAATTTTATTTACCAAAAGAACAAACTTCAAATTTTAGCATTTACGCAGTACACTGTATAGAGCCATAAGCTTTTAGAAAATGTGGAACCAAAGCTCAATCATTGGTGCCAACTAACTTCCAACTATTCTCTCCATTACTTTTTATAAGTTAGGAATAATTGAATTACTTTTTATCAGTTAGGAATAATTGAATCATGTTGTTCGAAAACATAGTTAAAATTAGTTAAAGTGCAGTAAATTTGTATAAAATAAAATTCCCTACTCAAAATTGCTCTCATTTATGAGGAAGAGAAACAATATGCGGTGGAAAAAAAAAGTGTGGTGTGAAGGGAGAAAGTTATCTTGAAAAATGGGAAATTAAATTAATACTTGTTGTAGTTAATCGAGGATAAAATGAGGATTTTTTTAAAAAGACTTTTGACACATCCCCAAAACTAATTTTATAAAAAGAAACATGACATAAGCAAGAATACTAAATGGAACAAAGAGAGTAATATTTAGTTAGGTTATTTCTGAAATTACCCTCTGACATCTATCAAATATATGCTAGGTTATTTCTGAAATGCCAACGACAAAGGCGTAAATAGCATGATCTGTGGATGTTATCACTCACGACGAGACTACAATCGTTGACAAGATATTTGTGTCAATAAGCTTCACTTTATATTTGATACTGAATATTGTAGTTAGCCAGCTTTGTTGTAGACTTGTAGCCTTCTTGTCCCCTTGTAACTCAACCACAAAAGAGGTACGAGCCTATAGAACTCTATAGATCCTTTTTACGTGAGGTCGTGACTTGTTGCTTTCTACATTGTACTTTTATGCGGACTCGTATTGTCATCCTTAAATTTTGTGGTCATTATGGCTCATGACTGTCAAATTTAAGCTAAATGAATTCAAGCCACAAAATTGACTGTTATTACTGTAAAGTTTTCCCTACTTCTACAATATATAGACTAATTGGCCTAGCTTATTTTCAGTTTATTTTATGTTTATAAGTATAAGCTAGGCCAAGCAGAATTTAAAATAAATTCTTATATTATAAAAGCTTATTTTATAATGAAGAAAAAAACTCTTTAAAAAAAAAGTTGGTGAGAGGAGCTTATTTTCAGCTCTTTTTTTTTAAGCCCTATTTTTTCAAGGGAAAATTCCAGATAAATTCCATTTTCATCGCCACCCACCGCCACCGCCGGCCGGCCACCACCGCCAGCCGGCCAGCCACCACCACCGCCGGTCAGCCACCACTACCGCCGGCCGGCCACCACCACCTCCAGCCGGTCAACCACCATCACCGCCGACCCGCCACAACCACCGCTCGCCGACCATCACCACCACGGTATATTTTATAATATACCTTTTAAGTTAATTTTTATTAGAAAAAGTGTTTATGACAAAAATTTTGCAAAACAGTTTATTTTTAATTTCAACTTTTAAGTAACTTTTAAGATGAAAAATTTATATAAGCACCAAACAGCTTTTAGCTTTTTTAAAAAAACTCTTTTTTTTAGCTTTTGCTTGAAAGTAGCTTAAAAACTGAAAATAAACTAGGCTATACGGGCTCTAAATATGAATAAAATATATTTCATATTTAGCATTTAATCATCATACTTTTTCGCTTTTAACAAATGGAGATGACGATTATCAAAGTTACCATTTAAAAGTTAAAATATTCTTTAAATTATATATATATATATATAAACCCTTCAAATTTTATCATTCATGTAGTACTGTATGGGGCCATCAGGTTTTAGAAAATGTGGAACCGAAACTCATTCATTGTACGTTACGATTGTCAAAGTTACTATTCAAAAGTTAAAATACTCTTTAAATTTTATATAAAAAAACAAAAACCCTGCAAATTTTATCATTCATGTAGTACTGTATGGGGCCAACAGGTTTTAGAAAATGTGGAACCGAAACTCATTCATTGTACGTTGCCAACAAACATCCAATGATTCTCTCGGTTTCTTTTTATGAGATAGATTTATCAAATCACGTTGTTCAAAATAATAGTTAAAAATAGTAAAATATAGTAAATTTGTATAAAATGAAGTTCGATACTCAAAATTGTCCTCATTTATGATGAAGAGAGAGAATATGCAACGGAAAAAGAAAGTGTGGTGTGAAGAGAGAAAGTTATCTTGCAAAATAGGGAATTAAATAAATAATTGATGTAGTTAAGTGAGGATAAAATGGGAACTTTACAAAAAGACTTTTGAAAAATCCCCAAAACTTACTTGATAAAAAGAAACATGGCATACTCAAGCATCCAATCATATTAAATGGAACAAAGAGAGTACTATTTAATTAGGTAATTAATTATGGGGTTGTGAGCTTCACTCGTGTCGCCACCATGACTTTAACTATAGGAGGTTTGGATGGCAAGTGAACGTAAACTTTTTGATAACATTCATTTAATGCTCAGCTAAATCCCAACCAGGGAAAAAAATGTGGATCTTTAATTTACCTCTTTTATTACATACCGTAGCCAACATGCTGGCCAAAAAAAAAAAAAAAATCGTGGACAGAAAACTGAAGTTACCCTCTGACATCTATCAAATAGATGTTAGGTTATTTTTGAAATGCCAACGACAAAGGCGTACATAGCATGATCTGTGGATATTATCACTCACGACCAGACTACCATCGTTGACAAGATATTTATGTGTCAATAAGCTTCACTTTATATGTGATAATGAATATTGTAGTTAGCTAGCTTTGTTGTAGGGGGGAAAAAATTGTATTTAAAATTCCTAAAGTTGAGGTTAATAATCAAAGTTCTGAAACTCGGACTGAACTCATTCCTTATAAGCTCATTTGGGCCGTTGATTGAGAAGGGGTGAGAGAAATTAAAGTGGTATATTATGACTTTCTAAATTGATTGAACGAACATAATTTAAAGACTATAAAGGATAATGAAAAAAGTCCAACCTGAAAAAGTGTATAAGAGAGAGAAATAGATATGAATTTGAAGAGTTGAAAGAGAGAGGAAAAAATCTCGCGTGAAGTTTTATATAGTGTTAAAAAATCTGTGGAGGCTGTGAATTGAAGTTGAAAAAAATACATTCGTCATGCCTCTAGAAAAGGGAATGACTCCAGGCTTTTCAACTTCACATATTTTTTTCAACGTCATGTCGTTTCTGAAAGTAGACCTTAATCTTCAAGAAGGAGGTGAATTGAGGATTTTAAAATTCTTTTCTAATTACTCTATTTATGAACACTAAAACAGAGCAGAGCAAAGTATGAAAGAAGAAGCAAGACACAAGAGACTTATACTAGTTCGGTCCAACCTCTTGACTTACATCTAGTCCCCAGACACTCTGGGATTTCACTATTTCAATTGATTACACACTCTGTAACTCTAGAGTAATTCTCTCATTAGAACTTACTCCCCCTTACAAGTTGCAATCAATAATTCAATCTCCAAGTCCCTTGGCTTGAGATACTTACAATAAATGATTTACAATCAATGAACTCTCTCTAAGAGTAGATAAAGATAAACACTGAAGATCAATGTATCAAAAGATACTTTACAAGTGAAAACTAAAAGAGCAGTTGGTAGATTTAAATGCAATTCATTTTCAGAAGATTAGTTGTTGAGAAGAATTGAATGCAACTCTATTTATATTAAGAGAGCATTAAATGACCGTTGTAATCTTCAATGTGACCGTTGCCTTCATCAAGCAAGGATTAGGTTAAGCTTTGGTCTTCTTCTCGCTCTACTCTTTGGTTAATCTAGTGGCACAGATGTTTATGGTTGACTTCCTGTCTTTTAATTCGTTGGAAGAGCAGCTACTGGATGTGGAAAGGAAATATTAATCCCTTTGCAGCGTGTGTAGAATGATTGTCCAAAAGGATGCAAGTTTTCTGAACTTTGCATTTAATGTGCTGACATCACTTTTTACTTTTGCTCAAATCTTTATTTAAAGTTCTCTAAATCATCTGAAACTCATTAGCAAACTGATTAAACATATCTAGAAATAGTAATGAGTGATAATAAGAAGTATTAAGATTAAACAAGAAGATTTCATAAATTCGAGCAATTTGATTTTTAAACTCAATGACACAAACTCGAGTTTGTTTATCTAAACTGGAGTTTGTAACTGTGTTCAAAAGACAAACTGGAGTTTCCATCTGAAACTCAAGTTTTCTTCTTCCAGAGACAAATGTCGCGATTTTATCTTTGAAGTACATTTTGGGACATGAGCAAAACTCGAGTTTATTAATGACAAACTCAAGTTTTGAACTTTTATAGTGAAAAACATATTTAAGTCCAAAAGCTCAAAACTTGAGCTTTCAATGTAAACTGAAGTTTTCAAAAGCACTGAAATGAGCAAAACTCTCGGTTTGGCCAAAACTCAAGTTTCCAGATATAAACTCGAGTTTTCATTTAAAGATGAAAACCTTTGAAAACTCTATCCAGGTGAAAAATGGAGTTTTCTAAACAAACTGGAGTTTTCTCAAAGTAGTTAAAACATGTAAGCTCTCTGTCAAGCCAAAAGTCGAGTTTTCTTAATGAAAGTGGAGCTGGATACCCAAGAGGGGGGGTGAATTGGGTATTTTGAAAATTTTAGAAATTGCTCTGTTTTGAACTATGAAAAACAGGGTAAAACAGAGTGAGGGAAGAATAGCAAGACACAAGAAGATTTATACTGGTTCGGTCCTAACCACTGACCTACGTCCAGTCCCCAGCCTCACTGGGATTTCCACTATATCAAGGATTACACACTCTGCACTCAAGAAGTGATTCTCTCACTAGAACTCACTCACCCTTACAAGTTGTAATCAATGACCCCAACCACCAAATCACCAGACTTGTGGTTCTTACAATAAATTTTTGATAATCAAAGAAAGAACTCTCTCTTAGAGTAGATGATGATAATCATTGAAGCTTAAGTATCACAAGATACTGTACAGATAGAAACTGAAAGAATTGAATGAAATTTAATGAAATTTGCTCTCAGTTGTTGTTGTTGTTGAGAAGACTTGAATGCTCTTCTATTTATACTCAGAAGGCAATAAATGACCGTTGCAAAGTGAATTAAACCGTTGGAGGTGTTTAGTTGCAACTTTGGTCAGCTTCTCTCTCTATTCTCCACTTAATCCAGGTGGATAATAACTATGAGCTGTCTCTTTGTGGATTAGTCCGTTGGAGAAGAGGTTGTTTGTTGTAGAAAACATTCTTTAATGCTTTGCAACCGTGCATAGGTGGTTTAGTTGAAAGAGTGTTTCTTTTTCTGCACAACATTTATTGTGCTAACATGCTTTTTGCTTTTAGTTGAGATCTTCAATAACTTTCGTTAATCTGCCTTAAACTCACAAGTAAAGTGGTTAATCATAGCAGGGAATATGGAGGATTAATGCTAGAAAGTATTGAACTCAAATAACAAAGCATTCTAAAATCGTTAAATTCAAATTTGCAGATCAGCGATGGAAACTCGAGTTTTCAACTGTGCACTTAAGGCAAAACTTGAGTTTCAAAACTGAAACTCGAGTTTTCTGTTTCCAGAGAGTAATATCGTGTTTTGAGCTTTTGGACCATAGTTTGAGTAAATCTCAAAACTCGAGTTTTCAAATCAAAACTCGAGTTTTGGACTTTTAATGAAAATAGCACGTGGAAGTCCAAAACATCAAAACTTGAGTTTTCAAATAAAAACTTGAGTTTTCAAAAGGTTGGAAAATCATATGCTCTTTGTTTGTCCAAAACTCGAGTTTCCAAAGTGAAACTCGAGTTTTCACTTAATCTGTGAAAACATTGAAAAGTTCATATCAGGCCAAAACTTGAGTTTCAAAATTGAAACTCGAGTTTTTAAATCACCGTGAAAATGCATTGCTCTCTGCCTGATCAAAACTCGAGTTTTCATATTGTTATGAAAACTTTGAAATTTGGCAATGCTCTCGGGTTGGGTCAAAACTTGAGTTTGTAAAACAAAACTTGAGTTTTCATCCAATGATGAAAACTTTGAAAATCTGCTTCAAGTTGGAAACTTGAGTTTTCATTTTGAAACTTGAGTTTTCAAAATAGGGTGGAAACTTGAAAACTCTCTGTTAAGTCAAAACTCGAGTTTTGAAATCAAAACTCGAGTTTTCTCTTAACTTAGAGAAAACTTTGAAAAACTCTGAAGCAGTTTAAAGAGTGAAGTCTTGGCACGAAACTGGATTCAAAATTCAAAGACTTTCTGTATGGCCAAAACTCGAGTTTTCAAAACAAAACTCGAGTTTTGTCTTGAGTTGAAAGATGTCATGAGTCTCTGTAAGAACCAAAACTCGAGTTTTCAAACTGAAACTCGAGTTTCGTCTTGAGATGAAAATTGAGTGCTCTCTATAAGATTCAAAACTCGAGTTTCCACAAGAAACTTGAGTTTTGCTCTGTTCATTGAAAAAGAGCAACTCTCTGTCAAGGCCAAAACTCGAGTTTTGTCTTAACTGCAGGTTTTTCAACTTACCAAGACAAAACTTCATTTTTGGGTTTGCAATTGTCAAATCATCATCAAAACACATAGAGAACTAACACTTAAAACTTTGGAAAACTCTTGGTTAAGTGCAAATTAGAGTTTTATACCAAAACTTGAGTTTTCTTATGCTTAAAACATTAGAAGCTCTCTGTATGCCCAAAACTCGAGTTTATTATCGCAAACTGGAGTTTTGCATACTTTAGAAAATATTATAGAGTCTAAACTAGAGTTTGTCTAAACGTGAAAAACTTGGAGTGCTCTCTGTAAGACCAAAACTCAAGTTTGCTTACGCAAACTGGATTTTTCTTTAGTTCATAAAATTTGAGCTACTCTCTACCAAGTTAAAACTCGAGTTTTGAAACAAAAACTCGAGTTTGTCTTTGACAGTAAGTTTTTCAATTTACCAAAGATAAACTACAACTTATGTTTACAATTATCAGTTATCATCAAAACACATTGAGAACTAACAGTTTCAATACAGTCCGTGAGATTTGTGGGCACCGTGAACTATGACCTCTTTTCTTTTAAAAAATCAATAAAATATTGTACATCCTCTTATATTTATAGTTGTCCATCATCACATTACATCCTTCCATATTTTGACCACAAAATATTTTTTATTATCAAAATATGATTTTTTTTTACCTATTTTAATTAAATTATATATTTTAATTAATACCGATTTGTTTTGTTTTGATCCACTAACCCTTGACTCAGTACTCCCACCAGTTCTGTGACCAGTCTAGATTTTAGAACCTTGTTAATAATAACAACTCTTTCAGTATTACTATAATGCGATGCCTATCAAGAAAAACAATTAAAACATTAAATAGTTTTCACTTCAATCACAAAACTTAACACGTCCAAAGTTGATTGAATAATAGTAATAATTTTTTATTCATTACAATGTTAGGGTTATTGACAATAATAATTAAGACATTAGCAAGCTCTCCCTTTTATCACAATATTTAACATCCCCAAAGTTGAGGTTAATAACGACAACTATTTCAGCAGTCTCTACAACAAATGGTTTATTAACAAAAACAATTAAGGCATAAACAAGTTCTCACTTCATTCACAAAATTTAACATTCCCAATGAATTTCTATCTGTAATCAAGGAAAACCAATTCACGCCTCTTCATCTTTAGAAGATACTACATTTACAACCATTTGTAGACCCCAACAATGAAAATCGATGAAAACCATGCGTGCTTGGACGACTACAAACCAACAAAAGCTTTCAACCATGCTCAAGCGGCTATTTGACTCCATTGCAATGGTTACCAAGAGAAAATGGCACGACAAAAATCATCAACAATAATGATATAAAGAAGAAAAAACAATCATGCATTATCCGAAATGTAACATCCTAAAATTTAAAAATGAGAAATTAAAAAATGTCATAGGATTGATTATGGGAAATTGAGCCTTAGTTATTTTTAAAAGTAATTATCGGAATTTAAGACGTATTTTCCCATTAATTAATTAAGAATAAATAGTTGAAAATAATTTTTGACTTAAATATATTAGAGATAATATTATAAGGCTTAAAGAAATTAATTGAAACACTAAGAATGCATATACTTTTTTTTTTTTTTTTTTTATATAAGACTAAGAATGCATATACTCCCATCGTCTATATGGATAACTCCAGCCCCACACAGGTACTTAGCCCACCTCTCATCTCTTGGCCCCAACAAGCATTAAAAAAAAAAAAAAACAGCAATACAAAACGCACAATAACATACTCACACACACTTTAAATACCCATTTCATTGGCCCATAATACATAACACTCAAGCCCATACTCGTTCGGCCGAACACCTCCTTCAACACCTATTTTGGATGCCCTCCACGTACAGTCCGACAGCAACTCACACACACACATATACAACGCCACTTCCACAATTCATCCCTTACTTCCTCATTCTGGTCAGAGCCAGAAACGGAGAAGGACATCAGTGGAGAATTTGAACTGAGAGACAGACAGAACAGAGACAAAACGCTAGAGAGAGAGAGAGATCAAATCGGAGAAGCAAAAGGGATCATCGATTCCCACATGCAAGGACCTTTTTGAGCTTAGGGGAGTCTTCTAAACTCATTCCTATCGTTTCATCATATTCTTGCTATCCTTATAACGTCTATGAACCGCTAAAAGTTGCAATCATTAAAGTTCAGCCATATGGTGTTCATGCATGTCTTTTTTAAAACCTATCTTTGATCTCATTTGGCTTTGAAAACATGGTTAAAGACCATGAATGTATGATATATGTGTATTGAGTCTAATTTCCAAGAGATCTAAGTCAGAAAATAGAGTTGCATGTGTTGTTTTACAGCTCTGAGTACGAGTTCAAAAACAGGGAATGATTTTCATGTCATTTGCACCGGTTAGAGGTTGATTTTTTTATTTGAAAATTTTACATGGAATAATACTCTCCTTAAGCTTTTAAATAATATTTGGATCACTTAAAATAGAGGTCTATAAATTTAGTTATGATTTTTGGAAGTTGAGCTATGAATATGAAAAATGTTTGATATGATCTTGGAGACAGTCAAATGGCGTTGCGTTTTAGACAAAGTAAAAAAACTCAAAATTTTTTTGAAGTTTTCCAGATATGTAGTAGACACATAGGGCTTTGTTTTGAGAGGTATTTTGTACTTATTGAGCTCTGTACAAGGAGTTATATTTTTCAAGCTAATCTAAGATTCTAGAGAGCATCTAAATAGTGCTTATGTTTTCAAAATCTAGGAATTTTCTCGGCCATAAATCAACTTGGTGACAATATATGAAAATAGACTTATCGAGGTTTAAGTACGAACTGGAATCACTGCATTTGGAGTTGCATAGACTAAGTTATGAATTTTCCGAATTCCCAAAGAAGTTAAAGGCTGAATTTCTGATGAGCCTTAGAATAATCACATAAATTGTTAATTGTGCATAACTTTCAAAGTAAAGGTTTCTTTGGATAAATTGAAAAGTTAAATGGTTAAAATGATATTTATTCCATAATAAATAGTATCTAATTAAATAAGTCTCAATTGGTATATATCCCTTGTAATAAGGATACTAAAGAACAAGTAATTTGGGATGGGTCTAGAATAGACATAATCTTAATTATGATGTTAAGATTAGAATGATTAATGACCCATTCTCCATATTAATGTTAGTTATAGGAAGAGATAATTGTCCAAGCTTGAAAGACAAGCAATTGAAATTTTGCGGAAGGTGCTTTGTCGGTAAGACCAACAGGTAGTATAACTTTAACCTCACATTTTTTGTATACCTATAAATGTTTGTATATACCATATTTGTATGTCTTGCCTGTATGGGCCCAGCACCACTCGTGGCTTGATTGAGCGGAAGGGCTGACCATGAGGCCAGTTTCCCGGTGGCTACGAAGGGCCTAGTGCATTCAGTTATTTTTGGTTATTAATTTACCAAAATGTATTTCCTATTGCTAAGGTATTTGAAAATAATTTAATGATTACTTGTATTACAAGCTGTATATGGAATATAATACTTGTCGTTTGAATTTGAATTCTTTATATGTTGTATGAACTACTCTGTTTGGTTGATTTACATATATTGTATATGCTTGGAATTTGATATTAGCCTGTTACTCTGGGATTCATTAATTTGAATCTTAGAACCCTTCTTAAATTCAAGACATGGGCAGTCTAGTAGGCAAGGAGGAAGAGGCAAGGGCGTAGTTATTGCTTGACCTTGAGAAGAAGGTGGTGTTGATGACGCAGATGAAACATTTAGTTTCACTTTGGTATATGGATATTTCTTTTTCCTTATGACTTGATAATATTTTGAGATAGTTAAATGTGACTGCTGGGATGTATATTTAATTAGATACATATGATTACGTAGAAGTAGACATAATACATATATGTTTCTTACTATTGTTGTAGGGACGGGCATTGTATATAACAAGTCCAAAAACGTGGTGAATGATTTAGTAGAGCACTAGGTTAATTGGAGGAATAAGGAAATACTTTGATAAACCTAAGAAGGTTTAAAGTATGATACATTTCTAATGATAAGTTTAAACCACTGATAAAATATTTTCAAATGTTTTAAATGTTTCAAAAAATCTCATTTGAACTATAATACTATTTTGTACTATTCATAAAAAGGGCTTTCATTTCTAGGATCAAACTTGACCCACTGGTTTAAATTCTTTATTAAATAATACATCTGATGCATGATAGTTGAAGGCGCCACTCTATTCTGGGCTTAGAGCAGTGGGGTGTTACATGAAAAATATAATATCCACAAGAAAATGCGAAACAAAGCCTATCCAATGTGTATGTTTGTGATGATAACACTATTAATGAGCCCCAAAGGTAGCCATGGATATGAGGTGTATCAGCATCAAAGACGATGGGGTTTATATTGTAGAGTATTCCAGAGGTGAATTGAGAGCTTTTAGGGTTACACGGATGTAGATGGAATGCAACGCAACTGCAAGGAAGAGATTGCTTCCAAGGGAGAAGAGGCAGAGAGTAGTGAAGAGGGAGAGAGTAGTGAAGAGGGACAAAGGGTGCATAGGTAAATTAGCAACATTTGCAAACCCCAAGTTGGTCATCCTTCACTAATTTGGGATTTTTGAAATTGGAGTCATTGATTTAGAATATGCGAATTTTGATAGTATTTATTTGGAATTGTCCCAACAAAATAAACATTGAATCAGATAATAAATAATTTAATTTAAAGAGTTTAAGAAAATTTGTAAAGTTTACTGCATCTAAAATAAAAAATAAAAAATATAGGAAGTTGTTACCTAATATATTTTTTAACTTAGGCTAAATTATAGGGTCAAATGGAAAATTTGTCCTAAAATAAGTTTCTTGCTAAGTAGTATCCTTAATTTATGACTGGTGTAATGTTTCCCTAGAAATTTCAAAAAAATAAATAAAAAGGCACTATCATCCTATAAGAACCATTAATCAATGTGTATGAACTGTTAGTTGAACAATTCTAAGGATTAAAGGGAAATTATTCCTCAAAATTTTATCTAAATGAGAAATTAGTATCTTGACCTTTATATTACCACAATGGTTTTATGTTACCAACATTCAAATAAAAAAAATGATTCAACAACTTGTTATAACTCAAAATCAGAATATTTTAGGTTTGATTATGACTAACCGTCTCTAGTCGTTTCGCCTATCATTTGTTTGCCAACCTACAGTAAAGGAGTTGACCCATGAAGGCATGTATTGTTGGCGTTTCCCTTACAATGGATGAGTTGCAAAAGATTCCTTAAAGGAACTCCTATCGAGCAGTTGGTAGAATCTTTCTAGACGACTTAAATACATGGTCAAGTGTTGCAAATGGCAAAGCAATCTTATTGCCATTAGGGTTGTTCATGAGACAATACAGGACAGATATACCATGTCCAGTAAAATTCTCTATAATTTCATGTTCAAACCTCAAATGATAAGAAGACAAACAAGAATGTTAAGAATTCATGATTTTCACATTAGCACATGTTTATGTAAAGATGTACTAACCTTTGTCCACGATACAGAATCAATATGATGCTTTATAATGTGTGACTTGCAATATGATAATTGAAACCTTTATCAATCTCTTTACCTATCTTGATGGAAAACTTGAAGCGTCTCTAATGGTCAAAGAGTGAATGGACAAGTTTTTATCCTTTATATAAATTTTGTATCTAAAAGACATGTACATCCTATAGATATGACTACTCTCATCAAACAGTTAAGAAACCTTTTCCCAAAAGTCATTTGCTAATGGTCATTTAGCCCCTTCATTAATTATTAAAGCATATACATTTATCACAGTTATATGAGACATTTCTTACATGTCCTGCATCTCATCCCATCAAATATCACGAGATGACATTTAGGTCATGTTTCCCGTCCCAACTCGTAATGTCTTAGTCTTGCATGGGATGGGTTGGGACCAAGTCGTCTTATATTTAAAAAAAACAAAAAGAGAGAGAGAGAGAGAGGGAGAGGGGGGAGAGAGTCCAATCATGTACCTCTATTATTGCTGAGCAAATGTGAGAAGCCACCCAATGGTTGAAGAGCTTATTTGGGATTAAGCAAGACAAAAACCATGTTCTTGAGGGAGAACTCAAATATTTGTGTCACTACGCATAATTACCACCAAATATGTCGTCCCTTATATTGAAGATGATAGAACGAAATAAGGCTCCTACAAGGATGATTAATGCTCTCCAACAAAGCATGACAGAAGGCTCCAACAAGAAGAACAAGAAGAAGGAGAAGATTTATAGATAGCACTACAAAAGGATTACCAATAGAATTCTGTCGGTAATTGAATTTCCAACAGAAAACGTCCATTGTAGAAAAAACCGTAGGCAAAGACATTATTGATGTAAATTACCAATGGAATTCCGTTGGTAATTGGATTTCCAACATAAAATGTCCGTTGTAGAAAAAACCGTGGCAGAAGACATTACCAACAGAATTACCCATGAAATTCTTGTTGGGTTAATGTGCTCTTTAGTCACTTAAGCCCAATAAGGCTTAAATGAGACTACAGCTCAAGAACTCTATGGCCCATGTGGTTTAGGGTTAGGTCTTGGATGTAATAGCATATAAACCTACTTTCACCTGCTTGTAAGAGAGACGCAAAAAAAAGGAGGCTTTCATCAGAAACAAACCCTAGACATAGACGTTCATCATCTGAACGGTTGCCCACACAACCATCCTATCCCCCTCGAGAGATAGTCTGGAAGATCTATCATAGAGCGGACTACGACTGTTCGTGGACAGGCCTTCAGATCACTGCATCTTTCCAGGTAATCAAAACGATGAAGGTTTTAACTTTTCCTATATCGTGTCGGTACGATTCGCTTCCACGTTTCTGGTGAGATTCCTACAATTGGCATCAGAGCCAATCGCGATGAGGAAAAGAACCAGTTTTGATATTAATTTATATTTCATGTGATTCTTTTCGAAAATTATTGTTTGAAAATATGGCATCTTTTTCTATATTTGTTATTTATTTCATGGTAATTATTCGTTTATAATTCATATTTGGTATTAGTCTTAATTTCAATCGGTTAATCGTTTTAATCCATGGTTAGATTCTCTCGTGTATTTCTTGATTTGTAACAAGGAGGCTAATTGTAACATCCCCATTTTTCATATGCCTCAATGTGGATTTTATTTGCATAAATGAATTTTATTTTTATGATGTCATGAGTATTAAATTTGATCAAAGGGGGATTATGAAGAAAAAAAATTAAAAATTAAAGAATAATTATAAAGGAATGATTTTGGTTTAGAAATTTTAGAGGCATTATTCAATGGCATAGAGAAGTCAATTGAGGAAGAGAAATCCTTATATGAAATTAAGGATTTAATTTTTGACATTTATCCAATCTTTGCAACTAATTAAGCAATGAACTATGTTGCAAATAAAGTCTTGTGGGTGATTAATGGGATCATATTGGTATGTGTTTTACAAGCTTCATAAGGTGACACTATATCAGCCCTCATGAATTTTTTTTTCGGTGCACAAGCAATTGGAGTTAATTAGAAGGCATGGCATATTGGTAAATAGGTGAATTGCTAATGTTAAATAGAATTTCTTTGTTTTGTACTACCCAAACCGACTCAACATTTCTTGGGCTAATAACTTGATGAATTGTTTTAACTAAACCAATTAGTTAACCTGGAACCTTTGTTCCCTAAAGTCTCGGCCAACAAAAAACATTGGATTGGAACCAAGTGGCAACATGTAAATATAAGAAAGTTTAAGTCTAGACATTAGCCTCCCTTGTCCAACCGACATACCTTTGTAATATTGATTAATTCATAAGACCAATCCCTTAGCCAAGTCGGACAACACATCCAAAGCATACCGAAAAGAGAGTAGAGACGTGAGGGACCAATAAGGAGTAGGAGGAAGAGGAGGTCCCGAGAAGACTTGTGTATTCAGCGATTTGATCAAGAGGTAAGCTTCTAATGTTTTTTTTCAACACGTATGGTATTTGGAGAGGCACATGAAGTTCTGAAAATTTGGTTTTGGATTAAGAAATATTAGAAGCTAGTGGAGAATCATAAATTGAAGCTTAGGAGTTTGGTACGTGTGGTTGGGTATGAAGAAGTATGGTAGATTTAATTTGTGTTATATTTCCTTGCTGTGTTGTCACCGAATTAAGGAAGAATTTCGGATGTTTAATGTGAGTCTGAATTTTCGGAAGATAATCTGGAAGGAAAAGATCCCATATTGTGATTGGTGCTAATTGAATTAAAAGTTGGGGTTTACTTTTCTCATGTTGCATGAGAGAAAGAAGATTCCTACACACACATAAAATGGTGGGACCCACATATATATATAATGCTAATTATATGTATATGCGGGTCCCACCATTTTATGTGTGTGTGGCATGAGAAAACATTTCTCCTACAACATGAGAAATGTTTTTCCCTTAAAAGTTATGGACTTTTTCCCTTGCCCTGTTCTTTTCGGTCAACATGTTTCTCTATGGAGGAGTTGGATTTTGGTACAATTGATGATTTCATGGTCTTCAAAATGGAAAGTTATGTAGGTTAGGCACGGTTTTTATAAGAAATAAAATGGAGTAGCATTTTTGTAACACTAAATAAGTGTGATTTAATGATATATAGGTTAAAGGAACCCTTGGAAAGTCTACGGGCCCACTAAAATATTAAGGACAACAATTATCACAACAGGTAGTAACCGCTTTACTTAGATATCTCTATGTGTTTTGTTGTATGTTTTTGTTGCCATGTATGTTTTTCTTTGTATATGATGTGCCAAATATGCATACAGTGTTGTGTGATTCCTAGCGCTAGGGAATGTTCAGTCCGAGGCCGGCTTTGGTTGACGGCTGTACGGGTTAAGTTATCAGTCCGGGGCTAGCTTAGAAAGGGCGGCTCTACGGGTTGTGAGTTCAGTGAGTCCGAGGCTTGCCTTGGTAAGGCAGCTGTACGGGTTCTTGAATTGTGGTTTGTGCATTGCTGTGATATGATCTGGATGCATATCTGGTATGTATTTGGCATGCTCATATATTTCTGTTTGCATGGTAGCTTACATACTCTTTACACATTTGGTATTTAAGTACTGACGGTTACTCTGGGGCCCGAACCACGGACTTCAGACGTTTCTACAGCTGCGGAGAAACGTACTGATAAGTAAAGACCTTCTGTGAAAAGGTAGGGCTCGGTGATGCAGGTGAAGGGTAGGGTATGCCCTACCGTATGCTGTATTATATTTTGGATGACTGTAAAATATATCTAGGGTTTACTTTTGGATTTCTGTACCCTTAACCCTTCAGGGACTTATCCTTTCTGTTGCTTTTACTTTTATCAGTATAGTAGTTAGTCCAAACTGGTCCTGTGCTCTATCTCGCTTACTCTGATGCATGTTAAAGTACTATATAAAAAAAGAAAGGTAATTATCAAAAGGAATCCCTCTAACCTGCCACCCGAAAGGGCGAGGTCGGTGGAGGTGTAACACTAATCCCATATGATTAGGTTTCCTCCTTGCTGTTTTTATTTTTTTTGGAATTTCTATGTATTTTTCGAATTTCTGTAGTTGGAGATCAAGAAATTGCGAAGAAGATGAGCATTCAACACTGTCAAACACTTTTCGTGGACCTCTGGACCTCGGATTTGGACAATCCATATAAGAATGGAAAGAGGACGGAAATACGAGCAAAGTGGTGGGAGGACCGATGCCAGAAACGCCACCACGCGCCGCCACAAGCGGCTGCGAGTGGCCGTCACGCGCCAGCCAAGGAGCCGCGCGTGAGGGCACGTGGGACACCCTTTTTGGGTGGTTCTGGCGGCCGTGTTCTCGTCTCCCCATGGCGGTCTTTTCCCTGGAGTTTCGTGCTGAGATGACTTCGGCAGAGAGCGTGGCAGAAGTGATGGCTAAGGTTCCTTTTTTCTGTCCTATGGTTTCTAGCCAAGGATTGGGTCTTTGGGCTTTTGGGCCCCATAGATACCCTAAAAGGGCTTAAGACAGATACTATGGTCTGGACGAAAGAGGAATTCCAGAGTTGTTAATTTTTATTTTTTTATAGGAAAGCCATGGATTAAAGTTATTTGTTTAATTATTTAATGCTTTTATTGAATTGTATGAATTTTATCTACGATTAACATGATGTTTGTAATGGACTTCATTCCGGGCTTCGCCTGGTCGAAAATTTCTTAAACCTTTTACCGATTCTAGGAAAGGTTTCAAGAATGCTTTTGTCAAGGTTGCGGCCAAACCCGGGTGCGTCCCCTGGTTTCTTCAAACCTCGGCTTCTGGGGACCTTGAAGGGCGTTTTCCCTTATATTGGACTGAAGAGCACCATAAACGGGAAGCTAAGGATTTTTTGACTCCTCTTTCTCAGTTGACCGCCCGAGAAAATGAAGCTATCGCCTTCATTTCTATGTTGACTAATAAAGATCCTTTAATAGACTCGGCCGAATACATAGCGTCTTTTGTTTGGAAACAACCCGTTACGGGTATGATAGTTTCTTTGATTCAGAAGTCCTCATGCTTTTTTCCTTAAACCTATATTTAATTTTCTTTTCCTTTTGCAGGCGATCCAATGGGAAAAAGACCCGTCTATATGGACGTAACATGTCGTCCAGAGACAGTGTTACCAGCATCTCGTCCTCCGACCCCGGGCGCAAAAAGAACTGTTCCTGTTTCCGAGCCATCAGAGCCGCCACCAGCCAAGAAATCTAAGACCTAGAGGAAGAAGAGGATCATCGACTCTGGCGCGGACGAGGTCGAGGTCGACATCCCTCTAACCCTTCCGGTTCTTGAGCCCGAGGGTGTGGGTCCCGAGATCCCGACATCTTCTTCAGGTCCTATTATCCGACTTCCTGAATCGTATATTTGGGAAAACAAAGTTTCTCCTAACCTTCGTTTAGCTCTCCGCCCTCCTGCTCATTATTATGACATGATGAAACTCTCGAAGCTAGAGGAGAAGGAGCTCAGGGAAATGGAGCATCTAAACCTGAAGAATGCCGGACTCTGCTTTCTTGCTGCACACCTCAAGGAACAAGTCGGGGGCAAGAGTTGGAGATAACTGCTCTGAAGGCCGACAAGAAGACAGCAGATGACCGTGTGGCTCAAACCCAGGAGGAGTTGCAGATAGCCCTGGCTGAGAAGGAAAGCTTGTCCGACGAGATCATTTCATTGCGTGACAAGCTTCATAAGGCTGAATCCAAGGTCACCCATCGGCTACAGGTCCATGAACAAGATATGACTTCAATTACGAAGTATAAGGATGAGATCAACAAGCTAGAGTCATCGCTCGAGTCTAGCCAGGCAGCCCTTGGGTTCGCCAATGATGACATAGCGAAGTTGAAGTCGGGTTTGGTGGATGCCTTTGAGAACGCCTTGGAGCAGGTCCAGTTTTTGAACCCCTCGGTGACTTTAGATTTGAACAGAGAACACGTGAATGCTTATGTTGAAGACGGGGTGTTCGTCCCGGCTCCTCCTTCGACTGTTCCTTCAACCAGCATGGGTCCCGAGGAGACTGGCGAGGACCATCACGCCAATGCTTGATGTGATTGCTTTCTTTTTCCCTTTTGGACATTTGTTAATTGTAGTGCCCGTGTCGGGCTTTTATTTTGATTTTGTAAATCAAAGATTATGATTTCGCTAATCACAAATTACCGAGTTATGTTTATCCTTGTTTATCCGCTTTTGCTCTTTCCGAGGTGAAAATGCATAACCAACGTGATCAAGGTCGGTTAGTACACAGATGTTTATTCTTAGCAATCATGTTGCCGACATTACATGATTCACGAAAATACGCGTTTGCAATATCGTTCATGCATGTTTTTAATATGGCCATTATCGCGATATGATAAACACGAATCATCGAACCCGAGTTTCCGTTCGCTATGTTTTTGGCGGCTTTGCCGCTATATGATCATTTTAGATTCATATTTGGCGGACTGTTCCACTAGCGTTTTAATCGCAACATGATTTATGAACTAACTCTTAATTCATACATGTGTCAACCTACATGATTTATGAACTATCTCAGAATTCATACATGTGTGGGCTCGCTTCATAATTACTTTGAAATTCGGGCTTTGTAATCCCGTCAATTCATTCATCAAGTCATTTACATAATATTGAGCGAGATTAAAATCCTGCGATCAAACCTCTTGAAAACAAATCTAAGAACTGGTAATAATGAAAAGCATAAGCTGAAAGTAAACAACTTAAACTGTAATAAACGTTAAGCTTGTCAGCGTTCCAAGTCCTTTTAATCGCTTTCCCATCTAGCGATTCCAGAGTGTAAGCTCCTTTCCTGAGTTGTTCTTTGATTCTTTAAGGGCCTTCCCAATTAGCTGCCAATTTTCCATCTTGGGCATTTTTGTTGCCAATGTCAGCTCTCCGAAGCACTAAATCATTTTTCTTGAATGAACGTGGACTAACCTTCCTGTTATATCGAGCCATGATGAGCTGCTTTGCGGCCAAATCCTTAAAGTGAGCCGTAGTCCAAACTTCATCAATCAAGTCCAATTTGGCCGTAATAGCTTCGATATTAGCTCATTCTTGCGCAGCTTGCATCTTTCTCCAAGAGGGTTCACCAACTTCTACGGGGATCATGGCTTTGTATCCATAGGTAAGTCTGAATGGAGTTTCTTCTATGGACGATTGTATTGTTGTCCGATATCCCCATAGCACCGAGTATAGATGTTCTACCCAACTATCCCAGGCTTCTTCCATTTGCTTCATTAATCCATTAACAATGATTTTGTTTGCTGCCTCTGCTTGTCCATTAGATTGTGGATGCTCTACATAAGCAAAATGATGTTTTATCTGGAAGTCGGACATCATCTTCTGGAACCCTTGGTCCGCGAACTGCGTTCCATTGTCCGTGACTATCTCTGCTGGGATCCCAAATCGCGAAATTATATTCCGCTGGAAGAATTTTTGTGCTTTAGCCGAGGTTATCGTTGCTAATGGTTCGGCTTTGATCCACTTGGTGAAATAATCCACTGCCACAATCAGCCACTTCAATTGACCCGGTGCTGGTTTGAATGGTCCCAATAAGTCCATACCCCATTTGAAGAATGGCCATGGAGCTGTTATTGCCTGCAAATCGGACGGTGGAACTCTCATAATCTTCCCGTGTTTCTGACAACTTTCACATCTTTGGACATGGTCTTTGGCATCCTGAGCCATTGTAGGCCAATAATATCCTGCCCAAATAGCTTTTTGAGCCAGTACCTTGGCACCCATATGCTACCCATTGATGCCCTCGTGGATTTCTGTCAAAACGTACTAAGCTTGATCTTTCTCGAGGCATTTCGCCAAGGGCGAATGTATCCCTTTTCGGTAGAGCTGGTCGTCCACCATTGCATAAGTGGTTGCCATTCTTACTAAATTTCTAGCCTGTATCACATCCTCGGGATAATTCCTCGCTCCAGATAATCTGCAATTAGCTTTCTCCAATCATCAGAGTCTGATATCAACATTATGTAGCTTGGTTCCGGTAAATTTTGTTGGACTACCGTTCTTAGGTTTCCTGGGCACTTGGTACTGGCCAGCTTTGAGAGGATGTCGGCTCTCGCATTTTCTGCTCGTGGTATGTGTGTCACTGTCACCTCGTCAAAGAGCGTCATGATCTCTTTAACCTTTGCTAGATATTTAGCCAACAACGGCCCTTTTACCTGATAAATTCCTTGGATCTGTGATGCCACCAACTGAGAATCCGTCGATACATGCACCTTCTGGGCTCCTTTTTCTTTTGCTTGTGACAATCCTGCTAATAAAGCTTCATATTCTGCCTGGTTATTAGATGTCGGGAAGTCAAGTCGGAGAGAGAACTCCATGGCGACACCATCCGGGCTTTCCACAATAACTCCTGCTCCTCCTCCTTGTACATTGGATGAACCATCTACAAATACTTTCCACGGTTTCGATCCTACTTCTTTTCCTTGAGCAAAAGTTGATTCCACCAGGAAATCAACCAAAGCTTGTGATTTTATCGCTTAGCGAGCCTCATAAACGATGTCGAACTCGGACAACTCAATTGCCCAACTTGTCATTCTTCCTGCTAAATCCGGCTTGTGTAAAACTTGCCGAATTGGTTGGTTTGTTCTGACTATGAATGAGTGGCCGTGAAAATAGTGCCGAAGTCGTCTTGCAGCCGTTAATAGTGCGAAAGCCATCTTTTCTAATTTTTGGTACCTTACCTCGGGTCCTTGTAAGGCATGACTCACAAAGTACACCGGCTTTTGTCCCTCATCTGTTTCTCTAACTAGAACCGCGCTCACCGCCTCCTTTCCCACAGATAAATACAGAATCAATCTCTCTCCAGGTTCGGGTCTTGATAGCACTGGTGGGGAAGACAAACACTGTTTAATCTTAGTGAACGCTTCTTCGCACTCCGAGTTCCAACCCCCTTGAACCTCTTTCTTTAGGAGTTTAAAGAATGGGAGTGATTTTTTAGCCGACTTTGGCAGAAACCTCGTTAAAGCCGCCAACCTTCCTGTCAGTTGCTGAACCTCTCTTTTGTTTGTTGGAGCTCTCATCTCCAACATTGCTTTGCACTTTTCCGGATTAGCCTCTATTCCTCGGTTAGTTAGTAGAAAACCCAAAAATTTTCCTGAGGGCACTCCAAAAGTGCACTTTGCCAGGTTTAGTCGAATTCGATGCCTTCGCAACTTTTCAAATGTCTGGTTCAAATCTTGAACAAGGCTGCTTTGCCCCCTGGATTTTACTATCATGTCGTTGATATACACTTCCACGTTCTTTCCCAATTGTTCACTGAAGACCCTGGTCATCATCCTTTGGTAAGTCGCCCCAGCATTCTTGAGGCCAAAGGGCATCACAATATAGCAATAATTTGCTTTATTAGTAATGAAAGCTGTCTTGTCTTGATCATCGGGATGCATAGCGATCTGATTATACCCCGAATACGCATCCATGAATGATAATAGTTGGAAACCGGATGATTGATCAACTAGCTGGTCAACGTTGGGGATGAGGAATGTATCCTTGGGGCATACCTTGTTTAAGTCTTTATAGTCAACACAAACGCGCCACTTGCCATTTGGTTTCTTAACCATGACCACATTTGACAACCATGTGGTGTATTGCACTTCCCTTATAAACCCGGCTTCAAGCAATTCCTTAACGTGTGCCTCTAAAGCTTGTCCTCGATCTGAACCTAGCTTTCTTTTCTTTTGCGCGACTGATACTGATCCTGGAGGAAGGGCCAGTTTGTGACAACAAAACTCGGGATCTATTCCGGGAATCTCGGATGGTTTCCATGCGAACACGTCCTTGTTGTCTCTCAGGAATTTCTCTAGCTGTGCACGAATCTTGGGATCCAGCGCCCTTCCAATTTTTGTGGTTTGTTCCAGCCCTTCTCCTAGGACCAAATCTTCTACTTCTTCATTCGGCTCAGTTCTCTGCGCCTTGTCTTCCTCTCTCAGATCTAACTCGACTACATGGACAGAACCGCTACCCGCCTTTTCTTTGTTGGCCAACTTGCCCTCTTGAACTGCTTCAAAATAACACTTCCGCGAGTCTTTTTGATCTCCTTTGACAGTGACCACTTGGTTTCTCTTGTTTATGAACTTCAACTTCTGATGATTGGATGAGACCAGCATGTTCCAATTGTGGATGGTCGGTCGCCCTAATATTATCTTGTATGGTGAAGGGAATTCGGCCACCATGAATCGGACTATCTCGATCTTAAATGCTTCTTTGGTTCCTAATGTTAGCTTGAGATCAATGAATCCTTTCAGGCGAGTGTCCCCTCCATTAAAACCAATCAAGGTAGTCCTACATGGCTTCAGGTCTTTAGAGTCAAACCTCATGCGTTGGAACGCGTCCCATAAAATTATATCCACTGCACTTCCGTTGTCCACAAATATCTTTTTGACTTGGCAACATTCCACTGTCCCTGTTATAACTAAGCCATCGTTGTGCCTTGGTACCACATCATTTAAATCTTCTTCCAAAAATCCCAACAATGGCATATTTGGCTTCATCTCCTTTTTGAACCTGGGTCGATCAGTAACAGACATGACCTCCTTTAGATATTTCTTTCGTTGACTTGTAGAATCTCCTCCTCCCTCGAAGCCTCCGACTATCCCATTACATACGTATTTTGACTCGGGGAATTCATCATGAACGCTTCACCCTGTCTTTTTGTAATCTCGTCTCTTCTGTCCTCCGGGTGGGCTCCTACTCTTGTCGTTCTGTCGTTTGTTCTGCCGACCTTGAGTTTGGATAACATATCGGCGAAGTTTTCCTTCTCGGACAAACTTTTCGATAGTGTCTCTTAAATCCCAGCAAGCTTTCGTGGTGTGTCCATGTTGGTCATGAAATTCACAGTACCGAGACCGATCTAAAGGTTGGTTACTCCGCATTGGCCGCGGCCCTTCAACATTTTTCATCTCTGTTAAAGAAACCTCCTTCCATATCTGAGCTTGAGGCATTTTCAACGGGGCATAACGGTCGTACCTTCCTTCTGCTCTACTTCTGTGGGGTCTATTGTGCCTGTCACGACCACGGATATCTCGTTTATTTGAACCATGCCAATCCTTACCTCGGGATGGTGAGCCCTTTACCGTTTCTCGCGATGTTTGGTGTATGACCTCCATCTGCTCCAACTCTATATACTACTTCGTGCGATCTTGGAACTCGGCCAAAGTTTTGGGACGACGTTTCATTACCGGCTTCTTCAAACGCGAAGATTTGTCCAGTCCTGCAATCGCACAATGTAGATGTACCTCTTCTTTTAGCCCGGGAACTTGTAAGGCCGTGCTGTTAAAACGCTCCAAATATTTCTGCAGGGTCTCCCCAGGCGCTTGTCTCACCTGATCAAGTTGAAATTCCGTTTTTGGTTGTTTCCTACTCATTGCAAAGTGGAGTAGGAATTTATTTTCCAAATCTTTCAAATCTGGGATCGAGTTAGCCGGTAAGCTATTGAACCAGATTTGTGCAGGTCCTCACAATGTTCCCGCGAACAGGCGTGGTATCACGGGGCCTGTGTACCCCTTGACCATGATCTCCATCTTGAAGTTGCCGACATGAATCTGTGGATCCTGGCTTCCATTCATACTTTGGAAAGTCCTTCGTGTCCAGACCTTTTGGATAAGGTGAAGCCATAATTTTTCCCGTGAAAGGTGTTGCAACTCTTTCCTCTTCATCCGAACTCGAGTCTGATGATGATACAGTATCTTTCCTTGACAAACTCGGACCTCTAGCAGGTTCCTTGTCTCTTCTCCGAGTTTCTGTTGATGCTTGATCCTGTTTGGAACCACTTGTTCCCTCCCAGGCTGTCGTGGTCCGACCTCGTCCGCCTGGGTTTTCTCGGTCACGGTTATTTTCCTGGTGTTGTATTGGCTCCTCATTGTGCCTAACATCCTCATCACTTGTTCTAAATGGTCCAGTATTATGAGGGCGGGGAAAATCATGCCGGCCTTGTCCGGCCGTGTCTTTGTCAGATCAAGCATTCTGGTCGTCCGTTCGCCCCGCATACTGCTCAAATAGCTTTTTCCAATCTGCGTCCCATCGGTCCATGTCCTCCCTTAGTAATCGGGCATATTCCTCCATTTGAAGGGCATGACGGTTCTCTATTCCATCTATCCTATTCAACACGGATCCAATCGTGTTTTGCAATAGACGAATATCGGGATCAACCATTTGGAATTCTGCTTGTGGACTACGTGGGAGAATTAAGGAACCCACTCGTTGTAGCACAACATTTTCCGGGAGAGGAGAATTTGCTGTATCCAACGTTTCATTCTCGGTTTCCACGATAACCTGATCCGTGTTAATGTTGGAAGGACCTTCTTGGCGAATCACCCCCTCATCGGTTTGCTGTCTTTGCGTTTTTCCGTCGATTGACTTTGCTGCGTTGAAGTTTGTCCTCTGGTATTTGCCATTTGCAGCGGTGATTAGCACGTAGGTTGATAATCTAGTGTTCGAACCTTCGTTCCCCACGGTCGGCGCCAAATGTTCGAGTATTGAACAAGATTAAATGGGCTTGAACTAGGATTGATGCCTAGGGCCTACATACCCTCAATAGGGATCAAAGCCCACGTAGTTCGATAATCATTTCGGCGTTTAGCCATATGGGAGTGGGGTGTGTGCGGCGTGTAAGAGTAATAATTAGAGTTTGCATGTACCGTTCACCAGTGAGAGTCTCCTATATATAAGGGAAGGTAACTGCTCCGAGTTCGTCGGTTATCACCTATGGGGGCATAACCGCGAGCAGGTGTTTCAAAAAATGGGCTGGGCTTCTTGGCCCAATTTCCGAGGTCCACAACAGCTTGTAATCCACAATTGTCTATGATTGAGGAAGCACAAGCAATTAACTTGAATTATCAATTTTTGTATGTGATACCTTGCTGCTTGAAAAGAAATGAAGACGAGGTGATTCTGGTGTTTGATACTTATGATTAGAAGTTGTTTTGAGAAGTTTGGCTGAAGACTTTAAACTTAGCGCTTCTTGGGAGGCAACCCAAGGTATGATTTGATGCTTTATTTTATTTTGTAGGACTTTTGAAAGCCCCTGATGATGTGGTCTACTTTGATGGCAAGGATTGATAGTGCAAGTCAAGGACAAATAGGGGGGTTTTCTTCTATTTTTCTTTGATTTGTTCTATTTGATTGTTGATGATATATTGCTTGGGAATGAGTGCTGGTCTTAGTTGGATTTGCATGTGATGATTGTTTGTGATGATTACTAAATGACTGTTGGCACTTGAGCTGTTTCATTGGTGAAATTTTGAAATCTCTAAAGTTGATGTTGCCCTTACACTTATATATGGTTGCTTTTCACTTCCATTACTTTTTGTTACTTGTTCACATTGGGGACAATGTGACATTTAAGTGTGGGAGTGAGAGTATCTTGGATTTTACATGACTTTTCTTGTCCTCAGTTTTTTTTTTTGGAAAACAAATTTGTGGAAGTTTGAATTTTATTCATGAGCATTATCACAATTGAGTTGATTTGAACATGAAAGGAGTGAATTTGATTAGGAATTGATTCTATGTTCTTTGAATGTTAGTAAAAAGGTAAAGATTTGGTTTTGGTATTTTACTTTAGGATGTCAAAGAACCTGTGAGAAAATTGAGCCTTAAATTTCATTTCTTTCAAGAGGGAGTACACCTATTGTGATTTCATCTCTAGAACTTGTCTTGAATCTCTTTTGAAGTTTGAAATCCTTTTGCATGCACAAATATGATTTAGGCATTCATTTCATAGCTAGTTTGGCCAAATGTCCATCCTTATCACATGAAAATCACTTGTTTACCCAATTTGAGCCTTTATATTTTTTTTTTGAAAGAAAGAAAAGAAATTTGCATAGAATAAATAACCCTTTGTTGGAGATATGCAATTTTTATATCTTTTTCTCCCCATTCAATTATGTTACTTTAATAAGTGCTAAGTGAACCAATTTAAAAGAGTAAAGGGGTTAGGAAGTTAACATTAAAAGAGTATGTGTGGGTAGTGCAAAAAAAAAAACAAACAAACAAAAAAACAAAAACAAACAAAAAGAAGGACAAAAAAAAAACAACAAAGGAATATATATTATTTTTTAAAAAAGAGAGAGAGAGAAAAAGGAAAAGGAAAATAGAGGTCTATGAAAAAAAAAAAATTGTTGAGGTCAAAGGAATAAAGGTTGTTTGTATATAGTGTTAGTGAGTTTGTTTTCTTTTGATGGGTATTCCTTCATTCTTCATGAATTTCATTAAATTACTTGGCACTAATTAAAGTATTCTCCCATACTATTTGATCATTTTCATTTCATTATCCTACCTTGATCATTAAAACCTTGAGAAAGTCCTTTTGATTTGAGTGTGCAATTGGATGGTGTATAAAGTGGAGATTGAGATGATAAACAAGCTTATGGTAGATAAGTTGCAATTGGTGGAATTGAGTGAAACACAAACCCTTGAATATTTTGAGAGATGAGTGTAAACACTTGACTTGTGAGAGACATTCTATTGTGATTTATCTTTGCCAAATTAATTACCTTGCTACTTGTATTTTTGGAAGGTGGAAAAGATTTTTGAGAAAAGTTCGAATTAACTTCAATTTTGTAGTGCTTGTTTTACAAATTTTGCTTCCATGGTTTTCATGAATTTGTTGTTTTAAAATTTTTTTAAAAAAATCTTGAGGACAAGATTTGATGCAAGTGTGGGGGTGTGATAACATCTCATTTTTAATAGATTCGATATATATTTTGATATATTTAAGAAGTCATTATTACTAATTTAAAAAGATTTTATTGAGATTTTAAGAGATATTAATCTGGATACATCGTTTGTGGGATTTCAACTTATAAAATAAGTTTTTAAGTCTCTTTAAATAATAATAATAATAGTACTATATTTTCATTTAAATGATAATAGAGGCGTGAGGATCAGGCATGAGTATTTAATGGATTGAATGCTTTGAAGGTTTGGAATTAATGGGATCGTTTGACAACTGGGCCCCACAAAATTGAATAGAATTTAAGGTGATAAATTGAAGGCCCAAGGAAGCACAGCCACGCAGTTTGATTGTTTTGATTAAATGGAATGGGCCCTACACAAATGGAAAGAATTGGAGACGCAAGCGGAAGACCTAAAAGAAAAAAAAGAGGTGGCGGCTGGAATGAGAATTGGAGAAGCTCGCTGGAGTAGGAAGCAGACATTATTCCATCACTCTCGCCGGAAGAAAAACGCTGGGCAATTGAAATACAAGGAGGAACAGAGGACGCATTTTTGAACAGAGCAGAGGAGCTCAGACCTTGGACCTTCTTCTTCCTCTCTCACCGGCGGCTTCCCTCTCCACCACAGGCGCCAGCGAGCTTCATCTTCATAGCCACAAGGGAGGAACAGATTCTGATCGAAGAACCAGTGTGGGAGGCGGTAACTTTTTCCATGGTTTTATTTTTCTTTCCTCTTTGAACTCTGAATTTATTGTTGCTGTGATGGAGCTGTTTGTAGCCATGTGTGGCTGATTTTAGTTTGCAACCTAGAGTAACTATGAACTTATAAGTGTGGATTAAACTTTGTTTTTATTATTTAGTTATAATTAATATTAATTTTGGTTACTTAATCTTGTCTAGCTTTATCTATTTAGTGACTGACCATCATTGAATATGAATTTGAGAATTAGGATTTACCTTGACGAAAGAGATTTTAATTAGGCTCTGAGATTAAGTAATATGAGATTAGATTACGATTTAATTTGTGATTAGGATAGGCATATACCTAATTGCCCCATATAATTGTTGAAGAGTGTGTTCGAGTTTTATTTCCTCTTGAGTAATTATGTTAGACATAACAAAATATACTTAAGAGAGGGTTATAAGTGGATCGACAGGCAGTTATAGCTATTTATACTCGAGATTAACAAAATTGATATTAAGACTAATTAAATTAGTGAAATCAAAGTTTATGAAGCTAATAAGGGATTAGTGATTCTGGGTTGCTCATTTGATTATTGTGGTGGTTTGTTTCTTTTAATTTTAGTTTAATTCCTTTTTCTTAATTAAATTCAATTTAGTTTGCTGAACTTAACAAAAAGTGTAAAATTAATGTTTAGCCGAAGTTTGTGACACCAAGTCCTCGTGGGAACGATATCTTACTCACTCTTTATTACTTGGTACGGCCCGTGCACTTGCGGAGTTTATAGGCTATAAAGTTTTGCCCTATCACTCACTTATTTTCCCCAAATTCCAACGTTTAGACCACTTTTTCGCTGTTTTAAGTTTCAATTTCCTGATTTCTACTAGGGTAATTTTTTTGGAGTATCTCTGATTTGGTTGAAATTTGGTACAGTGATAGAAAATGGCCTAAATCACAGGACATATGCTTTGCCATGTGGTCTTGAGATTTAGCCAATTTCCATCGTTTAGATCACTTTTTCAATTTTTGAAGATTTTTTATTCCATTTTTGGGTTCCCCAATGGTCTAGGAGTTGCCCTGTCCAAGTTCCATAAATTTTAAAAATCATTTGATAGTGTTTCTGGACTTGTTTCGATCAATTTCTAACATAAGGTTTTGTTTTTGTGTTTTTGCTTTTGTGTGTTTTAGTGTTTTTTTTTTACTTTTTTACCACTTTTAGTGGCATTTTCGTAATTCTGATTGTCTGGTGGCATTTTTGTAATTTTGAGTATCTGCAAATTCTGCCTTCTTTTTAAGCTGCATGAGTACTAGGAGTACTACTAATCAGGAAGACTTGTTGTCATTTGATCCTGAAATAGAGAGAACAATTCTTACTGCTAGAAGAGTTGTTAGGCTAAGTCGTGGGATTAATACTAAATTGGACATTGAGCTTGAGTCTGATTGTGACCATTCTGATTGTGTCCATTCAGTTGATCTTTCTAATTGTGTTTCTGATAGTACTTCTGATAGTCTTGTTGTTTTCACTGATTCTAGTAGCAATTTTGCTAACTCAGAAATTATGGCAGAGCACGCAGATCGTCCTACTTTGAAAGAATTAGCTATCCCTGATGTGGGCAATCAAAATTTGTGTATTCAATATCCTGAACTTGCTGCTAACTTTGAACTGAAATCTGGTCTTATCCATTTGTTGCCCAAGTTTCATGGTCTTGCAGGTGAATGTCCTCACAGGCATCTAAAGGAGTTCCATGTGGTATGTAGCACAATGAAACCTCAAGCAATTGACGAGGACCACATTAAGCTGCGAGCTTTTCCATTTTCTCTAGATGGTGTCGTACAATTTGCAACCAACATCTTTTGGGAATTGGGATGATATGCAGAAGTTATTCCTAGTAAGGTTCTTTCCTACCTCAAAAGCCATTGCTATTCAGAAGAAGATCACTAGTGTTAAACAAATCAATGGGGAGACCATGTATGAGTATTGGGAGAGGTTCAAGCGATTGTGTGCTAGCTGTCCACACCACCAGGTTCAGGCGGTTTCTTACCATTGGATAAAAGTTTCGTGGATGCATCTAGTGGTGGGGCCTTGGATAGCAAGACACCTGAAGAGGCCTGAGAACTGATATCTACTATGGCTGCTAATTCTCAACAATTTGGCACCAGAGCCAATAGTACTTCTGTTTACCAGATTCAAACACCACCAGTCCACTATGATTCTCAAAGATTAGAGACTAGACTTGATGATCTGACCTCCCATGTGAGGCAGTTGGTTGTGACTCAGACAGTACAGGCTTCACCTCAGATTGGGTACTCATGTGGGTTCTGTTCTGACCCTTATCATTCTACTGACTCTTTCCCTACCTTGCATGATCCTACTTATAAAGACCAGTCAGTAGTTGTAGTGGGTGTTTTCCCAAGGAAGCCACAATACCAACATAATAATGTCTTCTCCAACACCTACAACCCTGGTTGGAGAAATCACCCCAATTTCCGTTGGAACCAGAATCAGAATCAAAGCAACCAATATCAGTAGAATTCTGGGAATTACCAGAAGAGACAGTACAGACCACAAAATTTCCAACAACAGTCTGCACCTCCTTTGCCAGCACTACCTCCTCGACAAGCCATATGTGCACCTCCACAAGTGGCACAACAGCAGGCTAGTAGTAGTGGTTCCTCATTGGAGGATATGATGAAGCAATTTGCCACAAATACTATGCAGTTCCAATAGCAAACTGAAACTTCCATTTAGAGTTTGCAAACTCAGATTGGCCAATTGGCAACATCACTAAACCAGCTCCAACCTCAGGGATCCAACACTCTCCCTTCACAGACCATTCCCAATCCTAAGGGGAATGTGAGTGCTATCTCACTACGGTCTGGCAAACAATTGGAGGAACCTAAACTAGCTGCAGATATGGCTTCCACATTAGAAAAAGAGTTAGAAAATGTGAAGATTGACTCTAAAAATAGGGATAAGGGTCTTAAATACCATGGAAGTTTTCGCTCAGGAGCACTGGTAAGATGAAAGTTTTTTTGGGACCAAAAATGCTATGGAAGTTCACAGGAAGTATCAATTTTGCCCTGGAAGTATCACTTTTTCCACGGAAGTTTTCGCTGAGGAGCAATTTTGCCCCGGAAGTTTTTACTAAGGAGCAATTTTGCCCCGAAAGTTTACAAAACGTAGCAATTTTCCTAGCAATTTTGTCCTTATGTCCCCAAATATTAAATTTGACTACTAAATCAGTCAAAGACCACACATATCATGCCTTAAAAAGGTCAAACTTGGAGTCATAGATGGAGATCCTTCAGATGTTGATCTCAAGGCGGCCAGAATTTGCGAAGCCGAACTTGTTAAAGGGACTGAAAGGTCTATCTCAAAATGCAAATGAAACGCAAAACGAGAAATGAATTGTTCCAAAAATTGGTTCAGTAAAACAAATCAATAGTGATAATATTTACGTTTGTATAAAATGATCATTTGCTTAGATCATAAGTGATGCTTTCTTTGGGTTTTGTGATAGTCGACCATTCAGTCCCTTTGACCAGTTCAGCTTCACAAATTTTGGCCGCCTTGAGCTCAACATTTCAAGAATCTCCTTCTCTGGCTCCAAGTTTGACCTTTTCAAGGCATAACATGTGTGGTCTTTAATTGATTTAATAGTAAAATTTAATATTTGGGGACAGAAGGGCAAAATTGCTCCTTAGTGAAAACTTCCAGGGCAAAATTGCTCCTTAGTGAAAACTTTCGGGGCGAAATTGCTCCTCAGTGAAAACTTCCGTGGCATATTTTATCCAAAAAAAACTTCCGTCTTACCAGTGCTCCTGAACGAAAACTTCCATGGCATTTAAGACCCTTATCCCCTAAAAATAAAAAGACAATGCAACAAGGTGAAGAGGAAGACATCCCCATTCCTCTTCGTTTCCCTCGGAGAGCAGTTCAGTCCAAGAAGTTGGCAGAAAAAGCACAAGAGAAGGATATACTTGAGACATTCAGAAGAGTAGAGATCAACATTCCTCTCTTAGATGCAGTTAAACAAATTCCTAAATATTCCAAGTTTCTGAAGGAGTTGTGCACCAACAAGAGGCGACTGAAGGGGAGTGAACGAGTGAGTTTGAACCAGAATGTATCAGCACTCATCCAGCCTACCATGCCTCGCAAGTGCAAGGATCCAGGGACGTTTTCTATCCCTTGCATTATTTGTAACTATAGATTTGATGATTGCATGTTAGATTTAGGTGCTTCTATTAATGTCATACCTGCATCTATTTATAAATCTCTTGGTCTTGGTCCTTTATTCCATACTGGTGTTGTTGTTCAATTAGCTAATCGGAGTAATGCTCATCCTTCTGGTGTAGTTGAAGATGTATTAGTCAAAGTTAATGAATTGATATTCCTTGCTGATTTTTACATCTTAGATATGGAGGATGAGTCTTCTAGTAGTAGGTCACCAATCATTTTAGGGAAGCCTTTCATGAAAACAACTAGGACTAAGACAGATGTGCATTCTGGTACTCTTTCCATGAAGTTTGGTGATATATCTGTGAATTTCAATATCTTTGATGCCATGAAACATCTTAGGGAAGGGCATTCTGTTTTCTGCATTGATGTTATTGATGATGTTGTGGATGATGTTCTTGCTGATTGGTGTTCTAATTATCCTGATTTTTCATCTGAGAGTGATTATGCCATCTGTGCATGTGCTGATAATGAATGGTGCTCTGTTTGCACTAACTTGGTTAATGCTGCATTATTTGATGATTATGACTTGCTTGGTGATTCTGTATTACATGTGGATTCTGATATTGATTCTGAGTTTGAGCTTCATCCTGATCCTAATGTGCATCCTGATTCTGATTTTGATGAGCTTAACTCTGATTTTGATGAGCAGAATTCTGATGTTAACATTGAGCTGTATAGACACAGTTCTTCTGCTTCTTTGAATGTGGTTTTAGGTATTTCTAATGTGATGATAGCAGAATTGTTGCAACAACCATCCAAGCTTCTACCCTCCATTGAGCAACCACCCAAATTTGAGTTGAAATCCCTTCCAGATCACCTGAAGTATGCATTTCTGGAGGTGGATGAACAGTTGCCAGTCATTGTGGCCAACAATCTTCTTCCTTACCAAGAAGAGAAGCTGCTAAGCTTATTGAGGGCCAACAAGAAAGCCATTGGGTGGACATTAGATGACATTGTTGGCATCAGCCCTTCCATGTGTATGCATCAAATTCTGTTGGAAGAGGGCTCTAAGCTGGTGAGGCAACCCTAGAGACGCCTTAATCCTCTTATCCTTGATGTGGTGAAGAAGGAGGTCACTAAGCTTCTGCAAGCTGGTATCATCTATCCCATATATGATAGCCAGTGGGTTAGCCCGGTCCAAGTGGTTCCTAAGAAATCCGGAGTCACTGTGGTAGCCAATTAGAAGAATGAGCTCATTCCTACTCTAGTTCAGAATAGTTGGAGAGTTTGCATTGACTATAGGAGACTCAATCAAGCCACTTGCAAGGATCATTATCCTCTACCTTTCATTGATCAGATGTTAGAGCGGTTGGCTTGTAAGTCTCATTACTGCTTCCTGGGTGGCTACTCCGAATACTTCTAGATCCATATTGCTCCTGAGGACAAGGAGAAGACGACCTTTACATGCCCTTTTGTCAATTTTTTTTTTGGAGAAAAAAGCATTGGCTTTGGCGAGCGCAGCAACTGAATGAATAAAAATTAAAAGAAAGCTGGAGTTTAATTTCTTTAATTATTGGAGAATATGAACAAAAAATTTAAAAGACACAAGCTTAGTTCTTAATGCTACATATATTACTTGAATATGCACGTACACAAGAAAAAATATAAAAGAAAAACAAGTAGGAAATTATCAAAAACAAGAATCTGACTATATATACATCCTAAAGCTTATTATCCTGCAAAGCCTTGGCGATATCGGCGTGAGCATCATTAACTTCCCGTCGGATATCAGCAAGTTCCTAACTTATTCGCATCAGCGCATCATGGTCTAAAGGTTGGGGCGGTGCGGCAATCTCTTCATCATTCGAAATAACAATGGGTCTAACGACCCGAGACTCTTCTGTCTCAATAGAACACACTCTCGCTGGAGGAGGCGCACCGTATAACAATCTACGGAAGGCACGAGCATCACGAGTAAGAGCACCCCTACGAGCGGTTCTCTTATATCTTACCATGGTTTGAGCAGTTGGCGTAGAGAGGTATGAGGAGTTTATTAATAAAGGCAGAGAGCAGCTCTTAGATAAGCGGCACGTACGTAGTTTGGAGTTACGAGGTAGTGAGGAGTTAATAAAGGCAAAGAGCAAATGAATGTGGTCTACTTTACGAGCGGGTTTTATAAATATGCGATCTAAAAAAAATTATTTAAACATTTTGATTTTAAGACCGATCTTTTAAAAATGTCCGGTCCTAAAAGTATATTATTTATTTTTTTAATGAATTATTTTTAAGACCGACCTTTTATAATGTATCAGGTCCTAAAAGTATATTATTTATTTTTTTAATCAATTAAATTACTTTTAAAACTGATCTTTTATCATTTATCCGATCCTAATTTAAAGTAAGATTTAAACAATATCAGGTATTAAAAGTTCATTGTTTCTAAGAGTCGTATCGTTACACTCTATCAGAGGCGATCTCTTCGGCTTCCAGATAAACTTCCTAACTAGGCGTCTCCTCGTATTCTAATGAACTATGCGTCTGCTCATTAAAGTTTCCGGCCTTTCACATTGTTCAGGATGAGTTCTCTATTTAAACTCGTTGTTACTTTACTTTCTTTACATTCTTCATCATCACTTCTATAATGGCTGCTCCACCACCCAAAGGTTCTCCACCACCATTAGGTCCTCCTTTTCCTCCTCCCGCTGGACTTAACAATGCGTACCTTCCTCCGCTGCCTTCGAACCCGACCACCAAACAGATGATGCACCACCTCTTGGTCCGTGTCGATCATATAAATCGACGAATGGGCCAGTTTTTTCAGGTCGTAAACGCCATCAACAGGATCAACGCGATACTCAACGCCCAGGATGTTGAGTACAATCCGTTAGATGACGACGTCTCCGACCTCTCCGACGACTCCCTCCCCTCCAACAACGATGGGGAGGAGTAAATGTTTTTTTTCCTGATCTGTACTGCTGCCCCATGAAAAATTATATATAATAAATATTTTGCTTTCCTATTTCGATCGCCTTGCAAGTCCTTTTCGTTATCTTCTTTCTTTTTCTGGCAAAAAGGAAACAAATAAAACATTATCCTCGTGTGTCATCAACAATAAAAAATGCGCAGAATACAGTTAAGACCATACAAAATGAAAAACATCTTTTACCTTATTCGAATAAAAACAAATACAGTGACAATTCTTCTCAAGGTAGAACCGTCGTTGTCGTTGGTTTCACCTCACCCTGTTTTGAAACAGGAGAGGTAAAATCGATGACAATGAAGGACCTAGCTTGAGCAGAACGCCAGAACCTCGGTTGTCTAGAGCCGTAATGATTTAATTTGTCTGAAAAGCGAGTCAACATTTCTATTTAAAGGAAGAATATTAAGACCGGACATTAACAATTACATGGTCCTAAAGGTTAGGCCATATATTTTAAAATAACTAGACTTTTAGGAGCGGACAATAAACGGTCCTAAAAGTCTCAAACTTTTTAGACCGAAGACTTTTAGGACCGGATGCAGACTTTTAAGCTTTTAGGAGCGGACAATAAAATAATATACGGTCCTAAAAGTCTCATACTTTTTAGACCGAAGACCGGTAAGCTTTTAGGAGCGGAATACGGTCCTAAAAGTCTCATACTTTTTAGACTAAAGACTTTAAGGGACTTTTAAGACTGGACTTTTAAATAATAGGTCCTAAAAGTCACGGATACATTACTGCTCATTTACAACATCCTGAACTTCAAATTTCAAGCACCAAATAGCTATATCCACCATCCAATACATTTAGAAACCCAAAATGGACACAAGAAAATTGTTTGAAAAATTAAACAAATTTATTTTATTGAATTTTACATTGCCTATGTATTTACAAATGAATATTGTTCGAAAAAATAAACAAATTTACAGAAGATTATTGTTGCTACAAGATAATTACAAATGAATTTAGGACATTAATTATTGTCCTGACTTTAAGATCAGGTCATACAGATATTGACAAAACAAATTGCGTATGTGCTCCAGTTCATTATCAAAAAAGGGATCAGAGCAGTTAAACATCTGTAACATCAAAGACAGAAACTGAATTAACTTGCGTGCATATTTCATATGTAACACTAAGCCAGAAACTGAATTAACTTACGTGCATAATATGTAGCATGAAATACATTTACCTTTGCAAATAATTTAGTACTTCCTTTAGTGAGAATATCATACATGTGTTTCATGACGTACTGGCCACATAAGTTGGACCCCGGTGGTTGCCAACGGGTCTACAAAGAACAAGAAATATATATAAGAGCATATATATCTTACTGACCAAGTTCACAAGGCAATGTGCCAGTGTGCCAATGTACAAATATTGTACCAACCTCTGGTTTGTGCCATTTAGGCTCTTTGGCCTAAGACACACGCTTTTTGTTTACCTCGATTTGGAAGGTCCTCATGGCACTATCATCAAAATCACAAATTTATCAATAATGTTCATTGAAAATTCACAGCAGAGATTTCAGACAAGAGAATCAAAATGACATGCTTACTCGTTAATGGTCTGCATCAACGTAGGCACTGGATAGTTGTGAGTGGAGCATAAGAAGAAAACTTTATGCTCCTCCATGCACATGAGAGCCAACTGCCAGTGGCGGCTGAAAATTCATAGCAGTAAAGTACTCAGTGATATATGTAGCAGAAAAGTGAATTACAGACAAGATTTGTGATATGTACCTGTGGTAGAATGGAAACAAGTACACCTCTCTTCTCACTTCACACAACCTCGTTGATATGTACTCCTGTCTCTCCTTCATGGATGTTGCACTTGAATAGACAGGGCACAAGAATCCAAAATCGTTGTTCCTGCCCTTTTCAACCAATTCTTAATGCATGAACCTACAATAATGACATCGATCAGGGAATTAGTATATATGTATGTGTGTCTAAACGATGCATTAATATTTAAATTATGTACTCATAGAAGAAGATACTTACTTCATCCACAATTGAAGGATTGGATCAATAAGCTCACTTCTAAGAAGCAGGAGGGACTGAACATCAACGGTGTCAACTTGAACCGGTAGAGGATGAGGGACGCCTACTACTTCATCGACAGGCCATGATTTATCTTTAAAATATCCACTCTTCATCATATCGGATATTTTTTCCCTGGCAGTTAACTTAGCAGTAGGGGATTGAGCTTGAGGAGGAGGGGATGGAACTTGAGGACGAGCGGTTGAAGCTTTAAGAGGAGTATAGACATGTACAAGCTTTACTGGCCAAGAGATGAAGGTTCCATTGACATCACTCACAAGCTTCAGCTGATCAGTTGGGAGAGGTGCATCAATGATCACCTTTTCAACTGACATTCTGACTTCATCATTAGCCATTTGTTGGTGGTGTACAGTTGATCCCAATAAGTTGTGGATAGTCCCTTTTACAACCAATAATACTCTGTCATGATGAACAGGATCCTCCACACAAAGGTCACAAGGTTGCTCTGATGTCCAACAATGCAGCTCCCTCTAGTGCTCTGCTGCATAGGTGCAGGTGAATGTGTGAAGGGAACACTAGTTTCTGGACGAGAGCTCAAAAGCAGCCTCATCTGATTCATTTCCTCCTTCATCTGGCTCATCTGGGAATGAAACGTTGTAGTTAATGAAGCTTCTTTAGCCATTGCTTGCTCACTTAATTTGGCCAGCGTCTGTTCCATCTCCTCCCGGGTAACCATACTTTGTCTATGGCGTTTGGCGGATTTTCCAAAGTATTCATTCAGGCCTACCTGTCCTGCAATCCCCATTACATGCCCACCATGGTCTGTTTTCCGGTCGCAACGGTCAAAACATCACTCCTCCCGTTCGACACAAAAGTACCCTCTCCTTCTTTCTTTTTAAGATTTTCCTGTAAGATATAGATAACGAGTAGCTTAGTAATGAAACATGTTTAGTAACTAAAAAATAACAATAACAATACTTACAATTCTTTCAGCAACTACACGAGTTTGTTCACTCGTGTAGCCGCCGCTTGGCTTTTGCCGAATGTGCAACCACAACTCCTCGCGACGTATTGGAGATGGCAGATCATGTATTGCAGAAGGATTGGATTTTGCTTCATCTTCCAATCTCTTCCGCTTGGCCGCTATCAATTCTTTTTCAGCCTTTTCATATCCGCCGCGAGAAGCCCTATGTGGTCAATCATTCTTTCTCCCTATCTCCTTTGCTTGTTCCCTTCTTTCTTGTGAATCAGAATTGAAAACAACTATTAATTATGAATTCCAGCCATCTCACTAGCAGAAATTAGAGAACGTCTGCTTGATATGAACCTCAAACACTAGTCAAATTCACTTCATCGAGTTTCAACATTTTATTTAAGGAAGATGTAGAATTGCAGAAGAAATTGGAGCTATGTTTTGTACTGCTAGGTAGATAGGTTAAGAAACAAAAAAGAATTATGCTAACAGAGTAATACAAACTTGATCCATTTTAAGACATCTAGTGGGATTAGCAGTCCTCATTAGATAGTAACAATTGGGTATATAAAGTTTCCCCCTTTTAAGACTATTCATTTCCTCCTTTGCAAGACAAACCATTACACAATTACCTCCTTAGTATTTTACCTTTTTAGGGTTTACATATTAGACTTGCATAGACAAAGGCAGGAAATGTATACTTCTATTCACACACCAAATAATTTAACTAACAAGATTAGATGAACACAATAACATTCACATATCCACACAGGTTATATAAGCAAACAAAATGGCAAACAAAACTAAATATAGACTCACCAGAGCTTCAGGAGTGGTCTGCAGCTAAACAAATTGTTGCCAAGTTTGTTAATCAATAAATGTGTAACTGTCCCAAGGATGTTTGTCAAGCTGAACCTCGGCAAAAATATACTTGTTAGCGAGAAAGGTCTTAAACTTCCTCCACCGATCAGCACAATAAGACAATGTCTTTTCTTTCAACTCCTCAGAGTCAGGGACAGTGTATGTAAGCCGGATAGTGTCCCAAATAGGTTGTTTTACTTTGCCAAAGTCCACACTTTTCCACTCATCTAACCTTGCTGCGTGCAAGATAGCTGACAAAACTAGTATATTTTGTAACATCCCAAAATTTAGGACAAAGAGTTTTGGAATTAGATTGAGATAAATAGGTTGCTAAGCAAGTAAAAGTCTAAAGTCTTAAGTTTTTCATGAGGAAAAGCTTAAGATAATTGTTAAAGTTATTTTTGAACCTTAAAAAAAAATTTGGGAAAATTATGAAAATATTATTTTAAGGATCTAGAATCATTATGAGGGGATTAGTTATGTCGAGTTTGGCCTAAATAGCTAAAATTAGTTAGAGGATAAATTTTTACCCAGGAATTTTAGAATCAACAATTTATGGCCTAGAGGACTTAATTGAGAGAGAAAAAATCTTTATATGGATTAAGGATTTATTTGGGGAATTTATTTAGTGCCCAAATCAAGAAGAGATAAAATGGTAGTTTTACCATCCCAAGCCCATAAATGAATTTGGGGGAAGTCATAGTTTAATTTGAAGAGCCAAGGATATGCCAAATCAAAAAATTTAGAGGAGAGAATTATTGTAGTCAAATGGTACAATATTAGAAAGAAAAGTAGAATATAGGAAATAGTGGTTCTATGCGTTGGAGCTTAGTGTATGCAGAACACCCACATTCTCACTTCAACAATAATCATATTTGGACATACCCTATTCAGCCCAATTCCTTTAATCAATTAGGATAGCAAAGCGTATACATCTCTTCAACTCATCACGTCATTATTTCATCCAGCCCAACTATTCCAATCTTTATTTAATCCTCTTCGGCCCAACACCAGGAAAAGAAATGGAGAATGAGATACAGCGAGAGATCACACCTGTCACATGCATTTTAGGACAGCTCAGCGTTCAAGGACAGCCCATACCCCACTATTCCCTATGTTTTCATCAGCACCCATGCTTAACCATTTCTCTAGAACTCAGAAAGTCTTATGTGCACATATTCATTCGGACAGAACCACTTCACTCTCATATTTCTCTTCTCTATTCCCATTCCTTCATTGGCCTTGCCGCGGAACGCTGAGAGGGCGAGACAGGAAATAGAGGCGGAGAAAAAAAATGCTGAGAGTGTGAGACAGAGAGAGTGTGAGATCGAGAGCACTGGAGAAGGAAAATAAAGGAAGAGACGGTGAAGGCTAAAAGAAGGTCTGAACGATGCATGCACTTGGATTCAATTAAGGTGAGGTTTTTCCTTCTAACTTCCATGGTTTCTGCACGTCGTGTTTCTGAGTTTGAAGTTTAAGTGGGTTAGTTTCGTTTCTGCATTGTTTGTGAAACTTCATGCTGGGGATTTAATTATGAAATATGAGATAGAGCTGTTATTATCTTGAAGAAAGAATTTTTTATTGCTTTGATGACTTGACCCCAAGCATGCTTGAAAATGTTTGTTTTAGAGGACGGAATACAGAACGCTGGTTACTAACAGCAGTACTGTTAGTCCTTGGTGCACCATGGTTAACCTCGAGCTCACTTGATATTCATGGGATTTGTTCTCATGCTTGTTTCATGGACTGTGTGTCCATGCTTGTTTCATGGCTTGAGCCATGCTTGATTAGTTTACCCTCGTGGACTGTGTGTCCATGCTTGTTTCATGGCCTTGAGTCATGCTTGGTTAGTTACCCTCGTGGACTACGTGGCCACGCTTGTCATTCGTTCTGTAAGAAGTTCTGTGAAATGATGTGGTTTTGAAAATTATGTTTTAAATTGATTATATGAAATCAAAGGTTTTATTTCGTACATGAAATTATCTTATTGACGATATTTTATATAAAGTTCTGTTTATGTATGATTTACTGTTTAAACCAATTTTGTCACACAAAATAATTTATTACGTATTTTGAGGTAATTGATTGATGAACCAATCTGTATGTATGTATATATATATATATATATATATATATATATATATATATATATATATATATATGTATATGTATATGTAGTTTTGTTTTTATTCATTATTTTATGATATTGAGATTGAAATTTTATTGCTATATGGTTATTGTGAAAATGTAAAAATGTTTAAATTTTTTACTCTTGTATTTTATTAAATTATAAGAATGGGACGTTATTCACCGGAAAAATTTGTTTTGGTTCAGACGATAGCACTGGTCCTGTAACTCCTGCTAAGCGGTGAAGAATCTTCCTAGCGACTTAAAGCTTGCGGTCACATTTTGGAGTACTACTAGTTGATGTAATTATAACTTAGACTTTTTGTATTATTATTAATACTAGATGCTCCACGTAGTTTATAGGCAGGATCCTACCTCCTTTTTGTTGTTTGGAACTCATGAATATTCTATATTATGGTATCTTATTTATTATTAGAATTTGTAGTTCGGCTTAAGGCTTAAGGAATATGAGTCCACTCATATTCCGTGCCGGTCACCCCTTTGGGTTTTCAGGGCGTGACATATTTGCTTTTATTAAGACCGAAAGGTCGCAACTTTTCATCAAATTGAATCTCAAGCCTTGACCCAGAAGTCCGACTTAGGGTAACATCCATCATTCGTGTGCCTCTTCTACCACGGCGTGCAGGGCGGTTACGAGGTATATTGTCAGATGAAGAGGGTTCGTTCTGACTCACACCAGCAACTGGCGTTCCTGGAATACGAATGGAATCGTTTTCACCGTTCATTTTCGAGACAGGACGAGAGGAACACCTGAGCAAATGAGAGAGTAACAGAGGTTAATGGTACGTGGGTGAGGAAGAGAGGTAATGCAACAGGAAGATTGGTTTCACAACAAGAAGAGGGGTTTCAGAATTCAGAGGGACAACGTAAGTCGTAAGGTAACGTTTCGCGCGAAGAAGTCTATTTGGCGGTTTATTTTTAAGACCAGATGAACTACAACGACGGTCTTAAAGGTTAAGTTTTAAGACCGTCCTTTGTTAAACTCCGGTCTTAAAAGTAATAAACTATTTACTACTGGGCACAATTTATGTCCGGTCTTAAAAGTATAATTTTTAATACCTCTTGTTATATATATCCAGTTTTAAGAGTTTTTTACCTTTATATTTAATTTTTCCTTATTATTTTGGACTGCAGAAAATATAAGTCGACCTGTTCGGGATTTCTCTATAAAGAAATTTGATATTTCAATTTTTTTAATAACATTTTTAATACAATTTGTTTTTTTAAGTGGTTTGAATAATATATTTAAGACCCATTGATAAACGATCCGGTCCAAGAAGTTCTTTATATTTACAAAACTACCACTGGCCATACCTTTAAAGTTCTTTATATTTACAAAACTGTCACCGGTCATACCTTGAAGACCGGGGTGTCGATAGTCCGCTCTAAATGAGACGGTCTTAAAAGGTTTTTTTGCACTAGTGCTAGAAATATGTTTAATAACAAAAGTTTATAAATAGAATTGGAGGGAGTATAGCAATAGGACCCACAATAATATTATTCGATTATTAGGCTCTTATAAATAGGATGAAGGGAGTATAACAATAGGATCCACATTAACAAAAACTTTATTCTTCACTATATAAAAAGTAATTGTGCAATAGAAAAATACACATCCACAATAATATTATTGTGCTTGAGGCACATCAAGCACCACTAGTAGTGAACATTACTAATTATCAAACTCATATATCTAGAAAGGGTTCAATAAGCAATGATAATATTATTTTCTTGATGTCTCCATCTTGTATTCCAAAACCATCACCATTATTCTGGTAAAGAGTATGAGCCACACGAGCAGCATTCATGGCTTGATTCGCAAATTCTTTTTCTGAAGAAGCATCTAATTGATGAGTAGCGAGGAAGAAGCAGTGTTCATTTATCTTCTTCCATGCTCTCCTTATTATGTCTCCAATATACCTTCTTGCTTCTTCCTCTGTCACATCCATTTGATTCATGTAGCACACTATAGATGATGCTGCATCACCTCTCTCTCTTTCGGCCTGTTTTAATTAAGGGCATATTATATTCATTATATTATACTTTAAAAACTAAGAAATGTAGAGAAAACAAAATTAAAGGAAAGCTTACGACTGTAGTTCCTAGATCATTGCAGAGACGAACTATAAGAGATACGTTGAAGATGAAGTCTTGGTTTAGCAGGAGAAAATTGTTGATGTCATGTGTTGGTTGATACAAAGTGGCAAAATATGCATGCAATAAAAGCACAGGTCCTGAAGATGAAATCCAACCGTTGTTGAGATATTCTTGCAAACGTGGTATATAACTCTCTTTGTACCACTTCGCTTCCACATATAAAGATTTGCAGAAGTCTTTCCACTGTTTAAAAAAAGAGATAAAGAAAAAAAAAAGATCAATCTATGGTTGAGATATCCCAATGTAGAAATAATGTATAGATGTGTGTGTGTGTGTCTTTTCTCGGAACAATAATGGGGTTCACTTTCTCTTCTTCTCTCTCCTTAGTTCAGTTAAAGCATAGAACAGAAAACTTTACAAAAAAAAAGGAAAAATTTGAGTTGTTAGTCATTTTACAGCTTTCTTTATGTGGGGCAAGACTTTGTGAACGTTGTTTGGTCCAGAAATTTCAAGAGCAGTTTCAATGGTGACATCATTGAGTGCTTGGAAGCAAACCGTCATGCACTTTGGAAGTTTCTGAAGTTCGTTTGCATCCCACCTGAGAAAAAGATGAGAAGCACATGAAAATAAAATGAATAATTAATTAGGGATCGAGAGATATTTATTCTGACACTAGTTATGAAAGAAAAGCGTGGCCACTATTTTATTTTTGTCAAACTTGTATGTATACCAGACAGGTCACATCTCCCACATATAAAATAAAAAAATAAATAATTTTTATCATACATACCTTCTCTTTTACCATTTTTCTTATCATTTTTCTCTCTCATCTAACGACTTATAAATAAAGACAAATTTAAGAAAAAAATACATTTCTTATATGTTTATTAATTTTAACTAACTTTAACAGTTTTTTCAAATCACGCAGTTAGTTTATTTGGATCTTATAATAAGCTAAGGACATGAGTATATACTACTTTTGTTCATATAATTATAAAGCATTTTTAACTACAACGAATATGATGAAGTTATTGTATAAGATGTGCTATAAATTTTTTTTTTTCCAAATTTACGTATATTTAGAACCATAAATTACACCTTAAGAAAGCAAAAAATTGTATCAAACTTTAAACAGGGATAATCATAATCTTAGAAAAAAAAATTAACACCTCAAACTATAAGGAGAAATTGAGAACCACCCATTTCTTTTAGAAAATGCCATATATAACAGTAACCACTTATAAATTACATGTCTGGTGTCTTTATTATGCCCGCCCTTCTAGAAAGAGACGTACGGAGCCTCGCACTTGACTATTAAGAAGATAACTTTTTCAATGGCCTTGCTTCTCTCATATTCATTGGTGAATGATCTTAGCCCAAAGAAAAAATGATTGATATTAACTATATCTCTATATATAGCTTGGTTTAATTAGTAAAACACACTTTGACTATATTGTTTAAATGATTGTAATTAATAATTAAATTGAAGTGAAATCAAACCTATCAACTGCGAGCGTAAACTGCTTCAGTTCTTCAAATGAGGAATACACGTCATAAATATCATCGATTACCAACACAAAATTAATTACTCTGGTAAGCCATTTTCTCAAACATTTGAACTTTGGTTCACAGGATACTCCCGCTGCACACATGAAGCTCTCAACCATTCTATTCCTTGCAAAGTTGAACTCTTTTTCTAATCCAAGATTCTTCCACCACCTCATGATTCAAAGCATCACAAAACTAGTTAGAGAGAAAGTTATCTAACAGAACTATTTCTTCAAATTAAGCAATGCCGTTTCTAAACAGTTTCTGCCAAACAAAACAAGTATACCTTGATAATTCCTTAACTTCTTTCTGAAGATTAGCCTGAACTATGTTGAAGTTTAGTTTGGCCAGTTCAAGTAAGATGTGATGATTATTGTGGTTTTTCTCCAATTCTTTGATGTGCCGTTTCACTTGAAACCACTCAACTCTCCAATGAGAAGGGAGTTCCAAGGCATGATGATGGACCATTTTCTTTGAAACATCTGGTGAGTTAAGAAATTTGGTGGAAGCAGATTTCTTGAGAGAATTAATCGCAAATGTTCTAACCTCTTCTGATATATTTTCACTTTCCAAAGCTAAGTGTGAGGCCTCAAGAAGCTCAATTAAGCCTTTGATTTCCTCATCAGAAGTTGATAGTTTCTTCCACTCATTCTCTTTTGCATATAAGAATATTGTACCAAGAGTGTCTGTGTTTTCACCACGCACATCACTAAGTTATTTTAGTTACGATTACATATCAAAAGCATATGAAAGTAGTTCATATTCGGAAAAACAATTGATAAATATTGCCTTTGGACCTTTTTTTTTTTTTTTTTTACAATAGAATAATCCTATAGTCCGATTTATATGGGAACCGGATCCTCTCCCTTTCATTTTTTCTGCCCATCTCTCACAGGCGGATCTAGGCCGTCCAAATTTTGATCCGACGGTCCAGATTAAATTTTTTTTTATTTTTGTCTTTTTCGAAAAAGATAAATAAATAAATATATATATATATATATATAGATTTGGACTGTTGGATCAGGATTTGGACGGTCCAGATGCAATGGGGAGGGATGCCGCTGAGGAGAGAAACCGGATCCATTTATATGGCAGGGAGAGAATGAATTTTTTTATCCTACTTATAAGGCATGTTATTGACCTTTTCTTATAATTGTACTCATTTTCCTCAAGTTAATGTTGATGTAAGGTATTAAAATAGATACAAAATATGTATATCTTAATAGGGGCAAAGTTAAAAACTTATTAAAGTTTAAGGCAGAGTTACTGATGTTGAAAGTTTTTCTTGGTTCTATTAAAATATGTTGAAAGTGATTTATATAAATAGGACAAGAGGATTAAGGTCAATATGCAATAATGATATGTAAGTCTGGTTGTGTAAATTTTGATTATTTTCTATTCACTTCCATTTAAAGGATGTAATTAGTTAGTTGGATGTATATATGATGAGGAGCGACTTACCAGGAGAAACGTCATATCCATTTTGCCTAAGAATTTTGAAGCATTGTGCTTTGGTATACAAATGTCCATAATCATCATGAACCCCAAAATTGTTATTATTCTTAACTGAGATTAGGGTTTGAAGAGCCTCCTTAATTTCTTCATGAAAATGATTTGCGAGACCAAGATTTTGAATGGTAGATATCAACTCCAACTTGGACAATGGATCATTCTCTTCTACAAAGAGACATTTTTCTTCTTTAATCAACTTCTCTAACCTCGTGCCAAATTCTTCTTTCTGTATACATTCACACAATAATATATATATAAGTGGGTATATAAATGTGATTAAATCAAATAATGTCTAACTACATCTATCATTTATTTAGGCTATATACTGCTCCATCCTTTCCTTTCTATTATATAAATAAGAATGAAATACGTAAATTCAAAAGTTTATTAAAGACAATAAGTATAAATATATATATATAACTTAATTTTTTTTTTAAAAAAATCATTATTTATGGATAGAGAGAAAGTGAGTAAGATAATGAGCAAAAAATGAACATGGAGTAGCTAATGCCGTGAGACTAATAAATGATTATAAAAGATAAAAATAAAAAATGATATTAATATTGTTAAATAAGCTATTAGTATGTTATAAATAGAAACATGTCATCGCTAAAAAAAAAAAGTATAATTTATGAAGTAAAAAAACTGAAATAAAAAACTTAATTATTTAATTACAAAAGAAATCTCACATCATATTTTGTGGTGAGTGATTGGAGGAAATCATATTTCCAAATGTTGGGTTTGTAATTTGCTGATCTTCTATTCTCTTGAAAATGTTCTGCTTCTGGTGGCTCCATACTATAATCCATGTCGCTTACTATTCTTGCAACTGAGTTTTTCTGTGCACTAATAGCTAATGCTTTTGTTGGTTATGACTTATGACCTTTTCGATTTTGAGGCAAAGCTTACAGGTATTTATATAAAAAGGCAACAACATATAGCCAAAAGAAAGCTTACAGATATTTATGACCTTTCTGATTTTGGACCACGTTTACAAATTAATCGGAATACATCATAATGCAACAACCCTTTTTTGCCTTCTACTCCTCTTGTCCTTTTCAGAAAGAATAATTATGAAAATTAAGAAATTTAAAATATTTATTAAATTAAGTTAAAAACAATAGATGTGTAAGATATATATTTTTTGAATTATACATTTTTTAAAAAACAAGCGGAGTATATAAGAGGTAATGAGTGGAAATTTATAAAAAGATCAATTAAAAATTTCAAACAAAATAATCTGTTCTAATATTTAGCACCATCTATATGAAACAGATTATTGCTTATCAAAAGATCCAAGAGAGTACTTTATCCACACATTAATCAGGACACTAATGACGTTTTAACAATAAAAAATATTGCGACTTGACACTCTAAATATCTAACAAACCTTTATTTGGCAACCATTTAATATTTGGCATCATACAAATTCAAAATTAAATATTCCTATCTTAAATATTGGGTAAGAACTACCTCGATATAATTTTGTTTTTCCTATTTACAAGTCTTGAAATCGAAACCTTATCCAACAATAATCTTTTCTAGTCATTGACAATCAGTTGGTCCAATAAAATTGTTGTGTTGGTAAGGTGTGCCAAAAACCTCATCAACTCTTTTTGTGTGGTCTCTTTTTGCTTATGAAAAGATCCAATAGAGTACTCTATCCACACATTAATCAGGACAATGATGTTTTAACAATAAAAAATATCACGACATGACACTCTAAACATCTGACAAACCTTTATTTGGCAACCATTTAATGTTTGGCATCACCGCATCACCAATTTAATTCATAATTAAATATTGTTTTCTTAAATATTGAGCAAAAACTACCTCGATGTATTTTTTTTCCTATTTATAAGTCTTGAAATGGAAACCTTATATGTGTGTGGTCTCTTTTTGAGTTTTTGTTTTAATTTTATTTATAAATTCATGAATAAAGCAATTGCGCATGATACATATATGGAAAAGAAACATAATTTGTTCGGGCGATATTTTTTTTGGGACAAAAATGAATTCCAAAATATGAGAATTTTAAAAGGGTCCTTCATAATATTTTAATTACACTGAAGTCGCTTGTAATCATTCTGATTTTTTTTTTCTTTCCTTTTTTTGGCTTGAAATGAGCTAATTATTCTCATATAAAAAAAAATAAAAAACTCCAACCAGCGCGGGCAGCACTGGATAATTTTTGGGTAAATATTGCTCATGGAAGGATTTCAAGCGACCACCTCCGAAAAGCATAGATTACCCCCGAGCCACCAAAACTTCATAATAATATTGTACATAACATTATGTAAAATAACCAACATATAGTTAGTGTAGCTGTGTAAGGTCCCGCTAGATCATTCTGAGTGTTGAGTTCGAGTCATAGAGAAAACAATTGTGTTGGGAAGGACAATCATGAATTCCAAACCGGATATGGGATAATAATATTTAAAAAAAATTTATGTAACATAACTATAAAGTTCATGGCATTGAAAATGTGTATAATACCCCAAAATTTGTATTTCCCTTGAATATAATATTTTGGCCATTTAGGACCTGTTGAGAATAGGAGAGTATGTTATCTCCAAATTAGTAAGTTTATTTATTCTAATTCTTGAATAAGTTGTCGGTAGAACTTAATAGGGCAAAATTCAACTCCCTAAATTTTTATTAGGGGTCATAAAATATTGTAAAATATCATAAAAGCCCTTAAATCAATCAAATAGAGTTTCCAATAATTCAAGAACAATTAAATTCACACTTAGTGATATATTGTCATATAATTCACATATTGGCAAAATTAAGCTGTAAAGGAGTAGGAAGAGGACTAAAATAATTAGAGGACACTAAAAATAATTAGTAAACACCAAAAATTAATCTTAATTGAATTAACATGCATAATTAATTTAATAATAAATATTTACAAGCAATTTGAAATATTTAGGCTAAATTCAATATTAAAGCTTAACAAGGGATCGATAATAGAAACAATTGGACTTAGTGGGATCTTAATTGGATTGGTAATTAATAAAATTACTACAACTAAACTTAATTAAGCTAAACCTAATAGCAAACAAGAGGGATTTAACTTAGGGTTTTTTTTTGACACAACAAAACATCATTGGACCATTTTTGATAACCCAAATCATTGCCCAAACCACCAATAAAGCCTAAAACAACAACCAAACCCAAAGGACCAGAGGGGATTTCGGTTTTGAGGAGCTTCAAGAGGAAGAAATTGAATTTCAACACATGCTTCAAAGTTGGTCAAAAGCTTGTAGCATACAAAACACTATTCATGGCTTAAAGTGCAAGTCTTGTGGCTTCTAGAAGAAGGGGGAGAAAAAGATGAAGGGGGAGAGAGAGTGAGAATTTTGGTTTTCTTGGCTGGATGGTGGGGATGGAATAATTCAATTAAAACCTAGATCCAATGGTGAGAATTAGCCAAGAGTAAAGTTGCATTTATTTACAAGATTGCCCAACCTTTTCACTATAAATAGAGGGCCAAGTTCACTCATTTTCCTCACACCAAGTAAAACACCATCTGCTTATTTGAGAGAGAGTTGAGAGAGCTGAAGGAAGGCTTGAAGGAGATCAAGCTCTAGGTAAGCAAAGTTCTTTAGTTTTGAGTTTCAAATTCATAGCTAGAAGTGGTGTTAATCTTTAAAATTCTAGAATAATTTTAGTTTCATGTTTTTATGGTTAAAAATAGCTTTGTTTCGAAAAATTAGTGAAGAAAGTGGTTCTGCAAAATTTCTGGGCCAAGAACACTGTAGTAACGAAGTTCTGGCGAAAATTCGTCGGTTAGGCGATTTTTGAACTAGTAACAGAAACACTCATATTTCATGTTGAAAATGATGTTGAAAAATTCTGAGAAAATTCATGTTCAAATTAGACATATAGGGCTTTTCAAATATGTAAAGAACATGTTGAAATGAGCTCTGTACAGTGAGAAAGAAATTCTCAAAGTTTATGTTGCGAAAATACTGGAATTTCTGGGCAGAGGATGAACACGTGAAATCTGGGAATGATTTTTGAATTCTGGGAAAAGCCTGATATTTTTTCTGGAAAATAGACATGATAAGGAGTCCAGAAAATTTTACGGATCTTCGTTTCGATTTTCCTAGAATTAGTTATGATTTTTCGAAGATAGGAGAAATTCTGCCCAATAATTTCCAGCGTTTTTCCACGAATTTTGAAGAAATGAAATGATGGTTTAATGTGCCAAGGGTAGAATATTCAGTAGTGGCCAAAATATATTCAAAGATATTATTTACAAATTAATAATGCAATATTTCTATTATAGGTAGTCTGCAAACGTATACCGATCGCCGTCATACCGGAATTATCAACCCAGGTACGGACGCGTACTGTAACACTAACTCTGATGCTTATTGTATGCTTATATGTGATGCACTGGAGATAGTGTAGACTATAATAACATGCATATTGCAGTGGCTGTGTTATGTTATTATCTGAATATGAGAATATTGTATGTGATTATTACTGTTTTGCCATGGATATCTGTCATACATATTTGATACATAAGCATGAGGTTAACCGTTACCTGAGGTTCAATGGTAATTGAACCTCAGCTCTTACCTTAGCCCTCGGACCCTCAGGAGGCCAGTCTGAAGAGAAGGGTAAGCAGATAGCGTGACGGAGCGGACGAGGAGATTCTTTTGGATTTTTTATTTTCGTTTTTGGTTTTTCTTTTATTCGAATATTTGGATGACTGTAACAGTATACAGATACACTATTGTTGAATGTTGATCAATTACTCGTTTCCACAACTATTCCGATGCTCTACTCTGATTAAATCTTTTTGAACTCTGATAACATTATTTCGAAAACGCTTTAGAAAACGGGGCGTTACATTTTTGGTATCAGAGCAGACATTCTGGCCCGAAGTTAACTAAGTTACTCCAGACAGTTTAGTGTCTAGAAAGGGTTTTGTGGTTGGCAATCAGTCCCCGTGAATTCGGCAAGTCTTCCACAAATACACCGGCCTGGCCAGATTGTCTGAGTAACGGAGTTAGATTCGGAGTTTTTCAAAAAGTATTTTCCGGCTGGAACTTGGCTCAGTTATGAGAAACCATTGGTGCCGAAAGCAAGGCTAGTCTCTGTGGATCGGTCAAGCAGTCGCCATAGAGTTGGTGAGACCCCCATGATAGACACTTACCTTGCCAATCGGTTGATTAACTGAGTTGGGCTCTAAGTCGTAGTTTTGGAACATATTTCGAAAAGAGTATTGATATAACTTCGGTGTACATGTTGCAGGAAATGGCTAGACCACCCATTAACCATCAGAGAGCCCCTTTCATTCATCGATACGGACATATGAGACGCGTTGCCCGGAAAAGTGTGAACTCGCAAGTGGTAGGCAAAAGGTTGAACCCCGACCCAGTGTACCCTCCGCCCGCGCCAGCACCCCAGCATGCGCCAGTACCTCCTGCCCCTGCTAATCCCTTGGGATTACCGTACAACCCGCTCTTTCCTGTCGAGCACTTAAATGACCCAGAGCCCGTATACCATCCGGGCCCAGACTACCCTGACAACCTGTACGATCCCAATCCCATACCGGCTATACCCCTGAACGTCGTACCTGCTCCTGGTGCCCCAGCAGGCTCACACCATTCCTTTGTTGGGGACAATTTTGACTATATTAACGTAGCAGACCTGGTGGACGAGAATGCTAAGTCCGATTATGAGTTCATCGAGTTAGCTGACCTAGAAGATGAGCACACAGACAATGTAGCTAATTTAGAGAATGCTGAAGCTGAAAACCTACGGTATGTGCTAGATGGCAACCGCGAGTTGACAGAAATGCTATATGACGACTTTGTGCGTGCAGGCTGGGATGTGGCAACCGTTCAGGAACAGTATTTGCGTTTTTTGACCCGTGTCCGGGAACTGTAGGACATGAGTATGCCTTTTAACAACCCTTACCCTCCTGAAGATTGGATCCGATCCACTCTTCACCACTTCCCTCGTACCAATTTCTGGATACATAAGACAAATGAGCTTCTCGGCGAAGGCCCCATTGAGGAGGTCTACATCCACCTTTGGCAGATCCGGAGTTGGGTGCATCGAGCTATGTGAACCTGGAGGAAGGAAGGCGGAACCCAAAAATAGTCCAAGAAAGCGGTGGAAGATTATGACGCATAGTAGTAGAACTAATTAGTAGCCAGACTCGTAGAAGTAGTTGTTACTATATATCCTAGTACACCCTTAGGGGATAGTTAGAGTACTTAGTAATTGTAATGAAGTAACTATGATGACAAATGCACTTTGACTTATGAGAAATTTGATATATATGAAATATGATATTTTATCTCTATTTGTCTTTCTCTAATGATCTATCTATTATTCATCGAAATTATACTAATGGCAACCTTAAGAGGAGCCGGAGCTCCCCGAGGTCGAGGCTGAGGCCGAGGTAGAGGCCGTGGTAGACAACCACGAACCATACCCATACACGAAGTAGACCAGCAGGAACCACCACCACCACCTGTTCGGGATGAGATACAAGAGATGAGACGTATGATACAAGAACAAGGGACCCTCATTGAGGCACTCCTCGCTGACCGACAGGGGGGACAGAACGGGAGACGAGACGAGGAGCGACAATCTGATGATGAACAACAGAATACCGAAGAAGAAGAAGCGAACAACTATCAGAATGACGATCAAGGCAACACATCTGAGGGATCCAACCGATCCCAATCACCTCCCCGACGGGAGAGAGCAATGGCATTGCTACAGCAGCCGAATAGAGTGGTCGAGAACACCCAATATTGGGTGACACAATTTTGCAAGCTGAAACCACCAGCCTTCCGAGGCAAGCTTGATTCGGCAGAAGACTGGTTGATGCGGTTGGACAAGATCTTTGAGGTCTTGGAATGTCCGGAAGATCGGAAAGAACAGCTAGCAATTTACAAGCTGGAAGGAGATGCGGACCGTTGGTGGAAAAGCATTGCAGCCACACTGCGAGCACGTCACTGCCCCATTACATGGGAAAAATTCAAGGAGAAATTCAATAAATAGTATTTTCCACCCTCTGTTCAGATGATAAAGGAATCCGAGTTTCTGCACATTCGGCAAGGGCAAGAGGAGTCTTTTGACGACTACTATACCCGCTTCACCAACTTGTCTCGATATTCAACCCACTTTAGGCGGAATGAAGATGAAGGGAGTATGGCAAACCTATTGATTTACGGGTTGAAGTATGAGATAAGGGAGAGACTTATGTCGCAGCAATTCTCCGAATTGATTCAAGCGGTGGAGGCCTGTCGACAGATCGAGCGGAATCTGAAGGAGCTCAGGAAGACCAGAGTCTTTCATAGCAGTAGTCCCAATCGTGGCGGTTTTAACCGTGGAAACTCCTCGCAGAAACGAAAGATGACTTGGGGAAATTCCTGTAATGGGAATAAAAGGCCGTTCCAACCTGGGCAGCAGAGCTTTCCAAGGATGCAGACATCCAGAGCGTGCCCAAAATGCGGAAGGTATCACCAGGGGACCAACTGCAAAGGGAAGCTTGTGTGCTACAAGTGCCAGAAGCCGGGGCACATCAGCACGAACTGCCCTCAAAAAGTGCTGGAGGCGAGGCCGCAAAACCCAGGACGGGTTTACGCTCTTACAAATGAAGAAGCCAGAAGATCTCCCGATATGATAAAAGGTACCATTTCTCTTAATGGAAATCTACTCCAAGCATTGTATGATTCGGGTGCTAGTCACTCGTTTGTTTCATATGATTGCGCAAAGCGATTAGGAATGCATGCTTATGGACTACCTTATGATCTACTAGTAGCTACACCACTTGGTGTGAAATCCTTAGCTTCTGATGCATGCCTTAATTGTATTGCGAGTGTAAATGGACGAGATTCAAACATAGATCTTATCCGGCTACCGCTTAATGGCATCGACGTCATTCTCGGTCTTGACTGGCTGACGGCTAACAACGCGATAATCGACTGCGGAAGTAAGCAGATATCATTTGCACCCCCGCGCAACCGGAGCAAGGTTAATGGGAGCCTGAGTTATATCTCTGTTACGGGAGCTGAAAAATGCATAAAGCATGGCTGCCAAGCATACATGGTATTTTTCTCGGTCAAGGCAGAAGTGGAACCCTCACTTCAAGACATCCCGGTCGTCAACAATTCCCTGATGTGTTTACAGAGGATCTCACTGAGCTACCTCCTGAGAGGGAAGTTGAGTTCGCCATTGAATTGATCCCTGGAACAGGATCAATATCAAAGGCACCGTACCGTATGGCACCGAACGTGATGCAAGAACTGAAAAAGCAACTTGAAGAACTACTGGAGAAAGGGTTTATCCGACCCAGCGTATCACCGTGGGGAGCCCCCGTATTGTTTGTGAAGAAGAAGGATGGGAGCCTAAGACTTTGTATCGACTACCGTGAGTTGAACAAAGTAACTGTTAAAAACAAATATCCACTTCCCCGAATCGATGATCTTCTTGACCAACTATCTGGTTCCTGTGTTTTCTCAAAGATCGATTTGCGCTCAGGATACCATCAGCTTCGAGTGAAAGCCAGTGATGTTCCAACGACAGCTTTTAGAACCAGGTATGGGCATTACAAATTCCTTGTGATGCCTTTCGGGTTGACTAATGCACCTGCCGTATTCATGGATTACATGAATCAAATCTTTCGCCAACACCTAGACAAGTTCGTGGTAGTTTTCATCGACGATATCTTGATCTACTCGAAAAGCAGAGAGGAGCACGAGGAACATCTGCGACTCGTGTTAGGAATACTACGTGACAAGCGACTTTTTGCTAAGTTAAGCAAATGTGAATTTTGGCTGCCAGAAGTGAAATTTCTGAGCCATGTCATATCTCGCGACGGAGTTGTCGTTGATCCTAGCAAGGTAGAAGTAGTTCTGGACTGGAAGAGACCAGAGACAGTGACGGAAATACGTAGATTTTTGGGTCTAGCGGGATACTACCGCAATTCATACAGAATTTCTCACGTCTTGCCTTACCATTGACAAAGCTCACGAGGAAAAATCAACCTTTTGTGTGGGACGAGGACTGTGAGTCGAGTTTTCAGTTATTGAGAAAGAGGTTAACTACAACACCAGTGTTGATCATCCCAGATCCAGATGAGACTTATATAGTCTACAGTGATGCCAGTGGGCAGGGATTGGGATGTGTCCTGATGCAACAGGGCAGAGTTGTAGCTTATGCCTCTCGTCAGTTGAAGCCTCATGAGTCGAACTATCCTACGCATGACTTGGAGCTTGCAGCTATCGTATTCGCCTTGAAGATATGGAGGCATTATCTCTATGGTGCAATCGTAGAGTTATACTGCGACCACAAGAGCCTGAAATACCTGTTTGATCAGAAAGAGCTCAACATGAGACAACGTCGCTGGATGGACTTACTAAAAGATTACGACCTGGAGATCAAGTATCATCCGGGTAAAGCAAAAGTTGTAGCTGATGCGCTCAGTAGAAAGACGGTGCACACGGCATACATGATGATCCAAGAGCGGAGACTACTTGAAGATTTCAGAGACCTGAACCTGTCCAATCAGATTTGCATGAAGCATTGCGCGCCCGATGACATGTATCTTGCAAGTCTCCTTGTTAGTCAAGGGGAATATGATCTGAGAGATGCGGTTGAGGAAGCTCAAAAGCACGACGAGTGGGCTATAGCAGCTCGGGAAATGATCTCACGAGGAGAAACTCAAGACCACGACCTATCACCAAGTGGCTTGGTCAGATACAAGAAGCGGATCTACATTCCAAAGGATGGTGAACTGCGACAGAAGATTCTAGATGAAGCTCACAAGAGTAAATATACTCTGCATCCGGGAATGGTCAAGATGTACCAGAACTTAAAATCCGAATTTTGGTGGCCCAGATTGAAGAAAGATGTAACCGAGTACGTGGGTAGATGCTTGACTTGTTAAAGGGTTAAGATTGAACATCAATGACCCCCTGGTCTTCTTTAGGGACTGGAAATTCCAGAATGGAAATGGGAAAACATTACCATGGACCTAGTGGTAGGGTTACCCAAGATCAGGCATCACGACGCGATTTGGGTGATTGTGGAACGATTGACTAAGCCGGCACACTTTCTTCCCATTAGTGTTAATTACTCATCGGAACGATTGGCGGTGATTTACATCAAAGAGATCGTGAGACTTCACGGCGTACCCAAGAGCATTGTCTCAGATCGGGACCCGTGATTTACATCCCGATTCTGGGAAGCTTTACATGCAGCAATGGGAACTAAGCTAAGGCCTAGTATGGCTTATCACCCGCAAACCGATGGTCAATCTGAAAGGACAATACAAACGCTAGAAGATATGCTTAGAGCATGTGTATTGGACTTCAAAGGCCATTGGGACGAACATCTACCGCTAGCCGAGTTCGCTTACAACAACAGTTACCATTCGAGCATACAGATGGCTCCATTCGAGGCATTATACGAGTGGAAGTGTCGATCGCCTATATGCTGGACAGAACTGTCGGAACGAGAATTCATCGGGACAAATTTAGTTGACAAGACTTCCGAACAAATTGCACTAATCAAGCAGAGACTCCTAACAGCGCAAAGCAGACAGAAGAGCTATGCTGATAAGAGGAGAAGACCGTTAGAATTTGAAGTCGGAGACCATGTGTTTCTGAAGCTATCACCAGTCACTGGTGTCGGTAGAACGCTGAAAAGGAAAAAGTTGAGTCTGCGTTACGTAGAACCATTTGAAATCCTGGCCAAGCGAGGGCCAGTTGCATACCAGTTAGCCTTACCACCAAACTTGAGCAAACTCCATGATGTTTTCCATGTTTCTCAGTTGAAGAAATACCAACCTGACCACGATCATATTATCCAGTATGAGGATGTCGAAGTACGACATGATAATACCTTCGAGGTCGAGCCGGAGCGAATTCTCGATTACCAGGAGAAATGGCTTCGACACAGAAACATTCCTGTTGTGAAGGTGGTCTAGAAGGGTTTATCTCCTAATGAGGCAACTTGGGAAACAGAAGAAGATATGAGAGAAAGATATCCAGAGTTTATCGCTCAATGTTTAGTTAGTTTAGAGTAAATTTCGAGGGCGAAATTTTATTTATCGGGGGGAGAAATATAATACCCCAAAATTTGTATTTCCCTTGAATATAATATTTTGGCCATTTAGGACCTGTTGAGAATAGGAGAGTATGTTATCTTCAAATTAGTAACTGTATTTATTCTAATTCTTGAATAAGTTGTCGGTAGAACTTAATAGGGCAAAATTCAACTCCCTAAATTTTTAGTAGGGGTCATAAAATATTGTAAAATACCATATAAGCCCTTAAATCAATCAAATGGAGTTTCCAACAATTCAAAAACAATTAAATTCACACTTAGTGATATATTGTCATATAATTCACATATTGGCAAAATTAAGCTGTAAAGGAGTAGGAAGAGGACTAAAATAATTAGAGGACACTAAAAATAATTAGTAAACACCAAAAATTAATCTTAATTGAATTAACATGCATAATTAATTTAATAATAAATATTTACAAGCAATTTGAAATATTTAGGCTAAATTCAATATTAAAGCTTAACAAGGGATCGATAATAGAAACAATTGGACTTAGTGGGATCTTAATTGGATTGGTAATTAATAAAATTACTACAACTAAACTTAATTAAGCTAAACCTAATAGCAAATGATGGCTTCCTATTTTTAATTGATTTGTGATATATTTTGTTATATTTAGGAAGTCATCAATGCTAAATTAAAGAGATTTTATGACGATTTTAAGGGATATCAATCTAGATGCATGATTCAGGGGATTTCAATTTAAAATAGAAGTTTTTGAGTTTAGGAAATAAATCATAGTAATGAGTGATTTTGAATAAATTCAGTTTATTATTATTATTGTTATATTATTTCCTTTCTTTTCTTACAATCAGAGAGCACCAGCGGTACAGCTATTAGATCCAATTCAATGCTTGATTTGGCAATGTTTTAAAGTGATTGCAATGGACCCACGGATTGAAGGAAATGGGTAATCAAAATAAATTTCTATATTAAAGAGAAAGGATCAGCAGGCACCAGGCAGAGAAGAGCACGCAAGAAAAAGAAGAAAAGCAGACGCATCAGGAAGAGAAGAAGACGCACGGCACAGTGGAGGAAAAGAAGAAGCAGAGCGTGATATCAATTCAAGAAGCAGAGTTGTTCTGAGATTTCTTCTTCTTCTTCTTCTTCTTCTTGTTATGCTTGAATCTGAATTTCTTATTTTTGTAATGGATTTTCTTATAGCCATGTGTGGCTAATTTTCTTTTCAACCTAGAGTGCTATGAACTTGTTTGAGACTTAGGAATTATTCCCACACATTGGTTTTGCTTAATTTGAATCAGTTTATTTAATCCTGTTTTTATGGTTTATTGCTTATTGACTGATCACCATTGAGCATGCTTTGGGGATTTAGGGTTGGACTTGAAAGAGGGAATCCTAAATTGACCTTGGGATTGAATAATGTGGAATTAGGTTTAAATCTAATTAAAAAAATTAGGTTTTAATCTAATTTGCGTCTAGGATAGACATATACCTAGAAGCTCCGCATAGTCAAATTAGAGTGAGCCCGATTTGAATTGCATCTTAATTAATTGTGTGAGACATTGCATAATTATTTAAGGTAGGTGTATAAGTGGACCGACAGACACTTATAAACATTAATACTCTAGATTAGCTGATTAAATTTAGTTAAAGTTAATTTAGTGGGGATGAAATCTAGGAAACAAATAAGGGATTAGTGACTCTAGGTTGCTCGTTTGATTATTGTGGTATTTTTCTTATTTTTATTTTAGTTTTAATTTCTTTTTCTTCATTAAATTCAATTTGGTTTTCTCAACTTAAATGAAATTGTGAAATCAATGCTTAACTGGAGTTTGTGATACCAAGTCCTCGTGGGAACGATACTTTTCTTATCACTTTATTACTTGATACGGCCCGTGCACTTGCGGAGTTTTTAGGCTTAAAGTTTTGCCCTATCAAGTTTTTGGCACCGTTGCCGGGGACTCAAGGCAATTGGTGATTAGTGTTAGAAATCTTTTAGTAGTTTTAGTTTGAGTGTTAAAAAAAATCAATTTGATTTTATTATTATTTTTACTATTTTTTATTTTTATTTTTAGATATTTTCTGGTGTTAGTTTGATACTTTGATATTTGCTTGGTTTTTCAGGTACTCTGGTACATGACTGGTAGATCCAAAGCTACTAAAACACCACAGAAGACAAGGAAGATCCAAGAGCTTTTGGAAGCTACAAAATCTCAAAACCAAGAGGAGGCAGTGGTACAGTCTGACACTGAAGACATGGCTCAGGATGAAAATGATCGTTTGTGTATCAATGACTTTCTGGGAAGACAATCTCAAGGGTATCAATCAGGAATTAGAGTGCCTGAGTTTCAAGCTGCCAATTTTGAAATCAAGCAGACTATGCTCAAGATGCTTGAACTCCAGGGTCAGTATGCAAGGAATGATTCAGAAGATCCTAATCAACATCTGCTGCAATTTCTTGATGTTTGCAACTCATTCAAGCAAAATGGAGTACCTAATGATGTGATTCGTCTTCGGCTTTTTCCTTACTCTCTACAAGGGAAAGCTAAAGAATGGCTCAACAACTTGGCAGACGGCAGCATAACCTCATGGGAGACATTGGAAGAAAAGTTTAGATCAAGGTTTTTTCCTCATAACAAGATTGTGGACGCACGAGCCGCTCTCACTAATTTCTGTCAACAATTTGGTGAGCATCTATATGAGGCATGGGAGAGGTTCAAGTTGCTTGTTAGGCAGAGTCCTGGTCACAATCTAGAGAGATGGGTCTTGCTTCAAATATTCAGTACTCGATTGACTCCTGAATCCAAATCAGAATTGAATGCTGTCACTATTGGGGGAATTACAAAACAGCCGGTTAATCGTGTCTGGAAATCCCTAGATGACTTATCCACTGACTTTTTACAGAATAATAATGACAGAAGGCTGGTGAAGTCAGTTGATAAAATTATTGAAGACCCTTCTTCAAAGCTGTTGGCAATGTTGAATACGATCAACAAGAAGGTTGACCACTTAGAAGCTCAAGTCAATCGATCTAATAGTAGACATGTGGGGGTAAATGCTATTTATGCCCCTTGTGATTACTGTGGAGATGACCATAATAATGGACAATGCCTCATATCTCAACAGGTGGAGCCAGTGAACTATGCAGGTAACTACCGTGGCAACAACCAGAACAATCCCTACTCAAACACCTACAATTCTGGGTGGCGTAACAATCCCAACTTCTCTTGGAAATATGGAGCGACTCTTAATGAAGCATCAAGCTCTAACGCAAAACAAGTGTTACCTCCTGGCTTTCATCAATTGGAAAGGGAAGTCATTCCTACCCAAGAACCTAAGTCTGATCTACAAGCGGTACTATCTCAGCTCGCGAGTTGTCAACTAAAGAGCGCTCAAGATCAAGCTGCTACTAATGCCACTGTTGCCGGGATGGCCTCATCAATCAAGGATCTTCATATACAAATGGGACAACTTGCAAATGTTGTGAATGTTTTACAATAGAGAGAATTGCCGAGTAATATTGTGCCTAATCCTCGTAGAAATGAAAGAGCATATTGTAAAGCCATTGCCCTTAGAAGTGGTGAAGAATTACCTGAGCTACAACAACCAGCAATGAAGCCTTCAACTCCTAATAACGAAGAAACTCCTAAGGGTCTTGTAGGAAATGATAAAGAGTCTACACAAAAGGCTAAGGGAGTAGATGAGGATAGTGAACCCCAAAAGACGGAGGTAAAGGAAAGGGAAGCACGTACTGAGATTCCTAAATGGAGACCGCCTCTACCATTCCCTCAAAGATTCCAAAAGAAGGCACTTGATGGGCAATACAAGAAATTCTTGGATATTTTCAAGCAATTACACATCAACATCCCATTGATAGAAGCTTTGGAGCAGATGCCTCAGTATGCTAAGTACCTGAAAGAGATATTGAGTAAGAAGAAACATTTTACTGAGTTTGCAATGGTAGCACTGACCAAGGAGATCACTAGTGTCATCAAACCTAATGTTTCTTTAAAATGTAAAGATCCTGGTTCCTTTACTATTCCATGTGTGATTGGTGACCAATTTGAAGGTGGTGCACTGTGCGATTTGGGGCCTGCTGTAAATCTTATGCCTCTATCTCTCTTTAAGAAGCTGCAACTAGGGGAGGCTAGTCCTACAACTGTTACACTCAAGTTAGCTGATCAAAGTCTCTCTTATCCATATGGTATCATTAGGGATGTCCTAGTAAAGGTTGGCTCTTTTATCTATCCTGCTGACTTCATTGTTCTTGACATGGATGAAGATCAAGAGATTCCGCTAATTGTTGGGAGACCATTCCTTGCTACTGCGAGAGCATTGGTTGATGTTGAACAAGGAGAGATAATTCTACGACTTGGGGATGAGCAAGTCAAGTTTAAGAGGGACAAAGCAATGGAGTCTCAAACTGAATTCAAACAGTGTGCAAGGGTTGTTGTGATAAATGACCTCAATCAAGCGAATTCATCTGCCAATAAAAAGCCCCTTAAAACGATCTTCATGGAGAAAAATAATATGGAGAATACTTGTCAGCGCAGTGAACAAATTGCGAAGACTTCTGCATCCTCTTCTAGGAAATATTGGCACAGCTTGTCACAACCTCCTTGACATTTTGACATAGTCGGGCTAAAGACTATAAATCAAGCGCTTCTTGGGAGGCAACCCAAGGTGTGATTTGATGCTTTATTTGATTTTGTAGGACTGTAGATAGCCCCTGATGATGTGTTCTACTTTGGTGGCAAGGATTGAAAGCGCAAGTCACGAACAAATAGGGGAGTTTCCTTCTACTTTTCCTTGATTTGTTTTATCTGATTGTTGATGATATATTGATTGGGAATGAGTGCTCCTCTTAGTTATATATGCATGTGATGATTATTTGTGATAACTATTGAGTGACTGCTAGCACTTAAGCTATTCCACTGGTGGAAATCTAAAATCTCTAAGATTGGTGTTACCCCTACACAGATATGGTTGCTCTTCACGTCCACTACTTCTTGTTACTTGTTCACATTGAGGACAATGTGACATTTAAGTGTGGGGGTGAGGGTATCCTTGATTTTAACTTGCTATGTCCTCAAATTTTTTTTTCCTGGGTTAATTTGAACATGAAAAGAAGTGAATTTGATTGGGAATTGATTCTATATTCTTTGAATGTTAGTAAAGAGGTAACGATTTGGTTTGGGTAATTTACTTTAGGATGTCAAAGAACCTGTGAGGAATTTGAGCCCAAATATTCATCCATTTTAAGAGAGAGTACACTTATTGTGGTTTTATCTCTAGAACTTGTTTTGAATCTCTCTAGAAAAAGAAAAGAAAAGTCCTTTACAAACATAAAGATGGGTGGACATTTTTTTTTTAATTGGTTACTCTAGTGAGTGCTAAGTGAAAAAGAAAAAAGAAGAAGAAGATTGAAGGGCTTAAAAAAAAAAAGCACACATGCACATAACTCCAATGACTTCTCTAGACTTTACTTAGTAACCGGGGGCACTTCATCACCAATGTTGGCACTCGCGTCAAACGGTAAAGTCAAGGAGAGTTAAGGGTTAGGCTAAAAGCCTCTTGAGGTGCCTGTTGGAGTAACTGAGTAGCCGGTGCTGCATCACCCATGTGCAGGGTCGCGTCAAAAGGGGACTTACAACGGCTCAAAGAAAAAAAAAAGAAAAAAAAAAGAACCCTTCATTCTTCATATTATGTATTGGGCTACTTGGCACTAACTAAAGTATTTATCTATTGTTAAAGTCCTTCTTATTTGTGTATGTAAGGGAATAATTTAGTGGAGAATGAGATGAGGAACAAGCTTAGAGTGGATGAGCTGCAATAGGTGGACATGAGTGAAACACAAGCCCTTGAATATTTGGAGAGATGAGTGCACACACTCCACTTGTGAGGGACATTCTATTGTGATTTATCCTACCAAATTAACTACCTTGCTACTTGCATTTTTGGAAGGTGGAAAAGATTTCTGAGAAAGTTTGTTTTGCTTTTCGTGAATTGGTTGTTTTAAAATTTAAAAATCTTGAGGACAAGATTTGACGCAAGTGTGGGGGTGTGATGACTTCCTATTTTTAATTGATTTGTGATATATTTTGTTATATTTAGGAAGTCATCAATGCTAAATTAAAGAGATTTTATGACGATTTTAAGGGATATCAATCTAGATGCATGATTCAGGGGATTTCAATTTAAAATAGAAGTTTTTGAGTTTAGGAAATAAATCATAGTAATGAGTGATTTTGAATAAATTCAGTTTATTATTATTATTGTTATATTATTTCCTTTCTTTTCTTACAATCAGAGAGCACCAGCGGTACAGCTATTAGATCCAATTCAATGCTTGATTTGGCAATGTTTTAAAGTGATTGCAATGGACCCACGGATTGAAGGAAATGGGTAATCAAAATAAATTTCTATATTAAAGAGAAAGGATCAGCAGGCACCAGGCAGAGAAGAGCACGCAAGAAAAAGAAGAAAAGCAGACGCATCAGGAAGAGAAGAAGACGCACGGCACAGTGGAGGAAAAGAAGAAGCAGAGCGTGATATCAATTCAAGAAGCAGAGTTGTTCTGAGATTTCTTCTTCTTCTTCTTCTTCTTCTTGTTATGCTTGAATCTGAATTTCTTATTTTTGTAATGGATTTTCTTATAGCCATGTGTGGCTAATTTTCTTTTCAACCTAGAGTGCTATGAACTTGTTTGAGACTTAGGAATTATTCCCACACATTGGTTTTGCTTAATTTGAATCAGTTTATTTAATCCTGTTTTTATTGTTTATTGCTTATTGACTGATCACCATTGAGCATGCTTTGGGGATTTAGGGTTGGACTTGAAAGAGGGAATCCTAAATTGACCTTGGGATTGAATAATGTGGAATTAGGTTTAAATCTAATAAAGAAATTAGGTTTTAATCTAATTTGCGTCTAGGATAGACATAGATCTAGAAGCTCCGCATAGTCAAATTAGAGTGAGCCCGATTTGAATTGCATCTTAATTATTGTGTGAGACATTGCATAATTATTTAAGGTAGGTGTATAAGTGGACCGATAGGCACTTATAAACATTAATACTCTAGATTAGTTGATTAAATTTAGTTAAAGTTAATTTAGTGGGGATAAAATCTAGGAAACAAATAAGGGATTAGTGACTCTAGGTTGCTCGTTTGATTATTGTGGTATTTTTCTTATTTTTATTTTAGTTTTAATTTCTTTTTCTTCATTAAATTCAATTTGGTTTTCTCAACTTAAATGAAATTGTGAAATCAATGCTTAACTGAAGTTTGTGATACCAAGTCCTCGTGGGAACGATACTTTTCTTATCACTTTATTACTTGATACGGCCCGTGCACTTGCGGAGTTTTTAGGCTTAAAGTTTTGCCCTATCAGCAAACAAGAGGGATTTAACTTAGGGTTTTTTTTTTGACACAACAAAACATCATTGGACCATTTTTGGTAACCCAAATCATTGCCCAAACCACCAATAAAGCCTAAAACAACAACCAAACCCAAAGGACTAGAGGGGATTTCGGTTTTGAGGAGCTTCAAGAGGAAGAAATTGAATTTTAACACATGCTTCAAAGTTGGTCAAAAGCTTGTAGCATACAAAACACTATTCATGGCTTAAAGTGCAAGTCTTGTGGCTTCTAGAAGAAGGAGGAGAAAAAGATGAAGGGGGAGAGAGAGTGAGAATTTCGGTTTTCTTGGCTGGATGGTGGGGATGGAATAATTCAATTAAAACCTAGATCCAATGGTGAGAATTAGCCAAGAGTAAAGTTGCATTTATTTACAAGATTGCCCAACCTTTTCACTATAAATAGAGGGCCAAGTTCACTCATTTTCCTCACACCAAGTAAAGCACCATCTGCTTATTTGAGAGAGAGTTGAGAGAGCTGAAGGAAGGCTTGAAGGAGATCAAGCTCTAGGTAAGCAAAGTTCTTTAGTTTTGAGTTTCAAATTCATAGCTAGAAGTGGTGTTAATCTTTAAAATTCTAGAATAATTTTAGTTTCATGTTTTTATGGTTAAAAATAGCTTTGTTTCGAAAAATTAGTGAAGAAAGTGGTTCTGCAAAATTTCTGGGCCAAGAACACTGTAGTAACGAAGTTCTGGCGAAAATTTGTCGGTTAGGTGATTTCTGAAATAGTAACAGAAACACTCATATTTCATGTTGCAAATGATGTTGAAAAATTCTGAGAAAATTCATGTTCAAAGTAAACATATAGGGCTTTTCAAATATGTAAAGAACATGTTGAAATGAGCTCTGTACAGTGAGAAAGAAATTCTCAAAGTTTATGTTGCGAAAATACTGGAATTTCTGGGCAGAGGATGAACACGTGAAATCTGTGAATGATTTTTGAATTCTGGGCAAAGCCTGATATTTTTTCTGGAAAATAGACATGATAAGGAGTCCGGAACATTTTACGGATCTTCGTTTCGATTTTCCTAGAATTAGTTATGATTTTTCGAAGATAGGAGAAATTCTGCCCAATAATTTCCAGCGTTTTTCCACGAATTTTGAAGAAATGAAATGATGGTTTAATGTGCCAAGGGTAGAATATTCAGTAGTGGCCAAAATATATTCGAAGATATTATTTACAAATTAATAACGCAATATTCCTATTATAGGAAGTCTGCAAACGTATACCGATCGCCGTCATACCGGAATTATCAACCCAGGTACGGACGCGTACTGTAACACTAACTCTGATGCTTATTGTATGCTTATATGTGATAGATAGTCTGAAACTCTGTTTTGAAAATTGATCATACACATACAACCTGATATGGGTTATGGTTTTGATAATGCCGTTATGTTTTCCTAGCGCTGAGGACACGATAGGCCATCGTGGCACTGGAGATAGTGCAGACTATAATAACATGCATATTGCAGTGGCTGTGTTATGTTATTATCTGAATATGAGAATATTGTATGTGATTATTACTGTTTTGCCATGGATATCTGTCATACATATTTGATACATAAGCATGAGGTTAACCGTTACCTGAGGTTCAATGGTAATTGAACCTCAGCTCTTACCTTAGCCCCAGGACCCTCAGGAGGCCAGTCTGAAGAGAAGGGTAAGTAGATAGCGTGACGGAGAGGACGAGGAGATTCTTTTGGATTTTTTATTTCCGTTTTTGGTTTTTCTTTTATTCGAATATTTGGATGACTGTAACAGTACACAGATACACTATTGTTGAATGTTGATCAGTTACTCGTTTCCACAACTATTCCAATGCTCTACTCTGATTAAACCTTTTTGAACTCTGATAACATTATTTCGAAAACGCTTTAGAAAACGGGGCGTTACAATGTGATTCAAATTTAAAGGAGGAATATTTCATAGAGATACAATGTAACCAAAGTATTAAAGAGCTTCCACATTGATGGCGGAAGGGAGAGAAGATAAGGAAGAGAATATGAAAAGTAGGAAAATGAGAGGGGTGGAAGATATTGAATATAGAGAATTTGTGATGCGGAGAGTGTGTGAGTGAATGTAATAAATACAATGATATTAGTTTGAGTAATTAAATGGAAGTAAATTGGAACTTCACAACAAAAATTTAATACAATTTCTAAGGTTGTGTTTGGTTTGAAGGAAAGGGATGGGAGGGAAAGGAAAATGATCTCCTCCCCTCATTCAGTTTAAAATTTTGGAGGGAAGGGGAGCCAAAATCTTAAACCACCCTCTCTCCTCCCTTTTTAACCTAACATATGATCTTTTCCCTCTCTCCATCCTCAAACAAATTAAACAAGGTAACATACCTATGATTTCCTCCCCTCGCTCCCCTCCCATCTCCTCCCCTCAATACAAACACACCCAACGTCTCTTATAAATAGGAACATGCCATATTAAAAAATTGTATTTTATAAAAAGAAACTGAGGGAGTAAATGTTTGGTTGAAAAATGTAAAGCGCACAACTAAAAAGCTAAATAAACATTGCGAAGCCCACAATCAGGATTGGTTGGTCGGTAAGCTTATGATTATCTCGAAATTTTTTTTTTTTGAACAAGTATGGGGGATTGTGTTGCTAATCCCTCACAATATGAGAAACTAAGGTTCAAATCCCTCTTGGGAGATTTTCCCGAATTTAGTAATGCCAAGAACATGATTGTCTCAAATAGGAATATACTTGTATCTATAAAAAAAAAAAATAGTGAAAACAGAAATTTCCTTGTTTAATATTTTATATTTGCTAGAAGGACTAGTACTTTATATTTATAAATATATTATATCATTTTGACCAATAAAATCTTCATATAGGAATTCTTATTGATTTTCATGAGGTAATGAGTGAATGTTATTGTAGAAAGATAATACGTGACGTATATTTACATTAGTACAAAAAGGATTTTAAGGCCAGATAAAAAACACATAGTAAAACCAGATTTACAACCAATCTCGATATGAGGGGTCTTAAAAGTCTATCTCTTTTAAGATCGGATGTGAGACCAGCCTTAAACATTTATTTTTAGACCAAACTTTCAAAATATAAGGTCTTAAAAGTCGTACTATATATAGACTTGATATTTTTTTTAGGTCCTAAAACCCGACTTTTAAGACCGGACGAATAAATACACTGATCTAAAAAGATCAACTTTTAAGACCAAACATATTAAACAGTAGGCCTAAAAAATCTGAATTTTGAGATTGGTTTAATAAATAAGCAACAGCACGTGCACCAATATAGCAGAGCACTAAAGGGAGTCGCTTCATTATTGAAAGTGGGAGGGTCCTGAACCTTGTGACATTTTTGTGGAGAATCCTGAGACATAATTAGTTGCACATGGGATTGTCCACAACTTGCGATCAACTATACACCACCAACAAGTTCTAAATGATCAAATCAGAGTATTAGTTGAAGTGGTAATCATTGTTGATGCCCCTATCCTTATCCCAACTGGTGATCTGAAGATTGAAAGTGATGTAATGAGAACCTTCATCTTATATCCAAATAACCTTCTATATGTTTCTAACTGAGATGAATAAATCTTGACCAAAACCCCTCATGTAGCTCCACCCCTGAAGAAGTTGGAAGTTGTGATGCCTAAGAAAGAAAGTGTGGTGTGAAGAGAGAAAGTTATCTTTGAAAATGGGGAATTAAATTAATATTGATGTAGTTAAGTGAGGATAAAATGGAGATTTCACCAAAAGACTTTTGAGACATCCCCAAAACTTATTTGATTAAAAAAACATGAATTAGGCAAGAATCCTTTCATACTAATTAAATGGAACAAAGAGAGCACTATTTAATTAGGTAACTATTGGGTTATGGACTTAGCTCGTGTCGCCACCATGACCTTAAGCAATATGAGGTCTGAATAGCAAGTGATCCTAAACTTTTTGATAACATCCAATTAATACTCAACTAAATTCCAACCAGGAAAAAAACAAGTGTGATATCTTTGATGTACCTCTTCCATTATATATCGTAGACAGCACCTGGCCAAAAAAACATATCGTGGACAGAAAACTGAAATTACCCTCTGACATCTATCAAATATATGTTAGGTTATTTTTGAACTGCGTACGACAAAGGCGTGAATAGCATGATTCTGTGGATATTATCACTCACGAGCAGATCTACCTACAATCATCGACAAGATATTTATGCGTCATTGAGCTTCAATTGACTAGTTGCTTTCTACATTTTTGTATTATGCAGACTCGTATTGTAAGGTAACTAAGACCTTCAATTTTATGGTTATTATTGCTCATGACTGTAAAATTTAAGCTAAATGATTTTAACCAATAGATTTGACCGTTATCACCGTAAAAATTTCCCTTCTTCTCAAATATATAGACAAAATCTGAATAAAATCTATTTGATGTTTACCATGTATGACAGTTAAATAAAGATTGGAGATGACGATTATCAAACTTACTATTCACAAGTTAAAATTACCCTCAAATTTTATTTAAAAAACAAAAACAAAAAATCCCTTCAAATTACGTTGTTCCAAAAAAATCGTTAAAATTTGTTATGTACAATATAAAATGAAGTTCGCTTCTCATAATTGCCCTCATTCGTGTGGAAGAGAGAGAATATGCAGTTGAAAAAGAAAGTGTGATGTGAAAAGAGAAAGTTATTTTGGAAAATAGGGAATTAAATAAATAATTGTTGTAGCTAAATGAGGATAAAATGGGAAGTTTACAAAAAAGAGTTTTGAGATGCCGCAAAATTTATTTTATAAAAATAAACATGACATAATCAAGAATTCGATCATTATTGAATTATCATTGTGTTTAATAATTATTGTGAGTATTTTAATGAGTTACAAACATTACTTACTTTATAGAATATATAGTTCATTATTGAATTATCATTGTGTTTAATAATTATTGTGAGTATCAGTAAGGGTATTTTAGGAAGAAATTAACAAAAAAAAATAGTAGAATTAAGATGTATATAACATTAATGAGTTGGAATCATGACTTACTTTATAGCATATATAAGTGCATTATTAAATTACTATTGTGTTTAATTACTATTGAGAAAGTATCAATAGAGGTATTTTAGGAAGAAATTGACAAAAAATACAATTTTGTCCTATAATTAGAACTAAGCTCAACTGTCAAATGTTGTCCTAAAATTAGGATCGGAGAGAGTATTTAATTAGGTAATTATTGGGTTATCAACCTCGCTCGTGTCGCCACCATGAACTTAACCTATAGGAGGAATTAGGTAATTATTGGGTTATCAACCTCGCTCGTGTCGCCACCATGAACTTAACCTATAGGAGGTTTGGACGGTAAGTGAACGTAAAATCTTTGATAACATTCATTTGATACTCAACTAAATCTCAACCAACCAGGAAAAAAACGTGGATCTTTAATTTACCTCTTTTATAAAATATCGTAGACAGCATGCTGGAAAAAACAAATACCGTAGACACAAAACTGAAATCACCCTCTGATTTTAACCTGTATATATAACATCCATTTGATACTCAACTAAATCCCAACTAGGAAAAAAAATGTGGATATTTAATTTAACTCTTTTATTAAATATTGTGGAAATGCTGGCAAAATAATCATAATAATAATATACAAAAAACTGAAATTATCCTATGGCAACTGTCAAATATGGGCCTGTTTGGGATGATTGCAAAACAAGAAAAAAGTCTAGTGACAATAAAAACATGATTTTCGTGTGTTTGGCATGGTTTCAATATATGATGGACTTTTGTTGTGAAATGGCTTAGAGAAAGAAGCTAATTATTGGAGCTTGTTTTGCTATCATAGTGACCTTTTAAAAAGAAAGAACCGTTGGCCCCATGCTGTAAAATCCCAAATTTTGGACCTTGAGTATTGAGAATAAGCCTAAAGTAGGCGGACGATTAAGCAAAGTTCAGGAAGAGTTCCAAGAATGTCGAGAGTTAGAAAGCCTCTCTGGGACCAAGTAACTCGGCCATACAGGTCAGTGGACATAGTATATATAAGCAGTGAAATTAAAGTGTCAATGAAAAAGAGACACAAAAGGCCTATACAGTGTAAATCTGGTAGAAAAGATGCCACCTAACTATGCCCTGAGGTATATGACAATTAGGTGAACGAAAATATGCCACTATAGGTAAGTATATGGCATTTCTAGGGCAGTCATGAATGTTCTACATTTTGAAGGAAATAAGAAAGGAAGAATATTCAAGAAGCCAAGCAAGAGTCAAAGGTAATGATGATTTGCAGAACACGTGGCGTTTCAGGGTCAGAAGTTGTACTTTTGGGTAGCACGTAGTACGAGGTAATTATGAGATATTGAGATATGGATTTCTTGTTTCCCAAGGCATTGTGTTTTGGTCACCTGTGGCTAGTGAGAACAGACTATTGATCTGGCCCCACACAAGTCCAATTGAGTGGCACAAGTTCTGAGGAAAAGTGTAACCGGCAAAACGTAGCTGAGTAGGACCGGTTAAGGGTTTCTGAAGTCGGACCTAAACGCCCAGAAGCAGGGAGATGGCGCCACATGGTGGGCCAGAGTAGAGATAAAGGTAACTTGGAGAGCAAGCAAAAGGTCACATCAGGTAATAATGAGGGGAGAAAATAAAATAAATAGGATTAATCTAGACCACACAATTTGAATCTAACAAGACAAGAGGATGGCATGTGATAATGACCCCACATGGTCATAAATGGCGCATTTATGGGCAGCCAAGGTGGATCCCATTGACTTGGAGAAAAATCAAGCAAAATGACCATTTTGCCCCTGAAGTGTTATTTTAACTACCAGAAAAATCTTACACTGAGTGAATTTAAAAACCATCAGCCAGGGGCAGCCAAGGGATTTGATTTAAGGGGCCTAGGAGGCACCACTTTTCTGCCCAAGAAGGATCTAGAATGACTTGGAGGGCAAGCCTAAGAATTATATAAAAGTCAGAAGCATCCTTTTGACTATTGGGTAATAGCTAAACTTAGACAATTCCCTTAACCCTTGGAGTCTAGTTAAGGACACCCTTTGGCCATTTATTTGCTACCATAGGCATGTTGAAGGTGTGGAAGGAGAGAGTATCCAGCCAATCCTTGGTTCAAGAAGAAGAGAAGGTCATACGCAACCAAAAACTCGAGGTAAGCACCTAACCGACAACTCAGTGATTCTTGTTTCTACCCAATGATGTTTAACATGGAGTTGCAGTAGGATTTTGATATTTTTGAGGTTCTCATTTAGTCCAAAATATGATTTTGATTAGGGACGAGTAGGATCACCTTTTTCCAAACCCGAAAAGCCAAAGTCTTCAAACTACGTAAATCTACCAACTTTTGTGGTTTCTGGGCAGTGAATGGAAATTTATGTTTTTAAAATAATAAATAAATTTAAAATGATTTGAAATTTTACATGTTAAAGTAGACATGTTGAGGATGATTTTGATATAAGATTTCATGTCATTTTGATTTACCAACCAAGAGTTATTTGCTGTTGAAAATGACCTAAAAACATGGACCTTACTTGGACCAGTGGCTTAAGTTTGGGAGTAAAGGAAGGATTCAAACCCATATGAGTTTGGGAATTATTTTTTTGGTAAACTAAACACACTAAGGGTTCAAGGGCCACTGATTTCACATCAATACAATTATTCTAGAATTTATTAAAAATCTTAGAAGTCAGATCAAAGTTTTTGGAAAATTCTGGTGTTAGGCGAAATCTATGGAACTTGAAGTAAAGTTTGTTCATGGGATTGAAAGCATGATATTTTTCTGTATCTAGGGTGATAGCACGTGTGGAATACATTTTCAACACCAAAAGAAGAGTTTTTTTATTTTCGAGGAGTGTCAGGTAGTAACTGTTAACTTGCATACTCTATGTTGCTCTTGCATGTGTGTTTTATCGTGATTGTAGACGTCAACCAGGTAGTACCTATGGGGCTTTAAGCCTTATGGTTGCTACTGAGGTCTAAGGTATATGTTGGGTAGGTAGTACCTGTTGGACTGTGTGTCCATAGGGTGCTACTGAGGCCCGTGCCATGGAGGGTAGGTGGTACCTATTGGACTATGTGTCCTTAGGTCACTACTGAGGCCCAAGGTATGTGAGGTAGGTAGAGCCTATGTGACTGTGTGTTCATAAATGGCTATTGAGACCTCTTAGGGTAAGTAGTTAGGGTTGGCTGCCCTGGCTACTAAGGCCCCAAAGCGTTGATAGTTCTGAGGAGCTTGTCTTAACTAGATGGTCCTGCGAAGTACATGCCATCTTTATTATTTGTTCTGATTGTGATTTGCATTGCATGCATTGCATACATACTTTATATGAGTTTAACAATTACTTCGGGGTTCAATTTTGAACTCCAGAACATTTTGAAGATATAGGGGTAAGGTAGTAGCAGCTAGAGGATTTGAAGAAAGTAGGGCTTGATGCGGAAAGACGAAGAAATAGAGGATGCCCTGTTGCTTTTGGTAGTTCTATATTTGGATGACTGTATGATTTATACTCACTGTTTAGTATTTGTTTTGGATGATTGTACCCTTAACCCTACGGGGATTACTTTATGTGTTTGGATGTACCTTTACTAGTATATTGTAGTTGTCCAAATCGATCATATGCTCTATCACTCACACTCTGGTATATGATTAGAGTGAATAATTAACAAAGGAAATGTAATAAGCGAAAAAGATCCTTCTAACCTGCCACCTGAAAGGGCGGGGCCGGTAGAGGTGTAACACACACCCCCAAACAAGCCATCACTTTTGAAATCTCCCTTCTCCTCTCCTCTTCAATTAATCAAAATCCTTTCATAAACCCTCATGCAAGCCTTCCTTTTTATTAGTCAACAAAAAATTTTCCTTTAAATTGAATTCTAGGTATCTCAATCCTATTAAGTAAATTTGAAATATTACATCTTTAAACAAAACTAGGGAGAATTCTATACATCAAATATAGAATTTATGAAATTGTTTGTTCTCTATATGTTTTTATGATAACTGACATTGTAAACAAAATGAGGTTTATGATTCAAGTCAAAATGATTTTAACTTGTTTAAACTTGGATCATATCAGTCTGTCATATTTGTTGTCAGATTGACTTGAGTTTGGGATGTCAAACTCAAGCCAAGCCTTGTGTGACTTGAGCCTGCATGATTTCTTGACTCGAGTTACACATTGCTGACTTGAGTTATGATGTGAACTCGAGCCTATATGAGTTGACTCCAGTCAAGCCTTGCAAACTTAAAGTCTTTTTCAAAATTCAAAATTAATTGACTCAAGTTAATGTTCGAGACTTGAGCCTAGATTTGATTGTTATATTCAGATGAACTTGTTAACTCGAGCCATCACTTAGTGACTCCAGTTAGGAGTATTTTTCGAACCTCTTTCATAAGTCTCTCACGATAATTTTTTGCGATCGTTGTGCATAACTCTAGCCAGTAGTATGTGCCTCGAGTTTAGACATAAACTCGAGCCAAGCCTTAGTAACTCCAGTTTAAGTTTCTCAAACACATCTTCTATATTCTTCTAAGTTATTTTTCAAATGAAGATGAACTTAAAGTTTGGGCTAGGCGACTCGAGATTAAACCTGAACTTGAGTTGAGTGTCAGTGACTCGAGCCTATAATTTACAAAGACTTCATCTATCTTTTTCAAATTAAAAGTAAGATGAACTCTTGACTCGAGCCAAATTACCATGTCTGAACTTCTTATATCTCTAATATTGAATTACCTACTTCATATCATTACTCATTATTATTCCTAATGTGTTTAATTAGTTTGTTTATGAGTTTCAGATGATTTAGATATGGATTAACACCAAATTGCATTAAAGCAATTAATGTGAATGCTGAGCAGAGAAGAAGCACTAACTAGGAAATTAACTCTCTAAGCAGACATAAAGCTTTCTGGATATTTCCACTATACACTTATTGCTGAGTTTCAATGGACAAATGGAATGTAGAATGTCATTAAGGAATGTCTGCGCATTAATGAAGAATCATCACTCGAGTCTAACGGCTAAAGTGAAGAGTCACAACGGATAATCTTCAAGCTTTTCCAACGGTCATTAATGCCAACCAACATAAATACTAGAAGCATTGAATTCTCCAATGACTGAAACTCTGCGCTTTCAATTTGAAGCCTTCACATTTACTGTTTCATTCTATTGTGTAATATCTTTGGGTATCCGTTCATCAGTGTGTAATATCCCTAACTTTGGACCCTGAGAATCGAGAACCAACCTAAAATAGGCAGATGACTAAGCTCGGTTTGAGAAGTGTCGCAAGATGTCAAGAGGTAGGAAGCCTTTAATGGACTAAGTAACTCGGTTATGCAGGTCAGCAGACCTAATGTATATAAACCATGGAATTAAAGTGCCAATGGAAAAAGGGGCACAGAAGACCTATACGGTGTTAATTGGTTGGAAAAAATGTCATTTAGCTATGCCCTAAGGTATGAGATGATTAGCTAAGCAAAAATGTGCTAAAATAAGTGTGCACATGACATTTCCTAGTCAGGTAAGGAATTCTTGCGTTTTTTTTTGAAGAAATAAGAATGAAAAGTTAACCGTAATAATTACCTGAGGACATGTGTCGCTACGAGGTTAAAAAGCAAAAAGTAAGTAATGATTACAAGGGTAAAAAAGTCAATTCCTTACCCTTTAAGCATTGAATTTCGTCCACCCAGGAGAGAGAAGGAAAAATCAAATGATTTTATTTATACTCTAGCCTAAACACAAAATATGGGTCCTATAAGATGTCAATCGGTAAAAAGGGGACCAATAGGGACCAGTTAGGGGCTTCTTTTGAAGCGAGTGAGACAAATGTAGGGCCATATTAGGGAGTCAAGATGGCACCACATATGAATGGGCAATCAGGGGAAAATGACTGAAAAATTAAACAAAAGTATGAAAGGAAGCGCCCTATTAACTAGCGGGGCCCAACGTGGACCGGTGGAAGGAGATTGGACCAGATAAACTGGGAAAGTCAGATGAAAAGCAAGAGGGCAGACTTGGTGGGATCCATGATGCGCCACCTAGCCCTTATAATTATTAAAAAAATTCATTTGGAGGAAAAGAAAAGCAAAATCAGTCAAAAAGTCAAAGTGTGAGTCCCACTTTCTGGATAAAAAGGGAATATATCAGATAAATTGGGAATAAATGAGCAAAAATTAATTAGGGTAGACATGTGGGCCCTAAATGGCGCCATATATGTTCCCTTTGGGCAGGCAAAAGCATGTGGGAAAAGTTTGTAATAATTAATAAGTTCTGGGCCACAACTGGTAATTTATTAAAGTTTCGGGGCAAAATAGTTAATTTGCTCCAAGGAAAGAAAAATATCTAGATATTTTGGAGGGTGTTAGTTCTCTATGTATTTTGATGATTACTGACCATTGTAAACATAATGTGAAGTTTTTCTTTGGTAAGTTGAAAAACTTACTGGCAAAGGAAAACTTGAGTTTTGGTTTCAAAACTCAAGTTCTGACCTTCATAGAGAATAGCTCAATTTTCCTGAACTAAGCAAAACCGCCAGTTTTCACCATATAGAGACTTCTCAATATTTTCTAGTAAAGACAAAACTCTAGTTTTCATTTGGAAACTCGAGTTTTGGTCATACAGAGAGTCTTCAACATTTTAAGCTGGTGAAAACTCCAGTTTTGATATGAAACCGCCAATTTTCAGTTTGCCATGAAATTTCTAAGTTTTCCTAAAGTTTGTGAAAACTCGAGTTTTGGTTTGAAAACTCGACTTTCGTCCTGGCAGAGAGCTTTCAAGTTTTACACAGTTTTTGAAACCACCAGTTTTCAAGGGAAACTCCAGTTTTGACTTGGCATAAATTTCTCAATGTTTTCATACTTAAATGAAAACTGGAGTTTTGATTTGAAAACTCGAGTTTTGGCCAAGCCGAGAGCATTACACTTTTTCAAAGTTTTGAAAAGAAAACCTCCAGTTTTGGATGAAAACTCCAGTTTTAATGTTTTGGACTAAAAACCATATTTCATGTTAAAATTCGAAAACTCGAGTTTAGTTTTGGAAACTCAATTTTCGAGTTTCTGTTCAAAATGTGGTCTAAAGCCCAAATCACGACTTTCCTCTTTGGAAGGAGGAAACTCGAGTTTGGCTATGGAAACTTGAGTTTTGCTATTAGTGCATAGTGGAAAACTCGAGTTTGGAAGAACAAACTCGAGTTTGCGTCGCAAAGTTGAATTTCGAATCTGACGAATTTGCGAAACTTTCTTGTTTGATCTTTATACTTTGTATTATCATTCATTAATATTCCCAGCTATGTTTAACCACTTTGTTGGTGAGTTTTAGATGATTTAAAGGATATTAATTGAAGGTTAAAAGCAAAAGCAAAAAGTGATGTCAGCACATTAAATGCAAAACCTAGAAAGCTTGCATACTTTTGGGTAATCCTTCTGCACACGTTAACAAAGGATTAAAGACTGCTTTCCACATCCAGTAGCTACTACTCCAACAGATTAATATTCAAGAAGTCAACCCTAAACTTCTGTACAACTGGATTAAGTGAAGAGTAGAGAGAAAAGAAGACCAAAGCTTAACCTAATCCTTGCGTAATGAAGGCAACGGTTATATTTGTTAGTTATGATTAGTTTTGATGATGTCTTATATTGATGTCATTCTCTAGAGCAAAAAGTTTGTATACTATATTTATCTTATACTCTAACTAATTCTTATATTTAATATAGATACAAAGTTTAATATAATGAAGAATGAAGTTTGAAGAAAGAAGAACTTGTTAAATATCATGAGAATATCAATATTCAAGTCTCCATGATCAAACAGAAGTTGGAACAGCTCAATTCGGAGTTAAAACAAGCAAGTTCAAGCTTCCAAATGAATACTGGTTTGTTGGAGGGCATTTATGTAATTTCAACGCTTTGAGTTTGAAGAACTTGTTACATATTATGAAAATATCAATATTCAAGTTTCTGAGATCAAATAGAAGTTGGAACGGGTCAATTTGGAGTTAAAATGAGCAAGTTCAAGCTTCCGGAAGAATACTAATTTGTTTTGGGGCATTTCTGCAATTTCAGCATTTTCTCTCACATGAACAGTACCTTGCTCGAGCACACCTGATTTCATGCTCGAGCAACATTGTTTTTCAGGCAATTTTGGAAAGCATGCTTGCAGACTGGAAAGCATGCTTGCGGAAGCTCATGCTTGCTGGAGCTGGAAAGCATGCTTGCGAACTGGAAAGCATGCTTGCGGGAGCTGGAAAGCATGCTCGCAGAGGCTGGAAAGCATGCTCGCACAAGCTAGGAAGCATGCTCGAGCAAGGCATACTTTCAGGCCATTTTTCGCCCAAAATCCGACCTTGCTCGAGCAAGAGAAAAACCTTGCTCGAGCAAGGTAGTCCATCAGCTTCCTCTATTCAGTTCTGTTTCTGGAGACCTTCGGTAATTCAGTGATATCTCCCACACCAGGAATTGGATTGACACGAAACCAGCGGCAAATGAAACTAGACATCCAACACGTACTTGTGACAAAAATTCATTCCCAAAGAAGGTCAGATGAATTATCTATGAATTTTACAAGTTAGAACAAGTGTCACCGTCCTAGTCCAGACCAACCTTCGTTATTTTGAGTGTAACTCACAAACTACAAATCCAATTGAGCTCAAACTAGTGCCATTGGAAACTAGATTCAAATACCTTTTCAAAAACATCAAAAAAGAAGAAAAATGAGATCAATTGAAGGATTTATGATGTTTTGAAGTTGATAGTCTGTTCTGGATTCTGGAAAAATGCTAGATAAGATCAACCTCCATTCATCTGATGTTAATGGACGAACTACAACTAGCTTGGAGTTGATTCTTGTTGAAATGCAAGGAATATTTGAAGAGATTTCTGAAAAGGGATGATTTTCTAAATTTGGATTTACACCGAAGACGTTATCCTCGCTGGAAATTGTTGTCATCAATGTAATTGCTTCTTGAAAGTTTGAAATTTGCACAAGATAAATGTAGCTAGAAGCTTGACTCTCAGAGATGGCCATTCAAGCAGAGAACTTAATGCCCAAGAATAATTTCACACTTGAGCAGAGCAATTGGAGTGCCCGAGCATCATCGAGTAAAGATTCTCTAATACCTTGGAGCCTTGCTCGAGCAAGAAAATCAGTATGCTAGAGCAACATCGTTCTGTGCTGATATATTGCAAGGCTAAACATAGTCTACTCGAGCAGGTTGAGAAAGCATGCTCAAGTACCATGCTCAAGCAGAAGTAAAACGTGCCCGAGCAACATCGATCAACTCTTCATTCTCCACCTTTGAAAGACACTTGCCCGAGCATGAAAATGTCATGCTCGAGCATCATGTCATGCTCGAGCACCATGCTCGAGCAGAAGAAAAAGGTTGCCCGAGCAAGTATGTTTTTGAATCCATTTTGTTCTCTGTCTCAACGTTGCCCGAGCAAGATTTCTGGCATGCTCGAGCATCAATGATGATTGAAGTTTTATTCAAGTCTTGTCTGAAGCATGCCCGAGTAGAGTGAAAGGGCATGCTCGAGCACCATGCTCGAGCAGAGAAAAATCATGCTCGAGCAACATCATTGAATTCACAAATTCTCGCCTCTGCTTGATCCTTACCCGAGCATACCTAATGAAAGTGATCAATCTTCAAAGTAGCTTGCCCGAGCACATTATCTGTCCATGCTCGAGCAAGGTTACCTCTGCTTTGAATCTCCGACTTCGTAAAATCCTGAATCATCGATTGTGATTTCATTTCTACATATCATTTCTCATTACTCTTTCTAATTGCTTTTAATCAATTTGCTAATGAGTTTCAGATGATTATGTGAAGGATTAACATCAGATTATCAAAAAGCAGATGATGATGTCAGAAGCTCCAACGACTATATTTATTTCCTCCTACGGTCATATGCTAAATGCGAAGAATTGCTCAAACGGTCGAATACTCTACATCAACTATAACAGGAGAAGCCTTCAAGATAGAAGGGGTTAAAGACTAGAGCTTGCAATGACAAAATGCCAACATTATGAATCCAACGATTAACTTTCATACTCTCTGTTTCACAATGTTTATATAGCTTACAGTAGAGAGTGAGATGATCGATTTTGTACTTCAGTGTTTAATTCTTTATCTACTCGTGAGGAGTTCATAAACATTGATTTCATTATGAGTTGAATCTTAAGGTTGAGGAACCTTAAGAGAGGGTGTATCAATTACAACTTGTAAGGGGGAGTGGAGTCTGAGAGTGAGAGGACCATCCTTCGTTTACAGAGTGTGTAATTGTATCCTTACAGTGTGTAAGGGAGAGTATCTCGGTAAGAGATTGTAAAGGCTACACAAGTGCCCGACTAAACTTGTGAGTTTGTAAAGGCTTTCCCTTGTGCCCGGTTAAACAAGGAGACAGTGGATTGAAAATCTCAAGTGGAGCTTGGGGACTGGACGTAGGTCAAGGATTGGGCCAAACCAGTATAAATCGCTGTTTGCATATTCTCTTCCCTATACTCTTATATTTATCTGTTTGATTGACTGAATATCACTTTACAATTATTATTGTCATATGAACTGCTTTAAGTAAGTTGCGAAAAGATTTTCAAAGTTATCTAAAGTTTTATCAGACACCCAATTCACCTCCCCTCTTGGGTGACATCCAAGTCTAACAATATTGAAGATTATAACGGTCATTTAATGCTCTCTTGATATAAATAGAGCTGCATTCAAGTCTTCTCAACAACACATCTGCTGAAAACGAATTGCATTCAAGGTTTACACCTACTCTTTCAGTTTTAACATGTGAAGTATCTTTTGATACATTAAGCTTCAATGTTTATTTTGTCCACTTTTAGAGAGAATTCATTGATTGTAAATCATTGTTTCTTGTAAAAAATCATAAGTCAGGGGACTTGGTGATTGAGTTCATTGATTGCAACTTGTAAGGGGGAGTAAGTTCTAGTGAGAGAATTACTCTTGAGTATAGAGTGTGTAATCAATTGAGATAGTGAAAATCCCAGAGTCTGGGGACTGGACGTAGGTCAGGAGGTTGGACCGAACCAGTGTAAATCCTTGTGTCTTACTTTTCTTCCTCATACTCTGTTCATCTTTGTTTTTAGTGCTAAAAAACAGAGCAACTCGAAATTTTTTTTAAAATCCCCAATTCACCCCCTCTTGCTGATTTAGCTTCACCTTCATCTGGTATCAGAGCAAGGTCTTCTCAAAAGAGCTTAACATCTCGAGAAGGATCACTATGGAAGGTATTATACTTGATGGAGCTTCGATCAACCGACCACCGGGATTCAATGGAGAGCATTATTCCTTCTGGAAAGTCAAGTTCAAAGTCTTTGTAATGGCTGTAGAATATGGCCTCTGTAGAGTGTTCGAAAGAGGAGACTACAGACCAACCGTTCTTATAAATGGTCTTAAAGAAGATAAGTCAAAAGAAGACTATGATGATAACGACAGAAGGAATATCACACTCAACAGTAAAGCAATCCTTCTGCTGCAAAGTGCTCTGAATCAACAAGAGTATTTTCGTGTATGCATATGACCTACTGCTAAAGCTATGTGGGATGCACTGGAAATAGCTTATGAGGGAACAACTGGAGTCAAGCGAAATAGAGTCAATACTCTCATGACTGAGTATGATCTTCTTCGCATGAAGCCTGGCGAATCCATTGACGAGTTCCAGCTGAGATTCAATCATCTGATAAATCACCTTGTTGCATAGGGCAAAGAGTATGAACAACCAGTCCAAGTGAGGAAAATTCTCAATATCCTCAACAAGGAATGGGAAGCCAAAGTCACTGCCATTGAAGAAGCTCGTGGAGACTCAATGGCATTTGTAGCAGCCCTCTTTGGCAGTCTCTGTAAATATGAGGCAAAGCTCAAGTTCAAAAGGGGACTTGATGAAGCACATGGCAAGAACAAGGGAATTGCCCTCAAAGCTACCAGAGAAGCTAAAGAGTCAGATGATGATGACGAAGACGAAGATGAAGAGATAGGCATAATGGTCTGGAGATTTAAGAAATTCTACAAGAAACACCAAGGATTCAAGAAACTTCACCAGGTTAGCTCCAGCTATGAGGCAAAGAAGCCTATCATTTGCTACGAGTGTGAAAAGCCTGGCCACATCAAGTCAGAGTTCCCCCAGCTGAACACCAAGGACAAAGAAAAGAAGAAATTCAACAAAATTCAAAAAGAAAGCCTATGTCTTAGCTATTTGGGGTGATAGTTCATCTGATGAAGATGAAGCTGATGGGGAAGAAAAAACAAATATTTGCTTAGTTGCTGAAAAAGAAGAGCAACATGACAACAATGATGAGGTATATAAAACCATCTTATGATGAGTTATTCGTTGAATACATTGTTGTGCAATCAGAATTTGAAAAACTTGCTGACAAATATTTCACTCTAAAAAAGAAAAATTCTACTCTTGAACAAAGAGTAGAAAATCTCTCTTTTTCTGAAAATTTTATTTGTGAAGATTGTATTGATTTTAAGAAAAAGAATTTACATCTCACAAAGGCACATGAGAAATTCACTAGAGGTAGTGAAATGCTCGATGTCATTTTAAAACAACAAAGGTTTATAAATGACAGATCAGGAATTGGTTATAAACCTGATTTTGATAAGAAGAAAGAAAGAAAGAAATCTGGAGAAAAATCTTACATGAACTATTTTAGAAAATCTATTCATTATTCAAATCCTTTTGCACATTGCAATTATTGTAATCGAAAGGGTCATACTACTTCTTGTTTTCATAAAAAGGAAAGAAAGAGTAAACCTTCAGGAAATTATCAATGGGTGCCAAAGGGATCTTGCAAGGTTCCTAAGACACAAACTAACCCCAAAGGACCCAAGAAAAGATGGGTACCTAAGACTTGATTTGTTGTGTCTTGCAGGTTTGTCTAAGAGCATCAAAATCAACAAATGGTATATTGATAGTGGATGCTCTAGGCACATGACGGGAGACTAGTCCAAATTTGCTTCAATCAAACCCAAGGATGGTGGCAAGGTGACATTTGGTGGAAATCAATCTGGAATGATTGCTGGAATTGGTGAAATTGGCAACAATGAAGGACCACAAATCAAAGATGTCTATCTTGTGGAAGGACTTTGCCACAATCTCCTCAGTATAAGCCAAAGCACTAATAAAGGTAACTTAGTTATCTTTGATTCTGAGGAGTGCTTGATTGTAAGTAAGGATATCCTCCCTTTAGAAAACTTAAAATCAAAAGCTTTATTTAGAGCCCCTAGAGAAGGCAATTGTTATACACTTAATCTCTTTAGTTTTGGTTCTGTTCTGAAAAATGTTTTGTTAGTAATTTGGATGAGATTTGGTTATGGCACAAGCGATTAGCTCATGTCAATATGATTCAACTTGACAGATTACTTAAAAAGGATTTGGTGATTGGTGTTCCTACACTTTGTTTTAAAAATGACATGATTTGTGATGCTTGTAAAAAAGAAAAACAAACCAAATCATTTTTTGAAATCTAAAAATGAGATTTCAACTAATAGACCTCTCCAACTACTTCATATGGATCTAGTTGGACTAGCTAGAGTAAAAAGCCTTGGCGGCAATCTTTATACTTTGGTCATAGTTGATGATTTTTCTAGATTTGCATGGACTATATTTCTATCCTCTAAAGATGAAACACTTGATCAGTTTATTGTTTTTGCCAAGAAGGTCCAAAACAAGAAAGGTTTCTCTATTTCAGGAATTCGAACTGATCATGGAGGGGAATTCGAAAACTATGCTTTTGTTGAGTTATGTGATAACATGGGAATTAACCACAACTTCTCAGCCCTGAGGATTCCTCAACAAAACGGTGTTGTGGAGAGAAAGAATCGAGTCCTCACCGAGATGGCAAGAGCTATGCTGAATGAAAACAACACTTCTCAAGTGTTTTGGGCTGATGCAATGAGCACCGCTTGCTACATCTCAAATCGGGCATACTTTCGAAAGAAGTTGAACAAAACTCCCTATGAGCTGTACAAGGGAAGAAAGCCAAATCTGGCTCATCTGCATGTGTTTGGATGTAAGTGTTTCATCCACAACAATGGTAGGGATAACTTGGGAAAGTTTGATCCCAAGGTAGATGAAGGTATATTTTTGGGTTATTCAAATAGGAGTAAAGCTTATAGAGTCTTTAATACTAGTACTCGTATTGTTGAATAGTCTATGCATGTTGTATTTTGTGAATCCAAATATGATAAATCTTTGGATGATGATGAGGAAAATGTTTTCAAAAATCAATTCTTTTCGAAAACTACTCCTGCCTCTATTGAAAACCTTGAAGATGTTTTTGAAGCTGATCCTCAAAACAATTTAGAAAATCCTAATCAATCTCATCCTAGAGCTTGAAAGTTCATTAGGAATCATCCTTTGGACCAAGTGATAGGTGATGTTAATCATGGAGTGAGGACCAAAAATAGTGCTTTAAATGAAGTAATCTTTTCTACTTTTATTTCTCACATTGAACCCTCTAAGATTGATGAAGCCCTTTCAGACAATAATTGAGTGATAGCAATGCAAGAGGAGTTACATCAATTTGATAGAAATCAAGTTTGGGATTTGGTACCTAGGCCTAAAGATCATCCGGTCATTGGCACTAAATGGGTATTCAAGAACAAACGAGATGAATAAGCAATCATTGTCCGTAACAAGGTAAGATTGGTTGCTAAAGGCTATAATCAAGAAGAAGGAATTGATTATGAAGAAAGTTATGCTCCAATGGAAAGATTGGAAGCCACAAGAGTTCTTCTAGCCTTTGCTTGTGTTAAAGGATTCAACCTCTAACAAATGGATGTGAAAAGTGCTTTTCTAAATGGTTTTATTTAAGAGGAAGTTTATGTGGAACAACCTCCAAGTTTTGAAAACGATCACCATCCAGATCATGTTTATCGTCTCAAGAAAGCCTTTTATGGCCTTAAACAAGCTCCTAGAGCTTGGTATGAGCGATTAAGCAAATTCCTTCTTGATCACGGTTTTATTAGAGAAAAAGCAGATACAACTCTTTTCATAAAGAGTAATAAGCTTGGTGAAATTTTAATTGTTCAAATATATGTTGATGACATTATATTTGGTGCTTCTAATGATGTTTTGTGTGAAGAGTTTGCTAAGAATATGCAAGGAGAGTTTGAGATGTCCATGACGGGAGAACTCAACTATTTCCTTGGTCTGCAAATTAAACAAAAGAAGGATGGAATCTTCATATCCCAGACCAAGTATCTCAATGACCTGTTGAAGAAGTTTGGGATGGATCATTGCAATGTGTCGACACTCCAATGAGTTCAACTGCTTCACTGGATGCTGACTTAAAGGGCAAAGACTTCAATATTACAAGATAAAAAGGAATGATTGGATCATTGCTCTACTTAACCGCAAGTTGTCCTGACATCCAATTCAGTGTTGGAATATGTACAAGGTTCCAATCTGCCCCCAAGGAATCCCATGCTGAGCACGTAAAGAGAATCTTCAGATACCTTGCTGACATAAAGACACTTGGATTGTGGTTTCCCAAAGGTCAACCTGAACATTTGGTGGCATATTCAGATGCAGACCATGCTGGGTACAAGACAGATAGGAAGAACATAAGTGGTCAATATCAATTCCTTGGTAACTCACTTGTGTCTTTGTTCAGCAAGAAGCAAACCAGTGTGGCTGTGTCTTCTACCGAAGCTGAATATATAGCTGTCTCAAGTTGTTGTGCACAAGTGCTATGGCTCAAACAACAACTATCTGACTTGAGAATCAACCTGAAGGAGATCCCAATATTGTGTGACAACACTAGCACAATAAGCTTGGCTAAGAATCCAGTGCAGCATACTTGGACCAAGCACATTGATGTGAGGCATCATTTCATAAGGGATCATGTTCAAAAGAAGGATGTCAAAGTCATGTTCATCCCAATGCATCTTCAACTTGCTGACATTTTCACCAAACCATTGGCTAAGGAGCAATTCAATTTCATAAGAAGAGAATTGGGAATGATAAATCCTAATGAGTTGTAAGTGTTTCTTACTCAATGTTAGTTATGGTTTTGATGATTGTTAGTTACTAACTTTAGCATCGGAGTATCTAGTTGTGTTTTATACAGGATGCTTAAAATTCTGAAGTTTGCTGTCAAGAAGAGCAAACTCGAGTTTTGGAAACAAAACTCGAGTTTTGTTGGGGTAAGAGAACAACCTCAATTTCTAAAAAAATTGAAAACTTGAGTTTGTAAGTGGGAAACTCGAGTTTCCATCAGACTGAGAGCAACTATGTTTTGAAGAATGGTGAAAACTCGAGTTTCTAAGTAAAAACTCGAGTTTTGGTCGCAGAAGTTCAAAGGTTCACCATACACCTTTGAAGTCTAGGTTAGTAACCATTCATCAAAACTTGAGTTTTAAATCAAAAACTCAAGTTTTGTCACATATATATATATATATATGTTACTGTTCAAGTTCTTCAAAACTTGTCTCAAAACTCAAGTTTTGCCCTAGGCTTTCTCTCTTCTCCTTCTGATTCTCTCAACTCCCTACCAAAACCCTCTTTCTAAACCCAAAAATGGCCTCCAAATCGACTCCCCACGAGGTTCACGACTCCGATTCCAACCAGGAAGGATCCAAATCTTGGTCACCTCCTCCTCCTCCTCCTCAACGACCTAGGAGGATGAAGACAACTTCTAGACGATTTTACTATGGAGATGATCAGTCTATCTGAGGAGTAAGTGACACATTTCCAAAATCTCCTTCTCCTAACCCTAAATCAAAGGGGGTTTTGTTCAAGGAACCAGCTGTGACTCTCTCAAAGAAGAGAACTAAGCCAGAGCCGGTTGCAGGAAAGGGAAAACAGAAAATGTTTGAAGCCTCCAAGCCTGTTAGGAAGAAGAGGGCTACTGCCTCCAAGTCGCACACCATTAAGCAAGGCCAAGCCTCCTCCAAAGCTACTTCCTCCACACACACTCGGTCAGACAACGTGCCTCCGGTTATGGCCAAAGCAGAAGAAGACATCTACCGACATCCCTTTCCTCCTCAAGGTTTTACCATTTCTTCTGCTACTCTCACTCCTACACAAAATGAGAAATTTAAAGAAACCTACATGAAGAAGGATTTCTGTCCTATGGTAGCAATAAATTTAGAACAAATCCAGAAATAGTGTCATTTAAATTTATCCCCTTGGCTCAATCTTTATGAAACATTCGTATCCATTTGTGCTCCCTACACTCCAAATCTTGTTAGATTATTTTATTTCAATATGGAGTCTGACAATATTCTGAATTCTAATGGTGAGCTAGTTGAGGAATGCCTTACTACTTCTATTAAGGGTGTCAAATTTACCCTATTTGCTTCGATTTTAAACTCAATTTTGAAGATTGACACTCTTCCTGTTCCCACAATAAATTTTAGCAATCAAGAGATCTTTGCCACTCTTAGACCCAATGAGCCTATCCCTGAGAGTCAGTTGCATATGCTCTTTTTTAACCCAAGGTCTATGTCTTCCCTAAACAGCGTTCTAGTATATCTACTCTAGGAACTTCATTCAAAAGGGTGGTAATTTCACTCACTTCGCTCAAAAGGACTATCCTCTCTTCACTGCTTTTGTCAAACATATTCCTTTCAATCTTGGTCACAGGATTTTCCAGGAGATGATCAAATTCAAGTTCTCATCTAGGTGGCCTTCTCATATACCATTTCCCTCACTAATCTCTATCATTCTATTCTATCGTAAGATCTGGTATGTTGGAGCAGCTGATTCTCTAAAATATCATCCCTTCTTCGGGAAAGCCCAGCTGAATCTGATGAGGATAAGTTTTGAAGATGAAGGTTCTGGCCAATCTCGAGCTCCAACAAGATCTCAAGCCAGAGCATCTCAGGCCCAAGCTCACTCTCAAGCACAAGCTTAGGAAGCCCAATCTGCCCCTCCACCTCCTCAGACATCAATGCCTTCTGATTTTGAATCTTGAGTGAAGAGAATTGTAGATGCTGCTCTTGCAGCTAGGACTATCCAAATCGAGTTTGAGATGGGAAAATTAGCGGCTGAGCTCACTCGAGGGAATAATGATATGATTGATGCTCAGGAAGCCATGAAAGAGCAGATTGAGGGCCTCTCTGGTCAAGGAATTGCGATTAAAAACAAAGTTGAGGATTTGACAGGCCACATGATGGATCATGATGCCAAGCTTTCCACATTGATCATCTCCAATGTGAATCTCAGTGATAAGGTGGAGAAGATACTGCAGCATCTCCACATTGGCTCTACTTTTGGTTTTGGCATCTCTACTGGCACCTCATCACCGTCATTCACCTTTACTAGCCCTCAAGTTCCTGCCTCTTCACTTGATCCATCCACACCTATTTTCCCCTTTCCCATTTCTCAATCCACACCTGCCACAATGGTCTTACCATTCTCATCTCCCATTACCCCAGCTACTGAGGTTCTTCACCATGATTCACCTCCTCCTACTCCACTCATTGACCCTCTCCATGAATGCACTATCTCAACTCCTCCCCAGTTTGAAGATGACAAAGGGGGAGAGAAAGGCAATAACTAGAAGAATTTGAGTTTGTGAAATGTTTAGGACCTTAGAGTTTTGATTCTGTATTTTGTTTGTTTCTACTATGTGAGATAGTTTTGATATATTTTGCAATATCTCAGATTCTATGCATTTACCCTTTGAATGTAGTTCCTGTCTTATGAATGCATTTTGTGAATCAACTGGCTTCTGTTGCTCACCTCTGATATTCAGAAATTGTTTGAATATTGTTATGTGCAAAACCATGTTTTTCAAAATGACTAAGATTTCCAAAATGCTATTTCTGTGAATGCTTCTGAGATCTCTAAAACACTGTAAAATGCAAAACCTCCTTTCAAAAGGAAACTATCAAATTCTTGAAATTATGGTTTACAAGTGTTGTCATCATCAAAAAGGGGGAGAATGTTAGTTCTCTATGTGTTTTGATGCTAACTGACCATTATAAACATAACGTGACGTTTTTCTTTGGTAAGTTGAAAAATTTACTATCAAAGGAAAACGCGAGTTTTGGTTTCAAAACTCGAGTTGTGACCTTCACAGAGAATAGCTCAATTTTCCTGAACTAAGCAAAACCGTCGGTTTTCAAGGAAAACTCCAGTTTTCACCATATAAAGACTTCTCAATATTTTCTGGAAAAGAAAAAAACTCCAGTTTTCATTTGGAAACTTGAGTTTTGGTCATACAAAGAGTCTTCAACATTTTAAGCTGGTGAAAACTCCAGTTTTGATATGAAACCGCCAATTTTCAGTTTGCCATGAATTTTCTAAGTTTTCCTAAAGTTTATGAAAACTCGAGTTTGGGTTTGGAAATTCGAGTTTCGTCCTGGCATAGAGCTTTCAAGTTTTACACAATTTTTGAAACCGCCAGTTTTCAAGGGAAACTCCACTTTTGACTTGGCATAAATTTCTCGATGTTTTCATACTTAAATGAAAACTCTTGTTTGGATTTGAAAACTCGAGTTTTGGCCAAGCTGAGAGCATTGCACTTTTTCAATGTTTTGAAAACCTCCAGTTTTGGATGAAAACTCCAGTTTTGATGTTTTGGACTAAACCATATGTCATGTTAAAAGTCCAAAACTCGAGTTTAGTTTTGGAAATGCAAGTTTTGAGTTTCTGTTCAAAATGTCATCCAAATCGTGACTTTCCTCTCTAGAACGAGGAAACTCGAGTTTGGGTATGAAAACTCGAGTTTTGCTATTAGTGCACAGTGGAAAACTCGAGTTCAGAAGAACAAACTCGAGTTTTAATTTCGAATCTGGCGAATTTGTGAAACCTTCTTGTTTGATCTTTATACTTTGTATTATCATTAATTAATATTCCCAACTATGTTTAATCACTTTGTTAGTAAGTTTCAAATGATTTAGAGGATATTAATTGAAGGTTAAAAGCAAAAGCAAAAAGTGACGTCAACACATTAAATGCAAAACCAAGAAAGCTTGCATACTTTTGGATAATCCTTCTGCACACATTAACAAAGGATTAACGACTACTTTCCACATCTAGTAGATGCTACTCCAATGGATTAATATTCAAGAAGTCAACACTAAACTTCTGTACATCTGGATTAAGTGAAGAGTAGAGAGAGAAGAAGACCAAATCTTAACCTTATCCTTATCTGATGAAGGCAACAGTTATATTGAAGATTATAATGGTCATTTAATGCTCTCTTGATATAAATAGAGCCGCATTCAAGTTTTCTCAAGAACACATCTGCTGAAAATGAATTGCATTCAAGTTTTACACCTACTCTTTTAGTTTTCACCTGTAAAGTATTTTTTGATACATTGAACTTCAGTGTTTATTTTATCCACTCTTAGAGAGAGTTCATTGACTGTAAATCATTGTTTCTTGTAAGGAATCACAAGTCAGGGGACTTGGTGATTGGGTTCATTGATTGCAACTTGTAAGGAGGAGTAAGTTCTAGTGAGAGATTACTCTTGAGTACAGAGTGTGTAATCAATTGAGATAGTGAAAATCTCAGAGAGTTTGGGGACTGGACGTAGGTCAAGAGATTGGACGAACCAGTATAAATCCTTGTGTCTTGCTCTTCTTCCTCATACTCTGTTCATCTCTGTTTTTAGTGTTAAAAAACAGAGCAACTTGAAAAAGATTTTAAAATCCCCAATTCACCCCCCCTCTTGGTGATTTAGCTCCACCTTCATAGGGGATTTTGCCACATGTCAACACCCTAGAGAGCCCTGGATTTTTCTAGAATACTTGGGAAAAAGTCAAGGAAAGCCAGATGAACTCCATTAATTACTGGACATGATTTTACCACAGTTTTTCGGGACTGATCATTTACTTTTTCTATTATTTAATACACATATGTTTCTCTCTCCCAAACCGAGGGAGCACAAAATTATGCAAAGGAAAGAGAGAAGAGCTCAGCAAGTTTCCATAGCCAAATCAACTCCAAGCCACAAGGATCATCAATCAAACTTCTGATTCAGGTAAATACAGAAAACTCGCACCTTTGGAACTTAAACTTGTGGTTTTTGTCCAACTGGTTGGGGCTTGGTGTTGGGGTCTGATTTTGGAGTTTTTGATGGTCCCAAAGTGTTTAAAACGTGATTTTGTATGGGGTTAAGTTGTAGTTTAAGTTTCCAAACTCAAAATCACAAAAAAAATCTAAGAACAAAGCTTGCTGCCAATTTTGGAAAATCTGGGCAGTGAAGCTTCAAGTATGTTTTTGAAAGGGTAAATGAACTTGGTTTTGGAAGAAATTTTACAGGTATAAAGTACACTTCCTGAGCTTCACCGTGATATATAATTTTGTGTCTTTTAGATATCTTCCATAGTGATCCTTCTCAAGATGTTAAGCTCTTTAGAGAAGACATTGCTCTGATACCAAATGATAGTGGAGCTAAATCACCAAGAGGGGGTGAATTGGGGATTTTAAAAATCTTTTTTAAGTGTTCTATTTTCTAACACTAAAACAAAGCTAAACAAAGTATAATTAAGAAGAGCAAGACACACGAAATTTATACTGGTTTGATCCAACCTCTTGACCTACGTCCAATCCCCAGACACTTTGGGATTTCACTATATCAATTGATTACACACTCTGTAACTCAAGAGTAATTGTCTCACTAGAACTTGTTCCCCCTAACAAGTTGCAATGTGAATAACCCAATCTCCAAGTCCCCAGACTTGAGATACTTACAATAGATGATTTGCAATAAAAGAACTCTCTCTAAGAGTGAATAAATATGAATACTGAAGTACAAGTTGTATCAGAAGATACTTTGCTCAAGAAAACTTAAAGAGTGCTTGGAAACTTTAATGATTTTCATTTTCCAGCAGATTGGTTGTTGAGAATACTTGAATGTAGCTCTATTTATATGAAGAGAGCATTAAATGACCGTTGAAATCCCTAATGTAACCATTGGAGACATTCAGGAAGGATTAGGGTGAACGTAGGTCTTCTTCTCTCTCTACTCTTTGCTTAATCCAGTTGCATAGAAGTTTATGGTTGACTTCTTAAATATTAATCCGTTGGAATGGCAGCTACTGGATGTGGAAAGCAAACATTAATCCCTTTGCAACGTGTGTAGAATGATTGTCCAAAAGGATGTAAGTTTTTTGGACTTTGCATTTAATGTGCTAACATTACTTTTTGCTTTTGCTTTTAACCTTGAATTAATATCCTCTAAATCATCTAAAACTCACTAACAAAGTGATTAAACATAGCTACGAATATTAATAAATGATGATAGGAAGTATTAAGATCAAACAAGAAGGTTTCACAAATTCGTCAGATTTGAATTTCAAACTCTGCGACACAAACTCGAGTTTGTTCACCAAAACTTGAGTTCGTCACTGTGCACTAACAGCAAAACTCGAGTTTCCTCCTTCTAGAGAGGAAAGTCGCGATTTGAGCTTTGGAACATATTTTTGAATGGAATTCAAAACTCGAGTTTCCATTTCCAAACTCAAGTTTTGGACTTTGAACATGAAATATGGATTTCAGTCCAAAACATCAACACTGGAGTTTTCAAATCATTGAAAAAAAAAAAGCAAAGCTCTCTGCTTGGCCAAAACTCAAGATTCCAAAACTAAACTCGAGTTTTCGTTTAAGTATGAAAACTTTGAGAAACCTGTTCTAAGTCAAAACTGGAGTTTTCTATTAAAACAGGAGTTTTCAAAAACTGAGTAAAAACTTGAAAACTCTCTACCAAGTGTAAACTTGAGTTTCCAAACCAAAACTCAAGTTTTCTCAAAACTTTGGAAAAACTTAGAAAACTCATGACAAACTGAAAACTGGAGTTTCCATATCAAAATTGGAGTTTGCATAAGTTCAAAATGTTGGAGACTCTGTGTGACCAAAACTCGAGTTTCCAAATGGAAACTGGAGTTTTGTTTTCTTTAGAAAATATTAACGAGTCTTTGTATGATGCAAACTCGAGTTTGCCAGTCAAAACTCGAGTTTGTCTCAAGATGAAAAACTTGGAGTGCTCTCTGTAAGACCAAACCTCCAGTTTTCCTATGAAAACTGGAGTTTTGCTTAGTTCATTAAAGTTGAACTACTCTTTGTCAAGTCAAAACTCGAGTTTTGAAACCAAAACTCGAGTTTGTCTTTTACAGTAAGTTTTTCAACTTATCAAACACAAACTTCAACTTGTGTTTACAATTGTCAGTTATCATCAAAGCACATAGAGAACTAACATTTTTTTGCCTCTGCAACTATTTTTCCTGAAAAATAGACATTCTAATAGTTCAAATGGAGCTAGTTTCATGTAAATATGATGTTTTCAGAATTTATTAAAAATCATTTGAAGTTGGGCTTGATGTACTGGATTTTTCTGGAATTTTCTACCTAGGCTCGGATTTTGTGATAAATGTAAGGGTATTTTGGTAAATACTAAAAATAGGGTATTTTGGTGTTATTTAGGATAAGGTCATATTTGGAAAATTGATCAGGCACGATAAAATATTAAGACGATATAATACATACCCTACCAGGTTGTAACTGCTTTACTTAGATATCTTTATGTGTTTTGTTGTATGTTTGTATTTGTCATGCGTGTTTTTGTATATGTTCTGCCAAATATGCATACAAAGTTATATGGTTCTTAGCGCTGAGGATGATCAGTTCAAGGTCGGCCTTAATTGGCGGCTGTATGGGTTGATAGGTCCAAGGCTGTCCTGGTGTAGGTAGCTCTACAAGTTGTGACTCCGGTAAGTCCGGGGCTTGCCTTGGTAAGGCAGTCTGATGACACATGGTAGTCGGTGATGTATACGTTCTATTTGCATATGTGGTATGTTTGGAATGTTACTGTTGACTCTATATTTAACATGGTTACCTGCATACACTTTATACATTTAGTATTTGAGTATTGACGGTTACTCTGGGGGCCATTATTGGACTCCAGTTACTTCCATAGCTGCAGGGTAGCGTGCCTGACAACAAAGACCTTTTTTGAAGAGGTAGGGCCTTGCAGTGCAGTGAAGAATAAGGAATGCCCTATCGTATGCTGTATTTTACTTTTTGGATGACTGTATTTATTATTTTGGTATTTATCATGGATAATTGTACCCCTTAACCCTTCGGGGACTTTTATCTCTTGGTTATTTTACTTTTACCTGTACAGTAAGTTTTCCAAACCGGTCAAATGCTCTGCTATGATAACTCTGATATGTATATTAAATGGACTTAATAATAAAGGAAAGGTAACAAGTAAAAGGAATCCCACTGACCTGCCACACAAAAAGGCGAGGCCGGTGGGGTGTAACACAGTATTTATCATTATCTGCTCTGTAAGAGAGTTTTTAAACTTATTGATTTTTGTAAGAATTTCAAGGTTGTGGAACTTTTGAGATTGGGTTATTTGATTACAACTTGTAAGAGGGAGTAAGTGTTGGGATCCGTACACGCAGTGGATTTAAAATTTTTACGAATCCCGTAAGAGGATCGCTCAACGACGTTTAAATCAAGGTTCGTTTGAAACCATACCTATGAGAATTGGTGAGCGTCACTTTTGAATTTGATCACGTGGGCTACCTACTAGATCACCAGGAGAAGACTCAGCGAATCGCCTCCCTCTACTGGTATCCACACGAATAGCCTTGAACATAGATGGCACCGTGCAAGCGCCTTCAATATTCTCGCGTCTCTCCTTTTCTCTCTAGAGTTTCTTGTGGCTTCTCTAATTCATCCGTACTCTTAATACGACTAGAACAATATCTATTTAAAGAGTTTCTAAAACCCTAATGAGTCATATTAAAATATTCAAAATTAATCTAATTAATCTTGAAATTTGAATTTGAATTAAAATAATATATTAATTAAATCTGTCCAACAAATTTAATCAAATATATTTATTTAATCCGAATTATAAGCCTACAGATTTAATTTATCTTTATAAATTAAATCTGAGATATGATATCTTTCTATTTAATTAAATCTGAGATACAATTGTAAGTGGAGCAAAATACCCAAGAGGGGGGTGAATTGGGGATTTTTAAAACTTTTGAAAACTTCTCTGTTTTAAAAGCATCAAAACAGAGATGAACAGAGTAGAGAGAAGAGCAGCTAGACACAGAGATTTATACTGGTTCGGTCCAACCACTTGACCTACATCCAGTTCCCAGAAAATTTGGGATTTCCACTATAACAATTGATTACACACTCTGCGCTCAAGAGTAATTCTCTCACTAGAACTTACTCCCCCTTACAAGTTGTAATCAATGCACCCAATCACCAAGTCCCCTGACTTGTGATTCCTCATAATAAATGATTTACAATCAAAAACTCTCTCTAAGAGTAGATAAGAATAAACACTGAAGCTTAATGTATCTGATGGTACTTTACAAGTGAAAACTCAAAGAAATAAATGAAGATTTGAATGCAATTCATTTTCAGCAGATGTGTTAGTTGAGAAGACTTGAATGCATCTTTATTTATACTCAAAGAGCATTAAATGACGATTTGATTCTTCAATATAACCGTTGCCTTCATTAGACAAGGTTTTGGTTAAGCTTGGGTCTTCTTCTCTCACTAATCTTCACTTAATCCAGGTAGGCAGAAGTTTAGAGTTGACTTTTGGAAGATTAATCTGTTGGAGAAGCAGTTACTGGATGTAGGAAGCAATCTTTAATTCTTTGTAGACGTGTGCAGAAGGATTACCCAAAAGTGTGCAACTTTCTGGGTTTAGCATTTAATGTGCTGATATCACTTTTTGCTTTTGCTTTAAACATTCTATAATGTATCTGAAACTCACTAACAAAGTGGTTAAACATAGCTAGGAATAATAGAGAGTGATAATGGGAAGTATCAAGATCAAACAAGAAGATTTTACAAATTCGTTAGATTTGAATTTCTGACACTGCTACAGAAACTTGAGTTTGTTCTCCTAAACTCGAGTTTTCAACTGTGCACTTAAGCAAAACTCGAGTTTCAATAACAAGACTTGAGTTTCCTCCATACAGAGAGGAAAGTCGTGATTTGGGCTTTCGAACACATTTTTGAAGCGAACTCAAAACTCGAGTTTCCAAAACCAAACTCGAGTTTTGGACTTTTAATGACAAGTATGTGTCTTAGTCCAAAACATCAAAACTTGAGTTTTCATCCAAAACTAGAGTTTTCAAAACATTGAAAAAGTTCAAAGCTTTCTGTTTGGCCAAAACTCGAATTTTCAAAGTGAAACTCGAGTTTTCATTTTAGTATGAAAACGTTGATAAAACTGAGCCAAGACTAAACTCGAGTTTTCAGAGAAGACTTGAGTTCCCATAATCTTGAAAATGCTTAAAGCTCTCGGCTTGGCCAAAACTTGAGTTTCCAAAACAAAACTCGAGTTTTCATTTAAACATGAAAACATTGAGATATTTGAACCAAGTCAAAACTTGAGTTTTCTGTGTAAACTCGAGTTTTCAAAAACGGATGAAAAAATGAAAACTCTCTGCCAAGTCAAAACTCGAGTTTTCAAATCAAAACTCGAGTTTTCCCATAAATTAGAGAAAACTTATGGCAGCGTAAACTCCTAGAGTTTTCATTCGAAACTGAGTTTGCATCTGTTTGAAAAGTTAGAGACTCTCTGTAAAGCCAAAACTCGAGTTTCCAAATCAAGACTTGAGTTTTGTCTCCATTTAAAAATAATGTGAAGTCTCTGTAAAATGCAAAACTTGAGTTTTCAGTCTGAAACTCGAGTTTGTCTTGAAGTGAAAAACTGATGCTCTCTGTAAGTCCAAAACTCGATTTTCCTTAAGGAAACTTGAGTTTTGCTTTGTTCATTGAGAAATGAGCAACTCTTTGTCAAACCCAAAACTCGATAAAGCACAAGCTCTCTGGACGAATTATGGAATCCTCAACGTTGGGTTAACCACAGAAGTTTAGCTGAGCATGGCTAGAGAAAATGAAGGAAAGACAAAGAACACGAAGAACATTTTAGAGAAAATTAAACTTTTGTATTTCAATCCAAAACTCTAAAAAATGTGAATTTCATATGTGTTGGCGGCTGACCTAACTAAATAAAACCTAGCTGCAAAAACGAAGTAGGCTCTACTAGTTTGGCCCAAAACAGAAATAAAATAAAATTGGACTTTAATTACAAAATTCAAGCCCAAATAAAAATCCAGCAAAATTCATATGATTTCGGCTCCAAAATTGACTGCCTTCTTATCTGAATTTTCCCTTCATGTCTTCATAACAATTGTATCTTTTGACATTTATTGTGTTCAGCTTTCACCTGTAATAGTGTCATTTTGACATTTGTTCTTCAGTGATTATCATATCTACTCTGTAAGAGAGTTATTACTTGTAAATCATTTATTGATAGAGAAAACCACAAGTCATGGGACTTGGTGGTTAGGGTGTATTGATTACAACTTGTAAGGGGGAGTGTGTTCTAGTGAGAGAACAACTCTTGGTACAGAGTGTGTAATCAATATTGTTGAGTTAGTGGATTGAAAATCCCAAGTGAGGCTTGGGGACTGGATGTAGGTCAGAGAAAGGACCGAACCAGTATAAATCGTTGTGTGCAAAGCTTTTCTCTCTATCTCCTCTGTTCTTCCCTATTCTGAGAGTGTAAAAACAGAGTTCTATCCTTAAAATTTTTAAAGATACCCAATTCACCCCCCTTTTTGGGTATCAAGCTCCAGTCTTCACAATTGACCCAGAGGTAGCTAAACGCAAAGATAAGGATGAAGTTGTTGTAACACCAAAGAAACAGAAGTAGAAAAAGAGTGTTCCTTCATTTGAGTTTCGAGCTACTCCTCATTAAAGATGGAATATCAACTAGAAGGGGTGAATAGGTGATTAAAAAAATTTGTTCACTGTACGCTCAAGCACACTAAAAAAGAGACAGAGAGAGAAATGAATACAGAGAGATTATACTGGTTCGGTCTAACTCCTGGACCTACGTCCAGTCCCCAAGCACCCTTGGATTTTCACTAATTCTTAATCACAATTACAATTACATACTCTATAACTCAAGATAATCCTTTCACACTAGGACTCACTCCCTCTTATAAGTTGTAAACGTACACCTACACTTAAGGTTCCACAACCTAAGATTCAACAACTAAACAAGTAATCAAATAAGTATTTAAACTCCTCACTGTGTAGATAAATAATAAACACTGAAATACAATGCAATATTCCTAGATATTAAGCGCAATTAATGAAACACTAAATTTGTAATCACTTCATATTGAATGCGCAGAGTTTCGGTAGTTGGTGAATGCAATGCTTCTAGTATTTATATTGATTGGCATTAATGAATGTTGGAGAAGCTTGAAGATTATCCATTGTGACTCTTTGAAATAGCTATTGGAGAGATGAACTTTTACAGTCACATTCACCGTTAATGTTCTAGATGGATTTGTACCATCTCAACATTCCTTCATTCCTTTTGTTTTGCCCATTGTGAAATAGCATTTAATGAATGATTGGAATAGCAGGAATGCCTTCCGAATGCTCAGAGGCATGGTTGCTGTGATTGTGTCTCAACAAACCAAGTGCATTTATTGTGTTCTAACACACAAATTGCTTTCCAACAATTTGTTGTTAATCCATAATATAATCATCAAAGACTCATTAGCAAATTGATTAAAAGCAATTAGGAATAGTAATAGTAATAGTAATGATATGAAGTAATAAAATCACAAACAATGATTTTCTATTTACGTAGATGGTGATTTTCAAATTTGATAGGTTTAACTTCAAATTAAAACAATGTTAACTTGAGTCATTTATTCAAGGTAAGAATATTTTGACTCGAGTCTAAATCATCTTTTTCATAAAAGACTTGAATTCAGAGTAAGAAGATGTCTTTGAAAAAGTTAACTTGAGATCAGTGGAAGTTAACTTGATATAATGACTGGAGTTATGAAGTTAAAAATGATAAGAAGAAGAAAAAGAACGCTTAACTTGAAGTTAGGAAAATATGCCTTGAGTCATTGACTTGAGGCAATGACTTGTTGTATAAAAGTTAAAAATGAAACAACGCATGACTTGATGTGTAAGGATATTGACTTGAGTCATTTAGTTTTTAACTTCAAGTTAAAAACGATTTGCCTTGAGTCAATTATCATTTGGCTCTGTTTCTGAGTGCATTTAATGCTTCTGTCAGAACTTTTGCTTTTCACCTAAATAGTGGTTAATAATCTAAAATACACTCAAAATGATGATTAGTATTTAGTCTAAATAACTTTGAGTGAGATAAGACAAGAATTGAAGATAACATAGAGGTTTTGAATTTAAGAACTTATTGATTTACTTAACAGAGGATGATCATGCTCGAACATCATTATTTGTATGCTTGGGCAACCAAGGAGTCAATACGTTGTAAGTGGAGATCATCGTCTTATGCTCGGGCAATAATGAGCTATTGCTTGAGCACCCTGCTCAAGCACTCTAGTGAGCTTGCTTGGTCAAGACTTGAATGAGGCTATTAAAACTTGAATTATCATTGATGCTCGAGCAACACAATTTTCATGCTCGGGCATCCTTGTGAACCAGTGTTGCCAGTGCTCAGGAATCACAGATACACTACTTGGGCATAGTGGAGGCAGAGAGGAAAAATGACTTAGAAGCATACTTGCTCAAGCAACACATTGTGCTTGCCCATGAAAAGCGGAGCCAAATACCCAAGAGGAGGGGTGAATTGGGTATTCTGAAAAATTTTCGACTTAGGCTCTGTTTTAACACAATGAAAACAGAGGTAAATAGAGTAAAGGATCTAGAGTTGGACACAGAGATTTATACTGGTTCGGTCCTAACAACTTGACCTACATCCAGTCCTCAGACTCTCTGGGATTTTCCACTATGTTAATGATTACACACTCTGCACTCAAGAAGTGATTCTCTCACTAGAACTCACTCCCTCTTACAAGTTGTAATCAATGAATTCAATCACCAAGTCCCCTTGACTTGTGATTCCTTACAATAAATGTTTTTCAGAAATATACTCTCTCTAAGAGCAGATATTGATAAACACTGAAGCTCTTTGTATCAAAAGATACTATACAAGTGAAAATTGATGAAAATAAATGAACACTTGAATGCAATACGTATTCAGCAGTTGTGGTTGTTGGAAAGACTTGAATGCTCTTCTATTTATACTCAGAGATCATTAAATGACTGTTGCTTTCCAATAGATCTGTTGGAGAGATTGTGCCAAGGTTTAGGAAGTGGTTTAGGCACCTTCTCTCTCTAATTTTCACTTAATTCAGCTAGGCAAGACTTCAGAGTTGACTCTCTGGAAATAAATCCGTTGGAGAGGTTGCTGCTGGAAGTAGAAATCATTCTTTAATTCCTTCTAGGCGTGTGCAGAGGGATTAGCCAGAAATGTGCAACTTTCTGGGCTTAGCATTTAATGTTATGATATGCTTTTGCTTTATGCTTTAATCTTCATTAAACATCTTCTAAAACATTTGAAACTCATTAACAAAGTGGTTAAACATAGATGGGAATATAGAAGATTAATACTGGAAAGTATTGGGATCAAACATGAAGCATTTACAAAATCACGAAATTCAATTTTCAAACTTAGCGATGGAAACTCGAGTTTGTTCTTCAAAACTCGAGTTTTCAACTGTGCACTTAAGATCAAACTTGAGTTTTAACTCTAAACTCGAGTTTTGTTCTTCCAGAGAGCAAAGTCGTGTTTTGAGCTTTTGGACCAGTGTTTAAGTAAAACTCAAAACTCGAGTTTCCAAACCTAAACTGGAGTTTTGGACTTTTAATGAATACAGCATGTGGAAGTCCAAAACATCAAAACTAGAGTTTCTAAATCAAAACTTGAGTTTTCAAAGCATTGAAAATACTTAGTCAAGTCAAAACTCGAGTTTTGAAAATAAAACTCAAGTTTTCTCTTAACTCAAAGAAAACTTTGAAAAAACTCAGAACTAGTAAAAGTTGCAGATTCTTGGCGCAAAACTAGATTTAAAACTTAGAGACTCTCTGTGTGGGCAAAACTCGAGTTTCCAAATCAAGACTCGAGTTTTGTCTTTAGTTGAAAACATTTTGAAGTCTCTGTATAAGTCAAAACTCGAGTTTCCAAACTGAAACTCGAGTTTTGTCTTGAGATGAAAAACTGAGTGCTCTCTGTAAAATTCAAAACTCAAGTTTCCAAAAGAAACTTGAGTTTTGACATATTTAGAAAAATTGAGCAGCTCTCTGTCAAACCCAAAACTCGAGTTTTGAAAACAAAACTCGAGTTTTGTCTTGACAGTAAGTTTTTCAACTTACCAAGACAAAACTTCATTTTGGATTTACAATTGTAAGTGATCATCAAAACCCATAGAGAACTAACAGCCCAAGCATGCTGCTTAGGCAAAACATTTTCTTGCTTTGGCACAAGGCACATAGAAGCAATGATTAAGAGGCTTCTAGATACTGTTCGGGCAGTCTTTTCCCTTACTCGAGCAGCCTACTCAGGCACCCCAAAAATCATGCTTGAGCACAATGCTTTTGGCCATGTTTTCTTCTTGTTTTTGCCTTTAGCCCGATGATGCTTGGGCACTTCGTCGACTATGCTTGAGTAGGCTGCCTTTGAGTGTCAGGCTGCTGGCTACCATGTTCTTGTGCAAATATCAAACTCCATTGACTTTCAAAACCTAATAGCATTGACAGTACAAAAGTAAATATCTAGTGAGCGTAACATCTTCGATATAGCTCTAAATTTAGCAAATCACCCATGCTCAGAAAGCTCTTTAAGTCTTCTTTCCAATGCAAGAAGAATCAGCTCTAAACTCATTGTACTTCATCCATTATAATCAGATGAATGGAGGTTGTTCTTGACTAGCGTTTTTGCAACACCCTGAATTCACCATCAACTTCAAAACATCATATCACCTCCAATCGTACTTGTTTTTTGTGTTCTTTATGTTTTTGGAAAGGTATGTGAGTCTAGTTTCAAATTGCACCAGTTTTAGCTCATTTGGATTCGTCGTTTATGAGATATGCTCAAAATACCGAAGCTGGTTCTGGATTATGACGTTGATTTTTGTTGCAGCTTCCAAAAATCATAGCTCCCTCATCTAAACTCCTTTGGGCTTGAATATTATGTCAAAATGATGCATTGGGAGTCTAGGTTCATACAAAATTGGTTTCACCTCAATCGGACTTCTGGTTTGAAAGATATCATCAAATTACCATAGGCCACCAGCTGAAACGCGAAACAGAGGTGAACAGAGTGCTAAAAAAATGTTGTTGCTCCAGCATGGCATGTTTGTGCTCGAGCATGAGCAGAATTTATGTGTGAATAGGAGTTGGAAATGTACCGTACTTGAATATATCATTGTTGTGCTCGAGTATGACTTCAGGAATGCAATTGCAGCTTATTTTAACTCCGAATTGAGCCATTTGAACTTCCACTTGATCATGGAGACTCCTAGAATCAATCTTGGAACTTGTATAATGATATTCTCATTCCATTCATTAAGTTCTTCCATCTTCCATCTCCTATCTTGATCACTCTTCGTCATTTAACATGGACTCATCATTCTCTACAAGTTCTGCCTTCTTCAATATTTCCTCTTCTTAAACTTAGCATTTTCTCCAATTTCTTCTTTCTGAAATCTCTTATCTCCTTCTTGTTCTATAATTCAACATGGACTAATCTACATTAATTATAATAGTTAGTCAATGTAGGAGATAAATATATTATACAAGTTTTTCGCTCTTAATACTGACATCTATATAAGACATCATCAAAACTAATCATATCCAAAGAAACTTGGAGAGATCCAACTGCCTCAGCTACAACTTTCTCCACAATGGCCTTAACAGATGAGTAAAACAATGATGGTGGAGGCTAAGAAGGTTGAGAGTGAGCAGTAGCACCAATAGGTGATGCTTGTGCCTTAGTTGCTCAAGAATGAGAGACTCTGGACTTAGATTGAGCTTTTGACTGTCAGCCTGTACCTTCCTTAAAAGTAATTAATCCTCATATGATTGAGATGATATTGGCTAAACATAAGGGGTTTAACAGGCTTTTCATTTAGTTCAGAATGCCAAATGCCAACTTCAAAAAGCATAAGAGAGAAATTAATTAAATGCCAGAAACGCCAACATTTTCATTTGCCGCCGCTTTTTGTCTACATTGGGTAACTTTTGGCATCCTAATATATTTTTAGGACATTTTAAGTGCACTTTCCCCATCCTAAAAAAATATTAGGACGCTTAATATATCAAATTTTCACTAAATAATTATAAAATTGCTACCGCGTTCACATTTTACTTTCTTTTAAGGAAGCGATATCTGTTTTTGTAGTAGTGTCATATAGTTTGCTGAGGTTAACAGTCCCTTTTGTCGAGGTGAACGACAAAGAGTGGGACTCCAAAATTTTAAGATCATTCACCAAAGCAAACATAGCTTTTTCGCTGCGAGTGACACATCATTCTGGCACTTAATTTTCAGGATGTTATATAAGACACGTTGGTGGTGAGGAGGATAAACAGTAGTGGGAGAGAGAAAGTACAAGGACCACGTTGAGGATGGTGAGGTCTTTGAAGAAGTTTTAACATGAGAGGCTGCGACTTATTTATAAATTGCCACCGAACACACTTTTTACACCTTTTAAAATAATATATGTTGATGGATAATTTTATCCTGAAAGTTTTTCAAAAGGTAATTTTGCTCTAGTTATTATATTTATTAATTTTAACCATTAGTTAATCAATTATGCTGAGCTAGCAATCCATTTGTCATCTATATCATTTTTAATAAGGTGAAAATTTGACCTGGAAGTCTATATGTTTTCTACTTTATTTTTTTTTCCAAAGTTATTAGATTTAAAACTTATTGGGTAAATTTGCATCTTAACAAAAATGACGTGTATGATAGACACATGATGTCAGCTCAGTATATTTAGTAAATTAATGGTTAAAGTTAACTGGATAATGGCCATGATGAAATTGCTCTCTTTTTTATACTTACAGGGCATAATGGCTCCAAGAAAAACTTTTGGACAAAATTGTCCCTTAATGAAAACTTACAGGGCCAAATAGACCCTTAACCCAAATAATGATTTGTGTAAACACTTAAAAAGCTACAACTTATTTATAAAACAAACTATATCTCTACCGTGTGTTGCACTAGGAGTTTTGTTCGATGTGCTGTACCAAAACATTATTTGTTTAGCTTAGATGTATAAGAACAAAATTGGGTAAGAATCACTATTCATTTGGAAAATTATGAATTTATTCTTTAGAAATCTGATTGGCTGTTTTTGAAATTAATTACTATCATTCTCTGTAAACAAAGAGAATTTAATTTTAAATTTATCAATATCTAATTGTCATATTAGTATCCTGATATAGGAAAACTTCATTTTCCACTTTTGCGGTATTAATACCATCGATGGAGATATAATTTTCGCTCATTATTTCAAAATCAAATCATTATCATTCAAACATAATTTTTTAAACATTATTGCATTAATAACCTAATTATTAATATAATATGTAGAGATCCCTACCGTCATGAAAGGTGAAGCTCCTTAACATACTTGGATCACAATTATAAAATTATTAATATAAGGGTTAAATACCAAATTTACCCCGAAAGTTTTGATAAGGGGGTGTTCAGCACCCGGAAGTTTTTTGGGCACCAAATTTACCCCGAAAGTATTAAAAATGTATCAAATTTACCCAAACGTGACGGAAGCCCACGTAGATCGTTAAAATGCCACCTCATCACACGTGGCATGCCACCTCAGCACACATGGCATGCCACCTCATCAATCAAAAAGTATCATTTTTGCCCTGGAAGTTTTCATTAAGGAGCAATTTTGCCCCTGAAGTTTTCATTGAGGAGCAATTTTGCCCCGGAAGTTTACAAAAGTAGCAATTTTGCCCTTCTTTCTCCCAATATTAAATTTAACTATATAATCAGTCAAAGACCATACATGTCATGCCTTGAAAAAGTCAAACTTAGAGTCAGAGAAGGAGATCCTTGAGATGTTGGGCTCAAGGCGGCCAGAATTTGTGAAGCCGAACTGGTCACAAAATCTGAAAAGTCTGTTGCAAAACCCAGAGGAAGCATCACTTATGATCTAAACAAATGAAACGCAAAACGAGAAATAAATTGTTCCAAAAATTGGTTCAGTAAAACAAATCAATAGTGATAATATTTACATTTGTACTGACTGATCATTTGCTTAGATGATAAGTGATGCTTCCTGTGACCAGTTCGGCTTCACAAATTTTGGCCGCCTTGAGCTCAACATCTCAAGGATCTCCTTCTCTGACTCCAAGTTCGACCTTTCTAAGGCATGACATGTGTGGTCTTTAACTGATTCAATAGTCAAATTTAATATTGGGAGAAAGAAGGGCAAAATTGCTACTTTTGTAAACTTCCGGGGCAAAATTGTTCTTGAGTGAAAACTTCCGGGGCAAAATTGCTCCTTAATGAAAACTTCCAGAGCAAAAATGATACTTAATTCTTATTGGGTTGATGAGGTGGCATGCCACATGTCATGACGTGTACACTCAGTTAAACTTAACGGTTAAAATTAACGGAGGGGCAAATTTGCTACATTTTTCAAACTTCTGGTGCAAATTTGGTACCTTTTGAATACTTCCAAGGCAAATTTGGTACCAAAAAAACTTTCGGGTGCTGAGCGCCCCCTTAACAAAACTTCCGGGGTAAATTAGGCATTTAACCCTTAATATAATTATGATTACTAATTTAACGTCCTTCATTATATTTTGAATCCAATAATTGCACATGGACAAATTTGAGGGTGCGATTATCCGTCCTGTCAATTAGATATGAAGTATACCATTTAATCCAAATTTAATCATATTAATATAATTTTTAATATAATTTATTGTACTAATGACCCGGAGATCCCTACAATCATGAAATCAGAAATATGGACCACATTAATATAATATTTAAATTTAATTATAATTTGTAATTTAACATGTAATATCAAATTCAATTTGCTTCTTTCCTAATAGGCAAACCCCAATAATAATGAATGAACCATTTTGATGGTATGATTATCCCACTTGTTTGTAAGTCTTGTTTGTAAGTTAAACAGGTTACTAATTGGGTATTACAAGATTTCTAGTTGATTGATTGATTGTCCCTAGTCAAACATTCTTTCTTGTCCCTGCAACAACAGCCCGTGTAAAAGCCCCACAATGAAAATGCCTTTTCTTTTTTATTTTTGGTGCAAAAAATTATTTTTTCTCCTAATGAATAGAGAGAATCTCATATAAAGACAATTGAAATAGGAAAATCCTATATAAGGCTGGTAAACTCAACAAAACTTAAATTAGGTCAATAACCCAATCTAGAATATTTAAATGTTGGTTATTTTTCAATAATACCCCTAACCTATAGTTCGAAGGGAAAAAAAAAAGAGACAAGGAAAAGCCAAAAGTTAGATGTCTGTCGCACTGGGTGGGTATGTAGAAGTTTTGAAAATGATCGTTTGTATATTCATTCAAGTTATTTATGTTGTCTGCATTTCTTTTGGGATTTTTTGTGGACATGGCGGTTTGATCCAATATGAGAGGATGATGAATTTGGAATAAAATGCGGTATTTGTAATGCAAACTTTGATGCCTTCTTTTTAGCTTTTGATTTGGTACTTGCATCTGCGTAACGTGTCTTCTTATACAAAGAATAATTCAATCCCATCGCTTCAATCAATTCTTCTTCTCAGGTAATTACTGATCTCTGTTTATTAAGTTCTTTTCCGATCATAATGATTCTGATTGAGATGGAGACCTCGATCAGAATTTAGCAAATTTTAACTTAAGGGCATTAAGGAATGAAAATTTAACAATAAAACTAACTCACCGTATCCTTCTTTGCCGATTTTCTAATGGTGTCAAGGCCTTTAATGAATTTTTTGTCATTAGGGTTCTTACGTAACCCATAAACAATATTATTCTATCTCCATTTTTTTTAAAAAAAATATAATAATAACTCAGGGATATAAAGGTAATTATGCCCAAATTCTAAATCCCTAATTGTGTCACATAACCTAATTAATAATTTATTAAATTTAGTAGCCCAAATTAAAATTTGGGTAATTCAACTGTCTTTATATGAAATTTTTCCTCATAAATATCAGTTGGGTATTTTGTAGTTGTTTAATGCTTTTGATGTTTCTTAAACCCAAAATTGATTTTAAATAATTAGGGCTAAAGTATACATTTGGTCCTTTATGTTTGTCTCCAGTATCATTTTAGTCCCTTAAGTTTGTAAAGTACATGTTTGGTCCCTTAAAGTTAAAATCGTTAATCTGACTTAACCACTGTACAATTAAATACTGACCAAGCATGCTTATATGTTAGTATTTTAATAAATGAATATTTAAATCCTATTAATTGAAAAATATTTAATCTTCTTCGACAAAAAAATATATATTTAATCCTCACAAACTATGAAAAACCGTAAGATAATTTGTAAATATTAAATATTTTTCAATTAATATGATTTAAAATATTAATTTATTAAAATACTAACATATAAGCATGTTTGGTCAACATTTAATTGCGCGTTCATCTCTTACAATTGTTAAAACAATATTTTCCACTAACTCAAACTAACGGTGTTAACATCAAAGGACCAAACGTATACTTTAGAAACTTAAGGGACTAAAATGATCTGGAGACAAACATGAAGGACCAAATATATACTTTAGCCAATAATTAGATATAGGGTGCAAATTGAATCAATTAAGAATAATTTTTGGGAAATATTTTCCTTAAATAATTTATTCATGATTTAAGTTTCAAATATGCAGTCAAAGACTAAAATCTTACCAATACAATACCATCGATCCGCTTGCTTTAGATTTATTTTTTAGCTAGTTTGTTTTTATCAATTTATTCTTCAGTCTTTTTCATTATCACAATAAAATAGAATATATATATGTTTGAGTGTGTGTGAATATCTAGATTATCTTTGTTATTAATTTACTCCCTCCGGTTCTAATTATAAAAGTTAATTGACTTTTTTGAAGAGATTAAGGAAGCTAATTAAATTACTTTAAAGTATTTTTATTTTTAATTTTTTCTTCAAATTTATTAGTTTGACTAATAAACTAATATATAATCTAAGAATATTTAACATATGAAATGATTAAGTAACTTATTTAACTTCCTTAATTTCTCTAAAGAAAGTCAACTAGCTCTTATAATTAGAACCGGAGGTATCTTTTAATATTAGGGTTAGGGTTGTGAATTATTATTTGAAAGCTTCTAGATCCATAAATAGCCATAGGATTTCTCGTTGTACAAAGCCAGATTTGATTGATTGAATCTTTAATTTTCAGCTTCCACCCTCCTTCCCTTCCTATTTTCTTCCCTTTCTGGTTGTACAAAGCCAGATTTGATTGATTGAATCTTATATTCCAAAGGTAATTTCACCATCTCGCTGCCAAGGGTGGAAAAAATTTGTCACTTGTTATGATTTTGTTTTTGTTTGTGACCGAGAGGTTTGCCTTTTTCTCTTGATAAAGACATGACACATGTTTGACATATTGTGTGTACAAATTGGACCTAAATCTACGCCGAGACAAACACGATAATTTTTCCACTTCCACATGTTTTCTTTGAACAATCCACTTCCACAACACGATAATTTTTCCACTTCCACATGTTTTCTTTGAACAATCCACTTCCACATGTTTGACATATCAATCACACACACACTGACAGTTGAATTCCTTATGCAGTATATCATACTTGAGTCCACAATTTCTGACTATGCGATATTTGCCAGATAATTTATTACTGAATAGTAATGATCTTTTTTTTATTATCTTTTTTGAACAGAAAGTGGGTATTGTTTACCTGGAAAATTATCTTTTTCTAATTTCTTTATAGGCAAGTGGGTGATGAACTGTTGTGTTTTCCAACGAACTGGATAAGATTTCTATTACGCTATCCGAATTCAAATTTAACTTGGCGTCTCTTCGAAGCCAGATAGTTAAAATTCATATATTATATGTTTATATATTTATTGATTACTTGATTCACTCTATTGATTTTCTATAAATGAACCAAAATGTTTAGTAAATTTAGTTTGGATTTGCATGCCTATATATATATATAGTCTCTAGCTAATTCACACATATAACAATAATAAATTAAAACTAATTTTTTGATAAAATTAAGGGTTGGATGCATCAAGCACATTAAAGATTGTTTTCCAAGGTCAAAAAATATTTTGTGGTGCATCCAACACCTTGAATTATTCACTCAGGTGTGTCCATCATCCTCAAATCTTTTTTTTTTTTTTTGGGTGTGTGCAATTTTTAACTTAACAATTTAAATAATTTAGGGTCTATATACACCTGAAAAAAATACTTTATGATGCTGGGAGTACCAAGGAAATATTTTAGGGTGTTGAACACTACTAAAGAAAACTTCAAGGTGCTAGGTGTGCCAAAAAAGTTAAAATACTTTGGGTGTTGGTGTACCACCAAATAACTAGAATACTAGATATACTTGAAAAAAATACTTTAGGGTGCTAGATACATTTTACCGCTTAAATTAAAGTGATTTCCAATATTATAACTCAAATGCCATATTAATTTTTACTTTATCTCACTACACTTATTAAATATGGGCATATGTGAAAAATATTTAATGATCTTTTAAAATATCAAGATGTGTTATAAAAAGGATCAAGAATACCTTCCTTTTTTTTTTCTTTTTTTGATTTGCTCAAGAATATAATACCTTTTGAGGCTTAGAACGCAAAAGATTTTTGCCTCCCGTAACAAGTATACTTCCTAAGATTCAAACTTGTGTTCTCCTTTTAGGTATGAGACAGCTTACCATCTCAACCAACAGCTTATTGATAGGAGACGATCAATAATACCCTCTAGAAGACATCTTATAAAATAGAACAAAAGGAGTATTTTTTTTGTGTTAGTAAAGATGACAATTCAAATTAAAATTCTTATTACGGAATCGAAATCAAGAACTCAATAAGGTTATGTATGTATGTTGATTATTCTTTAACCACGGTCAAACTCATTGTAAAGTGAGTTATTCATGCTCTTTCTAGAAGGATGGTTTTGCGTTCCAGAAGGATTTTTTTGTCCATAATATAAGTCACTAAAAGAGTAATCCATGCTTATTTATCAAATTTTCCATAAATTTCATGCCTAAATGTGACTCTTTGTATTCTCTCTTATTTAAAATTTTAACAATACAGATAAAATTGGACAAAAATCAATTTAATACAAATTGAATGAGTTAACAGTCTTTTCTTAGTTTTGTTGAGATAGTTGAAAGGGATCAATATTTTGGATCGAAATTAAAAAATACACACAAATCGCCTGTGGATCGGAGGTTAAACCATGTGTATGCATGGTGTCTTCAATTTTGACATCACTATGGTAAGTGAGATATGCAGATTCGAATAATAGTTTATATCTAAAGTTTTCAATTTACACTAATTTTTAAAAAGTGACAATTTAGGAATGATATATTTTTATTTAGTTTTTTTTATATATATATATTCAATTCTGCATATTTAAAAAGTATAAAAAATAAATCAAATTAAATTTCAACCATTCACCATCACATTTAATCAGGAGGGTCCAGATAAATCTAAGCATGCTCCTCGTTCTAGACACGAGCCTACTTTATTAGTTCAAAGTAATTATTACCTCAGAGTGAGACAACGACCCTACGAAGGAAGACTGTGATTATGACTCCTTTAAATAGAGTAGTGATAGACAAAGGGAAAGTAAGAAAAATAAGCCATGGAAAACCCAATACAAGTCCTCATTCTAATTGGTGTTCTCTTTGCATCATTTCTCATCTACCTTACCTCCATCAAACGAGTTTCCAACAAATCCATCAAACTCAAGTTGCCACCAGGGCCTCGTCCCTACCCCATCATTGGAAACATCTTGGAGATCAGCTCCATCCCTCTCTTGTCTATAACAACCCTCTCCAAATGTTATGGACCCATTATGTCACTCAAGTTAGGAACAAGAACCGTCATAGTCATATCTTCTCCAGAAATAGCCAAAGAAGCTTTTCACAAACATGACATAGACTTCTCGAGCCGAGCCTTCCCCGACAGTGCTCGAGCTCTCGACCACCATAAATTCTCTATAGGATGGCTTCCTATTTCGCCTCAGTGGAGAGCCCTTAGACGAGTTTGTGTTATAAAATTGTTCTCCACCATAAGGCTAGGCTCCACCCAGTTTCTACGCCAAAGCAAGGTTCAGGACTTAATCAATCATGTCTATGAATGTTCCATTAAAGGTGAGGCTGTAGATCTCGCTGAGGCTGCCTTTACCACAGTTCTCAATACGATATCCAACATGCTTTTCTCCATGGATTTTGGCTGTTACGGTTCTGATAAGACTAATGAATATAAGAAGTTGGTGATTGGGGTCACAGATGAAAGTGGAAGGGCTAATGTCTCAGATCTTTTTCCTGTTTTGAGTTTTCTGGATCCACAAGGCATTCGAGCGAGGTTGATAGGTTACTATAAAAAGCTGTATGAGCTTTTTGATGATATCTTGGAAGAGAGATTGAGTTGTAGAGATTCAAACTCAGAGTCCAAAGATTACAATGACGTGTTGGATTCATTTCTCGATATCATCCAAGACGAATCTTGGCAATTGAGCCGTGCTGATGTTCTTCATTTATTCCTAGTGAGTTTAATTGTTAAACTTAATTTGAATGTTTCTACTCCAAAATAAATTGACTTAAATCTCCTATTTTCTTTCGGTAACTTGCTTTGAAAATAGTTCACTTTATTTAAATTACTTCTGTTTACAATAAGTGCACATGTTTAATAGTTAACTTAATCATTATTATTGCATGATATTTCAGGATTTATTTGTGGCAGGGATAGACACAACGTCTAGCACACTAGAATGGGCAATGGCAGAATTAATACGGAGCCCAAAAAATATGGCAAAAGCAAGAATAGAACTCCAACAAGTTCTTGGCACAAGCAATGAGAAACTTGAAGAGTCTTTGGTCTCAAAGTTCCCTTTCATACAAGCAGTAATAAAAGAGACTTTACGATTACATCCACCAGCGCCACTTCTAGTACCCCACAAGGCAAATTGTGATGTGGAGTTATGTGGCTTCCTAGTGCCGAAAAATGCACAGATTCTAGCAAATGTTTGGGCAATGGGAAGAGACCCAAGTATATGGGATGACCCTAATTCATTTCTTCCTGAGAGGTTTTTGAAAAGTGAGATTGATTTTAAGGGTACAAATTTTGAGTTTATTCCGTTTGGTGCTGGAAGGAGAATTTGCCCTGGCTTGCCCTTGGCTTCTAGACTACTTGGCTTTTTGCTGGCTTCTCTTATATATCACTTTCACTGGAAGGTCCCAGATGGGCTAATGCCAGAGGACATGGATATGAGTCAAAACTATGGGCTCACGTTGCATAAGGCTCAACCTCTAAGGGCTATTCCTATCAAAGTGTAGTTGCTAATTTTGTTGATTTCATGTTGAGGTACTTAATGTATAATGAGTCACTAGCGTTACTAAACACAGGGTGACCATGAAAATTACTATTTAATTAAGATCTATATATTATGAAAATCATCACTGTATGGATGTCCATAATATCCAACAAAAAGGCTTTTCACCATCCATCTGTTATTGAATAGAATTATACCTTATGACCTTCAAATTGAAAGGTTTCTAAAATTTATCCTTTATATACAATTATGTTGCTTAATTTTCTCCTAAAAAGGAAGATCCCACCGGCCTAAGGATGACAATAAAACTAGGTGAGTCCAAAGATGACGATGTTAGTAGAGCTCCATTAGCCTAAGGATGACGATGATACTACTTGCCATTGTTTTAGTTAATTTTAACTGTTAATAGACCAATATGCTAAGCTGGCAGTTCACTTGCCATCCACATCCTTTTTTATAAAGTGTAAATGTGCCTGAGAAGTTTTTACTTTGGAGTAATACTACCCCAGAAGTTTAAAAAAAGGGTAACAATGTTGCCCTGACATTTATCTTAGTTAAGTTTGACTATTAGTTGACCAAATATGTTGAACTGGCAACATCAACACCATTGAAGGAGAAGTTACATATGGAGGAGGAAATCACATTCAATAGAGAGTAATGCAGAAAAAAATTCAATCACTAGATGCATAGCACACTACGGAAGATTGTCAATAACAAGGACATCGAAAACTCAATGCAACTGTATCCCAACGATATTGTGATAGGCAAGTACGTATTTGGTTTTCTCTTTATAGAAAATGATGTTTCACAATTTTTTTCTCTCTAATCCTTGAGATGAGATGGATTTTTTTTCCATAAAAAAATACTTATATTTAAATCTTGCTTTGAAAAAAATAAAGTTGATAACACATGAATATGACAAATAAGCACAAACTCACCAGTAAACTTAACTTGGATAATAGCCAGGTGAAATTGTTACAATTTGGAAATTTTCAAGAAAACATTACTCTTGAGTGAAAACTTTTGCTGTAAATTTGCACCTAAACCTAACAACAAAAATAACGTAGATGATATATGGACTAAAGCTCAATAAATTTGGTCAACTAACAATCTTTATATTTTTTGATCTTATATTTTTAAAAGTGGTCTTAAAAGTCACATCTTAATTATTTTTAGACTTGATATTTATAACATCGGTCTAAAATTTTTCATGCTTTTCACATATCCACTCTATTTCTTCCTCTTACCCACAATCCAATCCTTAAAAAACATTCTAATCTACAAGCTCTAAACAACTCAATATTTGTTACAAATTGAATCATTACAAATGAATATAATGCCAACAATATTTCAACTCATAGTGGGAATAAAATCATAGCCCAAGATACTTCCTAGGTGTTGGGGTTCGACCACGACTTCTTCTAGCCTACAATTTTTGCAAATAACAACATGAAGCCGAGAAAACAAAATACTTCATATGGTAATAATCATAACATATGTAAACATCATTTCCAATAGTAAAATGACAAGAAAAGAGAGAAATCTGTAGGGCTTACAACCCCAATGTTATGATACAAAAAAGAGAAAAATAATTGCTGCCATGAATGGAAACTTCACATGGAAAGAAGAAAAAAAGCTTTCAAATCTCACAAAGAACTATGAGCAACTTATCCATATATCTTATATGCAAAATCATAGTGACTTGAATTGAATAAACAATAAACAAATATATTTAATAATCTCAGCCAAAACCAAATTATTTTACAAATTATACCTTTTCTACTATGATGACACACCCTTCTAGAATAGATAGATCCATATACTTCACACAATCACTACTACAACAAATAGATTTTACTTCCCTAAAAAAGATCCATTTTCTAAAAAGGGAAATAAAAAGTGAAGGTGGTGACATATTTGTAATTATCTGGAGGATTTTGGTGTCCGAAGTTAGAAAAGGGACGCCAAAAGCAGGGACTTTGATGTCCTAACTCTTAAAGGACGCCAAAAATACAAATTTTTGCATCCTAATTTTAAACTAGGACGCCCAAAAGTTTAACATAATTGGGCGGCTTACACAACCCGAGGTACAGAGGAAACAGCGATATTGGCACCATTCAATTCAATTGAAACTTGAAACTTATCTCCCTCCCATTTTTTCATTACGGCAATTGAAGACTTGAAGAGGTAGAGGAGATTATGAAAATCCAGCTCTGGCTATCATCGAAGCTTCCTCATGACAATCCAATCTTTTGCTCTATTTATAGCGTGTTTTCCTCACTTCCGCTCTATGGTACGCACAGTTATCACTCTTCAAATTCACCCTCAAATCCCTTTCCTCCATTTTTGTAACAGCCCAAAATTTAGACCCTGAGAATTGAGAATATGCCTAAATTAAGCAAATGGCTAAGCCTAATTCAGGAAGTCGCAAGGATGTTGAGAGATGGAAAGCCTCTTAGACACTAAGTAATTTGGCTATATGGGTCAGTAGATCTAGTATGTATAAGCTGTGGAATTAAAGTGCCAATGAAAAAGGGGCACAGAAGACCTATCCAGTGTAAATCTTGTTAGTTCTCTGTGTGTTTTGATGATTACTAACAATTGTAAACAATATGGAGATGTTTTTGTTTGAAGATTAAACTGATTTGAACTTGTAAATTTCAAGCAAAAACATTCCGTCTGTGACAAACTCGAGCCTATTATGTGCATGCTCGAGCTTGCTTTTGACAGAGAGCACAAACTTGCCAGTTCTAATCTCAAACTCGAGATTGAACCTGAAGTTTGATCTTAAAGTTTTTTAAAAGTATGGACGAACTCGAGCCTGTATTTTTAAGCTCGAGTTCATCAATGGCAGAGAGGTTTGGACTTCGAAAACATCCTTAAACTTGACACTTCTCTTTTCCAAACCTCAGGTTTGCAACCTCTAGAGAAATTCCTCATAGTTTCTATAACCTATGAACTCAAACCTGCTATGGCAAACTCGAGCCCATCTCTGGCGCTAAGAAATTTTCAAATTAAGAGATTTCCACAAACTCTGCACTATTTCATTGAAAGTAAAATCTTCCAGTTTGAAAAATCTCAAGAGTTTACAAAACAAGTGAACTCGAGCCTATGCTTTCAACCTTGAGCCTATATTTGGCCGAGAGTTTTCAAAGTTTTTCATGTCAAGAAAACCTGAGACATGTTTCACAAACCTCAGGTTTACTTCAAAACAAAAGCATTCAAAGTTTTTGAAAGTCAAGCAAACTCGAGCCTAAGGTAGTAAGCTCGAGCCTAAAAGTTCTAGAGAGCAAAAGCTTTTTCAACTCATGACAAACTCTAGAGTTCAGTTTATAAACCTCAGGTTTGAGCTTTAAACAAAAACAAAGTCTTGGCATAAATAGTGCCAAACTCGAGCCTAACATGTTATGCTCGAGTTCAAACCTTACAGAGAGCAAAGAATTTGTTCTTTTTTTTTCAATGAGAAATAAACTCTAAAGTTTGCTTCACAAACCTCAGGTTTGGCTTTTCAAGTTAAAACTAAGTTCTACCTTGAACAGTGTCAAACTCGAGCCTGCCACTAATGGACTCGAGCCTATCTTTTAAACTTAAACTCTCCAGATTTCAAAATCACAACATTCCTTTCTGGAGGAAATAAGCTCGAGTTCAGAATAAGCAAGCTCGAGTTCATTTCAACCCAAGAGCAATGTAGTTTTTTCAATGACTTAAAAACCTCAGGTTTAGAATACAAACCTCAGGTTCACATATTTTGAACTGGAATATTTTTTAACATTGAAGCAACAAACTCGAGCCTACAAGAACTAAGCTCGAGTTCATGATGCTGAATCAGAAATTCAAATCTGACGAATTCTAAAAACACTCTTGATTGATCCTAATACTTTGTTCTATTATTCTCTGATATTTCCTGCTATGTTTAACGTCTTTGTTAGTGGATTTCAGAGTATTAAAGAATGTTTGGTAAGAAGTTAGAACATAAAGCAAAAAGCAACTTAGAGCATTTATTGCTATGTCCATAAAGTTGCCTCTTCTGCCCAATCCGTTTGCACACGTCCACAAAGCATTAAAGGTTGATTGCTGCAACAAGAAACATCCTCTCTAACGGATTAATTTGCAAAAAGTCAACTATGATGACATGGCCAACTGGATTAAGAGTAATCAAGAGAGAGAAAGCCCCAAAACCACTTCAGAACACTTGGGCAACTTCTCCAACGGATCTATTTAGAAAGCAACGGTCATTTAATGATCTCTGAGTATAAATAAAAGAGCATTCAAGTCTTTCCAACAACAACAACAACTGAGAGTGAAATTCATTGAAGTTTTCATTCATTTCTTTCAGTTTTCATCTATATAGTATCTTTTGATACAAGAGCTTCAGTGTTCATTTATATCTGCTCTTAAGGAGAGTTTTACTTCTGATTATCATTTATTGTAAGAAATCACAAGTGAAGGGGACTTGGTGATTTGGGATCATTTATTACAACTTGTAAGGGGGAGTGAGTTCTAGTGAGAGAATCACTTCTTGAGTACAGAGTGTGTAATTATTGTGATAGTGGAAATCCTAGAGAGTCTGGGGACTGGACGTAGGTCAAGTGGTTAAGACCGAACCAGTATAAATCTCTTGTGTTCAGCTCTTCTTCCCTCACTTTGTTTACCCCTGTTTTCCATAGTTCAAAACAGAGCAATTTCTGGAAATTTTTAAAATACCCAATTCACCCCCCTCTTGGGTATTTGGCTCCGCTTTCATTTGGTATCAGAGCAAGGTCTTCTCATAAGAGCTTAACAACTCGAGAAGGATCAACATGGAAGGAATTCTACCCGATGGAGCCTCAATCAACAGACCCCCTGGCTTTAATGGAGAACACTACTCATTCTAGAAGGCCAAGTTCAAAGTTTTTGTGATGGCTAGTGAGTATGGTCTTTGGAGAGTCTTCGAGAGAGGAGATTATGAGCCATCAACTGTAGAAGATGGTCTAAGAGTTCCTAAACTTGAAGAGGAATACAATGATAATGATAGAAGGAACATTACACTCAACAGCAAGGCGGTTCTTCTCCTTCAAAGTGCATTGAGTCAACAAGATTACTTCCGTATTTGCACTTTGCCATCTGCCAAGGCAATGTGGGATGCTCTGGGGATTGCTCATGAAGGAACGGCTGGTGTAAAGCAAAACCGAGTCAACACTCTCATGACTGAATATGATCTCATGCGTATGAAGCCTGGAGAATCAATTGGTGAATTTCAACTAAGGTTCACCCACTTGATAAATCAGCTTGCTGCTCTTGGGAAGGAGTACGATCAGTCAGTGTAAGTAAGGAAGATCTTAAATATTCTCAATAAAGATTGGGAAGCCAAAGTCACCGCCATCGAGAAAGCCAGAGGAGATTCTATGGCATCTGTTGCTGCATTGTTCGATAGCCTCTCTGAATACGAGGCTAAAATCAAGTTCAAGAAAAGACTTGATGAAGTTCATGGGAAAAACAAAGGATTGGCTCTCAAACCTGCAAAAGAAGCCAGAGATTCTGATGAGGAAGATGACCATGAAGATGAAGATGAAGATGAAGAAATAGGAATGCTGGTTAGAAGATTTAAAAAGTTTTACAAGAAGGACCAGGGCTTCAAGAAACTACACAAGGGTAGCACTAGTTATGAGGCAAAGAAGCCTATCATTTGCTACGAATGTCAAAAGCCTGGTTACATCAAATCGGAGTGCCCCCAGCTGAACAACAACAAAGATAAAGAAAAGAAGAAGTTCAGCAAGTACAAGAAGAAGGCTTATGTGTCAAGCATCTGGGGAGACAGCTCATCTAATGAAGATGATGAGGAAGAGGATGAAAAAGCAAATATATGCTTAGTTGCTGAAGAAGAGGAGCAACCTACTGAAAATGATGAGGTATATGAATCTCAACCTTCCTATAAGGAGTTATTTGCTGAATATAACATTGTGCAAATGGAGTTTGAAAAACTTGCTGAAAAGTATTTAGCTTTGAAAAAGAAAAACACTACCCTTGAGTTGCAAGTTGAAAAATTCTCTTCTTCAGAAATTCTTGTCTGTGATGAATGTTCTGTTTTAAAGAGAAAGAATTTACAACTGACAAAAGCTCTTGAGAAATTTACTAAGGGAAGTGAAATGCTCGATTTGATTTTAAAACAACAAAGATTCATCAATGATAGATCAGGCATAGGATACAGACCAGATTTTGACAAGAAGAAAGGCAAGAAGAAGAATGGTCAAAAATCATACATGAGCTATTTTACAAAATCAGTCCATTCTTCTAACCCATTTGCACATTGCAACTACTGCAATAGGAAATGTCATTCTACTTCATCTTGCTTCCATAGAAAAGAAAGAAAGGTTAAACCTGCTGGTAATTATCAATGGGTACCGAAAGGAACTTAGGTTCCCAAGGTCAAATCTAACCCCAAAGGACCCAAGAAAAGATGGGTACCTAAAACTTAACCTTCTGTGTTTTGCAGGTGTGTTTTAGAGCATCAAGACCCAACAAATGGTACATTGACAGTGGGTGCTCAAGACATATGACGGGAGACAAGTCCAAGTTTCTCACAATCAAGGTCACCTTTGGAGGAGATAAATTTGGAAAGATAGTTGGCATTGGTCAGATTGGCAACAATGAAGGTCCACTCATCAAAGATGTATACCTCGTTGAAGGTTTATGCCACAACCTCTTGAGTGTGAGCCAAAGCACTGACAAGGGTAACCTTGTTATTTTTGATTCTAACGAATGTTTGATTGTGAAAAATGATTTGCTTGCCTTAGAAAATTTGAAATCAAAAGCTTTATTTAGAGCACCTAGAGATGGCAATTGTTACACTCTTAACCTCTCTAGCAATGCTACAATTTCTGAAAAATGTTTTGTAAGCAATTTGAGTGAGAGTTGGTTGTAGCACAAGTGTTTGGCTCATGTCAACATGTTCCAACTTGACAAATTGCTTAAAGAGGATTTAGTAATTGGCATTCCCAAACTTAGTTTCAAAAATGATTTGACTTGTGAAGCATGTCAAAAGGGAAAGCAAACTAAATCATCTTTTAAAGCTAAAAATGAAATCTCTACTAATAGACCACTATAATTGCTTCATATGGATCTTGTGGGTCTAGCAAGGGTGAGGAGCCTTGGTGGCAATTTGCACACATTGGTCATTGTAAATGAATATTCAAGATTCTGTTGGAATATTTTCTTGACTTCAAAAGATGAAACATTTGATCAGTTTATTGTGTTTGCCAAGAAGGTCAAGAACAAGAAAGGTGTATCTATTTTAGGCATTAGAACTGATCATGGTGGCGAGTTTGAGAACAATGTTTTTGCTGAATATTGCGACAATATGGGTATAAACCACAACTTCTCAGCTCCAAGGACTCCACAACAAAACGACATTGTAGAAAAGAAGAATAGAGTCCTCACCGAGATGGCAAGGGCAATGCTAAATGAAAACAACACTTCACAGGTGTTCTGGGTGTTGGAAATTATGCCCTAGGGGCAATTCATTGTACTTTGGATATTTAAGTTATTTAAAGTATTCTCTCTTGTTATCATTTTCGTTTGCATGTTCGTATTGATAACTGCATCCCTGGATAATCTTATAGATTATCCTAAATGTCCCTGGTCGGTCATCTACACGGGAGTGAAGATGAAATAAGACCAGTATGACTTTGATGAGGTATGGAGATACGAATCAAAGTCATGGGCACTTGTAAGAGTACAAGGTGCTGGACCGACCCACTATGAGAAAGCTGCATGGATTAAGTTATAAGCTTATCTCATGTATAACCGCGTCACGACGCCCTATGACCTGAGACCATCATAGATTCCTACATGATGAGTCACTGGTCTTTGACCTAGTCAAAAGTCACCTTTGACCGGGTGATGATAAAGGCTCGAATCGGGATCAGTGGTTTTCATGCGGAGGAATGTGAGTGGTCAAGATGGGATTTGTCCCTCACATATGTAGAGAGATAATGCTGGGCCCCTCGATGAGTGAGTCTAAGAAATGTATGGCCATACTGTGATGGAAAAGAGTTTCCATTTCACTTATTAGACTACTCGAGAATCGAGAAAGCAATGGTCAAGAAAAGGAAGTTGACATTATCCATGCCTCATCCTTGACCAAATTATCGCGTGACAAAAGGGACGTGACATGGTTGTATGATAGGTAGTATCGTGTCATCGATCCCCATGTGAATTGGGTAGTCGCAATGTCTTAATAGAGGCCGCTTGCGACTTGTGGGCTGATACAGTGTTGGCCCACTGCCAATCTCATATGGGCCTATAGGGTCGCACACAAGAATAATCCAACACGGGTAAAAGTGTCCAGATTCATTGAATCTCAGATTAATCTGAGATTAAATGAATACTAAATTTGATCTATGATATATATATATATATATATATATATATATATATATATATATATATATATATATATATATATAATTTGAAATTAATATATATATTATAAATAGAGATTATAACATATGATATTTGTTTAGTATTTAATTTATTTGATAAATTAAATATCTGAAACAAATAGAGATATTGTATCTCATTTAATTTCGAATAAAGATATCATGTATCTGTTTAATATAAAATTGAGAAATGGTATCTCAGATTTAATTAAATGGATAGATATCATATCTCGGATTTAATTTATAATGATAAATTAAATCAAAAGGCTTTAAATTTAGATTTGATCTAAATTCAAGATTCGGATTTCAAATCTGGCTTTTCATATATTTGATTACATTTATGAGATAGATTTGATTGATATATTGTCCAGATTCGAAATTCGAGTTTCCAAAATTAATAAGGATTAATTTTGATTATATAATACGCCTATCGGGTTTAGAAATAGACCTATAGACTTTTGGTTGAGCGTATTAGAAAGCCGCGAGAAACCCTAGAGCAGATTGAGAGAGACGCACAAGAAGCGCTAGCACGCTGCCGCAACCGTGTTCGGGGATTGTTCATGTGGATACCAGTAGAGGAGGCCGATTCTAAGAGTCGACTTCTGCGAATCAAAAGAACGAGACGAGGACGTGTAGATCGCCCACATGATCAAGAGAACGAGACGCGGACGTGTTGATCGAGAAGGTAGCCCACCTGATCAAAGAAAACGGAACACGGACGAGTTCAATATAAGGTATGATTCGGTTTCCCTAACCTTGATTTAAACGTCGTTGAGTGATCCTTCGGAAGGGATCGTAAGAAATTTTAATCCGCTGCGTGTACGGATCCCAACACTAGGCTGATGCTATGAGCACCGCTTGCTACATTTCTAATCGAGCATACCTGAGAAAGAAGCTGAACAAGACCCCATATGAGCTATACAAAGGAAGGAAGCCCAACCTGAGCCATCTACACATTTTTGGGTGTAAGTGCTATGTGCACAACAATGGTAAAGAAAATCTGGGTAAATTTGATTCAAAGGCTGATGTAGGAATATTTCTTGGTTATTCGAATAAGAGCAGAGCATATAGGATTTTCAATACTAGAACTAGAGTAGTTGAAGAATCTGTTCATATTGTGTTCAGTGAAGAAAAGTCTGATAAACCCTTGAATGATGAGGAAGAAAACATTTTCAAAAACCAATTCTTTTCGAAAACTACTCCTTCTCCTACTGAAAACTCTGAAAATATTTTTGAGGCTAATCCTGAAAACAATTTTGAAACTCTAGATCAGTCTCAGCCTAGAGCTTGGAAATTTATAAGAAATCATCCTTTAGACCAAGTTATAGGTGATGTGAATCAAGGAGTAAGAACTAGAAATAGTACTTTGAATGAAGTGACCTTTTCTACATTCATATCTCATATAGAACCCTCTAAAATAGATGAAGCCCTATCAGATAATGATTGGGTGATAACTATGCAAGAGGAGTTACATCAATTCGACAGAAATCAGGTTTGGGACTTAGTACCTAGACCCAAAGACCATCCGGTTATTGGGACTAAATGGGTATTTAAGAACAAACGTGATGAATCTACAATCATTGTCCGGAATAAGGCAAGATTGGTTGCAAAAGGGGACAATCAAGAAAGGATAGACTACGAAGAAACTTACGCACCAGTAGCAAGATTGGAAGCCATAAGAGTTCTTCTAGCCTATGCATGTGTTAAAGGTTTTAAACTCTTTCAAATGGATGTTAAAAGTGCATTTTTGAATGGCTTTATTCAAGAGGAGGTCTATGTAGAACAACCTCCAGGTTTTGAAAATGAACAGTACCCTGATCATGTTTTCAAACTAAAAAAGGCATTATATGGTCTCAAACAAGCTCCTAGAGCTTGGTATGAGAGATTGAGTCAATTTCTTCTTGATCAAGGATTTATCAGAGGAAAGGCTGACACAACATTATTCATCAAAAGAAATAAATTGAATGAAATCCTTATTGTTCAAATTTATGTTGATGACATAATCTTTAGTACAATTAATGATGCTTTGTGTGAGGAATTTTCAAAGATTATGCAGGGAGAATTTGAGATGTCAATGATGGGAGAGCTGAATTATTTCCTTGGTCTGCAAATCAAGCAAAGAAAAGATGGAATCTTCATCTCCCAAACCAAGTATCTCAATGATCTACTGAAAAAGTTTGGGATGGAACATTGCAATGGAGCTGATACACCAATGAGCACCACCACTTCATTGGATGTTGACGAAGAGGGCAAAGACTTCAATATTACAAAGTATAGAGGGATGATTAGATCATTGCTCTATCTAACTGCAAGTCGCCCGGACATCCAATTCAGTGTTGGAATGTGTGCAAGATTCCAATCTGCCCCAAAGGAAACTCATGCTGAACATGTGAAGAGGATCTTCAGATATCTTGCAAACACGAAGACACTGGGCTTGTGGTTCCCTAAAGGTCAGCCAGAACACTTGGTAGCATATTCAGACTCAGACCATGCCGGCTACAAGACTGATAGAAAAAGCACAAGTAGCCAATGTGAGTTCTTCGGCAACTCACTTGTGTCTTGGTTCAGCAAGAAACAAACCAGTGTGGCTGTGTCATCAACCGAAGCTGAATATGTGGCTGCATCAAGTTGTTGTGCTCAAATATTGTGGCTTAAGCAATAGCTAGCTGATTTGGGAGTAAGCTTGAAGGAGATCCCTATTCTTTGTGATAATACCAACACAATCAGCTTGGCAAAGAATCCTGTCCAACATACAAGAACGAAGCATATTGATGTACGGCATCATTTCATAAGGGATCATGTTCAAAAGAGAGATGTCAAAGTGATGTTCATCCCAACTCATCTTCAACTTGCTGACATTTTCACAAAGCCATTAGTCAAAGAACAATTTAATTTCATAAGGAGAGAATTGGGAATGGTAAATCCCAATGAGTTGTAAGTTCTCTCTCACTAAATGTTAGTTTAAGTTTTGATGATTTATTATTACTAACTTAAGCATCGGAGTGTCTAGTTATGTCTTATACAGGATGTTTAATCCTGAGTTTTGCTGATAAGAGGAGCAAACTCGAGCCTATGACTTGTGAACTCGAGCTCAAAAGAGAAAGAGAAGAAATGAAAATTTGATGCAGAGCAAAATCGAGCCTGCAACTTATGAACTCGAGCTCGAGAAAGGCGCAGGAAAAATGAAGATCAAATGATAAACGAACTCGAGCCTGTAAGCATGAACCTCAGGTTCATGGGAGAAGTTCAAGAGTTCTCAGATACACTCTTGAAGTCCAGGTAAGTAAAATTTATGACGAACTCGAGCCTACAAGTGTAAGCTCGAGTTCATCACGTCTGCTATATATACTGTGACTTGAACTCTCCTCTTCACTTCACTCACACCTCCGGTTTGCCCTAGCTTTCTTCTTCTTCTTCTCCACTTCCAATTTCTGCGAAAATGGCTCCCAAGCAAGCATCTTCCAAAGAATCAAACCCAAAGCCTACTCAATCTTCTTCTCAAACAAATCCTAATCATCTTGTCTGAACAAAAATGCGTTCAACTTGTATTCGCCCAGGGATTGACAAATCCATACGTGGGGTACAAGGAGAAAACGTCGACTCACTACCTCCTCGACCTAAAGGGATTGTGATCAACGAAGAGTGAACAAAGAAAAGACACGACCCAGAGCCTGCTGTTCAAGGAAAAGGGAAAACTTCCCAAGCTGAGGAACCTCGACGCGAGAAACAACCTTTTAAGAGGAAGAAGACTGCTGGAATTCACTCAGTTCCCACAGTTGGACAAGCTAGCTCTCACACCCAATCTGTGCCTCAACAACAGGAGCAAGATGCTCCTCAGGTATCCCAGTCTTTGCCTGCTCTGTATGAAATTTACAATCACAAGAAGTGTCCTAGTGGTTTTTCAGAAGAACCGTGTAGGATGTCTGCTGATGAAGGAACTGCCTTTAAAAAGAAGTTTGATGAAAAGCGAGCTTTCTGTCCTATAGTATCTGTAGATTTTGTAAAAATCAAAGACGAGTGCAATATTAATTTATCCCCTTGGCTGAAACCATTTGAGACTTTGATTTCTATAAAAGCCCCTTACAGCCCAAAACTTGTGAAAGTATTCTATTTTCACATGAAGTCTAATAACATTGTGGATGAGGATGGAAACCTTGTGGAGGAAAGGATTGTTACCAAGGTTAGGGGTCAAGAGATCACAATTTCACCTTCATATCTGAATTCTATCCTTCAAATTTCCAACCCCCCTGTACTTGCTGAAACCCATCGATACAAACAGGAAGCTATATGTTTAGACTCCTCAGACCCAATGAGCATGTCCCTGAAGGCTTACACATTCTAAATTTTACTCCTGCCTCTATGCCTCCTAGGAATAGAGCAATTTGGTATGTTTATACTAGAAACTTGCTTCAAAATGGTGGGAATTTTACCCATTTTGCCAAAAGAGACTTTCCCCTCTTTTGCTCTATCCTAGACCAGCAACCTCAGAATGTTGGGTACTGGCTATTCCAAGAGATGTCCAGATTTGCATTCCAGTCTAGGAAATCATCCCAAATTCCATTCCCTAGCTTGGTGTCCATAATTCTTTTTCATGAGAAAATATGGTATCTAGCTCTTAATGATCCTCCAGAATACCCAGCTGTTTTTGGAAGGCATATAATGAATCTCATGGGGATCAATCTTGAGGAAAGATCAGATCAGTCAAGAGCTCCTGCAAGGTCAAGGGCAGTTAAGTCCAGAGGAACTGATAGGGCAAAATTTAAAGCCTAAAAAAACTCCGCAAGTGCACGGGCCGTATCAAGTAATAAAGTGATAAGAAAAGTATCGTTCCCACGAGGACTTAGTATCACAACCTTTAGTTAAGCATTAATTTCACAATTTCGTTTAAGTTGAGTAAAACAAATTGAATTTAATTAAGATAAAGAAAAACAAATCAAAACTAAAATAAAAATAAGAAAACTACCACAATAATCAAATGAGCAACCTAGAGTCACTAATCCCTTATTTGATTCTTAGATTTTATCCCCACTAAATTAACTTTGACTAAATTTAATCAGCTAATCTAGAGTATTAATGTTTATAAGTGCATGTCGGTCCACTTATACACCTACCTCAAATAATTATGCAATGTCTCACACAATTAATTAAGGTGCAATTCAAATCGGGCTCACTCTAATTTGATTATGCGGAGCTTCTAGGTATATGTCTATCCTAGACGCAAATTAGATTAAAACCTAACTTCACGTTAATTAAATTTAAATTTAATTCCACATTATTTAATCCCAAGGTCAATTTAAGATTCCCTCTTTCAAGTCCAACCCTAAATCCCCAAAACATGCTCAATGGTGATCAGTCAATAAACAATAACAATAAACACAGGATTAAATAAACTGAAATAAAATTAAGCAAAAATAACAAGTGGGAATAATCTCTAAAACCCAAACAAGTTCATAGATTCCCTAGGTTGCAAAAGAAAATTAGCCACACTTGGCTATAAGAAAACCCATTACAAAAAAAAGAAATTCAAATTCCAACATAAAGAGAAGAAGAAGAAGAAGAAGAAGAAGAAGAAATCCCAGAACAACTATGCTTCTTGAATTAATATCACGCTTGCTTCTTCTTTTCATCCTCCTTTCTCGTTCTGCGTCTCTCCTAATCTGCTCCGTCCTCCTGTTGCTTGTCTTTGCTTCCTTATTTATAATAATTTAGATCTTGGGTCATTGATTCTCCTTTTCTTATTAAAAAGATATCTCATATCTTGTAATTTACTCCATCAGATCAAACAATTGATTTTGTTTCTATTTTCTTGCAGGGAGCCATTAAGTTTGGCTGATTGAGTGTAACAATCTCTTAACATCTCATGATCAAAAGATCGGTAAGCAATAAGTTCAACCATAAGATTAGTAAAAGAATATTACGCTACTCAATTTCTCCAGAAAAATTCAAATGTCCCCACCAAACCAAGCTTTTCATTTAATTTATTAAGAATTCTCAGGTAGGAAATAACTCATTTTTCCCTCTTTTTTTTCTTTCCTTTTTTTTTCTTTATTATTATTATTATTATTATTTTGTTTCTTGAGCCGTTGTAGGTCCCCTTTTGACGCGACCCTGCACATGGGTAATGCAGCACCGGTTACTCAGTTACTCCAACAAGCACTTCAAGAGGCTTTTAGCCCAACTCATAACCCTCTTTGACTTTACCGTTTGACGCGAGTGCCAACATTGGTGATGAAGTGCCCCCGGTTACTAAGTAAGATCTAGAGAAGTCATTGGAGTTGTTTTTTTCTCTTTTTTTTTTTTTGCTTTTTTGATTTTTCCTGAGTTATTTCCCTACACAAAAGTTTTACTTGGTTAGCACAAATCATCATCTATTTTTCTAAAGAAATCATGTAGCAAAATATTCTTGAACTAATAATTTGTTGATCATATTACAAACTAATCCTTATTCTCATAGTCCATCTCAAGATTGCAAAAAAAACTCAAGGCTTAGAGACTTAGTTAAAACATTTTTTTTTATCTATTTTAATTTTTGACTTGATAATATTCTCTAAGATGGGGAAAGCTCAAAATTAAGGTCAATCCTCAACAATGCAAAAATCTCAAATTAACAAAAATCTTTTCAATTGCATAAGGACAAGCATAATTCAAAGAAATCATATCATAACCAAAGAAATTATATCCCTCCCCCACACTTAAATCAAACATTGTCCTCAATGTTGCAAAAATATAAAGAGGGAAAGGAACAAGTACTCCCCTGGTTTAGGCCTCTAACTCTGATGTGGAGTGCTAAAGCAAGACCTTGCAGTAACAAGAGAAGTGATCTTCTTCAAACCTGAATAAAACTGAAAGAAGGGAAGGAAAATTAATAATAATAAAATATGCAAATAAAACCCTTGGGTTGCCTCCCAAGAAGCACTAAATTTAAAGTCTTCAGCCAGACTTCTCAAAACAAACCACTAATCATAAGTATCAAACACCATAATTACCTTGTCTTCATTCCTTTTCACACAAGGTATCACACACAAAAATTGATCATTCAAGTTAATTACTTGTATTTCCTTAATCATAGACAATCTTGGATTACAAGCAATCACTGAATTCAAATTAAGCACAACATGCATATCTTTGAAAATAAATATAGGCACATCCAAGAATTTAGAGCATCCAATAAAATCAACTTGACTCTCATCAGTAAGAGTCAACACTTCAAGAGGAGGGTCATGACCAACAACCATTGGGATCTTTACATCAATTTGATCACCAACATCACAATCCTTAGGCTCCACAGCCGGAACCTCTTCTAAACATCCAATATGCTCATCTAAATCAATGTCAAGCTCACAATCACTTTCTATATTATCCATAGTCTAATGTAATTCCATACCTTCACCTTCCTCACAATAATCATTATCAGCATAAGAAGTGGTACCCATGTTTAAGGGATTATTTGCACCATAGTCTCAAGGGTAGAAAGCATTTGACTCGCATATACCTTCATATTTTCAAGGCTAGTGACAATCTCCTTTTGCTTTCTATTAAATCTCTCTGAAGCTTCCACACACTTCTCAACTAATCTTTCCAAATTAGATTTTTCCCTGTACTCAATGGTGTGTTCTTCAATAGGTGGATAAGAGTAAAAAGGAAAGGTATTTTCATAAGAATGATAGACATGTGGATCCCTAAAATTTTGTTGCTCAAAACCTTCACTAGGACAAAATTAATTATCAAAACAAGCTTGGTTCCTAGTGAAATCATCTCTCACAAAATGACTAGTTGTACTATATGGACAATGCTCAAATGAATGATTCCCTCCACAATAAACACAAGACATGCAAATATATTGAGAAGAATCAACATATGGAATACAACCATCATTCATGCTCCTTTTACGTTGCCTACGTTCATTCAAAGAATTTAAAATAGCAATCAATCCATCTTGTATAGAAGACGAAGAATTCATCTCCTTCTCAATATAAAGACCAGTTGGTTGCCAATTGAAATCCATTTTTTTTAATTTTTCTAAAACAATAAAATAAAATATTTACAAACTCAAACTTAAACTACTAATGCTCAATCAATTCCAACCAAGACAGTTGTGGCAAAGTCCCCGGCAACGGCGCCAAAAACATGATAGGGCAAAATTTAAAGCCTAAAAAAACTCCGCAAGTGCACGGGCCGTATCAAGTAATAAAGTGATAAGAAAAGTATCGTTCCCACGAGGACTTAGTATCACAACCTTTAGTTAAGCATTAATTTCACAATTTCGTTTAAGTTGAGTAAAACAAATTGAATTTAATTAAGATAAAGAAAAACAAATCAAAACTAAAATAAAAATAAGAAAACTACCACAATAATCAAATGAGCAACCTAGAGTCACTAATCCCTTATTTGATTCTTAGATTTTATCCCCACTAAATTAACTTTGACTAAATTTAATCAGCTAATCTAGAGTATTAATGTTTATAAGTGCCTGTCGGTCCACTTATACACCTACCTCAAATAATTATGCAATGTCTCACACAATTAATTAAGGTGCAATTCAAATCAGGCTCACTCTAATTTGACTATGCGGAGCTTCTAGGTATATGTCTATCCTAGACGCAAATTAGATTAAAACCTAACTTCACGTTAATTAAATTTAAATCTAATTCCACATTATTTAATCCCAAGGTCAATTTAAGATTCCCTCTTTCAAGTCCAACCCTAAATCCCCAAAACATGCTCAATGGTGATCAGTCAATAAACAATAACAATAAACACAGGATTAAATAAACTGAAATAAAATTAAGCAAAAATAACAAGTGGGAATAATCTCTAAAACCCAAACAAGTTCATAGATTCCCTAGGTTGCAAAAGAAAATTAGTCACACATGGCTATAAGAAAACCCATTACAAAAAAAAGAAATTCAAATTCCAACATAAAGAGAAGAAGAAGAAGAAGAAGAAGAAGAAGAAGAAATCCCAGAACAACTCTGCTTCTTGAATTAATATCACGCTCTGCTTCTTCTTTTCGTCCTCCTTTCTCGTTCTGCGTCTCTCCTAATCTGCTCCGTCCTCCTGTTGCTTGTCTCTGCTTCCTTATTTATAATAGTTTAGATCTTGGGTCATTGATTCTCCTTTTCTTATTAAAAAGATATCTCATATCTTGTAATTTACTCCATCAGATCAAATAATTGATTTTGTTTCTATTTTCTTGCAGGGAGCCATTAAATTTGGCTGATTGCATATCCTCTTATTGCCTTTTCTACTTCTTTCCAAATTAGCTAATATTTCCTGCACAATAAAAATAGGATATGAGTAGATTTTATGTTGATTTATTCTTTGATCCCAAGTTTCACTCAAATATGGAAACGTTCATAAAAGATAATTAAATAGGTATATAATATCAATAATTACAATCAAATCTCATAAAATATATACTCATCAGGAACTCACTCCCGAGCACAGGAAGCTCAGAGTGCTCCTCCTCCATCCCAGACTCTTCCTTCAGACTTTGACACTCGGGTTAAGGAGATTGTAGACAAGGTAGTGTCTGATTTGATTGAGGGTGTTGAGGTCGTAGTTGGGAAGATGGTCACTGAAATCAACAAGGAGCACAGTGATCTTGTTGAAATTCAAGAAGGATTCAGGATTGAAGAAGAAGCAATGAAGACTCAACTAGCAGATCAGTCAGCCAGTATATCCACCCTCATGGTCACCTTGATGAGCCTAAATGCCAAAATGGATCAGCTCTTGAAAAATCAGTCCACAGCTGCATCTGCTTCTGAAACAGTTCCAGCAACTACTCCCTCTGAACCTCAGACTGAACCTCCTACTCAACCTCAGACATAACCTCAGACTAGATTTCAGCCTAAACCTACCCAGCCTTCCTCTCCTCCACCCTCTTTTGATGATGACAAAGGGGGAGAGAGTGTTGAGTGATGAGGAGAATTTTCATGTCTGTAGTTTTTGATTTCTGTAGCTTTCTGCAGTTTGTGCTGTTATGTATATTTGCTTTCATATTTGCTTTCGAAACTCTAGTTGTATATTTTTGTTTAATGAATGTTCAAGTTTCTGCTATTATACATGTTTGCATTTTGCTGCTAACTCTGATTAGAATCCATAACTTGAACAATTTTCTCACAAAACTGAGTTTCGAAACTATCTTTCAAAATTAATTGTTTACAAGTGTTGTCTTCATCAAAAAGGGGGAGAATGTTAGTTCTCTGTGTGTTTTGATGATTACTAACAATTGTAAACAATATAGAGATGTTTTTGTTGAAGATTAAACTGATTTGAACTTGTAAATTTCAAGCAAAAACATTCCGTCTGTGACAAACTCGAGCCTATTATGTGCATGCTCGAGCTTGCTTTTGACAGAGAGCACAAACCTGCCAGTTCTAATCTCAAACTCGAGACTGAACCTGAAGTTTGAACTTAAAGTTTTTCAAAAGTATGGACGAACTCGAGCCTGCATTTTAAGCTCGAGTTCATCAATGGCAGAGAGGTTTGGACTTCGAAAACATCCTTAAACTTGACACTTCTCTTTTCCAAACCTCAGGTTTGCAACCTTTAGAGAAATTCCCCATAGTTTCTATAACTTATGAACTCAAGCCTGCTATGGCAAACTCGAGCCCATCTGTAGCGCTAAGAAATTTTCAAATTAAGAGATTTCAACAAACTCTGCACTATTTCATTGAAAGTAAAATCTTCCAGTTTGAAAAATCTCAACAGTTTACAAAACAAGTGAACTCGAGCCTATGCTTTCAAACTTGAGCCTATATTTGGCCGAGAGTTTTCAAAGTTTTTCATGTCAAGAAAACCTGAGACATGTTTCACAAACCTCAGGTTTACTTCAAAACAAAAGCATTCAAAGTTTTTGAAAGTCAAGCAAACTCGAGCCTAAGGTAGTAAGCTCGAGCCTAAAAGTTCCAGAGAGCAAAAGCTTTTTCAACTCATGACAAACTCTAGAGTTCAGTTTATAAACCTCAGGTTTGAGCTTTAAACAAAAACAAAGTCTTGGCATAAATAGTGCCAAGCTCGAGCCTAACATGTCATGCTCGAGTTCAAACCTTACAGAGAGTAAAGAATTTGTTCTTTATTTTTTCAATGAGAAATAAACTCTAGAGTTTGCTTCACAAACCTCAGGTTTGGCTTTTCAAGTTAAAACTAAATTCTACCTTGAACAGTGTCAAACTCGAGCTTGCCACTAATGGACTCGAGCCTATCTTTTAAACTTAAACTCTCCAGATTTCAAAATCGCAACATTCCTTTCTGGAGGAAATAAGCTCGAGTTCATTTCAACCCGAGAGCAATGTAGTTTTTTCAATGACTTAAGAACCTCAGGTTTAGAATACAAACCTCAAGTTCACATATTTTGAACTGGAATATTTTTGAACATTGAAGCAGCAAACTCGAGCCTACAAGAACTAAGCTTGAGTTTATGATGCTGAATCAGAAATTCAAATCTGACGAATTCTGAAAACACTCTTGATTGATCCTAATACTTTGTTCTATTATTCTCTGATATTCCCTGCTATGTTTAACGTCTTTGTTAGTGGATTTCAGAGCATTAAAGAGTGTTTGGTAAGAAGTTAGAACATAAAGCAAAAAGCAACTCAGAGCATTTATTGCTATGTCCAGAAAGTTGCCTCTTCTGCCCAATCCATATGCACACGTCCACAAAGCATTAAAGGTTGATTGCTGCAACAAGAAACATCCTCTCTAATGGATTAATTTGCAGAAAGTCAACTATGATGACATGGCCAACTGGATTAAGAGTAATCAAGAGAGAGAAAGCCCCAAAACCACTTCAGAACACTTGGGCAACTTTTCCAACGGATCTATTTGGAAAGCAACCGTCATTTAATGATCTCTGAGTATAAATAGAAGAGCATTCAAGTCTTTCCAACAACAACAACAACTGAGAGTGAAATTCATTGAAGTTTTCATTCATTTCTTTCAGTTTTCATCTGTATAGTATCTTTTGATACAAGAGCTTCAGTGTTCATTTATATCTACTCTTAAGGAGAGTTTTACTTCTGATCATCATTTATTGTAAGGAATCACAAGTCAAGGGGACTTGGTGATTTGGGATCATTGATTACAATTTGTAAGGGGGAGTGAGTTCTAGTGAGAGAATCACTTCTTGAGTACAGAGTGTGTAATCATTGTGATAGTGGAAATCCCAGAGAGTCTGGGGACTGGACGTAGGTCAAGTGGTTAAGACCGAACCAGTATAAATCTCTTGTGTTCAGCTCTTCTTCCCTCACTCTGTTTACCCCTGTTTTCCATAGTTCAAAACAAAGTAATTTCTGGAAATTTTTAAAATACCCAATTCACCCCCCCTCTTGGGTATTTGGCTCCGCTTTCAAATCTGATGGGAAAAGATGTCACCCAACTATGCCTTGGGGTATAGGACAATTATTTGAGTGAAAATATTATGGTATAAGTAACTATACGACATTTTCAGGGCTGTTGAGTATACCTTGCATTCTTTAGAAAGCACTGGTATGTGGCATCCTTTATCTGGTCTTAGTATATGTGTTGTAATTTCAAGTAAAACTCGAGTAATGATGTGTTTTGGGACATGTGACACTGAAAAAATGTGCCAAGCTGACACTTGGCGTAAATCAAGGAATTACATGTGGCTCTGTAATGTGGAAGAAGATAACAATGTCATTTCATGCAAGGAAATGACACATGGTGCCATTTTAAGTAAGGAAGGTGACAATTGGCTCAAAGTCCCTACCCTCGAGACAAGTGGCATTGTAAGAAGGTGACACCTCACCTACACATGCAAATGGACAAGTGTCATTCATGTAAGACGCAGCTTGGCACCATGGGTGGATGACAACACATATACATAACCCAAATATATAAACCGAGACAACCACATCAGAAACTAAACACGTAAACTAAGACACCGACACCAGAAATCAAACACACAAAATGAGGCAATGACACCGGAACCCAAACACGCAAACCAAGACAACCACACCAAAAACTAAACACGTAAACTAAGATACCAACATTGGAAATCAAACACACAAATCAAAGATGCCACATGGCATCATATGCTAATGCCAACACACAAGGCATGCACAAATTCAACACATGACATTGCCTTTTGTTGACAACACAACAACATAAATAAATAAATAAATAAATAAAAATAAAATAAAAAATTGACACCTATCTTAGTGCATGTTTGACACTTGGAAGGGCAAACAAAATCATCTTTTGCATACTTCCCATTCCTTCATTTCAGTCAAACCCTTCTCTCTCAAAAAATTCTGATTACCTCCTCTCCTCCACTCCCTTAACATCATTCCCTCTCTCCCAACACAAAAATAGAAGCAATCATACATCCTCTCAATTCCTTCTCCTCCACGGATCATCAATTCAGTCATAATCATCATCATCCTCATCTTGTCTTCCGCTAGGAACAAGAAGAATAAGCAAGAATGAAGTAAGCAGAGACCACAAGCTCAAGAGAAGCCTACTGGTAAGCTCTATCACTTTTCTGAAATTCTGATGGTTTTAGTACTAAACCCAGACTTGGTCATCAATGGTAAAAACGAAGAAATAAGTGAAATTTGAGAAGTATGAGATCACCATTGTGTTCCTTATGCAAAATGGTGTGCTAATAATATTTTTGATGATTTTTCAAAGGAGTTTTAGAAATAAAATCACGAGCTCAATAGAGTTGATGAATATGTTAGTTTTGGATAATTGGAGTTTTTGCGATTGTTTGGGTATTTTGATTAGGTAAAATACCTCCTAAAATCATGAAAAATATTATATAAGACAAAGGACATGTATATCTTTAAAATGACGGTTAGTTTGTATTTTTATGAGCTCTGGTAAGGGAGAAATTAATTGTACATAATGAGCCTGTTTTCTAGAACCCATTGTGTGCAGAAATTTTCAAGGTATATGAACCTAGAAAATTATGAGACTTTCCATATTAGTAGATGACAAGCATGGCTTTAATTTGAAATAAGATTTGTAATTTTTAGAGCCTTATACGTCGAGTTATGAATTTCTGAAAGTACATTATGTCTCAGGAAATGTTTCTGGACAGTAGGTAGAAATCTTAAAACTGGGAATAATTAGATTAAGATAAAAATGTGTTAACTTTTCCAAATAGTAATAGGACACATAGATCTTTAATTTGGTATATGGTTTATAATTTTTAGAACTCTGAGTCAGAAGTTATTGATTTTTAAAGTTAAGAGTCAGTTCTGGAAGCTCTCACTTGGCGATCAACAAACATTTAGTAATTGAGTATGAAATGATGTTCTCTAACTTGTGGAGCTAATTTTCTATCAAAACAGACATGTCAAAGAGCACGTGAGAGTTAATGACACATTAAAATGAGTTTTTTGCATTTAATTATGAATTTGCGAAGTTTAATGAAAATTCTAGCAAAATTAAGGTTAAGTCCAAAAATAAGGAAATTAAAGGGGTAAAAGTTATAAGGTTAATACAACTTTGGTAAAAATTTATTTTCCTTAGATCTAAAGGAATAGTTATGTCCTTAGGGCCAGAAAGGAAAAGGAAAGAACTTCAAGCAACCCTGACAGTTGACGCAAGAGGTGTTACATCCCTACCGGCCTCGCCCTTTCGGATGGTGGGTTAGAGGGATTATATTCCTTTTACTTGTTACTTTCCTTCATCATTAAGTTCATTTAATACATATCAGAGTTATCACAGTAGAGCATTTGACCGGTTTGGACAACCTACTGTACTTGTAAAAGTAAAACAAACATAAAATATAAGTCTCCGAAGGGTTAAGGGTACAATTATCCAACATTAATACCAAAATAATGAATACAGTCATCCAAATGATAGGGCATTTCCTATTCTTCATTGCACCACTGGGCCTTACCTTTCCAAAAAGGTCCTTCTATCTCAGGCATGTTCCCCTGTGTCTACAAAAGCGTTTGGAGTCCGAAAACGGTCCCCAGAGTAATACTCATGAACTAAATGTATGATGTGTATGCATGCAACTATGTATGTATATGAACACAGATAAGTATGCCAAATATACCACAATATGTAAATAGAAACATACACAATAACATGTCTTCGCATCGTCGAGTCGCCTTACTAAGGCAGGCCCCAGAATTACTAGAATCACAAGCCAGTCCTGTTGGGCTGCCACATAGGCCGACCCCGGTAGGCACCCTCAGCACTAGGAGCACAATCACAAACATGTTCTGTATGTATATTTGGCAACACATATACCAAAAACAATATATATGGCAAGCAAAACATACAATAAAACACATAAAAGTATCGGAGTAAAGTGGTTACTACCTAGTGTATAATATATTGTCCTTAATATTTATTATGCCCAATGACTTTTCCAAAAATGGCCCTGACCTAATAACACCAAAATACACCATTTTTAGTATTTCCAAAAATACCCTTGCATTTTCTTGTCAAATTCGAGCTTAACCAGAATTTTCCAGAAATTCAGTGATTCTGGCCCAATTTCCCGGATTTTTAATAAATTCCAAAAAAAATCATTTTTTGCATGCAACCAGCTCCATTTGAACCATTAGAAAGTCTATTTTCCAGGAACAATATACCTAGACCCCGAAAGTACTTGTATTTTGGTGTGTTGCTTATTTTCTACACCTTGGTCAAATTTCGCCCTGATGCACTCAGAGCTAACTTTGACAATTTTTATCTCCTAGGAGAGAAATCCAAAAATTACAAAATTATAAATCTTGGTGAACCTTAGGAAGTATATTTTATCCCTGAAAAATTTCAGCTTCATTCAAGGCCATTTACTATTTTAAAAACCGAGTTGAAGTAATGTATACATATTCCACATTATTATAATTATTAGGTGAGACATTTCTTTATATGTAGTTTAAGGCTTTAGGAATTTGAGTCCTTACACATTATGTGTTAGTCATCCCTGAATTTTGGGGGTGTAGCAATTATCTTTCTCCTTATAGAGAGATGCACCTTCAAGACTGTGGCCACCCTTCTGACTGATGGTTTTTGGCTCTCCCTCAGGAGAGAATGTCAATGCTGGAGAAAAAAATGTTGAACTTAAATTTCGTGTGCCCGTCCTCATCATCTCTGTGACTACCTACATGCATTGGAGAACTGTCTTCTGATAGCCTTTTGACATGAACGATTCTGATTCTTGGTATTCTAGCAAACTGTTAAATGCCCGCACCCTACCGCTGCGAATTATTCGGAGTTACAACATTTTTTTGCTCATGGCCTATATATTTTTATTTTCGTGTCATGCCCCTAATATATTTATTCAGAGAAATAGCCTATAGATTTTTTTTTTCGTGTCATGCCCCAATATATTTATTTAGGAAATATTTTAATTTATATATATTATTTAATTTTTATAAAATATCCTCAAATTACCTTCTTCATTGGGTGTGTAACCTACCCATTATCTCTCTTTACGTACCATTACTGCTATCTTAAAAAAAATTTTTACTCAAGATATTAATGAAGTTGTGCTAAATGGCAGGAGGCGGGGCTCTCAACATCCCTGCATTTATATAATCGATAGATATCTTACATTATTATTGAGGCTTGAGCGTGATCTCATTTTGAGGTGTCTAGTTAATTAATTATTGGTGGGATTGGCGGTTAGCACAAATTTGGACGTGGGTCGATATGATGAATAATATAGTAATAAATATATATATTTTACATTATCTTTGTATGGTTGGGATTAGGATCATATCTCTTTGTTATTTTATTCTACAGATATTAAGATTATGATATATGAGGGACATCTACAATACCAAAAATATGATAGACAAATATCTTACATCCCAGATGGTGTGTACTACTATGGTCCTATTTATAAGTCTAATATTTTGATCAATTCTCATACACAAAGAGAGATAGTTAACTCAATGATTATAGGAAAAATTTTCAACTTTGCCCTCATTTATGATTGGATATTTTTCAACTATTTCTTCTCTCCCTATTTTCACAAGTACAATTAATTTACATAAAATTGTCACAATCTCATTTATTACATGAAATAGAACTTATAAATAGGACCAAATTTTTTAGTGAAAATAGATTTATAAATAAGACCAGAGTGATACAACTTAATTTATGTCGGATTTGTCAAGTGGAATTGGTACTAACATTGCTTATTTTGTGACATTTGGTATAAAGAATTGGAGATGACTTGGATTAAAACAATTTTGGACAAAGTTGTCCCTGTTCACCTCTTACACCTTTCACTGACAACAGCAACCTCATCTTCCTCGACGGCCACCACGGTTCCCTCCCTTCAACCTCCTTGTCTCCATACCTTAACGTCCTTCTTACACGACACCATTGGCTACCTCCAACTTGATGATCCGAAGGGAGAGCTTTCTACCTGGGAAAAATTCCGTAGCCCCAATATTTAATTCTCACTCACAGTCCATCTAAATACAAGCCGCATACCAAACAATGCCGGCATAGATATAAGCACTTAAACATAAATAGAAACGTTCTAGCCATAAGAGATTGTAACGAAAATTTGTTACTCCGATCCTTAATCTATATAGGACATATTTGTAATACCCCAAAATTAACAACTATCATAAATCCAATATTTTGCTTGATGTCACCTATTTAAAATAGGTGAATATGTGGTCTCAAATTTTGAGATATATTTTATTTATCTATTAGGTTATTTTCCCTTAGAATTTAGGGTAGCAAATGTTTTATTTTTCTAGGTTTTGTATGAAATCATAAAATATCGTAAAAATACAAACAACTCCCAAATTCAATTAGGGATTTTATAGGATCCAAAGGAAAGCAAGGAAAAATTAGGAAAACACATCAAATAAATAGGGCAGCATAAAAAGAATTAGTAGACACTTGAATTTTCACTAAACAAAATGATTATGTAAATTTTATAATTAATCAAGGGATTAAATTAAGAGAACTTAAATCTCAAAACTCATAATTAAATAAGGAACTAGATTTTTCTAAAACCCTAGAATTAATACATAGCACATACTAGGTTATAAAATGTCATAATAAATTAGCAAAACACTTGAACAAATAAAAGAATAATTACCAACAATTAATAGGCAATTAAGTAACACTAATGGAAGGTTTAGTTAATTAATTACAACCACTAATTAAGAGGGATGATAGGCTAATTAGAAGGAAAGAACCAACAAGGGATTAAGATTAACACTAAAAGAATTGTTAGCAATCATAAATCATATCATGAACCAATAAACAACAACCAAGTGGTAATTAAGCTTAGGATTATGGTGTTAATCAAATACTAATTAAGGGTTTTTTTTTTTGGCCAAAAATACTAATTAAGGGTTGAAAAGTCAACAATTGCAACTATGACCTAAAGGCTAAAAATTAATCCCCTAAAAGCTAATCCAAAGGCCCTAATTAATTATAATAAAGCATAATCCATGTGAACAAGGGACTAACCAATGAAATATTTCCTTGCAAAGGCTATAAAACAACAAAACAAAAATATATATATAATAAAGGGGGAGGGGTGCGTTTTTCTTGAAGAAAAAAAGAGAAGAGGTGTAACATCCCAATTTTCTAAAGCGTTTTTGAAATAATTGATCAGAGTAGAGCATCGGAATAATTTCAAAAGTGTGAGTATCTGATAAACATTTACTGATGTAGTATCTGGCTGTTTACAGTGGTACAGTAATCTAAACATAGTTTGATAAAAATAAAGTCAAAATGAAAATCTTTCCGTTTGCGTCCTTACGCTGGCTCCTTGCCCTTAACCCTGGCCCTGGTTCCTCCGGACCCTGAAGCTATAGTAGGAGCTGAGGTTCAATGACCATTGAACCTCAGGTAACGGTTAACCTCATGCTTATGTACAGTTATGTATGACAGATATTCATGACGTAATAATGATAATCAAAACAAAAGCTCATAACAGAATACATAACCACGTATGTAAGATAATAACAACGTATGTAACATAACCACGTATGCTACAACAATAATTCGAACATAACCACGTATGTAAGTCTTAGTCGATGAGCACAACCATAATCATACAATAAGCATCAACATAGCCACGTATGTAAGTCCTAGTCGATGAGCGCAATCATCATATACAATCATACAATAAGCATCAGAGCTAGTGTTACAGTACGCGAACGTACCTGGGTTGATAATTCCGGTATGACGACGATCGGTATACGTTTGCAGACTTCCTATAATAGGTATATTGCGTTATTAATTTGTAGATAATATTATAAAATATATTTTGGCCACTACTAACTATTCTACCCTTGGTACAATAAACCATTATTTTATTTCCTCACAATTTATTGAAAAACGCTGGAAATTGTTGGGCAGAATTTCGCCTATCTTTGAAAAATCATAACTAATTCTAGGAAAATCGAAACGAAGATCTGTAAAATGTTCCGGACTCCTCCGGATGTCTATTTTCCAGTAAAAATAGCAAACTTTGCCCAGAATTCAAAAATCATTCCCAGATTTCACGCATTCAACCTCTGCCCAGAAATTCCAGTATTTTCGCAGCATGAACTTTGAGAATTTCTTTCTCACTGTACAGAGCTCATTTCAACATGTTCTTTACATATTTGGAAAGCCCTATATGTCTACTTTAATCATGAATTTTATCAGAATTTTTCAATATCATTTTCAACATGAAATATGAGTGTTTCTGTTACTAGTTCAGACATTGCCTAACCGACGAATTTTCGCTAGAACTTCGTTACTACAGTGTTCTTAGCCCCGAAATTTTGTAGAACCACTTCCTTCATCAATTTTTCGAAATAAAGCTATTTTTAACTATAAAAACATGAAACTAAAATTATTCTAGAATTTTAAAGATTAAAACTACTTCTACCTATGAATTTAAACTCAAAACTAAAGAACTTTGCTTACCTAATGCTTGATCTCCTTCAAGCTTCTTCAAACTCTCTTCACTCTCTCCCAAATGTGCAGATGATGCTTTGCTTGGTGTGAAGAAAATTGAATGCCCCAAGCCTCTATTTATAGTGAAAAGGTTGGGCAATCTTGTAAATAAGTGCAACTTTACTCTTGGCTAATTCTCACCATTGGATCTAGGGTTTCATCAAAACATCACATCCTCTTCATCCACATGAAAAACTGAATTCACTCTCTCTCTCCCTTCTTCTCTTTCTTCTTCCTTCTCCTAGAAGCTTAAGAACTTGGGGTGCAAGAATTGAATAGTAAGTTGTATCCTACAAGCTTTGACCAATTGGCACATGTGATGAAACTCAATTCCTTCCTCATGAAGCTCCCAAAACCGTGCCCCCTCTGAATTTTTGGGTTTTAGGGTTGTTTTGGGCTTTATTGTTATGTTGGGCAAAGGTTTGGCAAGGATTTGGGCTACCAAAAATGATCCATGTAAATTGTTGTGGTAAAAAGCCCTAATTTAATTTCTTTTTGTTTATTATTTGATTTAGCTTAATTAGGTTTAATTTGTAATGTTCTAATTGTTTTACAACTCAATTATGATTCTACTAATTCCAATTGTTTCAATTATCGATCCCTTGTTAAGCTTTAATATTGAATTTAGCCAATATATTCCAAATTGTTTGTTGACATTTGCCATTAGATTAATTATGAATGTTAATTCAATTAAGATTAATTTTTGGTGTTCACTAATTATTTTTAATGTCCTCTAATCATTTTAAACCTCTTCCTACTCCTTTACGTCTTATTTTTGACAATATAGGAATTATAAGACAATATATCCTTAAGTGTGAATTTAATTGTTCTTGAATTGTTGAAAATTCATTTAATTGATTTAGGGGTTTTTGTGGCATTTTACAATATTTTATGACCTCTAACAAAATTTAGGGAGTTGGATTTTGCCCTATTAAGTCCTACCGAAAACTTATTCAAGAGATAGATTAAATACAATACTATTTTGGAGACAACATACTCTCCTATTTTCAATAAGTCCTAATGGCCAAAATATCATGTTTAAAAGGAATACAAATCTTGGGGTATTATAAGAGGAAGATTGGATTAAATAATTAAAATACACATGTGCATAAGATGAGTCATAAACCTATGGCATGAGTCATTAACCTAGCAAGGGTGAATCACAACTCTAACACATGAATCATCATCCTAAGCTTGCATGACTCACTAGCCTAAGTATGAGATGAATCACACACCTACATGATGAATCACAAACCTAACTAGATAAGATGATGTAAGGAATGATGGAAGAAGATGATGTAATGAATGGGAGGTGGACCAATGAGGAGAAAGATAAACAGAATAACTAAAAAGGGTTATAAAAATAATTCTAGATAAAAACTAATAAAACCTATACAAATTAAATCATATCTTGAAATCCATGAACTAAGTATGAAAACCAAGTTGAGATTCATAACAAGCATAAATCAAGCTTGAAGACAAGTATAACCAAAGTCATTTTCATGATGGTTTGAGAAATGGAATCAATAGAAAAGATAGGCAAAATTGGTCTCAAAATGAAGCTAAAAATTTGTAGAGTTCAAAACCAATGAGCAATTGAGCAAACAACTTCATTAGAATTCCCAAATGGATTTTTCACCAAGAATGAAACAAGGATAATTGGCTTAGGCAAAAATTAAAACACATGAGATAAGATTTGTCAAAATGGAAGAGGATAATGTACTTTAGGATAAAAAAATGGAAGAGGATGAGGGAGAGAGAGAGGAGCACGGTTTTGAAGGGTGGAGGGCCAAGATTGGAGCTTCAAATTCACCCTAAATCCAAAGGCTAAGAATCAAGTAGAGGAGGAGTGAATAGTGCCATGGAATTCCACTATAAATAGGGGTCCTTGGCTTCATTGCTCTTCACCACTTCACAAAGTATTCAGCCATATAGAGAGAGTTGAGAGTGAGAGCAAGAAGGTTCTTGAAGAGTAGCAAGGCTTTTGGGTAAGTTCTCTAGCTTTAGCTTTGAGTTTCTTTAAGTTCTAGCCTTTTAATTCATAGTTAGAAGTAGTTTAATCTTTAAATTCTTTAGATATAGTTGTTTTTATGTTTTTATGAGTTTAAAATTAGCTTTATTTCGAAAAAATAATGAAGAAAGAGTTTTAGCAAAATTTCCCGAAAAGAAACACCGAAGTAACGAAGTTCTGGCGAAATTTCGTCGGTTCTGGAATTTCTGAACCAGTCACGAAAATACTATTATTTTATGCTGAAATCATGGTTGAAAAATTCTGGAAAAATTCATGGTTAAAGTAGACATACAGGGCTTTTTAAATATGTAAAGAACATGTCCAAATGATTTCTGTACAGGGAGATAAAAATTCCCAAAGTTAGGGCTACGAATTTCTGGAAAATTCTGGACAGAGGTTCAAAACTAAAAACCTGGGAATGAACCGTGGAATCTGGGCAAAGTCTGATATTTTTTCTTGAAACTATACATCCTAAGGATTCTGAGGAATTTTACGGATCCTCATTTCGATTTTTCTAAAATTAGTTATGCTTTTTCAAAGTTAGGCGAAATTCTGCCCAGATTTAAGGACCAGCGTTTTCTCAAATAATAAAGGAAAATAATGAATTATGAAATCCACCAAGGGTAAGGAAGTCATTTGTAGCTAGGATATCTATTTGGATATTGGTTGAAAATTAATAAATGAAATATTACCTCATAGGAAATCTGTGATCGCTGCGCAACCGACGACGTACCGTGACCACCGACAAAGGTACGGACGCATACTGTAACACTAACTCTGATGCTTATTGTACACTTGTATGTGGTAGATATGCTCATAGACTGTGACTCTGCTTGAGAATTATTTGTATATATACGGGTTACAGTCTTGGTAATGCCGTTTGAGTTTTCCTAGCACGCTGAGGACACGATAGGCTATCGTGGCACTGGTGAAGAGTGCAGACTGGATTGATGTGAATATGTGATGATTGTATTGATATGTGGTTATGCTATACTGTCATGAAATACCTGTCATATATAACTGTTCATAAGCATGAGGTTAACCGTTACCTGAGGTTCAATGGGAATTGAACCTCAGCTCTTACCATAGCCTCAGGTTCTGGCGGAGGCGGAGTTGTCGGCAAGGGTAAACAGGTCGCATGAAGACGCGGACTGAGGCTTATTCTTCTAATGTTACTTTTATCATTTTGTTATTTCCTCAGAATACTTGAATTTTTCGGATGACTGTATTAGAGTTAAACACACCGACAATGGATGATTATCAGTTACTCGTTTTGTTTTAAAAAGAAAATCTTTTCTGATGCCACTCTGATCTTTTCTTCGAAAGCTTTGATAATCCCATTTGAAAACCACATTTAAAAAGACGGGATGTTACAATATTTACTTAATTTGATTAGATTAAAAAAATTAGTTAAATTAGCTAATATAACATATATTTTTTAAAACACTTTAATTATCGTCTTTAATTCCCTCATTCCCTCTCATTCTTGATCATAGTTGAGGGAGTATAATAGAGATAAATTAGGAAAAGATTAATATATAAAAAATACATATTATATTTAGGATCAAGATCAACTCCCCAAATATGTGATATATTAAGAAGTAGAGGGGTACTTACAACTAGTTTATGTACCGTCACATTAAATACTTAAGTAAAAGAGCTCCAACTGCTGTTACAAAAAACTCAATTGGATGTGGTGATCTTGATCTCCCATTGTATTGTTGAGTTGTTAGAAATTGCTGACCCATACTGAGCTCGGAAGTTAAAGCTGCCCAGCTTGTAAAGAGAGGAAGAAGAATGCAATGTCCAAACTATTTAATACTCCTTCCGGTCTTAATTCTAGGACAACATAGAGGTTGATCTAGGTTCTAATTATAGGATAATATTCTAATTTTTATCAATTTCTTCCCAAAATACCCCTACTGATACTTTCTTATTAATAATTAAACATAACAATACACCTATATATTCTATAAAATGAGTAATGCTTGCAATTCATTAATGTCACATACACCTCAATTTTGCTATTTTTTAATAAAATAATTTTGAGAATTTTTATCATATTTAATAATGGCATCACTATTAAATTATACTACTTCCAACCTCCAAGAGTAGACTGAAATTTGTTGAGAGAAATTGACGACATCTGTGTAAGAGCTCAGAGAAGTCATATGTAAGGTAGGAGAGGTCTTATAAAGAACAAAGATTTCAAAGTGATTGAATGTCATTTAAAATTTTAAATAAGGGAATTTTGGGGAAAAATAATTAACTAATTTAACCACTATCCTTAATCTCTCCAAAATTAGGTAAATATATCCCATAATTAGGATTGGAGGGAGCAGTTTTTTTTTTAATTTTTTTTTTTTTGTAAAATCATAAAAATTACAGCAACGAAAAACACTAGTAGTTCACAACTACGTTGATAATATAACGTTTTTCAAAAAAATTTGGAAACCAAAGTTTTCAGTTTAACCTTTTAGTCCTTTTATATAGCTCTAGGAATGAAGCCATTTTTAAGGGACACGAAAATATGTTCCCTAATTCCAACCACCGTCGCAGATCATATGTTGTCAAAATCTAAACTAAGACTTGTCAAAGGAACTCCGAGAATAGTTTTGGTTGCCGACACTGGTGACCTTGATGCTGATCATTAGGCACCATCATTGGTGGTGGAGGGTGGGCATTTTTTAATAATGGGTATTTTTTGTCATTTCATATGTACACTTATTTTTTGGTCCCTGAATCCTGGAGAGCTACCCTAGAATGTAATAAAATAAAATAAAATCAAAATAAATTAAAATGATTAAGATATAATATCCTAATATCTATATCTAATTCTAAGATATGATATAATATATTTATATCTAATATAATAATAAGATAATGATGAGGATTTTAGCAACACATGTGATTTATAACATCAACAAGTATCACATGCTTTCTATCAACATTATCCTCATCAGATGAAAGCGACATATTAACTACTACACTTTGACAGGAATTGATATGAAATCTTGCATTTCATATATAGGTTACTCTTCTAACAAGTAATGTTATAATTTAATTAATACAGAAGCTGATCAGGATTTAAAGCAACAAAAGTGGTTTATTTACATCAACAAGTATCACATGCTTTTTATCAACATTAGGATACTTTCCAAAACCATGGCTTTGGAGAGAGAACCATGGTTTTGGGAAAAACAACCCAAACATCAACTTTTTTTTTCACAGTCAATTTTTCCATCCAAAACCATGGTTTTGGTATCAGTCACAATTTATTTATTTTATAAGAAGACTATAGTTTTCGTTTTTTTTTTTTTTTTGAGTAAATACCCTTTTTTGGTCCTTTACAAAAAACACAATTCTCATTTTGGTCCCTTACAAAAAAATCGACCCTTATTCATCCTTTTTATGGACTAAAAAGGACATTTTCGAAATTTGTGGGGATCAAACTGTCAACTAATTTAGTATATTTTGAATTTGTGAGGGACTACAAGACTTTTTTAAAAAAATTTTTTATAAGGGATCAAAATGGTGATCACGTTTTTTGTAAAGGACCCAAAAAGGTATTTACTCCAAAATCTATTATCTAAAATTACTTTTATCACTTTTTCTATTAGAGCTAATCCAAACATAATACATGGATGAAACTGACAATTAATTACTACACTCTGATAGGAATGGCTCGTAGAGGTTGAGCCTTATGCAATGTGATCCCATTGTTTTGACTCATATCCATGTCTTCTGGCTTTAGCCCATCTGGGACCTTCCAATCAAAGTGATATATAAGTGAAGCCAACATAAAGCCAAGTACCCTAGATGCCAAGGGCAAGCCAGGGCAAATCCTCCTTCCAGCACTAAAAGGAATAAACTCAAAATCACTACCCTTAAAGTCAATCTCACTTTCCAAAAACCTATCAGGTAGAAACAAATTAGGGTCTTCCCATATGCTTGGGTCTCTTCCCATTGCCCACATATTTACTGTAAGCTCAGCATTCTTGGGCACTAAGAAGCCACATAACTCTACATCACAAATTGCCTTGTGGGGTGGAAGAAATGGTGCTGGTGGGTATAGCCGTAAGGTCTCTTTTATTACTGCTTGCAAGAATGGTAACTTTAAGACCATAGACTCTTCAAGTTTCACACTACTTTGACCAACTACTTGTTGGAGCTCGGTTTTGGCTTTTGCCATTTGTTCTGGGTTCCGTATTAATTCTGCCATTGCCCACTCTAGCGTGGTCGATGTTGTGTCTGTCCCTGCCAAAAATAAATCCTGAAATAATATCAAGAAAATAATGATTAAGTAAATAAAGTTGAGTATCAAACATGTGCACTTTATATGTAAAGGTAAACCTCCCTCTTGGGGATTATTTTCAGAGTTATAGAAAGAAAATTAAACCTGGGAACTAAACTTAATTTTTTTATATGAAATAAAAAAGGGTAGCTCAATAACCAAAAGGCTTCCACAGTGTTTTGAGGTAGGCTAGATATACGCAAGCTTACTCTCCCACAAGGGGAGAGACTATTTTTGAAATCATGACTTCTTGATCATTTGTTAGCAATTTTTACTATTGTTCCAACCCTCGTTTTAGAGATGAAATATTCAAATTAAATTTAACAATTATACTCACTAGGAATAAATGAAGAACGTCAGCGCGGCTCAATTGCGAAGAATCATCTTGGATAAAATCAATAAATGAATCCAACACATCATTGTAATCTTTGGACTCCATTTTCGAACCTCTAAAACTCAATCTCTGTTCCAAAATATCTTCAAAAAGCTCATATAACGTTTTACAGTAACCTCTCATCCTTGCCCGAGCTCCTTGTAGATCCAGAAAACTCAAAATAGGGAAAATATCAGAAACATTAGGCCTTCCAGCCTCATGTAGGATCCCAATCACCAACTTCTTATACTCCTGACTCTTATCAGAACCATAACAAGCAAAATCCCTAGAGAAGAGCATGTTGGATATTGAATTTAGAACTGTTGTAAAGGCAGCCTCAGCGAGATCTACAGCCTCCCCTTTAATGGAGAATTCATGGACGTGATTGATTAAGTCCCCAACCTTGCTTTTGCGTAGAACCTCGGTTGAGTCTAGCTTCAAAGTGGAGAACAGATTTGTAACACAAGCTCGCCTAAGGGCTTTCCACTGAGGTGAAATAGGAAGCCAAGCTATGGAGAACTGGTGATGGTCGAGACCTCGAGCACTGTCTGGGAAGGTTCGACCGGAGAAGTCTAGGTCGTGCTTGTGAAAAGCTTCTTTGGCTATTTCTGGGGAAGAGATGACTACGACGGTTCTTGTGCCTAATTTGAGTGACATAATGGGTCCATAAGTTTTGGAGAGGTTGGTTATAGATAAGAGAGGGTTGGACCCAATCTGTAAGATGTTTCCTATGATAGGGAAGGGACGAGACCCTGGTGGGAACCTGTGTGAAGATGACGATGAAGATGATGATGAGACAGAAGAAGTTGAGTACTTGTGAATCTGGTCTGAATTAGCAGCTCTGAGTTTGAGAGGTTTGTTAGAAACTCGTTTGATGAATGTGATGTAGATCAGAAAGAAGGCAAAGGGAATGCAAGATAGAATGAGGACTTGTGTTGGGGTGTCCATTGCTCTTTCATTCCTTTCCTATCGCTAACATGTACTATTTATCCCACTTGAACTCTTGGCTTGATGGTGGGAGCGTTTAGCTACAAGACTCAAAGATGATTATTTATGAATTTATTAATAAAAAACAAGATTGATAAATACTCACGGTAGACTAATATTTAAAAAAAATAAAAAACAATTATATTAGATGTTATACAAAAACATACATATCATCAACAATTGATTTATTTAAGGGAGAAAAAAGGGCGAAATCAAAATATTTATTTACAATACAACATATAAGATCCAAGGGCATTCCATTTTATTTTTTCGGTGTTGGCTACCACAAAAAAAAAAAAAACTTTTCCCAACAAAATGAAGGTTTTGGTTCACACCATCCAAACACCCCATTAAATTAAAAGAATTGATTAATAATGCTGATTTGAACCACGGTCTCTCATAGCAAAACCATGGTTTAGAAGTAAGCTGGAATTTTAAGATTTTCCGCGAAAATTTTTTTGGTCGTGGGCCGTAATTATATTACCAGCTTCTTTGAGAGAGCCGTTCACTATTACAGAATTATAGATACTTGACATTTATTTTTGTCCATATTTAACGGTTTTGAATTGACAAATAAATTAAAGAAGCGTCATATATTCACTGAGCAAAATATTTGACAGTTAAGAATTGTTCAATACTGAAATATTGAGTACCATATTTGATGGTTCTTACATCACAACCATCAAAGTATGGAGCTTTACAATTTGCTAAGTCTTTCACTGCTACAAAAATTAGATATTACTATCCTAAAAAACGTCTTAATTAAAAAACAGGTAGTAAAAAATGAAGGCATTGGCATTTTTGTAATTATATATAAGGAAAATGAGCCTTCAACATCCTAAATAGAAGTTTAGGACTTCTAAATTTGTTTTTTGCGTTCTAACATTTTTTAAGGACGCTTTAATTGCTTCCCGCCATAAGAAATATGAAAATTTTTGTTTGGCGACATGGTATTTAATTTCTTTTGGAATAAAATTCATTTTTGGCGTCCTAATATTGTTTCAAGACACCTAAAATCTGCCAAATAATTTGACTCCAGGCTAAAATGGGAGAATTATTTATTTGCGCCATGATAATTATTATTTTTAAATAAAATTTATTTTTGTCGTCCTGAATATATTTCAAGACGCCTAAAATCTGACTAATTACTTGGCACCAACGAAAAATATGGGAAATATTTGTTTAATTTGGAGGTAGAAGTTTTTCGAAAATAGGCGACCTGAACTATATTCTGGAAATTGGCAACCTGATTGTATTTTAGGTCACCTATTTTTGAAAATTGGCGACCTGATTATATTTCAGGTCGCTTATTTTTTGAAAAGTGGCGACCTCATTGTATTTCAGGTCGCCTATTTTCGAAAATTGGCAACCTGATTTTATATCAGGTCGCTTGTTGTCAAAAATTGGTGACCTAATTGTATTTCAGGTCGCCTATTTTCGCAAAGTGGCGACCTGAATCTAATTTCAGGTCGCCAATATTTGAATTAAAACCCAAATGACCACTCGGTCCCACCAAACTCCTCACCTGCGCGATAGAAACCCTTCATCATTTCTCTCTCGCGGCATAGTTCACATCTCCGCCTCCTTCCCCAAATCCGGCCTTGCCATCTCCGTTTTCGTAGGCGTCTCCTCCGTCTCCACTTCCATCACGCTGTGCAGATCGACTGTGTGCTTCCAACTCCAGGCCACGTACTCCACCTCATATTCTCTCTTCCAATCGACCTCCACTCCATCTCCATAGTCGCCTCTCCTGCGGTGTCTCTGTGTGCGTGTGCCCCGCGTCACCTCGTCATCAAGCCTTCTTCCTTCAGGTATGTTTCCCTCCTTCCTTAAGAATCAGCTGGAATGGAGTACATGAAACAAAAGAAACATGGATTGGAGCATTTGGGTAATTATCTTGTTTGCAATCGATGTTTGTCAGTACAATTGCGTTTTGCCCATGGACTGTTGTTGTTTTGTTTTCTGTCGTATTGACTAACCGTGATGAATTGCTCATGGATAGACATGTTATTGTGCAAAAAAGTTTCTTACATTGGGGGAATTCTTAATACCCTGCATCTTATAGTCAACACATGTATTTGTCCCTTGGTCATGCAAGTAATCGTCAGGAAGTACTCAACAAGCATTAGAATATTTTTGCAACTACATTAACAGTGTTGTTGTATAAAATTAAATCCAATGTTTTTTTAAAAGTGTTGTTGTCTCTACGCAAAGGCTTCATATAGTTGATTAGAGTTATTGACATAATGTATTTAGGTTTTCTCTTATTTTGTCCAAAACCTTAACATTTGATGTTGACATGGGATCTGTAGATGTTCAAACATTTGACGATGTGTATTCACTACCACAAAAATTGGATATTACTACCCTAAAAAACGTCCTAATTAAAAAACAGGTAGTAAAAAATGAAGGCAGTGGCATTTTTGTAATTATATATAAGAAAAATGAGCCTTCAAACGTAATAAACAAAGCATAGTTACCCAGGAGGAGATCGTATATATCATGGTCGCAATGAGTGAGTGAGCAAGCAGAGGCGCTAATCTGACTGAACCTCTCGACACAGACGATCGCGCTAATTACAAACTCTCATTTGCTACTCCTCCCTTGGCTAGTCGCAACCCTTCCCTTCTAATTCCAACCCCAGATTTCTTCAATGGCATGCACCAAGGGCTTCGGGCAAAAAGAACCTGCTGAAGCTCTAGATGCTATGCCTTTCGCCAGTCGAGGTCTACCCCAGCAGGAACCTAAAAGCTCGCGGAAGCATCATTGGAGCAAAAGCCCTCAAGAAGGTGAGCCCACCAGTACACACTCTGTCGACACTGAGGACGACGAAGTGTCAAATTCTCATGGGCCTTCAACAAGAAAAGGTTAAGTGAGGGTGAGATGCTCAGTACTGGTACAAAACTATTTCTCTATTTAGATATTTTATATTTTAATATAGTTCCGACTCTTTGCTTAAAAAAAAAAAAAAAAACTCAAGGAATGTATTGGGTGGTTCCTCTCATCTGTGAATTGTCTCTCCTCTCTCCCTTTTCACTTACTCGTTGCAATGGGGGGATTGGATTGTTCAAGTATGGGGGAAGGATTAGTTATGTTAAATCTATGATATAATCTGCTGCTGTTCAGTGTGTGTATGCCATACTAGTTCACCCTGCATGTAGTTTTTTGCATAAACTGCAAAAAAAAAAAAAAAAAAAAAAATCCAATTTGCAAGATAAAGCATGAACAAAATTTTGTAACAATAGAATGAATGTCTGTATAACCAAGCATAGCATGATTGCCTAAGGAAACTAATCCTATAAGCTTTGGAAATTGATAGTGCTAGCCAACCTGATGTGGAGAAAAGTGGCAGTGAGGAAGTTTCAAGGGAAGAACCCACAATGGAAGAATTTGAGCCTAATTGTTTTATTCTAGTGTGCACGTTTGCTAGCCCATGTATGATCCTTGATTTGTCTCAGTTCTTTGATATACTATTTAGCATCTGAGCATGAAGTTTGTACGACCAAGGCATTCATGTCATATCCATCACCCCCATACATAACTCATTTATCATCATCTCCATTTTGCTACCCCATTGAGCCACATGAGTGTGCTATAGCAGAATGCTTGCAGAATCGCTTTCAGTTCTCGTCCCCCTTTCGGCAATCCCACTGCCCAGTACTAGTGGATCACGATGCATGGTATTGCTTAGATGAACAAGCCTTAAGAGGCTCTCAAGTCAGTGTTTATGCTCTCTCACCCAGGGGATTTTAGTTTCTCTCTTGTCAAACGGGCCCAGAAGTTCCATAGCCTTGTCAAAGTTCTAAAATTGCTTCCTAGCATCTGAGCTTTCATTTATCCAAAGGACTTTTTGGGTTACAAAGGTGAGGATGGCTAAGTTTTTGAGATGAAAAAAATGGTGGTGCAAAGTTATACAGACAAGAGTGGTACGACTATGAGATTTTGTTGACTCTATCTTATTTTTGCATGAGTGCAAAAAGCAAAGTGTGGAGGTATTTGATGAGCACAATTTATGCCATGTTATCCCTATATTTTATGACTAAATTGTATGGCAAATATAAGTTTAACTGCAATCAATTTAAGCAAAAGGGCATTAATTCATGATATAGGGAACTGAAGGATAGAAACCATTTATATCCTAAACATGTGTTAAGAAAGGAGCAAGTTACAAGGTTTTGAAGGGAGAACGTGTAGCAAAGCTGATACTATGCTATAGCATTCTGACAGCATATCGAAGTGCAATACAAGGCATCACGAAAGCTATAGCAAAGTAAAGGACAAAATGCTATGTAGCATATTTTCTGATCTTTTCTCTAGATGATTTCAGAAATACTATTGAAGGTCGAGAATGACAGGTAGATTGCTGAAGTAACGGAATAGAAGATGCGAAGGATCTAAACTGAAAGAAATGAAGAATCCCACATGATCAGCATAATCAATCTGCCAACATTGGAAAGAGATATATGATGGATCTCGACAGATTAGGAAAGACCTGGCTCACTGAAACTTACACCGCAAGAAAGTTTGATTATATAAGGAAACAGCAAGCCAACCCTAAAGGAGGTCGAGTCATAGAGAGTCCAATCGAAATACACATTCGGCTAGACTCGAAAGAAGACAGAGGGAATTCCCAAGGCACAAGAACTCCAGGATAACCCAGCATCCTTCCCTGCAGTAAGACGAAGAGAAGAAGATGTGGAGTGGTAACGTGACAAGGCTTCTTCCACGTTGTCGAAACTTCATCAAGCTTTCTGTTTTTGTTTAATCTTTTGGTCATGGGTCATTCTCTTACTATCTGTTTTGTGTTTCCCTCATTAGTCATGAACTGATTTTCATATAGCTGAACGAGGATGATTTCTTAAGTTTTAAATGAACCCAGTTGCAAGTTCTTAATTCAATAAATTCAGTTTTCTTATCAATGATTTAATTACTAGTTGATTAGAGGAAGCTAAGGGCTAGATTTGTGGCATCGGCTTACTAGTAAGGAGTCGAGGTTAGACCTCTGAGAAACAGTGATTGCAAAGTAGGCTGGTGCAAGGCTTGACCTATTATTGTAGACTTCAGGAATGGGTCTACCGCTCATAACCATTACACCCTATTTTGTAATGCATATCTTACTAGAAAATTGCCGTAGGCATATGGAAGGAGTAAAGTTAGTGTCATATGTATCGGACGTGGAAGCTTCGATAGATTATAGCGGTGGGTTAACCGAATAGCATTGTAGTTAGTAGCTATGCTGTAGCATTGCAGAAGTTGTGCAGTGTAGATGCTATAGCAATGGGTAGAGCAACTAGGGGATTGATATGCTTAAGGATGATTCCGAGTTCATCCTAACTTCTTACAGATATCTTCTTACGACTACGATACTCTATTTACTTTGTTATTTAGCGTAACCACAAAAACCTCTCAAACCAATCAGATTTACTTTTTGTTTCACACAACTATTATAGCATTTGAGCGTCACTTCCTGGTATCTCAGTCTTTATGGGACGATACTTTACTTACACTTTATTACTTGTTCGATTGGTTCACTTGCCATCAAGAAAATCGACCAGCACCAGCGGAAGAGATTAAAAGAAGAAGCTGAGTCCAATCATTCGTGTTATGTGATCCACCATCTCCAGTAAGCCTCGAAGAAATCTGGTTGTATGCTTTCCGAAAGAGAAGCGGGTATTATACGAGTAAACAAACTCATGTAGTTGCTGAAAAATTGTAAGTATCATTATTATTATTTTCTAGTTATTAAACAAGTTTCATTACTAAATTTCTCGCTATCTGTATCTTACAGGACAAATTGAAAAAAAAAAAGAAAAAAAAGTAGAGGGATCATTTCTAACAGAAGGGAGGAATGATATTCTAACCGTTGCGATAGGAAAGCCCAATTGTGTTGGGCGTTCAGGAGAATTGGAGGAGGGGAAGGCCTAAGCCAATGCTTTGGATTATCCAAACATAACAAACAAAGCATGGACGAGGAGATGGTATATATCATGGTCGCCATGAGTGAGCAAGAAGAGGCACGAGAAGCTTCATTCAGTGCAATGTTTGAAGCCCAGATGAGCAAGATGAAGGAGGAAATGATGATGATTGTGAGCTCAAGTAAAAAGACCAGTGTTCTCGTGGTACATTCACCTAGACCTATGTAGTAGAGCACTAAAGGGAGTTGGAGCATTGTTGGACAACTAGAGGTTTCTAAACCTTGTAACCTTTATATGGAGGATCCTGATTGCCAATTAGTTGCACATAGGACTACCGACATCTTGGATCAACTATACAACACCAACAAATGGTAGATGGTCAAGTCAGAGTATCAATTGAAGAGGTGATCATTGTTGATGCACCTCTCCCTCTCCCAACTGGTGATTTGACAATTGTGAGAGATGTCAAGGGAACCTTCATCTCACGAACAACGAAGCTTGTACAAGTTTCTGATCCACATGATCAAATCCCGATCAAAATCCCTCCTGATGCTCCAACCCCCTAAAGTTGTTAACAAGCTTAAGTTGGATGCCTAGGGTCAAATTATCCTTTTGGCATTCAATTGATTTTTTGGAACTAGATCTTGACCTGTCAATGAAGTTGTAGGCCTCCCGGATAGGCAACTAGTTTTCGTTGATATAAAGGATATACTAACCTTGATGGCTCCTAAACAGGAGCTTACTAATTCAATGGCGACCTTATTTTTAAAGTAAGCATCTTCTTCTATGAATACATAATTTAAATGCATTGTTTAGACACATATACATATTAATTCCTTGCATATATATTGCATGAAACTTGTTCCTAGTCTTAAATCACTAAGAAAGGGTATTGAGGATCTCCATAAGATTAGTACGACATCATCTACTTGTATAGAGATACAAGGTAGGGACCTCATGGAATACAAGCATGATGATGCCTTAACTGATGTCATCGATAGATTTATTAGAGAATAGATCACACCGAACTGACCCACCAAGAGACTCCACAAAGATTCATTGTGAAGAGTATCATTGGATATATAAAGTCTCTCATTGTATGGTAGTGCGGATAGTCATGGACTTAAGGATGTCATCAAATACTATGTCTTATAAAGTTAAACTTTGACTGTACAACTCTATCCACCTGAAAAAAGGGAGAACAATGTACTCTTGGGTATAACTTGAATACATAAATATAAATGGCAATGCCGAGAGGACTCACAGTCCCCTATGGCTCATTATTGCTGAGATAATGGTCTACTTCTTAAGGAATTAGTCATTCACAAGACCGGTAAAGCTTAGGTAGTTTTTATTTAACTTGAGAGTCTGTGCACACAACAAGTGATCATAAAGAGTCATGATCCGTTATAGAGTTAACATAAGAAGATTCATAATTCTGTGAATTAGCTACATTGAGTCAATTAAGAAAGATGATACTCTATCTTTGCTCTCGACTAAATGTGAATAACATTGTGAGGGATGATACCTACACAGTATCTAAATATGAAGGCCGCAAAGCATTGCTAATCTTTTATGAAGTCATTAGATAATTTTGGCCCGTTAAAGGAGTTTTAATTGGTCCAAGTTTATTTATGTCAGTGACTAATTGGGCCTAACGGGTCACACAAAAAAGCTATTCTTGATTGCTTAAAATTAGCAAGCTTTGGCCAATAATTGTTACTGGGATTTATCAAGAGTAAAAGTGTAATTGGGTTGGAGTGGGACTCCAAGCCCAATAGTGAAATTGGCGCCATATTTTGAGTCCCTAGTTTTTCCACAAAAAGGCCCAAATGTGTTAGAAGACCCAATGATATCTTAAGCCAAGTTGAATTTAGAATTCAAATTTTGAATTCAAGTTTAAAATTTAAATTTGAATTTTAAATTCAAGAAGTTAGATTATAAAAGATAATTTTGAATTATCTAAATGTGTGTGTGTGTGTGTGTGTGTGTAAAAGATCCAATAAAGAATGAATGAAGATAGGAGAAATAATAAAGGAAGATTGAATTAAAAATGATCTTGAATTTTAAGATATGAATGTGATCTATCATCTTAAATGAATGACTCAATCAATCAATTAAAATATGAATATGAACTATTGTTAGCTCCTAATGTTTTGATGATAACAAAGATTTAAAGTTTGAAAGATTAGGAATCATGCTTAATTTCTCTTGAAATCAATTCTCGAGAATGTATAAGTGATTCTCGAGAATTACTGTTGCTCTTATACTCTGCAATTAAGTTTCCAGCAAGTAATTCTCGAGAATAGGTTAGGAATTCCCGAGAATGGTGTGTTGATTTAACTACTGCAAATCTGCTTGATAAGCAATTTTCGAGTATTGGAAGAATGCACTCGAGAATGGCTCTCGAGAATGAGCAAGTCACTCTCGAGAGTGGCTACGAAAATTCCATCATCCTGTCTTCTATGTAATGGTTCTCGAGAATGGATAAAGAGTTCCCGAAAATGATTCTCAAGTATCAGCAAGAGTCTCTTGAGAATGCCTAAGTCAAAATCACACTGAACAAACCTCTCTGATTCAATTCTCGAGAATTGGAAGTCAATTCCCGAGAATGGCTCTCGAGAATCAGTATGGGATTCTCGAGAAAGGACAGTAAATGCTGTAATCATTCTCTTTTGTGCTTCAATTTTAAAGTGCAATTCTCGAGTATGAGTGCAGGGATTCTCGAGAATACTGTATCACTAACATTTGCGAGAATATCTTAACATGTTATTCTCTAGTATTCAAGCCATAGTTCTCGAGTATCTTTAAAACACAGCTTCTGGAAAATCATCCCCAGCATACAATTCTCGAGAATGAGAAGAACAATTCTCGAGAATGCACGTTGTTCCTCAAACCTTCATCATCGTAAAGTGTAAATCATGGATTATGACTTGGGTACTTTATGTTTTTGTTTTATACTTTTCCTAACCAAGTTTAATCATTTTGATATTGATTTTTAGATATGATTAACACGTTTTAATCATCAAATTTCCATAAAGCATAAATGTTTTAGAGGCATTAAATGCTAATACAGAGACGAAGCACGAAAGAGGAAACTAAGCTTCTAAACAACCGTAAAGCATTCCGGCCATTTCCAATCAACTTTTTGAACTGAGTCTCAACGGACAATTTGCACAAAGAATGTCAACAAAGCATTTTAACCAAACATCAGAGCATTACAAAGAGACAGAGCAACAAATACATTTATCACTCACGATGGCTCATTCATCTCTCTTCAACAGTCATTAATGGTTGTCATCTATAAAAGCCAGAAGCATTCAACTTTTCACCTACCGAAACGTTGTGCATTCAATTCGAACTTATTGCATCTTGGTGTTTCAATTGCTTCATTAATATCTTTGGATAAATTGTACTTCAGTGATTAACACTTATCTACTCGTGAGGAGTCTTTACTTATACATCTATATCATTTCTGTTTTTAAATCTTAAGGTTGTGGAACCTTAAGAGTGGGTGTACAATTACAGCTTGTAAGGGGGAGTGAGTCCTAGTGAGAGGATTATCCAAGTACAGTGTAATTGTTTTTGAAAGATAGTGAAATCACAGGTGTTTTGGGGACTGGACGTAGGTCCAAGATTTTGGACCGAACCAATATAAATTGCCTCGTGTCTATTTCTCTTCCCTGTCTTATTTCTCTGTTTCCATTTTTATTTGTCTTCGCGTGATTTTTGCAAAAAGAATTTGAGATCACCTATTCACCCCCCCTCTAGGTGATATTCCATCTTCAACCATCATTTAAATGATTGGTTCAATTAATCAATCAAGATATAAATGTGATTCAACATCTTAAATTCAATCAATCAATCAAAATATGGATATGATCCATCATATTAAATTTTGTTTCAATCAATCAAGATATGAATGTGATCCATCATCTTAAATTTTTGATTCAATCAAATAATCAAAATATGAATTTAATCAATTATCTTAATGATTTGGATTTTCAAATTCAAGTTTGGATTAGGTCTTTTTTGTAGGCACTTAAATTAGAATTAACCCCAAAAAGAGGGCTGATTTTTGTGTGCCCTTTTTCTTGGATGTTTTTCTAGAGAGAAATGAAAGGCGGAATGTCACCTAAGAGGGGGTAAATTGGGTAATTTAAAATTTTTCGAGCTACCCCTGAAACTCGCACACAAAAACAAAACAGAATAAAGAAGAGTAGGAGAAGGATTGACACAAGATATTTACACTAGTTCGATCTAAACTCTTGACTGACATCCTCTGGGTAATTCACTATCTCTTTCAATTGATTTCACACTCTGTAGATCTTGAGTAATCCTCTCTCTCTAGGATTCACTCCCCCTTACAAGTTGTAATTAATACACCCACTCTCAAGGTCCCATTACCTTGAGTTTCTTTTCAAAAAAGATGAATATAACATTAACTCTCTCAAAGAGTAGATAGATAAACATTGAAGATTAGATATCTGAAGATATTACAAATGTGAATGAAACAAAAAATGTAATAAGTTCATTTTGAACATAAGTGTTTGCAGTGGTTCAACTAAATTGAATGCTTCTACTTATATTTGGTAAAGGCAATTAATGACTGTTGAGAAGCTTTCAATGAGCTGTTGTGAGTAATAAGTGTAGTTGTTAGGAGATGAAGTTCGTCCATTACTCACACGGTCGATTATGCAAATGATCATCGTTATTCAACCACTTTGACATTATTTCTGTTCTTCTCGTTGGATGATCAAGTTTTTAATTAGGGAAAGAGCATAGGAATGCCTTTTAAATTGCTCAGAGAATGGTTGCCAAAATCATGCTTGGTTTTCTAGGACTGCATTAAATGCATATGACATAATCAAATGCTTTTTGATTAATCTGCAATTAATTCTTAATCTAATCATCTAAAACTCATTAATGAACTAATTAAACATAATTAGGAACAATAATGAGTGATGATAAGAAGTTATCAAATCATAATCAAATATTTAATTTTTACGGACACGGTAATTTGCAAAACCTGAAACGCCAACTCGAGTTGATTTCAAGCTCACTCGAGTTGCTGACTCGAGTTGATCATTCCACACTCGAGTCATAGCTACATCTTCTTTGTAAGCTAATGAGAAGATATCTCTGTATGAACTTAACTCGAGTCTAAAATCTTCGCTTCAAGTTGGTAACTTGAGTCATACAATATTCACTCGAGTCTACATCATTTTTACAAGTGTTCTTTGAGTGAAGTTTTGAAATTGATTTGAATAAGGATCTCACTCAAGTCATTAAGTGATGGTTCGATTTTTCTAAATATATTTTGAGAATATGTTTCAAAGTTACACTCGAGTCACTCAATACTAACCGAGTCAATATTTTGACTATTAAAATGTTGGAAATTATGCCCTAGGGGCAATTCATTGTACTTTGGATATTTAAGTTATTTAAAGAATTCTCTTTTGTTATCATTTTCGTTTGCATGTTCATATTGATAACTGCATCCCTGGTCGATCATCTACACGGGAGTGAAGATGAAATAAGACCAGTATGACTTTGATGAGGTATGGAGATACAAATCAAAGTCATGGGCACTTGTAAGATTACAAGGTGCTGGACCGACCCACTATGAGAAAGCTGCATGGATTAAGTCATAAGCTTATCTCATGTATAACTGCGTCACGACGCCCTATGACCTGAGACCATCATAGATTCCTACATGATGAATCACTTGTCTTTGACCTAGTCAAAAGTCACCTTTGACCGGGTGATGATAAAGGCTCGGATCGGGATCAGTGGTTTTCATGCGGAGGAATGTGAGTGGTCAAGATGGGATTTGTCCCTCACATATGTAGAGAGATAATGCTGGGCCCTCGATGAGTGAGTCTAAGAAATGTATGGACATACTGTGATGGAAAAGAGTTTCCATTTCACTTATTAGACTACTCGAGAATCGAGAAAGCAATGGTCAAGAAAAGGAAGTTGACATTATCCATGCCTCATCCTTGACCAAATTATCGCGTGACAAAAGGGACGTGACATGGTTGTACGATAGGTAGTATCGTGTCATCGATCCCCATGTGAATTGGGTAGTCGCAATGTCTTGCTAGAGGCCGCTTGCGACTTGTGGCCTGATACAGTGTTGGCCCACTGCCAATCTCATATGGGCCTGCAGGGTCGCATACAAGAATAATCTAACACGGGTAAAAGTGTCCAGATTCATTGAATCTCAGATTAATCTGAGATTAAATGAATACTAAATTTGATCTAGGATTTATATATATATATATATATATATATATATATATAATTCGAAATTAATATATATATTATAAATAGAGATTATAATATTATATATGATATTTGTTTGGTATTTAATTTATTTGATGAATTAAATATCTGAAACAAATAGAGATATTGTATCTCATTTAATTTCGAATAAAGATATCATGTATCTGTTTAATATAAAATTGAGAAATGCTATCTCAGATTTAATTAAATGGATAGATATCATATCTCGGATTTAATTTATAATGATAAATTAAATCAAAAGGCTTTAAATTTAGATTTGATCTAAATTCAAGATTCGGATTTCAAATCTGGCTTTTAATAAATTTGATTACATTTATGAGATAGATTTAATTACTATATTAAACAGATTCAAAATTCGAATTTCAAAATTAATGAGGATTAATTTTGATTATATAATACGCCTATCGGGTTTAGAAAAGACCTACGGGATTTTTCAATCGAGCGTATTAGAAAGCCGCGAGAAACCCTAGAGCGTAAAAGGAGAGAGAGGCACAATTCGAGGCGCTAGCACGCTGCCGTAGCCGTGTTCGGGGATTGTTTGTGTTGATACCGGTAGAGGAAGAGGATTCTAAGAGTCGTCTTCTGTTGATCGAGGAGGTAGCCCACCTGTTAAAGAAAGAACGAGACACGAACGAATTCTCCAAAGGTATGATTCGGATTCCTAAGTCTTGATTTAAATGCACCTGAGTGATCCTCGGGATGGGATTCGTAAGAAATTTTAATCCGCTGCGTGTACGGAACCCTACAAAAAAATATTTTGAGAAAATAAGTTTAAGTCCACCAAAGTTAACTAGAGGCACACAAGGTTCACTTGAGTTAATGCTTTTCATAAAACATTTCACAAGGTCTATTAACTCAAGTTGCCAGAATGTAACTCGAGTCAATCAAAGTTAAAACACATTTTGACTAAAGTCTTAAAGCACTTGACTTAAGTCTAATAACCCTTAACTCGAGTCAATTTGCTAGATAAAAGCAGCTACTAATTCAACTTTGATCAAGACAAAAACATTTTTACTTGAATCATTAACTTTCTTTTATTTACAATTGTCTGTTATCATCAAAACGCATAGAGAACTAACAAGAAAAATAAGACGCCAATTTGATTGGTGTCTGCCATCAATTCAAGAAAAGGTAAGTTCCCAATCTTGTTCATCCTATCTTTAACCTAATTCCATGAAACCATCATCTTCTTGAAAAGAGAAAACCCAAGAAAACAAAACCTCAACCTTGTCATCGCCTAGCAAGCATCCAGGGAGTAAGAGGTATCAAAAGAAAGAGTTCTCATTGCAAGCGGCAATAGCCATGTGGATCAACATTAGAGGACATCAACAACATTGAGGTCTTCGAATGATCTAAGATAATCCTAATCTCCAATACTCATTTTATCAAGTAATCATAATCCCCAATAGTTCACTAGTGCAAAAAAGGCTTTTAAGATCGGACAAAAGAGGCACCGTAAGACCGGACTCATAGCTAGTCTTGTTCCAGGCGGTATTAAAAGTCTAATATTTAAGACCGGACACGAACCGGTCTTAAAGAAAATCTTTTAGACTGGACATTTAAAACATTAGGTCTTAAAAGTCCTACTAAATAAACCTGAAAAAAATTTTTGTTCGGTCCTAAAACTCAACTTTTAAACCAGACAAAAACTTTGCCAGTCTTAAAAGGATCGGAATTTTAAGACCGGACAAAAATAAATCCGGTCTTAACAGTTGAACATTTAAGACCGGCGTATTTATTCCAGTATAAATTTTCCCGAATTTTTTCCCTGTTCTTCCAGATCAATATATATATACACAAATCCACCACCCAATCCAACATATAAAAGTCGATACTTTAAGCTACAAGCTATGAACAATTATGAATAAAATGAATTGAGATAAAGAATACAAATATTATTCACTATGAGTTATGTAGTCTCTTAATTAATGATTATACTATGACTACAACACCTAAATAAATTAATACAATAAGATAACTTACTTACAAATACAATGAGCTGAGTTACAAATACAACACGTAAATCAACATACATGCCCAATACAATTTATTCACCATGCCTTCATCTGATTCTCACCCAACAACGTAAACCCATCCTCTTTTATAACATGCCCTTTGGATCGGATTCTGCCACAAAAATAAAACAAGAACAAACTTCATAGTTATTGAAGACATTGTTTAAGAACATCATATATAGAAGGAATATCATAGTACGTATATATATATATATATATATATTGATGTGGCAACACATTATTATCCGGAAGCATGCATGTCCTTAAAAGCCTCAAGCATTTCAGAAAAATTGTTGTCGCTATGCCTTCAAGTACCAATTTCAGTATAGCATTCAACAATTGATATTTTTTACACCCAGGGTATAGCGGGTCTTTGCATCACTGCACACATTATCAACATCCCTATCATTATCATCAAAGGCCACTTCCCCATGTTGAGACCCACTTGGGAGTTTTTTTACCATGTCATACCCATACTGTATAGGTCTTACAAAATCCTTCACAAATTAAATGTGTGTGTATAACTTCAGGACTTAGTCGCCTCTTATTCAAACATTTTACACAAGGACAATAAAACTTCCCACTATCGTCATGGGCATTTTGTTTAGCAAATTCTATAAATTCTCTAGCCCCATTTTGTTTAACATACATGATCCGAAAAATTTGAAACTTGAATATAAAATAAGCCAATTCAAAATGCATATTTATGCTCAATGTCGGTTAGGTCTTCTTCTTTTTTTTTTTTGGTTTTATGGAGAAACTTGCCCATTAAGTACATAACGAAGAATCACTTTTGGTCATAAATGTATCACAGTGAATCCAAGAAGCAAAATAAATGCATGATGAAGAAATTAAATGCATCGCATGAAGGTCTAGTGGACTCACCTATAGCATATTAATTCAAATATGTTTGCTGAGTCTTTCTTCTCTAGCCACGAACGTTCATGTTGCAGACAGCAAGAGTAACCTAAAAATACTTTTTGGTCAGTTGGGTTGGTCTAAAGTGCAAATATAATCATCAAAATACAATATTCATTAACAACAGAGGAACCCACAAGAACATTTCATTGATTTCATTAAACCCATGAAAAACCCAGAACGATAAGCAGGAAAAACATGAAGTTATATAACCGAAACACCTCTTACAGCGTGATTTATTGACATGTAACAAAGGAACCAGAAAGTTATTATCGAGAGAGCGACGCGAAGCAGCAACGAAGCAACACGCAAATACTGGAGACAGAACCTAAGTAATCACTTTCGGCGTGACAAGAGAAGTTCAGAGAATGAAATTTAATTTTACACGCAACAGAGACATCTTTTAGGATTTTGGATTTTATTAAGACGAATTAATTATAATGCATCCAGTCCTAAAGATTTTATTAATTTAATTTTTAAGGTCGGAGGTTTAGAAGACTCCGGTCCTAAATTTTTATTAATGTTTAGACCAGATATTTAAACACCATCCAGTCCTCAAAGTCAAATACTTTTTAGACCAGTTACTTATAACGTATCCAGTCCTAACCGTCTATTTATTCAACCAAACTGGAAAAAAAAAAGAGGATTGGTTTTTGGCGAGCACAGCAGCAACTAAATGAATAAAATAAAGGAAAACTAGAGAATTAATAAGCTTCTTTAATTACTGGTGAGGAGTTAGGAGACAGTAAGGAGTTAATAAGGACAGAGAGTTTAAGAGCGCATTTTATAAATATCTGGTCCTAAATGTCTTTCTTAAATTCAAATTACTTTTCAGATCTACCTTTTATACATATCCAATCCTAAAATACTTTTAAGATCTACCTTTTATGTATATCCGGTCCTAAACTGCTATTATCTATTCTTTTAATCAATTCAATTACTTTTAAGACCGATCTTTTATCCTGTATCTGATCCTAAAATTCTTTTATTTTTAATCAATTAAAAATATTACTTTTAAGAACGGGTCTATTAAAATATCCGGTATTAAAAGTTGCAATGAATAGATTTAGAGTCTCTTCGATCGGCTTCCAAATAAACTTCTCAATTACGCGACTCCTCGTATTCTGAGGAACTATGTAGCTCCTCCTTAAAGTTTCCGGCGTTTCACATTGTTCAGGATGGGTTCTCTATTTAAACCCGTTGTTACTTTACTTTCTTCACATTCTTCTCCATCACTTCTACAACCTCCACCACTGTAATGGCTACTCCACCACCACCAGGTCCTCCTCGTTTGCTTGGTCTTCACAATCCATACCCTCCTCCGCTGCCTCCAAACCCGTCATTCTACCAAATGATGTAGCATCTCCTAGCCCACGTCAATCATATAGACCGACGCATGGGCCAACTTTTTCAGGTCTATCACGTCATCAACAACAAGGTGACGACGGTACTCAACGCCCAAGACATTGAGTACTATCTTTCTAATGACGATGTGTCCGACCTATCTGACGACTCCCTCCCCTCTAACAACGATGGGGAGGATTAGATTTTATGTCTTTTTATGTAAATAAAAACAATTATTAAAAAAAATTATTTCAATTTCTATACATGTCTATTTCTATTTCTATTTCAACAACAAGCTGACCGCGGTACTTGACGCCCACGAACGTTAATATGATTTTTCTAAAGAAACAAAAAAGGAAATTCACAAGTAATATTGATGCATCTCTTGAAGGCAAAGAAACGATATCAATCGCCTTGTCCTTTTCATTCTGTTCTTTTTCTTTCCAACAAAAAAGAAACAACCAAAACATTGTCTTCGTGTGATCAACATTAAAAATACCCAGAATACAGTTAAGAGCATTAAAAAAAAACATCGTCTACCTAATACGAATAAAAACAAACAAAGTGACAATTCTTCTCAAGGTTGGACCGTCATTGTCGTCGGTTGTACCTCGCCCTGATTTGAATATTTTCAGTGTCCTTTTCATTATCTTCATTCTTTTTCCGACAAAGGAAAAAGACAAAGAAAATGCAGACCAATAATGCTGCTCAAAATCAAGAGAGGTAAAAACATCGAAGGTCCTAGCTTGAGGAGAACGCTAGAACCTCGATTGTCTTTAATTAATGATTTGCCAGATATTTAAAGGAAGACTATTAAGACCGGATATCTACAACTACACGGTCCTAAAGTTTAAGCAGTGAGGACTTTTAAGAGCGGACAATTTCTAAACATACGGTCTTAAAAGTTTCGGGACTTTTAAGACCGCACATTTAACAAACATACGATCCTAAAAGTGTAGACAAATTTTTACTAAATTAATAGAAACTAATTAAATATTTTTTGATTTTCTTCAACATTGTTGTACCGTCCAAAATTTAAGTCCGGTCTTAAACTATTTAACTTTAAGATCGGATATATTAGTACTCAGTGTTAAACGTTAACCTTTAAGACCGGTCCACATATAAATCAGGTCTTAAAATTAATTAATTTTTTATTTTACCATTTTCCATATTTTGTATCGGCCTCATTTTATGTTCAGTCTTAAAAGAATAACTTTTAAGACCGGCTAATAAACATATGCGGTCTTAAAACCTTAATACCTTAATATTTAAATTTTTCCTTATTATTTTTGGACCGCAAAAAATATTAGTCCGGCTGTATGACATTTGTCAATAAAGTAATTGATATTTCAATTTACTTAATAACATTTAAAAGACCGGTTGTTTTTTAGACCGGTCTGAATAATATATTTAAGACCTATGAAAAATTATTCAATCCAAAATGTTCTTTATATTTACAAAACTGCTACCAGTCATTCCTTTAAGACCGGGGCGTCGCTACTCCAGTCTAAATGAGAGGGTCTTAAAGCCCTTTTTTGCACTAGTGGTTGTTTTAACAAGTAATCATAAAACTCATTATTATCATAAATTGTTACAAGTTCTCTTGTGTACCGTAAATAGTTATAGATTAATGAATAATGACTAATTAGCATAATAAGTTAAGATTAATAATTCATGAAGACCGTAAGGAGTTACGGATTTCTGCAATGATTAAACAAAAATTTTATTTTCAACCTCATAAAACTTTGCATGAAAGTTGTGCAATAGGCAAATTTAACCAACATTATCTACATTAAAACTAAAAGTTTAAAATTTATATTAAATATATGCATGAGATAGAGTTTCTGATTTGCTTGTTGGACTTGAGTGTATAATAGAATATAAGGTCACGCATCGAGTATAGACATGCAATCTGGGATTGATAAACACATTTTTGACTTTGTGGCTATGCTCAATGGAACTACCTAACGTAGAAAGCTCAACGGTATGCAGGCCTTGAGCTGTTAGTTCCCTATTTATGTTTTGATGATGATTAACTTTGGAAATAATATATGTTCAAGGATCTAAGCAAAATAATTTTAACCCAGTCAAAAATGAGTTTTTATTAGGGAAAACATTTTGCTATCAGATTGGCTCGAGCCAATGTTGCAGACTCGAGTCAATCTCTTATGCATCTATCACCAAATTGCTATATGGCCTCAAGCCTATAAGAAGACTGCCTCAAGTTTGAGCCTAAACTCGAGTTAGGATTTTCTGAGACTTGAGCAAATGGTCTTTGTTTTTCAGAAATGATTTTCAAATTGTGGTTCTATTGCCTCAAGCCTATAAAAGGTCTGCCTCAAGTTTATTCCTAGTGTAATACCCCTGAGTAATAATAGAAATAGTAAGGATAATAATAGATTAAATAATAATACTAATAAAATAATAATGATTAATAATAGAAAATAATAATAATAATAATAACAATAGATTAAAATAATAATGTTGTTAGTGTTTCTGTGGTAATCATATCATTTTGTTTTTTTTTAAAAAAAAGTATTATTAGATTAGTTAAGACTAGATCCAAAAACCTAGGAGTTAGTTATATCATATTATATTTTCAATTCTTTTTGAATTCATCATCGGATTCAAAATATATCTAATAATTAAACTTTACAATTTGTTTTAATTCATCGGGAATAAGTAAAGAGCCCAACCCATAGCTAAAAACCCTAGATTTTAATTATAAATTTAGGTCTGGCCGTTTAAACCTAGAAAAACACCCGATACTTTTATCTGCTGCTATTTTCCCCGCTCCCATATCATATCCTCGTTCTATACCCTCGTCAATTACTCTTCTAGGAGGCTAGCAAATACGGAGACCAGGTAATCCTAACCCTCATGAGTCCTAGGTTTATTTTAATCTTGATAGAAAATCCTAATCCCCATGAGTCTTAGGCTAATTTTTATATCTTGATAGATAATCCTGATTCCCTAGGATGTAGAAACCAATTGTTGTTTAATTTCCATACATATAGAAATATAGATGTATATATATAATTGCTTGCCTCGACTTGCATGGTTCAATTCCACATATCCCTTTCGTTTTCCTGATGAATTAAACACAATTGCTTGCATCGATGTGTGTGCGTCAATTCCTATTCCCCTGTGCGTTTTTATTTAATTGAATAGTATAAATTTTCCCCTGTGCATATTCCTTTGTGATTAAATGCCAATGGCTCTGCCTCGGCCTACGTGGAATACAATTGGATGGTGTTCCTTGCTTCATTCTGTGGGGTCCGTGTTTCTTTTAATTAATTATTTATTATTTGATTTCTTTCTTTTCCCCTTATGTAATACCTCCTGCGTTATAAGATAAGATACCAACAGATTTTAGGTCAAAATATCCTTATATCTATATTTAATTAAATTAATATAAAAACATATAAAAGATAAGTAAATAATTAAAAAAAAACAATTTAGGAGTTTATTATGTGTGTGTTTTAAAACAATTTAACAATGGGATGATAGCTTTCGGATGGTACCTCCCATAGTGATGAACACAACTTATGGGCTTTATGCCCTCGATATTTATTTGATGTGAAAATGATATTATCCGTTCTTCCCAAAGTGGTGTTTGGCAGGTTTCCAGGACACTAGTAGCAACTTTAGGAAAAGGTGTGCACACTAGGAAGATATGTTTATGGCCAATTGATGATTGTGACTGGCAGGTTTCTGGGTCACAGGGTAAACTGGCAGGTTTCTGGGTCTACCATGGTTCTCTTCCCACTAAACTAAATGGACTGGCAGGTTTTCGGGTCCAAATGAAATTAATAAAAATTAATAAATGATATTTGATATTGAAACTAATAGTTTAGATTTTATATATATATATATATATATTCTTTTTATATCATGTGAATATTTTATTTATCATTATATTTATTATTATTATTTTCTATATTATCTTTGTTCATTAGGATTACCAGCTTTTGTTGATGTTTGTGTTCATGGGCAGCGACAATCCTTCGGGGGAGCAGATTTTCAGTGAAATAGGTTTCAAAGTTGGGCTGTTGGGGCTAACAGTGAGAAGTGAGGAAGACATTGAATAATTCTAGCTAATTTTATTTTATTTTATTTTTTTATGCTTTGAATAAAATACTTTTATTTAAGTTTGGATTTATGTTAATGTAATAAGACAGTCTTGCACTTGTACCAGTACAAGTGCGGCGGTAACACTCCCCAAGGTTGTTTATTTCGAATTTCTTTAATTTATTTATAAAAATTATTTAAATTTTTTTTGTTATTATAATTGTTAAAAATTGGAGGTGTTACAAAGTGTGAAGTCCTACATCGACTGGGAAGGCGAACGAAGCATGCCTTATAAGGATGCGAAGACCTTTCCCTTGTGGACGCGTTTTGGTGGGCTAGGCCCAGCCAAAAACAAAATCGTGAGGCCTTATGTGTGCCAAAGCAGACAATATCCACAAGCGGGCGCCTGGGATGTTACACCTAGACTCGAGCCAAGATATTTTGAGACTCGAGCCTATACTGTTTGATTTTAAAATGATTGCAAAATCGTGGCTCTTGTGCCCAGGGGTGAGCATTCAGTCTTCGATTCGATTTTTCGGTAAAAACCAAAATACACACATTTTCACCACCGAACCGAAACCGAAGTGGCTAAAAAACCAAACCAAATTAACCAAAATATTTCGGTTCGGTTTTGCAGTTAATTCGGTTTTTGGGCTTATTTTGGGCCTTCTTGTTTGGGTTAATTCTGTAAAATGGCCAATCTTTTTTTTTCTCGAATCAATCTGCAATATTGACTATTGAGTGCAACCTGTATATAGTATACTTTACATGGAGCATAGACAGCAATTTGAATATCGGGCACAGCTGATTTTATAGGTTGCAACCTATTATATGAACACATAGAAAATCTGCAACCTATAAATTTTAAAAATAAAACTATATATATACCGAAACTGAAGTGGCTAAAAATTTTTCTATGTTCCATGTATATATCGGTTTCCATAGGTTGCAGATTTTAAAATCAAAACATGGAGCATAGACAGAAACCAACTGCAGCAACTCATCCATCACTTTTTGCTCGGAGTGTATATCTGCTTACCAGCAACCAGCAATATCACAAATTCAATGGCATAACAAAGTGTACAAAATTATACAAAACATGGCAGCAAGCCATCAATCAGCAATTTTAAAATCATTCAATGGTAGAACAAAGTGTACAAAATTATACAAAACATGACAGCAAGCTAGCAACCAACAATATCACAAATTCTAAGTTTCTAGCTATATCATAAACCCAAACAACTGCAGCAACTCATCCATCAGACCATCACAAAGCCAGCATAAAATGATCCAAAAGAAGAAAGTTATTGAGAGCAACCTGCAAATTAAAACAAGAATAAATCAAATAAAAAGAAAAGAAATAATCTAATAAATTTAACAAAATACAAAGACAATGAAAAATATCTTACAAAGATATTTACATTGCATCTACTATATGTTAACAGTTGCCTCCAATGCAATTTTTTGAAAAGCTAACAAAAAAAACAAAATTAGACATCCCTTGAAAGATCATAATAAATATAATTCTAATAAAAATAGAAAATAGATGTAAAAAGTATTACCAAGTTCTATTTGCTAAAAATCATCGTCTAAACATAGTTAAGTGAGTACCTAACCCAATCTTGAGCAAAAATTTGTGATTGTACAGCTTAAGGTGTTAAAGAGCTCCTAAGTGATTCTATAACTCTTCCTCCAGTGCTAAAGGTAGACTTAGAAGCAATAGTAGAAATTGGGATAGCCAACACATCTCTTGCTATTTGAGAAAGAATAGGGAATCTTGGACTATTCACCCTCCACCAACTTCAAAATCATCTTTTCTAATATCAATTTCTTCATTTAAATATCTATCCACTTCTATTCTTCTAGTCCTTCCACCAAGATGCTCATCCATGAATAATTGCTCCTCAATATCAAGCAATTTTCTAACTTTTAGACTAGGGTCATCATCATCAAGAAGATCTTGTGTGTCCTTCGATGGTCCCGTTTCAGGCTGGGCTAAAGGAGAAATAACCTAATTGTATTCATTATGTAAAGAAATCAAGACTTCTTTAATATGCACCTCCAAAAAAGTTCCCCAATAGGACGTGTATGCATCTTACAAAGAGCAAATTGCACCCAATCTAGCTTATATCGGGTGTCAAAAACAGTGGCAATATAAAGAAGTTTATCGATCTTCATAGGATCTCCCCAATACTTGTCATATTTCTCCTTCATTCTACTTGCCACATTAGAAAAATCCACCAAATCACTTTTTGTCCACTCATTTAAGAAACGATAAACCATGTAAATTTCATAGAAGAAGTTATTAGAAGTGACATATAAAGATCCAGAAATTGGATTAGTCAAATCACAAAGATGACTCAACGCCATAGTCATCCTCCTAACGTTGTTCCAGTCTTCCTTTTCAGGCACCCCATCTTCAAGATCAAAACGAAAGTATGGATATTTGTCCTCATACCTCTTAAAGGCTACCTCAAATTTTTAAGCAATATCTAACATCAAATAGGTAGAATTCCACCTAGTAGGGACATCCAAACATAACATTTGCTTTCTTTCATTTGAGCAGTCTCTAATATCAAATTTTTGAGCAGTCTCTAACATCAAATAGGTAGAATATAATCATGGCTATTCCTAGACCATAGGAAGTTGCTTCTGCTTTTGGATTCTATTGGAAATCAACTTTCTTTCTTTATTTTCCTTTCAAAGAGAGTTCAAAAACTTGGTAACTAGTGATTTAAAAAAGTTCACTTATGTTAGTTCTCTAATGGTTTTGATGATTGTCAACAACTATAAACAATGTATGAGGATTTGCTCTTAAGGTTTGAAAACCCTGAGTAAGAGCAAACCTCGAGGTTTTCCCTGAAACCTCAAGGTTTGGCCTTGCAAGAAAGCCTCAAGGTTCAAGTGTTTCATGTTTCAAAAACTTGGTTTCACAAATCAATGTGAAACCTCGAGGTTTATAAAGTAACCTCGAGGTTCTGCATCTCTCAGGAAAACTCAGTTTTGCACCAACACATGTAACCTCGAGGTTAGGTTGAAAACCTCCAAGTTTGTGGTTTGGCGCCTAACTGAATATTTTGAAAAACAATGTGAAACCTCGAGTATTATAAGAAACCTCGAGTTTTTACTTCATCCAGAGAGGTTTTGGTTTTCATCAAGTATGAAAACCTCGAGGTTCAGTTTTGAAACCTCGAGGTTTGACATTTAGTCTCTAACTTGAAATTCGATGAAAACACTTAAACCTCGAGTATCATTTCAAGCCTCGAGTATTCTGGCATACAGAGAGCAAACAGGGTTTCAAAGGAATGAAAACCTCGAGGTTCAGTTTGAAACCTCGAGGTTGTGTCTCTAGTTCAAAATGTTGATTTTGCAATACTTTAGCCAAGCCTCAAGTATTGTTTAAAAACCTCGAGGTTATCGGGCTCCAGAGGAAAAATGAAATTTTTTAACCAAGTTTCAAACCTCCAGGTTTCTTTTGAAACCTCAAGGTTTGTGTTTTTCAAAGATTTCTCAAAAGGTTTCTTTACAAAGGAAACCTCGAGGTTCACCAAGAAACCTCGAGGTTATGTGTCTTTGAAATTGAGTTTGCTTGAGATATTCAAGCAAACCTCGAGGTTTGTGGAACAAACCTCCAGGTTTGTAGCCGTTACTGGAAATTCGAATTGGGCAAATCTGTTATGTCTTCTTGTTTGTTCTCAATGCTTTACATGTTTAATATATATTGATCCTAGACATGATTAACTATCTTTCTAGTGAGTTTCAGACTGATTAAAGAAGATTTATTAAGAAATTAGAGCAAAAGGAAAAAGTGTGTCAGAACAATAAATGTTCAAGCCCAGAAACTTGCTTCCTTTGGTTAATCCGCTGGTACACGACTGCAAAAGATTAAAAGGAAGATTACTACAACAAGAAACATCCTCTCCAACAGATTTATTGCCAAAAAGCCAACTCAAACTCAATGACCAGCTGGATTATGCATAAACAAGAGAGAGAAGATGACCAAGCTTGAACCAACTCTCAGCAGATGTTCTCCAACGGTCCAATCCTACTTGCAACGGTCAATTAATGTTCTCTACCTATAAATAGAGTGCATTAACTTCTTCTCAAGCTGATACACCAACTAAAAGCGAAAATTTATTAAGTTCATTTATTGTGTTCAGCTTTCATCTGTAATAGTGTCATTTTGACATTTGTTCTTCAGTGATTATCATATCTACTCTGTGAGAGAGTTATTACTTGTAAATCATTTATTGATAGTGATAACCACAAGTCAGGGGACTTGGTGGTTAGGGTGTATTGATTGCAACTTGTAAGGGGGAGTGTGTTCTAGTAAGAGAACAACTCTTAGTACAGAGTTTGTAATCATTTGTTGAAGATAGTGAATTGAAAATCCCAAGTGAGGCTTGGGGACTGGATGTAGGTCAGAGAAAGGACCGAACCAGTATAAATCGATTGTGCAAAGCTTCTTCTTCCTTACTCCTCTATCTTACCCTGTTTTAGTTTATCAAAAACAGAGTTCTGTCTTTAAATTTTTAAAGATACCCAATTCACCCCTCCTCTTGGGTATCAAGCTCCAGTCTTCAACTTACAGTGAAACATTCACAAACAACCAAGAACACCACATCACAGTTAGTTCAATCTGAAATGCCAAAATTAATTGGATAAAGCCATAGATAAGATATTCACACTCTCCTATTGTTTCTATCAAAGATTAATAGCAAACTAAAAATTCAAAGTACAGGGGAATGAACTAATTGCAAGAACTAAATCGAAAACACACATATAACTCTGAGTCAAGTTTAATGCATTAAAATCAGAGAAAGATGCAAAAACAAAAATAAATTATACCGAGGGCCGACAGAGAGCAGAATGAAGATGAGAACCGATGAAGAACAGAATGAAGACGAGGCCGATGGAGTTTGACCGCAGTTGCAAATCGTAAAGTAACATTGGTTTTGCAGAGTCTGGCACTATCAGAGCTGTGTGTCAAGGCGAAGTATGAGTGGGCGACTCTAGGAGGAATACAACAGGAAACCAAGCTGAGAAGTGAAGATCTAATCTCAGAAAATCTAAGAAAGTGAAGTAAAGGGCTGCGAGAGGCGAGAGCTCAATACTGAAGCAAAAGCAGTGAAGAAGTCGACAGGTTACTACCACTGGGTTAGGGTTTTCAATGGAAAGAGGAATTGGGTTAGGTCTAGAACTGGTCTTCAGTTGAGGTGAGTTGAGGTTCATGACTGGGCTAATTAAAAATTGAAAGGTAAAAAAATATAAATATACATTTTAATTAATTTCGATTATTCGGTTTTAATCGAAATAATTTTTAAACAACCGAACCGAACACTGAATTAAGCTAGTTCCAAAAACCGAACAAAACCAAAAAAACTAAACACTGAATTAGTGGGTTCGGTTTTTGGTTTCGGTTTTGATTTGCTCACCCCTACTTGTGCTGCGAGCTAGCAAGGTTTGACTCTAGCCAGAATCTTGACTGTTACATTTAAAAGTCAAGATTGACTCGAGCGTACACTTGATGCCTTGAGTCAGAGACTTGTTTATCGAAGCTTCAAATACTTTCTCTTTACAGTTACTCAAGCCTATTTTCCTACCTCGAGTTTAGAGATTGACTTGAGCCTCATATTTCGCCTTGAGTTAATAGTCTTCATTATCTTTGATTAATCTTCTGAGGTCGACTCGAGCCTTGTTTATTGTCAACTCGAGCCTAAGCCTAGACTCGAGCCTACGCCTTATCTGCCTCGAGTCAGATAGTATTTTCAAATGTTCTTCTTGTCTTGAATGATGCCTTGATTCGAGCCTATGATAATATTGACTCAAGCCAAGTCTGTCTCTGCTTTAGAAAATACTTATCTGCAATCTTAAATTCTCTAAGTATGTTTTTGGATTCTTCATATCATCCAATCATTGATGTTTTTAACCTCATTTAATCAGTTTGTTAGTGAGTTACAGACGATTAGAATACAGATTAATTCTGGATTTGAAAAAATAATCTGACGTGTCAGAGCATTTATTGCGCTTACCTGTTCGAGACTCTCAAACAACTGACATACCTCTAGGCATCCGAAAGATGTTTTAGGCAAGATTATTTCATTCTCTTTGTTGGGCCTCCAATGGTCATAATCGCAAGAATAAAAGAATTAAAGAATATTGTGACAGTGATTATACAGACCTCTCGTGCTTCATATCTAACAAACATATTAAAGAGTCTCAACAAATATTTCTTCAAGCTTCTAAACAGTCATAAATGAGATCATCTATAAATACTTGAAGCTTTGAATTCACCAACTACCGAAACACTGTGTAATCAATTCGACTCAACTACTTCTTGTTGTTTCATTAACTGAGCTAATATCTTCGGATATTTTCATTGTACTTCAGTGTTCATTTTTATCTACTCAGTGAGAAGAGTTAAACACTCTTTGATTACTATTTTTTAAAATCTTAAGGTTGCGGAACCTTAAGTGTGGGTGTACGATTACAACTTGTAAGGGGAGTGAGTCCGAGTGTGAAAGGAGTTACAGAGTGAGTAATTGTATTCGTATTTGAAGAATTAGTGGAAATCCCAAGGTGTGCTTGGAGACTAGACGTAGGTCGAAGTGATAGACCAAACTAGTATAAATTGCTCTGTGTCTATTTCCCTTCCCTGTCTTTGTTTTACTTGCCCTCGTGTGTGGTTCGCGAAAAGTTTTTGACATCACCTATTCACCCCCCCCCCCCTTTTAGGTGATAGTCCATCTTGATTTGAGCAAGACTTGATAGAGAATGAGGGATCTGATAGAAATATAGAATGTCATATGCTATGGTCAGTGCCTTGCCATTACCCACTAACCGTAGATCGATAATATAATTTACTAAGATATCATATCTTGTTATATATACAGAAATCAATTAACTTGTCATGGCAAAGACAGAAACAATAACTCAACATGAAATAAGAGACATTCAAGATCAAGATTAGCAAATTAAAAAATAAAAAAATCATTAACAATCATGCATTTAAAAAATATATAATTTTATATAATAAAAACTTGTTATCATCAGCAGAGGCAGGGGAAGAAGAAGAGGAAGGAGAAGAGCGATCAAAAGAAAGATTATACTCAACATTATTGGTGAGGAGTACAAGATTCAACTTCTTGTTGATAGCATGTAACTAAGTGAGACGATTCTTGCAAGGCTTCTTTACATGCGTTCCACCCTTGCATGGAGCTTGTCAAGAAACTCCCTCATTGGAGGTAGTAGTGCCGGCGGTGCATACAAAGGAGGGAATGAAGGACAAATTGACAGAATTCTAATGCGTCTCACCATAATGTTGATTAAGAGGAGAGGAGAGAAGAGTGAGCCTAAAAGACACTTTTGAGGAAACAAAATGATTGGAGGTGTTTAAATTGACATGATGGTTGAAGAGTACATTTATTGGAGTGGATGGCTTTAGATTTTGAAGAAATTGTGTAGGGAAGTTTACTTTGAAAGCTGAAGAAATTCTAAAACATTTAAAACAAGATGTATAGAAACAACGATCTCTAAATGGATGTTTAAACCGGATATATTAGCGAGCGGTCTAAAAAGAATTAAATTTTGAAATTTTCATTATATTTAATACTTATCAAGACCACATTAAATAATAACAGGTCTAAAAAATAATATTTTGACTATGCAGCACAAAAGAGCGATTGGTCTTATGTTATATATAGGTTTATGAAAATGTCACCAGTTATAGTTTTTAAGCAGTTTCCGCCGGGAGAGATTTAGATATGGCAATCTTATAAGCCTTTCTTTCTAATAGTGATCCTATAAAAATAAAGTCCAAACAATAATAAATAAAAAAGTATACCTATATGTTCACATGAAAATTAATTTGATAAAATCAATTATAAATAGGATCAAAGAAAATTTTCACAATCTACCTTTTAAATAGATAGGACCAGACGAGTATAAAATTACAATTCAAAAACTTTAAATTTGGATCATTAATTATATGGGATAGGTTATTGTCACTACTAATATCACTACCACTTTTTCACCGTTAGATCAGAATCTCATCTACCTTTATCATTTCTCTCTCCTATTGAGATTATGATCTAACAGGAAAAAAATGGTAGTGACATTGGTAGTGATAAAAAATGATAGTGACAATAATCTTTTTCTAATTATATTCGGACAATTTAGATGGTTCTCGTTGCTTGGATGAGCATAATCCACAAGTGTCATTATTACGCAAAGGTGTTGTGGCCAATAAAGCCAGATCACCAGTTGCTTGGATGAGCATAATCCACAAGTGTCATTATTACGCAAAGGTGTTGTGGCCAATAAAGCCAGATCACCAGCCTACTTATGGTTTAAATTCAAATGTACCAGGATATTAATATTTATAATTTAAATAATTAAGATATAAACAAAAAAATTAATATAAATGTAAAAATCAATGATAAATTTTTAATTAAAGGGTCTAAGTTTAAAATATAGAGGCTCTTATCTTTCTTTATTTTTCGAGCACACATGCGGCATGCCCTCTAAGTCCACGCTTCCTTAATTACTTTAATAGTTGGGTAAAATATACAGGATCTTATCAAATCTTTAAAATAAATTAATATATATATTATGGAACACAATGTTTATCATTTTTAAATAAGGAACAGATACGAACCCTATGATCCTTGTCACAAAACTATGACTCCACTAGCCCTATTCATAGGGCAAAGATAATAGACATTTTTTGGTTCTATTGATAGGTTGGGGATAGAAATTTTTTACATGAATATATAATTTTATCCTTTATTTATTATTATATTGACTTTCTTCTCATATTCTATAATGTATATTAAATTAGGTTAAAGTTGGAAAATTGATGAATTTTGAGACAGGTTTAATGCAATTTAAGGTTTTCCTCATTTTATGTTAAATACATTGAAAATGATTTATAAATAAAATTAGATTACCAACGGCTACTATTATAGATTAATAAGAAAAAGCACTAAGCCAATATTCCAAATCACATCATATTCATTTATTTATTCATTTTAAAAATCAACAACAAATACATTGACAAAGAAAAAAGACATTAATAAAAAATACATTACTAAGATATTGTATTGCACTAATTAAATTCAAAGGCAAGTAGTCACAGGCACAGCTCTAAGAGGCTGGGCCTTCTTCAAAGTCAACCCAAACTTGTCAGTCATGTCCATCTCTTCCGCCTTCAAACCATTCTCAAGAACCCAATTAAAGTTATGCAAAAGAGTCACCAGCATGAAGGGCACTGACCTATTTGCCAATGGCAATCCAGGGCAAATCCTTCTTCCAGCTCCAAAGGGAATTAACTCAAAATCACGACCTTTAAAATCAATCTCATGTTGATCTTCGCCCCCCAAAAACCTCTCCGGCTCAAACGAATATGGTTTCTTCCAAACCCTAGAGTCTCTTCCCATGGCCCACACGTTCACAAGAATCTGTGAATTTTTTGGCACTTCGAACCCACCAACCTGAACGTCGTTTTCTGATTTGCGAGGTATCAGAAATGGAACAGGTGGATGCAAGCGAAGAGTCTCCTTTACGACTGCGTTTAAATATGGTAATTCTGGGATTCTTGATTCTTCAAAGTTGCCATTTTTGCCAATAACTTGTTCAAGCTCTTGTTTGGCTTTTGCCAATTTCTCTGGGTTGTGCATAAGCTCTGCCATTGCCCATTCTACTGTGCTTGAAGTTGTGTCAATCCCAGCAGCAAATAAATCCTACAAAACAGTAATTTCAAGTTCAATTGAGAGAGTTTCTAATTGAGCAATAAGTTTTAAAAGGGATTTGCTGTGTCTGATGCCGCTCCTCTAATATCCCTAGAATTTTCTTACCTTCCCAAATGTTTTCTTAACTTCTCAAATTAAAGCAAAATTACTAACCAGAAACAAGTGAAGAACTTCTTCGCGAGTCAACTGGCCATCTATCATGTAATTTAGAAATGAATCCATCACATCATTGGAGATCTCAGATTCAGTCTTCGAGGCTCTCAAACGCACTTTCTCCTCCACAATACCATCAAAATACTTAAGCAACTTACCAAAATAATAATCCATCCTTTTTCGTGCACCTTGTGGATCAAGTCCTCGAAACACAGGGAAATAATCCACAATATTTGGCCTCCCAGCCTCCACCATTATACCCCATATAGTGTCCTTAAACTCCTGAGCCTTCTCAGAGCTATAATAAGCAAAATCCATGGAGAAGAAAGTGTTAGATATTGAGTTAAGAGCTGCAGTAAAAGCAGCCTCACCAATATCCACAGCTTCCCCTTTGTCGCATCGTTCTTGGACAAAATCGAGAAGCTCTTGTACCTTCTTCTGACGAAGAGACTGAGTAGAGTCTAGGCGTTTAGGGGAGAAGAGTTCAGTGGAACAAGCTCTTCTGAGAGATCTCCATTTGGCAGAAGCAGAAATCCAAACCACTGAAACTTTGTCATGGCCGAGAGAAGCAACAGTGTCCGGGACTGTTCTGCTAGACAAGGCCAAGTCATTATTGTGAAGAACTTGTTTGGCCATTTCAAAAGAGGAGATAACAATGGTGGTTATGGTTCCGAGCTTAAGGGTCATGATGGGTCCATAGCGTTTCGAGAGAATAGTGAGGGATTCATGAGGCTTGGTGCCAAGATCTAAGATGTTTCCTATTACTGGTAATGGAGAAGGCCCTGGAGGGAGGAGTTTTGAAGATCTGGAGAATTTTTTGGAGATGAAAGTGTGAAGGATTGCCCACAGAAATGGAAACAGAACAAGTAGCAGTACTGTGAACAAGTCCATGGCTTTGTGAGTTCTTTAGCTTGTACAGAGTTTCAGGCGTAGCGTATAAATATAGCCAAATTGATGTCTTGTATTGAGATGAGAGATTCCCAGAGCTTTTTTCATTCAATATTACAGCCTTTATTTTACTTTATTTTTTGGGTGAAAATATCTCCTTTCTTTTGTATTAAAATGTGTGCACTACAGCGAATGAAACTTCGTCCATAACTCGTAAGATTCTTAATTCAAATTCGGCGTTTAATGTGAGAACTTTTTTTTTTTTTTTGTTTAGAGCATTCGGTCATCTTTCAGACACATCAATGATCTCAGACTAATCTGAACTGAGACCGGGTTAGCCCCTTTCGAAGGGAAGCCTCTACCACCCACGCACGCTGTATTCCCACGTCTCAAGCTCAAGACCCGTAGTTAAGCTAGAACAACTATTTACCAGTTGACCTAAACATTTGGTGGTTGTTGTAAGAACATTATCTTATGTATATGATTTTTGAATCCATAGGAATGCCCTAGCGAGCATTGGGATCAGACACAACTATGGTCTTTTGAACCCAAAAGAAGAGTGCTTTACCTATATGGGGATGCGTGTACTGTACACATTTCAGGCGCGTATGTATTACCAAATTGATGTGAAAAAATTTCACAACACCCACCCCATGTAGTCATTTAATATCAAATAACTTTTAAAAGATTTAGAAATTTCATTACACCCTTAAAACTAAATTGAAATTAAAATTTGTTGATGAAAAGACAATTGAACCCATAAAAATAAAATATGACTATTTACAAAACACAAAGGGAACTTATAAATTAAATATGCTTATTTATAATATAAATAAATGAAATTACAAGGTAATATCTCACCCATGTAAAAGACCTAAGAAGTATATTCATAAAAATACATGATATTTATTTACAAGACGTATATGAGAATTTATAAGTCAAATACGAGTATTTATAAATTACATATGTAAATTTACAAGATCATCTTAGTCATAGATAAGACAAGGAATAAATGTTTTTTTAACTAAAAAATTTAATTTTAATTTAGACCTAAGGGGTACAATAAAATTTGAGAAAACCTTATAGCGAATTTTGTCAAAATTGAGTCTCTACGTAGAAATGTAAGAAGGTGGTAGAGACGTAAATCATAGAAATAACACAAAACGTAAAGTTTCTACTACTTAAAGTTAAGATACAAAAATTTATATCCATACACACACAGATATATATGTACAACACACACATATATGTATGTATGTCTGTCTGTATATATGCATGTAAAAAAACAAAAATCACTGCCCAAAATTTAATGAACAACTTCATATTTAAAAGATATAAGTTACATAACTATTTAAAAAAGTTTAACAACTCCTACAATCAAATTCTAAAACACCAAAAGAATAAAATTCAACAATCCCTAAATTATATTAATTGATTCAAATAAAAAAAAAACATCAACTTACATGTCCTTAATGTGCTCTTCTCTTACTCTAATAACAAGTTCATGTGTAAAACTTGGAATGTTCAAATTATGACCATTCATAGGTTTCGTCACTCCAACTTCAATCAAACTTTTCTTATCATGGACATTAACATCTAAAATTGTTTACATGTTTCCAATCTTCTACATTTTTCACTATTCAATCATTACCAGATGAAAGATCATCAAAATTATATTTATGAGAGTTTTGAGCTTTCTTTTTCTTGGTCAATCCTATATTGGCCATCACAAAAATAATATCAAACAATAATCTTTTAATTTTAGATAAATGAGAATAGATATTTTTTTTCAAGTAAAAATATAAAAACGGTTACGTTTCCACCGTTTTTAAGCTTTTAAGCGTAGGTTTTACAGTTTTTACTTAGAACAGCTTCTACTTGCTTTTATACTAGTTTTTTACAACAATGTTTATAGCTCTATGATATTTACATTATTGATGATGCTGAATCGAACCCATGACCTTTGAAGGAAAAGGCATATCTGCGCTAACCAACAAGGCACGAGTTCGAGAAGCAGCTCTATGATATTAAATGTTCAGAGGATGCAACGAAGTTTTCCCAATTGGTGTTTTCGATTTGTGTTCTTTATTTTTGTTATCTCCTGCATTTGATGTAACATGTAAGTACCTTTCCGATGGATCAGCACGTCTTCACTGTACTATATTGAGGCGTGTACTATCGACGGAAGTAGTTATGATTTACTCTCAGGTCAGAGAGTACTCAATTAGATATGGAAGTTTTAAGGGTTTTTTACCGATGTAATATAAAATCAGAAAAAAAATTACCAAAATGCTTCAAGTCAGAAAGAAAATACCGAAGTACTACGGTCAATGGCGTGCTTCAACGCACGCCATTGAACTCGCCAACCAATACCCGCCACCTGGACGTGGCGGGTGATCACACACGCCACCTGGAAGGTGGCGTGTGATCACATACGCCACTTACAAAGTGGCGTGCAGAAAAGCACGCCACATTTGGGGCGCGCAAAAAAGCACGCCACATTTGTGGCGTGCTTTTTTTTTAAAAAAAAAATAATATAATATAATTATATTTAAAAATATAAATAATATTTATATATAATAATTTTAATTAATAATTATGAAAATTAAAATATTTAAATTTATTATAAATCTTAAGATACAAGACTAATAATTATTAAATTAATTAATTAATGAATTTATTATAAATAATGAGATAGATGACTAATTATTTAATATTTTGAATATTAATAATTTAGTATATAAATTGTTAAATATTATTAGTTAAATTTAATTAAATAAATTTGTGAGAATCATAATTACTGAATTAATAAAAATATTTTTTTTGAAATATGTTGTATATTATTATAGGATAAACTTAGTTAGAGAATAATTAATTAGTTAGTTAGAGAAAAAATCTCTAACTAATAATTAGTTAGAGAATTTTTTTCTAAAAAATATTTATTCTAATTATTTAACATAATAATTAATTAGAAAAATATTTTTAGTTAGGATAAAGGCACAAAATAGAATAATTAATAAAGGCACAGTCTGTCATGGGTGGTTACACACAAAATCAATTAATGAATTTTAAAAACAAAGTGAACAACAAATAAACAAATAATGTATGAATCAACTGGGGCTGATTACTCCATTCATGCCAATCCCTCCCTCTCATTCTTCACACGAGCCAGTTTCTGCATTCTCAGTGCTTTTGCTTTTTCGCTATCATTTCTCTCTTCAATTCACATAAAGCTTTTGATGTTCTTGTTCTTCTGAAAAAACAAAAAGATTTGGAGTTCGGCTTCTGTTTCAGAGTTTGTCAATTGAAGCAACCTGTTTCTTTTCAACTTTATTTTCTACTTTTTGAATTATTATTTTACTCTAAACTAAGTTTATCCTAACTAAAAATATTTTTCTAATTAATTATTATGTTAAATAATTAGAATAAATATTTTTTTAGAAAAAAATTCTCTAACTAATTATTAGTTAGAGATTTTTTCTCTAACTAACTAATTAATTATTCTCTAACTAAGTTTATCCTATAATAATATACAACATATTTCAAAAAAATATTTTTATTAATTCAGTAATTATGATTCTCACAAATTTATTTAATTAAATTTAGCTAATAATATTTAACAATTTATATACTAAATTATTAATATTCAAAATATTAAATAATTAGTCATCTATCTCATTATTTATAATAAATTCACTAATTAATTAATTTAATAATTATTAGTCTTGTATCTTAAGATTTATAATAAATTTAAATATTTTAATTTTCATAATTATTAATTAAAATTATTATATATAAATATTATTTATATTTTTAAATATAATTATTTTATTTTATTTTTTTTAAAAAAAAATGTGGCGTGCTTTTCTGCGCGCCACAAATGTGGCGTGCTTTTCTGCACGCCACTTTGTAAGTGGCGTGTGTGATCACACGCCACCTTCCAGGTGGCGTGTGTGATCACCCGCCACGTCCAGGTGGCGGGTATTGGTTGGCGAGTTCAATGGCGTGCGTTGAAGCACGCCATTGACCGTAGTACTTCGGTATTTTCTTTCTGACTTGAAGCATTTTGGTAATTTTTTTTCTGATTTTATATTACATCGGTAAAAAACCCGAAGTTTTAATTGATGTGAAAATGACGGAGTTGGGTCCTGTCCGCTGCTACGAACTTCATCCCCTTTAATAAAACGGAATCGTTTTGGCGCATAAAAACCGTGGTTGATGCCTTTTTTTCTTTAAAAAAAAAAATTTAGGATACTGACTACAATTAAAAAATACTTTAGAATACTGATTAATACTAAAAAAAAACCTTATGATGTTGAAAAATTATTTTAAAATCTTGAAAAAATATTTTGAAGTATATTTTTAGTATCAGTTAATACCTTAAATTATTTTTTAACATTCTAAAATAAATTTTCAACATCATAAAGTTTTTTTCCATTACCCGTCAATGTCGTGAAGTATATTTTTAATACCAATTACTACTCTCAAATTTTGTTTCAAGATGATAAAGTATTTTTTCAATATCTTGAAGTATTCTTTTAGTAACAATCAGTATCCTGAAATATTTTTTTAAGATTCTGAAATAATTTTTCGAGACCATAAAGTATTTTTTGAAGTACCGATCAGTATCCTGAAGTATTTTTTTAATAACAATCAGTACCTTAAAATATTTTTTTAAGAAAAAAAAAACATCAACCTCAATTTTGATGCGCCAAAACGACGTCGTTTCACTACAGCGGATGGTAGCGGATAAAGTTCATAGCGAACAGAAGCCAACTCCGAAATAGACTTGCAGATTCCTCCATCCCCAAATCAAATATAATACAATGGGTTAAGGTGCAAAAATGCACATATGCTTTACCTTGAGAAACATCCAATACCAAGTGTTTTTTTTTTTTTTGTAAAAGTGCATACGTGGTTAAAATTAGGTGCAAAAATACTGTTTGACCATTAAGTTTGACTTATTTTGTTGACTGGACGATGACATAGCTTTCAAAAGTACAAAAATACATATGTAGTTTCACAAAAAAAGCGTCCAACATTAAGTTTTTTTTTTAATTTAATAATTTTATTCTAATTAAGGAAAATTATTAATACTCCTCCGATGAAAGCCCAATCATCTGCAAAATCGTCTTACTCGCGCTGTCATGGATCTTCCCTTAGGCCATTGCTATTGGTCTATCAACTTCCGCCTCCTTCTGATGAACCTGTTGTTGCAATGGCTGAGGAGGCGGCAGGGAAAATCTCCGGCAAGCGCATTGGAGATGTAGAGAGGAGAGAGAGCCTTGTGATTGAGCGTGATCGGAGGTTGAAGATGAATCATATGTTTGCTGAGCTTAAATCCACCGTTCCTGGTCTCCTGTACAAGGTTCGTATTATCAACAACGAGCTCTCTGTTTTTGGATCTTCGATGAGTTCATATTTGAGATGAGCGACATAATTGGTTCATATTTGAGATAAGAGAATTGCAGAGTTTTTTCTATCCAGTAATCAATATATCACAACCTCTCTTTTATATTTTTCTGTGAAAATATTAAAGCCTTTCTTTTTTATTAAAATGTGCTTATGGTAGCCAACAAAATTAATTCTATTGCCAAAGAGTTAGCTCATAACTCATGAGATTGTGAGTTCAAATCTCATTATTAATATAAGAACATTATTAGTGAATTATCTATAAGTTCTTCCGTAAACTTTTTTTGAACTCAGATTTTACTCGCCCAAATTTTTTTACCCAAAAAATGTACTGTACCTATATATAGGTAATGTGTGTATTGTACACAGTTTCAGGCGTATATGTATTACCAAATTGATGTTTTGGATTTGTTTTGTTTGTTTTTGTTGTTTAAGATATATTGAGTAGGTAGAAATTGAATATACAATAAACAAATATCATAACAAGAATCTGTATTAATTAAGTAGAATATTTAGAGAACATATAACAATTCTGTATAATAAAGAAAAGCTTAAGCGAACTCACAAGACTGCCGATATGGAATTGAAAAACGCAGAAATCCGGGCTCAACTTTCGTTGTGTCGGTTAAGACAATTTTGCTCCCTCAATACGGATGCCGAAGGTTTTCTGAGCAATTGCCTCCCAGAATAGAGCGGATTTTTCGTCTCCAGAAAGATGGCTCTGTCTGTCTGAAGCCCAAGCGAAGCCAACGAGTCTGCTTTCGGAACGCACAGAATGTATATGCAGAATGCAGAGAGAGAGTATGCAGAAAAACGCAATTTAATCTGTGACTAGGGCGCCCTATTTATAGACTCTGGCAAAACACGATCAGATGGACATGTTTGCCGCTGCGAATTGGTGCGTTGTGCAAACAGACGCACCAGACCGAAACGAACAGAGGCGACCCGAGTCCGTTCACAGCGAACTGGTGCGTCTCACGAATAGACGCACCAGAATGGAGCGAACGATCCGAACGGATCGCAATACGCGGCTGCTGGTTGGAAAAACACGGAACTATTCAACGTTCGGAAATTCAAAAAATTATTTAATAAAAAATTATTTTTAATCCAAAAAATAATTTAATAAAAAATTAAATTTTTTATTTCACACGCGCGGACTGGACCGGGCGGGCGGCACGCGCGACAGACCGAACCGAGCCGGCCGGACGGCGGCGGCGGCGGCGGCGTGCGCGTGTGTGGTGGACCAAGGGTCACCTAAGTCCTCACCCCTCCACAAAAGTGGGTTGGCCCAAGGGCCCAATTAGTAGGAGCCAAGTTGGGGGTTATATACCCTCCAACTTCTCTCCACCTAAGCAATGTGGGACTGTTCTCTCACACACACATTCCTTCTTACTTCTTCTTATTTTTCCTCTTCTTTTCCATCCTTCTTCTTATTCATAACCCATGGGATTTTATCCTAAAATTCTAACAATCCCCACATGGATAAGAAGTTAGTCCATCATGACCAAATGCAAGTGATTATGTATGCAAAGTGCGGTTCCTCTACAAGAAACAACTGCATCGAGAAAGGTAGGGGTTGCCTTTGAACCTTCTCTAGTGAAAAACCTATCGGATATACTGGTCAATCAGTGGACGCGCTGTCTTGAACTGTTGACCTTTTAGTGTATACCAAGACAATAGGAGTCACACAGTTGCTCCTCTAGCATCGTTGGTTCTCATGCTGTGTCCATTTTGGCCCTGGACACCGCCTGGTTCTGTGAGTGTTCTAGAGAATTGGTCGTTTTAAATTCTCATAGAAGCGGCCCGCACTTCACACTCACATAGGTGATTCCTTGTGATGTAAGTCATCATACATCATCTGAACACATCAGATTAAGAAACCATTAAAAGCTTAGAAGCTTACCCTTATATATATATGCATTGTTTGTCTAGGAATGAGTATGAGTTTAAAACTCCACAGTGTTAACAGTCGATCATCACTTAGTTGTCTCTTTGAACCTAGTTCGTGGGATCTCCACTCTCCTAGGTAGAGTTACCGCAATAATCAACAATGGATCGGCCTTAAACCCATTCCTTTGGACAATTTCCTAACTATCTTTTTAGGAATCCCTTTAGTCAATGGATCCGCTATATTCTCTTTTGATTTCACATAATCAATTGAGATGATTCCATTCGAAAGTAGTTGTCTAACGGTATCATGTCTCCGACGTATATGTCTAGACTTGCCGTTGTACATAACATTCTTGGCTCTACCAATAGCTGCTTGACTATCACAATGTATACACACTGCTGGTACCGGCTTTGGCCACCTAGGAATGTCTTCAAGAAAGTTACGAAGCCACTCGGCTTCCTCACCAGCTTTATCTAATGTAATGAATTTTGCTTCCATAGTTGATCTTGCAATACAAGTTAGCTTAGATGACTTCCAAGACACCGCACCCCCACCAAGGGTGAATACATATCCACTTGTGGATCTTGTGTCATTAGAGCTAGTGATCCAATTTGCATCACAATACCCTTCTAGTACTGCAGGGTACTTCTCATAATACAAAGCAAAGTTTTGAGTTTTCTTTAAGTAACCCAAAACTCTTATCATAGCTTTCCAATGAAACTCATTTGGATTACTTGTAAAGCGACTCAACATGCTTATTGCATAGGCAATATCAGGTCTAGTGCAGTTCATAACATACATAAGACTGCCTAGCACTTGAGCATATTCCTTTTGTTTAATAGCTTCACCAGTATTTTTTAACATTCGAAGACTAGTTTCTATAGGGGTCGATTCAAGGGCTATGTTTAACCTCTTGAATTTCTCAAGAATTTTAGAAATATAGTGTGTTTGTGATAAAGCTAACTCTCCAGATGTTCTATGGATTTTAATTCCTAAAATAACATCTGCTAGACCCATATCTTTCATGTCAAACTTACTGGTAAGCAATCGCTTAGTGGCTTTAATCATTTGATTATTACTACCCGTTATCAACATGTCATCTACATAAAGACATACTATGGCAAACCCATTTTCAGTATTTCAAATGTATACACACTTATCACATTCATTAATGCTAAAGCCATTTGATAACATAACTTCATCAAATTTTGCATGCCATTGCTTTGGGGCTTGTTTAAGTCCATAAAGGGACTTTATTAAACGACAAACTTTCCGTTCTTGTCCTGAGACAACAAAACCCTCAGGCTGTTCTAGATAAATTTCTTCCTCTAATTCTCCATTCAAGAAGACTGTCTTTACATCCATTTGATGTAACTCCAACCCATTTAGTGATGCTAATGCAATCAACATTCGAATGGATGTAATTCTTGTAATAGGTGAATAAGTATCAAAGTAGTCTAGGCCTTCACGTTGTCTGTAGCCTTTTACTACTAGCCTAGCTTTGTACTTATCAATAGTGCCATCTGCTTTCATCTTCTTTTTGAAGATCCACTTAGTTCCTAGAGGCTTATTGCCAGAAAGAAGGTCAACCAACTCCCAAGTGTGGTTTGACATAATGGATTCAATTTCACTATTGATAGCCTCTTCCCAGAATGGCGCTTCAGGGGAACCCATAGCCTCTCCAAATGTTCGAGGTTCATTTTCTAGTAGATAAGTCATAAAATCAGGACCAAAGGATGTTGAAGTCCTTTGCCTAGTGCTACGTCTAGGTTCCTCCTGTTCAAGGTTATCATTAGTTATTGTATCCGGAGATATCACAGTGTTGTTATTATCATTATTTTTATTATACGGAAATATGTTTTCAAAGAACGTAGCATTCCTTGACTTAATAACCGTATTCACATGGATATCTGATACATCAGACTTATAAACTAGAAACTGATATGCACTACTATTATGTGCATAACCAATAAACACACAATCTACTGTCTTGGGTCCAATTCTTAATCTTTTAGGCTTAGGAATTTCAACTTTCGCCAAGCACCCCCACACTTTCAAATATTTCAAGGAAGGTTTCTTTCCTTTCCATATTTCATATGGTATGGTTTTTTTCATTTTATGAGGCACTCTGTTAATTAGAAAGTTAGCCGTCAGAATGGCTTCTCCCCATATATTTTGTGGTAAACCGGACTCAATTAATAATGCATTCATCATTTCTTTTAATGTCCGATTTTTCCTTTCTGTAATCCCATTTGATTGAGGAGCATAAGGAGCAGTAGTCTGGTGTATAATACCAAATTCTATACAGAATTCTTTGAAGGGGCCATCATATTCTCCCCCACGATCACTACTTACAACTTTAATTTTCTTGTTAAGTTGATTTTCAACTTCAAATTTATATTGTTTAAAAGCAATAATAGCCTCATCTTTACTATTAAGCAAATACACATAACAATATCTACTGCAATCATCAATAAATGTAATAAAATATTTCTTATTACCCCTAGATGGTACAAATTTCATATCACATATATCAGTATGTATTAAATCTAACAACTCAGTTGATCTTTCAACAGAAGAAAAAGGTAACTTAGAAAATTTTGATTCAACGCATACTTGACATTTATCTTTATTTGAACAATCAACTTTAGGCAATAATTCTAAATGAATTAGATTTTTAATTGATTTATAATTAACATGTCCTAATCTTTGATGCCATAAATTAGAGGACTCAAGCATATAGATAGAAGCAATATTATTATTAATAGCACTGTTATTGGTTACAGTCATTACATTAACTTTGAAAAGGCCCTCACTAAGGTAACCCTTTCCAACATACATATCATTCTTTGAAAGTATAAACTTATCATATACAAATACAAGCTTAAAACCATTCTTGCTTAAGAGAGATCCAGAAATCAGATTCTTGCAAATATCCGGCACATGAAGCACATCATTAAGTGTCACGACTTTTCCAGAAGTCATCTTCAAAACCACTTTCCCAGAACCTTCAACCTTTGAAGTAGAAGAATTTCCCATATACAATTGTTCATCTAGCTTCACAGGAGTATAAGAAGAAAACATCCATTTGTTTGCACATACATGCTTGGTGGCACCAGTGTCCACCCACCACTCCTTGGTATTTCCAACCAAGTTACATTGCATTACAACTGCTTAAAGACTCATACTATCCATTTTGTCAATGGTATTGTCAACCATATTGGCTTCAGTGTTCTTCTTCTTGAAATTCTTTGGCTTCTTGCAATCCTTAGCACGGTGGCCAGGCTTCCCGCAATTATAACACTTGCCTTTGAATTTCTGGCCTTTGCTAGGTCCTCTGTTATGGCTTTGTTTGAATGATCCCTCATTAGAGCGCTTGCGTTTCTTGGACTTCAGACCATCTTCCACAATGTTGGCCTTCGAAACTATAGGGTTGCTGCCAAGTTTCTTTTCAGAACTCTTGTTGTCTTCTTCTATTCTCAATCTTACAATCAAGTCTTTTAGTGACATCTCCTTACGCTTGTGCTTGAGGTAATTCTTGAAGTCCTTCCAAGATGGTGGCAATTTTTCAATAAATGCAGCAACTTGAAACGACTCGCTAAGAGACATCCCTTCGGCATGAATCTCATGCACAATCAATTGAAGTTCTTCAACTTGACTCACCACAGATTTAGAATCAAGCATCTTGAAGTCCAAAAATCTGCCAACAATAAATTTCTTCAAGCCAGCATCTTCAGTTTTGTACTTTTTGTCCAGACTCTCCCATAACGCTTTAGTTGTGTCCAAAGCACTATATACAGTATACAGTGTATTGTCTAGACCATTGAGAATGTAGTTTCTACAAAAGAAGTCAGAATGCTTCCAAGCATCTATCGCAGCAACCTTTTCCTTGTCAGTCTCTTGTCCTTCTTCCAATTTTGGAGCATCTTCAGTGAGAAACCGTGCAAAGTTCAATGTGGTTAAATAGAAAAACATTTTCTCTTGCCATCTTTTAAAATCATTCCCATTGAACTTTTCTGGTTTTTCACCATGCATTGGAGTAGGACCACTTGGGTTAATCAGATTGGTACTTGTACTTGTCATTTCTGTTGTTAAAAGCAGAAACTCTGATTTAATCACACAGATTAATCTAAAACAATATAATAATAATATTATCAAAAACTAAACACAGATTTAATTTAATACCACTACCAACGTATGAAATCAGTAAAGATATAAATTATTATAAGCTGTTTTGCTCATAATTTAATTGTTAAAATTAAATAAATTATATCCGTACAATATCTAATAAAATAAAATCTCCTAATGAAATCAAGGCATATTATCTTCACTTTATGAATTTAATATTCATTAAATTCTCATTAAACTAAGGAGGGATAGTAGGAGATTTAATAACTATCCTACCAATAAGATCTAATATATTTATTAATAATCAAATTTCCCGTCGTTTCAAATTCACCGTGGAAGTGATTAGCAATTAGCATAAATAACTAAATAATATCTTGATTCACATCCACGTTAAAAAAAATTTAAAAAACTAGGATTATATGAAACCCATCGTTTAAATAAAGTTTAAATTTTCAAATAATCACTATATCTAACAGAGGCATAAAGAGACTAGTAAAAGCAAAACTTTAATATTTATCTATATTAGAATCAAATCGGCATATATAAATATATAGACACATATATAAAAACAAAACTTTAATATATATTTATATCAGAAACAAATCATCAGATATATACTCACAGAAATCATAATATTAGAAAACTCTAACTTATCAAAATCAACACAGATTCAAACCAAAATTTCTACCAACACAGAAATTAACTTTATTTAATAAAGATTAATCTAAGTTGATTCCAATAAGCAAAAACGCAAGTATCATATATGTGTTCACCTCATGATCATGCAAAAATAACAATAATTCACAAAATTGATTTTTCAAATCAAGAACATAGCAGATACAGATTCATTGAACACAGATATAAAAAATTGTCTTAAGATTGTTGTTTAAGATATATTGAGTAGGTAGAAATTAAATATACAATAAACAAATATCATAACAAGAATCTGTATTAATTAAGTAGAATATTTAGAGAACATATAACAATTCTGTATAATAAAGAAAAGCTTAAGAGAACTCACAAGACTGCCGATATGGAATTGAAAAACGTAGAAATCCGGGCCCAACTTTCGTTGTGTCCTTAAGACAATTTTGCTCCCTCAATACGGATGCCGAAGGTTTTCTGAGCAATTGCCTCCCAGAATAGAGCGGATTTTTCGTCTCCAGAAAGATGGCTCTATCTGTCTGAAGCCCAAGCGAAGCCAACGAGTCTGCTTTCGGAACGCACATAATGTATATGCAGAATGCAGAGAGAGAGTATGCAGAAAAACGCAATTTAATCTATGACTAGGGCGCCCTATTTATAGACTCTGGAAAAACACGATCAGATGGACATGTTTGCCGCTGCGAATTGGTGCGTTGTGCAAACAGACGCACCAGACCGAAACGAACAGAGGCGACCCGAGTCCGTTCACAGCGAACTGGTGCGTCTCACGAATAGACGCACCGGAACGGAGCGAACGATCCGAACGGATCGCAATACGCGGCTGCTGGTTGGAAAAACACGGAACTATTCAACGTTCGGAAATTCAAAAAATAATTTAATAAAAAATTATTTTTAATCCAAAAAATAATTTAATAAAAAATTAAATTTTTTATTTCACACGCGCGGGCCGGACCGGGTGGGCGGCGCGCGCGACAGACCGAACCGAGCCGGCCGGACGGCGGCGCGCGCGTGTGTGGTGGACCAAGGGTCACCTAAGTCCTCACCCCTCCACAAAAGTGGGTTGGCCCAAGGGCCCAATTAGTAGGAGCCAAGTTGGGGGTTATATACCCTCCAACTTCTCTCCACCTAAGCAATGTGGGACTATTCTCTCACACACACATTCCTTCTTACTTCTTCTTATTTTTCCTCTTCTTTTCCATCCTTCTTCTTATTCATAACCCATGGGATTTTATCCTAAAATTCCAACAGTTTTCATTATCTCCTGCATTTGATGAGAGAAATATTTGCTGATGTTTTCCTCTCTTTTTTAAAAAAACAAAAAAAAATTACCTCTTTTGGTTTGGATTAGCCCGGGTCACTGTACTATTGTATTGCCTGTATTATCGGGTGGGAGTGGTTATGATTTAATTGATTTCATGTGTTTTTTTAACCCGAATTAATTTTTATTTTGCCATATTTTTACCTGAATTACTTTCAGGTCAGAAGGTACTCTTTTTTTTCGATACAAAATAGGAAACCAGCTATTAACTATCCATTATCATCAGTAAGTAGCCTCCCTAAGTCCCCGCCAACATGCGATATCAAGTGAAAACCAGGCATAGCAGATAGGCTTGATTTGGCTAGGTGGTCAGCTACAGCATTCTCCCACCGACTGACGAGGCGAACTTTGACGCACCAAGGGCGATCCAGCATCCCTTTAATTTCAGCAATCATCTGGCTATCCTCATGCAATTCGTTTATCGGACCTGCTATCCTGTCCACTACATCTGCAGAGTCAACTTCAAGAATTACTCTTCTGAAATCCATATCCCACGCAAGCTTAACCCATGTAGGCAGCCCTAGAGTTCCGCGGTCAGAGCATCACCCTCTCCTCCCTTGAACATGAACGCGCTCAAGAACTCGCCATGATCATCTCGCAGAACGCCACCGCTAGCAACTCCAGGGGATAAGCTAGAGAAAGCTCCATCTGAATTGATCTTAATACAGCCAGACGGTGGGGGCTGCCACTGGTCTTAGGCTCTTTCAGTGGACTCTTATTCCCATTGCCTAGGTTTAAACGATATTGTGCCTCATTTAAACATTTCCTAGTGGCATTCACGCTGGCCACAATAGATTGGTTTGACATCTTCTTTCCTTCAAACACAAAAACATTGCAGCGCCTCCATACCCACCAGCAAGTAATTACAAACACCTGCTGCTACTCGTCTGCCTTCTTCAATCCACCTCTATTTTGCAGATTCCATCGTATCCAACGATCAAAATTTAGGGAGCTGAAAGTGCGCCAACATGAAGGAGGCACAACCAGACGCCACAGCGCAAGCGTCGTAGGACAGTCTCTCAGAACGTGTTGTAAGTTTTCTGGATCAGCTCCACACACTGAACAACGGGCATCCTCACTCATGCCTCTCCTGTACCGTAAAGCATTGGTTAGGAGTCTTTCATGCATAGTGAGCCATATAAACACTCTACACCTTTCCGGCACTTTAAGCTTCCAGATTCTGCTCCATATAGGATCCATTTGCGTCTCATCATGAATCAAGGCATTGTAAGCCGACTTAACAGTGAACACACCACTTTTGTTCCACTTCCAACGGAGCAGCCCACATGGCATTGCTTCAGTGCCTTCTTGAACCTTATCCCAAGTACGTTTAATATCGTTCCACAGATTCGGTCCTGGCCTACGCATGTCTATCTTTGGTAGCATGTCAGCCCCACAGTTATACTTATTGCGTAGCACTTTCACCCAAAAATCATCCCTGCGACTTGAGAGCTGCCACTCGATCTTCATGAGGTAGGCCTGATTATATAGCTTGGAGTGCCGGAGGCCCAAGCCACCTCTAGTCTTAGGTTGGCAAATAGAATCCCAAGCAACCAGTGGTACACGTTTATGATCATCTGAGCTTCCCCAAAGGAACTGCCTATTACTTTGAGCGTAGGGATGTTTGCATGACATATCCTGGTATTGCCGTAGTCACAGCCGAAATGAGCGTAGCTCGCCCTGCATATGATAGAGATTTTGTTTTCCAAGAGGAGAGTCTTGTCTTGACCTTATCCACCACATAATGAAAAGATTACTTCATTACTTGCTTATGATGAAGGGGGTGTTGGAAATTATGCCCTAGGGGCAATTCATTGTACTTTGGATATTTAAGTTATTTAAAGTATTCTCTTTTGTTATCATTTTCGTTTGCATGTTCGTATTGATAACTGCATCCCTGGATAATCTTATAGATTATCCTAAATGTCCCTGGTCGGTCATCTACACGGGAGTGAAGATGAAATAAGATCAGTATGACTTTGATGAGGTATGGAGATACGAATCAAAGTCATGGGCACTTGTAAGAGTACAAGGTGCTGGACCGACTCACTATGAGAAAGCTGCATGGATTAAGTCATAAGCTTATCTCATGTATAACCGCGTCACGACGCCCTATGACCTGAGACCATCATAGATTCCTACATGATGAGTCACTGGTCTTTGACCTAGTCAAAAGTCACCTTTGACCGGGTGATGATAAAGGCTAGGATCAGGATCAGTGGTTTTCATGCGGAGGAATGTGAGTGGTCAAGATGGGATTTGTCCCTCACATATGTAGAGAGATAATGCCGGGCCCCTCGATGAGTGAGTCTAAGAAATGTATGGCCATACTGTGATGGAAAGGAGTTTCCATTTCACTTATTAGACTACTCGAGAATCGAGAAAGCAATGGTCAAGAAAAGGAAGTTGACATCATCCATGCCTCATCCTTGACCAAATTATCGCGTTACAAAAGGGACGTGACATGGTTGTACGATAGGTAGTATCGTGTCATCGATCGCCATGTGAATTGGGTAGTCGTAATGTCTTGCTAGAGGGCGCTTGCGACTTGTGGGCCGATACAGTGTTGGCCCACTGCCAATCTCATATGGGCCTGCAGGGTCGCACACAAGAATAATCCAACACGGGTGAAGGTGTACAGGTTCATTGAATCTCAGATTAATCTGAGATTAAATGAATACTAAATTTGATCTAGGATTTATATATATATATATATATATATATATATAATATTCAAAATTAATATATATATTATAAATTGAGATTATAATATTATATATGATATTTGTTTAGTATTTAATTTATTTGATAAATTAAATATCTGAAACAAATAGAGATATTGTATCTCATTTAATTTCGAATAAAGATATCGTATATCTGTTTAATATTAAATTGAGATATGGTATCTCAGATTTAATTAAATAGATAGATATCATATCTCGGATTTAATTTATGATGATAAATTAAATCAAAAGGCTTTAAATTTAGATTTGATTTAAATTCAAAATTCGAATTTCCAAATCTGGCTTTTAATATATTCAATTACATTTATGAGATAGATGTGATTGATATGTTGACCAGATTCAAAAATCCGAATTTCCAAAATTAATAAAGGATTAATTTTGGTTATATAATACGCCTATCGAGTTTAGAAAAACCTACGGGATTTTCAGTTGAGCGTATTCAGAAAAGCCGCGAGAAACCCTAGAGCAACTTGAGAGAGAGAGACGCACAAGAAGCGCTAGCACGCTGCCGCAACCGTGTTCGGGGATTGTTCGTGTGGATACCAGTAGAGGAAGCCGATCCAAGAGTCGACTTCTGCCGATCGAAAGAACAAGACGCGGATGTGTTGATCGCCCACCTGATCAAAGGAACGAGACGCGGACGTGTTGTTCGAGAAGGTAGCCCACCTGATCAAAGGAACGGAACGCGGACTAGTACAACACAAGGTATGATTCGGTTTCCTTAACTCTGATTTAAACGTCGTTGAGTGATCCTTCGGAAGGATTCGTAAGAAATTTTAATCTGCTGCGTGTACGAATCCCAACAGGGGGACTCCTAGATATTTCCCCAAATCACTAGTAATGGAAAATCCAAGAGACGCACACATTTCGCTTTTTCTTATATGGTTCACATTTTTGAGAAATAGACCCGAGTTTTCTGTTGGTTGATTCTCAGACCAGAGCTGTCACAGAAAGTCGTAAGGCAGCTATTTATCACAGAAACTTGCTCCATCGATGCTTCAGCAAATAGCAAAATGTCATCCGCAAAAAATAGGTGTGAGATAGGTGGGCCCGTACGAGTTAGGCGGATTGGTTTCTAGAGTCCCGAGTGACTAGCAACTTGAATAAGATGGGCCACCCTTTCCATACATAATACAAATAAGTACGGAGACAGAGGATCCCCTTGTCTCACTCCCCTCGATGGACAAAATGTCTCAGCTTTATCCCCATTCCATAAAATCTGCATGGAAGAAGAAGATACACACTTGCTAATTACCTGGACAAAATGACTTGGAAGGTTGATTTCCTGCAAACAGCTCCTCAAGAAACTCCAATTAACTTTGTCATAAGCTTTCTCCAAGTCAATTTTAATTGCCATAAACCCCTTCTTCTGCTTCATGGATCGCATAGTGTGAATGACTTCTTGGGCCACGATGATGTTGTCACTACTATGTCTCCCTGGCACGAAGCTACATTGGTTGGGGGCAATCACCATGGGTAGGATGGGCCTCAGACGATTCACAATAATCTTCGAGACAATTTTGTAGATGACATTAAAAAGACTAATCGGTCTGAAGTCCCCCATAGACTCCAGATGAGGGACTTCAGACCGATTAACTATGAAATAATTAGAATCCCACGGTGCGCACCTCTAATATTATATAGTCCCCTTGCTTTTTGAGAGGCACTTTCGGCAGGTATCTTTTTAATATTTTACCCGTAAACCATTTTTTCAAGCCCACTGGTTCTTTCTTGCGAACGTATAATTGAGATCTTAAAATGGGGCACATATGTCATGCTCTCAATCAACTTTATTCGTTTAACAAACATATAAATTAAAAAATAAGGGGGGACACCTATGAAAGTTTTAAAATAGTGCACAAATGTTAAGGCTATTAAGTAAGCCAATGGTACACATATGTCATGCTTTTCAATCAACTTTATTCGTTTAACAAACATATCAATTAAAAAATTAGTGTACACCTATGAAAATTTTAAAATAGTGCACAAATGTTAAAACAATTAAGTCAACCAACATTGACCATTTAACGAGCAGTCTATATACTGGTTGTATAGTGTTTTCACTTCTAACAGCCCCATCTACCATTGTGGGTGTTTACATGACACAATGGCTACATCTCCTTAATGTAGAGCTACCCGCCTCCTAGTCCTCAATTGCTATACTTATCTTTGGTTTGTTTGTTGGTGGTTTTGCTTTAAAACTAATGAGCTATGGAGGGGCACCATTCTTATAGTTAAAAGAGTCATGAGTTAGAAGGAGATGAAGAGGAGGTTGATGATATACATTGTCACGAAAATCAATGCATTCAAATTTTATAACAATATTCCTCAACAGTTAATAAATCAATTGAGCTGTACATCCATTTAAAAACCCTACAGTAGCAAATGTAACTTTTAAGGCCCTATTTGTCATATGGAAGTTGGACCATGGGAAGGGAACTTAACAAGGTCCCCTCCAAAATTACATGTTTGGTGCACTCATCTTATGTCTACAAGAGCTCTCACAAGGTTGAAAGTTCCATTAAACATGGGAAGGTTGAATCCCTCCAAAAAAGGCGGGAGATTTGAAAAGTTCCTGGTCGGACAAAATATCCTCTTGAAAATACTATACCTATTTAAAACGAAAAGGTAGCCACAAGCTCAACAAAACACTCGGTGAAGAAGCTTTGAACTATAGTGGGCGTTGGAGGCAAAGGAGAAGTTGAACCCAGGCAAAACTGAAGCTGCAATCGAAGTCTATGTGACTATGTGAGTTTCAAATTATAGCAGTTGTTGATTTGAGTGGAATATTGCTTCAAGGTTAAGTATCTTACGGTAAGAGTGTCAGGTTTTATTGATTCGATAATCTTTAGTATCTTAAAATCGCTTTGGTGGAATGGGGGAAATGGTAGGGGAGCCTAATCCACAAGTGGTTGAAGAGAAAATCTATGTTGCTATGTCTAAAGATGTGAAAGGTTGCAAATTAAATCTGATATGAACTATACAAAATTCTGATTCGTTTCTTTTGTTTTTTTAGTGGGCGCAAGCAGAGTAACTTGTCATATTGATGTTACTGTCCTGTTTTGATATGAACTGATGTAGAAGTTTGGTTACCATCAAAATTCTGGTTCAAACACATTTCTCATTTTAGTGCCTTACGTTCAACCTTAACACCATCATTTTGAATGTATTCATGTTCAGGCTAAGTTGTACAAGCAACTGAAAAGGCAACCGAGGTGAATGTGATTCCAAATGCAAAGTCTGATTTCAAAAAGTCAAAACTAGAGGACTATGTGATGAAGGCCTTTTTATCTTTAGCTTTGGGGTCCACAATCAAAAATAAACCAAGGATTATGTATAGGCAAACCTAGGATCGTTCTCTCTTCTTGAGGAGCTTTTTATTGAGTCTTAGATAATCTAAATGTCATGAAGATGCAATTAAAACAAGGGGAAAAATAGGTTTTGGATTTTCGAATTAATAAACTAAAGAGAAATGCAATTTAATTAAATACTAAACTATTATTTTTGGCATCTTCTTTATAAAATGGAATGAAGTATGAATGTTCTTGGAAATGAAGTAGTGGCTATCATTGTTCAATTAGATGTAGGAGTAACTTTCATTAAGTCTTGATGAAAAACCCTAAGATGACACTTGAATCCAATATTTCCAATTAATAGTTGTTCCTACAAACGTAGCTAACTATTACCTCTTGAGATATTGTTTGAAGCCACTTAATGTACAATTAAAATTGGGATAATGCAAATCGGGTCTTCCAAAATTGAGTACTAAAGAGTCCTTCAAAGGCACAAATCAACTATACTAATTAGACAATAACACGTTAATTAGTATAATCTCATTGACCCAATAAAAGAAATATATTAATCCAAACACCAAATCACAAAATCCAATTTAATTACATATGTTCAATCCACAGAGAAATCCAAACGGCAACTCAGTCTCAAGCATAGAATGACAATCCTAGAACTAGTAAATCATAAAACACCAATGAGAAAATGAATCAAACTAAAAACTCCCCTGTTGAAGCTCCAAAACTCTAGCCACTTTCCATCTCCAAGAGACAAAGAATCAGTCACACATGACAATCAGAACTTCACTGGAAATCACAGAGTCTTGCCGGAGGAGACACACAACGCCGGAAATACAGAACCTTGCCGGAACTCACAAATAACAATGGTGTTGTGCGTGGTGGAGAGAGAATGGTGGTGAAAGAAAGAGGAAGTCGATAGAGGTGGAGGAAGAAAGGAACAAAGATGGCGATGAAGGATACTGTCAGAGTTGAAGGTCCGATATGAAGCCCGATGCCTGGTTCCGATGGTTCACGGCGCTCTCTCTCTGCAACAATGGAGGTCGCCGGCGGCAATGGTGGTGAGGGTGAAGCCGCCAGTGACTATCAAGAAGAAGGAGAAGGTTGAAGGTGAGAGGGAAGGTCCAAGGGTCTGCGATGAAAATCCAAGGTCTGGAGCTGTCCTCGCTCGCGGCGCTCTCCCTGTTCATTTAATCTATCGGGTCTTTAATTTTTTTTGGGCTCCTGTCGCGTTTCTCTCTCAGCTGATGATCTAATTCATTTAATTCAAAACGTTCACTGCAGGGACATGATTGAACATTTTAAAAGTTCTGGAGTAGGCATTAAATTGAAACTTTTGCAATTTGAATTCAAACTTTTATTTTCAAATTTGATTTAATCTTTTCAAGCATCTACAATCAAAATAATTAATCTAACATCAACTATTCTGATAAAAACCAATGATTAAGAGTAATTTTAATTTCTTTGACAATTTTATCCTTTTTAGTCATAATTTAATGTTTTTACTCTTAATCACAATTTATCACAAGAAAGGCATTTTAAACTCAATAACTATAACAAAATGCATTAAGAGTCCCAATTTTATCATAAAAATCATATAAAAATATGGTATAATCACTATGATGTTAGGTTAGTTGGCAAAAGTCTGTGTAAAATTAGTAGGATCAATGTTGACAGGTTCGAGTCTGAGTCTAAGTTTTCATCCCCCTTTAACAAACCTTCACACCCTCCCAACTTTTATTGGGCCACCATCATCCTGTCGCAAATGTCACAGTTTCATTAACAAAATTTTGACTCCTCCCCCTTTAATTGCTTTTCTGTCGGTCATCCTTCTTAGTTTCGGCAACTATTCTGCTCGTTGCCCTCTACTATCCCATGACAATAATAATAATTGTTACCGTTAATGTATTTTCTCCATTTTTAATTAAAGAGGCATTGTGGAAATTTTGTCTCACCTTTCCACTTAACCAATACCCAATTCTTCTTACCAAACATTTCATCTTTCCTCAACTTAAGTTCCATTTCCTTGTCTTCCAAACAGCTCAACCTTTTAAGTTCTCTCCCAATCTTCCATTCCTTTCCATTCCTTTCCTTTCCCTCCACAAATCTTCCATGTACCAAAAAGCACTAGGCCAATATTCCAAATCACATCATATTCATTTATTTAATCATTTTAAACATCAACAACTAATACATTGACCAAAAAAAAAAAGACATTAATAAAAAATACATTATTAAGATATGGTATTGCACTAATTAAATTCAAAGCCTAGTAGGCACACCTCTAAGAGGCTGAGCCTTCTTCAAAGTCAACCCAAACTTGTCAGTCATGTCCATCTCTTCCGCCTTCAAACCATTCTCAAGAACCCAATTAAAGTTATGCAAAAGAGCCACCAACATGAAGGGCACTGACCTATTTGCCAATGGCAATCCAGGGCAAATCCTTCTTCCAGCTCCAAAGGGAATTAATTCAAAATCACGACCTTTAAAATCAATCTCATGTTGATCTTCGCCCCCCAAAAACCTCTCCGGCTCAAACGAATATGGTTTCTTCCAAACCCTAGAGTCTCTTCCCATGGCCCACACGTTCACAAGAATCTGTGAATTTTTTGGCACTTCGAACCCACCAACCTGAACGTCGTTTTCGGACTTGCGAGGTATCAGAAATGGAACAGGTGGATGCAAGCGAAGAGTCTCCTTCACGACTGCGTTTAAATATGGTAATTCTGGGATTCTTGATTCTTCAAATTTGCCATTTTTGCCAATAACTTGTTCAAGCTCTTGTTTGGCTTTTGCCAATTTCTCTGGGTTGTGCATAAGCTCTGCCATTGCCCATTCTACTGTGCTTGAAGAAGTGTCGATCCCAGCAGCAAATAAATCCTACAAAACAGTAATTTCAAGTTCAATTGAGCGAGTTTCTGATTGAGCAATAAGTTTTAAAAGGGATCTGCGGTGTCTGATAGCCCTCCTCTAGTACCCCTCGAATTTTCTTAACTTCCCAAATGTTTTCTTAACTTCTCAAATTAAAGCAAAAGTACTAACCAGAAACAAGTGAAGAACTTCTTCGCGAGTCAACTGGCCATCTATCATGTGATTCAGAAATGAATCCATCAAATCATTGGAGATCTCAGATTCAGTCTTTGAGGCTCTCAAACGCAGTTTCTCCTCCACAATATCATCAAAATACTTAAGCAACTGACCAAAATAATAATCCATCCTTTTTCGCGCACCTTGTGGATCAAGTCCTCGAAACACAGGAAAATAATCCACAATATTTGGCCTCCCAGCCTCCACCATTATACCCCATATAGTGTCCTTAAACTCCTGCGCCTTATCAGAGCTATAATAAGCAAAATCCATGGAGAAGAAAGTGTTAGATATTGAGTTAAGAGCTGTAGTAAAAGCAGCCTCACCAATATCCACAGCTTCCCCTTTCTTGCATCGTTCTTGGACAAAATCTAGAAGCTCTTCTACCTTTTTCTGACGAAGAGACTGAGTAGAGTCTAGGCGCTTTGGGGAGAAGAGTTCAGTGGAACAAGCTCTTCTAAGAGATCTCCATTTAGCAGAAGCAGACATCCATACCACTGAAACTTTGTCATGGCCGAGAGAAGCAGCAGTGTCTGGGACTGTTCTGCTAGAAAAGGCCAAGTCATTATTGTGAAGAACTTGCTTGGCCATTTCAAAAGAGGAGATAACTATGGTGGTTATGGTTCCGAGCTTAAGGGTCATGATGGGTCCATAGTGTTTAGAGAGAATAGTGAGGGATTCATGAGGCTTCGTGCCAAGATCTAAGATGTTCCCTATTACTGGTAATGGAGAAGGCCCAGGAGGGATGAGTTTTGAAGATCTGGAGAATTTTTTGGAGATGAAAGTGTGAAGGATTGCCCACAGAAATGGAAACAGAAGAAGCAGCAGTACTGTGAACACGTCCATGGCTTTGTAAGTTCTTTAGCTTGTACAGAGTTTCAGGCGTAGCGTGTATATATAGCAGAATTGATGTCTTGTACTGAGATGAGAGATTCCCAGAGCCCTTTTTATTCAATATTACAGCCTTTCTTTTATTTTATTTTTTTGATAGAAAATATCACATTTTTTTTGTATTAAAATGTGTGCACTGCAGCCAATGAAACTTAGTCAATCAGTAAAGGTTGACTCATACTCCTTTAATCCTTAATATAAAATTTCAACTAACAATTCTTATAAATCAATAAAAACAATTAAAGTTAATAAATTTATCCTTCAATTTAAGTAACTTCCAATATTATTCCAACTAATCGCATTAAAATTTTATATTATATTAATTATTATTCTTACCTACTACCCTTATTAATTATGGGCATACATTAAAAAAAATAATTAATACGCTTTGGAAACGGACCAGTGATTTATAAAAAGAACTAAATATAATTACTAGTTAGTACTACCTCCGGTCCTAATTATAAGAGCTAGTTGACTTTCTTTGTAGAGATTAAGGAAGCTAAATAAGTTACTTAATCATTTCATATGTTGTGTATCCTTAGATTATATATTAGTTTATTAGTTAAACTAATTATTTTGAAGAAAAAAATAAAAATAAAAAGACTCTAAAATAATTTAATTAGCTTCCTTAATCTCTTCAAAAAAATCAACTAGCTCTTATAATTAGAACCAGAAGGAGTACTTTATAATAACGAGTAAGAGAATAACTCGTAAGATTCTAAGTTCAAATCCACCGGTTAATGTGAGAACATTATTAATCAACAATAAGTACATATGTATACGGTTTTTGAATCCATAGGAATGCCCTAGCGAGCATTGGGGTCATCCACAACTAACCTCTTTGAACCCAAAAAAAGTGTGCTTTAATTTACATTTTATTTTTATTTTTTTGGTCAAAGCTTTACATATATGGGATGAGGATGCGTGCATTGAAGATATTTTGGCGTATATTATTACCAAATTGATGTGAGAAAATTTCACAGCACGCTATCTTGCCATTTTATATCAAATAGCTTTTAAAAAATTTTAAAATTTCATAACACCATTAAGACTAAACTGAAATTAAAATTGTGGGGAAAAGATAATTGTGTCCATAAAATTAAAATATGATTATTTAAAAAAAACATGTGGGAACTTATAAATCAAATATGCTTATTTTATAAGGCAAATGAGTAAAATTACAAGGCAATATCTCGACCCATATATAAGATAAGAAGCATATTCACACAAATACATACTATTTATTTACAAGACACATATGAGAATTTATAACTCAAATATGCAATGGTAGACCTTGGAATAAATATTTGGGCGATCAAATGTATACTCATCAATTAATTAAAAATTTTTATGATTATATAACACTTTTAAAATATTTAGATTTATACTAAAAGTATTTTTACAATTCTAATGTATAAGATAAAATACTTTTCTCTAATATGAATGTCATATTAATTACAAAATGAGAAGATATCATGAAATTCTAGAAGAAGCCAAAATTTTTAGATTAACAAAAAAAAAATTGAGAGGCCAAAATTAAATTTTACATTATATTAAATTTAAAAAAATTATGAACAAATTTCTTTTTTTGTTTTTTTTTGGGGGGGGGGGGTGGTCATAGGCATAGCCTCCTCTTGTCTCTTCTAAAGTTTGTCATTGCAAATATACGTATTTATAAATCACAAAAAAATTTATAAGATCATCTCGATATACATAAGATAAGACATAAATGTCTTTTCAACTAAAAAATTTAATTTTAAATTAGACCTAAGGAGTAGAATAAAATTTGAGAAAGCCTTGTGGTTTTTGACATTAAATGTTCAAGGGATGCAACGAAGTTTTCCCAATTTGTGTATTCGATTTGTGTTCTTTATTTCTGTTATCTTCTGCATTTGATCGTAAGGACCTTTCCGATGGGTTAGCACGTCATCATAATGTGATTCTGATTTTATTTATAAGTCTCTTTCAACTAAATCATACATACCTAAATCACACATATTAAAGAGAGGTAGTTCAATAATTAGGGGGAAAATTTTAAACTTTGTCCTCATTTATGAATGAATATCTTTTAACTCTTTCTTCTCTCTTTAATTTTATTGGTACAATTAATATAAGTATAATTATCATAATCTCTTTTATTATCAGAAAGACGATTTATAAATAAGACTAAATTTTTTTATTAAAAAAACTTAATACTAGTTATATATATATAGACACACAGAAACAGACATGTATCATTTTTTTTTTTTACCAAAATATCTAATATTTTTATTAAAGAAATAACTAATCTTTTTTATAAATTTTAGTCGTATAAAAAGATATTATGTCTTACCTTTAATACAAAATACTATAAATATTTAAGAAAGCTCCAACAATCATTTGCAGGGTGTCACCGTCTTCATTCAATCCCCCCTTTCTCGTCTTTCTTGGACGTGCTTGTCTAATTCTCTGCAAAATACAACATGTATATTATATATTTTCAATCATTTAAATTCAACGTCCAACTTATACCCATACATTTAGTTTTTATGAGTCCAAAAAGAAGAAAAATATAATGGTCTAGATCCTCGAGTAGTTAGGTTTTATCTTTTATGTTTAGTTATATGTAACTCCATATCTATTTTTGAACAATGACAACACTATATATTCTCAAGGAGATTAACATCATATTTGCTTGCATTCGTCTTTTCTATTTTTATTTATTTCTATTTTCGTTTTTATTATTAAGAAAATTCCAAAATCATTCTTTTCTTTATATATTTTCTTAATTCTTTCACATTTAATTAATTTATTTATTAAATGTTATTCACTCTACGCAAAAGAATACGACTTAGATTATGCCATTGTGCTGCATAATTTAGTTATTAATTTAAGCCCTTGTGACAATTATAATCAAGAGATCACAAATTCAAATCTTCGAAACATCCTCTCTAAATGTGGGATAAAACAACATACATCTATTTCTCCTCAAACTCCATCAAGTGGAAGCCTTATGCATTGAGGCCACCTTTTTTTATTGTATAAAAAATCATCTGTTTCCCACAAAACTCATTACCATGGCCAAGAGGGTACACTATATTCTTCAAAGAATTCTAGGTATATATAAAACTAGCGTGGGCAATGCACCGGAAGCTTGTTCTTGTTGGTATAATTTTTCTTTATTTGATTACTTTCATGGTCATACTATTTTGTACCAATAATAAAATTTGATATAATAGATTATCATTTAAACTATAAATAACTACAACTACAACGCAATTAGCAATAACAAATTCTTCTTTAAAAACTTTTGAAATTGATAAAAGTCAATGGTGTGTGCTCCCAGTGCCTTGCACGGAAATCTCGTAAATCACGAGTTATTATATTGCTTAATCTCGTTTTTCTCATTCATTATAGTGCCTAATTGTTTTGGGGAGTGGATTGACGTAATCATTTGGGCGTTTTGCTATTATTCAACGACTGGGAATTCTTTAATGAGATGGGCCTTACACATGGATTAATCAAATATATGTCCAAGTATTAAAATATTGCACGAGTAATCAAAAGGAGGGTTCAATCTTTGGTAAAGGTGTTAAAAGAGGCATCCTAACTTCTGGGTATCTAGGTAAATGCTTGAGAGTAAAGGAGATTTTACCCTGCTCTTGGATCATAGGTAAGCCCAACACCTTTCCTAAAATTTGTTATCAAGGGGAGAAAAAAAACATTGCAATGGGTCATTAAAATAAATCATAGTTAATTATAACATATTCGACTAAGTTTAATTATACCTTACAATAACATATTTTCCGTGGGTAATTCTGGGACGGAACATATTATATGTGCATTAGCAAGCCATAGCGGTACACCTTCCTTTCACTTAATATTTTCTTAATAGTTTAGGACTGACTCACTCCATAATCTCATGGCAAGCACCGAAGTGATCAGCCTATCAAAATATTGGCCTTGTTTGTTTATTTATGTTCTTTTTTATATTTTCAGAATAGTTTTATATAAGTTTTTTCAAAAAAAAGAAAGGAAAAAAGATTTAAAAAATTATTGTCAAAATAAATGAGTATATTGAATTTCAATAATTCTAAAAGATTAATATGGAATTTTAAAATGTTGCCAAATGTGGAAATTACCTAACTACCTTTAATTTTATTTTTTAAAAAAAAAAAACCTCAAACACCCTTTCCGGCCTCCGTTGACCAGAGGTGGCGGGTGTCACCAGAGCTCCGGTGAGTCGATGACCTTGGAGACAACCGATAACCAGTCACAGAAGTTGGTAAAAAAAATGTATGCTAGTGGTTTTGATGCTTTCCTATAAATTGGAGTTTACTTACAGGTTCAATCATGCTTGTAACTTAATACTATTAGTTCCTATCCTTAAACTCAAACTCAAAAAAATAATAATAATTTAATGGCATTTGCCTGCAATGGCAAACCAATAAAGAAAATAGACCTCGTGTGGGTCGTGGCAGGTTTAACAAAATGGCGAAACATAAAGTGCATCCCACGTTATTATTGTCGTCTACACCTTCCATTTATTTTCACCTACAACTCAAGATAATACTCCCGGGGACCAAAAACAAAAAGAAGATACGCCCTCCCTTCTTTTGCATGAGAATCCCGTAACTAAATTCTACAGTTTAAAATTGATTAAAAGTAATAAATATGTAGGAAATGAATTATTTTTTTTTTCTCAAACATACCCATATTTAATAAGAGAGTAAGTAAAAGAGAAAAACTAAGCAGTAATAAGGGAAAGTATGAGTATTTGTTTCCAAGCATGCACACACACGCGCGCACACACATACATATAAATACACAGACACATATAAACACATAAATATATCTACATACACACATATATATATGCGTGTGCACGCGATCGTACTCTCTCTTATTACTACTTATTTTCTTCCTTTGACTTGCTCACATATGCGCGCGCGCGGGGGTATGTGCATGTGCTCGTGTGTGCGTTTGCGTGTACACGTGCGCATGCGCGCGCGTACTCTCTCTTATTACTACTTATTTTCTTGCTTTGATTTGCTCACATATATGCGTGTGTGTGCTCGTACTCTCTTATTACTACTTATTTTCTTCCTTTGATTTGCTCACATATACGCGTGTGCATGCTTGGGCGTCAATGTGTGCATGCATGTGTGTGTGTTGGTGGGGGGGGGGGGGGGGGGGTGCGAGAGAAAATAAGTAGTAATGAGAGAAAGTATGAGCATTTTTTTTCCAACCATATCATTAGTATGCTCGGAAAAAATAATCGTTCTCTCTCTTATTACTACTTATTTTCTTCCTTTGATTTGCTCCTTTATAAAAATGGGTATGTTTGGAAAAAAAAAATAGTTTATTTCCTATATATTTATTGTTTTTAATTTATATACACACACAGTTACGTCTGTCTATTTATATGAAAATAACAGGGAGGACACATGCATGGAGATATGAAGATATCACATTTAGTGGACCTCACTGAATGTTGTAATACTGTGTGGATGAGTATTTTAAACTTCTTTGTAGGCATTCACATTGAACCCAAAAAACAAAAAAAAAAAAGATGAAAGCTCCATGCTTCTCTAAAACAAAAGTGGGTATTAATTAATGAAATATTATGAATACCTGTATAAGTTGGGAATGATTTGAAAGAGTGACTTTTGTTACTTGATAGAAGAAAGTTTTAATTGGTAAAGGCTGGAAGCTTTTTCTCCAAAAAAAAACAAAAACAAAACAAAAATCCTTTAGGGGTATTTCTATTTTTTCCCCCTCAATTTTGTCTTTTCCTTAAATTTCCAAAACTTATTTTGGGATCTCATACCTTCTTTGGGATTATTAAAATTGAAGTACTTTTTCTAGCATTTAGTAATTTTCAAGTTCCTTTTGCTGTTTTTTTATTAAAAATAATTCTGATATAAATAAAGAGAAATTGCATAATATTGCACTGCTTCAGATGGGCCAAAATTATCCATTTCAATAAGGAGAAATTGCAATCTATGGCAATGATTCATATGAACAACAATTCTGCATATAAATTAGGAGAAACTGCATTATATGACAAGGTTTTGGGAAAATAGGCCTCTTCATTTTCCTTACCGTCTAATTCCCTTCACTTTATTTATACTGTTAGATAAAATCTGAAATTTGAGATTTAATATCCTATAAAAAGTAAAAAAGAACATATAGAACACTTTCATGAAAGTATAAAGACATGACCTATTAATATTAAATTTTAATCATTTAAATTTATTTATTTACATATTTTGTTATTTAATATTATAATACTATTTTTATAGGTTGTTAGGTAAGCATATAATCTATTTGCTTTATTATTTTTATAGGTCACTTTTAAAATATTTGACGTGGATCAAGAAAAATCTTACCTTAAAAACTAACAACTTTCCAATTTTATTCATACTGAATATACATAGTTACATAGTAGTAGTACTCTATAAAAATAATATAACATCCCGCCTTTTTAAAAGTGGTTTTCAAATGAGATTATCAGAGCTATTGAAGAAATTAATCAGAGTGGCATCTGAAAAAATTTTCTTTCTAAAACAATATCTCAATCAGAGTGGCGCATCGGAACAATTTTAAAAGAGCGAGTAACTGATATACACTCCTTGTTATTGAGTCTGGTTGCTATTACAGTGGTACAATTCTCTGAATATTATGATTACAATGACCCCTAATTACTTCTCTGCCCGTGTCCTCTCGTGTGCTATTCATCCTTGTTCTTGTCCTGGGTTCCACCAGTATCTGAGACTATGAGCTGAGGTTCAATTCCCATTGAACCTCAGGTAACAGTTAACCTTATGCTTATGTACAGTTATGTATGACAGATATTCATGATAAAACAACAATATTCATATTCAATATTCATTTCTAAAAGATAAAAACACAACCATCATCTATCCATATATATCTATATATATCATAACTTGTTTGCACTCTTCACCAGTGCCACGATGGCCTATCGTGTCCTCAGCGCGCTAGGAAAACTCAAACGGCATTACCAAGACTGTAACCCGGCCCGTATATATAGCTGTATGTATATTCAAATAATTTTTAAAGCAGAGTCACAGTCTATGAGCATATCTACCACATACAAGTATACAATAAGCATCAGAGTTAGTGTTACAGTACGCGTCCATACCTTCGTCGGTATTCACGGTACGTTGTCGGTTGCGAAGCGATCACAGATTCCCTATGAGGGTAATATTACATTTATTAATTCACAACCAATATCCCAATAGATATCCTAGCCACAAATGACTATTTTACCCCTGGTGTATTTATTAATTAATTACCTTCCTTTATTATTTTGAGAAAAACGCTGGTCCTTAAATCTGGGCAGAATTCCGCCTAACTTTGAAAAATCGTAACTAATTCTAGAAAAATAGAAACGAGGATCCGTAAAATTCCTAAGAATCCTTAGGATGTCTAGTTTCAAGAAAAGATAACAGTATTTTCCCAGATTCCACGGTTCATTCCCAGGTTTTTAGTTTTGAACATCTGTCCAGAAATTTCCAGAAATTCATAGCCCTAACTTTGGGAATTTTTATCTCTCTGTACAGAAATCATTTGGACATGTTCTTTACATATTTAAAAATCCCTATGTGTCTACTTTCACCACGCATTTTTCCAGAATTTTTCAGCCATGTTTTCAACATAAAATAATAGCTTTTCTATGACTGACTCAGAAATTTCAGAACCGATGAAATTTTGCCAGAACATTGTTATTTCGGTGTTTCTCTTCCGGAAATTTTACTAAAACTCTTTATTCACTAATTTTTCGAAATAAAACTAATTTTAAACATAAAAACATGAATCTAAAATTATTCTAAACTATTTAAGATCTAAGCTACTTCTAATTAAGAATTTAAAAGCTAAAAACTAAAGAACTTGCTTACCTCTTCTTGAACTCCTTCAAGCTTCTTCCACTCTCACTAATATTCAGATTGCTTTGTTTTGGTGTGAGTTTTGTGAAGAGCCAAAGCCCCTATTTATAGTAAAAGGGTTGGGCAATTCTTGTAATTAATTAGAACTTCCTCTTGGTAATTCTTGGCCATTGGATCTAGGTTAGATTTCAAACTCTCATCCTCACCTTACACTCCATCAAAACTGCCCCTCTCCCTCCTTCTAGCTCCTTCTAATTGCTTTTGAGTCACCTACATGAGTCACCATGTGGTACATTATCCTCTTCTACAATTGATGACTTATTATCCAAAGGGTTTGGCTTTCTTTATACTAAATAGAATCCATTGAAAAGCATTTGTTTAGGTATTCTAATGAAGTTGTATGCTCATTTGCTCCTTGGTTTTGGACTCTAGAAATTTTTAGCTTCATTTTGAGACCAATTTTGCCTATCTTTCCTATTGATCTCATTTCTTAAACAATTATGAAAATGACTTTGGTTATACTTGTTTTCATGCTTGATTTATGCTTATTATGGATCCCAACTTAGTTTTCATACTTAGTTCATGAATTTCAAGATATGATTTAATTTGTATAGGTTTTATTAGTTTTTATCTAGAATTATTTTTATAAACCCATTTAGTTATTCTAATTATCTTTGTCCTCGTTGGTCCACCTATTTTTACACCTAAGCCCCTTACATCATCTTCTTCCATCATCCCTTACATCACCTTATCTTCCAAAGCCTTGAAAGTCTTTGGATAGGTTGTGATTCATCATGTAGGTGTATGACTCATGCTTGTTAGATTAGTGATTCATGCAAGTTTAGATAGGTGACTCACCCTTTAGGCTTATGACTCATTTAGCATGTGAGTGTGTAAGTGTTTGGACATTTTTTTCCTTCTTCTTTTTCCCTTCAAAACCGCACCCCCTCCCCCTTATTATTATTTTTTATGTTTTGTTGCTCTTATAAAGTTCATGTGGAAGCTTTTCATAGGATGTTTTCCTATCTCAAGGATTATGCTTTATTATAATTAATTAGGGCCTTTGGATAAGCTTTATGGGGTTAATTCTTGGCCTTTAGATCATAGTTGAAATTGTTGACTTTTCAACTCTTGATTAGCATTTGATTAACATCTTAATCCTAAGCTTAATTAGCTCTTCTTGTTGTATGATTGGTTTATGCATTAATTTGTGTTTGTTCCTAATTCATTTAGTACTAATCCCAAGTCTTTATTGGTCTTTGAGTTTTTTTTAGCTTAATTCATCTCTAGTTGTGATTATTGGTGCTAATTGTAAATAATTAGCTAAACCTTCCATTAGTGTTAATTAATTGTCCCTTGAATATTGGTAATTATTCTTTTATTTGTTCAAGTGTTTTGGTAATTTATTATGGCATTTTATGACTTAGTATGAGCTAGGTATTAATTCTAGGGTTTTAGAAAAGTTAATCTCTTAATTTATTATGAATTTTAAGGTTTATGTCTTCTTTATTTAATCCCTTGATTAATTATAAAAATTTACATAATCATTTTGTTTAATGAAAATCTAAGTGTCTACTAACTCATATTATTCTCCCCTATTTAATTGATGTATTTTCCTCATATTTCCTTGCTTCCTTTTGGTTCTATAAAATCCCTAATCTAATTTGGGAATTATTTGTATTTTTATGGTATTTTATGATTCTAAACCAAATTTCAGAAAATAAAGCATTAGCTACCGTAAATTCTAAGGGCAAATAACCTAATAGATAAAATAAATATATCTCTCAATCTGAGACCATATATTCACCTATTTCTAATAGGCATTATTTGTCAAAATATGACATTTATAATAAGTGAGATTTTTAGGGTATTACAAATAAGGTCTGCACAATAATAAATAAATAGTGTTCACATGAAATTTTAATAAAATGATATGTAAATAGGATGAAAGAAAATCTTAACAATCTACCATGTAAATATTAAATAAGACGAGACAAGGTTTTTTTTTTTTTTTTTTTTTTGCCCAAGACGAGACAAGTATGAAATCACCTTTCAAAAACTGCAAATTGGGATCATTAATTATAGTTTGGACAATTTAATTAGATGATTTGCTTTGATTTGATAAGCATAATCCACACGTGTCGTCATTACGAAAAGGTGCAGTGGCCAATAAAGCCAGATCACCAACCTACTAATGATTTAAATTCAAAAGTCAGTTTAAAATATGGGGGATCTTATCTTTAGTGGCTGGGCAAAATATAGAGGATCCTACCAAATCTAAAAAAGAATTTTTGGAACGCCATGTTTATCATTTTTAAATAAGCAACATATATGAATCATGTCGTCCTTATCATAAAACTATTACTGCATAATTTTTTATAGGTTAGAGAGAGATTTTTTTATATATATAAATATATAAATTTTGCTTTTATTTATTATGATTTAACTTTATTATCATATTGCATAATGTATATTGAATAAAAGTAAAGTTGAAAATTTGTTAAATTTTAAAACAAAATAAATATAATTTGAGGTTTTACTTAGTCTGTGTAAAATATTTTGTAAGTTACTTATAAGGATAAAAGATTTCTCCAGTCACTGGAGATAGAATTATCTCCAATGAACCCAAAACTACATCGTTTTGAATTAATAAAGGGTGTTTCTATAATTTTGTTTATTTTTTAATTATATATATTTTACCAAAACACCCTTTATTAATTTACCTAAAATTACTAACAAACCCTTCATTAATCCAAAACAATGTAGTTTTGGGGTCGCTGGAGATAACTCTATCTCCAGTGACTGGAGAAATGCTTTTCCCTACTTATAAATATAATATTAAGAGTAGGGAAAAGTATTTTTCCAATCACGGGAGATAAGTTATCTTCAGTGACCCCCAAAACTACGTTATTTTGAATTAATTAAGGGTGTAAAATTACTGAAACACCCTTCATTAATCTAAAACGATATAGTTTTGGGGATCATTGGAGATAAGGAGAAATCCTTTACCTTAAGAGTAATTGTTATTATTAGAGATTAATCTATAAAAAGCATCAGATCAATATTCCAAATCACATCAGATTCATTTATTTGTTCGTTTTAATTAAATTCAAAGCCTAGTAGGCACAGCTCTAAGAGGCTGGGCCTTCTTCAAATCCAAACCAAACTTGTCACTCATGTCCATCTCTTTCGCCTTCAAACCATTCTCAAGAACCCAATCAAAGTTATGCAAAAGAGTCACCAACATGAAGTGTAGTGACCTATTCGCTAATGGCATTCCAGGGCAAATCCTTCTTCCCGCTCCAAAGGGAATCAACTCAAAATCACGACCTTTAAAATCAACCCCATGATGATCTTGACCATCCAAAAACCTCTCTGGTTCAAACGAATATGGTTCCTTCCAAACTCTTGAATCTCTTCCCATGGCCCACACGTTCACAAGGATCTCTGAATTTTTTGGCACTACAAACCCTCCAACCTGAACGTCGTTTTCTGACTTGCGAGGTATCAGAAATGGAACAGGTGGATGCAAGCGAAGAGTTTCCTTCATCACTGCGTTTAAATATGGCAATTCTGGGATTTTTGATTCTTCAAATTTGCCATGTTCACCAAGAACTTGTTGAAGCTCTTGTTTCACTTTTGCCAGTTTCTCTGGATTGTGCATAAGTTCTGCCATTGCCCATTCCACAGTGGCTGAAGTAGTGTCGATCCCAGCAGCAAATAAATCCTACAACACAGTAATTTGAGGTTTAATTCAGAGTTTCAGATTGACCAATAACTTTCAAAAGTGACTTGGTGTCTGCTACGCCTCCTCTAATGCCTCCCTCGCATTTTCTTAGCTTCCCAAATGTTTTTTTCCCCCTTCCTAATGTTTTTTCTTGTTTCTTTTAGTTATTAAATGTTATATAAAATAACTGATATTTTAATATCTTATAATAAAAAAATTGCAATTTTCATATATTACAATTTATTAAAAAAAAACTCTAAAATTATGTAATTTATTTATAATTTAGAGAATTTTTCTTTGAAAATCGTGAAAAATTGACAATTGTACTTTTTTTTTCATGACATATCAAATATCACACGTAAAATCTAGGGAATATTCTAAATAAATGACACTTGAATTTATAAAACCCCAAGAAGTCCGTCGAATTTGTAAAAAGACTGAGAGGTAACAAGGACCTTTTAGGGATATGTAAATTCGAGCCAAATTACCCTTTTACCTTTAAGGTTAAATAATTTTTTTTAAAAAAGGAAACCCCCCACGGTGGGGCCCACCGCTGGCGGCCACCACCACCGACGGCCCCCGGCGACCGGCCACCACCGCCAGCCGCTGGCTACCGGCGGTGGTGGTGGGCGCCGGTGGTGGTCGTCGGTCGCCGGCGGCCTACGGTGGTCGTCGGTCACCGGCAGCCTGCAGTGGTCATTGGTCGCCGGCGGCGGGGTGGTGGCCGCCGGCGGTGGGCCCCACCGTGGGGGGGTTTTCTTTTTTTTTTTTTAAATTATTTAACCCTAAGGGCAAAAGGGTAATTTGGCTCGAATTTGTATATACCTAAAAGGTCCTTGTCACTTCTCAGTCTTTTTGCAAATTCAATGGACTTCTGGGGGTTTCACAAATTCATTTGGTATTTAAATGGAATTTTCCCTAAAATCTAATCACAAAAAAAAAATTTTAAAAAAAAAACAGTTGAAAAGATGGGAAAATTTGAGGCCTTATGGGAGGGGTATGAAGAGGGAGGGGAGGAGTGGCAGAAATTAAGCCTACCTAAAGCCTTTAAAGAACAAATTTTTTAAGTTTATTTAAAGTCTATAATAGGCGTTTAAAAAGGTTTAATAGGCTTTTTCAAAACTCAAAGCTGAACTTAAAAAATCCTATCTATACATAGGTATGGTATTAGGCTTTTGACATCCCTTACAGGCTTTGACCTAATTAGACAGCCAAAATCCTTCAAAAAGCAGACCGGTGGGGTGGGGAGGGGGATTTGCAGAGATTAAAGCATAAGTACTGACCAGAAACAAGTGAAGAACTTCTTCACGAGTCAACTGGCCATCTATCATGTGATTTAAGAATGAATCCATCACATCATTAGAGATCTCAGATTCAGTCTTTGAGGCTCTCAAACGCAGTTTCTCATCCAAAATACCATCAAAAAACTTAAGCAACTTGCCAAAATAATAATCCATCCTTTTTCGTGCGCCTTGTGGATCAAGTCCCCGAAACACAGGAAAATAATCCACAACATTGGGCGTTCCAGCCTCCACCATTATACCCCATATAGTGTCCTTAAACTCCTGAGACTTATCAGAACTATAACAAGCAAAATCCATAGAAAAGAAAGTGTTAGATATTGAGTTAAGAGCGGTAGTAAAAGCAGCCTCAGCAATATCCACAGCTTCCCCTTTCTTGCATTGTTCCTCTACAAAATCTAGAAGCTCTTGTGCCTTTTTCTGACGAAGAGACTGAGTAGAGTCTAGGCGTTTAGGGGAGAAGAGTTCAGTGGAACAAGCTCTTCTGAGAGATCTCCATTTAGCCGAAGCAGACATCCATACCACTGAAACTTTGTCATGGCCGAGAGAAGCAGCAGTGTCTGGGACTGTTCTGCTAGAGAAGGCTAAGTCATTATTGTGAAGAACTTGTTTGGCCATTTCAAAAGAGGAGATAACTATGGTGGTTTTGGTTCCGAGCTTAAGGGTCATGATGGGTCCATAGCGTTTAGAGAGATTAAAGAGGGATTCATGAGGCTTGTTGCCAAGATCAAAGATGTTTCCTATTAATGGTAATGGAGAAGGCCCAGGAGGAAGGAGTTTTGAAGATCTGGAGAATTTTTTGGAGATGAAGGTGAGAAGGATTGCCGATAGAAATGGACACAAAAGAAACAGCAGTACTGTGAACAAGTCCATTATGGCTACGACTACGAGTTCTTTAGCTGGTACAGAGTTTCAGGCGTAAGGCGTGTATATATAACCAAATTGATGTCTTGAATTTGAGATCTTCAAAACCATGTTGAGACCTTCCAGATTTAATATATTATTAAGAGATGATTTGGAATTTAAAAAAAATGTTAGTTAAGAAATTAATTGTTAGTTAAGAGAATATATTTATTTTAGATTTATTACATATTAAAATAATATTTTTAAAAAATAAAAGTAAAATAAATTAAATCTAAATGTCCAAATTCCATCTTAACAATCTAGATGGGACGAACCAAGGATAAGCAACATAATAATTGGTTCACATTTGAGATGAGAGACTTGCGGAGTTTTTTTTAATTCAGTAATCAATATCACAACCTCTCTTTTATATTTTTCTGTGAAAATATTAAAGCCTTCCTTTTTTTATTAAAATATGTGTACGATAGCCAACAAAATTAATTCTGTTGATAAACAGTTAACTCATAACTCATGTGTTGACAAAAAAAAAAAAACTCCTAACTCATGAAATTGTGAGTTTAAATCTCATTACCAATATGAGAACATTGTTAGTAAATAATTTGTAAGTTCTTTTATAAACTTTTTCTGAACTCAGATTTTACTTGCCTAAATTTTTTTACCAACAAAATGTACTGTACGTATATAGGTAATGTGTATATTGTATTTGTACACAGTTTCAGGCGCATATGTATTACTCCCTCCGGTCCTAATTATAAGAGCTAGTTGACTTTTTTGGAGAGATTAAGGAAGCTAATTAAATTACTTTAGAGTATTTTTATTTTTAATTTTTTCTTTAAACTAATTAATTTAACTAATAAACTAATATATAAACTAAGGATATATAACATATGAAATGATTAAGTAACTTATTTAGCTTCCTTAATCTCTCCAAAGAAAGTCAACTAGCTCTTATAATTAGGACCAGAGGTAGTACCAAATTACCAAATTGATGTTTTGGATTTTTTTGGTTTTTTTTAAAAAAAAAATATGAGAGAAATATTTGCTGAGGTTTTCCTCTCTTATTAAAAAAACAAAAAATTACGACTTTTAGTTTGGATTAGCCCGTGTCACTGTACTATTGTATTGAGGCGGGTATTGGGCCTATTTGGGATAGCTTTGATAGAGGGTCTGTTTGGGATAGCTTTGATAGAAGTTGCTTTTATTTCTGATGGACTTTTCTTAATGGACTTATTTTCTGATAGACTTTTCTTAATGTGATTTGTGTTTGGGATAGCGATGACAGAAGTGACTTTTGTTTCTAATGGGCACTTGTTTAGTATAGCTTTTAAAAAGATAGATGAGATGCAAAATGACAGAAAAGGGCATGAATCAAATTCATATAGACTACTATATAATATATATGTTGCACAAAATATGATAATTTAGAATAAAAATTAAAAATAAATATAAATTTACCAAATAAAATAGTAACATTATCATTAATAAATAAATTTTGCTTTGACACTAACCACAAAGGCAGTATTATTTTGCTTTGACACTGATCTAATAATAAGTGTACACCCGGACAATCACAAGAACAAGTCAGGACCAAGTCATTAGAGTTGCAAAACGAAGGAACGGAATGAAATGATCATGCAACACCACAAAACCACTGGGTGACTAATAATCTCACTCTCCCTCTCCCCACAAAGTAAAAACAAAAAGAAAATCTTAAAGGAGCTCACTAAAATAATATCATAATTATCACTCAACTAAAACCAAGCATCCAATTTTCGTAGTTGATGGGGGAGAGGACAGTCATTACTGTAATGGGGACCATATATGTAGTTGATGGGAAGCCACTTAATGGGATGAGAAGCTAGGAGTTGTGGCTTCAAAAAAAAACCTCATTAAACCTTAAAGTCTATTAAATAAAATACTATCCCAAACACCTAATATTTAAACTTTCTCTCTTAATGGACTTATTATCCCATTTGATGAGATAATAAGTCCATTAGAGGGTATTGCCATACAGGCCCATTATCGGTGGAAGTGGTTATGATTTAATTAATTTCATGTGTTTTTTTTTAACCCGAATTAATTTTTATTTTGCCATATTTTTTTACCGGAATTAATTTCATGTCGTCAGAAGGTACTCTTTTTTATTTAGCTATGAAATAATTAGAATCCCACCGTCCGCACCTCTAATATTATATGGCCCCCTTGCTTTTTGCGAGTCACTTTTGGCAGAAATCTTCTTAATATTTTACCCGTAAACCATTTTTTTATGCCCACTTGTTCTTTGATGCCAACGTAGATACTGAGATCTTAAAATGGGGCACACGTGTCATGCTTTCAATCAACTTTATTCGTTTAACAGATATATCAATTAAAAAAATAGTGTACACCTATCGCTACAAAAACAAAAATAAAAAATAACCCCATATTACCCACAAAAATTATCTATGAAATTCTGTGGGTAAATTCAATTATTGGTAGAATTATTTACATAATTTCGTCGGTAAATAATTTCCAACGAAATAGAAAGCATCGGAAAAAATATCGTAGCTGATCATATAACCAACGGAATTATATGCCATCGGTAAATTACCGACAAATTAGGGATGGAAATCAGTAATTAGCCACGGAAATATTTTATGGGAGATTAGGGAGGAAATTCCGTGGATAATCTAGGACAGAATTCCGTGGGAAATTTTAAGGTGTATGGTCACATCTTTTTTTTTTTTTAAACAACGACGGACTTATTTCCATTTCAAATCCCGTAAGTAATTTCAGGTTTTTCTGTAATATATAAAATTTTTAAAATAGTACACAAATGCTGAAACAATTAAGTCAACCGACGTCGACCATTTAACAAACAGTTTATATATTTGTTGTATAGTGTTTTCGCTTCTTGCAGCCCCATCTACTCTACTATTGTCGAGGGGCACCATTCTTATAATTAAATGAGTCATGAGTTAGAAGGGGATGGAGAGGAGATTGATGATATCCATTGTCGTGAAAATCAATGCATTCAATTTTCTACTCATATTAAAATCTTTATATGTACTTTTACTCCAATTTCTGAGTGTCATATTTGCTAAACAATGTTAGTTAACTTAATTGTTGTAAGTTGTACGTAACATCTTTAAACCATTATACTTTTGCACCTTTTTCTACTGACATATATGTTAAACCGTCAGTGTTAGTCGCCTTAATATTTAGAAGATGGTAGTTAAAAACTCGATTTATCATTGTGATTTTATATTTTCCAAACGCTTTTAAGTTTTTATAATTTTTTTACGATTTTATTACGTTACGATTTTACGTTTTACAATTTTTCATTCTCCTTCCGTTTTCAGATAAAATCTACGTTTTCACTACCATGTTTAGGACAATTTTACTCTATTTTGTAGCCTTTAATTGTACTTTTGCACTAAAGGAAACTTTATATATGATGTTAGATGCGCATAAGAAAATATTTTATAGGTAGATTTTCACTTAAATTGTTTGTTAAAAAAGAGTAAAATACAATAACCATCCTCCTATTTCGTGCACCTTGGTATCCTGCATTTGAGATCCTTTAAGCTCATCCCTTCTAGACTATCAAGATTTAATAATTTGTAAGAGATGGTTCTTGAATTGAAATAAAAAAATCATTTTTTAAAAGTAGTTAATTAAGAGATTATTTTTAATTAGATTCTCTACTTATTAAAATAATATTTTTAAAATAAAAAGTAAAATAAATTAAATTTGAATTGTCCAGATTCCCTCTGACAATCTAGATAGGACGAGCCAAAGATAAGTGAAATAGCTGCTTCCTTTTGAAAAGAGAGATTGGCAGAGTTCTTTTTATTCAATAATCAATATCACAACCTTTCTTTTATGTTTTTTTGTTGAAATATTAAAGCCTTTCTTTTTAATCAAAATGTGTGTATGGTAGCCAACAAAATTAATTCTATTAATAAAGAGTTAGCTCAAAAATTATAAGATTGTAAGTTTAAATCTCGTTACCAATATGAAAACATTATTAGTGAATGATCTATAACTTCTTCTGTAAACATTATTACCTATATACGTACAATACATTTTTTTGGGTAAAAAAATTAGGTGAGTAAAATCTAGAAGATTCGCCAAGGCATGCCACCTTTGAGTTCAAAATTATAAGTTTGTTTGGAATAACGATTGAAGCCTCTAAAATCAGCTTTTTAATCATGATTATTTGTGCAGATGAAGAGCCTTACTCAACAAATTATGCTACATCATCTTCAAATCAAATGAATCAAATTCGGGACATAACTAGAGAGCAAATTGTACAAGACTTGTGGTCCAGTTAGTTATATAATATTATTTGATCAAATTATGTATTTTAGCATTACTAAATTTTTCAAGTTAGCATTTTTAATTTTTTGTAATTTTAATTTTAATTTTAATTTCTCTTTTATAAATATCTCTAAATAAGTTCTATATAAGTTTCAATTTCAAAAAATCTATTTATACTATTATCAATCCAAACATAAGTCATATCATCCAATCTAATTTTTACATAAATCAGATTATAAATAAATCATTTTTCTCCGTCTATCCCATACACATATAAATCAATTTGTTGTTGTGTACTCGCGAGTGAATCGTGGAATCCAACTCTTAAAAAATTATTCGTATTACACGATTCCATGCGCAACCCGAGGCAAGTTTCTTTATTTGTTTGTTTGTTTTTTGTGAGAGAGGACAAGTTGCTTGAATTTCATAAAGATACATATTACTACCTTTGGTTCTAATTATTTCCTATAATTAAGAACAAAGGGAATATTAATTATTTGACCACCCCCGGGCAATGTTTCGCACTTTTAAAATAGTTCACCTTAATATAAAGGCTTGAAAAATAACAAAACGACAAAAAACTAAATTGAAGATTGTAAGAGTAAGAATAACTCAAATCAATAAAAAGACACGGTGGACAAGATAATACTATCTCATATCCTAAATATAATATAAAATTTATGATGTAATTTACATTATAAACCTTTTTTTATATTTAATACTAGAGAAGTAGGTACTACCTCCGGTCCTAATTATAAGACCTAGTTGACTTTCTTTGAAGAGATTAAATAAGTTATTTAATCATTTCATATGTTCTTAGATTATATATTAATTTATTAGTTAAACTAATTAATTTGAAGAAAAAATAAAAATGAAAATATTCTAAAGTAATTTAATTAGATTTTTTAATTTCTCCAAAAAAAATCAACTAGTTCTTATAATTAGGACCAGAGGTAGTAATAACTATTAAAACTAGTCAGCAGTGGGCCTCAAGCAATCAATATTGTACCGCTATGAGGTTTGAAAGCGACTAACAATAATATGTTTGGTTTGAGGGAAAGGTATGAGAGGGGAGGAAGGATAATGATCAAATTATCATTAATGAAAATAATATTCTTTTCATTGAGAGTATATTTTTAGACTATCAAAAAAAATTTATAAGTAATTTGGTCAATATGAGGTAAAAAATTTCTCTCCTCTCCATCCCCACACCCTTGAAACCGAACACACCCTAAATATGAGAAAAGAGCAAGAAGCCCGTGACCGAAATTGGATAATTGAAGACTGGATTAAAAAAGAATTATGGCCCTCGCTGTAATTAAATTTATGTTGTATTAGTTAACTTTGTACTCATTTTAAGATATTTTAGCAAGTAATCCTTTTTTAAATTTTTCAATAGCCATTTTCCAATAGCAATAGCACCCATGAAATTATCGTGTAGCAATTTCGCCTAAACTTCTATCTAAGTTAAGTTTGATCTAGCGGATAGGTCTATGTGTCATGCATGTCATTTTTATTAAGGGACAAATTTTTCCTAAAACTTTTCACCCAAGAGCAATGCCCCAAAATTTTTTTTGCTTCAATATTATCTTGTAAGTTTCTAATTTATAGCAATGTTGTTCTAACCATTATAAACGTTAAGTTTGATAGTTAGTTGATCAAATATGCTAAGCTAGCAACGTGAATGACATTGAAGAAGAAGCCACAAATAGAGGAGGAGCTTATGTCCGCTAGAGAGTAATGAAAAAAAAGATTTAATTACCGGATTGAAGACAAACTAAGCAAGATTGTAGAGAATAAGACTACTAGTAGCCCTTCAAGTCATACACGAGCGACATCGAGATAAACATGTAGCTCTTTGATTTCTCTTTCTCGTATAAAATGCTTTCACTTTTTTTATTTGTCTAATCATTTAGATTGAGTGCATTTGTAAGAAAAAATTCCTTATTTATAAATCTAACTTGAGAAAATGAAGTTTATAACACATGGACTCGCTAGATAAGCATATTTGGCCACCTAACGAGTAAGATTAACTTGGATAATAGCCAAGGTAAAATTGTTATGATATGAAAACTTCAAGGACAATATAGCTCTTGAGTGAAAACTTTCAAACAACTTTGCACCCAAACCTAAAACAAAAATAATGTGGATTTAATGTGGAGTGTCAACTCAACATATTTGATCAACTAACAGTCAAATTTAATTTGGATAATAGTCAGGACAAAATTTCTATGATTTGAAAACTTACTGGGCAACATTGCTAAAAAAAAAATGAGGTAAAATTGCAAATTTTTTTTGGCAACTTCTAGGATAAAAATGGATCTTAACCATTTCATATTTTTAACACTTATTATTATTATTATTATTATTATTATTATTATTATTATTATTATTTTAACAATACTAAAAACATGGAAGATGCGTCGTTAATACATAAAATGAATACTTTAAAAACATTAAAAATACTTCAAAAACGGTTAATTTATGAGGCAATTCTATCGCTAATTTGACTTAACAACAGAATTATGTCGCTAATTAATTAGTGACATTCTATTTGATGATAAAACCATAGTAGTCAAGATTGCGTGCTTACTCGGAAAAATCGCTGGATCGCGAGTTTTGCGACAGAAAGCGAGCTGGGTCGCATGCAGGATCGGCGAACAGCAAGATCATCGGGCAAACTCGTGCAATCGTAAGATCAAGTAGGAGCCGGCGATCTTGATGTATTTCTTGACCCGGTTCAGACAACCCATTTACCCGACTCTTTCACCTAGTTCAAAGCCCTAAATCGCGAGCTTTGATTCTATCATTCGAAACCCAGCGGCTCCAGCTCTCTCTAGTCCCCACGGTTGGTGTCGACATCTTCAATTGCAGCTCTCTCCACGGTGGGCATTGGGCGTCGGGCGCTGACTCGTCGGTATTTCTCCCTTAGTTGCAGGTCATCGCTCTGCCTCTCGCCTCTCTTCTCGATCTCTCACTCTCACCTTTGTTTTGTTTTTGCCCCCTTTCCTTCCCCTTTCCTGTCCGCTATGCACTTCGAAAACTTTCATTGGAAATTATTATATTAGAATGCTGCTCTTTATTATATTAGAATGCTAATCTTTCCTGTCCACTGTACACGGTGATGTGCTTATTTGATAATTGATATTATTATATTAGAATGCTGCTCTTTCCTGTCCACTGTACACGGTGATGTGCTTATTTGATAATTGATATTATTATATTAGAATGCTGCTCTTTATAATTGTTGTTGATGCTGGTGCCAATATTAGATTATTTAGTTCTTTATTTTTCTCTTTATTTCTATTTTGTCCATATTAGATTGTGGTGGTTTAGCATTTAGAAAATGGCTTCTACTCCTTCTAGTACTGGTGCCAGTAATGATGCTATTGCTACCTCCTCCTCTAGTAAAGGAATTAAAACAAAAAATACTACTGGAAGTGGGAGAAAAATTGAATGCAATTATTGCAAGAAGACAATAACTGGAGGTGTTTACCGACTCAAGCACCATTTGGCGGGAACACAAAGAGATGTGGGGGCTTGTAGCTCTGTTCCTGAGAACGTGAAAAAAGAAATGTTTGGAATTGTATCGACTTTACAAGAGAGACTAATGAAAAAATCAATCACATTCACAGAAGCTGAAGATGGTGATGAACTTGGTGGAAAAAGAAAACAGAGTGAAGAGGATGGCGGGCATGATAAAAATATTTTTAAAGAAAGGGGAATGAGCACTCAAGCTACAATAAATAGCATCTTCAAGAAGAATTTGAGAGATGAAGCATGTGAAGACATTGCTTCTTTTTTCTACAATAATGCTATTCCATTCAATGTGGCAAGGACGAAGGAATTCGGTAAAATGTTTGAATCAGTTGCAAAACATGGTCCAAGATTCAAACCACCATCCTACCATGAGATTAGAGTTAAATATTTGAAGAAAAAATATGACTCAACAATGCAGGATATTGAAGAACATAAAGCTTATTGGAAGAAATTTGGATGCTCAATAATGACAGATGGGTGGACAGACAAAAGGAGGAGGACAATCATAAATTTCTTAGTGAACAACCCTAAGGGAACTGTTTTCTTCAAATCTATTGATGCATCTGACATATCTAAGATTGCGGATAAAATCTTTAAAATGATTGATGATGTTGTTGAAGAGGTTGGTGAAGAACATGTTATTCAAGTGGTGATAGATAATGCAGCAAATTACAAAGCTGCAGGAGAGATGTTAATGGAGAAAAGAAAGAGATTTTATTGGACACCTTGTGCAGCACATTGCATTGATTTAATGTTGGAGGATTTGGAAAAGAAGATACCAGTTCACCGTGATACTATTCCAAGGGGGAAAAAAATCACAACCTACATTTATTCAAGAACTGCTTTGATTACTTTATTGCACCACTTCACTAAAGGAAAAGATTTGGTGAGACCAGGCCTCACTTGGTTTGCCACATCTTACCTAACTTTGGGGTGCCTCCATGATAACAAAGGAGCATTGATTCGGATGTTCACCTCCAAAGAGTGGAAGTCTAGCCGGTTTGCAAAGACAAAGGATGGGAAGCTTATAGAGGATATGATTTTGGATAAGGCTTTTTGGAAAGATAATGTTATTTGCTTGAAAGGTGCTTATCCTTTGGTCAAGGTGCTCCGTATGGTTGATTCAGATGCGAAGCCAGCCATGGGCTTCATATATGAAGAGATTGATCGGGCTAAAGAGAGAATTGCTCATGCTTTCAACAATGTAGAGAGAAGGTAAACTATCAAGTTTGATTTAAATTTTAAATTTGTAGTTTTGTTCTCTACACTAATTCAATTTGTTTTATTCTTCAATTATTTGCCTTTGTGGGACGTCATTGATGATAGATGGGACAAGCAACTTCATCGTCCTTTGCATGTTGCAGGCTATTACCTTAACCCGCAGTTACATTATAAACCTTCATTTAAGGCTGATATTGAAGTGAAACGTGGATATTATGATTGTCTGGATAGGATGGTGGGGGATGTAGAAATCCAAAATAAGATTGATACTCAAATTGAAGATTTCAAGCATCAAAGGGAGTTTTTTGGTAAAGCGATAGCCAAGAAAGCAATTGACACAAAAGCTCCAGCAGAATGGTGGGACTCGTATGGATATGAACATCCAGAGCTCCAACAATTTGCTATTCGTATTTTGAGCTTGACATGCAGTGCCTCCGGTTGTGACCGTAACTGGAGTGCCTTTGAGATGGTAAATTTTCATGACTATGAAATATGAATTATATTTCATTTCAAGAATGAATTTTGTATTAATTGTTTTTTATATTTGCTTAGGTCCATACAAAGAGAAGAAATCGCTTGAAACAGAAAACTATAAATGATGTTGTTTTTGTGATGACTAATTCAAGATTGGCTAAGAAGAAGGTGGCTAGAAAAGCGAATGAGTATGATGTTGATGATATTTCTTCTGATGATGATTGGGTTGTAGAAAATGATGAAACTCCATCTAACATTGAAGACTTAGATATAGACAACTTGGTGCCAACTCAAAATGAAGCTTTGGTTTAGCCTAGCAATGATTTGAATTTGGAGTTAGAGTTACCAAATTTTGATGAAGAAGCCTTTGAAGATGGAGAGGAACTTGGTGAAATGCTAGATGATGATTGTGATTTGAATGCATTAATAGACTAGATTTGAAGTATTTTGTTTTACTTTTGGTGATTTGATATTTTGTATTTTGTATTTGTGACTCAAGTTGATGCTTTGAATTGTCTTTTAAAACTCATTAAATATTATTTCCAATGCTATATATTTTTATTTGAAGATTGAATTGTCTTTTAGAATTAAGTTGTGAGTTAAATGTTATTTTACATCCATATTTTTTTTTTATTATTACTAAAATTAAAAAAGTAAGATCTTTACGATCCGTGCTGATCCCATGAGTTACGATCTTGCTACCCCCTTCCGATCTTAAGTAAAATTATGATCTTGACTACCTTGGATAAAACTGTATGATCCAGTCGCTAATCCAATATTTTTCTTAGTGAAATGAGTATAAAATTATTTTAAAAAAATGTTACAAAAATAATTGTGAGAAATTTATTCTTGGGAAAATAAGGATCCTGACAACATTAACTATGGTTGCATATGTTTAAAGTTTGAAATTTCAAAAAATGTCGTGATTTTTTGATAGAATTGAAATTCTTATTTAGGGAGAGAGAACGATGAGAGAGACCAAAAAGCTTTGGTTGATGATGTGGAAGTCAGCTTCAGTCCATAAAGAGATGAACACAACATTGCATTTAAAAACAAAAACCAAAAAAAAAAAAACACTTGTTGGATGGGAAGAGACGAAAAACTGTCTTCAAAATTTTGGACAGAAAAAATACTATTGATGGAAAAAAAAAAGTGGCGAGAGAGTGTGTGTGAATGGGTGTGAGAAACTGAAAAATGGAGGTGTGGGTGATTAATGCAGTCGCTGGCAAAAAAGAAATAATAATAATAATAATAATGCGGTAACATAACATATAATCACGTGAGGTGATGGATGGCTTTGGAGCCTGGGGCAGCTCTGGGGCCATGATAAGCAATGTACATCAAAGGACAAATACAGAACTTTTATTATATCTGAATTTTAGATCCATACATCCCAAATGAAAGGGATGGTCTGACTATATACGGCATGTATTGGGCTTGTGACCCTACAGCCCAGCGAGGGTAAGCAACAATCTGCCCAAACTCATATATAACAGTCTACCCAGTGGAAATGGAAAGGAGCAGAGAGAATCAGAGTATTCATGTGGGAGGCCTCCTTAAATAAATTACCTACCAATCTCTGGCGAAGTACATGGCTTCATTCTTTAGCTATGTGTGGGTCTTGCAACACGGAGGTTGAGGATCTTTTACACATTCTGAGAGACTGTGGATATGCGAGAAGATTATGGCTGGAGTTGATTCAACCGAGGTATGCTTCCTCTTTCTTTTCTTTAGAATTGAAAGAATGGTTAAGTTTTAATCTAAATAATCAGATAGGGTGTAGATGGGACAATAGCTGGAATCTGGTATTTGGTGTTGCTATAAAAAAAACTATGGGAGTGGAGGAACCAATGTGTATTTGATTATAATTTTGTTAAGCCCCATAAACCTAGTCAGATTATTTCCTCGACCTGGACCAGGTTTGCATGTCTCGCTGATGACTCGGGTAAGCTAGTGGTCTGACAGTGGGGTGGGAGAAACCGCCATGTGGGTGGTTAAAATTGAATGTTGATGGAGCACGAGCCTTCCATTCTTTGAAGCCTAGATGGGGGGGTGGTTCAAGATTCTTTAGGGAACTAGATTGTGGGATTTACCATGAAAATTGGTGATTGCCGAGCTAATACTACTAAAGAATGGGCGGTCGTTGAAGGGTTACAGTTGGCTTGGGACTTAGGTTTTAAGAAATTCATCTTAGAATCTGATGCAAATAATGTAGTCAATTTAATTCTAGATCATGCTTCTAATTCCTGTATCAACCTGATTTTGAAAGCTAGGGAATTGTTAGCATTAGATTGGAAGGTTGATGTTAGAGTCATTCTTAGAGATTTCAATTGTATTGCTGATGCTTTAGCCAAGATAGGCATTTCTGAGTCTGCTATTTTGGACGAGTGTCCTCCTAATCTTAGAGGTTGTGTAACACCCCCAAATTTCTAACAATTATAATAACATAAAATTGCAGTAATTTTTATAAATAAACACTGGAATTCAAAATAACCAAATTTGGGAAGTGTTACCGCCGCACTTGTATCGGGACAAGTGCAAGGCTGTCTTATTACATTAACGAAAATCCAAACTCAAATATAAGTGTTTTATTCAAAGTATAAAAATAAAATAAAACTAGCTAGAATTGTTCATTGGTCTTCCTCACTTCTCACTGCTAGCCCCAACCTTGAAACCTGTTTCACTGAAATTCTGCTCCCCCGAAGGATCATCACAGCCCAGAACACAAACATCAGCAAAAGCTGATAATCCTAATGAACAAAAATATTATAGAAAAAATAATAATAATAATAAATATAAATATAAATATTCATAGGATGAAAGAAAAATATCATATACATATATATAATCTAAAGTATCAATTTTAATACTCATCATATCTATATATTCATATCGAATCCAATATTGTTCATTATCTTTTTAAATCTATTTAGACCCGGGAGACCCTGCCAGTCTATTTAGTTTAGTGGGAAGAGAACCATGGTAGATCCGGGAGCCCTTGCCAATCTACCCTGTGACCCGGGAGCCCCTGCCAGTCACAATCAATCAAATTGGCCATAAAACATTTCGTCCTAATGTGCACACCTCTTCCCAAAGTTGCTACTAGTGTCCTGGGAGCCCCTGCCAGACACCACTTTGAAAAGAACGGATATAATCGGTTCACATCAAATAATATATCGAGGCATAAAGCCTAAGGGTTGTGTTCATCACTTTAGGAGGTACCATCCCAAAGCTATCCTCCCACGATTTAAAGTATTTTAAATACACTCACATAATAAATGGATTTCTCAATAAATAAATATATATATATATATATATATATATATATATATATATATATATACATAGTTCCATAATATTCAAAAAGAAGAATCTTAATTTATACTTATCTAAGTTAATAACTTGGGTTTGTGACAATATAAGAAAATACATATGCTTGTGACAAAGAGGATACGCCACAAAAATTCTGTGAATATATATATATACATACATATATATGAAAGCATTTATAAGTTTCAATCACAAAAACTGAAGCGACCAAAACAACCATATACAGATATATTTATGCAATGGTAAATGGTTTTTTTTTTTTACAAAAATTTTCATCAATTTTCATCACGCAATCAAGAAGGGAAAATTTGTCTAATTTGTAGAAAATAATTTTCTCACAAAGAAAGACAAATGCAAAATCAATGGTACCGAATGGGAATCACAAGGAGGAAAGAGATGACAGTTTAGACTAGAGAAACGACATATAATATGGTACCGAATGGGAATCACAAGGAGGAAAGAAATGACAGTTTAGACTAGAGAAACGACATATAATAATTGATTCCTATTGAACTAGGGATTATGACTACATATAATATATTTCATATATAACAACTCTATCAAAACTTATATAAAACTAATCTAAGACTCCTGGGAATTAGGATTAGCAAAATAGGATGTAGAGAAAAAGAATAAGTTTAGGATTAGAAAAATAAGATGTAGAGAAAAAGAATAAGTTCACGATTAGCAAAATAGGATGTAGAGAAAAAGAATAAGTTTAGGATTAGAAAAATAAGATGTAGAGAAAAAGAATAAGTTCACGATTAGCAAAATAGGATGTAGAGAAAAAGAATAAGTTTAGGATTAGCAAAATAAGATGTAGGGAAAAAGAAGAAGTTTAGGATTAGCAAAATAAGATGTAGAGAAAAATAAGAAGTTTAAGATTAGCAAAATAGGATGTAGAGAAAAAGAATAAGTTTAGGATTAGAAAAATAAGATGTAGAGAAAAAGAATAAGTTCACGATTAGCAAAATAGGATGTAGAGAAAAAGAAGTTCAGGATTAGCAAAAGAAGAAGCACGAGATGAAAGGTTGTTCTTGGGATTAGGATTACCTGTTCTCCGTTTTGCTAGCCTCTTAGAAAAATAATTGACACAGAGAAAGATTAGAGGAAGTAGTAAAAGAGAATATGAGTAGAGTATTCAGGGTTAGGCTAGACTCCTATTTATAACCTAAAATTAGGGTTTAGCTTTGGGCTCTTTTACCATTGCCAACTCATTATATTATAGGGTATATTAAATAAAAAAATCAATCGACCATGATGTGAATTTAATATCATTAATAGGGTATATTAAATTAAAAATCAATCAGCCATGATGTGAATTTAATATCATTAATAGGGTATATTAAAATTAAAAATCAATCAATCAATCATGGTTTACATTAAATTCGGTCAATCAATCATGGTGTAAATTAATGTGACTAGTTTGGCAGTAGTGGACTTATTACCTAAAAACAACCATGGTCACCAATCAATCATAGTGTGAATTTAATGTGATAGGGTATGTCACGTTAATTCAAATCAATTATGATTTGAATTAATGAGACTTGGTTTTTCTTAGTGTATAAGCAGAAAATTCCTAAGGTAATTAAGACTAGGAATATTTGGCCCATTAAGGCTATATAAAATAAATGGGTAATTACTATTAATAATAATATCATTACTATTAATAATTATTGGGGTATTACAGGTTGGGTGGATTGTGAGTGTTTGGGATTAACTTCCCCTTATGTGTAACTTCTTATTTATAATATAGGCTTCTAGCCATCCAAAAAAAAAAAGAGGTCTACCCAGTGGGGGTGTCACAATTTGGAAGAAATGGCTCTGGAGGAACAACGAAATTTTTTATGAAGATTTTGTGAGACCAAATAACCCAGTGGCTGAGATTTTGCGTACAAGGAAACTTTTTATGATAATGCCAGAAGATCCAATTCCCGTGAACAAAGGTGAGATTAATCAGATTTCTTGGCAACCTCCAACTGTGAACTGGGTCAAATTGAATGTTGACGGATCAGTTGCTCGTTCGTTAGGCAGAGCAAGCTATGTAGGGATTATTAGAGATCATATGGGGAAATGGTTGGCAGGTTTTACTCAGACGATCGGGATCTGCAGAGCTATAGAGGCGGAGGAATGGGTAGTACTGAGGGGACTCAAACTGGCTTGGAAACTGGGTTTTGGGAAAGTGATCCTAGAATCCGATGCAAAGGAATTGATGGAGCTACATACTGAATAAAGTAACAACACAATCCAGAGGCAATCTAATTATCTGGAAAATTCAGGCTATTAGAAGGAGAAATAGGGACTTGGAACTGAAATACATTCCACGAGATGCAAACATGACAGCTGATATACTTGCAAAGAAGGGCATCTCTTCTACTGAATTTTCGGACGTGTGTCCTGAGATCATACTCTCTAGAGTTTTACAGGAAAGGCTGGGATTCAATACCCTTTGTATTTTGTTTAGTGTTATCTAATTATTTCATCACTACCAAAATATATGTCGTAAATATTGCATATAGGTGTTCAAAGAAAGAGTCTTTCCAATATTATGGAATATGTTTAAATGAAGAGATGCATTCTGAGAAGTCATGTTCTTACAAATTAAGGGATTTGTGTTGGTTCATGAATAAACATGATTCGTGAATTTCACAGATAGTTATGACTCTCTGAAGAGGTGCAATGTTCAAGAGTCACCACTTCAAGACATTGATTCAATTATTTAAAATACCCCAATTGTGACACCATTAAACAGAGAGAGAATTAGAAAACATCGGTAATCTCTTGCTGAGTTATCTTATCTTTCGCCAGTTCTGCCGCCTTGATTTAATCAAGAAGAATCTGTTTAATCCTGGGGAGTACCGCTTCTTCTTTATCGGTGGTTGCGGAATAACTCTATAGGACAGTGTTTTCAGACACGACTCAAATCATCCTCTTCTTTATTCTTTCAGATCGCTCATGACGCCAACAATCTATAGAGTTAGCCCCTCACTGATCTTTGGAGCGTATCAGGGATGTTATGAGGTTTGTTTGTTGATTATAAAAGATAAGTGTTCGCGACAAAGATGAACCCAATTAGAATCTAGCGTATAGCACACTGTATACGGTAGAAGCGACACTGGTAGTACACTTAATTTTCGGTTGTCAAGAAAAAAAAATTGAAATTCTTACGGGCAAGCAATTCGAGAGGACCCCATTGATGGGCTAATACCAAATTCTTTGCTTATCAACAAAAGTCCGAATCGTGTGTTCCAAAGCTTTCCCACGATACTTGGGAACTAGGATTGATTTGGTGGAGATATCCATAATTTTCTTCATTGGGATTACTTTGACGACATTCCGCATAAACTATTTGAATCGCATATTAAAAATATGATCAAGGAGAGCCATGATTTAAGTCTACAAATTTGGTCAGAGAGAAAGGGATAGTCATTGCAACATTTTGATGAAGAAGGCATAAAGGTGTTTTGATGAAGGAGGGTAAAGGCATAAATCGGTTGGCAACAGCAAATTCTCCGATAAGGAAGAAAGAGTCATGTTTGTTCACCGTGATCAAACGGCAATAAGGTACGCGTAATTGATTGAAATATTATATAAATATATATAATATTCATGGGTATATATTAAAAATTTAATAATGCAGTTATTATTTTTTTTAATATTTGATGTGCTGAATTTTCATATGAATGTGCCTATAGAAATCAATATTTTATTTAATTATTAATTACTTGCACGGTGAATTAATTTTCATTGAAAGTTTGAATATCTTTAGTTAATAAATAAATCAATTTTGATTGATATAGTAGTTAATAAATCTCCTATTATTTTATTGACGATTTGATGAATATTAAATTAATAAAGGGAAGATAATGTATATCTTATGCCGGGTTTCATCGGGAGATTTTATTGTTTTTAGTAGTAAATATTTCGAATTAAATTATTCATGGTATGGAGATGAAATTTCGATGATAATGAGATCATTATTGGGTTCATACTTGTTATTTTATTATTTAGTTTCTAATTGCAGAAATTAAATATAGTTAACGTAATTATAAATTCCTAAATTTTAGGATGTTATTCTAATTTAATGAATTAGAATAAGAGGGGAATTTATTTGCTTTATTATCAATGGAGATATTAATTTATTTGATAATTTTTAATCTCCTATAATCTCTCCTATAATATTGTGAATATTTTTATGGCTAAATAAAAGTGGAGATTTGTTGTGTTCAACGTGATAATAGTTGAAAGTTGAAACAAATTTTTGTTTTAATATATTTGGTGATATATTTGTGAATATCTTGGCCACTATTCAATTTGCCAGAAGGATTTGTTACTATGATCAATGAATAAAAATAATAAATTGCATGATGTGTGATTTATTTTGATATACCATATAAATTAGTTCAAATATTGAAAATCTTAGATTTTTAATGCTGCAATTTATGTTTATATTTCGGTGATTTATATAATCTAGTGCTTTGAATTTTTCAAAGAAAATTTGTTGCATTGCTTTCACACATATTTAAATAGTGTGAATATTATTAAATATTGGTATTTAAAATAATTAAAGATTTATAAATTTATGTGGAAAATTCTGTGAGGACAGAATATTAATATATAAAATATATATTATTCTGACAAAAGGAAATTAATTAAGTTGAGGCTTTTTCTTTTTTCTGTGAAAAGAAAATTTTATTATGTGAAATAAATGATAATGTTTGAGGCATTCTCATTTAATTAAAATAGAAGATTAAATTGGCACGATCTTTTGTTGAAGTATACGGTCATATGATTATGTAGTTTTATAAAGTGTGAAGCTTTATAAATATACTAGTGGGATTCTAATTTAATTAGAATTTTATTGATTATTAAATATTTGAAACTGTGGGGGTATCTAAGATATGGGGTACCTTAAAATTATTATTTTGTGATTTGCTATTGAAAGCAAATTTTGTGAATTATCAAATATGCTGTGATTTGAAACGAGCATATGACAGTGGTTATGAAATATTAATCATTTATCTAGTGTAAAGATAAATGTGCTTTAATTTTTCATAGTATTATTAATTTCTCTTTGTATAAGCATGCATGATACCGTGAAATATTTAATTTAATGTGGATGACTTGCATGGTCAAAAATATCATGTCATGTGCTTGAAAGCATGAGAGAATTGAATGTGATTTTGGGTGTTAAAGATCATAAAAGAATATTGATGACAAATAAGAAATGTTTCTGACTATTGGTTTTGAGAACCATTATGTGAATATTCTTTATGATACTATTTGAGAGATTCTAAAGCTTAATCAATGTATGCACAAATTGTTAAGAATTTGTAGCACTGATAAATGTTGATCTCATGACATAACAAATGATATGTGGAGATTGAGAATATGTAAACTCTCATGAAGAGAAAGGAATAGTTAAGGGATAATGCCATAGATAACATTGGCATCATGTATTGGATTCCCTTTGTATTGATGTATATACACGGATGTCAACTAAGATCTAGTCTATGTGTGAAAATCCACGGGTTATCATTGACCTTCAGTGGTGACAAAATTAAAGTATTATGTGAATTAGAGTTGATTACTCTAGAAATGGATGGAATGCTGAGAATGTTAAAAATCTCTTGGCAAATATTTTGACAAGAAACTGACGCTTAGTGTCGACGATCTGTGATTGCCAAATGGCAATAGCCATTGTAAAAGTACAATGATGGAATAAAAAATTGTTTGAGATATAATATGATAAGCTAGCTTAAGATCTGTGTTGGAGTTATTTCAATCGATTTGATGAGGTCAATAACAGACCTATCAACTGTTAACAAAACCCTACAGGATGAAATAAATTGGTCGAGGGGAATGGGACTAAAGCCAACTCGTAATTGACAGCGATGGCAACCCAACCTTTATGATTGGTGATCCCATGAAGAAGGTTCAATGGGTAAGAACAAGTCGTTCGTCAATTCTGACTAGCACAAAAATAACATGTGTCCCTTCCTATAACAATGGGAGAGTGCTAGAATGCACGTTTTGAGGTTGAGCAAAGCTCTTAATGATTTCATAGTCATACAAGACGGTGTGCTTAGTGCAGGTACACTTACATGAAATCACCTCTACAAATGTGGAGTGTGGCCGCTCCTATGAGATCATGGCGAAATCTATAGAGCATTCGTTATGCACTAGGCACGCGCATGGCCGTCATAACGCGCAAAACCGTTGATTAACAGCGGAAATGTTAGGATATAATCTGATCATTAATACCTCTAATACACATCAAGATTTGTTAGTTCATAGAAGCATGCTTCACTAACATCTCTGTGTATTAAGTGTTATTGGTCTAGGTCTGGTTTATAGTTCTACGGACCACCAGATACAATGGTCATGTCCATGGGTGTAACTTAGCTAATGGTGTTTTCTTTGACACATGTAGGGGATTGTTGTAAATATTGCATATAGGTGTGTCAAAGAAAGAATCTTTCTAATATTGTGGAATATGTTTAAATGAAGAGATGCATTCTGAGAAGTCATGTTCTTACAAATTAAGGGATTTGTGTTGGTTCATGAATAAACATGATTCGTGAATTTCACAGATAGTTATGACTCTCTGAAGAGGTGCAATGTTCAAGAGTCACCACTTCAAGACATTGATTCAATTATTTAAAATACCCCAATTGTGACACATTAAACAAAGAGAGAATTAGAAAACATCGGTAATCTCTTGCTGAGTTATCTTATCTTCTGCCAATTCTGCCGCCTTGATTTAATCAAGAAGAATTTGTTTAATCCTAAGGAGTACCGCTTCTTCTTTACCGGTGGTTACGGAATAACTCTATAGGACAGTGTTTTCAGATACGACTCAGATCATCCTCTTCTTTATTCTTTCAGATCGCTCATGACGCCAACAATATATACGTGTGTGTGTAACAGAAAAGAAGATTACACATCAGTTTGACTAACGGAAGGGGTTAGTTTCTCACAACGTGATGAACCAAGGTTTAAATCTCCACTGGGAGATGTGCCTACATTAATTATCTGATAGTGCCTTGAATAAGATTGTCTTCAGTAAGAAGATAGATATGCTTAGCAGCCAAAACCAAAACAAAAAAAAACAAAAAAGAAAAAGAAAAGAAGATTACACATTTATTTATTTACATGTGGAGGTGTGATCAGGAACTCTAAAGGACAATGGCTGATGGCGTTTTGCAAGTCCCTTAGTCGTCATACTGTTATCGAGGCAGAGCTACACGCGATTATACTGGGATTAAAGTTGGGCCACCAGATGGGATACCAAAAAATTCTTCTTTATTTGGATTCCCTTGATGCTATCAATATACTCATGAGAGATTCTTGCTATTCTGACCACCCGTTGAGAGACATTATCAGAGAGACTAGATATCTTCTCTTCCAGGACTGGGATGTGACGCTCCACTATACCCCCAGAGACAACATCCCATGTGCCGATTTTATGGCTAAGGAAGGCCATAATGCAGCTGTTGATACGGACGTGTCATTAATTCTGACGATTCCCGCAGGATGTCTGGATATTATTCTGAAAGACCAATTGATTTGCCGCATCTAGTTCGTTCACTAGTTTGATGTATTATTGGGCTAGTCTTTCATAGTCTTGCCTCTAACTCCTATTTTCAAGCTATGGCTTGCTTGTATTTGTCCAAAAAAAAAAGGTAAAAATTGAAAAAAAAAAATTGCTGTTAAGTTGTATCTTATAAATAGGACTTGACAGAATATTAGCTTTGATGAGAATAAAATATTTCAGAGTTAGTTTAAGTAATATACGATTTGATATTTAAATTAATGCTTGAGTATGAAAATGAAAAAGTTTAGCTGATTAAGAAAATTATCTTATGGCAGGTTATCTTGACTAGATCATGCAACAACCAATTGATAAATGAAAGAAAGGAAATTAGGGGTCGTAACTTGAAAACAAGAAAAGAAAGAAGTTAATGGTGTGTGTGGTGTTTGGATTTCATGGAAAGGGATTATCCATTGCAACAGCTTTATTCAGATGTTTGGTTAAGTTTATAATTATGTAATATATGAGGAATACATTGTTAGAACTGATAAATTGGGGATATAGATATATTGTAATTAAGTGAAAAAAATATTATTGAGAATATAATTTTTAAAATTAACCAAAGCGTCCCTATGAATCAGGGATGGACCTACATGGTCCCCGCCATGGTTGTGAAAACGACGTTCGAAAACATAGAAACGCCCGTTTCTACATTTTTCGCCGAAAAACGTGGCGACACGGTGGGTTGAACGGATCTGAGGTGGAAACAGCTTGAACGCCGTTCAGACTCGGTAGACTCGTGAAAACGTCAAGTGAGCCGAGTTCAGTATTATGTAATTTATGTCATTTAAAAAAAAAACCAAAATCCCCAATTAAAACTGACCTGGAACCCTATTTTTGGGTGTGTCGGCCGTGGGTTCTTCGATCCTCTACTCTTCTTCACTTCTTCTCTCACAGTCACGACGACGGCATAAGGGAAGGCTTTGAAATCGACGATTCGGCTGTTGGCTGTTGGAGATTTGCAGTGTTGCTTCTTCTTGTTCTCGGCGTTTGCTGGAAAATAGTGAAATCGACGAGTCACTATTGCTTCTTCTCGGCCGTGGGTTCTTGTTCTCCTTAATCGCCGATCGTTGTTGCTACTTCTTCTTCAGTCTTCACCGTCGCTGAATCTGATCGTCACCACTCGGCACTCACTACTCACTTCCTCACCCACTCACCCAACCCAAGTATGCCTATTGCCTATCGCCTATGTCGCTGAATGGTTCTGTTTATTTTTTTTTTTTGTTTGCTTGCTATTTTTTTTATTTTAATTTTGCTTGCTGTGGGCCTGTTTTTATGGTTTTGATTTTATGGTTAATGGTTCTGATTTTATGCCAAGTATGCCTATTTTTTTTATTAGTGTGTATGGGACTTTGCCTTGGTATTTTGACTGTAACATTGTATGGGACTAAAATTTCTGATGAACTTTAATGTATTAGTGTGTTTTGGTTTTACATATGTTTGATGTTTTTTTTTTAGTCCATAGTAAACTCTTACGTTTCGTTTACGTTTTCCGATTTTACGTTTTTGCTCACCCCTACCGTTTCTACGTAGACTCTACGTTTTTAGAACATTGGTCCCCGCCCCCCTAAAATTACAGAAATTAACCCAAAAATGTTAGGAAATTATATTTTAACCTCATAAAACTTTTGATTTTTCCACTTTAGTCCCATTAAAAGTTTTATAGAGGGACCCAAATGAAAATATTGAAACATTTATGGGGCTGAATGTAATTTCATGAACACTTAGGTTCTATTCTATAATTTTCACCCCTCTGATTTCAATTCCTAGTTCCGCCCCTGCTATGAATCACTTTTGTTCGTTCTCTTTGCTGCCACTTCTTCTATAGTCTTCTTCGTTGCTGGTATTGTCTCCCTGTAATATTGTCGCCACGAATGGAGGTCGCCATTGTTTGATCATTTTTTACACTGCTTGATCATGAGGCAAGTTGTAAAATCATTTCCTTAAAACGACAATTAATTAAAGTTTTAATCAAAACATTCATCTAAATACTGTCATACACACAATTGGACTTTGGATTTCACAAGACCCAAAATAAACATTCACTATCACTACAAGGAAAAAAGGTTTTTGCGACGGAAAAAATCCGTCGCTAAAGCCTGAAATTCCGTCGCTAAATGTATTTGCAACGGAATTTGCGACAGATTTTTTCCGTCGCAAAAAAGTGGTCGCAATTGCGACGGCATTTCAGATTCCGTTGCAATTAGCGACGAATTCTAATTCCGTCACTAATTGCGACGAAATCTGAATCCGTCGCAAAATTCACAAAATTAAAATTTGCGACGGATTCAGAATCCGTCGCAAATTTAATTGATTTTTTTAAAAAAAATTATATATTTTTTATTTTAATTAATTTTTTATTTTTTTTATTTTAATTTTCTTTGAAAATTATATTCTTTTAAAATTAATTACATTCTTTTCCATTTTCTTTTAAAATTTATTTATTTTATTTTTTAATTTTGCTTAAAAATTATATATTAAAATATTTAAAAAAAGGTTATATAACATACATACCGAATCTTCATAAGACAGAGTATAAAATACAATATAAATATAGTGTTTCAACAGAGATGTACTAAAAAAGTAATCTAAACAGTAGCATCCTCATCATCATCATCAGCAGCAGGATCACCTTCAGGAGGCGGCATCGGACCCTTGTCTTTCATTAGGGCCATGATTTGACGCTGCATCTGTCTAACCATCTCCTGTGTCTGGTAGAGCTCATTGGCTGTCTCCATTTGTTGTTGCTTTGTCTCGCTCAGCTGAGCTGCTTGCGACTCCATAATTGTCTTCATCTTCTTCAACCCATCTGCCAAAAAATTAGGAAATATAATTATCTTTTTTGCACTGCATTTAAATGGACCAGAGAATGAAAATGTAACAATCAATATCAAATGTATTACGTTTACCTGCAGAAACACCTTCACTACTGGATGTGGAGCGCTTTGATTCCCTAAGTCGGCTGGCATAGGAACCTAACCCGAAGACTCTACCTTTGCTGTTAAATCCACCCGCAGCCTGTAAGAATAGAGTCTCGTTATCGGACTGAGAGGATGAGGGGTCGATTCGACTCTGCGAGTCTCTCTCCTGTGTCAGCCTCAGATAGTTGCCCTATAAACAAAAAAATACATCACAAAAAAAGCCATGTGAAATGAAATAAACATGTTGGTGTCCGAAACAAAGAATCAATGCAATATAAATGTCTCACCGCCACTTGCTCTATAACATCCTAAATTCTAGAACTATAATATTATAGGATAGATTAATTTATGGTAATTAAAATTTACTATACAATTACTCAGTATGAAAGTACATTTTTCTGAAGTAAAATTTAAGATTTAGTAATATCCCAAATTTTGAAACAGGGAATTAAGGAATAATATTGAGATAAGAAAGCTACTAGGCTCTTGATAATCAGTATTTTTCGATGCAATCGGGGTAAAGAAATCAGATATTAACTTGAATGGTAGATGGTTATAAAGTAGATAAGCATGTGATTTTTGATCGGAAGATGAGTATTCGGTAGTTAGATGGTAGATGGAGATATGTATGGTAGCTACATATGAATGGTAGTTAGATGGTAGATGGAGATGTGTAGTTATATGGTAGATGGACATATGAATGGTAGATAAATGGTAGATGTGTAGTAGATGGACATATGAATGGTAGATAAATGGTAAAAAGTAGTTGAGACCTGAACTCTATAAATACCTCACCCCTTCTCATTTCTTTCACAGCACAATCACTCAAAACACATGGAGAGAGAGAGAGAGAGAGAGAGAGAGGAGGCGTGGAGAATGATGGTGTAAATTGAGGTTAAAATATTTGGTGTTAGTAAATTCAGAGCATTGAAGTATCGGTAAAAATAAGCTTGGAATTGAGGTAACCTTAGTTATTCTTTTATATACTTGTCAAATCTATATATGTATTTATATATATAATAACTGTTTTGGGATTTGTTGTGCCAATGTAGGGCTTGATTTGAAATCTAATAATGTTGATTTGATGAGATTGGATATTCTTGGATCCCTTGGTATCACTTTTCTTTTAACCGGGTTAAATTTGACACCTCCTTGGTTGTGATTTTACAAGGAGGGGAGCCATGTTGAAGTTATGAATAATGGATATGTTTTATTGAAAGATGTATTATGTGTTAGATGGCTCCAGTTAACGGTTATAAGAGGTGGTCAGGGTGATAAGAATAATCTATGCATCTATATTTGTTTGGCAGATTGTATATGTGAGATCTCTTGTGAAATGTTGGAAAATAAATTATGATGTTTTGGAACCCTTTTTGGGAGGTAGTTTTAGTAACCGAGTCGAGAACTATTTTGTGAACGGTTTTATGTAAATGAATATATTTAAATTATTGTGAGTTTGAACTGTATGTTCTCGATCTTGGTTTGCATGTATATTTCTGAATAACCAATGGTTACGGGGATCTTTAGATCTTACGGTTATTATGTTTATTTTTTTTTCAGGTGAATAATTTAGTAGGGAAACCAGGAAAGGCACATATGGAAAGCTCATGCTATGTTATTTATATTTGCCATGACTATAAGACTTCCGCATTTTAGAAACTCTGATATATTATTTTGGATTTATTTTGGCCCTGTATAAATGGATTTTTGCCTTTGGCCATATTGTAAATATGTATTTGGATGTTAAACATCCTACATTGGAGGTATTACAAATATTTTGGCCAAAGTTTTTGGGTATTGAAATTGAGGTGTTACATGCTCCGCCCTGGCGTTAATCCATATCTTCTCACCCCCTTCAGTCTGGCGGGTATGGGTCTGCTCAAAGGCACGCCACTCAACATCTTCTGGTGGAACATCCCCAGAAGATTGTACATCTAACTCCTATCGTGATTATCTTCCATACTTCCTAGCTACTTCAGTTACTAACCTAATTAACATCTCAATTTGCCACAAATACAATTATAAGTAGCCAATACAACTAGCCACTTATGCCAATCATTTGCCACTTAATCAAGAAAGTAAAAAAAAAAAAAACAAACAAACAAACAAACACATGCATTGAACAAAGAACATATCCCAGCAAGCAACCAGAGAATGAGGATAGCACACCAGAACATGGGGACATGCTTGTGGAGGGGGCAAACAAAAAATAGAATACTATAAGTATTTTGGATTTTCTAATATATAAAGATTATATAAGACTTAATCAAATTTATATAATTTGCAAAATCAACTTTATCTTTTGTATTTATAATTGCCTATTTATCTAAACAATATTTATAATTTTGTTTTTTAAATTATCGATCTTTATTGTATAACTTGTTAAAGATAGATTCAAATAAAAAATTGAAATGGAATATTTTTTAAAAAAATTATTGCCTTATCCCTAAATATTATTTCTCAACACTTCACTTATCTAATTTGAACACCATACTATTTCTAAATTTATGTATCATTACCGACTAATAAATAATCATAATATTATCACACCAATATCATTTATATACCATTAATGTCATTCATGTATATTTTTATTTAAAAAAGAAATAAAATATCATTTAAAATTCAAAATCTTAAATCATTTTTACGGCCTACAACATAATAAGTATTTAATATAAAATTTAACAATTTACAAATTATTTTAATAAAAAAACCATTGAATTCAAATTTTAAAATGCAATTGGTATTTTTTTTTCATGTATACTTTTTTAGTTATATTTATAAGATAATTATAAATATACATAATAATTCCATCAACTATTTATTCGGAAGTGTTATTCAAACCAACATTTTTGACCACAAAATATATATATATATATATTAAAAAATCATTTATCACCCCTATGCGTCTAAGCTATGATTATCCGATGGATGATGTTTTTTAAAAAAAAAAATAAACATTTTCTCTCAATTTCAGGATAATTTTTGTTTCCCATAAAAATCTCATATGCAATATATATCATTCGTGAAACAAAATAGAGGTCGGTGTTTAACAATGAAGTTTTCAAAACTTTTTCCGGAGAATAATGGGTGGCTGGTCTACTATTATCTATTAATATTTAATAGATAATGCAAACGTACATAATTTGAAAGTTTAACATAAAGTTTCAAAAAAAAGTTATTGGATAAATTGGAATATAATATTTATTATTTAATATTAACAAGAGACAGATAATTATAATAGTTATTATTTAATTAAAAAAAAAGGAAAGGGAGCTTACCGGAAGGAGAGGGTAGTCGGACGGCAGAGAAGAGCACCGATGATTAGAAAACAGCGACTGTTGAGACCTATTTATTCATGAGAAAAAAAATATGACTCATTTTTTCAATTTTTATCTATACTAATTCTCATAATAAATTAAAAAATTAATTAATTAATTAATTACAAAAACAAAAAACAAAAAACTTACCGAGCTAGGGCTGAGGGGGGAGAAGGGGGCGAGCTTCTTCTTCGTCGGCAGAGCTGTGGGGGCTATGGGGGAGCTATGGGGGCTAAGGGCGGTGGGGGAGGGAAGCTGGGGGGCGGCAGACCTGAGGGTGGCGGGGGATAGAAGCTAGGGGACGGGGAAGGGGGAGGCGAGCTGTGGGGGTGGGGGGTAGGGAAGCTGTGGGCCGGCGGAGCTAGGGGCGGAGGGGAGCTCTGGGGGTGGGGCTTGGGGAGCTGGGGGCGGAGGGGCTAGCGTCGGAGGAGCTGAGGGCGAGTTACGGACAAGCTGCGCGAGAAATGTGAGGAAGAAGGAGGTGAAATAAAAAGAATTTGCGACGGAAAACCTTTCCGTCGCAAAAATCGCTTTTTGCGACGAAATTTGGATTCCGTCGCAAAAAGAAAACATGCTTTTAGCGACGGATTAGTAATACGTCGCTAAAAAGCTGAATTTGGCAGCCTCATTTAGCGACAGAAAACAAATCTGTCGCTAAATTTAGCGACGGATTTGTTATCCGTCGCTAAATTTAGTGATGGATTTGTTATCCGTCGCTAAATGGCGCCATTTTGAAAAAAAATTCCGCCAATTAACGATGGATTACGTTTCCGTCGCTAAGTTTAGCGACGGAATATTTTTCCGTCGCTAGAAGTCTAAACTGGCGGCCTTTTTGGCCGCCAGTTTGCGACGGATTAATCCGTCGCTATTTTTAGCGATGGATTACAATTCCATCGCTATTTTCATAATTTTGCGACAGAAATTTATTTCCGTCGCAAAATTCCTCGAATTTGCGACGGAAAGTTTTCCATCGCTATTTTTTATTTTTCTAGCAGTGTATCAATCCGAAAATCTTTAATTAAAAAATATTTTACCACATAACAAAATATCCACGTCAACCAAGAGGGGGATCAACAAGTTTAAAACACAATCATAAGGCCTCTAGACCACCCAAAACCATCAAAAATAATCTAGCCACAGAGAATCAAACGTATATAATTAATGCTATGAACAAAAGTAGTAATTAATATGAACATGAATATATAATTAATACTATGAACCCATCAGTTTGGGTCCATCAACATCTAAAAACTAAGAATAAAAGTCGTAATGAGATTAATAAGTTTATTAATGTAATTCACAAGACTTATACAAAGGCGTTTGTCAGGTGAAAATATGTTAGTTTGGATTCACCAACATGTGATAACCACGAACAAAGATCGTAATGAGATTAACAAATTTATCAATGGTTTTTATAAGACTTATAATGAGTTTAACAAAGGTATTCGTTAGGTAAAAACATATCAATACACACACATACACAAAAAGGAGCTTTGGTGGCTCAATAGCCACTTAGCTCTTTTAATATGGGCATGGAGTGGGTTCGAATCCCACCTTTTACACTTTCATTCAAATTTTTTAAAAAACAAAAATTCAAACCCTACACAACACACACACGCACACACTCAAAACCACTACCAGAGCTCCACCAACAGTTACAGGTCGGTCGGAGTATCACAGTTGCAGGTCGGCCGCAGTGATACTCTGACGAGGCTCATTTTTCATTTTTTATTTATTTAAAAACTGAAGATAAAATAATAAATTCACTAACATTTTCAAATCTCAATTTAATTACTGTCACCTTTATATCCTTTCAAAATGTTAATAGATTTTTTTGGAATTTAGGAATTTCAAATGGTATTTAATCATCATTTTTCCTTTAAAAAAATTCGTACATACTTTTTCAATATATGCACGTAACATTATATATATTGCTTGAGTGTAAAAATACTCATAAGTCTTCTAAAATGAGGCAAAAATACCACTTCCGTTAATCAGAACAAACTTTTATTTAACTCTATGCTGGGTGCGCCTCACTTTATTTTTTAAAATGATTATTTTCTTAAAGACCTCACCCTCTCTCTTCACCTCTTTCCCCCACCCCTTCCGTGATCCCTCTATCCCTCTCTTTGAATTTCTTATCCTTCACTCTCCAACTCCAACTTCATTGCTCAGGCCCTCACCTCTTCAGCAGCAAAATTGCAATCCTCTAGAACCCATGGCATAAATGGTGATGAAGAGATCCAATTTTTCTGCCTTGTACGTACAGACGGTCCACTAAAGGCTTCATTCTCCAAAATAAGTACCCCAAAAAAAAAAAACAGAATCTAAATTATCAATCACCACTCCAGGTGATAAAACGATCAACAATGAAGGAAAGCACAACGAGGACAATAGGGTGAGATAGAACACACACACACACATTGAGGAAACTCACTTCTTAGGTCATTAATACTTTTAACTTAGTCAGAAAATGAAAGCCCTGGAAGCTTTCCCAAGCAAGTCACAATCCAATGATCGCCTACAGCTCATCCATTTGCTTCAAAAAACAAAAGTTCAATTTCAAAGAGAGAGAAATATATATATGTGTGTGTGTGTTTGTTTGTGTTTTTTTTTTTTTTTGGGGGGGGGGGGGGGGCGGGGGGAATGGATTTGAAGTTGGAGAGTTGAGAAATTGAGGAGAGGGGACGGAGAGTGTGGGGGAGAGACCGAGAGCTAGCGTGGGCTTTTTAAAAATAATCATGATAAAAAATAATGTGGGTCTAATCCAGCAAAAAAGTTCATAAGAGTATTCCCTAATTGGCATCTTTGCCTCATTTTAAATACTAATTGAGTTAGTCTTTTAGGTAAGTTGGGTAAAATTTTTCTGATATATTTACCTCGTAATCCATAAATAATGTTAAAAAAGTAGATTACATCATTAATCCAAATTGGCAGATAGTCCATGGACATTTTTACACCATATAATATATATTGTGCTAGGTGCACATATAGAAATAGTATAAGTGTTTTTGCTGTAATATTCTAAATTTGGTCTGACAAATTCCATGTATATTGTATTTGCACTTGGAGAAAAGAAATGTTGAATTTTGTCTAAAAAGGTCAATTTTGCCCAAAATACCTGATTTCGTCAAAACCAAAAATTTTGTGACATATGTTGGCACAATATGAGATGGAAGGAATTAAAATTTATTTGTTCCTTTATTAAATTTGACCAAGGGATGAGAAGAAGGTCGCATGAATATTAGGGATTAATTATGAGGAAAAATTAAAGAGTAATTAGTAAAGGGTGATTTTGGCTTGGAAATTATAGAGGCAATATCGTGTGGCATAGAGAAGCTAATTGAGGAAGAGAAATCTTTATATGAAATTAAGGATTTATTTTCGATATTTATCTAATATTTGCAACTAAATAAGTAATGAACTAAATTGCAAATAAAAATCTTGTGATGATTAGATAGGATCATATTGGAATGAACTTCAACAATACCCCACTTCACCAATATATTAAACGTCTAAGACATAAATAAATTTCATATGCTTCATGGTTAACACGCCACATTAGCCCCTTGCTCAATGAAATTTCCGTCAACCCAAACAATTGGATTAAACCTCATCAGCAAGATGGTAATTAAAAGGAAGAATGATGTCTTATGAGTTCCACAATGCCTCCACCAACTTTAACTTGCTAATATTCATTAATTCTATTCTCCAATTGATCACGTAGCACCAGTGATCAAACCATATTTTTACATGATTTTTGATAATTAAATTGGGATTTTTAATGGACTTTATCATGGTTATTGAGCCTAAAATGTCATTCTTGTGATAACTTGATATTAAGAGTAAATATGTTAAATTAGGGCTAAAAAGGGCAAAATTGTCTAAAAAATGTAATTACTCTTAATTATTGATTTTTATGAGAATATCTGATATTAGGTTAATTAGTTTAAATTGTAGGTGCTTGAAGAAATTTGTCCGGATTTGAAAATGGAAATTTGGGTTCAAGTTTCAAAAGTTTCAATTGAGTTCTAAAAACTTTTAAACTTTTCACTTAAGTCCCTTCTTCAGAACTTTTTATCTTTGCAGTTTGGTCCCTATTTAAACTCTTGCGTTTTGGCCTATTGATCTTAGGTTCTTTCATTGATTCAAATCAGCAGAAACCGAGACGCAAGAAAAGAAGAAAAGACCCGTGGAGCTGAAAGAAAAAAAAATGAAGCCCAACAAATTAATTACACAAGAGGTCAAGAGCTAAGGGATTGGTGGGAAAAAAAAAAAAAAAGGAAAGCCCATGACCCGACACATTAAATCAACAAGGGTCAGCTGAGGCAATGAATATAAAAAAAAAAAAAAGAGGAACAGCGCCGCAGAGGGGGACGCACAGACTGAGCATTCACACCAGCGAGAACGCTATTCCTTCTTCGTTCCCCCTCACTTTCACTCTCGCCGGCGGCACAACCACCTCTTTCGTCGCCGGCGAGGCTGCATCCTCTCCCCCCTCACCATACTTCCACCGGAGACACAGAGATAGAGCATCGACATTCATCATCCAGCCACCACCAGCGACCCACTTCTCTTCACCGTCATCATCTTCACACCACCACCCACCTTCATCGATTTGGTTCAGCCACTGAACAGATCCTGAGAACGAAACCACCACCATCTTCTCCTTCCATTTTCCCATTCCACCATAACAATCGAGCCTCCTTTGATTGTCATTCCATCAGCAAAATTTCTTTACCATTCTCATCATTAAATCCCTTAATTATTCATTGTTTCCATGGCTAATTCAGTTTTGCAGATATTGTGGGGTTCTCTTATTGCTATGAGTGGCTGATTCCTTGCTTCTTGGTGATAGAGATTGTTCTTGAGCTCAAGGCACTATAAAGGGGAGTTAATTTATTCATTCTATTAGTCTAGATTTATACATTTAGGTTGCCTAGTTTTAGGGATCATTGTGTATAAATTCTGGAACTGAGATTAATGTTTATTGTCTTTGTTAGATTGATAATTGTGATTGATTTTGGATTATGCAATTTGAAGATTATATTTGCTTTAATTTCTTGTGGTTGCAATGAGATTAAATTAATTAGCGTGTTATTGTCTAATTAATTTAGTTGATTTGTACCCCTTTGAGGGACTGTTATGTACTCAATTTTAAGAAGACTCGTATTGCACTATTCCAATTTTAATTGCACATCAAGTGGTTTTTAACAATTTCTCAAGAGATAGTGGTTAGCTATGTTTGTAGGAGCGCTGACCCATACATCTTTGGTCAACAAAGTAAGTTAAGTCAAAAAGCATTGGTATAATTGTAAATAAATGGAAGGTTAAAGTCCAATTAATTGCTCCATGCTTCCACCGACTTTGAGCCTTCAATATTCATTAATTGCCATGTTTTATATCATCTTCATCCGGTCAGAACCAGCAGGAACGAGATAGAGAAGCTTTATATTTGCATAAATGGCGTGAGAAAATTTAAGAAGAGAGAGAAACAAACTCTAGTCAAAATCTTCTACCAAGTCACTTCCAATCCAAAAACTCCCTTTATAAATGTTGTTCTACACCTCGAGAACTTCAATTCTACGGCTTCAATTTTCTCATAGGAGGAGTTTCAAGTCATTGGGTTAGCTGAGTTGCTACCGAAATTCCAAACCGACTATAAAATCGTGATAAGGTGAGTGCAAGCTTCATTTTAAACTGATTGGTTTAAAGTTTGGATGAGTTTTTCAATACTTTGTAAGATCCTATATTTTGAGACAGATAAGATTCTTGGAGCATCATGGTGTTTTACTCATGAATATGTGATTGTATGATGATTTGGGAACATATGAATCTAGTTTGGTGAATAAATTGTGAATTGATAAATTGTCATATTTAAGCTTAAATTTTGGTCTGAAGAGGGCATGGTCAAAGAGTGGGATTTTAGTCATTTTGATGGTTCCATTGTATTCAGAATGCAAAATTGTGTAGGGTAGAGATTCAGTAGAATTTAGTAAATATGAACACATGATTTAGACTTATTTTAAATTATCAAAAGGGAATATTTACTGAGGAGAAATTAATTATATTTATATTTTGTTATATATTTTACGACTATTTGTGATATTGTGTACCAGGAAAAATTCATTTATATTCGTAGTAGACTATCAAATAGTAACCTTAATACTCATATAATTTATGTGTCTTGTGTATGTATGCTTTTACCATGTTATATTACATACTTTTAGTTATCATTTAAAGGGTAAAGGAGCAAAAATACACATGTGTTTTACCCTCAGGAGCGCCCAGCACCATATGTTTTTTTAGGAGCAAAAATACACATGAGTTTTCTCAAGTGGAGCAAAAATACCATCTCCATTAACCACCCTTAACTCCGTTACTTTTTTGGTTGGTGGGCCCCACAATTATCACCTCTTTCCTCCTTTATTCCGTCTGGGCCCCTCTCACACTCACTCTCTCACACCCCATTTATCCATTTCTTCGTTCCGGCGAGTCCCTCTCTCTCTTTCTCTCATTGATGATACACCGTCGACATACAGGATGATGAATTTAGAGACGAGGCAGTGGCGGAAGATGTGGTGGGTGAGGCGGAGATGAGGTGATGGTTCTGGCAAATTATGCTAAGAGGCTCCTGGGAGCTGATGGTCAACCCAGTAGGAAACACCACACGTAGATCATTATTTAATGCAGCAATTGAACCAACAAAGGAAGTTACAACGAGCATTTGAAGATGGCTTTGTTCTTTGAATTGATGCTTCCGATGATGATTCTTTTGGGGTTCGTGTCTCTGTTTGCGTCTGCATCTTCTACAGGTTCGATCCCGCTTAAGGGTTTTACAGTGCGCAGAGTGGAGCATCGATAGAATGAAAATGAGGATCAGAGAAAGTAGAGATGAGGGTATTCGCGCCATTTTGAAGGTAACCTGAATGCTTTGTAAGCCCCTCACCTGTACGCAAGATTCTGTTGTAAGCTCCTGATTTTATCTTTTGATAATATGTACCATCGTTGCATTTGGAGCTATTTAACTGTTCATTGTAGAAGCTCTGCTTCCTATTAAAAACACTAATAAAGCACATTTAGTGATTTTGATCATATGCATTGTTTACGCGTTCTATGATCTCTTGAAGAAAATTTTGTTTTAGTGAATATGCTCCCAGTTGCCCCCATAATTGAAGAAAATTTTGGGCAATCCTCCATTCGGATATATTCAACACCTTCACTGCGGATAACTTTCTAATTATACAAATTTCAATTTGTTACAATCATACAATTCCCAAGTTTGAAGACAAGCAAGGTTGGGAATCTGTGAGGACAGTTCAATTCATTTTTCTCAGCCTCTCAAGCATTTTCTTCAGTTGCGTTTTCCCTTCCTTTTTCTTTCCACACTGTTCCTTTTCCTTCCCTTCCCAACTTAAATTTAGACTATCCATTCTTCCATCTTTTGAAGAAATCAACCTCTTCAATCATCAATGACATGCAACACTGTAAGTTCAACCTCCAATGTCATAAAAAGGAACAAAATGAATGAATGTAGGAAAAGATTGTTGAGCAAGTACAATCTCCACTGAAAACATTATTATTAATTATTATCTTGAACTACAGATTTGCAAGGAATATGATAGAGGATTGACGAGAAACTCATAGGCCAAAGGAGAAAGACTTGGCGCTGCAATCAGAATGACGAGAGGCATCGTTAGCTTTATCGTGATGAGATCCATCAGCACGGGACATTGCTGAAGCGCATGACAAAGCATTATCACCTGAGCTTTCCATTATAACTTGTCTCATTGTCTCTGCAGCTTTTGCTTCAATCATTTCATCACTATCTTGATGGAACTTCCCTGCACTCTGGCTCATGTCGTTGAACTTGTTCGCTTGGCGTTGATCAACACCCGTGCTTGTATTGTCGTTCGGCTTGTTCACTTGGCTCTAATGATTACTTATGCTTGGATCGTTCGGCTTGTTATCGTGGATCTGATTATTTGTGTTCCCCCCATTGTTGTTATCGCTGGTTAATGGAGGGTTGGAGACAGAGGATTGCCTGACATTTCACTGTTCAACCACTCCAGCTCTCTTGAGAAACTCATATTCCCCATGTGGATGATGAACAGCGATTCGTTCAACAGTAAGCTCCATTCTAGTGCCCCTGTTTTGTCCTAGCGAATACATGGCGGAAGGAATCCTGTATGCTGACGGTGTATCATCAATGAGAGAGAGAGAGAGAGAGGGATTTGTGGGAATTAAGAAACAGATAAATGGGGTGTGGAGAGTGAGTGTGCGTGGGGCCCAAACGGAATAAAGGAGGAAAGAGGTGATAATTGTAAGGCCCACCAACCAAAAAAGTAACGGAGTTAAGGGTGGTTAACGTAGATGGTATTTTTGGTCCACTTGAGAAAACTTATGTGTATTTTTGCTCCAAAAAAAACATATGGTGCTGGGCGCTCCCGAGGATAAAACACATGTGTATTTTTGCTCCTTTACCCTTTAATTTTAAGCGCTATAGAACTGGAACATGCCATGTGCATTAAGGGCTTTGCTGTGTGCTGTGCCCGGTGGTCTGTGCTATGTGCTATTAGGACCACTGCAGTCTGTGCTATGTACTATGAGGACTGCTAGTTCCAGATTTGACTGTGTCCCTGATACTGAATGTTATGTGGTATTTGTTTATTTATGGTTTTTCTACATGCATTGTTCATACATTTTCTATGAGATTAACGGTTACTTTGGAATTCAATTTTGAATCCCAGCCCTTTTAAGCCCTCTAGTTGTTCATCAAGACCGGAGCATGGAGACAGAGGTAAGGCTTCGGAGCTGGAGTAGTGTGGAGGTGGACGTTGGTGGCATTTATTTTTGGATATTTATTTGGTTACCGAATGACTATATTATTTTAATTTGGCCTGTCAGACACCATTATTCGAATGACTGTATATTTTGATCCCTCTAGGGAAAAAGTTATCTTTCTGTATTTTTATCAGTATGTTATTGTCCAAACCGATGCGTGCTCTATTGCTTAAACTCTGATGTGTGATGTAAATTAACTTAGGAAAAATAAGCTAATTGAATAAAAGTAAATGATCACACTACCCGCCACCCAAAAGAGTGAGGCTAGTAGGTGTGTAACATTTGCACCCAAAAAAAAAAATCTTTTACAAGGCGAAAATGTTTTTGTCTAAACCCTTCAAAACAATTGGGGGGGGGAAATCATACAGCTTGCTATTGAACTTAATTGGGCGTGGTCCTCACTATTAACAAAAAAATGCTTGTTAGTGCATTTATTGGGCCACACATGAGATGCGGCACTTGACTAGATGGATGGTGAGGATGCTTGATGAAGAAACCACGGCTGAGATCTATTACTAGGAGGCATGATCTAGAGCGTTCATCAACATACAATCTTGATTAACTGCACAGCTTGCCTCTCTTAATGGAGATTTTTTTACGTTATTATCTGATATCCGGTTTGGGGTTTATGGCTATCCATCCCTCTACTAGTGTCTCCTCTAAAGCATTTTGTATAGTAATCTAAACAAATGATAGTTTAAAATAATTATTCTATTCTGTTAAGTATTTTTATTCATGTAGCTTGCAAGTCTTCATTCCTTATATTTAGGGTTGATTTAAGTTAGATTTATATTTTCTATAAATTTTTGTTGTGGAATTCCCTATTAGTTGTTTTGCGCATCCCTTTCAGCATACGTTAAGACTTTAGTTGCGTTTGAGCTATTTTCTATAATTTAATCAGGTAATAACCTCTAAATCCGCTTTGAAAGTATTGTGTAAGTCTCAATGTAGAAGTGGAAGTTTGTTAGGCCTCAATGTCACCCTATAAAAATATTAAAACGTAACAATGTTACCTAAGTGTGTTGTCACCATCTCATCTTCATACTGCTTCTCCCATATCCATCTCCCACCTCCCACCTCCCACCTCCCACCTCCCTCCTCAGCCCTCTCTCTTCCCCTCTTTTTTTTTTTTTGGATACATCATGGTCTCTCTTCCCCTCTTTTATTGATCATCATCTTAGATGAATCTTCTCCCTCTCTTTGAATATCCAAGAAGCTAGACATAAAGTTAATGGTGCACAATGCTTATCGTGCAAAGTAAAATTCCAAACCAAAACAAGATGTATTTCTCTATATTCCAGATATATTACGCATTCTACTTTCCGGCGTATTTTAAAGGAAGGCGGGAAGAGGAAAAAAAGGTAGATAAGGACAAATTAAGAGATCGTACCTCATCGTTCTCAGAAGAGGTTGGACCAGGAGAGGAGGAAGACTCGCTGGGTCTTAGAGCTCATGTCAGAGCTGGTGCTGGAATCTCTACTGCCAATGACGAAGGAGGAGAACTCGTAGGTGGAGTTATCGACGTCAGAGTAGGAGGAGGGCTCATTGGAACAAGAATAGGGGGAGAACTCACAGGAACCAGTGAAGGCGAAGTCAAGTTCTCAGGAGTCGCAGTGGGAGGTGACGATGCTGGAGATTTAATCACTGGAGCCTGCTCCATTGCCTTCGATGGAGTCGCAGTTGTTGATTCAACTTTAGGAGATGAAGTAGGAGGCGCTGATTTGGGGGAAACAACTGGAGTTGGCTATTTGGATTTTGTTGGGGCTTCCATTGGTGAACTTGTGAGGAAGAAGATTCATCTAAGGCGATGAACCATGAAAGAAGGAGAGAGAGGAATGGGGGTGAGAGATGAAGAGATAGATATGTGAGAAGAAGTATGATGATGAGGTGACATTTTAACTTTCATGGGGCAGTGACATGTTGCATTTAACGGTTAAAGTTAATTCTACTAATGGATATAAACAGCATTGTTATGTTGTAATATTTGCAGGGCAATATTGAGATCAAGAGAACTTTCAATGCTATATTGACATTTATGCAATACTTTCAAGGTGGATTTATAACTTAATTAACTTAATTAATATCATGGTCTTGTATTTGTAACTTCTCTAATTGAAGCCACTGTTTTTCCTGATACATTTGAAAGAAGTCATGAACATGAAAATTCTGCCACGTTTAACAATAATGTTTTGGGTTAGTTTGTTTTGATCTATTTATCATGACTATTTATGCATACCTGAGATTTAGATAATTTTAAAATTTTTACTAATTAAGTAATAGAAAAAGAATTTCATTTCTCTCTCAAGTGCAAAGGTGGCAAAATATGAAGCTATGAAGGAATGGAAGAAAGATTTCCAGTCTTTTGATTCAAAGGAGGCATTAAATTAAAATCATGGATTTGAAAAATTATACAATTTAGCTTTGAATGGCTTAAGACCACGCAAAGTCATTATATTCGTCTCATTCCCCCCATTAAGGTTACCCAAACATACGAGAGAAGGGAGAGCATGAAATTGATCGGGAGAGGAAGTGAAAGAAGAGGAGCGGAAGAATATCAAGTGGAGAAATAGGTAAGATCTTGATCTAATTCCATTAATCTCTCTAGTTTTATTGTTCAAGACTACCTATGGTTTCTAAAGCCTCTCTTGATGTTGTGTTTAGCAAGAAGAGAGAAGGTGAAGCTAGGGTTTCAAGTGAATAAGTTTCAAGGATCAAGCTTGGAGCTAGAGCTGTCAAAATGGGTTGGATCCCATGGGCCAGCCCATTAAGCCCTATGTTTAACTCCCATAATTTTAACCCTCATATGATGGGGTTATTTTTTGCCCTAACCCAAAATAACCCCCACTCCTATGGGGTTATCATAGGGCCACCCACGGGCTACCAATTCTTTTAAACGTCGGGACTCACGATAGTCCAAGTTTCCAAATTCCAACCCTTCGTCCCGGTTCGTCCACCCAATTCTAGCCTCCAGTCATTCTCACTCTCTCTCCGCCTTGCTTGAGCTCTGCTTAGTCGCCACCGCAGCATCGATCGTCCTCTCCAATTCCACCACACTTCCTCCGTCTGCTCCTCTCATCTCTTCAGTCTCTGCAACGCTCTCTGTTCTTCGTGTGTGTTGTATGCCTTGTGTTCGTGTAAGCTTCATGCTCAATCCTTCATATTTTTATCTGGGTAAATTCTCGGTTCTATGCTCAATCCTTCATATTTTTATCTATTTCCCGGAATAATTCATCTGATGGTGTACTCTAGTCTTAAAAAAACGAAAGGGGGCGAAACAAGCCAAGAGCACAAACAAGAGTTGTTAGAGTTTAAGAAACAAGGCTGTTAAAAATGTTTAACTTTAGTAATATCTGGACTCAACTTATTGCTATATCAGAAGGAATTGCCTGTGTGCGTCATGGAGTGTGAAATGTTCTTGAATATGAAATCGTTCTAGAAGAAAACAAGACCGATGAGTTTGTTTATGATTGTTGTTGTTGTTTAATTTGTTCCCCCCATTATTCTGTGATTTGTAACACTCGAGGAAATTAAATGGGATTTTCTTTTCTGAGCGTGCCACTTTAGTTTCCACCTTTAACCCAAATGCCTTCTTGCTGCAGGGCTCTGCATTAACTAGAAGAAAGTTCTATGAGAAATTTTCACTCCCTTCTTTGTCATCATCCAGACTTCCTAATTTTTAGACGATAATGAATTCTTGGGTAAGCTTTTCATCCTTTCAGCTTCATCTATTTTTATTTTCTCTTAATTTCAGGAATTGAATACGGGTGGAGATGTAAATTCGAATAAGGCAATTTTCAAGAATTCGGGTAAATCTTTTTTGCATTTGGTGGAGTGAAATGTTGTTTGGGAAATATGTGTTAGGTGTCACTATCATCCTTGGCCTGGTGGGTTGGGCTTTACTTTGCTGAAATGCTTTCTGGAATGGTATGAGATTAGATGATTTTTCCCTAGTAAATGTTGATGAACAGTTAATCTTCTTAGTATTTGTCTTCCCTCTCTTCCCTTTATTTCTTCTATATGTGCATGTGCACTGTATTTTATTTGCATTTGTTGCTTTTATTTAATATGCTAATTATTCTGAGCAAAGCTAGGATAGATAGATCCAGCATTATCATTTCGTTTGGGAAAATGGTTTTACTCATTTAATTTCCCTGTTTGGTTTTACAAATTAGGCATCAGAATTGATGACTTCCTATTTTTAATAGATTTGAGATATATTTTGATATATTTAGGAAGTCATCAATGCTAAATTAAAGAGATTTTCTTGAGATTTTAAAAGATATCAATTTAGATACATCATTTGTGGGATTTCAATTCAAAATAAAATCTTTTGAGTTAGGGAAATAAATAGTAATATTTTGAAGTTTAAAAATAAAAAAATAAAAAAGGTTATTATTATTATTTCCTTTTCTTTTTCAGAATCAGAGAGCACCACGGCCCAATTATTATTCCAATGCTAGCTTTGAATACGATTTGGATATTAAATGGAACGGGGCCCACGGATTGAAAGGAATTAATCAATGAAAAAAACCTAAAAAGCTGTGGGCATTTTGGAATCAAAGGAGGCGGATAATTTCGGGGACACATTGAGGAACAGAGCAGCGCCACGAGAACAGGGGACCTTCATCGAGCTTCCCTTCTTCCCTTCATCCAATCTTCTCGCCGGCGACACCACTCCATCCATCCGTCGCCGGCGAGCAACCACCGTCCTCCCGCACCTTCAGACCAGAACCAGCGACTCTCTCTCTTCCACCACCATCCAACTTCATCTCTCTCCCTCACCATCGCAGACCACAGTGGCGATTTGAAAGCTCTAAAGGAAGATTCAAACAGAACAAAATTAAAGGATGGAGAAGATGAACGACCTATGGCTTGACCGATTTGATTCTCCCATGCTTTTCTTTTTTGTTTGTTGTTTGATTCTGGATTTAAATTCTCTATGCTGTGATGGATTTTGTTAAAGCCATGTGCTAATTTTTTTTTGTAACCTAGAGAAACTTTGAATTTATAGGTGTGGATTGGACTTTGTTTTTATTAATTAATTATAATTAATATTAATTTTGATTACTTAATCTTGTTTAGCTTTATCTATTTAGTGATTGGCCATCATTAAATATGAATTTGAGAATTATGATTTACCTTGATGAAAGGGATTTTAATTAAGCTCTCAGATTACGATTTAATTTGTGATTAGGATAGACATATACCTAATTGCCCCCATATAATTGTTGAAAAGTGTGCTCGAGTTTTATTACCTCTTGAGTAATTATGTTAGACATAACAAAATATACTCAAGAGAGGGTTATAAGTGGACCGACAGGCACTTATAGCTATGTATACTTTAGATTAACAAAATTGATATTAAGAGTAATTAAATTAGTGAAATCAAGGTTTATGAAGCCAAGGATAAGTGACTCTGGGTTGCTCATTTGATTATTGTGGTGGTTTGTTTATTTTAATTTTAGTTTAATTCCTTTTTCTTAATTAAATTCAATTTTATTTGCTCAACTTAAAAGAAAGTGTAAAATTAATGCTTAACCGAACTTTGTGATATCAAGTCCTCGTGGGAACATATCTTACTCACTCTTTATTACTTGGTACGGCCCGTGCACTTGCGGAGTTTATAGGCTACAAAGTTTTGCCCTATCAAGAATTTGTTTTTAGTATTGGTGGACATGTTCTTACCAAATATAGAAGTTCTACTCTTCCTGAAAATCTTCAGATGTTGATTTGCACTAGAAATTGGCTGCATGGTTTTACTCTCAATCCTGATGGTAATGTTGTATTAATTTTTATAATGTTTTATATGTATATGTAATATCGATTGCCTAATTGAGTGATTGTATTTTAATTGATTGAGTTTTAGATGAAGTTGATTGTAAAATTACTCATCATGAAGCACCAACAGCCGAATCCCAAGGGGCATCAATAATTTCAAATTGAGGACTAGAAAGGTACAAAAAGTTGGTATTATGAAAATTTGAGTAACTATATTCTATGAAAATAATTTCAAATCGATTTTTTTACAATAAAAATGTTTAATTTATGATTGTAATTTATTTTGTTATTAAAATACATTCCTTGATTGTTGTTAGGTGAAGGCTGGTGTGCAGATTTTGATAAAGATCATCCGTCTGACCCTTTTATGAAGACAATCGACTTTGTAGAGAATTTTGTTATGTTGTTATACTGAATCATGTTGAAATCGGATTACATATCCATCTAATTAATGTGTAGATTTATTTGTTTTGGTTTTGGAGTTTTTCAAAGACATTAAAAAAAGTTTCAGTATGTGAAATCTAGAGACTAAGAAATGGCCATGTTTATCTAAAATGATTTTTGGCCCGCGGGGCTGGCCCTAACCCTTAGGGTTTTGGCCCGCGCAGGCTGTTCAACATGTGGGCTTTCTGGCCCTGTGGGCTTTTTGTTCCTAGCCCTCGTGGACTAGGGCCTAACGGGCTGGGGTGGCCCGTTTTGACAACTCTATTTAGAGCTAAGGAAGTGTTTAGTTTGGGCATCTATAACGCTTAATAAATAACGGTTATGTCGAATAAATGTTATGTATATCAAGACAGAAGTCACGCAAAGATATACAACACTTAAAAGTAAAGGTTATTCATATGCATTGTCATATATTGTGAAGCAAAATTCCCAAAAACATAAAAATAACGATCGTAGTTAATAATAATTATTTATTTAGTTAGAAAAATGATAGATCTTAAAACACAACCATCATTTAACACTTACAAAAAATTTGTATTCCAATCTCATATCAACGAAAACACAAGCATAGGTGTTATATCTATTGACCATAAAGTATGAAAAACAAAAACAACATTTCATTATAAACAACTATTATATAAAGACCAAATCTAATAAGCACTTTTTTAAAACCTCATTCGGTCCAATACCAAATACCAATTTTCCTAAGTTAAATTATCCTCACCAATTAAATTGGCAAGGGGGCATTTCCGCAATTTTCCCTAAAATTTAAGTTAGTCTTTTAATTTATTTTTTTTCAAATAATACATTAACTTTTTTAATTTTATAAAATTCATTTCATTTTGAATCATTTTACATTTAAACATGATTTTCCATTAATCATCTAAATTATCAAATTGACTTTTCTACAAAACTCAATATAATCATAAATCACATTATACTACTATTTTATTTTTATCCAAATTTAAGTTTGCAAAAATCAGATAAAATAAAAGATACATGTACTACGCAAATCCAAAGACGAAATCCAACTCACTCTATTGTAAGCTCTTTCCAAATCAATATAGATTGCAAAAAAGCCTTTATCACTTCCCAACTTCATAATATGCAACAGTTTTTGGACATTAACAATATTGTCCTGCATAACTACTTGGCACAAAGCTGACTTAATTTGGAGAAATCAATTTTTCAAAGTAAATTCTTCATTCTTTAACTCAGCAAGATAGTCAACAATAACATATATTAAAAACTATAATTTGCTTATTCAAATTAATATTTGTTTGTTATTGGTGCTCAATTAATTAATGGCCGCTAAAAACTCATTTTTAATCTGTTTTTTTTTTTTGGTTAGCTTATCCGTTCACTCGATCAAGTTGGTTGGAATTTTGTAAACGATGGGTCCCCTTTTTTGTAATGCCTAATTGCCTTTTGTACATGGGGAAAAAATCTCCTATAAGGCAAAAATGTTTTTGTCTAAAGTCTAAACCCTTGAAAATAGCTTGCTATTGAATTTATTGGGCCTATTTTCGTTGACCCAAAAAAATGGGTAAAGGAGTGCCCAGTACCACGAAGTTTGTCCCCAGGAGCGTCTAGCACCATGAAGTTTTTTTAGGAGCGTCCAGCATCACGAAGTTATGTTTTGGGAGCGCTCAATACCACGGCTGTTAGTTGACTGTTAGTTGACCGTCAACTTGGATGGAACGCTGACGTGGCATTGACGTGAATTGACACGCTAACGTGGAATAAAAAAAAATCAAAAAATTAAGAAAAAGTTCAGAAAAAATATAAAAAATTTCAAAAAATTAAAATAATTAGAAAAAAATTTAAAAATTAGAAAAAAAATGAGGAAAAAATTAAAATAATTAGAAAAAAATTCAAAAAATAAGGAAAAATTCAAAAAATTAAAATAATTAGAAATAAATTAAAATACCCCCGTTAGTGGGCCACACCACCGGCCACCCTACCGCTGGTGGCCGCCACCCGGCGGCGGCGGTCGAATTAGTTGATTTTACTTATTTTTTCTAAAATGCCCTTATATAAATTTTATACCTCAACTACCTTACTAATTTCACATAATCCCTCATTTATATCAATAGGCATCTTTTACGAAGAAATTGACAAAAATTAGAATGTTATATTATAATTAAGACAAAAAAAAAACTCTCGAATGTTGTCTTATAATTAGGACTGGAGGAAGTATATAATAAATTGTAAATGTATTCAAAAGTGTCTTGAAATTTTGTTAGTTTCTTATTTTGGTCATTGTCATTTCCCCAAATGAGAGAGGACATTCCATGCTGCTGGAACATAATTTTTTGCATTTTTCCTAATTTTTTTGAATTTTTTCTAATTATTTTAATTATTTTTTTCTAATTTTTTCTAATTTTTTTCCTCATTTTTTGAATAATTTTTCTTTTTTTTCTAATTATTTTAATTGTTTGAAATTTGTTTAAATTTTATTTTCTAATTATTTTATTATTTTGAAATTTTTTAATTTTTTCTAAATTTTTCCTATTTTTTTTAAATTTTTTTATTCCACGTCAGCGTGTCAGTCAACGTCAGCATTACGTCAGTGTTCCATCTAAATTGACGGTCAACTAATAGCCGTGGTATTGGGCGGTCCCAAAACGTAACTTTGTGATGCTGAGCGCTCCTGAAAAAACTTCGTGGTGCTGGGCTGGGGGCAAACTTCGTGGTGCTGGGTGCTCCTTTACTCAAAAAAAAAATTGGGCCTATTTTAAAAATGGATGGTTAGGATGCAAGATGAAAAAATGACGGATGAGATCTATTCCTCGGAGGCATGATCTGGAGCGTTCATTAACCGACAGTCTTGATTAAGAGACGCACAACGAGCCTCTCTTAATGGAGGTTCACAGGCAAAGAATGCTTTTCAGAAAAACGTCAGTAGGGTTTAAAGGAGATGGGTGGCAAGGGAAGAAGACGACGGGAGAAGAACTACAGAGCCGCTCATGGAGGCTCCAGCGTCCTCCCTCCTCCACCTGATTCTTCCAAACTCGACGCTTTGCCCTCAAAACTTCGTCAAATCATCTCTTTCACTTCTTCCTCTCAATCAGATATCAAACAACAAAAGAAACGCGAGGGTGATAATGCCCAATCTGTAAGTTTCAATTGATTATTCATCTTAATGCCAAAACTCCAAGTTGAATATCAGATATATCTGCTATTGTTAGGGGAAAAAAGCATGTTAATTTAGAGTTATTATATCCTAGCCCATCTTAATTTTCGTTTTAAGTTGCTTTTTTAAAGACAAAATATGACCCAGTATTAGGGAACTTTGAAGTAAAAACGAGTCTCACTGATTTGTGTAGTCTTTATAGGGTGTCTCGGTTTTTGTTTTTGTTCTTAAATTTGCAGAAGGCATCTTGTAGTTGCAGAGAGGAATAGTAATTCAGGAACAACTGTTAGTTAAAAATATAATTATTCTGTTCTGTTAAGTTTTTTTAATTCGTATTGCTGGCAATTCTTCATTTCTTGTATTTAGGGCTGAGTTAAGTATGATTATATAATTCCCTACTGGTTGTTTTGCACACCCCTTTCAGCATACGTGTAGACTCAAGTTGCGTTTGAGCTATTGCCAAGTCTTCTATTTCCATCTCCTGTATAATTTAATTAATATCATGGTCTTGTGATTCTTACTTCTATTTCTACTGAAGCCATCTGTTTTTCCTGATAGACTTGGAAGAAGTTTCATGAATATGAAAACTCTGCCATCTTTAACTATAATGTTTGGGGTTGGTTTGTTTTGGTGTAGTCAATTTTATTTTACTTTGGGTCTGTTTATCGTGACTGTTTGTGCATATCTAACAGTTAAAGGACAAAGTTCAAGTCAAGCCCATAGATGTCAGACGGGGAGACACTGATGCACAATTGCAGGCACCTAATCATAAAGATGGTAGCGATGAACAATTTAGTAGTAGTGGTACAAACGAAAAGAACAAGAAAAAAAGAAAGAGGAAGGAGGTTAAAGACCTGAGGTTTGAAATGGAAGTGGAGAAAACAAGATCCCAGATAAAGAGACGTGAGCGTAAGAAAAAGTATGCCAAAGAAAATATACATAATTTTTCTATTCCACTTTATTTCTCAATTATTCTTTTGAGGTTTTCTTCCTTAGTTGTTAAATAATGCATTAAAAATGATTGAATCTTCGGCATATTACAATATTGGTGGATTTCTTGTTTCATCTGTGTTGATTTATTTACAACTAAGCTTCTCTTGGAGCAGAAGCTTAGTGTATGATTTAGTAATATTTCAAATTTTTTAGGTGGCTTAAAAAATACTCTTTTGTTACATGGAAGAATGCTAATTCAATTGGAGTCTTGGAGGATTACAATGTTTGGTTGTCAGATGAGTTGCTCTTGGAACCCTGCTGCTAAGATGAACTCTGGTATTGTGCGGTGATTTCCTGCACAAAGAACAACCACAAATTTTAGTTTAGATTTGGAAGGGCTCTTTTTTACTTGTTTCTCAACAGTTTAACTATACTAATCTCAAATCATTTACTTTAAGCATGTTGGAGCCTGTTTTCCTTTTGTAAAACCCGGAACTAGGACCATGGGGCTTTATTTGTATTTTTTAAAAAAAATTAACCTTTTTCCATTTTACAGGATTTATTATGCCAAATTGCCGTTTATGTTTATCTTCATCTTTTACAGATTAAATGAAACATGCTCCTGTCCATTCAGTTACATCCTCTGTTCCTTATATGCATTTGAATTCAAACTTGAATCGATGTCTTTTCATAAAGCACACTACATTTCACAACTGTAGCACTTGTCCTAACTATGATATATTATCACGTAGGTATTTGGAGGCAAAAAAGAAGCACAAAAAGAACAATAAAGAAGAAGTGGAGGACTTTCCTGGACATGAAAAAATAAAATTTGGAGACATTGTGGAAGCCCCACCAAAGTTGAATGTTATTCCTAAGGTAGATTCTTGGACTTTTTGCATTATCAGTAATTAACCTTTCAATAATCAGATTTCAAGAGAATGTTTTTTTCGTGTGTAATAAAGGCATTTAAGAACCCCCAAGCTGCTTCACAAGAGAGACTTAGACTCCAAGCTATTGAGCAATACCGAAGTCGTAAGGGTTGGGTTTCAAGACCAGGAAGTTACCTGCCTCCACCAGTGACTGCATCGACATTATAAACCATTTTCAGCATCTTGTCACACATTCTCTGCCTAAATGAGGTATTGGTGTCTGCTAGCTGCGTAGCATAGCTGTTATGTGTTGTACACTGGAATGCTTTAGGGGAAAACAAATGCGGTTTTTCCTTCTTTCAGGTTGTTTTATTCTTCTTGTAATGAAAATTTATGCTTTTCAATATATAGTGAAAAAGGAAGAGTAGATTGAGAGAACAATTAACATATAAAGTAGAAAAGGGCGTGGACTAGTCCATCATTGTTTTGAGACCTCTATTCATCAGATTAATTTTGAATCATGCAACCCTCTTTTAGTAAATGACAAGCATCTATTTCGATTGTTTCCCTTTGAATGTCTTCATCTCTTCCAGCGTTAAGCATGCCTCCCACTTCCTCTTTCAACATGTAAATTGTAAATGAAAATGTTGAGGGACAAAAGATTATGTCTATCTGTAACAACCATTCAATGATAGCCCTGATTCCTTTGAGTGCTTCTTGTTGCCTGTCATTTTGTGGAGAGTATTTGGAGAAGAAATGATAGAGAGAGAAGAGTAATATGAGTATGTTGGAATCACTAATTACTCTCAGATATTACAGCCAGGGCTATTTACATTCTAATCCCCCATTCTAACCGCTAACTTGTTATCTAACCAATTTGGTTAGAGCCACTTGTATCTTTATTAATAACTAACAACCCTCTTTTATATGATTGACGTGTAACAAATAATGTCTGGCCAGTGTTAGATTGAAAAAGCTTTTGGCGGTAAGTCATTAAAATTGCTTGTATTGGTGATGAGGGTCCATACAAAGTGGGGGTAGTTGAGATGAATTTGTGGTAATACAAAGAAAGATAAAAATTTTAATGAACTTATTAGAGGAAGGGTTAGAGTGGAACCTATTGAAGAAAAAATGATAGAACATTGTTTGAGGTATTTTGGACATGTAATAAGAAAGCCATTGGATCTTGAAGGAACTAGGAAGAGAGTGAATTGATTTTGAATATTTGGAAAGAGACCTATTTGTGAGGAAGCCTGAAATTACTGTTCTGTTTCTGGTCATTATTATTTTTGAACCTGCATTTATGAGTGACTTTCGTCTGTCCCTGTTGTATATAGGAAAAGGTGTGACGGAAAGAGAGAGAGAAGGGAAACAGAAGGAATTAGAGAGAGAGGATATATATAGGAGAAAATGAACATAGCTCTGTCTGTCGTTATTTTCTAAGCCAGATAAAAACCTAACAAGCCATCTATTTATAGCCATAGCCTTAACCCCAATCAACTATAAGCCAACGCCCATTAACCCCCCTAACGAACTCTATATATTTATGAGTCCCATTCAAGGAAGGTGCTAGTTTAGAAGGCAAAATTAGTTGCCTGAAGGCCTTTTTCTTCAATTCCTCTTGGTGTATATAATGTGCCATCTCTGCACGATATAGCAAGAAAAGAAGTATGGCTCTGTGAACAATATGATTTATGTTTAAATTTGCAGTAGTCGAAGTGGTTTAGATTATATTATGATTCTCATTATTGTTTATTATAATCAGATTGGTTATTGAGTTTTGTAGAGGTATTTCTTTAAGCCTTTGATACATCCTCTTCTCCTTCAGGGGTTTTATTTGTATTTCTTTTTCTCACATTGTTTGCTGATTCATTGGTCGAATTGAACGTAAAAAAGGAACCATATGTTTTTGCTAGCAAATTCCCTTTTAAAGAAATCATTTTAGTGCCGGCTTGGTTTGGAGAATCGTAGGGAATGTGAGGTACTAGAATGATTACAGAACATTTGTTTGGTATGTGTTATATTTTATCTATAAAAAATAAAAATTAATTTGAAATGTTTTTTTTAACTATATCAAACCCAAAACTGAAGGGTTTAAATGTCTAAATGTTGATTCAAGGAAGGTATGTCAAGTGATACTTCATATGGTCTTTATTATAAGACACTAATTAACAATTCTCATAAACTAATACAAACAATTAAAATCAATAAAAATATCTTAAAATTTTAGTAACTTCTAATATTAATTCTATTAATGGCACTAAATTTTAATGTTATATTAATTATTATTCTCACTCACTACCCTTATTAATTTATGGGCATACATGAAAAAAAAAAAAGATTAATGCGTTTTGGAAACAAGCAAATGTTTTATAAAAATAACTACATATAAGTGCTAGTTGATGTCTTATAATAAGGACTGGAGAGAGTACATTGTTGATTTATGTAAGCTTGAATATGTATTCCACAAATAAAGCTATAGCTATGTAATGAGAATTATGTGATTTGTTATCTATATGTAATCAGGATTACATCTGACTACTTCATTGTGTGAACCAAACACCTAAAATATTTCTTTGAAATAGTGATTGAAGCCTTCAAAAATAATTTTTCAATTGTAAGTTACAGTATACAAGATGAATATGTGAGATGATTTTTACAGTATACAAGATGAATATGTGAGATGATTTTTATCTCAATTTATATGAATAAGCACTTTTTAAATTCTAAAAATAATCCCAGACAAACTTATAATGCATTGGGGATTTGTCCTCATGCTCGGAATTGAACTAAACATGCAATTGAAAGACCTTTTTTTTTTTTTTTTGGTAAAAGAGAAACACTAGGCCTTATGTATTAATAGAAGATAACAAGCGATCAAGTCCCATACAATCAAGAGAAAACAGACTCCTCAAAAACAGATGGCAAGTATGCAAAACATCTGAAATAGAAAGTCCCTGCTTTGCCATGGCATCAGCCACGACATTTTGTTCCCGAGCAATATGAACTATTCTAACATCCCAGTTCCTGCTGATTAAACCTCGTATCTAAAGGAAGACCATACTGCTAGCATGACCATCTCTTCCTGCTAGAATTTTATCTACCACCATCTTCGAATCTGATTCAACTATCACTTTTCTAAACCCCTCATCCCAGGCAAGGCGCAAACCAACCAAAATCCCCCATTCCTCCGCCTCTTCCACACTGCAAATACCCAAATATTGAGAGAAGCCCAAAATCCATTCACCCTTCTGGTTTCTAATAACACCTCCACATCCTACTTCTTGTGTCAACTGAGTCATAGCCCCATCAACATTAAGCTTGACCCAATTAATAGGTGGAGCCACCCACGACACTATATTACAGGCCACTATCAACGAGTACCTCAGTACTAGCACATGAACAAAATAGCTTCCACGTCCTTCTAATAACATCAACAGGAGATAAAGGTTTCTGGAAATTAGTTTAAAAAATTCCAGAATTCTTCCGAGTCCACAAGAGCCAAATGAAAACCCTCCATAATTGACTCCAAAGCCCCAAATCATTAAGGCCGACTTCCTCATTCAGATTAAGAATCATCCAATCTTTTAAATTAAGAGAGAAAAAGCTAGCAGCATACCTCACATGTATTAACTGAATCCAGATCTGTCTAGCATAACAACAATCCCGAAATATGTGTAACTGATCTTCCATTCCATCTTCACAAAAGGGGTAAACTGGAGAGCTTGAAGACCAAGAGCTCCTTCTTTCATTAGTAGGCAATCTCTCATTAAATGCAAAGCCATAAGAATACTCTAATCCTTTCCACTCCCGGCCAAGCCCAGGTTTTTTGATAGCTACGACTACACGTTGGTGGGGGGATCTCCTCAATCAAAAAGTAAGCACTTTTGACTGTAAATTGGCCATGTGGAGTTTGATTCCATATCATCACATCCTCACCCGTAGTAGCCACAGGTGGAAGAACAGCTAAAAGTCTACTTATAACTTCCTTATTCACAATATTTGATAGCAGAGGCAGATTCCACACTCCACTATCTACCCAATCAGCCACCGTGCTATTTGCCTCCACTGAAGTTAAAGGTCTAATGCAATACTCCTTAATCCTTCTTGAGGGAAAAAGCCACACACCGTAAAGAAAAGGACATATTGTCCATTAACTATGTCTCTTTGCTTGTAAATGAACTTCCACAAGTCCGTATATGAAGATTCCACATTTAATAAGGATGAGTCACTCCTCACCATATATTTCTTCTCTAGAACATCAATCCACAGCCCCTTCGATCCGTTAATTAAATTCCAGGCTAATTTAGCACCAAAAGCTCTATTAACCGAAGCGAGCTTCTTCAAACCCAAACCACCACATTGCTTTGGCACTGAAATCGCTTTCCAGCCAATCGGATGATATCTCTTCCTGCCACCCTTATTTCCCCATATAAAATCTCTCTGTAGCTCAGAATCCTCTTCCCTCCACCTCTGCACATACACAGGAAGTTGCTTATGACTAGGCCTAACCTGGCATGTTTGCCCTAATTTTTTGGCCCAGGCTCATCCGACTTCAAGTTGCCTTATTGGTTTATTTATTTATTTATTTTTATTTTTATTTTAAAACTATGACATGCATTATTAGTAGTCCGAAAGGAAGAAATATCTTACATATTTTTGTTCTTTTATACGGTATTTCTTAAATAATGATTACTTATAGATTGTTTTTTATTCATTCACAAAAATTTTAAATATGTCAAATTAGTTTATTATCTTAAATTTATATTATTTTCTTCAAAAAAAATAATTTTAATTATATGCAATAACTTCTAACCACGTATTTTATAAATTTGGGTTACTAATAAATAGCATTATTTGTTAGAAATTAATTCAAACCGGGGGAAAATGTTGAACGCGAACATACATTATATGGATGGAGAATCACAATTAAATAATTATGATATTTTCAATAAAACATATGTCTCATGGCATAATGAATTGGGAAAAAGTAAAAATTAAGGATGCAAAGCTTGTGAATAGAATGTGGGATTGTTGCAATGAAATGTTCCTAAAGAAAAACTAGTTGGTTTTTGAAGTTATAGAGAGACAAAACTATTTATACTTTAAACCGATAAGGGTATTTGAGGAGTATTGGGGTTGGCACAGGGACTACCCATTTTGCAATGTTTGGTACAAGTGATTGAAGAAAACTTGGAATTAAGAGTTGTTATGGACCCCGGAAATTGAACTTAGAGAAGTCCGGCCCAGCAAAGTAGACACCTGTCTACGGTTATATCTATGTGAATAATAACGGACATAGTAGGGGCATGCTCCCACAAAAGTCGGAACAGTTACTTGCCTCTATAAATAAGAGAATCTCTTCCCGGTTGCTTATACTTTCACACAAAACACACACCCCACCTCCTTGTGGCTAAACGCCGAAGTCATACTCAAACTACGTGGACTTTGATTCCTATCAAGAGTAAGTAGGCCCTAGGCATTGATCCTAGTTCAAACCCGGTTGATCTTGTTCATAACCGAACAAGAGTATTACGAAGGTGGAATTGCGGAAAACCACCCACCCCTTGGTAGTGGTGGAGCAGTGCTAGTGCTGGGATTTGAAAATTTTGGGACAATACACCATCAAACACTTAGTTCAGCTAGTAAGGGACTATCCTAATTTAACCACGGGTCTTGAGTTTAAGACATGGGAATGCAGCATGCGTGGGCGGTAGAGGCTCCCCCCTAGAAAAGAGCTAACCCGGTCTCGTTACGGATTAATCTGGAGTCATTGATGTGCCTGAAAGAAGACCTCCCCTAGGACACCGGATGCACAAAGAAAAAAAAAAAAAGGGACAAAACTGTCCCTATTTATAATAATTTTTGGACAGAACTGTCCTTCTAAACTTATGCCTTAGGTTCAAATTTACTTTCATCACTCCCGCGCCGTAAGTAACTGCATCAACGCAAAGCAAGTTCTCAGCGTCCCTTTCGTTGAAGCTCTCAGCATCGCTCTTGTAAGTAATGAAAGTCGCATAGTTCTATTGGTCAAGTAGGATGAATGAGTAATTGTAAAACTTCATTTAATTTGTGACAACATTTTATAAGGGCGCCAAAATCGCCATTTATATGATTGCCTTTCTAGGATTTCTTTTTTCCCCCTGATCAGCGAATTGGAATAGTTGAGTAATTCTAATCAGAATTTTAAAGCAATCGTATATTTTGGTGAGAATTTTTTATATATATATTTTTTTAATTTATTCTTAGGGGTGTTCCAGTCTTCTTATAATTCATTACTAATAATTAAATTAAATTTAGCACTCCCCCTAAATAACACTCCGTACCAAACTTAATTTTTGAATATTCAATCTCACCCCAAATTCCATTACCACTACATTTGTTACCGCGCGTTTGGTTCGAAGGGGTCTTTACTAAATAGCCCATAGAAAATTTTCAATATTTTGAAAATGTACTCTCAACAAAAAGAAATAGTCCCTTCATTAACGGCAATTTGATCAATATCTTCCTTAGAGATTCTCCCTTCCCCTTAAATCAAACATACCTCAATTACAGTTCTAATCCCTCAAAAGTCAAATAAGATCTAAGTCTTAAAAGGGAAACCCTGACTAAATAAAAAAAAATAGTTCTTTTAACAACTAATATTTTCAAATTGAAGATCTCCGTATATAATTTTTCCTAAAAAAAATTGCACAAAACTGGGTACAACCAGCGATTCATCTCATGCCCTATACAGTAAAACCCACCACACATAATAAACAGAAGGTAGCCATCAAAATAGAGAGACGGAAAGGACTTGGATACGTAATGCCTTTTGTTCAATCAAACATAGGAGACTTTTTAAATATCAATATCAATAATATTAATAAGGCCAAATTATACAAAAACCTCTGGATTTTTAGTTAGTTGTATACAACCCCTAATATTTCAAAATTTAAATTTAACCCCTGACCTTTTTTTTATTAACTCCTTGCTATTAACCGAACATAATCGTTTTAACAACAATCGCAACTTCAGATTAAATGATGAAACATAACATTCTAGCTATATGAATTACTAATTTCATAAAACCCTTTAACTTTGACGGGTTACAGACAACCTATTGAACTTTGATCAATTATAAATGATCCTGATATTCAAAATTTAAATTTAATTCCCTTATGCTTCATTTGGATGGGAAGAAAAGTTGAGAGGAAAAAATTGGGAGAGAAAATGGAGAGAATAAAGAATTAGGGAGAAAATGTTATCGGTTCAGCTATTTGGATGAATGGGAGAAAATAAGGAGGAAAGAAAAGGAGCAAGTATTAGAATGACCAAAATACCCTTCTATGTAGGAATATATTATTTTTAAAATTAAATTAAATATCTCAATGCATCATAATAACATTAGCATCATCATATAATTTAAGGCCGAATCATTTTGTAAGATATATTTTCATGTTATTATATTTTAAACCAAATATTTTTAAGAAATTAATTTTCAACGTAAGAAAAGGGGATGATTTTGCAAATTAAACAGAATAATAGGAAATAAATAAATTATACATTATCTAACATGATCAATAAAAGGTGAAAGGGTTAAAATGGAAAGTTATTTTTTAAAGGAAAAAGTAATAAGTAGATAATTTTTTTGAATTTTTTAAAATAAATATAATAAAAAGATAGAAATAAATAATAAGGGACAAAGAAGGAAAAAGGGAAAATGTATTCTTAAATGCATGCGTGTGTGACATTTTCTTAATGAGTTTTATTAATGCGTGTGAGGGTAAATAATGGAAAATGAGTTTTGTTCTCATTTTCTCTTCATATATGGAGAGACAAGTTGGATAGAAAATAATGTGGGTCCCATGCCCCATTTCCTCCCACCTTTTCTTCCTTTCATATAAATAGGGGAAAACACCATTCTCTCTCTATTTTCCTCACTAATTTTCTTTCTTTCATGATTTTCTCTCCATCCAAAAGGGGTTAAATTCTTTATTTATAGTATTAAAAAGTTTAAAATTCATGTAGTTTTTTTTTTTTGGGGGGGGGGGGGATACAATCAAAGTTAAAATGGCGCAAAATAAAACAACGAAAAATCGAAAAATCAATTAAGTTCTCAGGCCTCTCCTAACGTGCTCTACAGTCTACACCCATCATATTAGCAACTAGGAATCGATAGAGACCAGTAGGAGGATCAGAGAAGTGAGTTCCGTCCGGGGACTCCACATGTGACAAAGCATAATTTGCCAACCAATATGCACACCGATTCCTTTCCCTTAGAACATGACAGAAACGAATAACCCATTGTTTGCAAATAACTGCTCATATTGGAGACACCAAATGGGACTCACAAGCTGCACTACCTTGTTTGGAAAGTAATGCAATGACTGAATGACAGTCACTTTCAACAATTATATGCCTCAAACCTGCCTCTTATGCCATCTCTAATCCTATTAAAACCCCCCACAACACAGTTACCAATACTGAACATCTTTCAAGTCGAGTAGCAAAACCTACAAGCCACTTATCCAAGTAATCTCGCAGCAGACCCCCACAAGCCGCTACCTGTTCTGGACCTTTTGATGCCCCATTCGAATTGAGTTTCATAAATGGAGCTTCTGGAAATGACCAACAAACATTAGAAAGATTCTGTACTAAGCTTTTACCCCCGAGATAAAACTCATGTAGTTATTTTTATCATTTAAATAAATTTATTAATATTTTTACTATCATTTTGTCAATTCAATAGTTTTTTTTAATGGAAAAACTAAAAAAATATATCTTAAAAATATAAATGTCATCATTTTATAATATTTATTTATTTTCTTGATATAACAAGCCTTTACACCCTGCGCATTGCGCATTACGAGAGATAATATAATTCAATATACATTGAAATAAATTTTTATAAATCCCCACCTAAAAAGAAAATCATAAAAGAAAATAATACAGTCAAATATAAAAATAAACTGCATTGTCCAAAATTAAGAGATGCGTTGCTGGAGGTGGAATTTCTCTATATGTATATGCATAAAATATAGACCTAGTAAATATTGCACTAAGTACTCGTTTGGTTCACGTAATTGGAAGAAATGTAATGTAATGACGATTATATGAATTTATTTGGTTTGTCATTAAAAAAAGATGATAAATATTCATAAAAATATTTGTTGGATTACATTGAACATGAATATATAGAAGAATAATATAGTAAGAAACAAAATTACTTGTAGCCACACACTCACAAGCGTACGTCACACACAGGCACACACGCACTCAAGCATGCATGCACACAAACAAAATGAACACGTTGGTTCGTGGTAATTTTTTCAATTTGTGCATTGTCTACGTTGGGTAAAGCTCTATAGATTGCCCCTATCTAACATATATAGATTTTCTAAAAACTATTACTCTTTTTAGTAAACTGGAAAAGCTAGCAAAAAAAAGTTATAAGCTTGTTGAAAAACTCATGAGCTCACGCGAAAACTACAAAACTTCGTCGGAAATTGGTTTCTCGGCGCTGTGATGATGAAAGTGAAGAGAAAAAATGAAGTTGAATGGCAAAGAAGAAGATAATGGTGAAAAGAAGAGGAAGCTCTATCTGGTTTAGATCGATGCAAATGAGAGTAGAGAAGAGCTTCGACAGAGAAAGTAAGTCTTTGATCGATGCATTAGCGAGGGAAGGGAGGAGCTTCAGTGACCAAGATAAAAGGAAGGAGGGTCCGGCACTGGCGTAAGGCCCTAGGGGAGGGGAGGTGAAGAGAGAGAGAGAGGAGAGAGAAAGAGGAGTGTACTTTTATATTATGTGAGGGGTATTTTAGTAAAAACACTTAAATTTCAAAATATCATATTTCTCTCAATCACCTTCGTGACTTTTTTATTTTTTAACATACCTTTTGATTTTAAAATTTTAAATAGTATTTAAATGAGATTTTCTTTGTATGCAACTCATATACTTTATTTTACATGGATGTGGTATTGTCACTATTAATTCACTATTACTTTTTTACCGTTAGATTAGAATCTCATCAACTTTTATCATTTCTCTTTCCTATTAAGATTATGATCTAATGGTGAAAAATGATAGTGATATTGGTAGTGACCAAAAATACTAGTGATAATATCTTATCCCTATTTTACATGTAAATTTACCAATCCACATTAGGTGCTTATATGCTTATATGTGCTTATACCTCTAATGAGGTATAAGCATATTTTTTTTTAATTTTTTTTAATTTTTTTATATATTGTATTTATTTAGATTTAAACTATATGCTGCTTTCTGAGATTTTTTTGACATCCAGTATCTCAAATTAATTAATTTTCATAATACTGGTGTTATAGATAAATGCAGAATTGAAAATTAATTAATTTGAGATACTGGGTGTCAAAAAAATCTCAGAAAGCAGCATATAGTTTAAATCTAAATAAATACAATATATAAAAAAATTAAAAAAAATTAAAAAAAAAAAAGCTTATACCTCATTAGAGGTATAAGCACATATAAGCATATAAGGATATAAGCATGGCATGTGAACCCGTAAATTTACCATTTTTTTCATCTATTTTACATGTAAATTTACCATTTTATATCAAAAAAAAAAAAAAAAAAAAAAGAGTGGGGCGTCTCAACTCTCAACTCTGAAACCCACGGCGCACTTTAGCCTTTCACCCATTCGTCATCCACTCTAGTCGCGATTTCTTCTTGCCTCCTGGCTAAGACGACGAGAAATCGACGAAGTCCAAGGTATTTTATAGAATTTTGTAAATGTTCGTTAATTGATCGTTTTGATTTCTCGTGAAGTTTTTGATTTCAGGCTTTATCTGATAAACGAAGGAAAATGGACGAAAGTTCTCTACTCTTTCACAATACACTTGTTTCCTTCGTTTTCTTGGGAACCAAACAGAATGTGACAATTTATTTTTATTTTATTTTTTCAAATAAAAACTGTGGATAGTCTAAGAAGCTGTGCAATCAATTGGATATGGCGAGCTCTGTGGATGCTGCTGGGAATCCGATCCCGACATCGGCTGTATTGATGGCTTCATCGAAGCACATTGGAATAAGATGCCAATCGGAGAATTTGGAGTTCCTCAAATGCAAGAAGAACGATCCAAATCCAGAAAAATGCCTCGACAAAGGTCGTGATGTTACTCTATGCGTCCTGGGCCTGTGAGTATTTTTTTCTTGAATTTTTTTTTAAGTACTGATCATTTTCACTTAAACTTTTTAAAGTATTTGATTTATTGGATATCTAAAATAATATGTGAAAGAAATTATGAAATTGATTTATTTGTTTGCTTTTTATATTTTCCCTAAACAGTGTAAGCGTGTGGGAGTAGTAATGCTACCATTTCTGGTTCAAATTAGGTTTCAGAATGTAAATCGTAATAGTCAAGAAGATCAAATTATAAGGAAAGTACTGTTTGCTAAGACTTAACTGACTTGTGTATATAAAATTGATCCGAGTGTGGTACTGCTAAAGTTCACTGAAATTTAAATCTTCATCATATATCTGACCAAAAAAATAAAACAATCTTCATCATATGTGTACAATCTTATCTCCCACAAGAATTATTGTTGGCATTTAAGTGCCTATACAAAGTTGTACAAGAAATTTCTTTTTCGAGCTTAAAAGAGGCTGAATGATGGCTTCTCATAATAAATTTCAATTTGACATGCTTCAGTCTTCAGATACTAATATTAGTGTAGTATATTTACATATTGCTAGTCAGCTTGAAAAATCCCCATCATATGAATAACCTCCATTAAATTCATTCGTACAATTTTGGTAAAAAAGCTTCACTATTTCTGGTTTATGATATTTGAAATTCTAATTCAAAGTATATCGGCCATCAATAATGCATCTTGTCAGGACGGATGCATATTTAGTATTGCATGATGAAGTAAGTTTGGATCCACATTGTAATTGAGATGCTTCAAAGTGCAGCATGCCGCTTGCATATCTCTAATAAAAATTTGCTTGTCTAATTTTTCTAAGGCAACTAACTGCATAGTATAGAGAATGGGTAATTGAATGGAAAAACTATGTTGTTTTACAATGCATATGCATGGGTGAATTAATTCATCTTCATGAAGAAATAATATTTTTTTTCCTTTATCCCTGATCAAAACAATAAGGAACAAAGTGAAAATAGATAGTATGAGAAGGTATTCATTTGGAAAGACATATTGAACAGTAAAAGAGGATTCATGTTTTATAATATTTATTATGATTCTGTTGATTGATTGCAATGGTACTAGTCATAAGGATTTGTAGTCTCTGTTTATTCCGGTTCTTTCCATTTTGCATTAACCTTCTTGGATCTTATGGTGCTCATACTTGGTGCCTGTCAAGTGTTGTTAGATAATGGCAAAAATGAAATGGCTACAATAGAACTAATAATAATAGTTATAAGTAACAATGGCAATTAAGTGTTATTCTTTATGTGTAGATATTGCTGACCATAAAGCTGTTTCTTAAGGACTACGTCTACTAAAAATGCAATGGGCACCTTCATAAACTAGGTGATTTATTGGCTTGGTGGTAGAAGTATTTATGGCTATTACTGCTTGATGTATTCTAGCCTACATAGTTTCTCCTGAGGAATCCTTGAGTGAAAGTTAATGTCGAGGATACATTAAGGGAAACATAGAGAAAAAAGTGGATCAATGTGATTGAAAAATGTGTATTCCTTATATAATTGCATTCTTTTATGTTAATCTTTTTTTAATTGTATGAATATAGAGGTGTCAATTTGGTTGTTCTTGATGATACTGTATGTTTTATTTCTAACTGATAAAAAATGCTTTGCCCTGCAGGCTCAAGGATCTGCACCAAAAGTGCACAAAGGAGATGGATGAATATGTTGGATGCATGTACTACCACACAAACGAATTTGACTTGTGCCGCAAAGAGCAGCAAACTTTTGAGAAAGTATGTTCCTTGGAGTGAAACTAAGCATTTTCCTTGTTGACAATAAACACACATGCCAGCTAACTTTATTAAGCTAATGCTCTGGATTGAACGAATTTGTTGGTTTGAACTTTTAATTGGTATTATCTTTTGATGGTTGTTTAAGATATTCTTCAGAAATGCTTTCATGCAGGACATTCTCTTCAAACATAATAAGATTGATAAGAATTAAGAAGCTCTGGTTCGGTCTTGTTTTTTATTTGATTTCAGTGTTTGGGAAATTCATGGGAATTGATGGCAGTTGGTTAAACCATCCAATATTTTTGGTTCCTGACTCCTGAGGGTTGTGTTGTAGTTAAGCTTTTTGTATATTAAGGATTGTTCATTAAATTTACATCTTTTAGTGTCATTCCTTCCAGAATTAGCTTTCCTGGCCATAGCTCGTGTCAAACAAGAGAAGCAAGGCCCCATTTGGTCACAAGAAAGCTGGAAAGGAATGGAAAAAATGCTTTGGTTCCCTCGCTATTATCTTACATTTGGCAATGGTAATTCTTCCAAAAGAAGGAAAAAACAGGGACGAATGAATTCTCCCACTCAAGAATCAGGGGCATATCTGTAAAGTGCCATCAATCCATTTCCTGTTCTCTTCCTTCGTTCACTGTGCTCAATTGTTGAGGGAACAGTTGAATGATGAATTCCAAAGACTCGTGTTTGTTTTTTTTATACCTAGCAATGATTTCATCTGATCCCTCACCTTTTTGCTGTGGTTTACTATATTTGATTCCTTCCCTTCATATGTGTGTTAGCTTTTTTTTTTTTTTTTGATATAAAAAATTTTATAAAAGGGGTTGAATTCACCTACGATCCAAGGGCAGGGCGAAATTTCTCTTCCTTCTAGGTAATACCAATGTTAGGCAAAGTAAGCTGTCTAATACTAGACGTTTACCTAAACACTTAGAAGTTAGGATGCCTCCTCTAGTGTCTTGACCAACTACAGAATCAAACTCCCTCCCTTTGATGAGAGTATCCGACCCCTTTACTAATTAAACCCAAGGACGAGTTACAAACATAGGTTTCACATTGATGTGTTAGTGTTTGATTAGACGTGCTCTCCATGAGGAGATGATTACAAGTGTGAAGCATTTCCCTGTTATTCATGTTTTCGCCTTGGAAGAGGAATATGCATCTGGTCGTCCAAAGAACCCAGCACGCCAAGCTGAATGTTCTCTGCCAAGAGTGATTCTGAAAGCATCCCTTTCTAGGGTTGTGCCTGACATTCCAGTTAAGCCAGTCTTGCACATTTCCTGCAAAAAAGTGAGAGAAATAGTTAGGCATTACAAGTTGTTTCCATAAATTTTGAGCTCTTTCGCAGTCCCTAATAACATAGAGCACGTCTTCTTCGTTATTACAATTGAAAGGACAAAGGTTGTTGTCTGATAGTCCTCTTTTGGCTTTTAGAGAGTTGGTAACAAGTCTTTCATGGCCAACTTGCCACATGAACATTTTAACTTTCTCAGGGAGATTCCATTTCCACAAAAGAGACCAGAATTTGTTGGCGCTCGTCTGATCATGCTTTGAGAGATAATTGTAAGCAGATTTAACAGTAAAGCACCCATCTTTAGTAGCACGCCAAGTGAAACAATCCAGGATGCTATTAGAGGGGGGTTGCATTTTTAAAATAGAATTTATAAGAATAGGTGGAAGAATGCCCCGCCATCTATTAACATTCCATCTCCCATTACTCAAAATATGATCTCTAACCGTCTCGTCGACATTAACCACGGATGGGTCGTGAACAAAGGTAATGAGGGGGCGGTCAAAGGGAAGCCAGAGATCCTGCTAGAATTTAGTATCGCTCCCATTATTAACCTTTCTTCCAATACGAGAAAGAAACTTATCCCAGACCTCAATCACCGCGTTCCAGACAGATGAAGAATTCCTCTTTTTGGATACCTTAGGCATAGAAGAGTGACCACAATTATATTTGGACCAGAGGCATTGGGCCCATAAGGAATCCTTTTTTGTCAACAGGTTCCAACAAATCTTCATAATAAAAGCTTTATTATGGCGCCAGAGATTTTTAAACCCAAGCCCCCCCTGATTTTTAGCTTTAGTTACTTTGTCCCAAGCAATGAGATGCATCTTCTTAACGTCCTCTTCTTGAGACCAGAGAAAGTTCCTTGATATCTTATCAAGCTCGTTAATAATACATATAGGGAGGAGAGATGATTGCATTTGATAGCTGGGCAAAGAGGATAAGGCCGATTTAATCAAAACAGAGCACCCAGCCATAGTTAAAAACTTGCTTTTCCACGTGGATAATTTATCTCTGGCTTTTTGCACAATGTGGTGATATGTGGTTTTGGTAATTCTCTTATGGATGATTGGCACTCCCAGATATTTCCCGAGATCATGAGTGATTCCGATGCCAAGTAGTTGACTTAGCTCAAGAGCTCTATTAAAATTGACATTACTGGAGCAAAACATTCGAGACTTGGCAAGGTTGATTCTGTGCCCAGAGACTTCGCAAAAACTTTTCATCACATTGCGGACCTCAGTCATTTGGTGGGCAGAGGCCTCAGTGAAAAGGACAAGATCATCAGCGAAAAATAAATGAGAGATGGCAGGACTCCCTCTTTTGAAGGTGAATGGCTTCCAGCGCTGGGCTTCACATTCAGATTTGATCAAGTGCCCCAACCTTTCCATGCAAAGGACAAAAATATACAGGCTCAGGGGGTCTCCTTGTCTAACGCCTCTGGAAGGGGTAAAACTCGGGCTTTCATCACCATTCTAGAGGACATACAAAGTTGATGTGGAAAGACAAGCCATGATAAGATCAATGAAATTGTTGTCGAGCCTTAAGCATGCTAAAGTATTTCTTATGAATCCCCAATCAAGCATGTCAAAAGCTTTTTCCATATCAATCTTTATTGCAACGAATCCTTTCTTCTTACCCTTTAATCCCATAGAGTGAATGATTTCCTGAGCAATGATAATATTATCACAGCTGGATCTGTTGGCAATAAAGCTGCATTGCTCAGGGCTTATAAGTTGGTCCATAACGGCTTTGAATCTATTTGCCAAGATCTTGGTGATGATTTTGAAGCTGACATTGCACAAGGATATAGGCCGAAATTCCTTTAAAGAAGATGGGTGATCAACTTTAGGGATGAGGACAATCTTGGATTTGTTAATACTAGTCATAGAGGAAGGATTACTAAAGCAATCTTCAATAAAGTCGCATATTTTATCCCCAATGGCATTCCATTGCGTTTGGAAAAAATGAGCCTGAAGGCCATCGGGGCCCGGGGCCTTGAATGCTCCCATGGCGAACGTTGCGTTCTTTATCTCCAGCCTGGTAACTTCCTTTGAAAGCATAAGGAACTCGTGGGTATCGATGATAGGGAAATTGGAGCACCACCCGTTAGGGTCCTTCACAAATAAGTCACGAGTGTAAAGGTTGGAGAAAAAATCGTGGGCCATTTCCTTCGCCAGATTGTAACGCCTCATTTTCAATACCAAAATCTTGGCCAAAATATTAGTAACACCACCAAATATAGGATATTTAACACTCAAACACATATTTACAATATGGCCAAAGGTAGAAATCCATTTATACAGGGCCAAAATAAATCCAATAAATAAGAGTTATTTTAAAATGCGGAAGTCTTTTAGGTTCATGGCAAATAAAATAACACAACATAAACTAAAGGAGTACAGAAGAGCCTACAAAGCTCACTCCATGGGTGCATTCCCTTGATCTCTACTAAGTTATTCACCTGAAAAATGATAATATGGGGTGAGATTACACATCTCAGTAACTACTAAATATTTCTACCGTACACGAGCAAATAATATATGACGAAAAGATATGGGCTGATTTCAAATATATATATAGATTCCATAATTTATCATACAAAATAATTTATACTAATAGTCATCAATATAGAAGGTATTAAAACATATATATCTCAAAAGTTCTCATCTCATGTCTTTACAGAATATTCATCATCATATCAAATTCTTGAACTGTTCAGAAATGCACTATGCAGTATGCAGCCTCCCTTATATCACCACCTCCCTTATACCGCAGACTGGAGCCATAGGCTAACACATAGTCCAATAGAAACTTATTCATTTGACTGAATTGTTCCAAGCTCACCAAAACTTAAGATACACCCGGCCAAAGGTATATAGCTTAAATCTGGACTATGGCTCCCCTCCTTTAAAATAACTAAGGAGGTGTCACATGTCCCACAACTCCAATGAAATCCCGGCCAGAGGAAAACATGGAAGATGGGGCCCTGAAACAAGTACCATCCACTGTGCACCGAGTGGTGGCATAAATCATTCTTATCATTCAAATCCCTCCTTACTCCACCCATCATAATACGACCGCCATGATGAATATGTTCACTCAAAATAATGCATTATTATACCATAAAGTTTTATACATCAATATGCGTATTTATGAATAGTGAATACTATGCGTATATGTGAATAGTAAAATACGATATATATACATGAATAGTAAAAATGAAGAGTACATACGGTATGTATACGTGAATAGTAAATACGGTATGTATACGTGAATAGTATTATGAATAGTAAATACGGTATACGTGAATAGTAAAATGAATAGTAAATACGGTATACGTGAATAGTAAAATGAATAGTAAATACGGTGTGAATAGTAAATATGGTATACGTGAATAGTAAATACAGTATACGTGAATAGTAACATGAATAGTAAAAATGAATAGTAAATACGGTATACGTGAATAGTAACGTACGTATAAATAGTACCTCTGCAGATTTGCAAATCAAAGTTCCCACACCAGATCTTAAAACCATAAATATTTTCTAAATATTCTTGCCAAAATAGTAAACAAACAAATTTATAATCATACATAATTCACAAGTATAAGGAAGAATATTCAGAGTTACCTGTTACTTGCTAATACCCGAATCACCAACCAGCTATTATAACTCTCAAGCAAATATCTCTCTACTCTCTCTCTCTCTCTACCTCTCTCTATAGCTCTTAGAAGTTGTGAAGAATGAAATGAAATGGAAGGTCTATTTATAGTTGGAAAATGGGTCCTTAAGTGTAATTTTCGTCTCTGGGTCGTTCTACGTAATTTTCCCCGTGACAAATTTTCAAACCTCCCGTGACTCTTCTCGTGGCTGGTTGTGGAAATAATTTTTCGTGGGTCCCACATGAATAGTAAATAATATTATATTATAATATAATATTATTATTCAAATAGTAAATTACTATTACGTGGGTCCCGCTGACAAAATTTTCAAACTTCACGAGAGTTTCTGTCGGCAGAGGAGAAATAATTTGACGTGGGTCCCACATGAATAGTAAATACGTATTTTGGAATAGTAAATACCGTATTTTTAAATAGTAAATACGTATTTGTGAATAGTGAACACTATTCATATTTCACAAATTTCAAGTATAAAATACGTATTTACGAATAACATATATATATATATATATATTTTTAAATACGTATTTGTAAATAGTAAAAACGTATACGTGAATAGTAAATACTATTCACGGGGCCCACAAAATACTGATTTCAAATTTATTACTTTCCAAAAATAGAGCCTACTAGTCTTCCCAAAATAGGTTTATGTTCAAGATATTAGATTCAAAATTCAGGATGTTACATTTCTCCCCTCCTAAAAGAAAATTTTGTCCTCAAAATTTCGCTATAATAAGAATTCTAACCTATTTAAATAAATGAGGATAGGTTTGTCGCATGCTCTCCTCCGTTTCCCAAGTAGCATCTCCGGGAGCCATTCCTTTACACACAACCTTTACAAGCTAATAGCCTTGTTCCTCAATTGCTTATCCCCCGCATCAACAATCCGCTCCGACTCAGCTTTATATATCATATTATCCCTAAGTCCTATCTCTTTCCCAAACATGCTCACCAAGCACACAACACAATTTTCGTTCATCCTGTACCCAAAGTAATATTCAGACACAGGATCCACTAGTTCCTTATTTGAGCGCTTGGTTACACTGGCCTCACAGGCCAGTTCATTCTTCCTTTCTGCTTATTTCATTGTATTACCACGACACTGGATATTCAGATCTTACAGCTTAAGAAGTTACCCTCAGGCCATAATAACCACAACATGATATAATCTGATTATTCTGCCAACCTTAAGATAAACTTTAGACATACAGGTCTAATGTTACCATGATAGGCAACAAACACAATACTAGGCACATAAGTCTTATAGCCTAGAGATACCACCATATGCAAACTAGCTCAACGGGTCTTACCGCTTCAAGCCTCTGCTCGTCTATCCTATACCCGTGCTTCCTCAATTCAAGTTTAAGAAAACACTTACTTACTAAATCTAGCTTTCACCAATGGCAAGTAATTCAAAAACAAGTACATTTGGCAAGATTCCGCAAACTAAGTATATCCACAACAGTTTCCAACCTCTTCTAGCTTGTACACCTTCCACCACAATCATAATGTAAAAGTCAATTCTTGTTCTGATTTCGCAAGGATTCATTCCATGAGACATCATAGTTTATAAATGTCGATTACAAACTGGTCTTAAATCCTGTTGTAAATATTGCGTAAAAATTTCCAAACACAGCAAGTGCATTGGTAAGTTCAAAATTCAAATACTCAGGGACCTAGCAACTATTTTAAATAGTCACCAACTCCGAATACATTCCAGGTTCCAACTTATTCTACTCAACTCATCCATGAAACACTCAATTCATTATTTCTAAAGAAAGATTCTATTATCAAGATCATTTCCTATGCTAGTTAAACAGTTGGCAATCTCTGAACACCTTATACATGTTGGTATCACATTTTGTTCCCTATTTCTCTCAAATCAATTAATACCATATTCTAATATCTCAATTTATTCAATCAATTCAGTCTCCTAAAGAATCAATACAACTGTTAAGTTGAACTGTTATATTACATTTATACTAGATTCATCATACTCCATAGCTTATATCATTTAAGAACTATCCTCAAACTTTCCCCAAAAATGATAATTGTCAAATTACAAATCAACTCTTAGAACTTCAATATCAGCAAGACAGAGATATCATGTGTCCTCAATAATATCCATAGAACATTCATGTTTCACAATTCCTAGACTAAGATTTAAAACATTCAAATATTATTCTCACAACCTCAGCATTGTTCACATGATTCGAATTCAATCCTTAGTATCTCAAAGACATATACTAAATATCATCTGTTCCTCTCATAGTTATCTATTAATCACACCCAAATAACATACTAATATAAATCACCGGATTTCATACTTTCTTAATTAGACACACTATCTTAACTCAGATTGAATTCAAGTCTATTTTCAAATATTCCCAGACATTAATAGTCAAGTTTACAATTTGATTCTTATAACCTCAACATCAACTGATAATTCGTGTTTCCCCAAAAATACCCATCATACTAAGATCATGATTCACAATTCCTAATCTAATTCTTGGATTATATGAAGACTATCTACAACCTCAGCAGTATTCACAAGGTTCTAATTCTACCTCAACCTGCAATATCACAAAGGCTCATTTCGTTCTTGAGTTCTATTTCAGCTTAGATTAAATTAAAGCCTATCCTCAATATTTACTATATTCATTCTAACATCTTACTGGCATTCCTAAGGATCACCATTTCATACCTTTCCATCGATCTTCCAACATGTTTATCCAAAAACCTTAGTCTTTGAATTATCTTTGACAAATTCATAGAGTTCTTCGGATACTCGGAGAGTGAAGAATGCTCTCGGGTTAATTGGCACAACTCATCATCATTTCAAATCTTCGGATTCTCTCCGGTTCATCTAATATTATTAGGAAGTCACCCTTCCCAAGATTACTATCACCTTAGCACGCTTACGCTTAAAATCCTATTTTCAAATGTCAATTCCGACATCTTGAGTCAGCTGCACATCCAAGACAGATTTCTTAGATAAATGCGCGTATAAACGTCCAAACTTAATTTCTTGAAAACACAGCTAGCAATAAATGCCATAGCGATTTCTGTCTGCAAAGGTCTAGGAAACTGCGACCCCTAACGGTGGCTAGGGTGCACTAGGGTGCGGTGCCATAAAATTTTCCGCATAACAACAAAATCTACATGATTCTGAGCTAACGACAGATGAGAATCCGATGCTGCTTAACAAAATATAGACGTTGCTAGCCCAGCTATAAATAGAGTAAAGAAAGAGTAAATGTTTCACGTTCTCTCAAACTTCACAAAACCTCCACATATTCATCTCCTCTCCGATCGTAACCTTCACTATAACCTTCCACATTATCCTTAAACATGGCCGGTTCAAGTAACTCTATTCCAGTCTCCGATTCATTCAACCCTTTCTTTCTTGAAGCCTTACTTCATGACTATCAGACTAACATGTTGTCTGATTTGTCAAACAATGCATCATACCCTTATTCTTCTTTACTTCCCCAAAATCCCGTAAGTATGAACGTTCATTCATCTGCCTCAACGATTAACATTCCTACTCCTCCTCCAAGGATACAAGATTCTATTTTTACCACTACTAACAGAAAGGAATCTGAAGCAGGTCCATCAAGGCGACCTGTCCAAAGGTGTCGTAATGTGGCAGAACTTATGGAGTCTACGGTACCTTCTCAACCAAGGAATCCTGCTTCTACCTTGACTGAGACTACTAATCCATTTTCATGTGGTTGCTGCCATGTTCTACGAGAGATTATTCATACCAATGGACTTCAATACCATAAACTTGAAGTTCATGGGAGGATTGGTATGATATGCCACGCTGTCTTTCACCAGGACGTACAAGGAGGTTCTTCCAGTCCTTAAGTATTTGACTTTGGTAAGAAAAATTTAGAAGATGTCAAACATTTTCTAGAAAATTATTGTTTGAATCAAAATTCTTTAGGGTATGTCCTGGTGTCAGATCCCCTATCAGCCTACTATGAGGCCCTTTGTGTTGGTTTGGAATGGACTAAAAATCAAAATGAACTCCCTAATAGTTCATTTCCAACCAATACAGAAAATATATCCAATAAAGGAAAAGAGCTCATGGTTGTAAATAATAATCCTTCAGTCCCCATACCTAGTAATCCATACCGATCAAGAGCTGAACAAAATATTAGAGCTGCATCAATGTCAATTAATGATCTTAGAGACTTATTCCATTTACCTCAACAAGAAGCGGCTCAACAAGTTCGTCTATGCAAAAATGTTCTAATGAAAATATGCCATAGGGGAGGAATAAAGCATTGGCCTTATGTAAAAATTCGAAGTACTATGAAGCAAATAGCTAGATTGAGAAGAACAATGTCTCCTGATGGTCCTCTCTCAAGAGCAGCCGCTCAGGAAGAAATTAATAGACTTAAACTTGAGATAGTCGAAGCTTGCGGTGGGATTGTACCAACTGTTGTTCTTGATGCTTGAAATAATATAGTCTAGCCTTCTTGCTAATGTTTGTAATCTCTTATTCTAGGATTCATAAGGATTTTCGAGTTTTCCTGCCAAACTCAACTTTATCTTATTAAATTCAAACTTAAGCCAGTTATTCTGTATAATCAAGACTATGCCCGTATTCTGTTATGGTATTGTCATCTGTTACTCATATAAATTAGCTAGGTAAGTGAAAATCTAGCGAAAATCTCTTCATACTTTTTACAACGGCAACTAATTGAATAAACATCAAATAGGGGCTTAGTCTTTCAATCACTTTCCTAGACACCAATAAAAATATTCATCCTAGAAAGTAATTTTAGGCCTACAGAATCCAATATTCAATAAATTTTCTACTTACCAACTTCCGCTACGCAGCTCTGAAATTTAATCTCAATCACATCCTCAAATCATAAATCCTCATTATCAATCACTTGAATATTTTGATTAACCCATTCTTTTCCTATCATGAATGTCACAAGAAAATTGGTAAAAGAATCCAAAGCTATAAAGGAAAATGCACATGTTATGATATTTAATTTGCCATGACCTCAAAATTTTTATTTAGAAAACTGATAGGAAATTTACAGATTGGCCAGAACCTTTGCTCTGATACCAAAAATGTAACGCCTCATTTTCAATACCAAAATCTTGGCCAAAATATTAGTAACACCACCAAATATAGGATATTTAACACTCAAACACATATTTACAATATGGCCAAAGGTAGAAATCCATTTATACAGGGCCAAAATAAATCCAATAAATAAGAGTTATTTTAAAATGCGGAAGTCTTTTAGGTTCATGGCAAATAAAATAACACAACATAAACTAAAGGAGTACAGAAGAGCCTACAAAGCTCACTCCATGGGTGCATTCCCTTGATCTCTACTAAGTTATTCACCTGAAAAATGATAATATGGGGTGAGATTACACATCTCAGTAACTACTAAATATTTCTACCGTACACGAGCAAATAATATATGACGAAAAGATATGGGCTGATTTCAAATATATATATAGATTCCATAATTTATCATACAAAATAATTTATACTAATAGTCATCAATATAGAAGGTATTAAAACATATATATCTCAAAAGTTCTCATCTCATGTCTTTACAGAATATTCATCATCATATCAAATTCTTGAACTGTTCAGAAATGCACTATGCAGTATGCAGCCTCCCTTATATCACCACCTCCCTTATACCGCAGACTGGAGCCATAGGCTAACACATAGTCCAATAGAAACTTATTCATTTGACTGAATTGTTCCAAGCTCACCAAAACTTAAGATACACCCGGCCAAAGGTATATAGCTTAAATCTGGACTATGGCTCCCCTCCTTTAAAATAACTAAGGAGGTGTCACATGTCCCACAACTCCAATGAAATCCCGGCCAGAGGAAAACATGGAAGATGGGGCCCTGAAACAAGTACCATCCACTGTGCACCGAGTGGTGGCATAAATCATTCTTATCATTCAAATCCCTCCTTACTCCACCCATCATAATACGACCGCCATGATGAATATGTTCACTCAAAATAATGCATTATTATACCATAAAGTTTTATACATCAATATGCGTATTTATGAATAGTGAATACTATGCGTATATGTGAATAGTAAAATACGATATATATACATGAATAGTAAAAATGAAGAGTACATACGGTATGTATACGTGAATAGTAAATACGGTATGTATACGTGAATAGTATTATGAATAGTAAATACGGTATACGTGAATAGTAAAATGAATAGTAAATACGGTATACGTGAATAGTAAAATGAATAGTAAATACGGTGTGAATAGTAAATATGGTATACGTGAATAGTAAATACAGTATACGTGAATAGTAACATGAATAGTAAAAATGAATAGTAAATACGGTATACGTGAATAGTAACGTACGTATAAATAGTACCTCTGCAGATTTGCAAATCAAAGTTCCCACACCAGATCTTAAAACCATAAATATTTTCTAAATATTCTTGCCAAAATAGTAAACAAACAAATTTATAATCATACATAATTCACAAGTATAAGGAAGAATATTCAGAGTTACCTGTTACTTGCTAATACCCGAATCACCAACCAGCTATTATAACTCTCAAGCAAATATCTCTCTACTCTCTCTCTCTCTCTACCTCTCTCTATAGCTCTTAGAAGTTGTGAAGAATGAAATGAAATGGAAGGTCTATTTATAGTTGGAAAATGGGTCCTTAAGTGTAATTTTCGTCTCTGGGTCGTTCTACGTAATTTTCCCCGTGACAAATTTTCAAACCTCCCGTGACTCTTCTCGTGGCTGGTTGTGGAAATAATTTTTCGTGGGTCCCACATGAATAGTAAATAATATTATATTATAATATAATATTATTATTCAAATAGTAAATTACTATTACGTGGGTCCCGCTGACAAAATTTTCAAACTTCACGAGAGTTTCTGTCGGCAGAGGAGAAATAATTTGACGTGGGTCCCACATGAATAGTAAATACGTATTTTGGAATAGTAAATACCGTATTTTTAAATAGTAAATACGTATTTGTGAATAGTGAACACTATTCATATTTCACAAATTTCAAGTATAAAATACGTATTTACGAATAACATATATATATATATATATATTTTTAAATACGTATTTGTAAATAGTAAAAACGTATACGTGAATAGTAAATACTATTCACGGGGCCCACAAAATACTGATTTCAAATTTATTACTTTCCAAAAATAGAGCCTACTAGTCTTCCCAAAATAGGTTTATGTTCAAGATATTAGATTCAAAATTCAGGATGTTACACAGATCATGCTCTTCTATCCATTCCCCTGCCTCATTTTGAATGGCTCCAATACGCTGCTTCTTCCTTTTAATCACCGTTGAGGCATGGAAGTATCTAGTGTTCCTATCTCCGTACTGAAGCCATTTGCATCTCGATTTTTGAAACCAAGAGATTTCTTCTTGGGTGGCCAATTTGTGGTATTCCGCCCAAAGTTGTTTTTCCAACCTAAATAGACTAGTGCGCAAATTCATTTTCCGACATCTATCAATACCCTCCAGGCGACGAATGAGCTCTTTTTTCCTTTTGGAGAAGTTACCGAATCGGTTATTATTCCATTCCAGAGCAGATGTTTGGAAACGTTGAAGACCCTGGAGCCAGTTCCTGTCCCGCCAAGCTTCCTTAGCAATGTTATTGAAATCATTCTCTAAAGTCCATGCAACCTGATAAGAGAAGGGCCTCTGCAGGCGAGGAGTAAGGGTGAAGGCTAAGAGTTCACCACCACAATCCTATGATCGGATTCGAATTTAAGCTCATGACGAACCGTGAAGGTGGGAAAGGTATTAATCCAATTGAAGTTAGAGAAAACCCAATCCAGCCTCTCTTTTAAACCACGCCTCTCCCAAGTGAATTTCTCACCCAAAATTTCAGCCTCAATAAGCCCGGTGTCATCAATGCAGTCTTTGAAGTGGCGCATGGAGGCCCAGGGGGAATCCGCTCCACCCAGTTTGTCAGAAGGGGATAAATAAGTATTAAAGTCACCCAAGACTAACCAAGGGGAGGTAGAATTTGAAGCAAGAGAGCGAAGAGAATTCCAAAGAGCAGTTCTGCCAACTAAATTGGTCTCACCGTAGACAATAGTTAAAAGGCTCATAGCATTACTGGTAAGGTCCTTGACATGGCAGTGAAGAAGTTGGGTGGAGGATGTTAGGTAAGTAATATCAAAAGCATTCGAGTTCCATAAAAGCCAGATGCCCCCCGAAAACCCTGTAGCTTCCACTCGCATCCAATGACTGAAGCCAAGCTTCCGACAAACCTTATCGGCCCTATTACCACTTATACGAGGTTCCATGAGACAAAGAATGTTAACACAATATTTGATGACAATATCCTTAATTTTTAAGGGGAAACCCCGGCTACCGGCACCCCTACAATTCCAAGACGCAATAATCATTAATACAATATAAATAAAAAGAGGAGGAAATACTTACCTGGGCCCTCCATTCCCACCACCGTGCTACCTCTCAACTTGTGTCTCAGCCACATAGGTACCATTGGCTTCTAAGAAATCTGGAGCAACATCATCATTAGGGTCCCATTGCTCAGGAGGTTTCAAATCATTAAGATGAGAAAAATCTTGAAATGCCTCTGGAGGTGGGTTGGCTAGTAGTTGTTCTTTGGTGGAGACATTGGACTTTGTATTAAGGTTTCCATGCACAATGTTGTGTGTCCTCTGTCCTTTTAGGGCCTTGTCATTAGTTTTTTTTATTGGACATGTGCTTGGCCAAATCCTTAGAATTATTAGAAATAGGTTGTGGAGTTGCCATAATCGCATCACCCAAATCAGCTTGGCCCAAATGGTTTTTCCTAGCCCAACCGAGCTTGATGCCGTGTTGTGACCCAAATCAGCTTGGGCCAAATGCCTATTTTCCAGCCCAACCGAGCTTAATGGTCCCTCTTGCACCTTTTCGGTTTCAGCATTGCCCAGGGGAATCACCGACTTGGCCATCGGATTTAATGGCTCTTCTTCATCATCATGACTACTAGGCCCACTGATGGGGACCACCAACTTGGTTCCCTTAACTCTATATGCAGCTTTTGACTTTTGGCCTAATTCTTGTCTTTGCTCGTGAGAAAACTGAGATTGAATCTGCCCTTTCTTTTTAGCCTGTGACGCCGACCTAGGTACAAGAGCCTTGTCATTTCCATTAAAAGTCTGTTCAGTGGAGTCGGTGCTCTCAGTCCGATCAACATCTCCCTGGATCTCCATCCCATTGCCGGTTGTCAGAATACCATCATCTTGAAGATTTTGAATTGCCGCATACCGCGATCTCTGGGCAGGGAAGGACGCTTTCGTCACCTTCGGTCCATTCTTCAAGGGTGGGCGCTGTTCTCTGGAATCATACCGTTGGGGAAGACGGACTCTGCTTGGCCGTCGGCTGACCAACATCCAGGGACCAAAGGCGTCTTCCTCCGTCGTTGTGGCCGGATTTTTGCCCGGAAGCTGCTGTGGGGGCTGAGACAATATTTTTTCCTCATCAGAATTTTGCGATGAAGAACTCTTGAATGGGCAGCTCTCACGCCTGTGTCCTGCTCTCCCACATGTAAAGCAAATCGTCGTAAGACCTTCATACTTTACGTTGAATATGGATTCCGCAATAATCACCTTAGGAATGAGTTTCTTTTGAAGATTGAGTTCTACACAAATTCTGACAAATCTTCCTCTCTGAATTTTCGGTGCTGATTCATGGCAATCTTGAAGAGTATTCATATCTACCTTTAGAGTTCTTCCAATTCGATCCCCAATCCTTGAAATACAATGCCTATTGTAACAGTGGAGAGGGACATCAGGAATGCGAACCCATGTTGCCACGCGACCCAGTGGATTCTGATATGGATTGAAGTACGGCGACCATCTCTGAATCAAAACACAGTGACCTCTAATCACCTAAGGACCGTCATACATGACCTTCTTATAGTGTGACCTCCATAGATCTTTGTCTTGGAATCTGACTACGAAATAGTTATTAGGAACATCAATGAATTCAAAGCTAGAGAATCCCCATTGCCTAGCCAGCAGATCCTTTAGAACAAACAAGTTAAATTTCCTTCCAAGTACAGTGAGGATGAGAGCATAATTCCATGGCTCACACCACTCGTTGTATTCCTCTTCAGTGCATGGTGCGACTGGGTACAATTCCATGAGTTTCTTCATCTCTTCTGAATCCTCAGGTACCTTCCAACATATGTCTTTGTCATCAGTGAATAAGTTGTCTTCCTCCATAACGTGGTCGGCATGTGTAACGCCGTTGAATCCCATTAATGATGCGCGATAAGACACGCTTTTTTTCCATACACTCTGGTTGTTTGGCTTCTTCTTCCAGTTGCTCTGTTTCTTTATCTATCATTCAGTCATCCATGATTTCCTGTGGAGTTTCCTCCCATTTTGTCTTTTTTTTCCGATCATCTTGGCCCTCTGCAGGTGGCCGGTCCGGCGGGAGCTTACGTTGTCCAGCCTCAAACAGCGAGGGAGTTTTGTCGGGGTCAGAAGCCATCGCACTCTGGTTGGTAGAGGTAGACATTGGTACCCCATTAGGGCTAGGGCATGTTTCCATGCTCAAAGAGCGCTTATAGGGGTATGTAGATTGGAGCTTGATACCCAAGAGGGGGGTGAATTGAGTATCTACAAATTTTCGAAACTTGTTCTGTTTTTAAATACTTAAAACAGAGCAGAACAGAGGAGATAAGGGAGGAAAGCTTGACACACAACAATTTATACTGGTTCGGTCCTTTTTCTGAGCTACATCCAGTCCCTAAGCCTCACTTGGGATTTTCAATCCACTAACTCAACAATTGATTACACACTCTGTACTAAGAGCTGTTCTCTCACTAGAACACACTCCCCCTTACAAGTTGTAATCAATACACCCAAAATCATCAAGTCCCCTGACTTGTGATTCTCACAATCAATGAATGATTTTACAAGTAATAACTCTCTCACAGAGTGGATAAGATAATCACTGAAGAACTAATGTCAAAATGGCACGATACAAGAGAAAGCTAATACACAATAAATGAACTTAGTAGTTTTTCGTTCAGAGTTGGTGTATCAGCTTGTGAAGATGTTAATGAACTCTATTTATAGCTAGAGAACATTAAATGACCGTTGTAGCTTGAATCAGACCATTGGAGAAGTTGCCCAAGTGTTCTGAAGTGGTTTTGGAGTCTTCTCTCTCTTGTTTTCTCTTAATCTAGTTGGCCAAGTCATCAGGGCTGACTTTCTGCGAATTAATCCGTTGGAGAGGAGTTTTCTTGTTTTAGCTAACATCCTTAAATGCTTTGTAAGCGTGTGCAGAAGAATTTGGGTAGAAGGAGTAACTTTTGCTTTGCAATAAATGCTCTGAGTTGCTTTTTGCTTTATACTCTAACCTCTCACCAAACATTCTTTAATGCTCTGAAATCCACTAACAAATACGTTAAACATAGCAGGGAATATCAGGGAATAATATTGGAAGAAGATGGGATCGAATAACATTGATTTCTGAAATGCCCAAATTCAAATTTCCTGAACCTGCGACACGAACTCGAGTTCAGTTCTTACAGGCTCGAGTTCGTTGCTTCAGTGTTCAAAATTATGTGAGTTCAAAATGTGTGAACCTGAGGTTTGTCTTCTAAACCTGAGGTTCTCATGTCATTGAAAAACTAAAAAGCTCTCGGGTTGAAATGAACCCGAGTTCATTAGTGTCAGGCTCGAGTTCGAGACACTTTTGAGCAAACTTCGTTTTAGCTTGAAAGAACAAACCTGAGGTTTGCAAGGCAAACTCTAGAGTTTAAAAACATTTTGAAAAGATCTTTGCTCTCGGTAACTTTTAGGCTCGAGTTCGAGTGTTTTGAAAAATTTTTGGAAGCTCTCGGCCAAAACTAGGCTCGAGTTTGAAGATGCTAGGCTTGAGTTTGAGCATTAGTGAACTTTTCAAACCGAAAAACTTTTCTTTCAATGGAACAGTGCAGAGTTTGAAAATATCTTCAAGTTTGAAACAACTTGTCCCGCCAGAGATGAACTCGAGTTTGCCATAACAGGCTCGAGTTCATGCTCTTGAAAAACCTTTTGAAAAAACTCTCAAACTTGAGGTTTGAAGAGAACAAGTGTGAGGTTTAACATGTTTTCACAGTTCAAAAACTCTCTGGAAAGGATGAACTCGAGTTTGACATTGGTAGGCTCGAGTTCATGTGAACTTTACCAAAGTTTGATTTTAAACTTCAGGTTCAGTCTCAAGTTTGGAAATCAGCTTGGCAAGGTTGTGCTTTCTGTCAAATCCAGGCTCGAGTTCAACATTAGTAGGCTCGAGTTTGATTTTGACAGATTGAAAAATACAAGTTTAAATTATTCCAAACTTTGTCAAACCTTATCAATATTGTTTACAATTGTTAGTAATCATCAAAACACACTGAGAACTAACAAGGTACTTACAAATCGTCCACCAACGAGGCCCTCATATCGACCCGCGGATATCGAACCTCCTTCCTTTTGGGGTGAAGGCCGACATCTTAGCTAACTATACCAATCCTCATTGGTGCTTCACATTGATTTGGTTAAACGATAATTCAAATATGCAATGACCCAATAAGATACATCAGACTAAGGTAGGTGTGAAGTTCATTATGGACAAACACTTCTTTTTTATCAAAAGGCAAAAGAATTGCTCGCTCTGTTCTCACTGCGTGGCTGCATTGGACAAAACACTACTACAAAAAACGGTTTTTGCGTCCCAAAAAGACGTCCTTTTTTAAAAAAAGGAAGTAAAAATAAAAGCGGTGGCATTTTTGTAATTAAAAGTTAACTTTTGAAGTCTAAGTTTCAAACTTAGACTCCAAAAGTCTCGCGAGAGCCACCTTTGGAGTCTAAGTATGGAACTTAGACTCAAAAAATCATCACTTTTGGAGTCTAAGTTTTAAACTTGGACTCCAAAAGTCATCTCGTACAGCAGAAAAGAAGGTCACGTCGTGCAGCAGAGGGTCACATCGTGCAGCAGGGGTTCAGTGTGGGGCCCGCGTGAGACACTTTTGGAGTCTAAGTCTTAAACTTGGACTCCAAAAGTCATTCTTTTGGAGTCTAAGTTTAAAACTTAGACTCCAAAACCATGACTTTTGGAGTCCAAGTTTAAGACTTAGACTCCAAAAGTGATTTAAAAAATAAAAAATGCGGTAAACGAAAATCCTAGCGGGAACAAGTGTCACTTTTCACGTGTTTGTGGGGCCCGTGAAGACCCTTTAGGAGTCTAAATTTTACACTTAGACTCCAAAAATCATGCCTTTGGAGTCTAAGTTTTAAACTTAGACTCCAAAAGTCCCACTATCAGTTTCACGAGTTTCCCTTTTTCTTCCCCCCACTTCATTTCATTTCATTTCCATCTGTCTTCCTTCTCTACTCTGCACTTTCATTTCAGATGCTGCCTGAGACTTTCCGATCATCGTCGGCCCTCCTCCGTCATCGCTCCTCCTTCGCCGTCCTCCCTTCACCGTTAGCGTGGTTCGTGCTCGTCTTCCGCCTCGTCTTTTTTCGTCAACCATCATTCGTCTTCCTCATCATCTTTTTCCGGCAATGCAAGCCTTTCTGTCTTATTTTACTGAAATCAAACTCAGATCTGAGCTAATGAAGGAGGATGATGGCGAAGGTGAGCAAAAACACGGATCTATAGATTTTTTTAAAAAAAATTTTGAGTTGCTCTTGGTTTTTTTTCGAAAACATAAACTTAGATCTGTGCTCCTAAAGCTTTCAATGTGCTATAGATGATAGGTCCGGTGATGTTTTGTTTATTGCGTTCTGGATATTTTCTAGATCTGAAATTTCATTATGTTCTGGATTTTTTTAAGATCTGAAATTTCTCAGATCTTTTTATTGTGTTCTGGATTTTTTTTTTTCAAATCTTAAACTCCCTAGATATGTTTATTGCGTTCTGGAGTTTTTTCGTTCTAGATTTTTTTGCAGATCTCAAGCTTCTCGGATTTGTGTTTAACGCCGTCATCGTCCCCATCTAATTTGTTTTTTTTTTTTAAAAAAAAAAACTTATGGAGTCTAAGAAATATTTAGACTCCGTAAGTCTCAACTTTTGGCGTCTAAGAAATATTTAGACTCCGTAAGTCTCCGCTTTTTGCGCCTCCCAGATAGACGTCCTCTCGGAAAAGGACTCCAAAAGTACAAAAAATAGGACTCTGTATCCCTGTTTTGTAGTAGTGAAAACTTCTATTAATCCAAAAATAGAGTCATATTATCTTCTTCGACGTCTAGCTTTCATGCTCCACAACTAGGAAACGTGAGTTCTCAAGTATCAAATTTTCAAATTCCTTTCAGTTTCACACTTTCTGACAACAAAATGTTTACTGACATGGAGGTGGCTATAGATGAGATGGAAATGGAGTTTGTAAAAAATTTTGGCTTTGCATCTTCATATTTTGAAAATATGAAATAGAGCTTATTAATAAGGAATAGATATGTTGCTCTTTCAATATCCTACGGGATACATATGTCCTGGCTTCTGGCCGTCGTGACAAAACTGGTTGGCCGATGCTCCGCCCTCCTACAGGTGCAATGGAAGCTCACTGTCATCATCTTCTTTTCCACCTCAGCATCTGAGTGCAAACTTATAGTATCAGGGTTGGCGTTTTATTTTTTGGTCTTAATGTTGTCTCTTGTGCTTTATCATGCTTTCTGTTGTTTTTCAGGTTGCATGGTTTGTATGTGATGTGGGCTTCACTGGACTTGGTGACAATTTGCAACGATCCGGCTCATTATCTTTTGTATAGTATTATTTTGGGTGTAGCTGCAGATTTGTTTTTAAAGTATTTGCTGAGGAGTAATGTTATTCTGGAAGTTTTTTCAAGTTTAATATCGTTTCATAAGTTTCAAAACGTAGCAATGTTGCTATATACCATTAAAGAAACTAACGTTAATCATTAACTTTTTAATAGAAAATAGTAACATTACTCTATTTTAACACTGCTAAAGTGATATTAAATCTAAAAAAACTTTTAGAGCAATGTTGGTCCTCAACAAAAACTTCTAAGGCTAATTTATATTGTAACCCTATTATCTTTCAATGAAATTGCCTTGATATGAGCAAAAAATATTACTCTCCTCCCGTTCTTAATATAAAGACATACTAAATGTGAACAATGTACACTCGAGTGTGCATAGTGCAAAAAAAACAAAAAAAAGTTTCACACTCAAGTGAGGGGTATCACACTTGACTTGAGTGTGGGCTAACGGCCTCAGCCCTGCAACATTGGTACGTTTTGAGGCTTCTGGGGCAAAATTGAATTCAAAAAAACTTCTAGGGAACATTGCTTCTGATGGTATATTTTTGGGACAAAATTGCTACTTAACCCTTTTCTTTTTGATAGAAGGGTATCCTCAACCCCCTGATTCCTATCAAAAAGAAAAAGAAAAAGAAATCACACACCAAAAGTGGAAATTAGGGAGAAGGCTTAAGGAAAAATAATACTCCCTCCGGTCCTAATTATAAGATCTAGTTGACTTTTTTAGAGAGATTAAGGAAGCTAATTAAAAAACTTTAGAATATTTTTATTTTTTCTTCAAACTAATTAGTTTAACTAATAAACTAGTAATATATAATCTAAGAATACATAACATATGAAATGATTAAGTAACTTATTTAACTTCCTTAACTTCTCCAAAGAAAGTCAACTAGCTCTTATAATTAGGACTGGAGGCAGTGTTGTCAAAAACTAGTGTAAAGACGGGGTCTTCAGTGCTAAAACGCAAGTAAACACTATCCGAGGTAAAAACGGGTAGACACTAGTGTAAAAACATAGAAACTGGTAGAAACTTAAGTTTTTACCGTCCTAACAGTTTTCACTTAAGACCAAAAAAAAGGAAAAAAAAAAACTGAGTAAGTCACTAAGTGAGTGATACCATCGCGCAATTTTTGTATCTTCACCTCACCACATTTTTTTGAATCTATACTTAGATTTATCTAATAAGTAGTGCCAGATTTTAAAGTGAAAAAAGGCCAAAAACATCGGGTTCAATTCATCATGAATGTTGTTTTACTCAGTCTTATTTATGCTAGAGCTGTCCCTATAATCGAAGTGTTTGTATTTCATGTGTATCCTCTTCATCGCTATAATTCCTTCATGATAATTAATGCATCTGATAGGCAAAAACAATGGGACCTCACCTCTTGTATGATTTGTCTGTTTTCTTTAAAGAAAAAATTGAAATCATTTTGTAATTTTTATTTTATTGTGGTAGTGATAAGTCCATAGCACTGATTTTCTCATTTAGTAGTGATTTACTGATTTATGATTTTTTTTTTCCATACATACATACATACATACATACATACATACATACATACATATATATATATATATATATATATATATATATATATATATATATATATATATAATTTTGAACTTTGACTTAAAGTAGTAGAAAGTAGAAACTTTACGTGCCGTGTCGTTTCTACGATTTACGTTTCTACTACCCATTTCCGTGTCTACGTAGAAACTTGTTTCTGACAACATTGACTGGAGGTAGTATTATTTTCAGTCCTAAATATAAGGTATAATTGACTTTTTTAGAGATATTAAGGAAACTAAATAAGTTACTTAATTATATTATATATTGTATATCCTTAGATTATATATTGTTTTATAAATTAGGAAAAATAATTTAGACAAAAATTGACAAATATAAATACTTTTAGATAAATTATTAGCTTTCTTAATCTCTCCAAAAAAGTCAACTTTATCTTATATTTAGGACCTGAGGAAGTATTTATTGTAAAGGATCTTTAAAAATGTAATTATTCGAAAGAACCAAATTTCAAAATATTATTTTAATAATACTAAATTACCTTGGTCAACTCTTTCAATCTTACCCATGTTCATCTTAAAAATAATTTTAAATTTATTTTCCAAAATTAAAATTGCCAAATTACAGTATCTTTTTCACACAAAAAGGATATTTTTTTTTAAATTTTATTTTCCACTAACACCAACATAATCAATTAATCATATCATTTAATTATTAACATAGATATTATTTTACATTAACTTTTTTTTTCTCCTTTATATAATCTGATATAAAATAAATGTTATTGATCATATGGTTACGCTAATGTTACTTGTTAATGAAAAATAAAAGTTTTTTTAAAAAATATTTTACCATGGATGAGAGATAATCTTTTTTTACCTTAGTTTTCTTAATCCACACACACCCAAAAAAAAAAAAAAATCTATGAAGATAATCTCGCAAGGAAAAAATGATTCATATTTTTATTAAATTATGGGCATCAATTTTTTAAATAGAATGAAATTTTAGGGATTAAATTATATAATTTGAAACTTGAGGGCCAAAATAAAGCTAAACTTGATGTATGAAGTATTGGATTAACTTACGCAGGCGATTATGATTTATGACAAAAACAAGAACAAAAGTCGCAGGCCGTTGCAAAATCCATAAATTAGTTTCTTGGGTCACTTTTTAAAATGAATACAAAAAGACAAGTCGCTTTGGTAGGGAATTGGCTACCTTGTGTCCTTTCCATTTACAGCTATCAGCTTGGGTCCAAAATCCTCCAACACCATGATGAGTTTTTTAAAAAAAAAAAATTAAAAATTAAAAATTTTTGATTTTTTTCCGATTTGGGTCTATATTTGATTATACATATTTTTTTTTTTTGTTTTTGGGTGTTAGTATCATCTAACCCCTCCTCTTAAATTTATTTGAATCACTTTTAACTATCTTGCACATATTTAAAAAATGGTTAAAACCAATAGTGTTTGGGTCTAGTAGAAGTAGAAGGGGCTAATCCCTCATAATGTACCGAGCCAATGTTTGAATTTTCGTCATGAGATGTGCCTACATTTAATATTTGATAGTACTTCGAATATGATTGTCTCTCATAAGAGAGAATATATAATATATGCGCTTAGTGGGAAAAAAAAAGCTTATAAATAAAAGCTTTTGAAGTGGTCTTAAAATTTAATTGATTTCTAATATTGTTTTTGTTCCCTTACTTACCTAAACCAACTTTGTATTATTTATTTCCTCCCTCCCGGTCCTAGGTTCGATCCCCCTCCCCTATCGCCTTGTATCAAAAAACTTTTACTTCATTTTACTACAATTATTAATTTGCACACTCAACTCAACTACAGTTAACCCCCCTCACTCCTTAACTATGGTTATCTTATTGCTCTTTTCATCTCTTTATCCCACTTCTTCTTCTCAACGTCTTCCCAACACAATGGCTGCCTCTCGAGCTATCCTTTTCTTCTTCACTCTCTCCTCACTCGCCGCCATTATCTCCGCTCACAACATCACCGACATTCTCTCCGGCTTCACAGAATATAGCCAGTTCAACTCCTTCCTCTCCCAAACTAAGCTCGCCGACGAAATCAACAGCCGCCAAACCATCACCGTCCTTGTCCTCAACAATGGTGCTTTATCTTCCGTCACAGCCAAACACCCCCTCTCCGTCATCAAGAACGCCCTCAGCCTCCTCGTCCTCCTTGACTACTACGATCCTCCCAAGCTTCACCAGATCTCTAAGGGCACCACGCTCACCACCACACTGTATCAGGCCACCGGAAATGCTCCCGGTAACTTAGGTTTTGTCAACATCACTGACCTCCAAGGCGGCAAGGTCGGCTTTGGCTCTGCCGCTTCTGGTTCCAAACTCGATTCGTCGTACACTAAGTCCGTTAAACAGATTCCGTACAATATCTCTGTTCTTGAGATTAGTGCGCCGATTATTGCGCCGGGAATCTTGACGGCTCCTCCTCCGACGGCTGATGTTAACATTACGGCGCTTCTTGAGAAGGCTGGGTGTAAAACATTTTCTTCGTTGGTTGTATCAAGTGGCGTGATTAAGACCTATCAATTAGCCATTGACAAGGGTTTGACCATTTTTGCGCCGTCCGATGAGGCGTTCAAGGCTCGTGGAGTTCCCGATCTGAATAAGCTTACCAGTGCTGAGGTGGTTTCATTGTTGCAGTATCATGCCGCCGCTAGGTATATTCCGGTTGGGACGTTGAAGACTACCAAGGATCCGATTAGCACATTGGCAACCAGCGGTGGCGGAAAGTACGATTTGTCTGTTACGACCGCGGGTGATTCTGTTACTCTACACACTGGAGTCGATTCGTCGAGAATCTCTGATACGGTTTTGGACTCTACTCCGCTTGCAATATTCACCGTGGATAATGTGCTTCTTCCAACAGAATTGTTCGGTAATTCTCCGTCTCCGTTGCCGGCTCCGGAGCCAGTGAGCTCTCTTTCTCCTGCACCGGTTTCTCTGGCCCCAGCTCCGGCAGTTGAGGCGCCTTCTCCCGTTGCTGCTTCACCTCTGGCACCGGCTATGGAGACTCCAATGGGTGGTCCGGCTGATGCGCCGGCGGTGGAGGCTGAGCACAGCACTTCGGACAAAGGAGCAGGTAGTCATGTGATGGTCTCTGCAGTTTCCGCCGTTCTATTCACGTGGTCTGCCATTGTGATATCTTCCATTGTCTTGTCCTGAATTGTAATTTCGCATGCACTATAATTTTTTACGTGAAACTTTTAGCGATATTTTCTTTAATTTCATTGGCTAGGAAAATTTTTGAAGTCTGTTAATTGTGAGGTGCATGCGATTTGCGATCATCGGACGGTGTAGTGCCTTTTATTTCGGGTGTGTTTTTTGTGTGCACTTCCATTTTTGTAATTAAGGAATTTTCTTCAAAGATTTTCTTTATTCTTTACAATAGTAAGAACCAGTATTTTACAATAATATTAATAATAAAAGACCAGTTCAAATTTTTTTCTTTTTGTTTTTTTTTAAAAAAAAACTTATAATCAACTGATATAGAATTGATTTAATGATGTATCACCTGTTAGATTCCTGCGAGACTCGAATAGAGACAACCATAAACCTCTAACCGAATACTAATTAATAATATCCGGAAAGTCATTATTTTGAGTAAGGATTTTTATGTGTGTATTTCTAGTTTTTTACTTACTGTTTTCCTTCCAGGGTAAGACGATTTAAATTATGGTGGTCTGGAATTTATTTTTTAAAAAATTAAGGCATTATTGTAAATATTAAACTTTAATGAAAGTTCAGTTATTCGTTAAAAAGATAAATTTAACACATTTTTATTTAGTTCAATTTGCATGCTTCAGTATATTTGACTCTTTCAGGTGACACAATTAGTCAATTACTCTTTCACGTATGAAAAACACACTTTTTTGTTTAAAGAAGGACATGTTATGAATATTTCAATATTGGTGTGAATGTCCACAACCTTTTTCAAGAAGAGTCTTTTGGGATTTCTACACTTAAAGCAATGTAACATATGACATGAATGGTTTGGTGGGAGTTTCATATAACTTACAAAACTCCATAACATACCATTATGTAGATTTACTCTTTTGTGTAACTCTTGTAATGGTGTTAAGGATTCATTGCCTATATATAGTAGGCATGTATCAAAGGTTGGAAGAGAACAATAGAAAGAAGAATCACTCCCTCCTTGCTCTCCATTTCTCTCTTGTATTTCTTCATCTTCCTCATCTTAATCTCTCTTGTATTTTACTTAGTTTCATAACACGTTATCAGCACGATTGTTATAACGAAGGTATAATTTCTTTAACGATTTCATCTACTTTCTCTAATGATTTTATTATATGTTTATTTATATATCTGGGATAATCTAAACTATTATATGGAATTTAAAATTACCGATTGTTTTTATATATCGGGTTCCATGGTTAAGATTGGAGATTACTTACTATTTTATATAGTACTTTTAGTATTTATCATTATTCATCCATCAATTTTATTCATGCACAGTAATTGCATAGTAATTTACTATTGTTTTACTATTTACATTATTGCATAATACTTTACTTTTGCACAATATATGTTACTAACTTTAACATAACATAACATTTAACTTTTATTGTTATATTATGTTACTAACATAACATTTATATTATTGTTACTAACATAACATTTAAATTAAGCATTTACTTTTATGTTACTAACATAACATTTATATTATTGTTGCTAACATAACAATTTACTTTTATTGTTGTTAACATAACATTTTACTTTTATTGTTATGTTTTTATTGTTAACTTTTAATGTTATGTTATTTTATATTTAACATAATATTATTATTGATATTGTTATTTTAGTATGGCCAGAAGCCATACACCTCTGATTTCATATTCTGAAATTATTTGACCAGAAGTCATAATATTATGATCTCCTATTATATGGCTAGAAGCCATTGTCTTTTTCTTCCTACTTTGAAATTATATGACTAGAAGTCATATGCATTTTGCTTTATTATTTTAAATATAATATGGCCAGAAGTCATATTCCTTTAATTTCTATTACTATATTATATAGTTAGAAGCCATATTCAGTTGATTCCCTATTATATGACCTGAAGTCATATACTTTTCATATTTTATTTTATTGGATAGCTAGAAACATATATTTAACTTTTATTTATCCTGAAGATAAATGATCCAAAGCCATGAAATTCTAAATTCTCATCATTGGCTCGAAGCCATGAGACTAATTAACCTAAAGGCATGAGAATCAAATAGCCTAAAGCCATTAAAACTAAATGGCCTGAAGCCATAAGTTTTAATTTCATTGTAATATCATAATTTATGAATTATTGTCTTTATGAATTCATTATGTTATTATATTGTGTTTTATATTTCATAAATTTCTTTTTATTGTATAATGAAATTTAAATTTGTTGTGCATGAAGCCTCAAACTTGAATATTCGGTATTAAAAGATCATCTTGTTTTTTTAGAACAAATTAAAGGAAATCTATGATAACCAAAAGATGGTTATTCTTCCAAAAGTTTATTATAAATTAGTGTATCCAACAATTTGTTCCTATAGTAGCAATATTGTGGAAGATGTTTTAAGAAATATATTGAATTAATTTCTTGATCTCATGTGGACAAACAAAATACTGAGTGTTTGTTGTAAGAATCATGAATCTTATCCAATAAGCACGACTCCATTCCCAGAAGTGAATGAAGTAATGAATGAATTGGTCATGGACATAAGGTGTAACTGTGGCTACAGTTTTGTGCATAGTCATTGTTGTAATCATGATGGCTCAAATTATCACTTGAAGTGAAGAAATATTATTGAAGAAAATCACAAAAGGGAAACTATTAGGCAATATGTTGAAAATTCATGATTTTGTGATATTTTGATCCCCACTATTTTATAGTTTATAAAGTTTTAATATCTCATACAATATCTTTAAATATTTCATATGATTTACTATTTTGCATAGTAGCTGAAATTCACTATTGTATACAATGATTTATTATTCCGCACAGTAACTAAAACGTGATTGCACAATAATTTACTATTACGCACAGTGATTTATACTTATAAGATATTTGATCCTTTAGTCTTCTATACCCATGAAAGAGGTATAGGTCTTGTTCACACCAAAAATGAAGGGTGGATAAGAGAGTGACATTTGTTATTATTAATATTATGGCCATGAAGGCTTATGTTTCAAATATTGTATGATACAATAAGATTTTAGTAGCCTTGGAACAATATTGTCCAGAAGACAGTAATTTGCAGAGATTTATGTCGTATAAATTTAAAGACTGATGCTGCCAATGAAATATTAAAGAAGCAATGAGCCACGGAGAAATATGTCCATCTTTATTTTGAAGCCAAGGCTCAAGAGAAATAAATAAGCCCAAAAGGTAATGTAAAGCTTACCTTTTGTTGTTATTATTATTTACATTTATTATGACTCCATCTTATAAATCTATTGCCATGAAAATCTTGTGCTGGAGAATTTTCATATGTGTGATTCTAAATCTGTGTGATTCTAAGTTATTTTAATTATGAATATTTTCATATGCGGTGGACTATATATTTTGTATATATAAACAAATTGAAGTATATTATTAGATCATCTAGTGATGCAATATTATATGTTTATTCCTGAAGAATCAACATGTTTTTTCCTTTCGAGGTTTAAAGGATTTGAAAGTAATTTTGACATACAAAACTCACACTTGAGGAGGTGATTGTTAGAAAACAAGTGTGAGTTGAGTTATAATACAATACAAGTGTGAGCTAATTTTTGAAAAGTTGAAAAGCTATATACTTCTCACACAAAGTCTAATAGATCTCCCAAGATGAATGTCAGATAATTTATGGAAATTGAAAAATTTATGATTGGTTGAGTTATGTTACAGTAAACCAAAAGTTTACTGATTTAAATAAATTTATAGTTGGCATGACTTGTTTGATCATCCGAGTCATATATATATATATATATATATATATATATATATATATATATATATATATAATGCAAATAAGCTTATGTATTAACATCCATTGAAGAACCAGAAGATTCTTCATGAATAACCAACATATTGTTTATATATTATGTATTATTTGTTCTCAAATAGATTTGACTATGAGAATATCATTGGTCACGATTGGTAATGGATCTCTGGAAATATATCAAACATTATTATATGGGCCCATTGAAATGACATGTAAACCATACAAATTTGAAAGATGCATCTGGTTACATGTGAGATTATTAGCTTACAGCCAGAAGTTTGTAAGAATGCAACCTGAAGTTTGTAAAAATGATTACAACACAGAGTTTGCAATAATGTTTGGTGTTTGAATAAATTAAGCGCGCAATTTCCAGATTACATGATCCACGAATCATATATTAAAGCCTCCATAGATAAGTTGGATGAATGCTTATGAGAACAAAATTTATGTGTTGGTATATTTGATCTTGTATGTTGCAGCATTTATAGAAGCCAACAAAATTCTCTCTAGAAAATTGGTTTTTGGTCAGTAGCCAGATTAATTCCATCTTAAAAGTTTTTAATGTGCAATATTCGACCATAATGCACATAGATGGATAAATGTTGTGCAAGTACATCCTTCTTCTTGTTTGTCTCTAAATGAAACAGAATGATGTTTCTAAAGGAAACAAATGGATTTAGGAGACTTACACTGCATGATTAGTCAACTATGGTTTGATATAGTTTTCCTAACATGAGGGAGAGAAAATAAGCAGTTGGGTAAACAGATTAGCTAGAATGAATTATTATTGGCTCATTTTGATCCATGTATAAAATAATGTGAACTGGAAGTTCAAAAGATAATTCATTTACAAAATTTAGTTAATCGAATGCCAGAAGCATTTACTGACTCAAAAAAAGGTGACAAAGTCACATGTCCCAATTGCTAATGCTCCTATTAATGTCCTTGAAGGACAATCTATTATAAATGAATTAAAGTATGCCTGAAGCATGGTAGGTCCATCGGTTTCAAAGATATAAATCCTCAAAAGAGAAAAGGAGCTAAGAATATAGATGATCAAGTTGAGAATAATTAAGAAAAGTTAATTAATTGCTCCAGAAGAGCCATCTCCTGAAGAGATATTATCTCCAGTAGAGATATCTCTAGAAGAGAATGTTGTAGTCCCAGAAGAGACCTAGGTACCTGAAATATATGAAAAGTATGAGATCTCAATAAATTATGTTATGGACAGAATTCGATGGGACCGAAATGAAGTCAACGTTGACGACATCTTTGCTTATAATATAGCATAGGATGTAATGAATGATATGAGGATCACGAGCCAAAATCCGTTATCGAGTGCCAATAGTGAAAGAATTGGACCTGTGACTAAGGGTTAAAATTACTGGCGAAATGAAAAGTCTTTGGACCTGTTGTCCATGCACCTGAAGATGTAAAGCTAGTTGGATATAAATGGGCTTTCGTATGAAAGAGAAATGAAAAGGGTGAAATTATAAGATATAAGGCAAGCCTTGTAGCCCAAAAGTTTTTACACAAAGACCTGTTATTGATTTTTAAGAAATATATTCACCAGTAGTGAATGCAAATACCTGTTGTTATTTGATTAACCTAGCAGTAAAAGAAGAGATTGATCTGCACTTAATACATGTTGTATGTTGTAACTGCTTATTTGTTTTGGCTCACTTAAAAGTGATATTTATATGAAAGTTCCTGAAGGACTCGTGGTGAGAGAAGCATATGTCTCCGAAGGATTTAATGTACCAGAAGTACGAATTCCTGAAGGATTCAAGATGTTAAAAAAACATCTAATTCGAGTTTTTAAGCACAATACTCAATTAAGTTAAATAAGTCCTTTGGCCTGAAGCTATTAGGGCGCATGTGGTATAATCATTTCAAGGAATATTTGTTGAAAGAAGGGTACAAAAAATGACCCAATATGTCCATACATCTTTATTAAAGGATATAGAAATGAGTTTAATATAATTGTTGTTTATGTTGATAATATCAACATCATTGGAACTCCTGAAGAGGTTGAAAAGACAATTAATCGTTGAAGAACTACTTGGTCCAGAAGTACCATGTTTTACTATTATTGGAATACTAATGTATCATGCTGCATAAAAGATGAAGAGTGGTACTAATGTATCAGGCTTATTACCAAGAGATATAGTTCGTCACCAACACAAAGACATTGGAAGTAATGTAGTCATCAGGGGGAGTAAATCAGATGCAATTAAGAACGACAAGTTGATATACGCTGTACTCTTTTTCCCTTATCTAGGTTTTGTCCCACTGGGTTTTCCTAGAAAGGTTTTTAATGAGGCAGCATTGGACACAATGGATGTTGTACTCTTTTCTTTGGCTAGGTTTTTATCCCACTGGGTTTTTCCTAGTTAAAGTTTTTAATGAGGCACATTCATAATGGACATTCAAGGGGGAGTGTTATGAATATTCCAATATTGGTGTGAATGTCCACAACCTTTTTCAAGAAGAGTCTTTTGGGATTTCTACACTTAAAGCAATGTAACATATGACATGAATGGTTTGGTGGGAGTTTCATATAACTTACAAAACTCCATAACATACCATTATGTAGATTTACTCTTTTGTGTAACTCTTGTAATGGTGTTAAGGATTCATTGCCTATATATAGTAGGCATGTATCAAAGGTTGGAAGAGAACAATAGAAAGAAGAATCACTCCCTCCTTGCTCTCCATTTCTCTCTTGTATTTCTTCATCTTCCTCATCTTAATCTCTCTTGTATTTTACTTAGTTTCATAACAGGACACAATTACTTACCACTCTGGTCCTATTTATAAATCCAGTTTGACCAAAAAATTTGGTCCTATTTATAAGTCCAGTTTCAGAAATAAATGAGATTGTGACAATTTTACCCATATTAATTGCACCCATAAAGATAGAGAGAAAAGAAACAGTAAAAAAGTACTCAATCATAAATGAGGGCAAAGTTGAAAATTTACCCCATAATCATTGTGTTAACTTACTTTTCTTGATATGTGAGATTTGGTAAAAGTGGACTTATAAATAGGACTAAAATGGTAATTATTTTGATGTTGACAAAAGTGCATAGAGGAACGTTCAGTCTCTCATGCCTCCCTCCTATCCTCATAATCACTCCTGCCTCTCAACTCTCGTGTATTGCTCCTCAACGCTCGGTTGACGCAGAGAGTCACGCACATCAAACCCATATTAATGACCTTCCTCTCCGATCATCACAGACATCAGAGTTCTCGCCTTTTCCTTTTCCTCTCTTTTTTTGGTTATCTATCTAATATTCAGAACTTCGTTTTGACTAATTAGACTTATCCACGTCGCGCACCTGGTTATGGTAGGTGAGTTTCCCAACAAGACTTTTCTGAATACGGCTTGAACTTGAGACCTTATTTAAGCGATATAAACTGTTTGCCACTTGTACCTAGCCTCTCATTGCTCCTCTTTGGCCTTTTCCTGTTCGACTCTCTTTCATTGGCATTCATTTCTCTTTCTATGGTCCATTAGTTTGCCACTATTAGTTAATTTTCCTATATTTTGACATGATTCTTTAATATTCAGGCCAAAGCAAAAAAAAAAAAAAAAAAAGCCATTGATTTGGGTGTGAGTTCCAAGAATTAGATGGGAAAATGAGGATATGGCCTCTCCCTCTCGTCCCCCCCCCCCCCCCCCCCCTCTTCATTTTCCTTAAAACTAAGTAGTTTTGGGTAAACAAAGCAAGTGAAAGATTACTTTTTTTTAAAAAAAAGAGAGACCATGTAGTACTTTAAAATATTTTTTCAATGGTGTTTAGTATCTTAAATTAATATTTAGTAGTAAATTATTTTTTTTATCAATACCCTATTTATATTTAAAAACACTTTAGATTGATCAGTGCTACATATTAGTGTCACTAAAAGATATTTTAGTGGGCTGAGTTTCCTAAAAATTAATTTAGAATCTACTGAAAAATATTTCAGAGTTAATGAAATTTGTTTTTTTAAAAATTGCTCATTGGCTTTGTTTATCCAAAAACCATGTAGCTTTTAGAAAAGTGTTGGGAACAGAGGAGAAAAGAAAATAAGAGATGCCATATTCAAAAAATCAACCTCATTTGTCCTTTTAAAAATAATGGAGTTTCAGTAATGGGGTTTATATATATATATATATATATATACACACACACATACACGCACACACCATGCATTTTGTTACCTTGATTTCTCAGCCTGCATTCGGCATCTTTAATCAAAATACTTGAAACAAAAAAAAAAAAAAAAAAGACCTAAATGATATAAGGGTTGAAACGATTTATCGAAATACCACAAGAGAACTCGTTCAGCCTGAGAATGAGTTTGAATTTTAATTTCTCCAAAAAAATAAAAAAACAGTTAACTCTATCTTATATTGATGAGAGGGAGAAATAGATAATGAAAAGTTGGGGTATTAATTGTAATTATCTCAAAAAATAAACAGGGAAGACAAAGACGAAAAAATGGGGCATTAAATTGTAATAATAGCTGCTAGCAAAAAAAATAAATAAGGGGGAAAAAGGAAGGCAGGAAGAAAAGACTGAAAAACGCGAAGAGCATTTTATGACGGAGCAGGCAAATTAAAATCCTTCTAACAGAGAATGACTTCATGCACATTATTTCAAACTCGTTCTCTTGCAGTATTTTGAAAAATAGTTTCAACATTTTAGCATTTAGGTAATTTTTAATTGTGTTTAAGTATTTTGATAAAAATGCCACCTACATTCTAAATGAGATCACTTGACATTTTAATGTGTGTATGAGATTGCTAAACAAGATCAGCCTCTCTTTTAGAGTAAGAAAGTTCTCTCAATAGTTCAGTTCCCAAAAATTAATACCTGGACGAGATGTCCTGGTCCAATTCCTACAATATAGGGGTGAGTATTCGGTTTTTGGTTCGGATTTATAGTATACTTTATATGGAGCACCTGGTATATATCGATTTTCACTTGTATGACAATAGATTGCAAATTTTAAAATCAAAAAATAAAAAGAAAAGAAATAATCTAATAAATATTAATAAAATACAAAGATAATGAAAAATTACTTACAAAGATATCTGTATTGTATCTACTATATGTCAACAATTGCCTTTGATGTAATGAAAATTTTCGGTTTTTCGGTTATTCGGTTTTAACTGAAATAAAATTGCAAAAACCGAACCGAACATCGAACACCAAATTAAGCTAGTTTTAAAAAACCAAACTGAACCAAAAAACCGAACACCGAATTATTCAGTTCGGTTTTCGATTTCAGTTTTGATTTGCTCACCCCTACTACCATGTCCAAGTCTGTCTAAGACACCTTGGGACACGATGAGACAAGAAAACAAAAATTGTCTCATCGAAATGGGACCGATATGGGCATGTCCTAGTCTCATCTTGTCCCATGAGCAGCCTGCATATATGATCAATTCAACTTTATATAAGATTTTCGTTTGATATCTTAATTTTATAAAATATTTTTTTTCTATATTCCAACTCCGAAACCGTTAGTCTCAAATGATGATTTTATATAACAATCTTTAAAAATTAAACTTAATATGTTTGTGAATGTTTTGTTAACATTTAAAATTTTAATATAAGCATTTTTGTTAATAACTTTAGGATTAAATGACAAAAATAAAAGGGAAAATTATAATAAAGGACCTAAAAAAAATAATATTTATTATGAAGGACCATAAAAAGTGGTAATTATTCTAAAGGACCAAAAATTAAAATATTAAAATAAAAGGACTAAATTACCCTTAGTCAGATTTCCTATCTTCTCATTAATTAAATCTGGAATGATTTTTTCTTACATGAGAATCTAGAATAATTAATGAATAATAATAAATAGATATCAATTCAAATAATTATTTTTCCATTGTAGAATCACTCAAAATTAATATGTTAGAGAAAAGATAGGAAAGATTGAGCTTTTTATGGTTATAGCGAAAGGAAATAGGGATTTGGTTTCTTTAACCACGTTCTCTTTTGATGAGATTTTTTTGAGTTAAGAGTCTTTTGCTTTATTTTCTGTTTCTCTAGGAATGGAACAACTGGTAATATTGAATGAATATCAGGTATTTTTGGTTGCCTCAGCACAAAAAATCTCAGGTCTAACACCACAAACGTTTGCACAACGCATGAGGCTTCTTCTGCTACAACTATAAAAAGCTCCTTCTTTCCTATCTTTTCTCTAGCAAAATAATCTGGAGTGATTTTGCGATGGGAAAAGAATTATTTGAACTAATATCTATTTATTATTATATATTAATTACTTTAGATTCTCATGTAAGAAAAATCATTCCATATTAAATTAATGAGAAGATAGGAAGAAAAAATCATTCCAGATTTAGTTAATGAGAAGATATGAAATCTGATTAAGGGTAATTTAGTCCTTTTATTTTAATATTTTAATTTTTGGTCCTTTAAAATAATTACCGCTTTTTATGATCCTTCTTAATAAATATTATTTTTCTTAGGTCCTTCATTATAATTTTCCCAAAATAAAACCTCATATATAAATTTAAAAAACTAAAGGTGTAATTTTACTTTGGCTAAAGGTTTGGCAAAAGATTTTACCTCAGTTAAAGTGTACATTAGGTCCTCTAAATTTACATACATATATATATATATATATATATATATATATATATATATATATAAAATTAAATAGACAATCCTAAAAATATAAATGCAATTGATATAAAAAAAAAACAAATACGACCATGAGTCTTACCAATATTATTAGATAATGAATCTTAATTCTGACATTTAAGTTTTGAATGTTCCTCCAAATGAGTTAGATAGATAGATATATATATATATATTAGTGTTGGATATAGTGGATGTAATTTTAGGTCCAACATCTGACTATTGTTAATTTATTATTTATATTGTGAGCATCTCTAAAGTTAAATGCATTTACACATAGATTGTGTGCTAAGGATACCTACCATACTTATATATTTTAGTTCTTCTAGACCTTTAGTATGAAATATGGCTCTGGCCTACCTTAGTTTTAGGTGATAAAGGAGGAGATTCTTATTCAATGAATAAAAGTATAACAAAGTTAATATATTGTGAATCTTGTACCTGATTGGATAATCCATTATTTCTATTGAATAAAATCTCATGGCTTACAATTACCCATATTTTTTTTTTTATCCATATATCTACACACATTTATACACACCAAGATTCAGCCCACTAGGCTAGTTGGGCCAACAGAACAATACAACCAGACTCAACTAAAAATTATACACCTAAAACACCTATATATTTCCTTCGATCCTAATTATAAGAGCTAGTTGACTTTTTTTAGAAAAATTAAGAAAGCTAATTATATTACTTTAGAGTATTTTTTTTATTTTTTTCTCAAAATTAATTAGTTTGACTAATAAACTATAATTTAAAATATACACAACATATGAAATGATTAAGTAACTTATTTAGCTTCCTTAATCTCTCAAAAAAAAGTCAACCAGCTCTTATAATTAGGACCGGAGGTAGTACTATTTGCACTCCCCTCAAGTTGGGAATGTTGTATTCATAAGTTCCCAACTTGTTGAGGATCATGTTGTGCTCCTCCAAGAGCCTTAGTAAAAACATCTAAAAGTTGTTCCTCATATTCTACATGTTTAAAAATAATCATCCCATTCAACAACTTTATGCATACGAAGTGACAAACCACTTCAATGTGTTTCGTAAGCTCATGGAAGACCCGGTTTGTGGCCATATGAATTGCCAACCTGCTATCACAATAAACTTTAACGGGCTCCACCTTTTTAATGTATAGCTCCTCTATGAAACCAACTATTCAAGTAAGCTCTGTTGTTACCATTTTGAGTGCTCGATAATTGGCCTCAGCAAAGGAGATGGATATAACACTTTGCTTCTTGGATTTCCAGCATATAAGGGAACCCTTAACTTTTACCGAAAATCTTGTTACTGGCTGCGCACCTCATGTCAATACACCTAGCATGGTTTGAATCACAATAGCATTCAAGAACTGAAGAATTCTCATTTGCTGAGAAAATTCTTCTTCTTGGACTGTGTTTTAAGTACTTAACCAATCTCATGGGACTTCTTAGCCTTTAAGTACTTAAGATCCACTGGCGGAACAGACTTATTAATTTGGGTCAAGGTGCAGATTTGCCAACTAACTATTACCCGAGGAGCGTCTGGGCCAAATAACTATTGAGGGGACCAAAATTGCCAATCAACAATTAAAAAGTGAAAAAAACACAATTTGGAGCAGATTCGCCAACTAACTATTACCCCGTTATTGTCTTGGTGTCTCCGTCTTCCATTGACTGTCATAGTGTCAGTGACGTCGGCATTTCCAAATCTTCTATTGTTGCTGGGTGTTCCACTCATCCTCTTGAACTCATCCAGTAGTCCACAGCGTTCGATTGGCATGCACCTTACACCCTAGTTCCATCCCTCCGGTGCCACAAGCAGCAACCGTTGCTGCCGCAATGCCTGCTCCCATGGGTCCCATCTTTGTTGATGTTTTCCTTTTCCAACAAGAAGGCTTAACCGCTCTTTTCTCCAGCGTTTCCGCCACCATCCTACGCCAGTGCCTCACATTTTAACTTAATTGTGATAGTTGTTTTTTTTAATAGTTATTTGGTGGTTTTTTTTTCACTTTTAATAGTTATTTGATGTTTTTTTTTTCACTTTTTAATTGTTGATTGGCAATTTTGGTCCCTCCAATAGTTATTTGGCCCAGACACTCTTCGGGTAATAGTTGGTTGGCAAATCTGCACCTTCACCCTATTAGTTTCTCCTTTTCCCTATCGTCTCCTTGCCACTTCTCCTTTCCACATCCTTTTTATTACCCTACTCCCCTCTCTGACAACGTCCACACACAAAAATTAAACTTCTCCTTTCCAGATTTGTCTTTGCAGATTAGTCCTCCGAACGCGAAACCTTTTCAGGATGGAGAAATAGCTACACTAACTAGAGATCTAGCTACACTGACTCACCAAGTGCAGCGGCTAGCGAGATTTGAAACGTACGATAATACCAGTGATTTCTATGTTTTACCCGTGGATCTTTTCGTTCCAAGGTAAATCGTGATTTCTATGGCAAGCTGTATTGTTAGGTTTAAGCATATTGTAGGATCGTGTGATCCTACGCATTAAACACGATTTTCATAATAGTGAGTCTATTCTTTTTCTTTTGATTCATATTATTGAATTTTTATCATTAGCAAATTAAAAAAAAAACGAAAATCTCAATTCAAGGGAATCCCACATTATCATTATATTAATTTATTTGAATCTGCGTTGTCATTATATATTATTAACTTTGATTTTGACTTCTTCTTTATCTTGAAAACCAAAAATACACAAACATTGAGTTAGATTAGATTATTTCATTTGTCTTTGAAACAATTTCTCAAAATGACTTCTTGCGATTTTAAGTTATTTGTCACTTAACTATTTAGAAGCTTGGAAATTAATCTCATCACAAGAACAACTTAGGTTGTGCTACTAAGCTACATTCGCAAACCTACTTTTTGAGAACTTAGACGGCATGAGTTTGTCAAGGTCCAATTAAGGCAACACATTTTAGAAAGAGATGAAAGAAGATGGAGAGGATCGGAGGATCTGAGAGAGAGTAATTATACTCCAGTGAAGCGAAAGAACACTATCGATGGCGTGAATCTCTTGGCAGAAAGCTTCCACCTCAGGAGGATAAGTTCCGTTACTCACTTACTCTTAAGTCTTAAGATTAGTGTTGAACATAGGTTGGGGAGAGATATTGATGTACTCAATTTCCATGCCTTTAATGTCTCCTTTACTCAGTTTGATTGCTACGAAACTGTATGATATTGTTGAAGGGAGAATCCAGCTGATAACTTAGAGATAGGAAGGAGCCCGGCATTCTAAAAAAAAGGAGCAGAGACTGAGAGAAGAAAAAGCGGAGACGAAGGGAAGGAATTGGAGGGAGACGAGCAAAACACCACCATCGATTCACAGTCTTCCTCTGTCCTCACTTTCAATATCAGAGAAAAAGGGAGAAATAATTCAGAGAGAATATGCAATTGTATATTTCTGTAATGAGGTGTACAGCTTATATAACGCAAGATGTACAACTGAAATGACTTGAGTAATATTCTAACAACTTACACTACACGTGACTCTCTCATAACAGAATACTAACAGAAGATAACACGTGGCATAGACGTGGCATGTGCTCTAACTGATCTAAGTATATTTTACTAACATTCCCTCCGTTGAGAAAATCAGCTCATCTTTACACTCCATTATGTACTTCATCAATGGAGATGATGTTCAATTTATTTCTACAGAAGGCAAACATCCCATAAGTTTGTGGTTTCGTGAGTATATCTGCAACCTGATAACTCGCTGGAACATGTCCAACAGTCACAATACCTGCTGCTACTTTTTCTCTGATGAAATGCACATCAAGTTCTACATGTTTAGTTTTAGAATGCAACACTAGATTGGATGCTAAGGCCACTGTACCAGTATTATCACACCAAATGCAAGGTGTTTTGACTACATCTATGTGCATCTCCTTCAATAGTGATAGAACCCACATCAAATCAGTGATGGAATCAGCTACACTTCGATATTCTGCTTCAGTGGCAGACCTGGAAACAACCTGCTGTTTCCTTGACACCCACAAAATGGGATTTGTACCAAGAAATATATAGTAGCCACTGGTTGACCGTTTGTTTTCAGGAAGTACTTGAATTTCTTCATCATTTTTGTTTTTCTTTTTTGTAATGCCACCCCAATCAGAGTCAAAATAGCCTTGAATGACAAACTGTTCTACTGGTTTTACAAGCAATCCATGGGTACTTGTACCATTAAGGTAACGAAGGAGTCTCTTCACACACTCCCACTGTTTTATAGTTGGTTCCTGTAAAAATTGACTGAGTTTATTTACAGCAAAAGCTATATCAGATCTGGTGTAGCAGAGATATTGTAAGGATCCCACAATGCTACGATACAAACGAGGATCAGAGAATGGTGGACTGTCTTTAGCAAACAGAGGTACATTGACAGCCATTGGAGACGCATATGCATGGGCCTCAGTCATTTGAGTTTTTGCAAGTAGATTGTGAATATATTTCCTTTGAGTTAAGTGGATGCCTCTGGAGGATCTTTGAAATTCAATTCCTAAGAAATAGGAAAGTTCACCCAAGTCTTTTAAGGAAAACATTGAACTCATGTCACTGATAAGGTCCTGCACTATGGCTTCTTTTGAGCCAGTTATCACCAAATCATCCACATAGACCAGCAAGTATGTGATGTTGTTGTCATCCTTTTTAATGAACATACAGGGGTCAACTCTTGCAGGTACAAACTGCAGTGTTTGAAGAAAAGTGCTGAGTTTCACAAACCAAGCCCTTGGTGCTTGTTTTAGGCCATAGAGAGCCTTTTTAAGCTTGCAAACCAATGGTCTCATAGTTGCATCATGTTGTACAAATCCTGGAGGTTGTTCCATGTAAACATCCTCTGTGAGATCCCCATTTAGGAATGCATTATTGAAATCCACTTGATGTAATTTCCATTGCTTTGTTATAGCAAGAGTCAGGAGGGTTCTGATTGTAGAAGGCTTGACAACCGGGCTGAACGTATCTCTATAATCAGCTCCAGCTTCTTGGGAATATCCTTTGGCTACTAATATGCTTTTATATCTGGCAATAGCCCATTTGCATGAGTCTTTAAGCGACAAAGCCATCTGCAACCTATAATCTTTCTGTCAGGTGGTGGAGGAACAAGTTCCCATGTACCAAACCGTTGGAGAGCATCATATTCTTCATTTACTGCCTGAGTCCAATTTGGGTCAGCAAAAGCCTCATCAATGGTCTTTAGGATGTTGACATCTTCTGCAATAGTAAAAATCTTTGGTTTAAACACACCAGATTTACTTCTAGTAACCATGGAATGGGAATTTCTGATTGTAGAGGGCTGTGATGTGGATTTGACAGGACTGGTCAGCGGAATGGGCTGAGTTGTTTGTGTCTGAGAAGAAGAATTAGTGATGACTGGGTTTAAGGACTGAGGGGAGTGTGAGTGAATCGTAGATGATGGAGGGATAAGGGAAGGTGAACATGAGACAACAGATTTAGAGTCAGATATGGGTAAGGGAGGTTGAAAACTGGTTTTTGAATAAGGCTTAGAGGAAACACATCTGATGTTGAATTGAGATTGTGCAGGAAAAATGGATTCATGAAATTGAACGTGTCTTGTTATGTACACTCGTCCAGTGGTTCTGTTAAGACACTTATATCCTCTATGATGTGAGCTATAACCAAGAAATAGACATGAGGCAGATCTGAACTCAACTTTGTGTTTATTATAAGGACGCAAACATGGAAAACACTCACATCCGAACACTTTAAGCAAGGAGTAATCAGGTTTGACACCAAACAACTTTTCATAAGGTGAGGAATGTTGTAAAACTGGTGTGGGTAATCTGTTTATCAAGAAAACAGCAGAAAGAAATGCATCACTCCAATAGAATAATGGCAGTGAAGCAGTAGCCAGCAAAGTAAGTCCTGTCTCCACAATAGATCTATGCCTTCTTTCAACTAAGCCATTTTGTTGTGATGTATATGGGCAGGTAAAACGATGTTGAATACCACAGGCAGTGAGAAATGGAGTAAAAGTAATAAACTCCCCACCACTATCAATCTGGACCTGTTTAATACTTGTACTAAATTTGTTTTCAACCATTGCTTTGAATTCCTTAAATTTTGTTAGAGCTTCAGACTTCTTATGGAGAAGATAAACCCAAGTGAAACGACTAAAAGCATCCACAAAGGCAATATAATAGACAAAACCATTTGACACAAATGGAGCTGGACCCCACAAATCCATACAAATCAAGTCAAGAGGTTTATGGTACACAGTTGAAGATGATTCAAAAGGAAGTCTATGGCTCTTGCCCATTTTACACGCACTACAACTTTCAGCTGTGTCTGTTTTATTTATAGCTATATTGAGGTATTTAAGCACATCCTTCACAGTGCCCTCATGAGGATGCCCGAGCCTTCTATGCCATAGAGTGAAATTGTCTGAAGCTGCTGTATAGTGACAGATAGGTGCTGAATGCTGACCACAAGTAGCTTTTCCAACCAGAGAAGATTTTGGAAAGGAGACAGCATCTAGTTTGTACATGCCTGCGAACTCAGTTCCACTCATGAGAACTTCCTTGGTCTGCAGATCCTTTACAACACAATTATGAGGAAAAAAATTCTATGGGTACACCATTTTCTTTTGTGACTTGTGCAATAGAAATTAGCTTCTTTTGCATAGTAGGAACACATAATACTTTGTTCAGTTTCAAACCAAATCCGAATGTATTTGCAGAATTTAAAAGAGTTTTTCCAATATATGAAACTGGAAGAGTAGTACCTCCACCAACAACAACCATGCTTTTACCTTGTGGTGGTGCAGCAAGAGCAAGAGAGTTCACAGAGTTTGTTATGTGCTGTGTAGCTCCTGAGTCAAGGTACCATGCCTCATCAGTGATAATTTTAGGAGAAGCCACAAAAGCTTGAGGTACACCTGAGTCAGTTGACAGATTCTGGTTGCTGGACATTTTTTTTTGTCTGACTGGATGAAGCTGAGAGGACTGGTTGATCTGAGGTAACACCAGTAGCTGTATTGATTGGCTAAGACACTGAAACATCTTGATTGACTAATGGCTTACATTCATGAGGAATATATTGAGTCATTGCTGGTACAAGTGATTTAGTATATTGAGAGGGCCAATGATTTTCAGAGACATGAGACATCCCATAGGATGGTTGGCTCAAATCAGTGTAGTGAGCCTGAGCTGATGAACGAGTATTACTGGGTGAATCATACCTGAAATAACAAGCATCAGCAAGGTGTCCTATCTTGTGACAAATCTGGCACGATGGCTTGTTGTTGTTATTGTTGAATTGAAAATAGCCACGACCACGACCTCTACTATTGTTGAATGCTCTTGTATTATTGAATTGTGGACGAAATGGCTGCATTAAAGGTTGTCCACGTCCCATTGAGCCAAAAGACTGTGATCCAAACGACTGAGCAGTGAAGATCATTGGATTTTCTTGAGTATAACTCAGATCATGAGAGGAAGCAGACGCATAGTGTGCTTGAGACACAGAGTTTGCTATGAAGGATTTCTGTCTGGCCTCAGAATCAAGCAACATAGTGTTTATAGTATCCAGATCAAACTGATTTTTAGATGCATTGATAATAGCAATGACAGACTCATACTCCATGGTAAGACCGTTGAGTATGTGAGAAATTTTGTTTGTGTTTGACACTGGTTCTCCTAGCAGAGCTAGGTGATCGCATATAGATTTCAGATTAGCCAAATAATCACGCATGGACAATTCTCCCTTTCTCTGATTTGTTAACAAATTCTTATAGTGCAGAATTTTTGAATCTGACTTATCAGAATACAGTCTATTTAATTTTTGCCAGATCTGAGCAACAGTTTCTAATCCTACTAAGTTAGGAAGAACAGACGAAGTTACCGAAGCAAGAAGCCATGACGCAAGTGCAGAATCCAGTTGCTCATACGTCTCATACGCTGGATTGTTCACATCTTGTCCAGATTCAGTGTCATGGATCATTTTTGAAGGAACATTGACTGAGCCATCAAGATACGAGAACAAGCGATGCTGCTTGGCCATGAAGTACACTTGCTGCTTCCATATAAGGTAGTTGGAATCATCAAGTTGTACAGTGATCTTCTTGTTTGTGAACTTATGATTGTTTTGGCCTGTACCGACAGACACCGGTAAAGCATTTGTAGAAGCGTTTGCGGACATTGTTGTGATGGTTTATCAATCCAAGATGAGGAGATTAACCACCGCCAATATCTCTGTTTCTATTTTCTGGAAAGTTCACCAGAAAACAAAGCTTCGCCGGCGTTATAATGGCTCTGATACCATTTCAATATCAGAGAAAAAGGGAGAAATAATTCAGAGAGAATATGCAATTGTATATTTCTGTAATGAGGTGTACAGCTTATATAACGCAAGATGTACAACTGAAATGACTTGAGTAATATTCTAACAGCTTACACTACACGTGACTCTCTCATAACAGAATATTAACAGAAGATAACACGTGGCATAGACGTGGCATGTGCTCTAACTGATCTAAGTATATTTTACTAACACTCACTCCATCCATCGAATCACCACCATCATCAATGGACTCGAGAGCTTTAATTTTGAAGAGAGGCCAACACTTTCACCTGGGATTTTAATGACATTTTTGGTGAAGCAAAGAAGGAAATCGAACGGAGGAGACCACGGAGGAAATTGAAGGAGACCGGTCACCACGTCCTTCACAATCACCTAAGCCACCACAGTCTCCACCTCCATGTTCAGCCCACATGGCGGGTTGATTGTAGACGAGAGAACAGAGGTGAAGGCCATGGAGGGTGGGGGTGTGAGAAGAGGAAAAAGAAAGAGAAGAAGAGTAAAATTGGAAGGGACTTGGCTTACGTCCTTTTCCCCCCACGTTCCGATGCTCTGAACGGTGACGTTTTTGCCCCAAAACACACACACTTGGTGCTTTTTTTAAAAAAAAAAAAAAAATTCAGGCACTATCAGGTAGTAAAAGAATAATTTAGGATACTCAATTGTACTAAAAGAATTCTTTATGATCTTGAAAAAATATTTCAGGGTACTGAAGGGTACTAAGGGCCCGTTTGGTACGGGAAAGATTTAAAGAGGGAAAGGAATTCAAAGGAGGGAAAGGAATGGAAGGAAAGATTGTGAGGAAAATAAAAGAGTGAAACTGTTTGGCAGATATGGGAAGGGAACTTAAGTTGAGGGAAAATAAATGGTTTGGTATGAAGAAGTGGGTACCAGTTAAGTGGGAATATGAGGTGAAATACCAAAAATGCCCCTAAATTTAAAAAACAAAAAAACCATTCCTGGAACTGAGTTTTGTTTTGTCGTAGTGGCAGATCAACGAACCCTAAAACCAAATTGAATGTGCAACTGGAAAACTGAAGTAGAGGTGGCTGCGAAATGAAATTGCCCCAACGAATGGAGTTGGGAGGTTTGAAGGACGACACACTTGGAAGGAATTAGAAGTTGAGAACTCGAAAAGACGAAACCAGCAGCGACAATTCATATAAACAGATGAACAGGGGAAAAATGACTAAACTTTGAACGCAACGAATGCACTAATAGAGAAAACAGTCGTAAAAAACTTTTGATAAAAGAACTGCTTTTTATGACTTTTTTTTTGAACTTTTAATGACTGTTTTTGAGAAAACAGTCATTAAAAGTATTGTATTTTATGACTTTTTTTTTAAAACTTTTAAAGACTGTTTTTGTAAAAAACAGTCTTAAAAAACTTTTGATGACTATTGTTTAGAAAACAGTTATTAAAAGTACTGTTTTTTATGACTTTCTTTTTTGAACTTTTAAAGACTGTTTTTTACAAAAACAGTCTTAAAAAACTTTTGATGACTGTTTTTGAGAAAACAATCATTAAAAGTACTATTTTTTATAACTTTTTTTTTTAAACTTTTAAAGACTGTTTTTTACAAAAACAGTCTTAAAAAACTTTTAATGACTGTTTTTGAGAAAACAGTCATTAAAAGTACTGTTTTTATGACTTTTTTTTTTTGAACTTTTAAGGACCATATTTTTACAAAAACAGTCGTAACAAAAGCAGCAAACATGTCATTTACAATACTCGGGTAGCTAAACACAATCCTTGAGTATCCTATATCCAATACTCAAGTATCATTGCAGCAAGATCATATCAGATATTTTAGACTTTAAAAGATGCAGTAGTATTGGCAATACAACGGGCAATTTCTGGTGAACATAGCGTCTTCTGTATAGCTTAAAATTTGGAAAACCACCCCATCTCAGAAAGCTCTTCAAGTCTTCTTTCTAGTTCAATAAGAATCAGTTTCAAACTAGTTGTATTTTGTACATTAACATCAGATAAATGGAGGTTGTTCTTATCCAGCGTTTTTGCAACATCTAGAATAGACTGCCAACTTCAAAACATCATAACTTCTTCAATTGATCTTCTTTTTCTATGTTCTTGATGTTTTTGAAAAGGTATTTGAGTCTAGTTTCCAATGGAACTGGTTTCAGTTCAATTGGATTTGTCATTTGCGAGATACACTCAAATTACTGAAGGTTGGTCTGGACTGTGACGTTGATTCTTGTGACAATTTGTAAAAATCATAGCTCTCCCATCTGGACTCCTTTGGACTTGAATTTTTGTAAAAAGTACGCATTGGGAGTCTAGTTTCATACAAAATTAGTTTCACCTCAATCGAACTTCTGGTTGGAGAGATATCATCAAATTACCAAACGTCGCCAGAAACAGAGCTGAACAGAGTGTGTTGGAATCACGATATTACTTGAGTATTTGAAGTTTCATACTCAAGTATTGGTCCCATACTCAAGTATTGAAGTTTAATACTCAAGTATTGACGGGATTTTTGCCTAAATAAGAGCTGATTAAGTACCATACTCGAGTATTACATTATGGTACTCGAGTATTGCTTTAGGAATGCAATTATGGCCTATTTGAACTTCGCCAATTCACACTGTGATATGAAAAATGCCGATATTACTCGAGTATGTAAGTGGCATTCTCGAGTATTGTCACCTGAAATGTACTCAACATTTATAACACTACTCGAGTATTGTTTATATATACTCGGGTATTTATCAGATCAATCACAATGCATCCTATGCAAATCAAACCATAGCAGTAGAAGGTTTGATGACTGTTTTTGAGAAAACAGTCATTAAAAGTACTGTTGTTTATGACTTTTTTTTTTTGAACTTTTAAAGACTGTTTCTTACTAAAACAGTTGTAAAAAATACACTAAACAAGTGCTTCATAGAATTTGGAATCAATAAAGTTCAAATCAAAGATCAAAGAATATGAAAAAGAGCAAGTTGCATCAAGCTAGCAGCTGACTCTCTCATTTATTTCCTCACTCACATTAACCAACAAGCATACGTATTATGCCACCAAACAATGAACACAAGGCATCGGCCAACGGATGAAATAGCAAACGTATCACTAATACCCATTGGAACTCACCTGTATTTACACCTGCGTTGAACTTGTGCTGCGTCTCCAACTACCCCGTCGTCGATTTCAGGTGAGAGTCCTTCGTTCAGCTCCTGTCTTCGATTTTAGCTTCGTCGAGCTGTAGGGTCGATGCTCTTTTTAAATAAATAACTCCACTGTATACAGGGGCATTTTTGTCCATAAAATTCACTCTCCCGGGAACGAAAATGCTATCCCGCCAGTTTCGAAGGGATTCGATCTTCCCACATATAAGGGAAAATTGGTGGGCCCGGGATGATGAATTCCCAGGAAGATTTGTCCAAAATGCTTACCAAACGAAGGAACTTACTAATTTTCCTTTCCCTTCCCACCGATTCCGTGTACCAAACAGGCCCTAAAATGATTTTGATTGTGTAACACCCCCAAATTTCTAACAATTATAAGAACATTTTTATGAATAAATACTGAAATTCAAAATAACCAAAATTTGGGAAGTGTTACCGCTGCACTTGTATTGGGACAAGTACAAGGCTACCTTATTACATTAACAAAAACTCAAACTTAACTAAAAATGTTTTTTTTCCAAAGCATAAAATAGAAACTAGATAGAATTAGTGGACGGTTCTTCCTCACTTCTCACTGCTAGCCCCTCACTTCTCATTGCTAGCCCCATCCTTGCAAACCTATTTCACTTAAATTCTGCTCTCCCGAAAGATCATCACAGCCCAGAACATAAACATCAGCAAAAGCTGGTAATCCTAATAAACAGAGAAAATATAGAAAAAATAAATAATAATAATAAAATAAATAAAATATCCACATGATGATAAGAAAGAAAAACACCATATACATATATATAATCTAAAATATTAATTTCAATACTCATCATATCTATATATTCTCATCGAATCAAATATCATTCATTATTTTTATTAATTTCATTTGGACCCGGAAACCTGCCAGTCTATTTAGTTTAGTGGGAAGAGAACCATGACCCTTTGACCCGAAAACCTGTCAGTCACAAATAATCAAATTGGCCATATCACAATAAAACAATTCGTCCTAATGTGCACACATCTTCTCAAAGTTGCTACTAGTATCCCGAGTTACCCTGCCAGATACTACTTTGAGAAGAACAGATATAATCAGTTCACATTAAATAATATATCGGAGACATAAAGCCCAAAAGTTGTGTTCATCACTTTAGGAGGTACCGTCCCAAAGCTATCCTCCTATGATTTAAATTATTTTAAATACACTCACATAACAAATGGATTTCTCAATATATATATATATGAAAGCATTTATAAATTTCAATCACGAAATCGAGGCACCCATAGTATACATGTATATTCAATGACAAAAGGGTTTTAAAAAAAAGTTAAATGCAAATTAAGAAAGAGAAATATATGTATACAAGGAGGTGATGAGTTTTGCTTTCATAAAGTGATTCACGCTAATCGAAAAGGAAAAATATATACACATATACAAATGCTGCAACACATTTAAGGGTTTTTCACAAAGATCGAGATCGACATGCAACAATTGACTCCTATTGTTCTAGGGATTAAGATTACATATAATATATTTCATATATAACAATCCTATCAAAACTTATATAAAACTAACTAAGACTCATGGAAATTAGAATTAGCAAAATAGCATGTAGAAAAAAAGAAGAAGTACGAGATGCAAGGTTGTTCTGGGGATTAGGATTACAAATAATATACTTTATATATGACAATCTTATCAAAATTTATATAAAACTAACCTAAGACTCATGGGATTAAGATTAGCAAAATAGGATGTGGAGAAAAAATAAGTTTAGGATTAGCAAAATAGGATGTAGAGAAAAAGAAGAAGCACGAGATGCAAGGTTGTTCTAGGGATTAAGATTACCTGGTCTCCGTTTTTTTGCTAACTTCTTAGAAAAATAATTGACTCAGAGTAAGAATAGAAGAAGTAGTAGAATAGAAGATGAATATTCAAGGTTAGGCTAGACCTCTATTTATAACTTAAAATTAGGGTTTAGCTTTGGACTCTTTTACCCTTACCAACTCATTAATAGGGTATATTAAATTAAATCAATCAACCATAATGTGAATTTAATTTGATAGGGTATATGAGATTCAATCAATCAATCATGGTGTGAATTTAATATGATAGGGTATATTAAATTTAATCAATCAATCATGGTGTGAATTTAATATGATAAGGTATATCAAATTCAATCAATCAATCATGGTATGAATTAATGTGACTTGGTTGGCAGTAATGGACCTATTACCTAAAATAATCATGGTCATCAATCAATCATAGTGTGAATTTAATGTGATAGGGTATATCACATTAATTCAATCAATTATGATTTGAATTAATGTGACTTGGTTTTTTTTTCTTAGTGCATAAGCAGAAAATTCCTAAGGTAATTAGGACTAGGAATATTTGGCCCACCAAGGCTATCTAAAATAAATGGGTAATTACTATTAATAATAATATCATTACTATTAATAATAATTGGGGTATTACATATTGATACTGAAAAAATAATTCATGATAATAAAAAATTTATTTTAGGGCCTTGAAAAATATTTTTGGTGCTGACTACTACTAAAAATATAATTTAGAATATTTTTCCAGATTCTTAAATAATTTTTTAAGATTATGAAGAATTTTATCAATACCACTCAGTATCCTTTTAGTACCAGTCACTACTTTAAAATATTTTTTCAAGATCCTGAAATAATCTTTCAACACATAAAGAATTTTTTTTTAGTACCATTAATTATCTTGAATTATCTTTTTACTACCTGGCAGTACTTAAATTTTTTTTCTCTTAAAAAGGACCAAGTGTGTGTTTTGGGGCAAAAATGTCACCGTTTGAAGCATCAGACAGTAGCAGACGTAGGGGAGAAAAGGACATAAGCCAAGTCCAATTGGAAGAGGAAGAATGAGAGAGAAATAAAAAAACTTAACACGGGAGATAATGATTTTTGGGAAAATCCTTTTTAGGGCCCTTTTTACATAAAAAATCTCAAAAAAGGCTCCAAAATTCTGAAAAATCCCAAAAAAAACCCAAGGGCCTTTTATGGGATTTTCAGAATCTACGTGAGTTGTTAACGGGGCTTATATAGTTGTTAACGGGTAGGTTATTAACAACTAAATCAGTCTCATTAACAACAATTTGCTAACAACTAAACCAGTCCCGTTAACAACTATATTAGTATCCCGTTAATAACTATATCAGCCCCGTTAACAACTCACGTAGATTCTAAAAATCGGGTCTTTTCTGGGATTTTCAAAATCTTGAGGCATTTTTTGAGATTTTTTTGGTAATATGAGCCCTGAAAAGGATTTTCCCATGATTAGTTTTTGGAACATTTCCTAATCTCATATTTCTCCGTGAGCTAACTTTGAATATTGATCTGCCATGTTTATCTTTTTCCTATTTTAAAAGTATTTTTTTGAGATTTTTTCTAATATATATTAGTACTATTCTTTTTATTTAGGAGTAAAATATATTTTTAATACATTAAAAAATAATAATCCATCCAGTTTTAAATATAAGATAAAGTTGATTTTTTTGGAAAATTAAAGAAACTAATTAAATTATTCTAAAGTATTTATATTTTTTAAAACTAGTTAGTTTAATTAATAAACTAGGGTAAAGGATTTCTCCAGTCACCCCAAAACTACATTGTTTTGGATTAATAAAGGGTGTTTCTGTAATTTTATTTATTTTTTAATCATATATATTTTACCGAAACACCCATCATTAATTCATCTAAAATTACTAACAAACCCTTCATTAATTCAAAACGACGTAATTTTAGGGTCACTGAAGATAACTTTATCTCCAGTGACTGGAGAAATATTTTTCCCATAAACTAATATATAATCTATGGGGTTTAAACTTCTCATGTTGCATGAGAAGAAGAAGATTCCTATACATACATGAAATAGTGGGACCTATATATATATAATGCTAATTACTCAATCTGGTCCTTATTATAAAGCACCAACTAACTTTTCTCACAAACTAATAAAAGTAGTTAAAGTCAATAAAGTCGCCCTACAATTTAATTATTACTCTCACCCACTACCCTCATTAATTAGGGACATACATGGAAACAAATAATTAATGCGCATTGAGAACAAGCAAGTGCTTTATAAAAATGACCAAATAAACTTACTAGTTGGTGCCTTATAATAAGAACCAGAGGGAATATAAATGGGGTTTAAACTTCTTATGTTGCATGAGAAGAAGAAGATTTTTATACACATGAAATAGTGGGACCCATATATATATAAAGAAGATTTCTACCCACATGAAATGGTGGGACTCATAATGTATGGGTCCCACCATTTCATGTGTGTTGAAATCTTCTTTATATATATGCGCGCGCGCACACACACACACATATATATATGTATGAGTCCCACCATTTCATATGTGTGACATGAGAAAATACTTCTTCGAATATTTGGGTCCCACCATTTTATGTGTGTTTGACATGAGAAAACACCTTTCCTATGACAAGTGTTTTCCGCATAATCTAATCATATATAACATTTGATATAATTCATTGATTACTTTTAAAAAAAAAAAAAATTTGACTTATATCTAGAATGTAAATGTAAGGAAGTAAATCTTTAAGTTCCCTTCACCGTGGCGATTGGCTTAAGAACTAGCCCTTCATGTCCCAAATCCCAATCATGATTCGGTTCAGTATAACTTCTACGCGCCGCTCAAACTTGCATCAGACTGCTTTCGACGGCTATGGCGGCGGACGATCTTCCTGCTCAGAGTGTAGCTGGGTCGACGGCGGCAAATTCCTCGGAGAAGCGACACCGTTCCATATTCGAACTCCCGCCCGACTTTTTTCACTCCTGCCGCCTCCTTGCTTCTCCTCAATCGTCCGCTTCCGACAACCTTCAGAATTGCAATGACTCAGTCCAAGAAACCCTTGACCTTATTGAGAACGACGCTAATGGATCCCAAGACATCGTTGTTTCAATGCCCAGGTGGACTTGCAATACTTGCAAGGATCAATTTGAGTCCCTTCAATACCAGCGTTTGCATTTCAAGTCGGATATTCATCGGTTCAATGTAAGAATGATTTTAAATGCGTTATTATTTTCGAAAATTTTAATTATCAGTATCTACTTCCAGAATATGTTTTTTCCGACAAGTTTTTTTGGTAAAATCTACATTTTTGTTTTTTAAAAATACAAATCTACATGCTTCCCCCCTGAAGAACATAATTCAAAACTTATTGATTGGTGTATAGATTTACAACTTGTTTCTATATGTTTGTTTGGGAGCTTAGTAGGTATTTGTTAGTTCAAAGTGATAAAGTTGCCCTTTTTCTGGGGGGAATATTTCGTGTTAAATGACGATGTCAGTTTTTCTGCTGCAATGTACTGTTCATTTAACGTTTATGTTTGGCTGCATTGAATGTTGATCATAGGTGAAGTTGACAATGGCTGGAAAGAATATTGTTAAGGAAGAAGATTTTGAGCTGTTGACATCTGATTCTATTAGAGACTATGATGTTTCGAGTATATCAGGATCAGACGAAGATGATGATGATAACAAAATTGAAACTCAGAGACAAAATGTTCGTAACAAATCAAGTGAAAGTTTTAGGCAAAAGTTATTTATCTGCCTTTCGACAGGGGAGAGAGTCTCTGTTTGGAAGTGCTTAATAATGAATATGAGTGAGAATGTACTGAATGAGAATGAAGTGATCGAGAGGTTGAAGTCTTTGACTCTTGAGCCCAGGAATAATTCTCGCATGAGAATTGTGCTGCTTGCATCTGGTGGGCACTTTGCAGGTTGTGTGTTTGATGGTGATGAGCTTGTGGCTCACAAGACATTCCACAGGTTAAAAATTTAGCATACATGTCTCTTAATTTTTAAATGATATGGAAACATAATTACAATTTTTGGTCTATGCTTCCTCAAGGCAGTTGTATAGCTTGTATATTGTAATTTTTAAAACTAAGCTTCTGCCTGACATGTATATGATGTAATGCAAATTAAGATTGTAAAGCTTGTCTGAATGTGAACCCATTACACCATTGTATATTAGTATGTGGAGATATGCTAGGAGTTTGATCAGTTAGTAGCAACCAGTTATGTGTGCCATTTTTTGTGACACAACACCACATCTGCATTCACATTTCAGAAAGCCATGTGGGAGCGCTATGCTATCCCTTGAGAAAGAAAGAGAAATCTTTGAAACTCAGGGTTAGTTATAGTCCATGTTAATTGACTGATTCGTATCCCATGGCCCAATATGAAAACTTCCACTCTGCACTATTGCAGTTTTGCCTTCTCCATGTCTATATAGCTTTTAGCATTCATCATTATCTTTGCGGTATTTTGATTGATTTCTAGTAGAAATAGATCTTTAGGACTTTGCTTTATTTGGAGAATTGAAGATATCTTTCATTTAGCCATCATTTTGTTATGTTCCCTTACCCCTTTGGAACTAATTAAGTGATATGTAGACCTAATAAATAATTGAAAAATATAGCTGTTAGGCTAATTACAGTTGCAAAGTCAGTTAGTTAGGGGATTAGGAGGGTTGGTTGGTTGGTTAGTTTGTTTGTTTTGGGCTTTTAGCCTTAGCTTGGTTATTAAGTCAGTCTAGCCTATAAATAAGGGTCTAATCCCTATGATGGAATAATATATTTCTCTCTCTCTCTCTCTCTCTGTGTCTTCTTCAACCCCTCTATTTCTGGTTTCTTCCCCTCTCTTTCTCTCTTTCTTTCTATACAGAATTACAATTCTGTAACATGAAGCCTGTTAATCCATCATTTTCACCACTAAAATCACTAATTCCAGTCATGATTCTGCCAACCCACCTATCAAACCTGAACCTACATTTAATTTCTGAGCATTATTATGTGTTGCTACCAAATTAGAAATACTTTATGCTTTAGTTGCCAAAGTAGCTGGTCCCAAAGCTAATACACAATAGATTAGAAAAATCCAAAAACGGTAGAAACCAGTTTCAGATTGTGATAAAGAATGAAAAACTCAACTTTTTGGCATCATTGCAAGTCATCCTTCTTACTCCCAGGATTGAAAGAGTCAAACGTAACAAATGTACATTCTTTAACCTGAATGGAAAACGTTAAAACTCCAAGATGTCCATTTCGTACCATTGATGCCACTCAGAATATACTAGGGCTTTTTCAATAACTAGAGAGTTATGTGAATTGTGCAAAGAAAGACAAGCATTGGCTAGAATTAAATAGACGGTTGGAACCAACAATATGACACACAGTTTTATGTTCTAGAAGGGGCAAAAATTAAAAAAAAAGAATAAAAAAAAATTAGAAGACAGGTTAGACCTATAAATGCAAAACATCTACAATATGTTGGCTGATATTTGCACATAATCAGGAGCTAAGTTAAGGGAGATTTGATTGAGATATAATATCATTTGGAGAGTAGATAGAGAAATAGATCTGGAAATGTTTCCAGATCTGCTCATGCTAAATATTTTCTCAATTTATGCTCATTTATTAATACAACTATTCATTCATTTAGCAAGATGCCTCGTGCAGAAGACAAATCAAACTCAAATTCCTGATTCCACAGACATTTCCAAGCCTTGTTTAATTGAAGGACAGTCTATATTAGAGGTAAAATGAGTTAAATCTATAATCATTCAGCCTAAAATATTACACTCACCTGTGTCACCACATTATAAGCCTCCTAAATTGATATTATTTCTTTCTCACACTGGATCCGAAAACAGAAATTTGACCTAGTTAAACTCCATTTTCCTGTCACTTTTGCTGGTTAAAGGAGGACAATTCCCAGACGTTTTGTCTAGATAATCAGGGTCTCAATCATATCATTGTATTTGATAAGTACCCAATTCGTAACAATGATGAATGGCTGAACTATAATGTAGCTACCCTGTTTTCATTGGTGGATATCATATGTCATTTGCAAGACCGCATCCAAATCTGATTTCAGCCATTACAAATTTTTGGCCTTCCCAACGCTCCCTCAACATTTCAGTGTGTTGTAGAGCCTGTGACCATGCGGATGTTCGTATATGTTTCCAGTACTCCTTTTTCTTTCCACTTCCTTTTTTCATTTAACCAAACAGAATTTGTAATTAGCAGTGATTTGATTACTTGTTTTGTACTACTAAATAATTGAGTTGTCAAATGAGCATTAGGGCTGGTTACTGATTTGGCTGCCGTTTGCTCAAGAATCAGCAAGGCTATTTGACATCATCCATGCTAAATTTTTGGGTTGATGCCATTTTTAGTCCTTTATAAGTTTGATTGAATTTTGGCATTGGTCCTTGTAGTTTCAAATAATTGGTTTTGGTCTCTATAGTTTCATAAAAAATTGGTTTGAGTTTAATGGGGTGGTCTTTATACTTTGAATGAGTTTTATTTTTGGTCCCTATACTTAAACTTAGACCAAGTCCTATTGAACTATAGGGATCAAAACCAACGATTTGGAGCCATCGGGTCCAAAACCACAATTCAATCAAACTGTAACTCTGTAAGGACCAACAATGTTATCAACCCTAAATTTTTATTTCTACAGCTGGTCACTTAGAAACTGGATTTGGATTATCAATATTAGTTTGTGCTTGTGTAGATATGTTGTGAGGGCCAAGGCAGGGAAAAAACAGTCATCAAAAGATGCTACAGGTAGAGCTGCCCATTCTGCTGGGGCTTCACTCCGTCGCCACAATGAACTTGCATTAAAGAAGGTATTATAATCAAAGCTATATTCTTCTGATTGTCAATTGTTGATTTCTATTTCAGCGAATTGTTTTCGTTCAATTTGGTGTCTCAAATTGGGCTGATATAGTGATCGTGTTGCCCCATATTGAGTTTGTAAAGAACATATCAGTGAATAATGTGTGTATGTACTTTTTTCTCCTTATTTGAAAATGTCATCTCTGTGATGAGTAGTGGGAAACCTGAGGTTAGCAAGGTCAATGATTCTATAAACTGCTGAGGATATTTTTTCTTCTAAATTATATTGGTTAGAGAAATTAATTTTGTATTTAAGACTTTTTCCTATATCAAAAAAGCAATTTATATTTGTATATTTAAACAAATGGAGAATTTATCCCTCTATGAATGCCAACTCAAAGTGGCTTATGACTTTAGTAGCCACTAAAGTTTAGTCCATTGAGATGTTAGCGCTCCTAGTATCATTTGTATGGTTATTGATTTGCAATTAGGTTATAAAAAGGGCTAATGAGTAACAATCTTGTGGCTATATCTCATAATTTGACTTTGATTGATCCTTTTAGTCATAAATTTTTAACAAAATGTTTTTTTCCCTGAGAAAAGAGTTATTCTTCCCATTAAATTCAGTTTGCCTCCCTAGAACATAAATGGTGATGCACAGAGGTGTTTACTTTATTTTCCGTGTACCATTTCCCTTTATTTCCTTGTATTCACTCATTTGTTCTTGTGCAAAATAAGTCTTGACTCACTATTTCTGAGCCAACCTTTTCAGGAAATTCAAGAGCTGCTTACTGGTTGGCGAAATTATTTTGATGCTTCGAATTGTATATTTCTACATGCTCCCTCAAGTAGTCGTCAACTGCTCTTTGATGGAGAGAAACCATATTTTAGCAATCATCGTAATGTTATTAGAAACATTCCATTGACTGTTCGAAGGCCTACTTTAAGAGAAGCAAAACGTGTATATAACCAGTTGACTCAAGTATCCTACGAAGCAGAAGAGGATTTAGGGTCAACACCCATTACTGTAAGAAATGCTGACCCAGTCATTGGTAAAGAGGCCTTTACAAACTTAGATAGCAAGGATAAAAGTGAGGCTTGTTCGAGTAAACAAGATAATATTGAACTCCTTATTTCAAGTGCTAGTGAGAGTGAAGATGGGATAGTAGGTAAATCAACTCCTTTACATCAAGCCTCACAATCTGGTGACTCTCACAAGGTTTTAGAGTTACTGGAACAGGGCATGGATCCCTGCATCAAAGATGAAAGAGGAAGGACCCCTTATATGTTGGCGCATGATAAGGAAGTGAGGAATACTTTCAGAAGGTTCATGGCATCAAACCTTGAAAAATGGGATTGGCATACAGCAAAAGTGCCTAGTGCATTGACCAAAGAAATGGAAGAATCACAAGCAGCTAAGCAGGTGATTGTTGTGATCTATCTGGCGTGGTTTAATTCATTTTGAAATCTGATTGCTATATCTGGCTGGTTTAATAGATTTATTTACTATATGTGGTTTTGCTATCTACTTTGTTTGCTTACTGGCGCATTATTATTATTGTTGTTGTTGTTACTTTGGTTGTGTGGTGGATTTGGACTCATTCTTAATGGGCCTTGTAAAGATAATATAGTAGGAAGTAAACAGATAAAACAGAAGAGAATGTTAGAGTGGTTCCTGATGAGTTGTCCTGAGGTAACTAATGATGAGTTGAGTGGGTGAGCTGGAGAAGGGGCTGGGCAGTTAGGAAGATTTAGGTGAAGTTGCTGTGAGGACAAAGTTAAGGAGAACATCAGAAGGTTGGGGAGAGACTGCCTCTTGAAAGTACAAGTCACATTTTCATTATTCACACATTGTTCTTTCTTTTTTTTTATCTTTTAGGCACTCTTCTACTCCATCGTTGCTGTGTGGTAAGATTTATCCTCGAAATTCAATAAAACAGCTCGGTTACAAAATTATGTCAGAGAGAATAGATGAGAAGAGAAGTCTAGGAGGGAAATAAGTGAATTTGATTGAAAGTCCTTGATGTAAAACTCGCACACACTCACATATAATGTAGAACAGAGATGATTTAGGAGAGAAATAGACAGAAACAGTGAGGACTAGGGGGAACAGAACAGAAACAGAGGAGGGAGGGGGAGAAAATGAGAGAGAGAAGGGGGAAAAGGATTCGAACTGAGGGGTAGAGAACAGAACCCGGTGAGGGAGAGATAGAGATCACATAGCTCAATATTTTGCTTTCATCAAAGTCTGAAAAATACAAGTGTTTCCAATACCCTATTTATAGGCTATGTTTTCCTTCCTTATGAAGAAAGCTTCAAAAAATTCCAACTTGCAAATGAAAACTTGCAAGGTCCACTTGGAAAAGGACAAAAAGTAAGCAAGCACTTACAAATAAAGTAATCTCACTAATCCCACTTGTTCATCCCATTTAACACATGTAATGATTAAACAACCCACTTCCTAAATAAACTAAAAAAATAAAGTAATAAAATATAAAAAGTAAGATAGATTTCCTTCCATAGGAAGTTATCTCAAAATATATACAGTTTTTATATTTCATCAGTGCTTCTGTCATATTAGAGAAGCCTGGTTGAGAACTAGTCCTTTTGGATCATTAGAGTTCATACATCTGTGTTTCTCAGGTTTTGCTTGTTTGCCTTAATATGCTAGCAGGTAGCAACATCCAGCCAATGATTGTTGGTTCTGTTTTTTTGTGTTTTGGGATGACAAACAATCAAGGCAAGATAGTCTTTCATATCTTTAGGAACTTTTGAATGAAGCAAGTTCGAAGGAACACAAGATAATCAGGATACTGATAATTTCGATCATCACTAGAGTAGCCAAAGTACAGCTTTTTGACCATTTGAGCAGTTGAAGTTTGAATTGATTGTATTAGTCATCTATTTTCGTGTAATACATAGCCAAGAATGTGAATATTTTGCTCATACAATCTGGCATTCCATTAGCTTAATTTAGCACTAATATTTTGTTTTAGGAAAATGTTTTTTCTTTGGTGACATATTGGAGTTTGAGATCTGTTTCTTGATTTAAATTTTAATGGTGAACTAACAACTTTCATGACACAGTAATGATTGCCCATTTTTATCTGTGCAGGCTGAAAAAGATGCCAAGAAAAAAGCCAGAGCAAAAGAATTAAAAAAATTACGTAAAGCAAAAGAAAAAAAGGCCCAGGTACATCTTAGTTGATTTCTGTCCCAAATGTTACATACACTGACTATAACTTCATTAACATGGTTTTTGTTAAAGTTCGATATTCTATGTGGTAGAGTGGAATAGTTGGTTTTGGTGAGAACAATTTACCTCATTAAGATGATACGTATTGTCTTACCCCATTGGCTCATTTCCCTCACAGATATGTTGTGATTGAGGTCTGATCAACTGAAAACTACAGCGTTTTGCTGATTTTTAAGTAGGGTTACTGTCATTAAATACTGATGTAACCAAACGTAGGCATCTACTTACGTGGTAAGCTACGCCCACCTTGATTAGGTTATTTTATAAACTGAAACCTGAAGGTTATATGATCATATCAGATGTAAGTTTTGACATAGTTTAGATTCCCCTGCCCATTCCAATCTGGTACATCACCAGAAATGGAAATAAAAAAAATTTCACCAGTCTATTTCCAGTTTCATTTATGTGCATGCAATGAGAGGATAATTGGCGAGTTACCAAATCCTAGTCCACTGTAGATAACTAGAACCTGGAAGAAGAGAACAGCAATGGAGAGGGAACAAGAAGGGCTTGTGGACGTTGGAGAAAAGTGGAATTTTAATCAATAGGCAAGATTTGATAAAATGTGACGGCTAGGATGAACTTTAGATAGTGGATGGCTGCCGGACTGTTCGAATCTGGATGCTTTCACTACTTTTTTTTTTCCACCTCTGTTGAAAGATTATTATTCATTCTGATTAATGTTCCATGTGTTCAGGCTGAAGCTGCTAAGAATGCTTCGAAAACTGTGGAAAACCAAGTGAATGCTTCAACATCTTATCAGAAAGGACAATCTCAACCCAACAGTGGGTTGAAATTATCTAAAGAGGTTTGATACTGATTTTTTTTTTTTTCCTTCCCTTCTTCTGGCTAAAGGTACACATCTTTTGGAATCTTAATGCCTCAAAAATACTCCTCCAATCCTAAATGTAGAACCTAGTTTATGATGGATTTTGATCCTAAATGTAAGATATTTTTCCATTTTATCTCTCATATTTTTCATTTTTTCCTGGACTAAATAAGCCTAAATTATAATATGATATACTATGTATGATATAATATTACACCGAAGTATTTTAGAGAGATTATGTTAGACATATTATGATTAAATAATTTATTTAGTTTTCTTAATATATCAAAATTAGAAAAGTTGATTTTACATTAAAGACCAGCGGAGTATCACGTTATGCTTTTCTCAGATCCCCAAACTCCTGAACACCATGCATGCTGAATTAACATAAATAAATGCACCGGTCAATTTATCACTCCTTTTTCATCTCAATTAGGAGGCATTGAGAAGAGCTCAGGCTGAAGAAAGAGAGAAGAGAGCGGCAGCTGCAGAGAGAAGGCTTGCTGCCCTTAAGATTCAAGGTGGCGGTGCGACCACCATCCCAGGCACTTCAGAAGCAAAAAGTGCCGTCCCGGGCACTTCAGAAGCAAAAAGTGGAGCAGCCGGCGATATATATTGTTCCTGTTGTAATACCTCACTTGCCGGTAAAGTTCCATTCCACAGGTATAATTATAAATACTGCAGCACTTCATGCATGCATGTCCACAGGGAGATCTTAGAGGATGGTTGAAAATGTTGTGATTATTATGTTTTTGATGATGTGGTGGGGGTGGGAAGAAGATTTGAGAATTGAGAGGAACTTTGAGCCATTTTTCTAAAGGGAACAAACTATAGTTGTGAGAATTTATGCTAGTCAAAGTAGCGTGATAAAATATATGTGGAGAAATTGCTTCACTTTTCAACTTGCAAGGTACTATTAACGAGACCATATTCTATGTTCGTTATTTGCTCATGTTGGGTCCAAAAGAAGACTTGACGTTCATTTATGACGGTGGTGAAAAAGACATGCAACAAAAAATTATAAACAGATACAAGTTGTCTGGAATCGCACGTGTCTGAAACTTACCATGTTAAGGAAACATGTCCTCTAACGTAGTAACATTGATCTTTTTTTTTAAGGAAAAAATGTTTTTAAAATGTTTTTCTCAGGAGCACTCATTTTGTTCCAAAATTAAATTTTTGTGATTCGAACTATCTAAAATGTTTTTTCAGTGGCAATCATTATTTTGGAATTTTTTTGTTGATCCGACACTATAAAGTATTTTTTTAGTAATACTCACCTTTCTTCTTGGTTACATCTAACACACCAAATTAGTTTTTTAGTAGCAACCAATATCCTTTTTTTTTTCATTTATCATTCTAAAAATCTTTTTAGTACTCCCTCTGGTCCTAATAATAAGAGTTAATTGACTTTTTTTTAAAGAGACTAAGGAAGCTAATTAAATTACTTTAAAGGTTTAGGATATTTATTACTACTGAAAAAAATGCTTTAAGGGAAAAATTGTACAAAAAATTACAATAAAAAATATTGACTACTACTAAAAAAATTTTAAGGTGCTAAATGGCAAAATAAAAAAAAAAAGGCCTCAGTAAAAAATATACTTTAAGAGGTTAGATGAACCAAAAGGTATTAATTTGTACTATTGAAAAAATACTTTAGATTGTTAGATGCATAAAAAAATTTATTTTTAAATATTATATGTTACTGAAAAAATATTTAAAGTTTTGGATGTACCTCTAGAAAACAAAAAGATCCTTATCAGCTCATATAAGCCGTCGATTCAATAAAAGTTAAAATAGTATTTTATTGATTAGATGTATATGATTTAAGGATTATAAGAAAAAGATGAAGAGAAAAATCCGACCCAAAGAAAAGCACAGGAGAGAAGCCACCTCATTCGGATCATCACCCTGAAAAATTTCTTTTTATTTTAAATTTTTCTTTCTGGCGGACATGTTACGCAAGTTAGTTGGAAAAAAAAAAAAAACTTAAAATTTCATGTCATATGTCAATATAAATTTTTTAAAAAAATCAGTCTAACGTGGCATGTATCCAGTTAAATATAATCTTAATGCCAACGGGCTGTTGGTGAAAATTAAAAAGACGAAAATGCCAGATTTAAACGTGGAACCTGTCATTATGTTTGGATTATTATTAGAGGAAAAAGCTAAAGAGAAGAAAATAGTGCGGGTGACGTGTTTTTCTCCCGATTTTCTCCACAATTTAGCGGCTACCTACGACCTTTAGCCTGTCAAGTGCATATATGGCATATGCACCCAAACAGTTGCCCATGACATTAACGTGTAAGAAATTATTGTTTAGATAATGGATGGTATTTTTTCCACAAATAACGCGTTTAAGAAGAGGTGTCAATTATTTAAGCAATCATATAATATAGGGAAAATCCCGCTCATGGCCTAAATTAATAAAAAAATTGTCAAAAAAGACTCGAAAAAAAAAGTCACTTGTCAAAAGAGGCTTAAAGACTTTTTTTTTTTGTATTATTTCTTAAACGTTAACAATAATATCAGTAGAACATTAATAGCTATCAGTAACCGTTCACAATTATATCCTAACAACTAAATCAGTACATGTTAACAAACTAAATCAGTACCTGTTAATAACTATATCAATATCCGTTAACAATTAACATTTTATGAAATCATATCAGAAAAAGCCATAGGGCTTTTTTTGACATATGACTTTTTTTTAGGTATTTTTTAACAATTTTTTTTTATTAATTTAGGCCCTAGAGTAGATTTTCCCTATAATATACCCACGTTACAAGTGGAGGGTGACAGTGTGTGTATCAAGTGCATGCCCCAGAGACACGCTGTCCAGTAACAATTATATTTTAATTTCATCGGTTCATTTTAATTTGACTTCAATTTGATTATATTTTAATAAAATTCTTATATAATTATAATTAAGATAATGATTATATTATAACTATAAATTAGAAATGAAATAAACAGGGCTTGAGGTTTTTTTTCCCTTAAAAAAAATTGATTTTAATAAATCATGATATAAATATCTTATTATCATACTAATAGGTGTTGGTCCTTTTGAAATATGCTTCTTTTTTTTTTCTTGAACTTTTGAAATATGCTTCAACCACTTAAATACGAGGTCTGAGTTAGAGTTCATGTGAGTGTATTGTGTCAAAAAAGCCTTTACAAGAGTTACCCTAATTAAATTTGATAGTGTTTAAATATGACACAGTCACACAGTCAAATGGAAAAAATTTATTATAAACATTTTGAAATATTTATTCTATAATTATTTATTAGGAAATATGTTTTCTTTAATATTTTTATTTTAAAATAAAATATAAAAATTTCATTTTAATTTGAGTTTAATATCTAATTTAATTATGTTAATAAATTTATTTATCACGGCATTACTTGAAACATAGATTAAAAATTGAATAAGAAATAATATTATCTCTCCACTTTTCTCTCCTTCTTGATTTTCTCTCCATCCAAAGATAGGTTATAAAATATATGTAAAATGTCATTAGTCCAAATACTTGTAAGTAAAACCTTAGAAAATGACATGCTTTGACTTTCTCTGGATCATCATATAGTATTCCCTCCCGTCTTAATTATAGGAGCTATTTACTAGAATTTAAAAAGATTAAGGAGAAAAGTTAAATTAGTTAATTATAATTATTTTCCAAAAGTACCCTCTGAAAATACACTACAGTTGTGCCTAATGATACAATAAGTTGGACTACAAGTGTGGATAATACCGAGGCATATAGTATCTTGTGCTGATAGCCTGATGCGTGATAAGTAAAAGAATGGACGGTGCCAAGGATTTTACTCAAAGCGCCCATTTGATTCAATCACATTACGCCTTGTGGATGTGATACAATTGTATTAATTACAGAGTTACTATTTGATAATTATTTAAAATTAAGATATCACACAAAATCTATTTTATCCTTAATACTTTTTGTAGATAGAAAATATATTTAACAACTCTATGTTATTGTTTTAGTTTTCTTAACAAAAGATTCTGAATTTTTAAATATGACAAAAATTGCTCAAAATTGTTTTATAAGAAAAAAAGTATAATTGAACTGTATATAACATTAATGAGTTGTAAATATTATTTACTTTATAAAATATCTAGGTGTAATATTAAATTATTATTATCTTTAATTATTATTGAAAAGTATAAATAGATGTATTATAGGAATAAAAAAATTGATAAAAGTTTAAACTTGCTCTTATAGGACTAAAACCAATTCTAAAAAGTGCGAGAGGGAGTATTAATTAATATCCCAAGTAAAATAAAGTTGTTATGTCGCTTTTAATTACTTTGACAAGGAATACTAAAATTCGGCTTTCATCATTATTAATTAGACGCGTTCATCAGTGGGATTATATATTCTAATTAATAGATAACTATAATTATTAGTTTCACTTCCACATTAATTCTGTCATATTAATTAAAGTAGGGTCAAGGTGTAGATTTGCCAACCAACTATTACCTGAGGAGGGTCTGGCACAAATAACTATTGAGGGGACCAAAATTGTCAATCAACAATTAAAAAGTGGAAAAAAAAAACACAATTTGGAGCAGATTCGTCAACGAACTATTACCCCGTCACTGTCTTGATGTCTCTATCTTCAATTTACTGTCACAGTGTCGGCGACGTCGGCATTTCCAAAGCTTCTATTGTTGCTGGGTGTTCCACTCACTCTCTTAAACTCATCTAGTAGTCCACAACGTTCGACTGGCACGCACCTTTCACCATGATTCCATCTCTTCGATGCCACAAACAGCAATCGCTACTGTAAAAATGCTTGTTCCCATGGGTTCCATTTCTGTTGGTGTTTTCCTTTTCCAACAAGAAAGCTTAACCGCTCTTTTCTCCAGCATTTCCGCCACTGTCCTACGTTAGTGTCTCATATTTTAACTTAATTGTGATAGTTGTTTTTTTTTTAATAGTTATTTGATGTTTTTTTTCACTTTTAATAGTTATTGGTGTTTTTTTTTCACTTTTTAATTGTTGATTGACAATTTTGGTCCCCTCAATAGTTATTTGTACCATATACTCATCGAATAATAGTTTGTTGGTAAATCTGCAGCTTCACGCATTAAAACATACTGAGTACATAAATCGGTTATGAGGGGAAAAAATCGTACCACCAGCCATAAATATAATGAATCCTTAGTCGAATAAACCCATGAATTAACGTGGAATTTGTTAAATTTAATGTCAACATCAAGGGGGCGTCGGTCAAAATTTAGAAGAGAAAGTTATCAGATTTAAATTCTTAGAGATAATAACGAGGTTATATGTAATGGGTCCAAAGACTTGTGTGTATTTTGGCATTAAAATTCATAGAAGGTATTGTATTCAGAATCAATGGTAGAGTTGAAGGGAATGGGTGATCAATCGGTTAATTGAGTTCAATTTATTAACAAACCCGATATAAATTGAAAATAAAAAAGTAAATTTTAAAAACCGATCTGAATTGAGTTGTTATTTTGATTAACTGGAGAATGTAGAACCTACGCTAAGCAAATTTCAATTCTTTAAATTTAATAGTGAGTTTTGCATTATAAGCTTCCAAGCTGGGAATGAGACCTTAAATAAGGTTTAAGAGATTAATAAACTTAAATAAATTATTTTAAAATATTTGTATTCATTATTTTTCTTTAAACTAATTTGTCTGACTTATAGAATAATTATAATATAGTGATATATACACAATATGATTAAATAATTTATTTAATTTAATTAATCTCTCTAAAAAAGTCTCTAGAATCTTATACTGGAGTATAACTATTGAATCATAGTACATCATTGTCCATCAATACTAAATCGTTATAATTAAATTACAAAAAATTCTTTTTCGGTTTTTCCCCACCAAACAAAATTCCATATATTACATTTACATTATTACAAGGAGATGAAATTTTATACTCCCATTTTTCTTTCATGAGAAGAATCTATGAACTGAAAAATGCAGAAACTGCATATTTCACTGCATTCTCTCTCGATACTTTTTATATATGTAGGCATATTGTAGCTAACAAATAAATACAACTTTAATTTAAATAAATACCAAAAAAGATTTTGTAAAGAACTAAGAAATTAGAAGCAATAATCGGACTTGCAACAGCTTAATTAATAAGATATGTTGAAGTCTCTATCTTAAAATATACATACGACGAATATTTGAGTGGTGGATTTCCGTTGACTGATCAGGTGGGTGGAAGATTAATAAAATTATTGAAGTTCGTTATTTGTAAGAATGTGAGTTTATTTTTTAAAATGCCTTCTTTAATTATCATTTGCGTTTGAACTACTGGAGATAGCTTGAAGAAAAAATATAAACTTGGAAGAGAGAGGAAACCTTTTAGCTAACATATATATTTAAGACTAAATAGAGTAATTAAATAGTATTATATATCACAATCCATTTCAATTCTTACATGTGCATCATTTTTTATTAAAATATCCTTATTAATTGCACATATAATATCAATGGTTACTTTCAATACAAATGATTTAAGAATTTATTTTAAGGACACAATTTTTTTTTAATTTTCTGATAACTATTTAACTAATTAATTTCATCACCTCAAATTGATTATGTTCCAGTGTAGAACATAGATGTCTAGCTTTGGACTAGTGCTTTGATCTTGGATCTATGGGCTCTGCTGGAATATCTATGGAGCAAATATTCGAGAAAACGTGAGATCACTGTGCACAAACAAAACTCTCGCCAAGAGGGGCTAGTGTGTGTGCAGTGATGATTGTATGTAAATAGTCTAGAGTTTAGAATGTATGTATCTTAAGGTTTGACCTCTGTATTTATAGAGTTTACTTTAGGTTGAATTTCGTGGGCTATGTGATCTGAGGCCCCTCAATATCATATAACTATCAGATATCGATCTGGATAGATACCTAGATTGTCGTCAAGATAGGATCCTCCTATATTGTAGATAGATCCTGATATGTAGCATGTTCCTAGTTTGGCCATTCATGTGTTAGGCCTAGTGTAGGTCCGTAACAGATTCAATTAATCTTATATATATATATATATATATATATATAAGTTAAGGAACAGAGGTAGTATACTTGTTTTAATTTGGTGTATTCCAAATATAATGTTGGATAAATAATTAACCTTGTTTCAACGATGATGAGAACGACCTTTGTTCGTAAAGGGAATCTCTGGTGACAACGTACGAAGCTTACCAGAAAGCTCCGCGAATGGGGTGGAGACCATAATTTGTTTGGTGTTATAATGGACTAAACTTTTAGAATGGGAAAGATAATGACATATTGGTGTTATAATGGACTAAACTTTTGGAATGGGAAAGATAATGACATAATACTCAACTTAAAAAAAAAAAAAAAAACTTTTCCAGATAAAAGATGTGAAAAGGGAAGCACCACCGTAGTAATAATAAGCGGAAGGAATAAATAAGTCCTTGGGTCATAAGTCTAGTCTTGGAATTAGCTATACATATATCTTGATTTTTCCCCGTTTACCCCCCCCAAAAAAAAAAGAAAGGGAAAAAAGCATAATGAGAGATCAACAGTATCTTGTTATAAAAGAACCTCTCTCAAATAAAATAAATAGTAGACTTGTTTTAACTGCGATTATTCCAAATTCAAAAGATTGGATAGTACAGGAATATAAGGGCATGTTTGGTATACGGATTTAGTAGGAAAGGAAAGGAAAATTACCAAATTCCTCCGTTTGGTACGTATTTTGAACAAATCTTCTCGGAACCCAGGTTCCAGGGCCCACCAATTTTCTCTTATATGTAAGAAGATAAGATCCCATCAAAATTGGTGGGATTTCAAATTCTCACATGAATAGTAACATTTTTTTTGACAAATTTACCCCTCAAATTCAAACTTGGCAGGAACATTTGAATTTGGCGGGAAAGTTCGAACTTAATGGAAAATTTTATAACACAAGTTTGAAACTTGATAAGAACATACTTTTTAAAATTATATTTTAGAAAAAAAATTATTTTTCTTTTTGTTTTTTAATTAATTACTTTTGAGGGTAAAATAGACATTTCGTGAGTCTTTAGCAACTACTAACCCTTCATTTTCTTCCTACGTACCAAACAACTTATCTTCCCTAATCTTTCAAGATCTTTCCTTCCCTTCTTTTTCCTCCTATAAATTCTCTTCCCTCCTCAAATTTTTTCTATGTATCAAACGGACCCTAAAGGTTAAGGTTCATCCAGTGTCTCGAATTATTACTTAAATACATCTAACACCCTAAACTATTTTGTGGTGTATTTTGCACCCTAAAATATTTTTTGACGCATTCAGCGTCAAGGCAAAAAAAAATATATTTTAGGGTCTTAGTCATAACTAAAAAAATACTTAAAAGTGTTAGATATACCACAAAATACCATTGTGATATGTTGATGCACCTGTGAAAATACCTTAGTTTATTTATAGCAAAAAATAAAGAAAATTACTTTAGTTGGTTATTTGTAAGAATGTGAGTTACATTTTTTAAAATATTCTCTTTAATTATCATTTGTATTTGAGCTACCATTTTTGGGAAATCTTCTTAGTTAATTAGCATGTGCACTCAATAAATATAGTTTGAAGAAGGGGGAATACATACATGGTGATGTATCCATGGTTCTCTCTCTCACTACTTTTTATATATGGAGGCATGTAGCTTAATTGGTAAGATTTATATGTTGAAGGTCTCTATCTTAATATGAATGATAATTGAGTGGTGCATATCCGTTCTCTGACCAGGGTAGGTGAATTGTTGAAGTTCGTTATCTGTAAGAATGTGAGTTAATTTTAGATAACAATAAATGTATAGTATTATTGGATATTTTCACGTTAATGATAGATAACACTAAGAAAAATCACATATAAAGTTGCTTAAAATAGAAAAATTCTAAATCAAGTTGTTAAATCTAACAAATCCTTAATTAAGTTATAGACTCAATTTAAAATTTTAAAATATAGGTAAATTGACTTTATTATATTCTCCTAATCTTTTCTATCATCTCTCCTTTTGAAAGAATTTAATTGCTCCTTAACTTACTCTTTTAATAAGTGCGCATATATATATATATATTAGCATTAATATATAATAAAATAAGGGAAAATTATTTCTCCAATAGATAGAGTTATCTCTAGTGACGCTAAAACTACATCGTTTTGAATTAATGTAGGGTTTGTTAATAATTTCAAGTGAATTAACGAAGGGTGTTTTGGTAAAATGTATATAATTAAAAAATAAATAAAATTACAGAAACACTCTTCATAAATCCAAAACGACGTAGTTTTGGGGTCACTGGAGATAACTCTATCTCTAGTGACTAAAGAAATCCTGTACCTATAAAATAAAATATGATTCATTTAAATTAAAGGAGTTTTTGTGTTAAGAAGAATGATTTGAGTTTAAAAAAATGCATAACACTGTCATCAATTAAATGTTTTTATTAAATATTTTAAATAAAAATTTATTTTTGAAAGAACTCAATTTAGTTTTTTTGTCATTAAAAAAATCAATCTTCATTAATCACACAATTTTACTTATGTGATATATTGGTTTTTTTTTAATGTTAATAAATATATTTTCTTTTAAAAGATCATTATATTAATGAAAATCTTTGATATACAGTTTATTATATTAAAAAATTTATTTTTTATATTAACTTTTTTTTCTCATTGAACGAAAAATCAAGTAAAAAATAATTTTTTTTATTCTCAATGTTCATCTAGAAATTATTTAATTAATATTGGGGTTGATACTTTTTTTGAATTATTCCTGATCATTCTTTCACAAAACATAAAATTTCTTTGATCTAAGTTAATCATATTTTATTTTATTATATATTAATGTTTATATATATATATATATATATATATTTAAACTTATTGTAAAAATAAATTAAAAAGTATTGAAACACTTTTAAAATGAGAGAGAAGACTATGAGAGAGTAATAGCGTCATTTAATCTAAATTTTAAAATTTTAAATTAAGTCGATAACTTAATTAAGGATTTATTGAATTTATCAACCTGATTTAGAATTTCCTTATTTTAAACAACTTTATATAAGATTTTCCCATGACACAAAGTCAATAACTTTAAATTATTAATGTTTGTTATTAAATTGTTAATGCAATAATGAGCATGATAATTGGTTAGCTAGGTTTATAAAATTAAAGACTGAGATAATTGATTATTTTTGTAATTGATCCATAAGGTATATAAATTAAACATACAACAACATAAAATATATTAATTTATTGTGAAAACTTTCAACTATTATAGCATCAAATAATTTATTTTATTTAACATTTTTAACATATGCGCGTCTTCAAATTTGTAGAAGCAAAATACTCTTTCTGTTTTGCCTCAATTATCACCGTCTATCTTAAAAATAGTCCAAACCATTAACTATTAAAGAATATTCTAAAAATATTCTTCAAGTATATTTTTTAGTTAAAAACTAATCAGTATTAAAATAAATCTTGTATAAAATTAATACAGGCCACTCCCTGCCACACAAGATGTCGCCTAGCTCCTTCCTCGACCATTTGGACAGGAAATTAAAGACATTAGAAATGATTAAATGAAGGGATAAAATTCAAAGGTAACTTTCCCTTTCCCCTTTTTTAAATAAAGCCAGGATTCCAGACCGAGTGGCTTGTTAATGTTGTCCATACATATATATACATATATATGTGTGTGGGTGTCTATATATATATATATATATATATATATATATATATATAGTGTCGTCATTTTCAGATCAACATAAGACAGTCACAGACACCAAGTATACGGGCGGGCTTACAGAATTCAACTAACCCTTCTTATATATGCACACACGCGTGTAAGAAATCACTTTTAAGAGTAGGGATGGTATTTTTTCCCCGCACAAATAACGCGTGAAAGGAGGTGTCAATTACAAAGGAAGAGTGTGTTTAGCAAGTGCATGCCCCTGATTAGGTTGGACTCGTGATTTTCCAACCATGTATATGGGTGCGCCTCATGATTATGCGATAATCACGGTAATTCACAAATTGAACGAGATAAGAAGGTATATTCATCATGATCAAAGCCTTTATGCATAAATTTTAGAAACCTAACTTTCCAAAGACAAGAATCCATTCATAATAATACATAAAAAAGATGAATTCCAAAACACGCTATGATACCACAGGTAAAACATAAATTTTTGTTCTCCACCTTAGAGATTTTCATACAAGAACACAATTCTTAAGGATTTTAGAATATCATGTTTTCATATTCAATATGGTTAAATATAATAACCTTTTTCTATAATTGCAGAAAATATTTTGTGATGGAAAGCATTTTCAGAGTCTTAACCTTCTCTTTTCCTTGTATTTTCTTGTTATGGGAATGTGATACAACTTTCATGGTAATCTTTGAATTAGGCCTCTTACGTTTTGAATGTATAGGCCTTTTCACTTTTTTAACACCTATCAACAGTTCGTCTCTTTATAATTTTCGATAACCCCATACCAATATTACCTTTGGGCCCTTTTATCTTTAACTCAAAATAACACTCTTTTCATACATGAGACACATAATTAATGTTGTTAGTTAGAGTGTATCACGTAAGAGGGAGGTGAATTGAGTGAATTATAAAAATTAACACAATCTTAACAAAAAATTAAACCAAGAAAGAAAAGTTAGAAAGATATCACCGAAGCGTACTTTAGAGTATCAAATGATGCATAATATATGCTATGATTATTTAAATTATTTAGCTTTTTTAATCTGTTCAAGAAAAATATTTTTTAGAACAATTTTTTATTCATCCAACGCTCCAAAGTATTTTTTTAGCAGCGCTCACTTAATTATGTATACACACCTTTAGGGGCCAGCTGAGTGATTTATTTCTGTGCATTCATTAGAGATTGTTCAATTTTTTGATGAACCCTAAACCACAAACTCTGTGCCCGTACATGTGAAAACACATAAGTGCACATGGTATATCTATTGGATCTGTCTATTTTTGGGGAAGTCCTTAGAATGAATTTGGCCTGAAAATGAGACATGCCTGGACTTTCTCTTCATCATCATATGATTACATACTTGGACTTTCTCTTCACGATCATATATTAATTAATATGCCAAGCAAGACAAAGTTGTTATGTCGCTTTTAATTACTTTGACAAGGAATAGTATACTATGAAAGTGAATGCTCGTTCTGCCTCTCACCATATCTTTCGATCGATCGGCTTTCATTATTATTAATTAATTAGATGCGTTCATCACTGGGATTATATATTCTAATTAAATAGCTAATTATAATTGAGGTTGCTTTATTAGTTTCACTTCCACATTAATTCGGTCATATTAATTAAAGTATACTGAGTACATTTTTAGTTAGATATCTGTCAAAATCCAGAAAAGGGTCACAATCAGTTATATAAAAATTCATTTTTTGAGGGAAAGAAATGAATTTATATATAAAACTTCGCCTCATACATACATGGTGACGTATCCATGATACTCTCTCACGCTACTTTTTACATATGTACGCATGTAGCTAAAAAATAAATACAACTTTAAATAAATACCAAAAAAATATTTTGTAATGAAATAAATAAATAAAAAATCAGAGGCAATAATCGGACTTGCAACAGCTTAATTACTTAGATATGTTGAAGTCTCTATCTTAAAATATAAATATGACGAATTAATAATAATGAATGTTAATGTCGTCCCGACTATTTGAGTCATAATTGACCAAAAAAATACGATTTGACAACGGTAGGTGGAAAATAAATTATGGGTAAGCAAGAGTTGGCTATTCGAATTCATAGATCTGCACCACTTGCACCCCTTCTTTTTCCCTTCTTGATAACTAATTCACAAGATTAATAAAATTATTGAAGTTCGTTATTTGTAAGGATATGAGTTAATTTTTTTTAAAATTCCTTCTTTAATTATTATTTGCATTTTAACTACTGGAGATAGCTTGAAAAAAAAATTAAAGTTGGAAGATAGAGGAAACCTTTTAATTAGCTTATATATTTAGGACTAAACAGAGTAATTAAATAGTACTATATCTCGTCTCTAATAGAAGGATTAACTAGAGGGTTGAATTCGGTCCTAAATATTATATCTCAATCCATTTCAATCCTCACATTCGCATCTTTTTTTTACTAAAATAACCTTATTAATTGCACGTGTAATATCAATGGTTACTTTCAATGCAAATGATTTAAGAATGTATTTAAGGAAAATAATACAATATTTTTTTCACAGATAACTAATTAACTTCATCACCTCAAATTGATTCAATTGATCTTTTATTTATATATATTAGTTAAGGAACGGAGGCAATATACTTTTTTTAAAAAAAAAAATTTAAAAAGAGGGTATTATATTAAAGGGGTTTAAACTTCTCATGTTGCATGAGAAGAAGAAGATTCTTACACACACATGAAGTAATGGGACCCACACATATATATAATGCTAATTATATATATATATATATGGGTCTCACCATTTTATGTGTGTGTGACATGAGAAAACACTTCTCCTACAACATAAGAAGTGTTTTTCCCTATATTAAAGACCAATAATTGAGTGGGGTTGAGCAATCAATTAATTCAGTTGCAAAATTTTCAACATTAACCATATTTTTTTGGGGGGTTAAGGTGCAAAAATACACATGTGCTTTTCTCCAATGAGCGCTCAGTAGCAAATGCTTTTTTTGGGTGCAAAAGTGCACACGTGGTTACAAATTAGGTGCAAAAATACCGTTTGACCGTTAAGTTTGACTTTGACCAATGACGTGGTATTTCAAAGGTGCAAAAATACACATGTGATTTGTCAATAAGAGCGCCCAACAACAAATTTTTTTAAAATTTAATAATTTTATTTTAATTACTACCGGGTAAAAAGATATTTAGAATACTGACCTAAAAAAATACTTCATAATCTTGAAAAAATATTTTTAGACTTGAAAAAAATATTTCAGGGTACTAACTAGTACTAAAAAGATGCTTTGAAGTATTTTTTCTGTGCCAGTCAATATCCTGAAAGTACTTTTTAGTACCAGTCAATACCCTGAAATATTTTTTCAGTATCCTTTTAGTACCGGTAAATAGTTGAAATGTTTTTTCAAGATCCTAAAATAATTTTTCAAGTTTATGAAGTATTTTTTCAGTATCAGTCAGTATCCTTTTAGTACCGGTCAATACTTGAAATATTTTTTCAAGATCCTAAAATAATTTTTCAAAATTATGAAGTATTTTTTCTGTACTAGTCAGTATTCGAAAAAAAAATATTTCAGGTACTGACTAGTACTAAAAAGTACTTTCAGGATCTGGTACAGAAAAAATACTTCATAATCTTGAAAAATTATTTCAGGATCTTGAAAAAATATTTCAAGTATTGAACAGTACTAAAAGGATATTGACTGATACTGAAAAAAATATTTCAGGGTACTGACTGGTACTAAAAAATACTTTCAGGATACTAACTGGTACAGAAAAAATACTTCATAATCTTGAAAAATTATTTTATGATCTTGAAAAAATATTTCAAGTATTGACCGGTACTAAATGAATACCGACTGATACTAAAAAAATACTTCATAGTGTTGAAAAATTATTTTAGGATCTTGAATTAAAATTATTAAATTATAAAAAATTTGTTGTTGGGCGCTCTTCTTGACAAATCACATGTGTATTTTTGCATCTTTGAAATGTCACGTCATCGGTCAAAATCAAACTTAACAGTCAAAGTCAAACTTAATAGTCAAACAGTATTTTTGCACCTAATTTGTAACCACGTGTGTACTTTTGCACCCAAAAAAAGCATTTGCTACTGGGCGCTCCTCGAAGAAAAGCACATGTGTATTTTTGCACCTTAACCCTTTTTTTGGGCAGTTAAATATTATCCATATTAATCACACTAAGCTCCAACATCAAATTAATTTATACTCTTTCACTATCCTTATTAAATATGGGTATATATGGAAAAAAATATTTTATACTCATTGAAAATATCAAAACATTATAAAATTGACCATAATATTTTTATAAGACATTATACAAAGTCAAAATATAACTGGGGTATAGAGTTTTTTTTTTATGTTTTTTTTTTGGTAAAAAACTAATTACAAGCTATAGGCTTTCATGGACGCAAAATGAAACATAATTTGGTTCACGAGAAGAATTGATATTTATTTATGGAAGCGGGATTAGAAGAAATGTGACCAGCTTTACGACCAATTAATCAAATACTTAAAATATCATGTCATATGTCATAATTTCTTTTATTAGCCTAACATGGCTTCTATTTTGTTAAATTTAATCTTAAAATCAAGGAGGCGTCGGTCAAAATTTAGAAGCGAAATTAAATTGGTAGAGATAATAATGAGGTTACATGTAATTGGTCTAAAGACGCTTGTATGTATTTTGGCATTCAAATTCATAGAAGTTATTATATTAAGAATCAATGGTAGAGTACGAGAGGGGTGATCAATCGGTTAATTCAGTTCAATTTATCAAAAAAGCCCAATAAATTGAAAATAAATAAAATAAATAAATTTAAAAAATCTATCCGAATTGAGTTATAAAACCTCCGCTAAGCAAATTTGAATGCTTTAAATTTAACAGTGAGTTTTGCATTATAAGTTTCCAAGCTGGGAATGAGAGACCTTAAATAAGTTTAAACTCCGAAAATTAAAGCCAATTTTTCATTCTTTTTAAAGTAACAAGTCTTTAAATTGTAGGATTGAAAACCTATATTTGTAGGTAAGAAGACGTTAAATAAGTTTAAGCTCTTAACCCATTGAGGAATATACAACCTCTAGCTGGTTCTAAATGTAAAACTCAGTTAACTTTTTTTATTAAGAGATTAAGGAACTTAAATAAGTTACTTTAAAGTATTTATAAGTTATTTTTAACTAAATCACATATATCAAGAAGAAGTAGTTAACTCAATGATTATGGGGTAAATTTTTAACTTTGTCCTTATTTATAAATGATCATTTTTAAACTCTTTCTTCACTCTCTATTTTTATTGATACAATTAATATGAGTAAAATTATCATAATCTCATTTTCTACTATAAAACTAGACTTATAAATAAAACTTTGCCTCATACATGCATGGTACTCTCGCTCGCTACTTTTTATATATGTAGGCACGTAGCTAACAAATTAATAAATACAACTTTAAATAAATACCAGAAAAGATTTTTGTAATGAAATAAATAAAAAACTGAAAACTAGAAGCAATAATCGGACTTGCAGAAACTTAATTAATAAAGTCGTAGCTCATAAAGTCTCGGAGTTGGCTATTCATAGATCTCCCCTGTGACTTGTCAGCCCTCCGGCGTTTTCCTTCTTGATAACTAATAATTAATGGAGATTTAGAAAATTAGTAAAGTTTGTTATTTGTAAGAATTTGAGTTAATTTTCTAAAACGCCTTCTTTAATTATCATTTGCATTTGGATTGCTTTTGTTGGAAATCTCCATGTAATCATATTATTTCTCATTGCTAATAGAAGGGCTAGTTAGAGGTTGGATTCTGTCTTTAAATATTATACCTCAATCTATTTCAACTCTCACATGTGCATCATTGTTTTTTTACTAAACTTTCCCTATTAATTGCACATGTAATGTCTTTAAGAGGGTATTTTAGAAAAAATAACACAAATATTTGTTTACAGATAACTAATTAATTTCATCTACTCAAATTGATTCAATTGATCTTTTATTCATATTAATATTAAGAAACAGAGGTAGTATACTTTTTTAAATTTGGTGTATTCCAAATATAATGTTCAGAGAAATAATTAACCTTGTTTAAACTATGATGAGACCGACATTTGTGCGTAAAGAAAATCACAGCAAATTCCATATCTATAAGTGTGAAAGCAATTGGTGCCCACTGTGAAGGAAGCTTCCCGGAAAGCTCCAAGTTAAGCTTCCTCTAAAGCTTACTCTTATTTTTCCAACTTCTATTATTTAATTTTATTAACCTATAATCCAAACAAGACCCAGTCTTTTTGTATAAATACGCCCGACGTTCAACCCTTGCTCCCCCAGATTCAAGAACCCTAACCCTAATTAGTTCTAGCTTCTATAGGATCTGTGTGTGATATAAAGATGCCAGATCTTGTGCCTGCTGAAACAACCTCATTTAATCGTATTTGGCGAACTTCCGTCAGTTTTCTGATCAATCGGCTTCAGATTACAATCCTTATCACCATCCTCCTTAATTTAGTTCCTGAGCTCACATCTTTACACTCCATGATTGCTTTCACTATCGCGGCTCTTCTGGCCTTCCTCCAGGTTCAGGCCGCCGCCCAGCCGGCCTCTCCCTTCCAGCTTCGTCCCGTCACCACCATGGCTTCGGTCGTCACCGTTCCCGTCTACTACGTGTTGTTTCTGGCGCGGCGTTTTTTTCCCAATTACAGATCTCAACTTAGTAAAGCGATGCAATATCTTGGATCCATCTCGGTTGCTTTTTTGACTTCCCTTCTTTTCCCTCTCTCTGTCTGGTGGCTTCCGCTCGGTTTCTCCTTCATGCTACTGGTCCTCCCTTTCATCAAAACCATATATGATCACTGTCTTGGCGGCCTCCGGTGGAGGCAACTGCTGCGAAGGAGGGTGGCACCGCTGGGTCTATTGCCGATATCTATACACAACACTGCTGATGAGTAGCTATATATATTGTCATCGTCGTCTCTTTTCTTTTTCTTTTTTGGAGTCTTATACACCGTCCTTCTTAACTGCTGCGGAGGAGGGTGGCACTGCCGGGTCTATTGGTATACGTATATATTTATGTATGTAAATATTGTTGATAGTACTATTGGTTGGACGGAGTTATAGTTAAATCATTGTGTTTCGTACGTGTTCTTCTCTTTGCTTGTTGTTTTTGGAGTCGTCTTGCCTTTCTTCTCTTTCCCACGTGTGTATTAAAATATTATAGTTAAATTACTCCCTCCGGTCCTAATTATAAGGCATAGTTGACTTTGTTTGGAGAGATTAAGGAAGCTAAATAAGTTACTTAATCACTTTATATGTTGTATATCTTTAGATTATATATTAGTTTATTAGTCAAACTAATTACTTTGAAGAAAAAAATAAAAATAAAAATACTCTAAAGTAATTTAATTAGCTTCCTTAATTTTTCCAAAAAAGTCAACTATGCCTTATAATTAGGACCGGAGGGAGTATTGTGTTTCGTGGTCTTCTCTTGTTGTTTTTGGAGTCGTCTTTGCAATTATTAAATATTCTAGTCGGCGGCTTGTCTCAATTTCTTGAATTGGAAGGACTAATTGACTGAATATCCTTAAAATTATGAATATAAACATACCAAAATTATTAAGTATGAAGCCCACCGTTTTCGTTAGGGGGAAAGCGAAATATAAGGATGTTATAAGAACATTAATTAAAAATAATAAGAACCTGAATTTTTTTTTTTTAAAGTCAAAGTGAAGTACTAATATATACCAAAGCTGACTACTTAAAAAATCAACTCACAAAATTCAATTTCAACCAAAATTATTTTCTTAAAAAAATCAAAACATTTAATTTTGATTTATATCTCTAAAGGGTTCTTAAATATCTTTTGTCTCCTTTCCCTTGAATAATCATTTTCACAGAGATACTTCTAGTCCAATCGTCTTGATTGGGAAGCATTTGAATCTCTTAAAGTATTTATTCGAAAAATAATTGTACTTCGGTCCACGCATGTAAACCCCACAAGTGGGTCCATTTTTTTGGATTTCTTTCCTCCATCTTTTCTCTGAAGTCAATCAAGGTTAGGTATCGATACTTGGAATCTATTGGTTCTTTTTAAAACAGGTATGTATCACTCTGGTCTTATTTATAAGTTTCTTTTGATCAAAAAAATTTGGTCTTATTTATAAGTCCCTTTTACCAAATAAATACGATTGTGACAATCTTGCCCATATTATTCTACCAATGAAAATAGGGAGAGAATAAAGAGTTGAAAGGTACCCATTCATAAATGAGGGTAAAATTGGAAATATACCCCATAATCATTGAGACATCCACCTTTCCTTGGTATGTGTGATTTGGTCAAAAGAGGACTTATAAATAGGACTAGAGTGGTATAATGTAATAATGCAAAGGAAGGATAATACTACATCAATTTTTGACCTTTATTTTTTAATATGTACATTAAATACTTAAAAATGTTCTATATAAAAAGTTATAATTAATTTATTGGAATCTCTAAATTTGTTATTGATTAGATACCTTAATTAATTTATAAAATATTGTGTAACTATCGTCCTCATTATCTATCGTTCATAACCATATTTCATTATTAATTTTTTTTTTATTTAAGTTTTTTGAGCTTGTCATTTTCCTTATGTTCAGCTAGGAAGTAGTTTATTGCTTTACTTTTATATAGTTAAGATATATAAAATTGATCGTTCAAAAATTTGTCACTGTCATGTCCTTAAAATTATGAATATGAATATACCAAAATTGATTATATATAAAATACCAAAATTATAAAATATGAAACCTACGAGTTTGTCAAAATCAAATGAAACCTGATAGGCTTTGATGGCGAAGTCAATATTTTTTTTTGCTAATTAATAATATATTCAACACACACTGACACACACGTTTTGGTAGGGTATAAAAATCTATGTGTATATAAAAGAACAGGGCATATAAATCTATTATATACTCCCTCCAGTCCTAATTATAATAATACTTTTATAGTGTAATTTATACTATAAAAGTGTTCTTATAATTAGGACCGGAGGTAGTATTTAAAGTGTGTATATAAAGTGTGCCTAAATATCATTTTCCATTGAAAGAACGTCTCCTTTCCCTTGAATAATCAGTTTAGAGATTATCCTAATCATATCGTCAACATCAATTAGCACTTGAATTTGAATCTCTTAAAGTATTTTGGTCAAAAGGGGAAAAGAACTCTTAAAAATTGGATGAGTCATTAAATTAGATAATGCAATCATGCAAAGGGGTACATATAAAAAAATCAAGTTGACTATAAGATTTTTAACAAGGTATACTAAAAATTGGATGAGTCATCAAATTTGTTGAGACAATAGTTCAAGAGTTAATGATTTACTGGTTGAATTGTGGTCAGTTCAATAAATAATATAGTTTAACTAAGACATATAAAAGTATTTATATATAACTATAATATTTAAATAAAAGGTATTCTTAATCAATAAGTAAATAGAACTTGGGTATAAAACCACACATAATCCAATAAAACAAAGTTCGTGAAACACAAATCTAACATATTGTTATTTTTTTAAAAAACTAAAAACAACGTTGTCTCAAATTCAACCAAGAAAAATATAAAATCTAACCGAGATTGTCCTGTTAAAAACACTTAACTGGACTAACATGGAAATTGGTTTAGCGGTTTTATTGGTCCAATTGGGCAACCGAGTCAAGTTTTAATACTCCTTCCGGTCCTAATTATAAGAGCTAGTTGACTTTTTTTGTAGAGGTTAAGGAAGCTAATTAAATTACTTTAGAGTATTTTTATTTTTTTCTTCAAACTAATTAATTTGACTAATAAACTAGTATATAATTTAAGGATACACAACAAATAAAATGGTTAAGTAACTTATTTAGCTTCCTTAATCTTTCCAAAGAAAGTCAACTAGTTCTTAGTTTTTACTTATAGAAGTAGGCCGAAATGGTTATATGAACTAAGTTGAAGGAAGTGGACCCCAAATGGAACAACCGTAATTAAGAATTAGAAGCCCAACACAATAATGAAAGCCCAGGTATAGTGTGAGTGGGCTAGGCATAAGAATGGGAAGCTAGGATTTTTTTCTGATTATTTTAGTTTGTTTTGTGTTTTGTATCAAAAAAAAAAAAAGTTTGTTTTGTGTTATAATGGACTAGACTTTTAGAAATTTATTTAATGAAAAGTTCGATTATCCTCCTTTTTTTCTTCCTAAGCACATGTATCATCTCCTATTGGAGACATTCATGTTCGAGATAATATCAGATACTTCTATCTAAACTTTTATGTATAATATATATATATATATATATATTGGACACTAAATGTGAGCACCTCTCTCAATTGAGATTTGAACGTTAATTTATTATATTATGAGGGACTAGTCCTATCTACTAGACCCAATCTCTGTTCATGTGTGGTTATTATTTTGATTTGTGTGTATGGCAAGTTTTAGGAATTGCTTAAAGCCCTTCAAAGTGACGAGGGCTAGATATTGGAAAGTACTTCATATTGATGAGTGCTAGATATTAGCTTTATAAAAATTAACTTAGGATGTACTGAAAAATATTTCAGGATAATTTATTACTATTATATTTTTTTTTTTAAAAAATGCTTCCCTAGCTTTGTTTACTCCAAAACTATGTAGTTTTTTTAGGGAAAATGATTGAAACAAATGGAAAAGGAAAATGAGAGATGTTAGAACCCAAAATCAACCTCATTTGTCTCTTTAAAAATAATGGAGTTTCAATAATAGGGTTTGTTACGGACCGGCCTAAGGCCCATACTTAAAGTATGGCCCAACTAGGGACATATCAACGGTTGCAGCACATCTATAATATAGGGAGATCCTATATTATAGTGGATCTTACCTATTGTCAATATAGGAGTATCCGAATAATACTTCATGATATACTCCCCTAGATATTTGTCCTGGATACCATGCACAGCCGAGATACCCTCCACTATAACCTCTATAAGTACAGAGGACAATTAACCAGGTGCACACGTTCTAACTCTCATCTCCTTTACTTTCTCCCATACAGAGCACACACACCACCCTCTGGCTAACGCCACCAAGTGTCTTGAACTACGTGGACTTTGATCCCTTCATCGGGTACGTAGGCTCTAGGCTTGACACCTAGTCAAATTCAATCAGTCCTGTTCCTAGAATAGAATAGGGTTTAAATATATATACATGCATTTGCTAGCTTGATTTGTCAGCCTGCATTGGACATTTTTAATGAAAATATGTGAAACAAAAAAAAAACCTAAATAAAATATAGTTGAAACAATAAAAAAACAGGAGAACTCGTTCAGCCTAAGAATGAGTTCGAATTTTGAAATAAGTGTGATAAAAATAAGAAAAGCACAAGAGATTAACATGAGAGAGATAGAAAAGATTAAGAGAAAGTCGGAGTATCTCTCATCCGTTTCATTCTTTTTATGACAATACATTGTACATGGTCTGGTTTAATTTATTTTGAAATCTGATTTATTTAATAAAGTAGTGCTATATCTGGCCGGTTTAATAGATTTTTTTACTATATGTGGTTTTGTTATCTACTTTGTTTGCTTACTGGCGCATTGTTATTACTTTTGTTGTGTGATGGATTTGGACTCATTCTTAATGGGCCTTGTAAAGGTAATATGGTATGAAGAAAACAGATAAAATAGAAGAGAATGGTATTTGGCATAGGTGGTAAGGGATCCAGGACTAGGCCTTTGGGTCGTGGGTTCGATCCCCTCTGTTGTCGGTGGGACTCCTTTGGTAGGCGATCTCGTAAGTCCCCAGTAACTGCTCATAGAGCCCAAGGCCGTACCCTGGCCTTGGTGGGGGACTGATGCCGAACCCCTCCAAAACTTTTTTCGTATAAAAAAAGAAGAGAATGGTAGAGCTGAAGAGAGTTGGCATAGATAGTATGAGATTTGGTCAAGTCCCAAAAGGATGTGTATTCGATCCCCGCTGCCGTCACTGAGACTCCTTTAGTAGGCGATCTCGTAAGTCCCCCATAAGTGCTCTCGGGGCCGTACCCTGGCCTTGGTGAGGAACTGATGCCGAACCCCTCCAAAACTTTTTTCGTATCAAAAAAGAAGAGAATGGTAGAGCTAAAGAAAGTTGGCATAAATAGAATGAGATTTGGTCAAGTCCCAAAGGGATGTGTATTCGATCCCCGCTGGCGTCGCTGAGACTCCTTTGGTAGACGATCTCGTAAGTCCCCCATAAGTGCTCTAAGAGCCCAGGGTCGTGCCCTGGCCTTGGTGAGGGACTGATACTGAACCACTCCAAAACTTTTTTTTATCAAAAAAAAAAAAGAAAAAAAAGAAGAGAATGGTAGAGAGGTTCCTGATGAGTTGTCCTGAGGTAACTAATGATGAGTTGAGTGGGTGAGCTGGAGAAAGGGGGCTGGGTAGTTAGGAAGATTTAGGTGAAGTTGCTGTGAGGACAAAGTTAAGGAGAACATCAGAAGGTTTAGGAGAGACTCTGCCTCATGAAAGTGCGAATCACATTTTCATTGTTCACATATTGGTTTTTCTTTTATTTTATCTTCTAAGAACCCTTCTACTCCGTTGTTGCTGTGTGGTAAGATTTATCCTTGAAATTCAATAAAGCAGCTCGGTTACAAAATTGTGGCACAGAGAATAGATGAGAAGAGAAGTCTTGGAGCGAAATAAGTGAATTTGATTGAAAGTCCTTGATGTAAAACTCGCACACACTCACAAATAATGTAGAACAGAGGTGATTTAGGAGAGAAATAGAGAGAACCAGTGAGGACTAGGGAGAACAGAACTGAAACAGAGGAGGAAAGGGGAGAAACTAAGAGAGAGAAGGGGGACAATGATTAGAACTAAGGGGTAGAGAACAGAACCAGGTGAGGGAGAGATAGAGGTCACATAACTCAATATTTTGCATTCATCAAAGTCTGAAAAATACAAGTGTTTCCAATACCCTATTTATAGGTTAACTTTTCCTTCCTTAAGAAGAAAACTTCAAACAATTCCAACTTGCAAATGACAACTTGCAAGGTCCACTTGGAAAAGGACAAAAAGTAAGCAAGCACTTACAAATAAAGTAATCTCACTAATCCCACTTGTTCATCCCATTTAATACATGTAATGATTAAACAACCCACTTCCTAAATAAACTAAAAACATAAAGTAATAAAATATAAAAAGTAAGATAGATTTCCTTCTATAGGAAGTTATCTCAAAATATATATTAGTTCTTTTATTTCATTAGTGCTTCTGTCATATTTGAGAAGCTTGGTTGAGAACTAGTCCTTTTGGATCATTAGAGTTCATACATCTATGTTTCTCAGGTTTTGCTTGTTTGCCTTCATATGCTAGCAGGTAGCACCATCCAGCCAATGATTGTTTGTTCTTCTGTTTTTCGTTTTTTGGGATGACAAACAATCAAGGCAAGATAGTCTTTCATATCTTTAGGAACTTTTGAATGAAGCAAGTTCGAATGAACACAAGATAATCAGGATACTGATAATTTCGATCATCACTAGAGTAGCCAAAGTACAGTTTTTTGGCATTTGAGCAGTTGAAGTTTGAATTGATTGTATCCGTCATCTGTTTTCGTGTAATACATAGCCAAGCATGTGAATATTTTGCTTATACAATCTGGCATTCCATTAGCTTAATTTACCACTATTAGTTTGTTTTAGGAAAATGCTTTTTCTTTGAGTCTGTGAGATCTGTTTCTTGATTTAAGTTTTAATGTTCGAACTAACAACTCTCATGACACAGTAATGATTGCCTATTTTTGTCTGTGCAGGCTGAAAAAGATGCCAAGAAAAAAGCCAGAGCAAAAGAATTAAAAAAATTACGTAAAGCAAAAGAAAAAAAGGCTCAGGTACATTTTAGTTGATTTCTTTCCCAAATGTCACATACACTGACAATAACTTCATTAACATGGTTTTTCTTAAAGTTCGATATTCTATGTGGTTGAGTGGAATAGTTGGTTTTGGTGAGAACAATGTATGCTCATTAACATGATACATATTTTCTTACTCCATTGTCTCATTTCCCTCACAGATATGCTGTGATTGAGGTCTGATCAACTGAAAACTACAGTGTTTTGCTGATTTTTAAGTAGGGGTACTGTATTAAATACTGATGTAACCAAACCTAGGCATCTGCTTATGTGGTAGGCTACGCCCACCTTCATTAAATTATTTTATAAACTGAAACCTGAAGGTTATATGACCATCTCAGATGTAAGTTTTGACATGGTTTAGATTCTCCTGTCCATTCCAATCTGGTACATCACCAGCAATGGAAATAAAAAATTTTCACTTGTCTATTTCTAGTTTCATTTATGTGCATGTAAGGAGAGGATAATTGGCGAGTTACCGAATCCTAGTCCACTGTAGATAACTAGGACTTGGAAGAAGAGAACGGCAATGGAGAGGGAACAAGGAAGAAGAAGGGGTTGTGAACGTTGGAGAAAAGTGGAATTTTAATCAATGGCCAAGATTTGATAAAATGTGACGGCTAGGATGAACTTTAGATAGTGGATGGCACGGACTGTTCGAATCTGGATGCTTTCACTCGACCTCAGTTGAAAGATTATTATTCATTCTGACTTATGTTCAATGTGTTCAGGCTGAAGCTGCTAAGAATGCTTCCAAAACTGCAGAAAACCAAGTGAATGCTTCAACATCTTATCAGAAAGGACAATCTCAATCCAACAGTGGGTTGAAATTATCTAAAGAGGTTTGATACTGATTTTATTATGCCTGCTGCCCTCCTTTTCCCTGCAGCGACGCCGTTTAGCACATATAGTGGCCTTTACAAACTTAGATAGCAAGGATAAAAGTGAGGCTTGTTCGAGTAAACAAGATAATATTGAACTCCTTATTTCAAGTGCTAGTGAGAGTGAAGATGGGATAGTAGGTAAATCAACTCCTTTACATCAAGCCTCACAATCTGGTGACTCTCACAAGGTTTTAGAGTTACTGGAACAGGGCATGGATCCCTGCATCAAAGATGAAAGAGGAAGGACCCCTTATATGTTGGCGCATGATAAGGAAGTGAGGAATACTTTCAGAAGGTTCATGGCATCAAACCTTGAAAAATGGGATTGGCATACAGCAAAAGTGCCTAGTGCATTGACCAAAGAAATGGAAGAATCACAAGCAGCTAAGCAGGTGATTGTTGTGATCTATCTGGCGTGGTTTAATTCATTTTGAAATCTGATTGCTATATCTGGCTGGTTTAATAGATTTATTTACTATATGTGGTTTTGCTATCTACTTTGTTTGCTTACTGGCGCATTATTATTATTGTTGTTGTTGTTACTTTGGTTGTGTGGTGGATTTGGACTCATTCTTAATGGGCCTTGTAAAGATAATATAGTAGGAAGTAAACAGATAAAACAGAAGAGAATGTTAGAGTGGTTCCTGATGAGTTGTCCTGAGGTAACTAATGATGAGTTGAGTGGGTGAGCTGGAGAAGGGGCTGGGCAGTTAGGAAGATTTAGGTGAAGTTGCTGTGAGGACAAAGTTAAGGAGAACATCAGAAGGTTGGGGAGAGACTGCCTCTTGAAAGTACAAGTCACATTTTCATTATTCACACATTGTTCTTTCTTTTTTTTTATCTTTTAGGCACTCTTCTACTCCATCGTTGCTGTGTGGTAAGATTTATCCTCGAAATTCAATAAAACAGCTCGGTTACAAAATTATGTCAGAGAGAATAGATGAGAAGAGAAGTCTAGGAGGGAAATAAGTGAATTTGATTGAAAGTCCTTGATGTAAAACTCGCACACACTCACATATAATGTAGAACAGAGATGATTTAGGAGAGAAATAGACAGAAACAGTGAGGACTAGGGGGAACAGAACAGAAACAGAGGAGGGAGGGGGAGAAAATGAGAGAGAGAAGGGGGAAAAGGATTCGAACTGAGGGGTAGAGAACAGAACCCGGTGAGGGAGAGATAGAGATCACATAGCTCAATATTTTGCTTTCATCAAAGTCTGAAAAATACAAGTGTTTCCAATACCCTATTTATAGGCTATGTTTTCCTTCCTTATGAAGAAAGCTTCAAAAAATTCCAACTTGCAAATGAAAACTTGCAAGGTCCACTTGGAAAAGGACAAAAAGTAAGCAAGCACTTACAAATAAAGTAATCTCACTAATCCCACTTGTTCATCCCATTTAACACATGTAATGATTAAACAACCCACTTCCTAAATAAACTAAAAAAATAAAGTAATAAAATATAAAAAGTAAGATAGATTTCCTTCCATAGGAAGTTATCTCAAAATATATACAGTTTTTATATTTCATCAGTACTTCTGTCATATTAGAGAAGCCTGGTTGAGAACTAGTCCTTTTGGATCATTAGAGTTCATACATCTGTGTTTCTCAGGTTTTGCTTGTTTGCCTTAATATGCTAGCAGGTAGCAACATCCAGCCAATGATTGTTGGTTCTGTTTTTTTGTGTTTTGGGATGACAAACAATCAAGGCAAGATAGTCTTTCATATCTTTAGGAACTTTTGAATGAAGCAAGTTCGAAGGAACACAAGATAATCAGGATACTGATAATTTCGATCATCACTAGAGTAGCCAAAGTACAGCTTTTTGACCATTTGAGCAGTTGAAGTTTGAATTGATTGTATTAGTCATCTATTTTCGTGTAATACATAGCCAAGAATGTGAATATTTTGCTCATACAATCTGGCATTCCATTAGCTTAATTTAGCACTAATATTTTGTTTTTAGGAAAATGTTTTTTCTTTGGTGACATATTGGAGTTTGAGATCTGTTTCTTGATTTAAATTTTAATGGTGAACTAACAACTTTCATGACACAGTAATGATTGCCCATTTTTATCTGTGCAGGCTGAAAAAGATGCCAAGAAAAAAGCCAGAGCAAAAGAATTAAAAAAATTACGTAAAGCAAAAGAAAAAAAGGCCCAGGTACATCTTAGTTGATTTCTGTCCCAAATGTTACATACACTGACTATAACTTCATTAACATGGTTTTTGTTAAAGTTCGATATTCTATGTGGTAGAGTGGAATAGTTGGTTTTGGTGAGAACAATTTACCTCATTAAGATGATACGTATTGTCTTACCCCATTGGCTCATTTCCCTCACAGATATGTTGTGATTGAGGTCTGATCAACTGAAAACTACAGCGTTTTGCTGATTTTTAAGTAGGGTTACTGTCATTAAATACTGATGTAACCAAACGTAGGCATCTACTTACGTGGTAAGCTACGCCCACCTTGATTAGGTTATTTTATAAACTGAAACCTGAAGGTTATATGATCATATCAGATGTAAGTTTTGACATAGTTTAGATTCCCCTGCCCATTCCAATCTGGTACATCACCAGAAATGGAAATAAAAAAAATTTCACCAGTCTATTTCCAGTTTCATTTATGTGCATGCAATGAGAGGATAATTGGCGAGTTACCAAATCCTAGTCCACTGTAGATAACTAGAACCTGGAAGAAGAGAACAGCAATGGAGAGGGAACAAGAAGGGCTTGTGGACGTTGGAGAAAAGTGGAATTTTAATCAATAGGCAAGATTTGATAAAATGTGACGGCTAGGATGAACTTTAGATAGTGGATGGCTGCGGGACTGTTCGAATCTGGATGCTTTCACTACTTTTTTTTTTTCCACCTCTGTTGAAAGATTATTATTCATTCTGATTAATGTTCCATGTGTTCAGGCTGAAGCTGCTAAGAATGCTTCGAAAACTGTGGAAAACCAAGTGAATGCTTCAACATCTTATCAGAAAGGACAATCTCAACCCAACAGTGGGTTGAAATTATCTAAAGAGGTTTGATACTGATTTTTTTTTTTTTTTTTCCTTCCCTTCTTCTGGCTAAAGGTACACATCTTTTGGAATCTTAATGCCTCAAAAATACTCTTCCAATCCTAAATGTAGAACCTAGTTTATGATGGATTTTGATCCTAAATGTAAGATATTTTTCCATTTTATCTCTCATATTTTTCATTTTTTCCTGGACTAAATAAGCCTAAATTATAATATGATATACTATGTATGATATAATATTACACCAAAGTATTTTAGAGAGATTATGTTAGACATATTATGATTAAATAATTTATTTAGTTTTCTTAATATATCAAAATTAGAAAAGTTGATTTTACATTAAAGACCAGCGGAGTATCACGTTATGCTTTTCTCAGATCCCCAAACTCCTGAACACCATGCATGCTGAATTAACATAAATAAATGCACCGGTCAATTTATCACTTCTTTTTCATCTCAATTAGGAGGCATTGAGAAGAGCTCAGGCTGAAGAAAGAGAGAAGAGAGCGGCAGCTGCAGAGAGAAGGCTTGCTGCCCTTAAGATTCAAGGTGGCGGTGCGACCACCATCCCAGGCACTTCAGAAGCAAAAAGTGCCGTCCCGGGCACTTCAGAAGCAAAAAGTGGAGCAGCCGGCGATATATATTGTTCCTGTTGTAATACCTCACTTGCCGGTAAAGTTCCATTCCACAGGTATAATTATAAATACTGCAGCACTTCATGCATGCATGTCCACAGGGAGATCTTAGAGGATGGTTGAAAATGTTGTGATTATTATGTTTTTGATGATGTGGTGGGGGTGGGAAGAAGATTTGAGAATTGAGAGGAACTTTGAGCCATTTTTCTAAAGGGAACAAACTATAGTTGTCAGAATTTATGCTAGTCAAAGTAGCGTGATAAAATATATGTGGAGAAATTGCTTCACTTTTCAACTTGCAAGGTACTATTAACTAGACCATATTCTATGTTCGTTATTTGCTCATGTTGGGTCCAAAAGAAGACTTGACGTTCATTTATGACGGTGGTGAAAAAGACATGCAACAAAAAATTATAAACAGATACAAGTTGTCTGGAATCGCACGTGTCTGAAACTTACCATGTTAAGGAAACATGTCCTCTAACGTAGTAACATTGATCTTTTTTTTTAAGGAAAAAATGTTTTTAAAATGTTTTTCTCAGGAGCACTCATTTTGTTCCAAAATTAAATTTTTGTGATTCGAACTATCTAAAATGTTTTTTCAGTGGCAATCATTATTTTGGAATTTTTTTGTTGATCCGACACTATAAAGTATTTTTTTAGTAATACTCACCTTTCTTCTTGGTTACATCTAACACACCAAATTAGTTTTTTAGTAGCAACCAATATCCTTTTTTTTTTCATTTATCATTCTAAAAATCTTTTTAGTACTCCCTCTGGTCCTAATAATAAGAGTTAATTGACTTTTTTTTAAAGAGACTAAGGAAGCTAATTAAATTACTTTAAAGGTTTTTTTTCTTCAAACTTATTAGTTTGACTAATAAATTAATATACAATCTAAAAATACATAACATATGAAATGATTAAGTAACTTATTTAGTTTCCTTAATTTTTCCAAAGAAAATCAACTAGCTCTTATAATTAGGATCGGAGGTAGTAATACTCAATATCTTGAACTAATTTTTTGTGCATCCAACATCCTAAAGTATTTTTTTAGGTCCTAGGTTTAGGATATTTATTACTACTGAAAAAAAATGCTTTAAGGGAAAAATTGTACAAAAAATTACAATAAAAAATATTGACTACTACTAAAAAAATTTTAAGGTGCTAAATGGCAAAATAAAAAAAAAAAGGCCTCAGTAAAAAATATACTTTAAGAGGTTAGATGAACCAAAAGGTATTAATTTGTACTATTGAAAAAATACTTTAGATTGTTAGATGCATAAAAAAAATTATTTTTAAATATTATATGTTACTGAAAAAATATTTAAAGTTTTGGATGTACCTCTAGAAAACAAAAAGATCCTTATCAGCTCATATAAGCCGTCGATTCAATAAAAGTTAAAATAGTATTTTATTGATTAGATGTATATGATTTAAGGATTATAAAGGATTATAAAAAAAAGATGAAGAGAAAAATCCGACCCAAAGAAAAGCACGGGAGAGAAGCCACCTCATTCGGATCATAACCCTGAAAAATTTCTTTTTATTTTTAATTTTTCTTTCTGGGGGACATGTTACGCAAGTTAGTTGGAAAAAAAAAAAAACTTAAAATTTCATGTCATATGTCAATATAAATTTTTTTAAAAAATCAGTCTAACGTGGCATGTATCCAGTTAAATATAATCTTAATGCCAACGGGCTGTTGGTGAAAATTAAAAAGACGAAAATGCCAGATTTAAACGTGGAACCTGTCATTATGTTTGGATTATTATTAGAGGAAAAAGCTAAAGAGAAGAAAATAGTGCGGGTGACGTGTTTTTCTCCCGATTTTCTCCACAATTTAGCGGCTACCTACGACCTTTAGCCTGTCAAGTTCATATATGGCATATGCACCCAAACAGTTGCCCATGACGTTAACGTGTAAGAAATTATTATTTAGATAATGGATGGTATTTTTTCCACAAATAACGCGTTTAAGAAGAGGTGTCAATTATTTAAGCAATCATATAATATAGGGAAAATCCCGCTCATGGCCTAAATTAATAAAAAAATTGTCAAAAAAGACTCGAAAAAAAAAGTCACTTGTCAAAAGAGGCTTAAAGACTTTTTTTTTTTGTATTATTTCTTAAACGTTAACAACAATATCAGTAGAACATTAATAGCTATCAGTAACCGTTCACAATTATATCCTAACAACTAAATCAGTACATGTTAACAAACTAAATCAGTACCTGTTAATAACTATATGTTAACAATTAACATTTTATGAAATCATATCAGAAAAAGCCATAGGGCTTTTTTTGACATATGACTTTTTTTTAGGTATTTTTTAACAATTTTTTTTTATTAATTTAGGCCCTAGAGTAGATTTTCCCTATAATATACCCACGTTACAAGTGGAGGGTGACAGTGTGTGTATCAAGTGCATGCCCCAGAGACACGCTGTCCAGTAACAATTATATTTTAATTTCATCGGTTCATTTTAATTTGACTTCAATTTGATTATATTTTAATAAAATTCTTATATAATTATAATTAAGATAATGATTATATTATAACTATAAATTAGAAATGAAATAAACAGGGCTTGAGGTTTTTTTTCCCTTAAAAAAAATTGATTTTAATAAATCATGATATAAATATCTTATTATCATACTAATAGGTGTTGGTCCTTTTGAAATATGCTTCTTTTTTTTTTTCTTGAACTTTTGAAATATGCTTCAACCACTTAAATACGAGGTCTGAGTTAGAGTTCATGTGAGTGTATTGTGTCAAAAAAGCCTTTACAAGAGTTACCCTAATTAAATTTGATAGTGTTTAAATATGACACAGTCACACAGTCAAATGGAAAAAATTTATTATAAACATTTTGAAATATTTATTCTATAATTATTTATTAGGAAATATGTTTTCTTTAATATTTTTATTTTAAAATAAAATATAAAAATTTCATTTTAATTTGAGTTTAATATCTAATTTAATTATGTTAATAAATTTATTTATCACGGCATTACTTGAAACATAGATTAAAAATTGAATAAGAAATAATATTATCTCTCCACTTTTCTCTCCTTCTTGATTTTCTCTCCATCCAAAGATAGGTTATAAAATATATGTAAAATGTCATTAGTCCAAATACTTGTAAGTAAAACCTTGGAAAATGACATGCTTTGACTTTCTCTGGATCATCATATAGTATTCCCTCCCGTCTTAATTATAGGAGCTATTTACTATAATTTGAAAAGATTAAGGAGAAAAGTTAAATTAGTTAATTATAATTATTTTCCAAAAATACCCTCTGAAAATACACTACAGTTGTGCCTAATGATACAATAAGTTGGACTACAAGTGTGGATAATACCGAGGCATATAGTATCTTGTGCTGATAGCCTGATGCGTGATAAGTAAAAGAATGGACGGTGCCAAGGATTTTACTCAAAGCGCCCATTTGATTCAATCACATTACGCCTTGTGGATGTGATACAATTGTATTAATTACAGAGTTACTATTTGATAATTATTTAAAATTAAGATATCACACAAAATCTATTTTATCCTTAATACTTTTTGTAGATAGAAAATATATTTAACAACTCTATGTTATTGTTTTAGTTTTCTTAACAAAAGATTCTGAATTTTTAAATATGACAAAAATTGCTCAAAATTGTTTTATAAGAAAAAAAGTATAATTGAACTGTATATAACATTAATGAGTTGTAAATATTATTTACTTTATAAAATATCTAGGTGTAATATTAAATTATTATTATCTTTAATTATTATTGAAAAGTATAAATAGGTGTATTATAGGAATAAAAAAATTGATAAAAATTTAAACTTGCTCTTATAATTAGGACTAAAACCAATTCTAAAAAGTGCGAGAGGGAGTATTAATTAATATCCCAAGTAAAATAAAGTTGTTATGTCGCTTTTAATTACTTTGACAAGGAATACTAAAATTCGGCTTTCATCATTATTAATTAGACGCGTTCATCAGTGGGATTATATATTCTAATTAATAGATAACTATAATTATTAGTTTCACTTCCACATTAATTCTGTCATATTAATTAAAGTAGGGTCAAGGTGTAGATTTGCCAACCAACTATTACCTGAGGAGCGTCTGGCACAAATAACTATTGAGAGGACCAAAATTGTCAATCAACAATTAAAAAGTGGAAAAAAAAAAACACAATTTGGAGCAGATTCGCCAACGAACTATTACCCCGTCACTGTCTTGATGTCTCTATATCTTCAATTTACTGTCATAGTGTCGGCGATGTCGGCATTTCCAAAGCTTCTATTGTTGTTGGGTGTTCCACTCACTCTCTTGAACTCATCTAGTAGTCCACAACGTTCGACTGGCACGCACCTTGCACCATGATTCCATCCCTTCGATGCCACAAACAGCAATCGCTGCTGCAAAAATGCTTGTTCCCATGGGTTCCATCTCTGTTGGTGTTTTCCTTTTCCAACAAGAAGGCTTAACCGCTCTTTTCTCCAGCGTTTCCGCTACCGTCCTACGCTAGTGTCTCATATTTTAACTTAATTGTGATAGTTGTTTTTTTTTTAATAGTTATTTGATGTTTTTTTTTCACTTTTAATAGTTATCGGTGTTTTTTTTTTCACTTTTTAATTGTTGATTGATAATTTTGGTCCCCTCAATAGTTATTTGTACCATATACTCCTCGAGTAATAGTTTGTTGGTAAATCTGCAGCTTCACGCATTAAAACATACTGAGTACATAAATCAGTTATGAGGGAAAAAAATCGTACCACCAGCCATAAATATAATGAATCCTTAGTCGAATAAACCCATGAATTAACGTGGAATTTGTTAAATTTGATGTCAACATCAAGGGGGCGTCGGTCAAAATTTAGAAGAGAAAGTTATCAGATTTAAATTCTTAGAGATAATAACGAGGTTATATGTAATGGGTCCAAAGACTTGTGTGTATTTTGGCATTAAAATTCATAGAAGGTATTGTATTCAGAATCAATGGTAGAGTTGAAGGGAATGGGTGATCAATCGGTTAATTGAGTTCAATTTATTAACAAACCCGATATAAATTGAAAATAAAAAAGTAAATTTTAAAAACCGATCTGAATTGAGTTGTTATTTTGATTAACTGGAGAATGTAGAACCTACGCTAAGCAAATTTCAATTCTTTAAATTTAATAGTGAGTTTTGCATTATAAGCTTCCAAGCTGGGAATGAGACCTTAAATAAGGTTTAAGAGATTAATAAACTTAAATAAATTATTTTAAAATATTTGTATTCATTATTTTTCTTTAAACTAATTTGTCTGACTTATAGAATAATTATAATATAGTGATATATACACAATATGATTAAATAATTTATTTAATTTAATTAATCTCTCTAAAAAAGTCTCTGGAATCTTATACTGGAGTATAACTATTGAATCATACAACATCATTGTCCATCAATACTAAATCGTTATAATTAAATTACAAAAAATTCTTTTTCGGTTTTTCCCCACCAAACAAAATTCCATATATTACATTTACATTATTACAAGGAGATGAAATTTTATACTCCCATTTTTCTTTCATGAGAAGAATCTATGAACTGAAAAATGCAGAAACTGCATATTTCACTGCATTCTCTCTCGATACTTTATATATATTTAGGCATATTGTAGCTAACAAATAAATACAACTTTAATTTAAATAAATACCAAAAAAGATTTTGTAAAGAACTAAATAAAGAACTAAGAAATTAGAAGCAATAATCGGACTTGCAACAGCTTAATTAATAAGATATGTTGAAGTCTCTATCTTAAAATATACATACGACGAATATTTGAGTGGTGGATTTCCGTTGACTGATCAGGTGGGTGGAAGATTAATAAAATTATTGAAGTTCGTTATTTGTAAGAATGTGAGTTTATTTTTTAAAATGCCTTCTTTAATTATCATTTGCGTTTGAACTACTGGAGATAGCTTGAAGAAAAAATATAAACTTGGAAGAGAGAGGAAACCTTTTAGCTAACATATATATTTAAGACTAAATAGAGTAATTAAATAGTATTATATATCACAATCCATTTCAATCTTACATGTGCATCATTTTTTATTAAAATATCCTTATTAATTGCACATATAATATCAATGGTTACTTTCAATACAAATGATTTAAGAATTTATTTTAAGGACACATTTTTTTTTAATTTTCTGATAACTATTTAACTAATTAATTTCATCACCTCAAATTGATTATGTTCCAGTGTAGAACATAGATGTCTAGCTTTGGACTAGTGCTTTGATCTTGGATCTATGGGCTCTGCTGGAATATCTATGGAGCAAATATTCGAGAAAACGTGAGATCACTGTGCACAAACAAAACTCTCGCCAAGAGGGGCTAGTGTGTGTGCAGTGATGATTGTATGTAAATAGTCTAGAGTTTAGAATGTATGTATCTTAAGGTTTGACCTCTGTATTTATAGAGTTTACTTTAGGTTGAATTTCGTGGGCTATGTGATCTGAGGCCCCTCAATATCATATAACTATCAGATATCGATCTGGATAGATACCTAGATTGTCGTCAAGATAGGATCCTCCTATATTGTAGATAGATCCTGATATGTAGCATGTTCCTAGTTTGGCCATTCATGTGTTAGGCCTAGTGTAGGTCCGTAACAGATTCAATTAATCTTATATATATATATATATATATAAGTTAAGGAACAGAGGTAGTATACTTGTTTTAATTTGGTGTATTCCAAATATAATGTTGGATAAATAATTAACCTTGTTTCAACGATGATGAGAACGACCTTTGTTCGTAAAGGGAATCTCTGGTGACAACGTACGAAGCTTACCAGAAAGCTCCGCGAATGGGGTGGAGACCATAATTTGTTTGGTGTTATAATGGACTAAACTTTTAGAATGGGAAAGATAATGACATATTGGTGTTATAATGGACTAAACTTTTGGAATGGGAAAGATAATGACATAATACTCAACTTAAAAAAAAAAAAAAACTTTTCCAGATAAAAGATGTGAAAAGGGAAGCACCACCGTAGTAATAATAAGCGGAAGGAATAAATAAGTCCTTGGGTCATAAGTCTAGTCTTGGAATTAGCTATACATATATCTTGATTTTTCCCCGTTTACCCCCCCCCCCCCCAAAAAAAAAGAAAGGGAAAAAAGCATAATGAGAGATCAACAGTATCTTGTTATAAAAGAACCTCTCTCAAATAAAATAAATAGTAGACTTGTTTTAACTGCGATTATTCCAAATTCAAAAGATTGGATAGTACAGGAATATAAGGGCATGTTTGGTATACGGATTTAGTAGGAAAGGAAAGGAAAATTACCAAATTCCTCCGTTTGGTACGTATTTTGAACAAATCTTCTCGGAACCCAGGTTCCAGGGCCCACCAATTTTCTCTTATATGTAAGAAGATAAGATCCCATCAAAATTGGTGGGATTTCAAATTCTCACATGAATAGTAACATTTTTTTTTGACAAATTTACCCCTCAAATTCAAACTTGGCAGGAACATTTGAATTTGGCGGGAAAGTTCGAACTTAATGGAAAATTTTATAACACAAGTTTGAAACTTGATAAGAACATACTTTTTAAAATTATATTTTAGAAAAAAAATTATTTTTCTTTTTGTTTTTTAATTAATTACTTTTGAGGGTAAAATAGACATTTCGTGAGTCTTTAGCAACTACTAACCCTTCATTTTCTTCCTACGTACCAAACAACTTATCTTCCCTAATCTTTCAAGATCTTTCCTTCCCTTCCTTTTCCTCCTATAAATTCTCTTCCCTCCTCAAATTTTTTCTATGTATCAAACGGACCCTAAAGGTTAAGGTTCATCCAGTGTCTCGAATTATTACTTAAATACATCTAACACCCTAAACTATTTTATGGTGTATTTTGCACCCTAAAATATTTTTTGACGCATTCAGCATCAAGGCAAAAAAAAAAAATATATATTTTAGGGTCTTAGTCATAACTAAAAAAATACTTAAAAGTGTTAGATATACCACAAAATACCATTGTGATATGTTGATGCACCTGTGAAAATACCTTAGTTTATTTATAGCAAAAAAATAAAGAAAATTACTTTAGTTGGTTATTTGTAAGAATGTGAGTTACATTTTTTAAAATATTCTCTTTAATTATCATTTGTATTTGAGCTACCATTTTTGGGAAATCTTCTTAGTTAATTAGCATGTGCACTCAATAAATATAGTTTGAAGAAGGGGGAATACATACATGGTGATGTATCCATGGTTCTCTCTCTCACTACTTTTTATATATGGAGGCATGTAGCTTAATTGGTAAGATTTATATGTTGAAGGTCTCTATCTTAATATGAATGATAATTGAGTGGTGCATATCCGTTCTCTGACCAGGGTAGGTGAATTGTTGAAGTTCGTTATCTGTAAGAATGTGAGTTAATTTTAGATAACAATAAATGTATAGTATTATTGGATATTTTCACGTTAATGATAGATAACACTAAGAAAAATCACATATAAAGTTGCTTAAAATAGAGAAATTCTAAATCAAGTTGTTAAATCTAACAAATCCTTAATTAAGTTATAGACTCAATTTAAAATTTTAAAATATAGGTAAATTGACTTTATTATATTCTCCTAATCTTTTCTATCATCTCACCTTTTGAAAGAATTTAATTGCTCCTTAACTTACTCTTTTAATAAGTGCGCATATATATATATATATATATATATATATATATATATATATATATATTAGCATTAATATATAATAAAATAAGGGAAAATTATTTCTCCAATAGATAGAGTTATCTCTAGTGACGCTAAAACTACATCGTTTTGAATTAATGTAGGGTTTGTTAATAATTTCAAGTGAATTAATGAAGGGTGTTTTGGTAAAATGTATATAATTAAAAAATAAATAAAATTACAGAAACACTCTTCATAAATCCAAAACGACGTAGTTTTGGGGTCACTGGAGATAACTCTATCTCTAGTGACTAAAGAAATCCTGTACCTATAAAATAAAATATGATTCATTTAAATTAAAGGAGTTTTTGTGTTAAGAAGAATGATTTGAGTTTAAAAAAATGCATAACACTGTCATCAATTAAATGTTTTTATTAAATATTTTAAATAAAAATTTATTTTTGAAAGAACTCAATTTAGTTTTTTTGTCATTAAAAAAATCAATCTTCATTAATCACACAATTTTACTTATGTGATATATTGATTTTTTTTAATATTAATAAATATATTTTCTTTTAAAAGATCATTATATTAATGAAAATCTTTGATATACAGTTTGTTATATTAAAAAATTTATTTTTTATATTAACTTTTTTTTCATTGAACGAAAAATCAAGTAAAAAATAATTTTTTTATTCTCAATGTTCAACTAGAAATTATTTAATTAATATTGGGGTTGATACTTTTTTTGAATTATTCCTGATCATTCTTTCACAAAACATAAAATTTCTTTGATATAAGTTAATCATATTTTATTTTATTATATATTAATGTTTATATATATATATATATATTTAAACTTATTGTAAAAATAAATTAAAAAGTATTGAAACCCTTTTAAAATGAGAGAGAAGACTATGAGAGGGTAATAGCGTCATTTAATCTAAATTTTGAAATTTTAAATTGAGTCGATAACTTAATTAGGGATTTATTGAATTTATCAACCTAATTTAGAATTTCCTTATTTTAAACAACTTTATATAAGATTTTCCCATGACACAAAGTCAATAACTTTAAATTATTAATGTTTGTTATTAAATTGTTAATGCAATAATGAGCATGATAAATGGTTAGCTAGGTTTATAAAATTAAAGACTGAGATAATTGATTATTTTTGTAATTGATCCATAAGGTATATAAATTAAACATACAACAACATAAAATATATTAATTAATTGTGAAAACTTTCAACTATTATAGCATCAAATAATTTCTTTTATTTAACATTTTTAACATATGCGCGTCTTCAAATTTGTAGAAGCAAAATACTCTTTCTGTTTTGCCTCAATTATCACCGTCTATCTTAAAAATAGTCCAAACCATTAACTATTAAAGAATATTCTAAAAATATTCTTCAAGTATATTTTTTAGTTAAAAACTAATCAGTATTAAAATAAATCTTGTATAAAATTAATACAGGCCACTCCCTGCCACACAAGATGTCGCCTAGCTCCTTCCTCGACCATTTGGACAGGAAATTAAAGACATTAGAAATGATTAAATGAAGGGATAAAATTCAAAGGTAACTTTCCCTTTCCCCTTTTTTAAATAAAGCCAGGATTCCAGACCGAGTGGCTTGTTAATGTTGTCCATACATATATATACATATATATGTGTGTGGGTGTCTATATATATATATATATATATATATAGTGTCGTCATTTTCAGATCAACATAAGACAGTCACAGACACCAAGTATACGGGCGGGCTTACAGAATTCAACTAACCCTTCTTATATATGCACACACGCGTGTAAGAAATTACTCTTAAGAGTAGGGATGGTATTTTTTCCCCGCACAAATAACGCGTGAAAGGAGGTGTCAATTACAAAGGAAGAGTGTGTTTAGCAAGTGCATGCCCCTGATTAGGTTGGACTCGTGATTTTCCAACCATGTATATGGGTGCGCCTCATGATTATGCGATAATCACGGTAATTCACAAATTGAACGAGATAAGAAGGTATATTCATCATGATCAAAGCCTTTATGCATAAATTTTAGAAACCTAACTTTCCAAAGACAAGAATCCATTCATAATAATACATAAAAAAGATGAATTCCAAAACACGCTATGATACCACAGGTAAAACATAAATTTTTGTTCTCCACCTTAGAGATTTTCATACAAGAACACAATTCTTAAGGATTTTAGAATATCATGTTTTCATATTCAATATGGTTAAATATAATAACCTTTTTCTATAATTGCAGAAAATATTTTGTGATGGAAAGCATTTTCAGAGTCTTAACCTTCTCTTTTCCTTGTATTTTCTTGTTATGGGAATGTGATACAACTTTCATGGTAATCTTTGAATTAGGCCTCTTACGTTTTGAATGTATAGGCCTTTTCACTTTTTTAACACCTATCAACAGTTCGTCTCTTTATAATTTTCGATAACCCCATACCAATATTACCTTTGGGCCCTTTTATCTTTAACTCAAAATAACACTCTTTTCATACATGAGACACATAATTAATGTTGTTAGTTAGAGTGTATCACGTAAGAGGGAGGTGAATTGAGTGAATTATAAAAATTAACACAATCTTAACAAAAAATTAAACCAAGAAAGAAAAGTTAGAAAGATATCACCGAAGCGTACTTTAGAGTATCAAATGATGCATAATATATGCTATGATTATTTAAATTATTTAGCTTTTTTAATCTGTTCAAGAAAAATATTTTTTAGAACAATTTTTTATTCATCCAACGCTCCAAAGTATTTTTTTAGCAGCGCTCACTTAATTATGTATACACACCTTTAGGGGCCAGCTGAGTGATTTATTTCTGTGCATTCATTAGAGATTGTTCAATTTTTTGATGAACCCTAAACCACAAACTCTGGGCCCGTACATGTGAAAACACATAAGTGCACATGGTATATCTATTGGATCTGTCTATTTTTGGGGAAGTCCTTAGAATGCATTTGGCCTGAAAATGAGACATGCCTGGACTTTCTCTTCATCATCATATGATTACATACTTGGACTTTCTCTTCACGATCATATATTAATTAATATGCCAAGCAAGACAAAGTTGTTATGTCGCTTTTAATTACTTTGACAAGGAATAGTATACTATGAAAGTGAATGCTCGTTCTGCCTCTCACCATATCTTTCGATCGATCGGCTTTCATTATTATTAATTAATTAGACGCGTTCATCACTGGGATTATATATTCTAATTAAATAGCTAATTATAATTGAGGTTGCTTTATTAGTTTCACTTCCACATTAATTCGGTCATATTAATTAAAGTATACTGAGTACATTTTTAGTTAGATATCTGTCAAAATCCAGAAAAGGGTCACAATCAGTTATATAAAAATTCATTTTTTGAGGGAAAGAAATGAATTTATATATAAAACTTCGCCTCATACATACATGGTGACGTATCCATGATACTCTCTCACGCTACTTTTTACATATGTACGCATGTAGCTAAAAAATAAATACAACTTTAAATAAATACCAAAAAAATATTTTGTAATGAAATAAATAAATAAAAAATCAGAGGCAATAATCGGACTTGCAACAGCTTAATTACTAAGATATGTTGAAGTCTCTATCTTAAAATATAAATATGACGAATTAATAATAATGAATGTTAATGTTGTCCCGACTATTTGAGTCATAATTGACCAAAAAAAAACGATTTGAACGGTAGGTGGAAAATAAATTATGGGTAAGCAAGAGTTGGCTATTCCAATTCATAGATCTGCCCCACTTGCACCCCTTCTTTTTCCCTTCTTGATAACTAATTCACAAGATTAATAAAATTATTGAAGTTCGTTATTTGTAAGGATATGAGTTAATTTTTTTTAAAATTCCTTCTTTAATTATCATTTGCATTTTAACTACTGGAGATAGCTTGAAAAAAAAAAGTTGGAAGATAGAGGAAACCTTTTAATTAGCTTATATATTTAGGACTAAACAGAGTAATTAAATAGTACTATATCTCGTCTCTAATAGAAGGATTAACTAGAGGGTTGAATTCGGTCCTAAATATTATATCTCAATCCATTTCAATCCTCACATTCGCATCTTTTTTTTACTAAAATAACCTTATTAATTGCACGTGTAATATCAATGGTTACTTTCAATGCAAATGATTTAAGAATGTATTTAAGGAAAATAATACAATATTTTTTTCACAGATAACTAATTAACTTCATCACCTCAAATTGATTCAATTGATCTTTTATTTATATATATTAGTTAAGGAACGGAGGCAATATACTTTTTTTAAAAAAAAAATTTAAAAAGAGGGTATTATATTAAAGGGGTTTAAACTTCTCATGTTGCATGAGAAGAAGAAGATTCTTACACACACATGAAGTAATGGGACCCACACATATATATAATGCTAATTATATATATATATATATGGGTCTCACCATTTTATGTGTGTGTGACATGAGAAAACACTTCTCCTACAACATAAGAAGTGTTTTTCCCTATATTAAAGACCAATAATTGAGTGGGGTTGAGCAATCAATTAATTCAGTTGCAAAATTTTCAACATTAACCATATTTTTTTGGGGGTTAAGGTGCAAAAATACACATGTGCTTTTCTCCAATGAGCGCTCAGTAGCAAATGCTTTTTTTGGGTGCAAAAGTGCACACGTGGTTACAAATTAGGTACAAAAATACCGTTTGACCGTTAAGTTTGACTTTGACCAATGACGTGGTATTTCAAAGGTGCAAAAATACACATGTGATTTGTCAATAAGAGCGCCCAACAACAAATTTTTTTTAAAATTTAATAATTTTATTTTAATTACTACCGGGTAAAAAGATATTTAGAATAATGACCTAAAAAAATACTTCATAATCTTGAAAAAATATTTTTAGACTTGAAAAAATATTTCAGGGTACTAACTGGTACTAAAAAGATACTTTGAAGTATTTTTTCTGTGCCAGTCAATATCCTGAAAGTACTTTTTAGTACCAATCAATACCCTGAAATATTTTTTCAGTATCCTTTTAGTACCGGTAAACAGTTGAAATGTTTTTTCAAGATCCTAAAATAATTTTTCAAGTTTATGAAGTATTTTTTCAGTATCAGTCAGTATCCTTTTAGTACCGGTCAATACTTGAAATATTTTTTCAAGATCCTAAAATAATTTTTCAAAATTATGAAGTATTTTTTTTGTACTAGTCAGTATTCGAAAAAAAAATATTTCAGGTACTGACTAGTACTAAAAAGTACTTTCAGGATCTGGTACAGAAAAAATACTTCATAATCTTGAAAAATTATTTTAGGATCTTGAAAAAATATTTCAAGTATTGAACAGTACTAAAAGGATATTGACTGATACTGAAAAAAATATTTCAGGGTACTGACTGGTACTAAAAAATACTTTCAGGATACTAACTGGTACAGAAAAAATACTTCATAATCTTGAAAAATTATTTTATGATCTTGAAAAAATATTTCAAGTATTGACCGGTACTAAATGAATACTGACTGATACTGAAAAAATACTTCATAATGTTGAAAAATTATTTTAGGATCTTGAATTAAAATTATTAAATTAAAAAAAATTTGTTGTTGGGCGCTCTTCTTGACAAATCACATGTGTATTTTTGCACCTTTGAAATGTCACGTCATCGGTCAAAGTCAAACTTAACGGTCAAAGTCAAACTTAATAGTCAAACAGTATTTTTGCACCTAATTTGTAACCACGTGTGTACTTTTGCACCCAAAAAAAGCATTTGCTACTGGGCGCTCCTCGAAGAAAAGCACATGTGTATTTTTGCACCTTAACCCTTTTTTTGGGTAGTTAAATATTATCCATATTAATCACACTAAGCTCCAACATCAAATTAATTTATACTCTTTCACTATCCTTATTAAATATGGGTATATATGGAAAAAAATATTTTATACTCATTGAAAATATCAAAACATTATAAAATTGACCATAATATTTTTATAAGACATTATACAAAGTCAAAATATAACTGGGGTATAGAGTTTTTTTTTTATGTTTTTTTTTTTGGTAAAAAACTAATTACAAGCTATAGGCTTTCATGGACGCAAAATGAAACATAATTTGGTTCACAAGAAGAATTGATATTTATTTATGGAAGCGGGATTAGAAGAAATGTGACCAGCTTTACGACCAATTAATCAAATACTTAAAATATCATGTCATATGTCATAATTTCTTTTATTAGCCTAACATGGCTTCTATTTTGTTAAATTTAATCTTAAAATCAAGGAGGCGTCGGTCAAAATTTAGAAGCGAAATTAAATTGGTAGAGATAATAATGAGGTTACATGTAATTGGTCTAAAGACGCTTGTATGTATTTTGGCATTCAAATTCATAGAAGTTATTATATTAAGAATCAATGGTAGAGTACGAGAGGGGTGATCAATCGGTTAATTCAGTTCAATTTATCAAAAAAGCCCAATAAATTGAAAATAAATAAAATAAATAAATTTAAAAAATCTATCCGAATTGAGTTATAAAACCTCCGCTAAGCAAATTTGAATGCTTTAAATTTAACAGTGAGTTTTGCATTATAAGTTTCCAAGCTGGGAATGAGAGACCTTAAATAAGTTTAAACTCCGAAAATTAAAGCCAATTTTTCATTCTTTTTAAAGTAACAAGTCTTTAAATTGTAGGATTGAAAACCTATATTTGTAGGTAAGAAGACGTTAAATAAGTTTAAGCTCTTAACCCATTGAGGAATATACAACCTCTAGCTGGTTCTAAATGTAAAACTCAGTTAACTTTTTTTATTAAGAGATTAAGGAACTTAAATAAGTTACTTTAAAGTATTTATAAGTTATTTTTAACTAAATCACATATATCAAGAAGAAGTAGTTAACTCAATGATTATGGGGTAAATTTTTAACTTTGTCCTTATTTATAAATGATCATTTTTAAACTCTTTCTTCACTCTCTATTTTTATTGATACAATTAATATGAGTAAAATTATCATAATCTCATTTTCTACTATAAAACTAGACTTATAAATAAAACTTTGCCTCATACATGCATGGTACTCTCGCTCGCTACTTTTTATATATGTAGGCACGTAGCTAACAAATTAATAAATACAACTTTAAATAAATACCAGAAAAGATTTTTGTAATGAAATAAATAAAAAACTGAAAACTAGAAGCAATAATCGGACTTGCAGAAACTTAATTAATAAAGTCGTAGCTCATAAAGTCTCGGAGTTGGCTATTCATAGATCTCCCCTGTGACTTGTCAGCCCTCCGGCGTTTTCCTTCTTGATAACTAATAATTAATGGAGATTTAGAAAATTAGTAAAGTTTGTTATTTGTAAGAATTTGAGTTAATTTTCTAAAACGCCTTCTTTAATTATCATTTGCATTTGGATTGCTTTTGTTGGAAATCTCCATGTAATCATATTATTTCTCATTGCTAATAGAAGGGCTAGTTAGAGGTTGGATTCTGTCTTTAAATATTATACCTCAATCTATTTCAACTCTCACATGTGCATCATTGTTTTTTTACTAAACTTTCCCTATTAATTGCACATGTAATGTCTTTAAGAGGGTATTTTAGAAAAAATAACACAAATATTTGTTTACAGATAACTAATTAATTTCATCTACTCAAATTGATTCAATTGATCTTTTATTCATATTAATATTAAGAAACAGAGGTAGTATACTTTTTTAAATTTGGTGTATTCCAAATATAATGTTCAGAGAAATAATTAACCTTGTTTAAACTATGATGAGACCGACATTTGTGCGTAAAGAAAATCACAGCAAATTCCATATCTATAAGTGTGAAAGCAATTGGTGCCCACTGTGAAGGAAGCTTCCCGGAAAGCTCCAAGTTAAGCTTCCTCTAAAGCTTACTCTTATTTTTCCAACTTCTATTATTTAATTTTATTAACCTATAATCCAAACAAGACCCAGTCTTTTTGTATAAATACGCCCGACGTTCAACCCTTGCTCCCCCAGATTCAAGAACCCTAACCCTAATTAGTTCTAGCTTCTATAGGATCTGTGTGTGATATAAAGATGCCAGATCTTGTGCCTGCTGAAACAACCTCATTTAATCGTATTTGGCGAACTTCCGTCAGTTTTCTGATCAATCGGCTTCAGATTACAATCCTTATCACCATCCTCCTTAATTTAGTTCCTGAGCTCACATCTTTACACTCCATGATTGCTTTCACTATCGCGGCTCTTCTGGCCTTCCTCCAGGTTCAGGCCGCCGCCCAGCCGGCCTCTCCCTTCCAGCTTCGTCCCGTCACCACCATGGCTTCGGTCGTCACCGTTCCCGTCTACTACGTGTTGTTTCTGGCGCGGCGTTTTTTTCCCAATTACAGATCTCAACTTAGTAAAGCGATGCAATATCTTGGATCCATCTCGGTTGCTTTTTTGACTTCCCTTCTTTTCCCTCTCTCTGTCTGGTGGCTTCCGCTCGGTTTCTCCTTCATGCTACTGGTCCTCCCTTTCATCAAAACCATATATGATCACTGTCTTGGCGGCCTCCGGTGGAGGCAACTGCTGCGAAGGAGGGTGGCACCGCTGGGTCTATTGCCGATATCTATACACAACACTGCTGATGAGTAGCTATATATATTGTCATCGTCGTCTCTTTTCTTTTTCTTTTTTGGAGTCTTATACACCGTCCTTCTTAACTGCTGCGGAGGAGGGTGGCACTGCCGGGTCTATTGGTATACGTATATATTTATGTATGTAAATATTGTTGATAGTACTATTGGTTGGACGGAGTTATAGTTAAATCATTGTGTTTCGTACGTGTTCTTCTCTTTGCTTGTTGTTTTTGGAGTCGTCTTGCCTTTCTTCTCTTTCCCACGTGTGTATTAAAATATTATAGTTAAATTACTCCCTCCGGTCCTAATTATAAGGCATAGTTGACTTTGTTTGGAGAGATTAAGGAAGCTAAATAAGTTACTTAATCACTTTATATGTTGTATATCTTTAGATTATATATTAGTTTATTAGTCAAACTAATTACTTTGAAGAAAAAAATAAAAATAAAAATACTCTAAAGTAATTTAATTAGCTTCCTTAATTTTTCCAAAAAAGTCAACTATGCCTTATAATTAGGACCGGAGGGAGTATTGTGTTTCGTGGTCTTCTCTTGTTGTTTTTGGAGTCGTCTTTGCAATTATTAAATATTCTAGTCGGCGGCTTGTCTCAATTTCTTGAATTGGAAGGACTAATTGACTGAATATCCTTAAAATTATGAATATAAACATACCAAAATTATTAAGTATGAAGCCCACCGTTTTCGTTAGGGGGAAAGCGAAATATAAGGATGTTATAAGAACATTAATTAAAAATAATAAGAACCTGAATTTTTTTTTTTAAGTCAAAGTGAAGTACTAATATATACCAAAGCTGACTACTTAAAAAATCAACTCACAAAATTCAATTTCAACCAAAATTATTTTCTTAAAAAAATCAAAACATTTAATTTTGATTTATATCTCTAAAGGGTTCTTAAATATCTTTTGTCTCCTTTCCCTTGAATAATCATTTTCACAGAGATACTTCTAGTCCAATCGTCTTGATTGGGAAGCATTTGAATCTCTTAAAGTATTTATTCGAAAAATAATTGTACTTCGGTCCACGCATGTAAACCCCACAAGTGGGTCCATTTTTTTGGATTTCTTTCCTCCATCTTTTCTCTAAAGTCAATCAAGGTTAGGTATCGATACTTGGAATCTACTGGTTCTTTTTAAAACAGGTATGTATCACTATGGTCTTATTTATAAGTTTCTTTTGATCAAAAAAATTTGGTCTTATTTATAAGTCCCTTTTACCAAATAAATACGATTGTGACAATCTTGCCCATATTATTCTACCAATGAAAATAGGGAGAGAATAAAGAGTTGAAAGGTACCCATTCATAAATGAGGGTAAAATTGGAAATATACCCCATAATCATTGAGACATCCACCTTTCCTTGGTATGTGTGATTTGATCAAAAGAGGACTTATAAATAGGACTAGAGTGGTATAATGCAATAATGCAAAGGGAAGGATAATACTACATCAATTTTTGACCTTTATTTTTTAATATGTACATTAAATACTTAAAAATGTTCTATATAAAAAGTTATAATTAATTTATTGGAATCTCTAAATTTGTTATTGATTAGATACCTTAATTAATTTATAAAATATTGTGTAACTATCGTCCTCATTATCTATCGTTCATAACCATATTTCATTATTAATTTTTTTTTATTTAAGTTTTTTGAGCTTGTCATTTTCCTTATGTTCAGCTAGGAAGTAGTTTATTGCTTTACTTTTATATAGTTAAGATATATAAAATTGATCGTTCAAAAATTTGTCACTGTCATGTCCTTAAAATTATGAATATGAATATACCAAAATTAATTATATATATAATACCAAAATTATAAAATATGAAACCTACGAGTTTGTCAAAATCAAATGAAACCTGATAGGCTTTGATGGCGAAGTCAATATTTTTTTTTGCTAATTAATAATATATTCAACACACACTGACACACACGTTTTGGTAGGGTATAAAAATCTATGTGTATATAAAAGAACAGGGCATATAAATCTATTATATACTCCCTCCGGTCCTAATTATAATAATACTTTTATAGTGTAATTTATACTATAAAAGTGTTCTTATAATTGGGACCGGAGGTAGTATTTAAAGTGTGTATATAAAGTGTGCCTAAATATCATTTTCCATTGAAAGAACGTCTCCTTTCCCTTGAATAATCAGTTTAGAGATTATCCTAATCATATCGTCAACATCAATTAGCACTTGAATTTGAATCTCTTAAAGTATTTGGTCAAAAGGGGAAAAGAACTCTTAAAAATTGGATGAGTCATTAAATTAGATAATGCAATCATGCAAAGGGGTACATATAAAAAAATCAAGTTGACTATAAGATTTTTAACAAGGTATACTAAAAATTGGATGAGTCATCAAATTTGTTGAGACAATAGTTCAAGAGTTAATGATTTACTGGTTGAATTGTGGTCAGTTCAATAAATAATATAGTTTAACTAAGACATATAAAAGTATTTATATATAACTATAATATTTAAATAAAAGGTATTCTTAATCAATAAGTAAATAGAACTTGGGTATAAAACCACACATAATCCAATAAAACAAAGTTCGTGAAACACAAATCTAACATATTGTTATTTAAAAAAAAAAAAAACTAAAAACAACGTTGTCTCAAATTCAACCAAGAAAAATATAAAATCTAACCGAGATTGTCCTGTTAAAAACACTTAACTGGACTAACATGGAAATTGGTTTAGCGGTTTTATTGGTCCAATTGGGCAACCGAGTCAAGTTTTAATATTCCTTCCGGTCCTAATTATAAGAGCTAGTTGACTTTTTTTGTAGAGGTTAAGGAAGCTAATTAAATTACTTTAGAATATTTTTATTTTTATTTTTTTCTTCAAACTAATTAATTTGACTAATAAACTAGTATATAATTTAAGGATATACAACAAATAAAATGGTTAAGTAACTTATTTAGCTTCCTTAATCTTTCCAAAGAAAGTCAACTAGCTCTTAGTTTTTACTTATAGAAGTAGGCCGAAATGGTTATATGAACTAAGTTGAAGGAAGTGGGCCCCAAATGGAACAACCGTAATTAAGAATTAGAAGCCCAACACAATAATGAAAGCCCAGGTATAGTGTGAGTGGGCTAGGCATAAGAATGGGAAGCTAGGATTTTTTTCTGATTATTTTAGTTTGTTTTGTGTTTTGTATAAAAAAAAAAGTTTGTTTTGTGTTATAATGGACTAGACTTTTAGAAATTTATTTAATGAAAAGTTCGATTATCCTCCTTTTTTTTCTTCCTAAGCACATGTATCATCTCCTATTGGAGACATTCATGTTCGAGATAATATCGGATACTTCTATCTAAACTTTTATGTATAATATATATATATATATATATATATATATATATATATATATATTGGACACTAAATGTGAGCACCTCTCTCAATTGAGATTTGAACCTTAATTTATTATATTATGAGGGACTAGTCCTATCTACTAGACCCAATCTCTGTTCATGTGTGGTTATTATTTTGATTTGTGTGTATGGCAAGTTTTAGGAATTGCTTAAAGCCCTTCAAAGTGACGAGGGCTAGATATTGGAAAGTACTTCATATTGATGAGTGCTAGATATTAGCTTTATAAAAATTAACTTAGGATGTACTGAAAAATATTTCAGGATAATTTATTACTATTATATTTTTTTTAAAAAAAAATGCTTCCCTAGCTTTGTTTACTCCAAAACTATGTAGTTTTTTAGGGAAAATGATTGAAACAAATGGAAAAGGAAAATGAGAGATGTTAGAACCCAAAATCAACCTCATTTGTCTCTTTAAAAATAATGGAGTTTCAATAATAGGGTTTGTTACGGACCGGCCCAAGGCCCATACTTAAAGTATGGCCCAACTAGGGACATATCAACGGTTGCAGCACATCTATAATATAGGGAGATCCTATATTATAGTGGATCTTACCTATTGTCAATATAGGAGTATCCGAATAATACTTCATGATATACTCCCCTAGATATTTGTCCTGGATACCATGCACAGCCGAGATACCCTCCACTATAACCTCTATAAGTACAGAGGACAATTAACCAGGTGCACACGTTCTAACTCTCATCTCCTTTACTTTCTGCCATACAGAGCACACACACCACCCTCTGGCTAACGCCACCAAGTGTCTTGAACTACGTGGACTTTGATCCCTTCATCGGGTACGTAGGCTCTAGGCTTGACACCTAGTCAAATTCAATCAGTCCTGTTCCTAGAATAGAACAGGGTTTTAATATATATACATGCATTTGCTAGCTTGATTTGTCAGCCTGCATTGGACATTTTTAATGAAAATACGTGAAACAAAAAAAAAACCTAAATAAAATAAGTTGAAACAATAAAAAAACAGGAGAACTCGTTCAGCCTAAGAATGAGTTCGAATTTTGAAATAAGTGTGATAAAAATAAGAAAAGCACAAGAGATTAACATGAGAGAGATAGAAAAGATTAAGAGAAAGTCGGAGTATCTCTCATCCGTTTCATTCTTTTTATGACAATACATTGTACATGGTCTGGTTTAATTTATTTTGAAATCTGATTTATTTAATAAAGTAGTGCTATATCTGGCCGGTTTAATAGATTTTTTTACTATATGTGGTTTTGTTATCTACTTTGTTTGCTTACTGGCGCATTGTTATTACTTTTGTTGTGTGATGGATTTGGACTCATTCTTAATGGGCCTTGTAAAGGTAATATGGTATGAAGAAAACAGATAAAACAGAAGAGAATGGTATTTGGCATAGATGGTAAGGGATCCAGGACTAGGCCTTTGGGTCGTGGGTTCGATCCCCTCTGCTGTCGGTGGGACTCCTTTGGTAGGCGATCTCGTAAGTCCCCAGTAACTGCTCATAGAGCCCGAGGCCGTACCCTGGCCTTGGTGGGGGATTGATGCCGAACCCCTCCAAAACTTTTTTCGTATAAAAAAAAAAGAGAATGGTAGAGCTGAAGAGAGTTGGCATAGATAGTATGAGATTTGGTCAAGTCCCAAAAGGATGTGTATTCGATCCCCGCTGCCGTCGCTGAGACTCCTTTGGTAGGCGATCTCGTAAGTCCCCCATAAGTGCTCCCGGGGCCGTACCCTGGCCTTGGTGAGGGACTGATGCCGAACCCCTCCAAAACTTTTTTCGTATCAAAAAAGAAGAGAATGGTAGAGCTAAAGAAAGTTGGCATAAATAGAATGAGATTTGGTCAAGTCCCAAAGGGATGTGTATTCGATCCCCGCTGGCGTCGCTGAGACTCCTTTGGTAGACGATCTCGTAAGTCCCCCATAAGTGCTCTAAGAGCCCAGGGTCGTGCCCTGGCCTTGGTGAGGGACTGATGCTGAACCACTCCAAAACTTCTTTTTATCAAAAAAAAAAGAAGAAAAAAAAGAAGAGAATGGTAGAGAGGTTCCTGATGAGTTGTCCTGAGGTAACTAATGATGAGTTGAGTGGGTGAGTTGGAGAAAGGGGGCTGGGTAGTTAGGAAGATTTAGGTGAAGTTGCTGTGAGGACAAAGTTAAGGAGAACATCAGAAGGTTTAGGAAAGACTCTGCCTCATGAAAGTGTGTTAGATTATAATCAATTATAGTATAATTGTAATAGTAATTAATTGTAATCAATTTATAGTATAATTGTAATTGTAATTAATTGTAACTAATGCCCTTGATTACAATTAATTACAATTACAATTATAATTAATTGTAATTAATGCCCTTGATTTCTGTACGATTGTGATATCTGAATATTTTTCTAGAATGATGTATTCTCCTTCTATTAATACAATACACTGGCTAGATGATTTATCTGAGCCTGCAGTCATTTGCTATTTCTGTATTTTATCCTAATTTTTATCTTGGTACCAGAGCACACGGTATGTCAACAGCATCCTCAGTCGTCTTTGCTGCTGCCTCAAATGGACGAACCTATTCACTCTTCAGCTCCTCTAGTCAGACCACCACGATCAAGTTGGATCGTGTGAATTTCATGGTCTGGGAGTCAATCGTCCTTCCTCTCATCGAAGGTAACCGATTGGAGGGCCACATCGATGGAACCTCTCAAGCACCGCTGAAGGTCATTTCCGGCGAGAAAGGAGAAAAGGAAAATCCTGCCTGGTCTGAGTGGTTCTCAGTTGACCGGCTTTTAGTCGGGTGGCTGAGAAACATAATGTCTCAGGAAATTGGAGCTCAATTGCTTCATCACAAACTGCTGAAGATCTCTGGAATGGGGCGAAAGCGCTGACCTGCGCTTCCACAAAGGCTCGAGTAATGGTTATTAAGTCTGATCTGCATAACACACGGAAGAACTCCCTGAAAATGGACGAATACCTTAACAAGATGAAGAACTTGTCTGATGAACTCGCGCTCGCTGGTTCACCGATCGTTATGGATGATTTGATTTTGCATACACTCAACGGTCTTGATGCGGATTATAATGCAATAGCTGTGAGACTGCTGGATCAACCCGCTATCACGTGGGTAGAAGTTCAAGCCGCTCTTCTGTCCTTTGAATCCCGGCTTACTCAGCAGAGTCATTTTGCCAACCTAAGCATCCAGCCCTCTGTTAATCTTGCACAACGCACCACCGACAACTCTGATTCTGTCAACCATCGCGGTGGTAGGAACAACTATCGGAATTCACGCGGCAGAGGCGGACGTTATCGTGGAGGTCGTCGTGGCGGCGGTGGACGACCGTTCTGTATTAATTGTCAGCGATCTGGTCACACGCTGGCCACATGCTACTATCGAGATGAATCTGCAGCCTTCAATCACTCACCTCCTCAAGCGTATTATGCAAATTCAAATTCCTACTCTGACTGGTATATGGATAGCGGGGCCAATTATCATATCATTCCTCACTCTGAGCAATTCGAAGAAATGATTCCTACTGGTAAGTCGCATATTACTACTTGTACTGGGGAACAACGACCTATTCTGGGCATTGGTACTGTGACTATACCCTGCAAACAATCTAAACTTCATCTTAAGGATGTTCTATATGTTCCTTCAGCTACTAAGAATCTCATGAGTGTAAATCGTCTAGTTCAGGATAATTCTGTCTCTGTAAACTTTTCTAATCAACGTTGTGATGTGAAGGATCCGGTGACTGGAAGAATAATAATGCAGGGGGTTCCAAAGCACGGAATGTATCCAATGAAGAAGGAAAGAAGTAGTCATGGCAATCCGATGGTGATGGCAGCAGAGCACAACAGCAGTGAAGCAGAATTTCTGAAGTGGCACCACACCCTCGGTCATCCCAGTGCACGAGTTTTAAAGCTTATTTTGAATAAATGTAATAAGAAGCTCTCAAATGCTTCCATTTGTGACAATTTCGTTTGTGAAGCTTGTCAACAGGGGAAATCTAAGTTGCTACCTTTTCCAAGTTCTGTTTCTCAATCTAGATTACCACTTGAGTTAATCCATACTGACCTATGGGGTCCTGCACCTATTGAATCTAATGGAGGACATCAATTTTACATACATTTTCTCGATGATTTTAGCCGTTATACTTAGCTTTATCCATTGCGACACAAAAGTGAAGTTGTACATGTTTTTAAACATTTCAAGAAACTAGTTGAAAACCAGTTTGATTCAAAAATCAAATCAATTCAATGTGATAACGGTACTGAATACAAGCCGATAATATCCATTGCACAAGGAGAAGGAATTCGCGTTCGCCTAACCTGTCCATATACATCTATTCAAAATGGGCGAGCTGAACGAAAGCATAGGCACATTGTCGAAATGGGACTCACCTTATTAGCTCATGCAAGGATGCCTCTATCATTTTGGGTTGAGTCTTTTCAACAAGCTGTATATCTCATCAACCGTTTGCCAACACCAGTATTAGAGGGTGATACGCCTTTGTTTCGCTTGGTTAAAACAGAGCCACAATACAACGAGCTCAAACCGTTTGGTTGTGCCTGCTTCCCATGTTTGAAGCCCTACAATAATCATAAATTTCAGTTCCATAGCCAAAGGTGTGTCTACCTTGGTTTGGCTCCTCAGCAAAAAGGGCATCGGTGTCTTAGTGCCTCAGGTAAAGTTTTTGTCTCCAGGCATGTTATATTTGATATAACTAGTTTTCCCTTCAAAACAGGTTTTATGCAGCAAACACCGAAATCTTCTACTCCAGAGAATATGAATTCAATCCCTCTCATTATACAAATGAATCAAGACTCTGGGCAAATTTCTCCTGTACCTTCTGATTCTGAAGTATCTGATACATCAATGGAAGCACGAGGTCAAGCTTCACCTCTGTTCACACCATCCATTGATCCATCCTCCACTGGTAGTGGATCTGTAGAACATAGTGTGGAAGCAAGAGATCAAAGTTCACCTGATCAAGGTTCACCTCTGCGCACATCGTCTGTTGTTTCATCCTCTACTGGTAGTGGACCTGTAGAACACAGTGATAGCCCAAATCATCACACAGCTGGGCCACCCATTAATCGTCACTCTATGGTGACTCGGGCCAAGGATGGTATTACCCGGCCCAAACATCCATATATTGGTCTCGTTGTGTCTGACGGTGTAAGTCCAGAACCCTCGTCAACTCGGATAGCTCTATCTTCACCAAAGTGGAGAAACGCCATGGAAGAAGAACTCAAGGCTCTTCTGCGCAATCGCACGTGGCAGCTCGTTCCGTTCACTGGTCAGAAACTAATTGATAATAAATGGGTGTTCAAAGTCAAGTACAAGGCCGACGGTTTGATTCTCAAACACAAAGCAAGATTGGTGGCCAAGGGTTTTCAACAAATACCTGGAATTGATTTTGCTGAGACCTTCAGTCCAGTCGTTAAGTCCACAACGATCCGAGTGATTCTGTCAATTGCGGTCACATTCAAGTGGGAGATTCGGCAGCTCGATGTGAATAACGCATTCTTGAATGGATACCTACAAGAAGATGTCTACATGGCTCAGCTCGAAGGCTTCATTGATCGAAATCATCCAACACATGTTTGTAAGTTAGTCAAAGCTATTTACGGTTTGAGACAAGCTCCCCGAGCTTGGTTTGATCGTTTGAGATTAACTTTGCTAAATTGGGGATTTCGAAATCTGAGAAGTGATATATCCTTGTTCTTGCTGCAAACGTCTAATTTGACTATTTTTATACTTATCTATGTGGACGATATACTAGTTACTGGGAACAATTCTGAGTATGTGAACAAATTTGTGAAGAAGCTAAATTTAATCTTTTCCCTGAAAGACTTGGGGCCGTTATACTATTTCTTGGGGCTGGAGGTTTATCGAGACAATATGGGAATCTATCTTAACCAGACTAAATACATTGTTGATATCCTTAAAAGGTTTGGCATGTCTGATTGTGCACCTGTTGCTACTCCAATGGTAACTGGACGTTTAATTGCCTCTAGCGATGGTGAATTATTGTCTGATCCTACTGAGTATAGGCGTGCCATAGGTTCTTTACAATACTTGACCACAACACGTCCAGACATTTCTTTTGCAGTAAATAAACTGAGTCAGTTTTTATCTCAGCCTAGGACTACTCATTTCCAAGCTGTGAAGCGGATTTTTAGGTATCTTAAGGGTACTTACAACCTAGGACTGCACATTAAGCCTTTTAATAACCCTCAGCTGATTGCTTATACGGATGCTGATTGGGCCTGTGACTTGGATGATAGAAGCTCTATGGCTGGTATGTGTGTTTTCCTGGGAACTAATCTGGTGTCCTGGTCTTCTAGAAAGCAGAAAGTAGTTTCACGGTCAAGTACTGAGTCAGAATATAGATCACTTTCTGATGGGTCTGCTGAGCTTAAATGGTTGAATTCCTTACTGTCTGAAATAGGATTATTTATCAAGACTCCTTCAATGATTTGGTGTGATAACTTAAGTGCCAAGTCTTTGGCTGCTAATCCTGTGTTGCATGCTCGGAGTAAACACATTGAAGTTGATATACACTTTATTAGAGATTTGGTTTCCTCTGGTTTGATTGATATCAGATATATTCCTTCCTCAGATCAAATTGCTGATTGCTTTACCAAACCATTATCACAGTCGCAGTTTGAGTATTTTCGAGACAAACTCGGTTTGCTTGTCACACCCTCTCGTTTGAGAGGGAATGTTAGATTATAATCAATTATAGTATAATTGTAATAGTAATTAATTGTAATCAATTTATAGTATAATTGTAATTGTAATTAATTGTAACTAATGCCCTTGATTACAATTAATTACAATTACAATTATAATTAATTGTAATTAATGCCCTTGATTTCTGTACGATTGTGATATCTGAATATTTTTCTAGAATGATGTATTCTCCTCCTATTAATACAATACACTGGCCAAATGATTTATCTGAGCCTGCAGTCATTTGCTATTTCTGTATTTTATCCTAATTTTTATCTAGTGCGAATCACATTTTCATTGTTCACATATTGGTTTTTCTTTTATTTTATCTTCTAAGAACCCTTCTACTCCGTTGTTGCTGTGTGGTAAGATTTATCCTTGAAATTCAATAAAGCAGCTCGGTTACAAAATTGTGGCACAGAGAATAGATGAGAAGAGAAGTCTTGGAGCGAAATAAGTGAATTTGATTGAAAGTCCTTGATGTAAAACTCGCACACACTCACAAATAATGTAGAACAGAGGTGATTTAGGAGAGAAATAGAGAGAACCAGTGAGGACTAGGGAGAACAGAACTGAAACAGAGGAGGAAAGGGGAGAAACTAAGAGAGAGAAGGGGGACAATGATTAGAACTAAGGGGTAGAGAACAGAACCAGGTGAGGGAGAGATAGAGGTCACATAACTCAATATTTTGCATTCATCAAAGTCTGAAAAATACAAGTGTTTCCAATACCCTATTTATAGGTTAACTTTTCCTTCCTTAAGAAGAAAACTTCAAACAATTCCAACTTGCAAATGACAACTTGCAAGGTCCACTTGGAAAAGGACAAAAAGTAAGCAAGCACTTACAAATAAAGTAATCTCACTAATCCCACTTGTTCATCCCATTTAATACATGTAATGATTAAACAACCCACTTCCTAAATAAACTAAAAACATAAAGTAATAAAATATAAAAAGTAAGATAGATTTCCTTCTATAGGAAGTTATCTCAAAATATATATTAGTTCTTTTATTTCATTAGTGCTTCTGTCATATTTGAGAAGCTTGGTTGAGAACTAGTCCTTTTGGATCATTAGAGTTCATACATCTATGTTTCTCAGGTTTTGCTTGTTTGCCTTCATATGCTAGCAGGTAGCACCATCCAGCCAATGATTGTTTGTTCTTCTGTTTTTCGTTTTTTGGGATGACAAACAATCAAGGCAAGATAGTCTTTCATATCTTTAGGAACTTTTGAATGAACACAAGATAATCAGGATACTGATAATTTCGATCATCACTAGAGTAGCCAAAGTACAGTTTTTTGGCATTTGAGCAGTTGAAGTTTGAATTGATTGTATCCGTCATCTGTTTTCGTGTAATACATAGCCAAGCATGTGAATATTTTGCTTATACAATCTGGCATTCCATTAGCTTAATTTACCACTATTAGTTTGTTTTAGGAAAATGCTTTTTCTTTGAGTCTGTGAGATCTGTTTCTTGATTTAAGTTTTAATGTTCGAACTAACAACTCTCATGACACAGTAATGATTGCCTATTTTTGTCTGTGCAGGCTGAAAAAGATGCCAAGAAAAAAGCCAGAGCAAAAGAATTAAAAAAATTACGTAAAGCAAAAGAAAAAAAGGCTCAGGTACATTTTAGTTGATTTCTTTCCCAAATGTCACATACACTGATAATAACTTCATTAACATGTGGTTTTTCTTAAAGTTCGATATTCTATGTGGTTGAGTGGAATAGTTGGTTTTGGTGAGAACAATGTATGCCCATTAACATGATACATATTTTCCCTCACAGATATGCTGTGATTGAGGTCTGATCAACTGAAAACTACAGTGTTTTGCTGATTTTTAAGTAGGGGTACTGTATTAAATACTGATGTAACCAAACCTAGGTATCTGCTTATGTGGTAGGCTACGCCCACCTTCATTAGATTATTTTATAAACTGAAACCTGAAGGTTATATGACCATCTCAGATGTAAGTTTTGACATGGTTTAGATTCTCCTGTCCATTCCAATCTGGTACATCACCAGCAATGGAAATAAAAAATTTTCACTTATCTATTTCTAGTTTCATTTATGTGTATGCAAGGAGAGGATGATTGGCGAGTTACCGAATCCTAGTCCACTGTAGATAACTAGAACTTGGAAGAAGAGAACGGCAATGGAGAGGGAACAAGGAAGAAGAAGGGGTTGTGGACGTTGGAGAAAAGTGGAATTTTAATCAATGGCCAAGATTTGATAAAATGTGACGGCTAGGATGAACTTTAGATAGTGGATGGCACGGACTGCTCGAATCTGGATGCTTTCACTCGACCTCAGTTGAAAGATTATTATTCATTCTGACTTATGTTCAATGTGTTCAGGCTGAAGCTGCTAAGAATGCTTCCAAAACTGCAGAAAACCAAGTGAATGCTTCAACATCTTATCAGAAAGGACAATCTCAATCCAACAGTGGGTTGAAATTATCTTAAGAGGTTCGATACTGATTTTATTATGCCTGCTGCCCTCCTTTTCCCTGCAGCGACGCCGTTTAGCACATATAGTGGCTTTGGAAATTGTCTCAGGTCCCCACAACGCAACCTGACCTAAATCAACTAATGTTTTCATAGTTTACGCTGAAGATATTATTTTAATGTTTTAATAGTTAATGGTAATAATTTTATATTTTGAATTTATGTCTTTTTTTTCAATTTAATGATAGGGTAAAATAGTTCATCTTTTTCTAACATTTTCAATTTTTATGCTTCTTCAATAAATTTATAGACTTATTTACTTAAATAAATAAAATTATATATAATACTTCCTAGTCCTTGATATAAGATATATTTAGAAATTTGATCTAAATCTTAAATATAAGACCTATTTTCATATTGGTCAATCATTTCTTATATGCCCCTATTGATGCTCCATCTAGAATAATTAAGGAGTACGGGGGAGAAAATTAAATAAGACAAATAAGGTATTTTAAAAAATACATGTTATACTAAATAACTTAACTAACTTCCTCAACAAAATCAAATTAGATATATATATCTTATATTAAGAACCGATGAAGTATTTTTCACCAATATCTCCGGAAAACCAAATATCTCTGAAAGTTAGTTTTTTTTTTTTTTTGCTACTGAAAAGTTTTGGAGGGGTTCGGCATCAGTCCCCCACCAAGGCCAGGGCACGGCCCCGGGCTCTATGAGCACTTACTGGGGACTTACAAGATCGCCTACCAAAGGAGTTCCAGCGACGGCAGAGGGGATTGAACCTACGACTCAAGGACCTAATCCTGAATCCCTTACCATCTATACCAATTCTCATTAGCCTGAGAATTAGTTAAGTGAAGGCAAATGCGTCGAAGTGAGCCAGACCGACTCCGGACTCGGAGTGGAGTCTAGTAGTGATAGGCGGTTTTTTTTTTTTTTTTTTTAACTTCCCGCCTCGACCTTTGAGTTTGCGTGCTGATCAGGTCAGGCCCTGTAAGTTGTGTTCTCTCCCTCCTTTTAAAAAAGAAAAAGCCATTGACCGTAAAAGACCTGGGATTTTATCAAGTCAGTCAACTAACAAAATTAACCTCTTATAAATATATTCAATTTTTTTTTATTTCTTTCTAATTATACACTTTTTTTTATCTACCAACCACCATTATTATAATGTAATTTTTAATTTTAATTTATAAATTGGTAATTATTGTATTACTCAGTGTTATTAATTTTCGACTATTTTCTATTCAAATTTTTTTCCCTCAAAGACTCAGACAGTCAGACCTAACCATCATCTCATCTCATCGTCTTTTCTAGTATTTTCGTTCTTGCTCAGATGTTCCTCTCTCTCCTTGTAACCCAAACCGTCTTGCTCTCCATCGTGCCATACATATCTAATCAGCAGCGTTTCAGGTATCTCACTATCTATATTTCTTTTCCACTCAAATATCTCAAGTTACTTCAACCATTATCCTAGTTATTTAATATTGTTTAGTTGTAATTTTATTAATAAGATTCATATTCAACTCATAATAAAGCATACAAAATGACAAAAAGTGGTCCTCTACATATGTGCCTCGTGGCCACATCAGATCCCACTGCATATGATCTTTTTTTTTTTAAAATAATAAAATCCATCATTCTTGATTCCCACGTGATAACCATGCACATATCTTATCATCATATTAATATGCTTTAATCACTTAAATACAAAGTCTCAAGCTAGAGTTCATGTGAGGGTAACGTGTAAAAACGTTTTTACAAGAATTACCTAATTAGACTTCATAGTGCTTAAATATGACACAACCACACAGTAAAATGGAAAAAAAAATATTATTAACATTTTGACATGTTTATTTTATAATATTTGGTTTTTTAGGTAATATATTTTCCTTCTAATATTTTTATTTGAAATTTAACAAGAAATTATTAACAATTTATTCTTTTCACAGAAAAGGATGAATCTATGGTCGTGGTTTTGGCCAATCAGTCATGAGTTCATCAAAGTTTATTAATTGAGTTGACTTTCATGCCGTTCCGTTTGTCCAAGGTGTGACTCGTTGGCAATGAACGGCCCCCGACATTGCATAGGACGACAAACATTTTTCTTAACTTTTTTTTTTTAAAAAAAAGTGATATTTCAAAAATCATAATGTAATCATATAATTTGTTCTTAAAATCAATTATCAACTCAAAATCTTCAGTATCATGTAAAATTAAAGCATGGACGAAAAAACTTTCTAAAACGATACTCTTGAAAGGTGAAACCCCTCTTTCCTAACAGAATCGGATTAATAATTTGATATATTAGATAATTTTGGATATTAGAGAAAATGATAAATACTTAAATAGACTCAGAGGGCTTAAAAACTTCATCGGGAGATTAAGCTTGATGTCTTCAAAAAAAAAAAACTTAGATATTGGGAGGGGACATTTTAAATTATCACCCCAATCAGAAATATATATATATATATATATATGTGTGTGTGTGGACATACATGAAAAATAGATATTTTATACTCACCGGATATATCAAAACATTTTATAAAGTGGACCAAAATATTTTTAGAAGACATTATACAAAGTGAAAATATAACTGGGGTATATAGTTTTGTTTAGTTTTTTTTTTAAAAAAAAAATTACAAGCTGTAGGCTTTCATGGACGCAAAATGAAACATAATTTGAACCACAAGAAGACTTGACGTTGATTTATGGAATCGGTGGTATTAGAAGAAACGTGACGAGCTCTACAACGAATTAATCAAATACTTAAAATTTCATATCGTACTATCACGACGACAAGATAAGGTTGCCAAAAGGTTTAGGAATAAACCATTGATATCAGGGAGATGCTTCATTTGTGTAGTTACTTATTGATGGAAAGTACTGCTAATTATAATTTGTCTCACCAAATTTTCCAACTTGATAGGAATGAAGAAAAGTGTTGGACTCCCCCACCTGGAGATGTGGTCCGCATTGACGTGGATGGATGGGTTCGACAACAGAGTCAAGCAGCGTGCGGAGGAATGATCAGGGACTCTCGTGGATACTGGGTTATGGGGTTCTACAAGTCACTTGGCCTTCCACTGCTAAAAAAACTAGAAATTGCGACGGATTTTTGCTACGGAAATTTATTTGTCGCAAATGAATTTTTCATCGCAATTTGTGACGGAATAGCATGTCCGTCGCAAATTTTGGGACGGAATCCCTGTTCCGTCGCAAAAATTGCGACGGACAGTATGTTCCGTCGCAAAATTTGCGACGGAACAAATATCTGTCTCAAATTTGCGATGGATATTACGTCCGTCGCAAAGTGGCGGACATCATGTCTGCCACTTTGCGACGGTAATTGAAACGGATAAATGATCCGTCGCAAGTGTGTTGCCGACACACTTGCGACGGATGGTGATATCCGTCGCAAAATTGCGACGGATACACTATCCGTCGCAATTTTGGCTAATTAAAGCCTCCCCTCCTTCGTCATCTCGTCCCCCCCGCGTCCAGCTAAGCCGCCGCTGACCCCTCCCCTCAGCTCCGCTGCCGCTCACCCCTCCCCTCAGCTCCGCCGCCCCCAGCTACCCCTCCCCCAGCTCGTGGCAACCCCGTCGCCCCTAGGTCCACCGCCCTTAGCTCCATCGACCCCCTCCCCCTTGCCCCCAGCTCGCGCTCCCCCTCGCCCCCAGCTCCCCCCTCCCCTTTCCGGCCCCTCCCCTTTGGCCCCAGCTCCCCCCTCCCCTTTCCGGCCCCTCCCCTCGCCGGCTGCTCGATTTGCAGCTGATATATTTTTTTTTCTTTATTTTAGCCATGTCCCTTTTTTTTTCTTCTATTTGACACTATTATCTGTTATTTTCCAGTGGTGTATTTTTGTGCTCCGGTCAGTGATTTTCTGGCAGTATCTCCTCCTCCTCTTCCCTTACTAGTACCGTCTGCACTTCTATTCCAAGTAAGTTTCCTCTCTTATTTGTTTTGGTTGTACCACCGTTTTTTTTATATTTATTATTTTTTTGAGTATTATTTTTATTTGTAATAAAATGATGTGAAAAATATTATTGGTTCTCCTAAGTGAAATTTCTACATGACATATCTTTTTAAATATTTTGTGTTATTTCTTTATTGTTGATTAAATTATTTATCATTGGTTATGAATGTTGATTTGTGAGTATTTGTAAGAATTTTAATGTTGCATTATATTTTTATAGTCTCTTTTGTATGATGAAAAAATTGTATGTTAAAATTATGATATTATTCATTAGTGGTTATTATTGTTCATAGTGGAAATATGTATGTTGGCAGAAGATTATCAATTTCATGAGTTTAATTTTTTTTTTTAGTTTCTTCTTTGGCTAAATCTATTAATTACATAAAGAATATAATATTCAATGTGTTTATTAATTTGGATTATACTTATAGTGTGTAGGAGATTCCATGATTTTTTTTTAATTACTGGGTTTTAATAAACGTATAGAATTGTATTTTGTACTGTTTCCATTCCAATTTAGAATATCAAAAGTAGTATTTATTTTGATAATAATGCACCATAGTTTTTCGTTTTCTTTTATAGGGATATATGATTCAGGAACGAGAGATGATGGAGGAGCGGATGGCTAAGGAACGAGAGATGATGCAGGAGCAGATGAGGCGGATGTAAGAGGAGATGATGAGGCAGATGCAGATTCAACTCAAATCCCTAATGAACAAGGGTTCGGGGTCGGCTCCTGGTGATGACAACCATGCTGGTGATAATGATGATGATCACAATGCTGCTGTTTAGACTACTGTTTAGAATTTGCCCTTTGTAACATTGTTAGACTACTTTTTAGTATTTGGTATTTGTTAGATTACTCTTAATGTGCACTCCTTATAATTATTATTATATCCATGAATCACTACTTTTTGTACTCAATTTTTTAAAATTAAAAAAATGTATTTTTTAAAAATAATTATTAGTTTTGCTAAGAAATTGTTTCGGTAGGAAACGATCAAATATGAGGAAATTTGTAAAATAAATAAATAAATAAAAATAAAAAAATAAATAAAAAAAGACAAAAAAAAGAAAAAAAAAAAGAATTTGCTACGGATTCCATTTCCGTAGCAAATTTGCGACGGAATGGAATTTCCGTCGCAAATTGCGACGGATTTTCTACGTCCGTCGCAAATTGCTACGAAGAATTTTGCTACGGAAAAATTCCGTAGCAAAATGGTTTTGCTACGGAAAATCCATATTTTGGATTTTCCATAGCAAAACCATTTTGCTACGGATTTTGCTACGGAATTTTTCCGTAGCAAAATCTGAAATTTTTTGCAGTGTTCAGACCGTTATCGAGGCAGAGCTATATGCCATCATGATGGGCCTGAGAATAGCTCAACAGTTGGGTCTTCAGCAAATTCTACTTTATTCGGACTCTCTTGATGCGATCAACATTCTCATGAGAGATTGTTGTCATGCTGACCATCTGTTAAGGGACATCGTTGGCGAGATCAGGGATCTTCTGTTTAGGGATTGGAGTGTGAAGCTCAACTATACCCCTAGAGACAACATTGCATGTGCTGACTATCTGGCCAAGAAAGGTCATGATGCTCTTGCTGATGCAGACACGACCCTTGTTCCGACAATTCCTGTGGGGTGCCTGGATATAGTGTTGAAGGACCAACTGGCTTGCCAATCACAGTCTGTATCCTATGTCATGTAGTTAGGGCTAGATTTGCTTTCTAGGTTCCTATTCAACTCTTCAAGTTACGGCTTGCCTGTACTATGCAAAAAAAAAAAAAAATACTTTCTCGATGCACTCAGTTTAATTACATGGCATTGACAAGTTAATGCTATCGTTTAGGGATGTTTAAGGATCCGGCTAGATTAGATTGGAGGTCAATTTGAGGTCTGGCCCGATATGACCTTAGGCTGAAAAATTCAGCTCGAGATCTAGTTTAGTCTGGTACTAGCCCGGACCAGACCGGCGGACTGCCTGGACCACTCCAGGAAGTCCAGTTTTTTTTTTTCCAATTTTTTTCCTTTTTTTTTTTGGCTATCTTTGGAGACAATATTTTAGCTTTGGTTTCACCTGACTTCTGAAAGTAATAAAAAGTGACTGAGTGAAAAGTGATTCTTATAAATTAAAAAACACATTAGGATGTTTAGACTTTAGTGAGTTGCTCAGTATAATGGTGATTTACCCAAAAAAAAAAAAAACTAGGGTTAGACCGAACCAGTCCAAGGGGTCTAAGCCTCTGAACCGAAATCCAATCCAACCCAAGCAGTTTAGTCTAGTTCGGTCCGGTCAAATTGTCTTGGACCAATTTTTTTGTTACTCTAGCCTAGAGCTGGGAATCAGGGTCGGCTTAGTCCGACAGAGCTAGGGCCTAACCGGGTCGGCCTTACAAGACTTGAGGTAAGAAAAACATCTGTTTTTCAAAGTTCAGCCCAATAGTACCTAGGCCAGGGCCAACCCTACAGGGCCTAGAAATTACTATTTCAAATTTTAACTATTTTTCCTTCGATTTTTTTCAAAGAAATATAATTAGTAAATTACACCCATTAAAGTTCTAATTTATTAAATAAATGTTATCAATATTAATATCTAAACAATATAAATCATTCAACAAATAAACACATTTATTAATTCATAATAAAAAAACAAATAAACACAAACAATATGTTTTTTTCCTTTTTTTTTTCCAAAAAATATTAAACACAAGAATTGCTTTATGTATGCCCATGACAAAATGCCTTTCCTTCTCGTAATTTTGTGTGTGTTTGAAAATTCCTTCTGTTCATACATGATTTTATTGATAGGTAAAAATAATTATATTTATTTTACACAAAATATATTTTTAACTTATTACTTATATAATGTTGTAATACTAAAGTATGTGTTTATTTAATATGAAAACATCCCTTCTTTAAAATTTATAATAACTAATTATATGTTTTAATACAGCATAATAATAAACATAAAAAATGGGTTATAGTTTAAACTAAAAAAATCTATGTAATCACAAATAAACTCATTCATTAAGTGGAAGTCTAAGTAATTATCTTTTTTTTTCTAAAAAAAAAAACTACAGCTAAACGGGTCTAACAGACTGACTCGAGGCCCTACAGGACTAGTCCGATTAAGCCCGAGGCTCTACAGGACCGGCCCTACAAGTCCAATTTCAAATTTTAGACCTATTTTTCAAGCCCGGGTCCTATAAGGCCAGGACTTAAATGGGCCTGCCCGACGGGCTTGGCCCAACTTTTCGACTCTATCCTGGCCGAATTGCCCAGTCAGACCGTCTGATTTTTTGGACAACCCTACCGTCGTTGATAATTCTCCATCTCTCGTTGATAATTTAGAGATTGCTCATACGTCGTTTTTCCTATTTAAACAAACCCCAGCATTAATTTTGTTTTTTTGGATGAAATACGATACTTTCTTACTACATTTTTGCGGCCTGAAAATTTGACTCTTTACCCCCTCCTTTTTCGTTAGTGAAGTTCATTATTTGTAAGAATGTAAGTTAATTTTCTAAAATGCCTTCTTTAATTATCATTTACATTTTAACTATTTTTGTTGGAAACCTCCGTGTAGTATGTGCCTTAATAGAGATAGCTTAAAGGGGGCAAAATTAGGAGATAAAGGAAACTTTTTAATTTGTTTATATATTTAGGACTAAAGAGAGTAAATAGTATTATTTCTCGTCCCTAACATAATAGCTAACTAGAGCGTTAGATTTGGTCCTAAATATTATACCTCAATCCATTTGAACCCTCACATATAAATCATTTTTCACTAAACTATCCCGAATAATTGAACATGTAATATCAACGGGTACTTACTTTCGATACGAATGATTTAAGATGATATTTTAAGAAAAATAACACAATATTTTTTTTTTTACAGATAACTAATTTAACTAATTAATTTCATCTACTCAAATTGATTCAATTGATCTCATATATATATATATATATATAATATGTAAGAAACAGAGGCAGCATACTTATTTTAATTTGGTGTGTTCCAAATATAATGTTCAGATAAATAATTAATCTCGTTTAAACGATGATGAGAATCACAGAAAAGTTTATCTTCAATTCACAAGGTGGCAATAACAGCAATTGGTGTCTGGTAGTGTGAACGTACGTAGCTTCCCTGACTTGTATGTATTTGGACATTAAAATTTAGAATGTTATGTATTGTATTAAGAATCAATGGTAGAGTTGAGGGGGTGATCAATCGGTTAATTCAGTTCGATTTATTAAAAAACCCAATAATTTTTTTCTAAAAAAAGGTAAATTATATTTCAAAAACCGATCCTAATTGAGTTGTTATTTTAATTAACTGGACAAATATAATAAATTTATATAAAACCTCCGCTAAGAAAATTTGAATGCTTTAAATTTTATAGTGAGTTTTGCACTATAAGTTTCAAGCTGGGAATGAAACACCCTAAATAAGTTTAAACTCCGAAGATTAAAGCCAATTTTCATTGTTTTAATTACTAGTAACAAGTCTTTAAATTGTAGGATTGAAAACCTATATTTATGGGTAAGAAGACCTTAAATAAATGTAAACTCTTAAACCATCTGAGGCCTCATTCATGCATATACTATCTCTTGACTGTAAAATTGAGTTGACTTTTTTTAAAAAAATTAAGGAACTTAAATAAGTTATTTTAAAGTAATTATACTTATCATTTTCTCTAAACTAATTTGTTTGACTTATAAGTTTATATTGTTTTCTTCAAACTAACTCTCTAAAAAAATCAACTGTATCTTATATTAAGGACTGTATAACTATTTGTACATCATTATTATTCATCAATCCTAAATCATTTTTATTAAATTACAAAAAATCTTTTTTAATTTTCCCCACCAAACAAAATTCCATACATTACATTTACATTATTACAACAAGATGAATTTTTATACTCTCATTTTTCTTTCATAAAAAAGAATCTATGAACTGCAAAATGCAGCAACCGCATATTTCCCTGCATTCTCTCCAAGAAAAAAAAAAAGGGATAAGGAGCAAATAGACCAATGAGTTTTTATCTTAGGAGTGCCTAGTACAAATAACTTTTAAGTGGACCAAAATTACCAAAAAACTTTTAAAAATGTGCAGTCAATATAAAATTTTTTTAAAAATGTATAGTCAACATAACCACCACATTAGAAAAAGTTAACGCCCGTTATCTAAGGGACAGATTGGCCAACAAACTTTTACCCCAGGAGCGCCCTGCACAAAAAAGTTTTACTCCAAGAGCGCTCAGCCAAAAATTCTAAATTTTATAAAACCTAGGTTTTGATGCAGAATAGTTTTTAGCCAATAATTGTTTGGTACAGAATAATTTCTTTAAAAAAAATTGATGCAGAATAATTTCTAAAAAAAAGGGTTAAGATGCAATTTTAGCAATAAACTATTAGTTCAGCAGCGTCCAACACAATTAACTATTAAGTGAACCAAAATACAAAAAAAAAGTTTTACTCAAGGCTGTTAGACAAAAGTTAACGTTCGTTATCTAAGGTGCAAATTGGCCAAGGAAATTTTACCCTAGAAGCACACGGTACAAAATTCTAAATTTTACTAAATTAAATAAGTTTTTTTTTAATTGTCATTTTTCAAAACTACTTGTATAGATATCTATGGACAAAAGTTACTCATTTTTCAATTTTATCAAAATTATAATTTGCTAAAATAAAAAAAATTAATTATATGATTTAAATAAAACTCATGGTGTTTTATAGTTTAATTTATATGTTAAACAAATATATATATATATATATATATATATATATATATATATATATATATATATATATATATATGGTTTATTTTTAATGGATATCAATATTGATACTTAATAATATAAATCCGGCAACTTGATGATATATTTGTTAATTAAATTATCTATTGATTACTTGTGACTTGTTAAAAAAAAACAGAGATAACTTAGGAGGCCTGATGAAGGATAATTTAATAATAGGTTAAGGAGCAACTTGGCCTACGAAAATTTTATTAACATTAAATGAATTTTTTAAATCACATAAATTTCTCCCAAAATAAAAATAAATCATATAATTTTTTTGTTTAACATATATAATAAACTATAAAACATCTTGAATTTTATTTAAATCATATAATTATATTTTTAATTAAAAATTTTGTTTATTTTAGAAAATTATAAATTTGACAAAATTGAAGAATAAGTAATTTTTTTTTTCCATAAACCATAGATATCTATACAAGTAGTTTTGAATAATGACAATTGAGAAAAAAACTTATTTAATTTAGTAAAATTTAGAATTTTGTGCTAGGCGCTACTGGGGTAAAAGTTCGTTGGCTAATTTGCACCTTAGATAACAGACGTTAATTTTTGTCTAACGGCGTTGTTTTGGACGCGCCTGAGTAAAACCTTTTTTGGTATTTTTAGTCCACTTAATAGTTAATTGTGTTGGACGCTCCTAGACCAATAGTTTATTGGTAAAATTGCACCTTAACCAAAAAAAAAAAATGAAATTTTGATGTAGAATAAGACAAAAGCTAGATTTTATTTCCAAACTTTAGGTTTTAAGACCCCAAACGGGCATTGTGTAACTGTAATCCATTATTCTTGATTCCCACGTGATAGCCATGCACATATTGGGTGTGTTTGGAGTTCAAGTTAAGGGCCCAGTTGGCGCGTTAGATCTCAGTATGGAGGGCAGTGACAAAAAAGCCCAACGGGCTCTGTTTGGTTTGGCGTTACCCTCACTGTGCGTTGTCCAGGTTACCGAGCTAAATCCAGAAGCCTAGCCTTTGAGCGTCTGCGTTGGCGGTAGCAGCGTCTTGTCTTGTCTCTTCCAACCGTCTCTGAAAAAAGCTTGAGCTCCAGACCTCAGAGCTCAGAGATTCCTTCCAACAGGAGGTCTCGGCATGTTCTCGTCTGCTCACAGAGGTCGTCGCGTCTTGTCCTCCTGCTCTGAAGCTCAGAGATTCCTCCTAAAGCAAGCTCAAAAGCATCCATGCCTCGTCTTGTCCTCTCAAGGCCAGAGATTCCTGCCGGGCTTTCGTCGCGTCCTCTCAAGCCCAGATATTCCTCCCATCGGCGTCTTCAAATAGAGGGTCTGGTGAACTAGTTGAAGCTCACGATTAGCTGATTTGTGCAAAAATTCAACCTCTCGGCTCTCTGGCAAGTGGAAGACGGTGTACCCATCGCCCATTGCATCCCCAATCGCCATCCAGTGTTCGGCAGACCAACTTCATCGCCACCGTTAGTCGCGACCCTTAGTCAATTGTCAGTTTGATTGATCTGTATATTGTTTAATTTTTTGTTTATTATGCAGTGAAAAGGGAGATCACCATCGGCAAGAAGGGAGATCACCATCCGCAACAACCCTTGCTGCCATATAACTGTACTCTCCGGCGATTCTCTTCCACCATGTCAGGTAATTTTATCTTCCTACCCATTTTCTGTTCACGACCTGCTCTGTGATTTTTTTTGCCATATAGCTGATCGGCGATTGGGTCTTTTTCTCAGCACAACTATTAGTACACACCTTCTGCCCCCTTTGAGTCTCGGTTTATGAAATATTAAATAAGAATTGGTTGATAGCGATGTTCTGGTGAATGCGATTTGCATAATTGTTGCTTGTTGTCCTGAGTAATAAAGGACAGATTGTTAATGCATAGGTGGATGAATCCTGTGACTCTGTTCGATTACCAGCTTTGATTTATGTGGTTTCAGAAACTATATGTCCTAAGACTGAAGTCCTCATTTCGACGTGCTAATCGGCATTCAATCTATTAAACTACCTTTTCGAAGTAGCTAAATTTAGAGATATTAATTTAAAGCACATGTAATAGATGCGTTTTTGAAACTTAAAAATTAAGGAACTTTGAGTTGCAGCTTGGTGGATAATTATAGTTTATACATTCTGAGACGTAAGAATACTCTTTTTAATTTAATCTTGTTTGGCGCGGTCGCTCCCTATGTTGTCCCAGATAGGCCCGATATGCAGAACCACTATAGGTGGGCATTTGAACTGATTTTGATCATAGCTGAAAAAGAGATTACACATTTTGATTTGAGGTTATGAAACTTTTCCCCCTCTCTTCACAAGAGCTTGCAAGAGGAGTCAGGAGAGTCAAATAGTGTGTGACTAGCAAAATAGTTCCATGTTGCATCAAATCCATAAAAACCAAATTGTTGATTTTGCTGAACTCATTTAATGGTAAGAAACTTTAGTTAAGCAAATGAACTTTTTATAATTTAGTCAAGGAGTTTGAAATGAATCACTTTTTTGTGTTGATTATCTTTCCCTTAAATCCCATAGCCTTACATAAATTGTCGTCTTATATTTTGTTCTCCTTATCATCTGCTTCTTTGTATATTTTATAATCAACAACCTCTGTGCAAAATCCAAACTCCTCTATGATCAAGTTTTTATTTGGACTGTGCTACTCTATTAGATTAATACTTGTGATATACTGAAGTTTGTGTACATCCAACAAGGGTTGAATGCTTCTGTGTAGATAGAAATGTTCTCTTTACAGATTCTTCATTTAGATAGAAATATAAATGAAAGAACTAGCAAAATTGTTTATCCGTTGTGCATCTTGATAGCTGAAAAACTGTTTCAGAAGGGTCTTGTTTGTGCGTGTATATGCATTTAGTTATCAATCTTGGTATATAGAAAAGGTTGAAATTATAGTAGTAAGGGAATGAAACTCTGAATTATTCTGCTTTTTTTTTTTTTTTAAATTTGATAAGCAGCTTCTTTTATCATCAGTGGAATATACTTTTCCTTTATCTATTTTCTACTTCATCCAAGTTTTGACTGACTCATGGGCATCCAAACAGAAATTTATTATATACTTTATGGAGTCCTACCTCCAACTTACTAAGAGAATAGAAACATAAAAAAGGGAGTGGCCTCTTCTGATATAGAAATTTTACTTGAGGCCTCCTTCAGCTGCTTTATACCTTGACTGTTCTGAGAAATAATTTTAATACAAAGAATTTCTCTTTCTCCCCCTGTGAAATGACGTTGTAATCTCATTTGGTAAGATGATGCTTCTTCTTGTTGAATTTCTCTTCTACCTATGATTTTTTACTAGAAAAGCTTGTTTCTTTTTTACTGAGCATAGAATAGTACATTCTAAATATTGGCAATAGGACAAAATCAAGACTTTTATTCGTTTATTTTCAAGTACAAAAGAAACAGAAAGGTTCAAACTATAAGACAAGCAAACATAGCATATATTTCAGTATTACATCTTCTTTTAATTAATTAATTAATTTGGCATGGTAAATTTGTCCTAACTTCTTCTGTGATGTATCTATTTCAGTATATATTTTTGTTAACTTACCGATTATTGACATAGCAAAATATGAGCACCGACAAAAGTAGAACATTTTGGGATGAAAAAAGCACAAGAATTTTGCTCCAACAGTATATTGACCAGATTCTAAAGAAACAACGACAAGGCAGTTCATTCACTCCTATTGGTTGGCAAAATATTTTGTCAAGATTTAATAAAAATTCAAGAAAATCCTTGGACAGAAAACAACTGAAAAATAGGTATGATAGTTTGAAGAAAGAATGGAAGGTATGGGACAAGTTATTTTCCAAAGAGACCGGTATATCGTATGACACTGTCAACCATAAAGTGATAGCAGAAGATGAGTGGTGGGAGAGGAAAATTCAGGTATAAGACTGTTAAATTTGTATTTATATTGGTATTATTCATTATTTAGGTTACATTGTTTGTTTGTTTGTTTTTTTTTTTTCAGGAAAATCCGCAATATGCAAAGTATAGGGACAACGGAATCAAGTTTGCAAGAGAATTAGAGATTATTTTCAAGGATGGCATGGCATCGGGTTCGTTACAATTCTCACCATCTGCAACACCAGGTGATGGTGAAGATGATGTGTACCGGCCCACAATGGACCTACGAGAAGGTTCAGGCGATAGTGAGGAAGAGCTGCCAGGTGGAACTAGTGGAGTTAGTCCCCCTTTAGAAGGCCTAAATCTGACATCAAGCACACAACCTAGTGGTTCAGGATCCGGGAAGAGAAAGAGGGGTGAAGGATCAACTTCCGGAAGAAAGAAAAAATTGTCTGCCTCGAAACAAATAGAGGATTCACTTAGTATGATAGCTACCGCAACGAAGGATAGAACACAACAACTTGAAAATACCCACCATGAAGTTCCCATGTCTTACGTCTACAGTGAGTTGCGGAAAATTCCAGAAGTTGCAGCTGACCGTGACTTTCGGCAACGATGTTATAACATGATGATGCATGACAGATGTCGCGATGTCTTTGTTGCACTACAAGAGGACCAAGCTGACTTGGTAGAGTGGTTGAAGTACCATGCGTACAACACGCCATCATGGCAGAATCCCCCGACGAACTGAACCAGAATTGACTATGCTACAACTTATGTTGTCTGACGTACCTATTTATGTGACGCTTATGTTTGTATTATGTTTTGTCTGACGCACCTATTAATCTGACGCTTATGTTTGTTGTTTGACGCTTGTTCAACCTAGTTAAACTTTATGTTTGTATGTTTGATGCAACTATTATATCATGCAACTATTATTACCCCTATCTCTGTATGTTTTTTCATTCAGTTAAGTCTTCGCCTTCACACAGGTCTCTTTCGCCATGGAAGGACGACGTTTGTCTCGTGTTGAAAAAAAGGCGTTGAAAATTGCTATTATGGAAGAAGAGCTAACAAATAACGTACAGATTGCTGCATTGGTGGCTGCACATATGACATCATACATTTGCAAAGAGCCACGCAGAACTAGTAACCAAACAGGAGCAATGTGGGTGCAAGAGGTTTTGCAAGGCCATGACATAGTATGTCATGAAAATTTTCGAGTTGAAAAACATGTCTTCTATCATTTATGCTCCAAATTGGTGGACCATGGGTTACAGCACACCAAGTACACAAGAGTAGAAGAGATGGTAGCAATGTTCTTATATATAGTTGGCCATGGGTTAACAAATAGAATCGTACAGGAACGGTTTCAACATTTAGGAGAAACTATCAGTAGGTTATTCCACTACGTGTTACAGGCTTGTCTTGGTCTAGCCAGGGAAAACGTCAAACCGCTTGATCCTGAGTTTCGCGGTTGTCACCGTAATATATCAGATGATCGCCGCTACTTCCCATATTTCAGGAATGCAATAGGAGCAATTGATGGAACTCACATCAGTTGTGTGGTGAGCGAGTCTGAGCGCGACAAATATGTTGGGAGAAAGGGATATCCAACACAGAATATCATGGCGGTATGTGATTGGGATATGTGCTTTACTTATGTGTTGGCAGGCTGGGAAGGTACGGCACATGATGCACGTTTGTTCAACAGCGCTATCACTACTCCACGTTTGAATTATCCCCATCCACCTCAAGGTATATCTTCAACACCATCATCTTAATTAGATTTTTTTCCGTGTTTATCTCACTTTTCCTATAATTTCTAAGTGCCGGCAAATTTCCTCACTTATCAGGGAAATATTACTTGGTTGATGCTGGCTATCCAACACCAGTTGGATATATTGGTCCGTATAGACGTGAACGTTATCACCTTCCACAATTCAGGCGACAACCAGGATTTCGAAATCCTAACGAGTGCTTCAATTATTATCATTCAAGTTTGAGGTGCACTATGGAAAGAGCGTTTGGAGTGTGGAAGAAAAGGTTTAATATATTGAGAAATATGCTCCCTTATGACTTTCAAACTCAAATCCACATAGTTTGTGCAACAATGGCTATACACAATCTCATCCGGAGATTTTCGAATTCTGATGTGGAATTTGAACGAGCTGACCAAGGAGATTTAGGTGATGAAGATGAAGATGAAGATGATGATGATGATGATGCTGATCCTGATGAAGGCCCCTCATCAAATATGAATACATTATCTTCACCACAAATGAATCATCTTCGTGATAGAATCAGAGAAAAACTTGTTCGCCATAACAGTAGGAGAAGTTAATGTATTATTTGTATGCATTGTATTTTATAGACAGTTTTATCCATTAAATATATATAATTAAGGACTTTATTGTTAATTAATTTTTTGTGCTAATCATTTAACTTTTTTCCAAATTAAAATTGAATTTAAAATTTTTATTATCCTAATATATAAAATTAATATGTATAGTAGTACTCAATATGATTCATGCCCTTTTCAGTCATTTTCTATCTTAACTGACTTTTCAAATAACAATCCAAACACTCATCAGTTAAGAAAAAAGCTACTTCTGCAAAAAGCTACACTGGCAATCCAAACACTTCCACACTAACTTTTTTCCTACCGAGCTTAAAAAAAAGTCAGATAGCTTTTAAGCCACCGCTCCTACCGCCAACCCAAACGGACCCATTGTAATCCATCATTCTTCATTCCCACGTCACAGCCGTATGTACACCCCTTTGAATTTTCCATCCGCGCCCCAAATTCAGTGTTCGGGTCCCACCTTCTACGCGTTCATCTAAAATATTAGCCTAACATACATGGCATATATCTTGTTAAATTTAATATTCACATCACGGGGGCTTCGGTGAAAATTTAGAGGGTAAAGGAGCAAAAATATATATGTGCTTTACTTTCAGGAGCGCCCAACAGCATATGCTTTTTTTGAGAGCAAAAATACACATATGGTTATTGTTATATTCTGGGAACAGGACTGATTGGACTTGACTAGGTGTCAAGCCTAGAGCCTACGTACCCTTTGAAGGGATCAAAGTCCACGTAGTTCAATATACTTGGTGGCGTTAGCCAGAGGGGTGGTGTGTGTGGTCTATGTGGCAGAAAGTAAAGGAGTTGAGAGTTAGAACGTATGCACCTGGTTTACTGTCCTCTGTTCTTATAGAGGTTATTGTGGAGGATATCTTGGTCCTCCATGATATCCAGGTGCAAATATCTAGGTGCAAGTATCCTGGATATATTAGATAGATACTCCTCTATTATCACACAATAGGATCTTCCTATAAGGTAGGCGAGATCCGATCATATCTCCAGATGGGTCGTACATCGAATATGGGCCTTGTGCAGGTTCGTAATAGTTGCCCCCAGCTCGGTTGGTCAGGTTACTGAGGAGCCGAGATGTGCAGCAGGCTCAACCGACCTTGCCGTCCGAGTGGCGTCTAGGCATAGTGAGTCGAAAATGCCGTCGGCCGTCCTGCTTGGACTTTCCGAGGTCATGACGTCACTGTATCACGTTTGCTTAGACAAGGGGTGGCACGTGTACCTCTCGGAGCTCTTTAAGTGCCGAGGAACTCCCTTGTTGCCCCCGGTCCTAGTGGGATGTGAAAAGGCTCTATATTTGGGATAATGCCAGCTGTTTCTCACAATTTTCTAGGATTGGGGCTCCGTATTCCTTCCATGATTACTCTGTGACACCTGGCGCCTTCAGACTGGCGAGGGGTTATACCCGTAGCGTCCAGCCGTCAGCGGTTTTCGTGCGCATTTAATGCTCCTGTTGCGTGACGTGCACCACTCCTACTTTTGCAAATGAATTGCCTCTTTTACCCCTGACTCTTGCCGTTACAACGTTTCAAACTTTGCGATTATACTTCCCTCCTTTCACTTCATCCTATTCACTTCACAACTTCTCTGTTTTTCTGCAAAGACGCCACTTCTTCTTTGCTGTCACGCCTTACTGCCCTACTTCAATACTTTGCTTCTCGATTTTCTGCCAAACTCAGGTATGTTTATCGCCTTCTTTTATCCATTGTTCTTTTTCATTTCCGCTGCTATAACTTATTTGAATTACGGATCCCTTTCCCATTCCTGGTCCTGAGTGCTTCTAGGTAGGTTCGTGATTCTCCTGGGTAGGTTGCATTTAGGTGCTGTTCTAGCCTAAACCCTTCGCTTGTCTTAGTGCTGTCGAGTCTTTGAGGGAGTGCCATTTGTTCCCCCCCCCCAAATTTTGGTTTTTTCTTCCGTATTCCAAGCTTCTGCACCTTTCTAGGTGATGGATAGGTCTAGCGGTTTGCCTTTCTCTGATCAAAATGTGACCCCTGAAGAGGTGGACGCCTTATGCGCTCGTTACCCCTATTCAAGCTTCTGGTTGTTCGGGTCTCCACTTACTGAAGAGCAAAGGCTTGCAGCCCTGCTTTGTGGCGAGTCCGGTGAGAGAAGAGTTGTGGGATCCTCATCCATTGCCGCTCCACCTTCCCGACCGAGGCCTCGTGGTGGTTACACGCATTCCGAGGATAGGATAGGTTCTGGGGCCATCTCGGCTCCACCTATAAACTTTTATCAAGCCTCTCTTCAGGCAAGATCGGACACTCACCCCGAGGGATACCTCGGCCCTTGTTGGGACTGCATTGCCTCCAGCTCCCACTACATCACCCTCGGTCAAGATTCTTTAGCCAATCAGATTCTAGGGTCCTGCTGTCATAAGTCCACGTCAGCTTCTACCTCTGTTCCTGGCGTCTCTCGTGTTTCTATTATTAGCATGCATACACCAGGTATACTCTTCATTCGCTGATCTCTTGTCCCTTTTTCCTTTTTTGAAGGTTCTAGGTCTAAATGGAGCCATCCCAGTCTCCTGATAGGACTCCGTCTGTTACTGGGGAGTCTGAGTCTGCTAGCCATCCCCAAGTCCTTTTAGCAAAATATCCCTGGGTTGCGCGTGGGGTGCTGTCGACTCAGTCGTCAATGTCGACCAAAGACCTTCGCCAACTTGACTTAGGAGATGTTTCTTCCTGCACCCTGCGCCTTCCTTCCGATGGGGAGCCGATGTGTGCTGCTAGAGAGGGGACCAACAATTCTTTCTTCTTTTGGTACAAGGATCTCTCCACTCGTCTCAGTGTTCACTTCCCGTTCACCAAGTTTTAGATAGACATTTTAACCTACCTTCAACTTGCCCCATCTCAGCTCCACCCTAATGCTTGGGGCTTCATTCTTGCTTTTGAGCGTTTTTACAAATTATTGCTGAAACCCATTCCCTGCAAGCGCTCCATCTTCTTCTATTTCTTCTGCCCCTTTACCCCTTCATCAGACAAACACGATGATACCCTGAAAGGTTTGACCTCTCTCCGAGGGGTTACCGGCCGTAAGCTTTTTCGGGCGTATTCTGACTCTTTTAAGCGGTTCAAGACCAACTTCTTTAAGGTTGTGGCCATGTTTGGGAAGCAACCCTGGTTTCTGCTAGGCCCCGAATCTAAAGATGTGGAATGGAAGTTCCCACTTTACTGGACCCATGATCATCATGGTAAGGAGTCTACCTCCTATCAAGTGAACAGGGATGACCTCTCCAATGAGGATGTGGTGTTAGTTTCTCATTTGGCGACCTTCGTCAAAGAGAACGGTGTTCGGAGCGTGTCCTTAGTACTCTCTCAGCCTCTTCCTACGGCTGGAGCGGGCCCAAGTATATGCCTTATGTTATTTATGCTTTACCATTTTGCCGCTCGCACCTAGCTGATACTGACCACTTCTTCTGTTTTGCAGGTCGTCCTATGGATCTGTTGCCCCCATACTTGTCTCATGTGAACCCCTCCGAGGAAGCCCAACTTGAAGTCCGGCCGAGGAGGGAGCTTAGAAAACGTGCTGTGGCCGAGACCGGCCTTGGACGAGGGAGGGTGGAACCTCAAGCTGCCGTGTCTAAAAGAGCTAGGACCTCGGTCCAGGCCGGTTCGACTCGGCCTCCTTCAACTGCTCCTTCTGAGTTGGAGAAAAATAAGGGCCCCGTTGCAATACCTCACTTGCCGGTAAAGTTCCATTCCACAAGTATAATTATAAATACTGCAACACTTCATGCATGCATGTCCACAGGGAGATCTCAGAGGATGGGTGAGAATGTTGTGATCATTATGTTTTTGATGATGTGGTGGGGATGGCAAGAAGATTTGAGAATTGAGAGGAACTTTGAGCCATTTGTCTAAAGAGAACAAAATATAGTTGTCAGAATTTATGCTAGTTAAAGTAGCATAATAAAATATATCTGGAGAAATTGCTTCACTCTTCAACTTGCAAGGTATTTACTAGACCATAATTCTATATTCGTTATTTTGCTCATGTTTTTAACTGCATCGCACAACAGAAAAAAAAAAAATCTCACATAGGTCCTATGGTTTAGAGAGAGAAAAAAAATCCCAGGTTAGATTCCTCAATCAAAAAAGTTCCTAAGGACCCAGTGATATAGATTTTAAATGTGAACTCACCTTATTGTCAGGGGCGGAGCTTTTATGTGACAAGGGGGGCCATGGCCCCCCCCCCCCAAAAAAAAATTGTTTAGAATTTTTTAAATATAATCTAAAATTTAATTTTAGCCCCCAACTTCTTTATTTTTTATATTTTTCCCTCTTTTTATATCTTTGGGCTTATAATTCAATCTTTGTTCTATGTGGGGTCTTGTACGATTTATGTTAATCTTGTCTTTTTTTTTTTTTGTATTTCATTCTAATTACCTGAAATTTTTAGCTTATCAATGAAATTTACTTTTGTAATGTATCATTTACTATGCTTTTATCCATACTCGAACTTATTGAGTGCCTACCCTCCATTGTAATTTATGTAGCTACATTTCTAACAAAACTTAGCCTTACTTTTCTAAATGACAGGTTTGTAAAATAATTGTTTCTCTTATTACATCGTCAGTATTCACTTGATTTCATGAATTTTTTTATATTCTTTTCTTTTTGAATGCATTTAAAACTTTCCTTAAAAAAAATTTCGGGGGTACTTTCCCCAAACCCCTGAATCCTCAAATCCCCCGTCACTGCATGGCCCCCCAAATTTTTACTCCAAGCTCCGTCCCTGCTTATTGTCATAGATAAGTTTGTCAATTGCTACTCTATAACTTGTCAATATAATATAGTTATATGTATTTGTCAATTGGAGCTGTTTTTATTATCATATATTAGTTTATCAATAGTCATTTTATGACTTGTCAATTAGGTAAGTTTACATTTAGAATCTATATCACTGAGGTCCTTAAGGATTTTTTTCATAAAAGAATCTAGAAAAAAAAAATATATATATATATATAGTCTTTAAGACATGAGTGAGATTTTCCTTGATTTTCATATTGACTTGTTAGGACTGTGGAAACACAAAGGGTAATCTATAAGGACCCCATCATGAGAAATGTCACACCCTTAGTCATCATATAAGTATTTTTAAAATTTTGTATGTTTCTTATTAACTCTGCTTTTAAATATAAAATTCAATTAAATTTTTTAGAGATATTAAGAAAGTTAATTTAATTACTTTAAAGTAATTATATTTATAATTTTTTCTCTAAATTATTTTATTTAATTTATAAACTGATATTTAATATAATGTTAAATAATATATAATATGATTAAGTAATTTGTTTAATTTTTAATCTCTTTTTTTTTAAAAAAAAAAAGTTAACTAATTGTTATATTCAAGATGGAATACTATTTGCTATACTCACCCACGAGCTGTGGACGTTGTATGGCTCCATGTCAAAATTCTCCTCACGCTTGTGAGTTGTCACAATCACAAGTCACAACCTAGTACATGTACTGTGGTTCTGACAGATATTGTCTTCCAAACCCTTTAATTTATTTTTTACAATTGTGATTATAAGGCACCAATTAGTAATTCTATAAAACTAATAAAAGTAGTTAAAGTTAATAAAATTGTCATATAATTTAAATAACTTTTAATATTAACCGTACTAATTACAGTAAACTCTAATATTATGTGGTATTAAATATTTTTCTCACCCGCTATCCTTATTAATTATAGGCATTCATAGAAAAATGATTAATGCGTTTTGGAAATAAACAAATACTTTATAAAAAGGACTAAATGTAATTGTTAGTTGGTGTCTTATAATAAGGACCAGAGAGAGTAAGAACCAAACTCTTAATATAGTGAGAACTAGATAACTTTTTTAAAAAAAAAAACAAAATAAATTAATTTAAAGGGTTTATGTTTATATTTTTTTTTTCTAAACTAATTTGTATGACTTATAAATTAATATATAGTCTATTGATCTACAATATATAATATATGATTAATATCTTTAGTTTTCTTAATTTTTTAGAAAAAAGTTAACTAATTATTATATTAAAGGGAAAATTTCAAATAAATACCACTTGAATTTACAAAACCCCCAGAAGTTCGTCGAATTTGCAAAAAGACTGAGAGGTGACAAGGACTTTTGGGGGATATGCAAATTCGCGCGAAATGACTTTTTTGCCCTTAGTTATAAATAATTAAAAAGAAAAAGAAAATTACCCCCAGGTGGGTCCCACCGCCGGCGGCCACCACCCCGGCCGGTGACCATCGCCGGCAGTCGGCCGGCCGCCGACCACCGCCGGACGGTGGCCAGCGCCCACCGCTGGCCGCCGACCACCGTCAGCCGGCGGTGGTCGCCGGTCACCGACCGCCGGTGACCGGCGGTGGTCTCCGGCCAGCGGCCGGGGTGGTGGCCACCGGCGGTGGGGCCCATTGCCGGGGGGTATTTTCTTTTTCTTTTTAAAATTATTTATAACTAAGGGCAAAATGGTTATTTCGCGTGATTTTGCACATCCCCCAAAAGTCCTTATCACCTCTCAGTCTTTTTCCAACTTCGACGGATTTCTGGGGGTTTTGCAAATTCAAATAGTATTTATTTGGAATTTTCCCTATATTAAAGACAGATTTTCTTTTTTTGAAAAAAATTCTGACAGTAAGTAGAACTTTGTAGGGAAAGCCATAATTTGGTTACCTATTCTTATTTCATATCTCTAGAGATAATTAATTTTTTAAAAAAAAAATTAAAGAAGTTAAATAAGTATTTTAATGTATCAAATGATATATGAGACATGCTATGATTATTTGAATTATTAGCTTTCTTAATCTCTTTTTAAAAAAAGTTAATTATGTATTATATTAAGAACCAGAAGAGGATAATTTTATGACATGCACATGTGTGAGAGGCCAGGAGCACCAAGTGTATAAATGAAATTTGCTGCATTAGTTAATTTTTTAAAAAAATGTGTACCAGAAAAAATTTAAGAAAAAGATAGAAAGATACCTTAGAAATAACAAAAAGATAAATGAAGGTGTTGAACTTCAATTAATCTAAAATCAATTAACTGATTCAGAATTTTGAGTATTTTTCTCAAAAAACTTTGTGCTCATGTGCATGCATGGGAATCAACATATAGGTTTGTTAAGCTTTTCTTTTATAAACAATTGTATTGTGAAAACAGTCAAAAATCACAATTGGGTCGATAAGAAGACTTAGGCCCTGTTTGTTATGGGGAAGATTTAAAGAAGGAAAGGAAGATTAAGAGGGAACTTAAAAAGTTAAGCTGTTCAACAGATATGGGAATGGAATTTAAGTTGAGGGAAAATAAAATGTTTGGTATTGAGAAAAGGAAGTTGGTTATGTGGGAATGAAAGGTAAAATACCTATAATACGCCTGAAAAATAAAACCACTACACCTCTCCCTCAATCTCATCTCTGCCTTTCTTCCTCACTCTCGTCTCTGCCCTCTTCTTCACATCGCCGGTGCCCCTCCTTCACATCGTCGACTCCTCTTCTTCATCCACTATTGCCGGTGCTTTTTTGCTTCATCCACCATCGCCAGGGCCCTCTTGTATCACACCCCCATCACCGGCGCCTCTTCTTCATCCACCGTAAAATTCCCCTAAATTAGAAAAAAATCATGGAATGATTCTTTTTGTTTTCTCAATGGGACATAAACAAACCCTAAACCAAGATGGCGTGAAGGTGCAGATGTAAAAATGAAGGTGCACCATGATAGCAAGAGTTAAACCATAATTAAAAAAAATCTCTGTTCGGATATTCGAACAAAAATGTTACAAACATAATAGCCACTCATTCGCCTGCGTTCGAACATAAAATTTGACAATGACTTGAGGTTTATATCAGCAGTTTCACAACCTTATAAACAAAAAACCAGACCACCAGAACACAGAAACTATATTCTACAAACAAGCAAAAACGCATGTAAAGGGGAAAAACCTATTTCATCATGTATTCCAGCTGCCTCTCTCATTTAAACATTTCCTCACTCACCATAACCTATAAACGTACACATTATCGCACCATAGAAGCAACAGGGTATCGAGCAACATTATTGACAGATTGCTAAAACACCAAACAATGAAGACCCATTGCAACTTACCTCTATTCCACCTTCAATCTGACCAATGAGACACGATCGGAGCAAGAATGCTGAAAAAATTTCAGAGAGTAGCTCGACTTATCGTCGAATTGGAGGCTGCTTGGCTTTTTCGAGGAGGGTCGGTGGGTTTTGGTGATGCCTGCCATTAAAGCATCGAAGCAAGTTCCATGATGAAGAAGCAGGAAGAAGAAGATTTCAGGGACAATTTTGTCAGATGATTTCACTCTTCAAGAAGATTTAAGCTTTCCCTCCATTTTCGGATGAAATGAAGGTTCCCACATTTGAGGGAACATTGACAGAGGTGGGAAGTCATCTTCCTGGGAGAACAGCACCCCAAACACATTTTTTGTGAGAGAACCATGTTATGTTCCCTTTCCATCACCCACATTTACTCTAAAAAACAGGGCCTTAACGTTACAAAGGTAGTGTGTGTATCTGTTTTGATGTAACAAGTCCACTAATAATTTATATCCAAAAAAAAAAAGTGCACTAATAATAATGCCAAGTCAGGGGCATGCACTAGCTACACACACTAAAAAGAATATATGAACTGAAAAATACAGAAACCGCGTATTTCACTGCATTGGAAGAAAAGTCCAATGTGGAGTTTCTGCTGGATCTCGCATCATACTTACGTAAATGGTGACGTATCCATGGTATATACTCTCCCTCGCTACAAATAAATACCAGAAAACATTTTGTAATGAAATAAATAAAGAACAAAAAAATTAGAATCAATAATCGGACAATTGCATCAACTTAATCAATAAAGTCGTAGCTCATAAAGTCTCGGAGTTGGCTATTCATAGATCTGCCCCGCCACTGGTCAGCCTTCCTTTTTCCTTCTTGATAACTAATAATTAATGCAGATTAAGAAAATTAGTGAAGTTTGTTATGGGAAAGAATGTGAGTTAATTTTCTAAAACGCCTTCTTTAATTTTCTAAAAAATGGTTAAAACCAAAAAACTGGAAAGGACTAGTCCTTCACAACATGGTGAGCTAAGGTTCGAATCTTCGCTGAGAGATGTACTTACATTTAATGTCTGACAATGCCTCCAATAGGAGGATACATATGCTTGGCAAAAAAAGAAGTTAAAAGTAAAAGCTTTTGAGGTGGTCTTAAAATTTAATTAATTTGTAATATTGTTTTTATTACCTACACTAAATTTCAATCTTGTATTAATTTTTACTTCATTTTACTACAATTATTAATTTCAATTATACGCAATTTTTTTTGTTTGGGGTTTATCATCTAATGATCTAACGCTCCTCTTAAATTTTAATTTTTTAGAGATAATAATGAGGTTACATTTAATTGGTCCAAAGACTTGAATATATTTTGGCATTAAAATTCATAGAAGGTATTGTATTACGAATAAATGGTAGAGTTGAGAGGGTGATCAATCGATTAATTCAGTTCAATTTATTAAAAAACCCAATAAATTGAAAATAAAAAAAGTAAATTTCAAAAACCGATCCGAATTGAGTTGTTATTTTAATTAACTGGACAAATTAATCAATTTATATAAAACCTTCGCTAAGAAAACTTGAATGCTTTAAATCTAATAGTGAGTTTTGCATTATAAGTTTCCAAGCTGGACTGAGAGACATTAAATAAGTTTAAGCTCCGAAAATTAAAGCCAATTTTCATTGTTTTAAAAGTAACAAGTGTTTAAATTGTAGGATTGAAAACCAATATTTGTAGGTATAAGAAGACCTTAACTAAGTTTAAACTCTTAAGCCATCTAGGCCACACTTACGCAAATAAAAACCCAATTGATGTTTTTTTTAAAGAGATTAAAGAACTTAAAATGAGTTATTTTAAAATATTTATATATACTTATCGTTTTTCTCCAAACTAATTTTTCTGACTTATAAACTAATATATAATAATACAAACATATGATATAATTAAATAACTAATTAGTTAATCTCTTTAAAAAAAATAATTAATACGCTTTGGAAACAAGCAAGTGTCATAAAAATGACCAAATACAATCGTTAATTGGTGTCTTATAATAAGGATCAAAAGAAATAAGAACCAAACTTTTAGTATAAGAACCGGTACCAATTGGAAAGGTAGTGTGTGTCGCTAAAAGAAAAAAAAGAAAAAGCTATAGTGCATGCCCCTGGCACGCACTTGTCCACTAATAATAATTATATCAACGAGCTTTATTGAAATCGAGGACATTGAAACAAATCAAACACGTCACCTGATTTTATATATATATATGTTTGTCATTGTCGCCCATCAAGTCTTGAGAGAAAGTGATATGTGTTGCCACTACAAAATCATATACTCCCAGTCCCATGACCTTAGTTTGCTTCGATACATGTTTTGTTTCATATATGGATGCATGATCCATGACCTGTTAATGATGATTCGCGCAAGCATACCAAATAATGCATAAAAAATGGTGGCCTAGCTATCTAGCATGCATGCAATATTATAGATGAGATTTGTGTGGCCTGGATATTAATCAGGAGATTTGTCTCAGATTGTAATGTCTGGTCTCCCATTTGTTATTATCATTAATTAAGCATAATTATTGTACATGTGTATAGGGGTTGAAAAATGATTTTGTTAGTCATATAGAAATCTTGTTCGTTTAGGAATAAAGGGAGTAAATAGTATTATTTCAATGCAAATAATTCAAGAAAGTATTTTAGGGAAAATAGCATTATATATATATATATATATATATATATATATATATATATATATATATATATATATTCTTACATATAGTTAATTTAACTAATTTCTTTAATCTACTCAAATTATTTACATTGATATTATATAAAGTACATGAGGTAATATACTTGTTTAAATTTGGTGTATATATGTTCCAAATACAAAGATCAGATATAATAATTAACCTTATTGAGAACATTTGTAAATTACGGCAAATTCATCTTCATGTGGCAATAATAGCACAATTGGTACCAACATAGTTGATAACTCGTTGCTAAATTGAGATATGAACTGTATTATCAGGGCTCACTCTACAAAGCATCTCTCATTGGAACCCATTTTCCTGCTCGTCTGAAAGGAGAGTTTGTTCTTTGGGCAAGCATCTGAGCTGCCCAGATCATCTAGATTTCATTTTTTTTTTATTTTTATAAAAAAAATGATCTTAATAGGCAGAAAATCTAAAATAAAGATAATCTCTGAACTAATAATTTTTTTAAAAAAATGTTTTTTCCATTTAAAAATTACAAGTTTAAGAAGAATGAAATCTGGTAACAAAAGACGCGCTGCTCCAGGGGACAAGTACGTGGCCTCTAGCTCGTTTCTAAATTGTAAGGAAAGTTCGACGAAAATGAGCAAGAATCTAAGATTATTATTTTTATTTTTATTTTTATACAGACAAGAATCTAAGATAACGAAATTACTAAGTTAATATATACAACGTAACTAAAAAATATTTAAAGGTGTTAAATATACCATTAAATACCGTTATGATGTTGATACACTTTTGAAAATATATACCTTAGTTATTTATAGCTAAATATTAAGAAAATTAATTAATTTAGTTATTTGTTAGAATATGAGTTAGTTTTTTTTTTTTTAAAAAAAATACGTTATTTAATTATCATTTGTATTTGAGCTTCCATATGTGGGAAGTTTCATTAATTAGCACGTGCACTCAATAGATATAGTTTGGAGAGGGGGAAAAATATTGTGTATTGATAATTGGCGTGTGTTTTAGAGAGAGAAGGTCCAACTTCTCTTTTCTTCCCTGCCGCGTCTCTTCGTGATCTTCTTCCCCTCACCGGCGAGTACCCTTCTTGTTTCTAGGGCGAGCTTCTCCCTCTCCTTCTTCAGATCTGATCTGCCGATGTGAGAATTTTCTGGTTTTCTTTGGTTTTGTTTCTTTTTTTATAGTATGAGGTTTTGTGGTGGTGTTCTTATCTCTAGAAATAAACAGATCTGTCAGATCTGAGATCAAATCCTCTTGGTTGGATGGCTGTTTGGACATTATAAGGTCCGACTATACCTCTTGGTAGCCCGAATCTGCGTTCTTGAGGGAAGATCTAAAGTGGTGTGGTCTGATTTGTTGTCGATGTCACCAGATCTGTTTGGTCAGAGGAGTAGAAGTGTTCTTCAGGACATCAAGTGTCTTTTTTCTTCCAAGGTTGGGTTTTCTAGTTTCTTTACCCCAAGATGGGGTACCCAGTTAACTGATTTAATTGCAACCATTGCTTTTAAGATTGTGTGCCCTTTAGGGTGGATTTTTCAACCAACACTCTCTTATTCGTCACTTCTAACCTTGGGTTTCAAGGAGGCCGATGATGTTTATGATTCTACTTCTACTCTTATATTTTTAGTGTACGGTGCTTGACTAATATTGTATCCAGTGTTTTTTGTTGTTGTTGTTGTTTTTATGTTAGTTGTATTTGTTTTAGATCTGTTTATGATTACTTTTATGTATTATATTGTTTTGGAATATTAATATATATATCCGTAGTTTTGTTCCAAAAAAAAAAAAGAGGGGGAAAAATATTTAAGAAAACAAAGTGAAGTAGGAGGATTGTACTTTATGTTAAATATAAGACATCAGTGCTATTTATCTTTCACATTTATCATTATTGTATCAATCTCATTATTCCTATTGATTACATATATTGTATTGAGGATTAATTTCAATATAAATGATTTAACAGGGTATTTTAAAAAAGCAGACACACATTTTTTTTAAATCAATAAAGGTAAATTTAAAGACTAAAGATTATATTAACAAAAAAAAAAAATTCAATCTAGAAACATGAATAGGTCTATATGTGTTGTTGTACAAACAATTAATTAATGCCTGTCATTATTACACACACAAGTCCACCCACATCACATGGCCACATCACTGCCGTTATATTTGCAGCGATAATTGTTTGCTAGTATGGTATTTTGAATATACACGCCATTGACTAATTGTCCTAAAAATCAAAGGGAAAACAAGTTAAAGAAAGAAGTAATAATAGGCAAAAGACAGAATAAGTCCCGCAATTGGCTCATTACGCTTCCGCGTCATTCCAACTCGGCCCCACAGCGATTTATTCCCCTCTTTTTTTTTTTTTTTTTTGGGTGATACGGACAAGAATATAAGATGACGAAGTTACTAAGTTAATATATTATAGATAATTAATTTAACTAATTTATTTAATCTACTCAAATTAATTAAATTAATATTATCTAAAGTACGTACAAGAGGTAATATACTTGTTTTAATTTGGTGTATATATCTTCCGAATACAATGATCAAATATAATAAATAACTTTATTTAGAACATTTGTAAATCACGGCTCATCTTCACATCTCTTTTGTCACGCGATAATTTGGTAAAAGATGAGACATAGATAATGTCAACTTCCTATTTTTGATCATTACTTTCTCGATTCTCGAGTAGTCTAATAATGGAAACTTATTTCCTTCGAAGTATGACCATACATTTCTCAGACTCACTCATCGAGGGGCCTAGTATTATCTCTCTACAAATGTGAGGGATAAATTCCATCTTGACCATTCACATTCCTCTGCATGAAAACCACTGATCCCGATCCAAACCTTTATCATCACCTGGTCAAAGGTGACTTTTGACTAGGTCAAAGATCAGAGATTTATCATGTAGGAATCCATGATGATTTCAGGTCAAAGGGCATTGTGACGCGGTTATATATGAGATAAGCTTATGACTAAATCCATGCAGCTTTCTTATAGTGGGTCAATCCAGCACCTTATACTCTTATAAGTACTTATGACTGACTAGGGACATTTAAGATAATCTATAAGATATATCTAGGTGTACAGTTATCACTATAAACATGCAAATAAAATGATAATTAGAGGAGAATACTTTAAATAACATAAACGTTTAAGGTACAATGACTTACCCCTAGGACATAATTTCTAACAAAGATTCTTAAAATATCTCTTATCTCCTTTCCCTTGAATAATCATTTTCACATATACTCCTTGTCAAATCGTCTTGATCAGGAAGCATTTGAATCTCTTACAGTATTTATTCAAAAAAGAATTGTGCTTCGGTCCACGCATGTAAACCCCACAAATGGGTCCCTTTTTTGGATCTTCTTCTCTCCATCTTTTCACTAAAGCCAATCAAGGTTGGTATCAATACTTGGAATCTATTGGTTTGTTTGTTTTTTTTTAAAACAACTATGTATAACGCACTCATGCAGAGGGAACGATAATGCTACAGCAATTTTGACTTTTATTTTTTAATATGTACATTAAATACGTAAACTGTTCAATATAAAAAGTTATAATTAATTTATTAGAATCTCTAAATTTTCTATTCATTAGATACCACAATTAATTTATATAACTACCTTCCTTGTTATCTATCTTTCATAACCATATTTCATTATTATCTTGTTTTTTATTTAAGTATTTTGAGCTTGCCATTTTCCATATCTTCGGCCAGAGAGACATTTACTGTTCTACTTTTGTATAATTAAGATATATAAAATTGATAGTTCAAAAACCTGTCACTGACATGTCCTTAAAATTATGAATATAAATATACCATTATCATTATCATTATCATTATCATTATCATTATCATTATCATTATCATTATTATTATTATTATTATTATTATTATTATTATTTGTGTGTATATATAATACCAAAATTATAAAATATGAAACCTACGAATTTGTCGAAATGAAATGAAACCTGATAGGCTTTGATGGCGAAGTCAATATTTTGTATATATAAAATACCAAAATTATAAAATATGAAACCTACGAGTTTGTCAAAATCAAATGAAAGGCTTTGATGGCGATTGGCGAAGTCAATATTTTATTTTCTAATTAATAATATATTCAACACACACTGACACACATGTTTTGGTAGGGTATAAAAATCTATTTGTATATAAAAGAACAGGGCATATAAATCTATTATAGATTTATTTTTCATATAATATTCTCTAAATACACACAAAATAATTTGAAATAAGGGGAAAACCAAATTTAAGGATGATATAAGAACATCAATTAAAATTAAGAACCTTGATTTTTTTTTTTAATGTCAAAGTTAAGTCTAAAAATAAAAAAGATGAGTACTTAGAAAATTAACTAAACAAAATTCAATTTCAACCGGAGATCTCGATCCTTTTCAAAGACTTAAAATATTTAATTGTGATTAATATTTCTTCTTAAATATCATTTTCCATTGAAAGAACATCTCCTTTCCCTTGAATAATCAGTTTAGAGATTATCCTAATCATATCGTCAACATCGATTAGCACTTGAGTTTGAATCTCTTAAAGTATTTGATCAAAAAGCGGAAAAAACTCTTAAAAATTGGATGAGTCATTAAATAACTATGTATAATGCAATCATGCAAAGGGGTACGAATAAAAAAATCAAGTTGAATATAAGATTTTTAACAAGGTATACTAAAAATTGAATAAGTCATTAAATTTGTCGAGACAATAGTTCAAAAGTTAATGATTTAATGGTTGAATTGTGGCCAGTTCAATAAATAATATAGTTTAACTAAGACATATAAAAGTATTTATATATAACTATAATATTTAAATAAAAAGGTATTATTAATCATTAAGTAAATAGAACTTAGGTATAAAATCACACATAATTCAATAAAACAAAGTTAGTGAAACACAAATCAAACATATTGTTATTATTTTATTTTTTTTTGGTTCATTTTAATTTGACTTCAATTTGATTATATTTTGATATTATATAAGATAATGATTATATTATAACTATAAATTAGAAATGAAATAAACAGAGCTTGAGTTTTTTTTTTTAAAAAAATATTTTGATTATTTTAATAAATCATGATATAAATATCTTATTACTACCTCCGGTCCTAATTATAGAAACACTTTTGTAGTGCAAATATACACTCACATGTACTCTAACTCGACTTGAGACCTCGTATTTAATTGGTTAAAGCATATTTCAAGAGGACCAACACCTATTAGTATGATACTCCCTCTGGTCTTAATTATAGGAATATTTTTGTAGTGCAATTTGTCCCGCCACTTCTGGTCTTAATTTTTAGATTTATATTGAAATATTCAAAAGTTAGAATTATGAATGTTATTTAATTTTTCAGTTATTTAAGCTGTTTTTTTCACATAGAATGTGATAAAGTATCGTTACTTGGACATGGAAGGGCCCATTATTGCCCTGCAAAAAAATATTAGGGCTTTTATTGGGTAGGGTCAGGCATTGGACTGCATTTTACTGCCTAGAGATCTTTCGGGCAGGACATTAGGCAAGGGTCTCGCCTTGCCCAGCCCTTCCCATAAACACACCTAGGATTATATATTCTAATTAAATAGCTACCTATATTTATTAGTTTCACTTCCACATTAATTACGTCATATTAATTAAAGTACATAAATCAGTTATATATAAATTCATTTTTTGAGGGAAAAAATAGTACCACCTGCCATAAATATAATGGATCCTTAGTCAGTCGAATAAATCCATGAACTACCGTTGATCACAGTCATCTGCATAGTTGGGAAATGTATAATTATCCTTATAAGTAGAAGCATTGTGGCGTTGTTCATGGTAGAATTTTCTACTCGTTTAATGGTCCAAAGAGAAATATTTTCACGCGCAAGTTAATGGACCAAATCTTTCGTTAAATTTAATGTTAACATCAAGGGGGCTCGGTCAAAATTTAGAAGAGAAAGGTACCAGATTTAAATTTTTAGAGATAATATTAATAATGAGGTTATTACATGTAATGGGTCCAAAGACTCTTGTATGTATTTTGGCATTAAAATTCATAGAAGGTATTGTATTCAGAATCAATGGGAGAGTTGTTGGGGGTGATCAATCGGTTAATTCAGTTTAATTTATCAAAAAACCCAATAAATCGAAAATAACCAATCTGAATGAAGTTGTTATTTTAATTAAGTGGACAAATAAATGTATACAAAACCTCCTCCAAGCAAATTTGAATGCTTTAAATCTAAAAGTGAGTTTTGCATTATAAGTTTCCAAGCTGGGAATGAGAGACCTTAAGTTTAAACTCTGAAAATGAAGTGGGCTGGGCATGAAGGGAAGAATGCGTAGGTAGGAATTTTTTTTAATTATTATTATTATTATTATTTTAATTTGTTTTGTGTTATAATGGACTAAACTTTTAGAAATTTATTTAATGAAAAGTCCGGCCCACACCCCTTTTTCATGTATCCTCTCTTACTAAAGACATTCTTATTTGAAATAATATCGGACACTAAGTACCTCCCTTAATGCGGATTCGAACTTTGGTTTAATGCATTGGGAGGATTAGTTCCTTAGCTATAGCTATAGATTAAGAAAATTAATTTAGCTGATTATTTGTAAGAATGTGAGTTAATTTTTAATAAAAGAATACTCTCTTTAATTACCATTTGTATTTGATCTACCATTTTTTGGGAGGGGGAAAAAATACAAAGTTGGAAAATAAAGTAAACTTTTTAACTAGCTTATACATATAGGACTAAATGGAGTAAATAATACTACCACCTGTCCCTTATAAAAATGCTAGTTAGAGAATTGTATTTGATTATAAATATAACACGTCAATACCTTTTATCTCTCACATTTATCATTATTTTTTACTCACTTACCCCAATTAATTTTACATACTGTATCAAGAGGTAATTTCAAGACAAATGATTTAAGAGGGTATTTTAAGAAAACTAACACACATTATTTTTTATAGATAATTAATTGAAGTAATTTCCTTAATGTAATCAAATTAATTATATTGATATTATATGAAGTACAAGAGGTAATATACTTGTTTTAATTTGCTGTATATATATTCCAAATACAAAGATGAGATATAATAATTAACCTTATTTATTTATTTAAACGGTGAGAACATTTGTAAATCACAGCAAATTCATCTTCATGTGGCAATACTAGCATAATTGGTATGAACGTCGTTGGCTCGTTGCTAAATTGAGAATTGAGATATGAAATAAATTTCACGGGGCTTATTCCACGAAAAGGACAGTTCGACGAAAAGGTCTTATTCTTATTTTCCCCCTCTTATTCGTTTTCCCCCCCAAGACCGAACAAGCTTCATTCCTCTCCTTCGTTATATATATATAATATACCTTCCCAATAATGTTATCTCTAGCTTATACTTATCTCAGTCTAAGCTTGTTGAAACCCCTAGCCCCACACATTCAAGAACCCTAACCGTAAGCTTCTAAGATTCTGTGTATGATACAAAGATGCCAGATCTTGTGCCTGAAACAGCCTCATTGCTGAATCGAAATTGGCGATCTTCCATCAGTTTTATGATCAATCGACTTCAAATTGCAATCCCTATCACCATCGTGCTTTACTTAGCTCCTGATCTCACATCTCTACACTCCATGATTGCTTTCACTATCCCAACTCTTCTCGCCTTCCTCCAGATTGCGGCGGCCTCTCCCTTCCAGGTTCGTCCGGTCACCACCATGGCTTCCGTCGTCGCCGTTTCTGGCTACTACGGGTTGTTTCTGGCTAGGCGTTGTGTTCCCACTTACGGCCCTCAACTCAGGAAAGTGATGCTGCATCTTGGATCCTTCGCGGTTGCTTCTTTGACTTCCCTTCTTTTCCCTCCCTCTCTCTGGGGGCTTCAGTTCGTTTTCTATCTTCTGCTTGTGGTCCCTGAGCTTCTCCCTTTCATCAAAAACATATATGACCGATGTCTCCGCCGTCTCCGGGGGTGCCAGCTGCTGCGAAGGAGGGTGGCGTCACCTCTCTTGCCGATAGCCGTCCAACACTGCTGATGCACCGTGAGAAATATATATACATACATACATCTATACATATACGTATATATACAGACATACCGATATATATATATATCTGTATTAAAAATACATATAAAACCTGCTGCTGACTGTTCTGGGTGTACGGAATTGATGTTCTTAGTTCACCCTTGAAGCTGTTCGTTGCATTTATTCTTTTTCCCTCGAGTGTATTAGTCAAATTATTATATTTCGTTGTCTTCTCTTTTCTTTTTGTTTTTGGAGTCTTGTTTTGCAGGTATTAAATAAAGTTCATTGGCCATGATAATTTCTGTCTTTATTTGACTTAAAATATCATTGTCTCCAGATCTGTAAATATGGTTGCTTGCCTCAATCTGTTAATATGTGTATATAAGAAAAAAGGGCATATAAATCTATTATATATATACTCCCTCCGGTCCTAATTGTAACACATATTTAACCGACTTTGGAGAGATTAAGGAGAGAAGTTAAATTAGTTAATTTTACTCATTTTCCTAAAATGTCCTTATATGAATTTAAAATAACATGAGTAAAAGTGAATTGACAACCCCTATCACATATCTTTCCAATTTTAAATTTTTTTTCACACGCTTTTTATTTAAAATAATGGTCTTGCTATGTACACATATATATGAATATATGTATACATATAGATATATATACATATATATATACATGCACACACACACATATACATACATGTATCTACACATATATATGAATACACACACACATGTATATATATGTGTACACACATATATATTGACAAGTGCCACACACACACACACACATATATATATGTATACGCATGTGTGTGTGTGAGTGTGTGTGTTTATATATGTGTGTGTCTATATATATGTATCTGCGTATATATGTATGTATATTTGTATAAAGAGTATATGTAATCACAAAAAACCAAACACACTTAAGAAAATAAAATATGGGTATTTTAGGAAGAAATTGATAAAATTCAGAATGTTGTCTTATAATTAAGACTAAAACCAACCTCTAAATGTTTTCTTATAATTAGGACCGAAGGGAGTTCCTTTTCTATATAATCTTCTCTCTTTTTTTGGCCAGAATATAATCTTCTCTGAGTACACACAAAATAATAGAAGAACAACCCTATAACAATGGAGCTGGCATATCCTTACGTTTTTTTAATTTGAAATAAGGGGGAAACCAAATTTAAGGATGTTATAAGAACATTAATTAAAGTTTAGAACGTTGGATTTTTTTAAAGTCCTAGTCAAGTACTACAAATACCGTACTTAAGCAATAAACTAAAAACAATTCAATTTCATCCAGAGATCATCACGATCCTTTTTAAAGAATTAAAATATTTAATTGTGATTAATATTTCTAAAGGGTTCTTAAATATCATTTTCCATTGAAAGAACGTCTCCTTCCCCTTGAATAATCAATTTAGAGATTCTCCTAATCATATTGTTAAGATCGATCAGCACTTGAATTCGAATCTCCTAAAGTATTTGATCAAAAGGGGAAAAGAAATCTTTAAAGTAGTCTTAAGTAGGACAACGAGACAGACCAAAAAAGAATTGTTTTTAAGCTCACACATGTAAACCCCACAAGTTGGATCTCTCTCTCCACGTACATTTTGTCTAAAGTTTCCTCAAGGAATCAAAATTACAAAGATCAAGTTTGGTAATGATGGATTGGGATCCATTGATTTTTATTTCAAAAGAAAATAACTATATGTTTTGCAAATGGCTAGGGGGTACCACTAAAAAGATCAAGTTCAGTATATGATCTTTAATACAGTATCAAAAGGCCGTTTTTTTTTTTTTACTAAATACATGTTTTCTCGTATTGGAGACAATCAAGTTTGAAGCACATTGGGACACTAAATATGGGTTACCTCTCCTAATGAAAATTTGAACTTTGATTCATCATATTATAAGGGATTAGCCTCTTCTACTAAACCCAACTCACATTGGTAAAATCAAACAATTTTAATTCCATGGTTTTTTACTTTTTTTTCATGAGAAAAATTTTAGGAAAGGGGTTGGGTTTATTCACAGTTTAAAGGCAGGGCGCTTGGAGCCCACAAGATATATTAGGTTGAAGAGTACATATGCCTCCACCTATTCCAACGTTTCTACTACTTACTATAAAGAGATATAGAAGTAGGCCGAAAAGGTTATATGAGCCGAAATGAAGTACAGGTGGGCCGAGGTAGGAAGTCCAAATTGAAGAACCATGATGAAGAACTAGAGGCCCAATTCAATAACAGAAACCAAGAAGGACATAGCATGAGTGGGCTACGCGTGAAGGGAAGAATGCGGAAGCTAGTTTTTTGTTTTTTGTTTTTTGTTTTTAGGTCCAACTGATTATTTTAATTTATTGAGTTATAACAGACTCAACTCTTGTAAATTTATTTAATGAAAAGTCCATTTAGTCATTTTTATTTTTGTGTTAGGCGAGTTTAGGAAGTGCTTGACGCCAAATTCTATTTTGCCCCTCTAAATCTTGTTATTTTTGTATTAAGTGGTGTGAACTCGATTAATGAAAATTATTAGGTTCCTAGTTAATTAATGGGCCTATAACTTAAGTGTTTTAATATGGTTAATTAGATTCTCTTTTAAGGGTCAGGAGTGGCATAGTTGACTAAAGCGTCGGTCACCACCTCAAAAGGGAAGATGTTCGATACCCGTTGGTGGATGTGAGGGTCTTGTTAGTTAGTGATCTGTAAATGCTTTTATCAGTGCTCTTTCTTTTGATATCTCCCACTCCTTGGATACTTGCTAGGCCATGGCAAAGTTGAGGTTTCAATTTCTTGGGTTTTTCTTTTTTCAAGAAGATGACGGTTTCTTGAAATTAGGTTGAAGATAGGATGAATAAGATTGAATCTTTATTTTTCTTGGATAACTTCTCTTTCTCTACCTATTGGTACTTGGCTGAAACCCTCAAGAGCATGAGTGTTGATGAATTTTGGTAGGCTGAAAATTCCAAGACCAAATTGTCTTGTGTATTTTCGGCCACCATGCTAAAAATAGGGTTTTAGATGATAGACCCATTACTTGGTGTTATCCAAATCATTAAGATAATTAATTAAATCCATATTTTGATTATTTGATTGAATAAAAAATTTAAGATGATGGATCATATCTATATCTTGATTATTTGATTTAATAAAAAATTAAGATAATTGATTACTTGATTAAATCAAAATTTAATATGATTGATTACATCCATATTTTGATTATTTGATTAAATCAAAATATAAGATGATGAATCACATACATATTTTTAATTAAAATTCAAAATCATAGATCATATCCATATCATTAAATCATGTCTTGAATTAAAATTTAAGATAATCTTTTAATTCAATTTTTATTAATTATTTCTCCTATCCAATTTTTATTAAATTAAATCTTATATATGTATATATATACATGAGTTTATTATTTGTCATGTCACTTGATATAAAATTATGTCAAGTCATCCCAAAACTACGTTGTTTTGAGAGTTAAAGGAATTAATAAAGGGCGTTTTTGTGTTTTTGTATTTATTATATGAATTTTACCAAAAGATCCTTAATTAATTCTCCTAAGTCCAAAACTACATCGTTTTGAAAGTTCATTAATTTCTCTAACTCCAAAATGACGTAGTTTTGAGGTAACTTGACATAACCTTATGTCAAGTAACATGACAAACGATAACCCCTATATACATATACAATTATACATATGTATGTATGTATGTATGTATTAGATAATTCAGAATTATATTTTATAACATAACTTTTTGAATTTTAAATTTAAATTTAAATTTAAAATTCGAATTGCAAATTCAACTTACCCTAAGACTCGATTTGATCTTCTAACACATTTGGTTCCTCATGAGTTGTCCTGAGGTAACTAATTATGAGTTGAGTGGGTGGGCTGGAGAAGGGGGCTGGGTAGTTAGGAAGATTTAGGTGAAGTTGCTGTGAGGACAAAGTTAAGGAGAACATCAGAAGGTTTAGGAGAGACTGTGCCTCTTGAAAGTACGAATCACTTTTTTTTTTTGTTGTTGCTATAAGTACGAATCACATATTGGTTTCGTTGTTCACATATTGGTTTTTCTTTTATTTTATTTTATTTTCTAAGCACCCTTCTACTCCATTTTGCTGTGTGGTGAGATTTATCCTCCAAATTCAATAAAACAGCTCGGCTACAAAATTGTGGCAGAGAGAATAAATGAGAAGAGAAGTCTAGGAGGGAAATAAGTGAATTTGATTTAAGGTCCTTGATGTAAAACTCGAACTCACTCACATACAATATAGAACAGAGGTGATTTAGGAGAGAAATAGACAGAAACAGATAGGACTAGGGAGAATAGAACAGAAACAGAGGAGGAAGGGGGAGAAACTGAGAGAGAGAGCGGGGGGGGGGGGGGGGGGGGGAAAGGATTAGAACTGAGGGCTAGAGAACAGAACGAGGGCAGGGAGAGATAGAGTTCACATAACTCAATATTTTGCATTAATCAATGTCTGAAAAATACAAGTGTTTCCAATACAAATAGGACAAGTTTTCCTTCATTATGAAGAAAGTTTCAAAAAATTCCTACCTACAAGTAACAACTTGCAAAAGACAACTTGAAAATGACAACTTACTAGGTCCAAAGGACTAAAAGTAAGCAAGCACTTAGAAATAAAGTAATCTCACTAATCCCACTTGTTCATCCCATTTAATACGTGTAATGATTAAACAATCCACTTGCTAAATAAACTAAAAACATAAAGTAATAAAATATAAAAAGTAAGATAGATTTCATTGTATAGGAAGTTATCTCAAAAAATATGTAGTTCTTATATTTCATCAGTGCTTCTGTCATATTAGAGAAGCTTGGTTGAGAACAAGTCCTTTTGGATCATTAGAGTTCATACATCTATGTTTATGAGGTTTTACTTGTTTGCCTTAATATGCTAGCCGGTAGCACCATCCAGCCAATGGTTGTTTGTTCTTCTGTTTTTTGGGATGACAAACAATCAAGGCAAGATAGTCTTTCATATATTTAGGTACTGTTGAATGAAGCAAGTTCGAAAGAACACAAGATAATCAGGATACTGATAATTTCGATCATCACTAGAGGAGCCAAAGTACATCTTGTTGAGCATTTGAACAATTGAAGTTTGAATTGATCGTATCCCTCAGCTATTTTCGTGTAATACATAGCCAAGCATGTGAATATTTTGCTTATACAATCTGGCATTCCATTGGCTAAATTTAGCACTGATATTTTTTTTTTTAGGAAAATGTTTTTTCTTTGGTAACATACTGGAGTCAGTGAGATCTGTTTCTTGATTTAAGTTTTAATGGTCGAACTAACAACTTTCATGGCACAGTAATGATTGCCCATTTTTGTCTGTGCAGGCTGAAAAAGATGCCAATAGAAAAGCCAGAGCAAAACAATTAAAAAAATTACGTAAAGCAAAAGAAAAAGAGGCTCAGGTACATCTTAGTTGATTTCTGTCCCAAATGTTACATACACGGACTCTAACTTCATTAACATGGTTTTTCTTAATGTTCGATATTCTATGTGGTTGAGTGGAATAGTTGGTTTTGGTGAGAACAATGTATGCTCATTAAGATGATACGTATTTTCTTCCTTCATTTTCTCATTTCCCTCACAGATATGTTGTGATTGAGTTCTGATCAACTTAAAACTACAGTGCTTTACTGATTTTTAAGTAGGGTTACTGTCATTTTGGAATTATTGTCATTAAATACTGATATAACCAAACCTAGGCATCTGCTTACGTGGTAAGCTACGCCCACCTTTATTATATTATTTTATAAACTGAAACCTGAAGGTTATATGACAATATCAGATGTAAGTTTTGGCATGGTTTAGATATTCCCCTGCCCATTCCAATCCGGTTCATCACCAGCAATGGAAATAAAATTTTTTCACGAGTCTATTTCCAGTTTCATTTATGTGCATGCAAGGGGAGGATAATTGGTGAGTTATTGCACCCTAGTCCACTATAGATAACTAGAACCTGGAAGAAGAGAACAGCAATGGAGAGGGAGCAAGGAAGAAGGGGTTGTGGATGTTGAAGAAAAGTAGAATTCTAATCAATGGCCAAGATTTGATAAAATGTGATCGCTAGGATGAACTTTAGATAGTGGATGGCATGGACTGTTCGAATCTGGATGCTTTCACTATATTTTTTTTTTTTTCCACCTCAGTTGAAAGATTATTATTCATTCTGATTCATGTTCAATGTGTTCAGGCTGAAGCTGCTAAGAATGTTTCCAAAACTGCAGAAAGCCAAGTGAATGCTTCAACTTCTATTCAGAAAGTGGGTTGAAATTATCTAAAGAGGTTAGATACTGGATTTTTTTTGTGGCATCTTTTGGATTCTTAATGCCTCAAAAATACTCCTCTGGTCCCAAATGTAGAACCTACTTTGGGGTGATTTTTAACCCTAAATGTAAGAAATTTTTTCATTTTATCTCTTATATTTATCATTTTTTTTCTTGAATTAAACTAGTCTAAATTATAATATGATATATAATATAATATTACACAGAAGTATTTTAGAGAGATCATGTCACACATGTTATAATTAACTAATGTATTTAGTTTTCTTAATATAGCCAAATTAGAAAAGTAGATTTTTCATTAAGGATCAGTAGAGTATCATGTGATCGTTTTCTCAGATCTCCAAACTCTCCCTTCTGAACACAATTCATGCTGAATTAACATAAATAAATTCACCGGTCAATTTATCACTTCTTTTTCATCTCAATTAGGAGGAATTGAGAAGAGCTCAGACTGAAGAAAGAGAGAAGAGAGCAGCTGCTGCAGAGAGAAGGCTTTCTGCCCTCAAGGTCCAAGGTGGCGGTGAGACCGTACTGTCCCGGGCACCTCAGAACCAAAAAATGGAGTAGCCGGCGACATATATTGTTCCTGTTGTAATACCTCACTTGCCTGTATAATCATAAATACTGCAGCACTTCATGCATGCATGTCCACAGGGAAATCTTAGAGGATGGGTGAGAATGTTCTGTTAATATTGGTCACATTTTGCAAGATTACTCCTCACCCTCTATTGTTCTTACGATATGTGATTATTATGTTTTGATGATGTGGTGGCGATGGGAAGAAGATTTGACAATTGAGAGGAACTTTGAGGCATTTGTTTAAAAGGAACAAAATATAGTTGTTAGAATTTATGCTAGTCAAAGTAAGCATAATAAAAAATATCTGGAGAAATTGCTTCACTTTTCAACTTGCCAGATATTAACAAGACCATAATTCAATTTTTGATATTTGCTCATGTTTTTAACTGCATCGTGTTCTTGTCTTGTGGCCGCGCAAAAGAAACTTGATTTTTGGGAAAATCTCACTAAGGATCAGAAAACATATAAAAAAGGTTTCAGTGCAGATTCTTCTCTGAAAAAAGAAAAGTTCATATGGACCTTAATAATATAGATTCTAAATGTGAACTTATCTAATTAGGATAAATGTGCTTATCAATGGATACTCTATGACTTATTAATATAATCAAATACACTTATCAACTAGAATTGTTTTAATTATCATATATAAGCTTGTCAACTAATATATATTCTAATGATGCAATAACTAATTAAATTACTTTAAAGTAATTATATTTATAATTTTTTTCTAAATTATTTTATCTAACTTATAAACTTATATATAATCTAATGATGAATAACATATAATATAATTATCTAATTTATTTTCCTTTTTAATCTCCTCCCAAAACAAGTTAACTAATTGTTATATTAAGGAGAGGGAAAATGCTATTTATTACTCATCCACGAGGAGTGGACCTTGAATGCCTTCAAGTCAAAATTCACCGAAGGCTTGTGCGGTGTCACATTCACATGCTAGTAAATGTACTGTAGTCCTTAGAGATATCCATATATTCTCAAGGGTCTGTTGACTTTCTTTTTTATAAAGATTAAGAAAAGTTAAATAAATTAAAATATTTATATTTATAATTTTCCTCTAAATGAATTTATCTGACTTATAAACTAATATAAAATCTATTGATCTACAATATATGTTATGATTAAGTAATATGTTTGACAAAAGAAAAATAAGTAATATCTTTAGTTTTCTTAATTTTTTTCTGAAAATTATTATCTAGTTCTTTTATTAAAGATAAATTTTCTTTTTTAGAAAAAGTTCAGACTGACAGTGAGTATAACTTTGTAGGGAAAACTACTATTTGGTCACCTGTTCTTATTTTATGTGTCTAGTTCTTAATATAATATATAATTTACTCTTTTGAAAATATTAAGGAAGTTAAATAAATTACTTTAAAGTATTGATATTTATCTTTTTTATATCAAATTACTTTGTCTGACTTGTGAACTGATATATAATCAAATGACATATGATACTCCCTCCGATCCTAATTATAAGATCAAGTTGATTTTTTTGGAGAGATTAAGGAAGCTAATTATATTACTTTAGAATATTTTTATTTTAATTTTTTTCTCCAAACTAATTAGTTTGACTTGTAAACTACTCCCTTCGGTCCTAATTATAAGACATATTTACCTAATTTTGAAAAGATTAAGGATAGTAGTTAAAATAATTAATTATATTTATTTTCCCAAAATGCCCTTAATTAGAATTTAAAATGGCATCCAGTTACTTTGATTCTCTATTTTTTGTTGGACCTCTCCTACCTCACACACAAATTCTCTGAGCTCTCACATAGTTTGACGTCATTGATCTCCCTTAACAATTTCCGGTCTACTCTTAGAGATTGGAAATATAATATAACAGTGATGCTAGTTTTAAGTATGACAAAAATTGCGCAACAGGATTTTATTAAAAAAAAATAAGTAATTGTAGAATTGACGTGTATGTAGCATTAATGACTTGCAAGTATTTTCATCTTATGGAATATATAAGTGCATTATTAAATTATTATTGAAAAAGTACTAACAAGGGTATTTTTGGAAGAAATTGATAAAAATTAGAACTTCGTCTTGTAATTAGGACCAAGATGAATTCTCAAATGTTGTCCTATAATTAGGACCAGAAGAAATAATATATAATCTAATAATACACAACATATCATATAATTAAATAACTTATTTAACTTCTTTAATCTCTTCAAAAAAAGCCTACTCGGTCTTATAATTAGAATCAAAGGTAGTATATATTATGATTAACTAACTTATTTAGCTTCTTTATTATTATTTTTTTTTAAAAAAAAGAGGTCAACTGATTCATTTTATGACATGCACATGTAGGCGCTGAGTGGACCACGTGTATAAATGAAATTTGCTGCATTACTTAATTTTCCTAAAAAATTTACTAGCTCTAGACTTTCATGGTCGGAAAATAATAAACAATTGTATTGGAAAAACACAATTCGCGGTCCACATGAAGAAGACTTCACGTTCATTTATGGCATGGTGAAAGAAGACCATACAATAAGAAATTATAAACAGATCCAAGTTGGCTGGAATCGTACGTATCTGGAACTTACCTTGTTAAGGAAACATATGTACCTTAACATTGATCATTTTTTAAAAAAATGTTTATAAAATGTTTTTTCAGAAGCACTCATTTTGGTTCAAAATTAAATTTTTGTGCTTCCAACCGTCTAAAATATTTTTTAAGTAGCAGTCATTATTCTAGAATAATTTTTTGTTCGTCCACAGTTCTAAAATATTTTTCTAGTAGTACTCTATTTTTAAATTTTTTTGTATATCTAACACCCAAAATTATTTTTTTCGTAGCAACCAATATCCTAATTTTGTTCTTCCATTATTATAAAATATTTGTTAATCAATTTTTTGTGTTCATCAAACATCCTAAATTATTCTTTCAAGAACACTTAGTATCCTAGGTTTATGATAGTTATTACTACTCAAAAAAACACTGAGGGAAAAACTGGACAAAAAATTACTCTAGAATATGGACTGCTACTAAAAAAAAAAATTAGGCTGTTGGATATAAAAAAATGAGTCTCACTAAAAAAAAAATTTAAAACGCCAGATGAACAAAAAACTATTCTAAAATAATCAGTACCATATTTTATTTTGAATTTTGTATGCTACTGAAAAAAATATTTAAAGAGTTGGACGTACACACTAAAAAACAAAATCAACCACTTTGCACACAAAACGGTAATCACCCCAGAGAATGAAAGACCAAAAGGAAAAGATATTTATGTAGAAAGATTATAAAAATTGAAATTATTTAGAAGGATCAAATATAAAAATATAAAATTAAAAGTACTAAAATGCTCCTAACAAAATCTTCTGTATTTCCTCCTACATTCTCTTCTCCATTCTATTTTTAAAACTAACACAAAATTCTAAGTTTCATTAAATTAAACAATGTTTTTCTCAATTTTTCACAACTTGAATATATATATCTATAAAAGAAAATTATGCTTTCTTCAATTCTTGAAAATTATACTTTTTAAAATTAACAAAAATTTTAATTAAAAATGGAATTATATAGTTTTAATAAAAGTCTAGGTCTTTTATAATTTATCATATATATTAAACTTAGAAAGTTTGTATGACATCTTTTTGTTTTAGAACAAATTTATGTGGGTTAAAAACATTCATGTAATGTTTATAAAATTAAAAAAAATATAATTAACATATTGTATCTTGAAAAATATGAAATAATTTTATGTGGGTTAAAAAAATTCATGTAATGTTTATAAAATTAAAAAAATATAATTAACATATTGTATCCTGAAAAATATGAGATAATTTTATTTTTTATTTTTATAAAAAGAACTTAATTGACATCAATGTTGATAATATAAATCGGGCAACTTGATTATATAAATTGGTGAAAAATTAAAATTAAGAAAATATGAGTTTAAGAATTGTTAAGTAAGTAATATATTAAAAAAAGATATGATCATATCATGATGGGTAGTTTTAGTTTTAATTTTGGTTATTTTCTTAATTTTAAATATAAGAAATAATACATGAGGATTGATTAAAGGCAATTTAGTAATTTTAAATTTATATTATAATATTCAGTCCTTCTAGGTAATTACAATTTTTATGGTTATTTGTAATAAATATTATTTTTTTGTCCTTTATTTTAATTTTCTCTAATAGTAATAGTAGTATTTGTAGTAATAATAATAATACAACGAGGATTTGCCCAGTTTGTTGCAAGCCATCATATTTTGGGATTCCAACCCCTATATGGTACTCCACAAAGGAAGAAAAGCAGGAAATTATCGATAGCTACAAGGCATATTACAAGTAACTTATTACAAGTAAATTATTTTTAATTTTCTCAACATTATTTTTAAACTTATTAAATGCTTAATTTCATTTTTCTCTTCAGTTGTGGTTAACTGATGGCGATTTCTTGTCCGAAGACTTCCCACACTATATCCTGGGCCCTGGCTATGCTTTATGCTGAATTTTATACCCCCCCCCTTTTTTTTTTGTAAATGTTTTATTGATCAATTTTAACTTTAAAATACCTAGTTTCAACACCACATACTTGTATACATATATACAGAGTTGTGCATGTGAGAGTCACATAAATGCAAATGCTCTTTTATATATATATATATATATATAGGGCAAAACTTTATAGCCTATAAATTCCGCGAGTGCACGAGCCGTATCAAGTAATAAAGTAATAAAAAAAGTATCGTTCCCACAAGGACTTAGTATCACAACTTTAGTTAAGTATTAATTTCACAATTTCGTTTAAGTTGAGCAAAACAAATTGAATTTAATTAAGATAAAGAAATTAAAACTAAAATAAAAATAAGAAAACTACCACAATAATCAAATGAGCAACCCAGAATTACTAATCCCTTATTAGCTTCATAAACCTTGTTTTCGCTAATTTAATTAGCTTTAATATCAATTTTGTTAATCTTAAGTATAAATAGCCATAAGTGTCTGTCAGTCCACTTACAACTTTCTCTTAAGTATAATTTGTTATGTTGAACATAGTTACTTAAGATGCAACAAAAATCGAACACACTCTTCAATAATTATATGGGGCCATTAGGTATATGTCTATCCTAATCATAAATTAAATTGTAATCTAATCCCATGTTACTTAATCTCAGAGCCTAATTAAAATCTTCTTCGTCAAGGTAAATCCTAATGCTCAAAATTATATTTAATGATGATCAATCACTAAATAGATAAACTAACCAAGATTAAGTAACCAAAATTAATATAAAATTTAACTACATAATGAAAACAAAATCCAATTCACCCACAAGTTTATAGGTTCTCTAAGTTGCAAAACCAGCTAACCACACATGGCTAATAAATCTCATAATAACAAAAAGATAAGAATTCAGGTGTAATACCCTAAAAATCCTATTTAGCATAGACACTATATTTTGATAGAAAATACCTATTTAAAATAGGTAAATATGTAGTCTCAAATTTTGAGATATGTTTATTCTATTTTCTAGAAAACTTTTCCTTAGGATTAGGGTAACTAATGATTTAATAAATTTTGTTAGGCATCATAAAATACAATAAATATCATATTAAGCTATGGTTCACGTAAAATCAAGAAGAGCAAGAAAGTGTTATGAAAATACCTAAATAAATTTAGAAAAATCAATGACAATTAATGACCAGCTAAGTTGTCACTAAATTAAATAAACCACAAAGACCCAAATTTTCTAAATTCATTTATGGATCATAAAATACCTTAATAATATTATAATTGAGCATAATCTTAAAGTATGCATAAGAGAGTGTTTTAATGACATTAAGATACTTATTTCAATAAGGGAAAATTTTCAAATACTGATGGGCAATTAAATTTGCAATAATTAAAAGATTAACCTTAATTTTTGAAAAATAATTTGAGTTTAAATGGTGTAATTAAGAATATACCAACTTAACTAAAGGGCTCAATGCTATCAAAAGACCAAGATTAGCCCAAAGGAGATTACCATTAATCATAATTAATATAGTAACCAACAAATTAAGCTTAAAAACACCTAAAACCCCATATTAGGGATTTTTCCCAAAATTAAATTAATTCCCCTATCTTTTTGCAAAGGGGCGAAATTCACCATTAAATTAGGTAGATAATAGCACAAATTATTAAATCCAAGAGCATTATAAATTTTAAACAAATATCAACAATAGTAATCAAGACTTTTTCAACATAAATCAAGGGCTTGGATTAAAACTAATAAAGATGAATCTTGAGGCTTTAATTAGATTCCATAAAGCATAATCCAAGTGAGAATTTAACAACCAATGAAAGACTTTGCTTCATAAAAATGTGAGATAAATAAAACACAAACTCAAGAGTAAATTGTGGGGTGAAATTTCGGTGCTTAGCATTTTGAAAAGAAGGAGTTGAGTTATTAAATATTAAACATGTAAGCACATGCAAAAATGAGTCATAACCAAGCAATTAAATGGTGAAGACTTTTGGGGCAAAAAGAAATGATGAGAGAAGTAGAGGGGGGGGGGGAGGTGGAGATTAATAGGTGTTGTGCATGTGTGTGAGTACAATTGTTGTGAGTGTTGTGTGTGGAGGAAGAGTCAAAGAATCCTCCAATAGGAAAATTAGGCATTAAAACAATTAGATTAATCCATGAAATTAATTCTAGACATAAGCAAAAGGAAATCTATACAAACTAAATTGTATCTTGAGATCCATTAATCATAAAACAAATATAAGAAGTGATTATTAACAAGCATAATTCAAACTTGAGAATGGTTATAACCAAAGTCATTTCCCCAATTTTTGAAAATTGATACCAATTGAGAAAATGAATGTTTATGGTCTCTAAATGAAGCCAAGAACCTCAAGACTTCAAAAACAATAAGAATATTGGAATAAAACTTCATTAAGATCCCCACATAAATTTTTAACTAGTAGAGTGCAACACAAAGAATAAAAGAAGGAACTTGTAGCTTGGAAACAAAGCTAGAAACACATGGGATAATTGGGAACCACTTTTGGAAGAGGATCATGTACTTAGGATAGGGTTAATTATGAAAATGGAAGAGGATGAGGGAGAGAGGAGAGAGGAGAGAGGACGAATTGGAGGAGGTGAGGGGTAGGATTGAAGCTTGAAAATAACCTAGATCCAAGGGTGTGTATCCAAGATGAAAAGGTGTGAATAGTGTCATGGCATTTGGCTATAAATAGCACCCTTGAGCTTCATAAATTCTCACACCAAAGCAAGCAAAGCAATCTGAATTAGATAGTTGAGAGTGAGAGTAAGGAGCTTCTTAAAGGAGTAGCAAGGTTTTTGGTAAGTTCTCTAGCTCTAGCTTTAAGTTCTTTAAGTTTTAGTTCTTAAATTCTTAGATAAAAGTAGCTTAAATCTTAAATATTCTAGAATAATTTTATTTACATGTTTTTATGGTCAAAATTATATTTATTTCAAAAAAAAGATGAGGAAAGTTAGATAGCAAAATTTTTGGAAGAGAATCATCAAAGTAACGAAGTTCTGGCGAAATTTCATCGGTTTTGAAAATTCTAGAATCAGTGATGAACATGCCAAAATTTCATATTGAAAATATAGTCAAAAAATTCTGAGAAAATTCATGGTTAAAGTAGACGTATAGGGTTTTTTTAAATATGCCAAGAAAATGTTAAAATGAGCTCTGTACAGTGAGATAAAAATTCTCAAAGTTGGGCTACGAATTTCTGGAAAAATTCTGGGCAAAGGCTCAAAACTTAAAACCTGGGAGTGATTCGTATAATCTAGGCAAAAGTGATTATTTTTACTTGAAAATAGACATCCTAAGGATTCCAAGAAATTTTACGGATCCTCGTTTTGATTTTTCTAGAATTAGTTATGATTTTCCAAAGATAGATAAAAATCTGTCCAGAATTCTGGACTAGCGTTTTTGAAGAATTAAAGGTGATAAATGGAGAGATAACCCTACCAAGGGTAAAAAGGTCATTAGTGACTATGATATCTTCTAGAATATTATTTTTAAATTAATAAATGCGATATTACCGCTATAGGATAAAACGTGACCACAGTTCGAACGACAACGTACCGATATCACCGGCAAAGGTACGGACGCGTACTGTAACACTAACTCTGATGCTTATTGTATACTTGTATGTGATAGATATGTTCATAGACTATGACTCTGTTTTAAAAATTGTTCATACACATACAGCTATATACGGGTTATGGTCTTGATAATACCGTTGAGTTTTCCTAGCGCTGAGGACACGAATGTACACCGTGGCACTGGTGAATAGTGCTGACTAGGGATAACAGACATATGCAGTGGCTGTGTATCGTTACCAAACAAATCTGTTATGAGTTTTTATTGATTATTGTTGTGATGTCGTGAATATCTGTCATACATAACTGTTACATAAGCATGAGGTTAACCGTTACCTGAGGTTCAATGGTAATTGAACCTCAGCCCTTACTATAGCTTCAGGGTCCAGAAGAACCAGGACCAAGGACAAGGGTAAACAGCATGCGTGAGGACACGGGCGGAGAAGATTATTATGAATTATTGTATTACCATATTATTAAATATTCGGATGATTGTACCGCTGTAATAGCAACCAGACACACTAGCAGTGAAGGTTTATCAGATACTCGCTCTTTTAAATTATTCCGATGCTCTACTCTGACCAAACTATTTCGAAAACGCTTTCAAAAATTGGGATGTTACATCAGGTTCAAAGAATAAGGAGAGGGAGAAAAGAAAATTTCTTTGTCGCCTCCACAGTCCTTCTGTGGAGGTGATGAAGAGAATCAAAACGCTCAATCTCTACTCCTTTGCTTCTTCATTCCGTCTCATTCTACGTCTCTCAGATCCTTGCTTCCTCCTTTCTTCATTTATAAAACCTAAATATAAATTAGGTTGTGGATCTCTGATTCTCATTTTCTTTTTAAAAAGATATCTTATATATTGTAATCAATTCCACCAGATCACGCAATTGATTTTGTTTCTATTTTTCTTATGTGGGACCACCAAGTTTGGCTAATTGCATATCCTCTTAATTGCTTTTTCTACTTCTTTCCAAATCAGCTAATATTTCTGCAAAATATAATAGGAAATAAGTAGATTTTATATCAAAATATCTTTTTATCCTATAATGATAGTAAAGTATATAAAAAATAATTAAATAGGTATATAATATCAATAAATCCAATTAATTCTCGTAAAATATCACTTATTTAATCAAAGAATATATACTTATCATATATGTATGTATATATGTATGCATGCGTGCACGTGCATGCATGCATGTGAGAATCGCACACAAATGTAATTCAACCATCTTAAGATGATTCATACTTAGGATGAGATTGTTAAAAGTTTAAACTTGAGCCGCGTGGAAAGAAAAGTTTTACCTTGTCGGAAAACTTGCATGAGCAAAAGAAAAAAAACCGTACACCTACTCCTCCCTTTTATCGTTCTACGACTCTTTATACTGATAGTTGATATCTTTAAATTTATAATAAAAATGACTCTTTTCATTTTTGTTATTCACTGAAATTACTACCTATAGTCTTTGTTATGGGCCTCAGAAATTGGGCCAAGAAGCCAGTCCATCAAGTGAAGTACCCGCCTGCAGTTATACCCCCACAGGTGATAACTGACGAAGTCGGAGCAGTTACCTTCCCTTATAAATAGGAGACTTCCTCCCTGGTGAACGGTACAAGTACAAGAATCTACTCTACTGTTTACATTCTCACACAGAGCACACACCCCACTCCCTATATGTATATCGAACTACGTGAACTTTGATCCCTCGGAAGGGTACGTAGGCCATAGGAATTATTCCTAGGTCAAGTCCGATCTATTTATGTTCGTATGACAGAACATTAGCGTCGTCTGTGGGGAGCCATAAATTTTGATTCCCATGACTATCTGTGGTAAAAGACCAGAAGCAATAACTACTCCAGGAGCGACGGGACAAACAATCATAGAGTTTTGCAGTTATGGTTGGCGGTGATTTGGCAAGTTTGTGTTGGCTGTTCGTCAAACTTCTAAGTGCGAGATTTTAGAGAGCGGATAGGGATTCAATTTCCCTATAATTACCCGAATATAAAACTTTTTGTTTTCATTCCCTTTTTGCGGCGAAGAAAAGAAAAGTCAGGACGACGTGCATTAAGGGCATCGTGCTGGAAGACCCCAGATTTTGATTTTATGTATGATTTCAAAGATCTCCAATGTTGAGAAGAGAAAGAGAATTGGATTTCTCACTGCATGGTTGAAGGTACGTGAGCCACTGCCGAACCTGATGATTTCCTCGTCGGATTTCTTTTCAAACCATCCTCTGCGATACAAAACCGGCATGCCTCACCAGAGAATGCCGAGTTGTGCATTTAATATCATCCTGAGATAAGCAAGGCCGAGATAGAGGAAGAGAGAAACCGAGTTCCGAAGCCGAGATCGAGGTTGCCGGGGTCCGAGATACCGGAGATGCTGAGACGCCAGAATATGTCGAGGTGGTTAGATATCAGAACTGAAGGTGGAGGCCGAGGTATACATTTTGCCTTGATATGCCGATATGCCAGATGCCCAAACCAAGATCAATTGTCGGGGTCCGAGGTTCCTAGGATACCGAGGTGCTGATTGGGGAACCGGATAGCCAGACTTGCTGCTGCCTTGAAACGCCGGGGTTTCAATTACAGCGGGACACTTCAAGCAAGATTCTTTTCTCAGTAACAGCCTAATTGCATTGCCGTTCAGACAACGCCGGGATGCCTTCATCTATTCAATGCCAAGATGCTTTAGGATTAAATGTCAAGATATCGAAATGCTGAGTCGGAGACGGGTGAAGGCCGGGGCATACATTCGGTATTTCCATGAGAGTCGAGAAGGAGAGGTGCCACCGAGATGGGCAACAATGCCGATTCACAACAGCCGACTTGAAATTCAAAGAAAATCACTAGTGTCAGTCTTGAACCACGAAAAGAAATCATTGAATATTCTTGGGCTTTGTTCGGTATCTTTGAGGTTCTACAATTTGAAAGAGGAGCTTTATACCCAAGAGGGGGGGTGAATTGGGTATATTAAAAATTTTCGCAAACTGGTTCTGTTTTTACACTCTCAGAACAGGGCAGAACAGAGGAGATAGAGAGAAGAGCTTTGCACACAACGATTTATACTGGTTCGGTCCTTTCTCTGACCTACATCCAGTCCCCAAGCCTCACTTGGGATTTTCAATCCACTAACTCAACAATATTGATTACACACTCTGTACTAAGAGCTGTTCTCTCACTAGAACACACTCCCCCTTACAAGTTGTAATCAATACACCCACAATCACCAAGTCCCCTGACTTGTGATTCTCTCAATCAATAAATGATTTTACAGATGAAAACTCTCTCAAGAGTAGATAGATGAATACTGAAGCTCTAAGTATCAAAATGATATAGTACAAGTGAAAGCTAATACATAATGAATGAACTTAGTAGATTTTTTGCTCAGAGTAGGTGTATCCGCTGGAGATGAAGTTAATGCTCTCTATTTATAGGTAGAGAACATTAAATGACCGTTGTGAGATGATTCCAACCGTTGGAAGTGATTTGCTTAAGTTCTGGTCATCTTCTCTCTCTAAACTTCTGCTAATCCAAGTCTTAATGATGTCTGATGTGGCCCTCTGAGTTTTTGCCCGTTGAAATTGACTTTACTTGATATAGTAAGCTTTCTTTAACGTTCATTAGGCGTGCTCAGGTGGATTAGCTGAAAGTAGGTGAGATTTCAGAAATGCATTAAATGCACTGTTCACTTTTTGCTTTATCTCACTAATCTTCAATAATCTTGATCTGTGCTAACTGAAAGACACTCAACAAATTTGTTAAACATATCTGGGAACATGAGTGAGTGATATATGAAAGCAATTAGATCAAACAACAGTGATTTGTGAATTCGTGAAATTCAAAAACCAAAAGCTACCGTTGGTTACTCGAGTAAGTTCCTCTTTACTCGAGTAAGGCACTGTGCAAAAGTGTCTTTACTGGAGTAACCAAAGTTTACTAGAGTAGACTCTTCCCAGAGATAAACCATCGAGACTTGAGTTTGAAATCCAAGAGCTTTACTCGAGTAAGTTAGTACTTTACTCGAGTAAGGCACTATTCATGTGAAAACGTTTTAAGTTCGAAATGCCTTTTTACTGGAGTAAGGATTTGTTTACTGGAGTAAGCCAGACTTAGACAAATTAGTAACCTTTCTGTATGGGCTTTACTCGAGTAGACTAACCTTTACTTGAGTAAGTGACTTTGTTCTTCAAAAGAAGAGAGGTTACTCTAAGTCTTTACTGGAGTAAACGAACCTTTACTTGAGTAAGCAATCACTTTGAAAAATTGATTTGCTTCTGTAAGTCCTTTACTGGAGTAAGCAACGCTTTACTGGAGTAAGCAACAACTTCAAAAACTTGGATTGCTCTCGGTAAGTCCTTTACTGGAGTAAAGCTACTTTACTAGAGTAAAGACTTGCCAAAACGAACTTGAGCAATCCTACAACAGTCCTTTACTGGAGTAAGCTTACCTTTACTCGAGTAAACAACTGTTAAGCAATTTCTAACTGATTTTGAAATACTTTAACACACGTGTATGCTTGTTGTTAATCATCAAAACACTTTGAGAACTAACATTCTCCCCCTTTTTGATGATGACAACACTCATAAACATTCTTTTTAAAGATTTAGAAAGATGTATAGCTTTCAGATTGAAGTTTTCAAAATATCAGAGTTGAATTATCAGAAATACATCCAATTTGCATTTTTAAACATGGACATCAGAGAATAGCAGCAGATATATAATTGAACTCATAAACTCATGCAAAATATATTCATATTCATCTAAGAAAGCATACATGTGTAGCATCTAACTGATATCAGAAAAGGATAAATACTCTAATAATCACTGATATCAGCAAAGCAAAGTTAAAAAGGACATTATCCTACAAATCAACAAACATGCTAAAGTAAATTAACTAATCACACTCCTAGACTCCTAAGCGTCATCATCTTTCTCTCCATCACACTCCTAGATTCCTAAGCGTCATCATCTTTCTCTCCTTCTCCCCCTTTGTCATCATCAAGATACTCGGGGTCAAGCACAACCAGTGGAGGAGAGTAGGGGACAATGGCTCTGCTTGGACCAAAATTGGGGTTCAAGGAAGGATCATATAGAGAAGGATGGCCAAATGAGAGATGGGCATATGGGGAAGGTGTGGGAAATACTTCAGTGGAAGGAGTGGGTGGAGATGGAAGTGGGTTAGGAAGAATCTCTGTGGTAGGGGTGACTGGGGAAGATGTGGTGTGAGGTGGGCTATGAGGTGGACTGGGAAATGAGAAGGTGGGTGAGGATGGTGGAGAAAAGTGAGGTTCGGGTGAGGATGAGGAAGGCTGAGAGACAGGTATGGATGGCTGGAACTCCGGAGCCGGTGTGGATGAAGATGGATCCGTGGTGAATCCAAATGTAGCAGAAGAAGAACCACCAAGCCCAAAATGCTGAAGGAGTTGCTGTGCCTTGTCTCTGGCATCTGAGGCGGCTGCTAAGGTGACAGACAAAGTGGAAGCCAAAGTGACCCCTTGGTCATCAAGATCTTCTTTCACCTTGGCCAGATTTGACAGGATCTCTGTCTGAGCCACAATCACATCCATAACCCCCAGCTTAATATCAGCACGGATCATATCAAACTCAGCCTTCAACACTGCTCGGTGTGAAACTAGGGCAGCATCCACTATAGTTCTAATGCGCTCATCAAAATCCGATGGTAGTGGTGGTGGAGCTGACTGGGCCTCATGAGCCACCGACTGTGATGCTCGAGTCTGAGTCCTCTGAGGTGCCTGAGACTCACTGGATTCCTCTGGTCCAAAGCTGATCTTCATCATTTTGAGTGTAGTCTTCCCAAAAGGTGTGACTTCCTTCATCTGTTCAGGAGGGCCCACGTACCAAATCTTGTGGTAGAACATGATGAGGGACACCAGCGAGGCAAAAGGCAAGTAGGAGTTCTTCCGGGCCACGAATTTGCAATAATTGATCTCTTTGAATATCCACTGACCAATATTGAGAGGGTGCTTCTTGATAAAAGCTGTGAAGAACCGGTAGTCCTTCAGTGTAAAATGGGTGTAACTCCCTCCTTTTTGCACAAAATTTCGTGCATATATGTGCCAGATAACTCTGTGTAGCTTGGGCATGTCTGCTGGCTTGAAAGACAGACGAACTCTCTGATCATCTGGGACTTCTTGATCAGTCATAAGAGTTCTATATACTTCTTCATTGGAGTATCGTGGAGTGGAAGCCTCGGGAGGATCAGCTACATTCAGGATCTTGTTGATGATGGCGGCTGATATTGTAAACTCAATCCCTCTCACTGAAGTTGTAATCCTTTCCTCGACTAATTGACCATCCAAGTCCATAATGTGGTTGGTCTTCATGTTGAAATAGAATAGCTTAACCAACTCTGGAAAATATGCACCTCCAATGGACACGAAGGACTCATATGGCTCGAACCATGGTGACAAGTCAACGTGGCACTCTCTGTAGAGTTGTTCCAAGTTGATTGAGACAATGGCACAGAAGCCACGACTAGCGTATATCTCCCTGAATTTAGCATTGACACCGGGAGGAAGAGGAACAGGTGCAACCTTGAAGCCTTCTGGTGGATCCTTGGTAATTTTAAACTTCTCCACGGCATCAGTCACATATGGAGATACTTCCTCTTGCTCTTGATTTTGTTCGTGCTCCGAAGTCGAAACAGTGGCTTCATCAGTAGAAGAGGAAATAACGGTAGAAGGATTCTTTGATCTTCTTTTGTTCTCAAACGCCTTCTTCTTTCCCTTTTTCTCGCTTGGTTCACCACCCTTTTTCTTCTTTGTAGCTGGAGAAGGCAATGGGTGTTTCGATGAAGCTGGCCTCTTCTTGGGATTTAGAGACTTTGCAACCGTTGGAATCACCACTCTAACGCCGGGAATAGAAGTGTCGATCCCTCTCTGCAGTTTCTTGGGGACAGACTTGGTCCTAGGAGCACGAGGAGGATTTGAAGGCACCGGATGTGAGGATTGAGATGCTTCCTTCGACATCTCTGAGTTTAGGGTTTCGATGAGTTTGAGAAGAGGAATGATTTGGAGGAAGTTTCAAGAAAGTTTCAAAGAAATTCGATGGAGGGAAGTGACGGTTTCAGAGGGAGAGGAAGATAGAAAGACGCAACTCTAGGGTTCTACTTGAGTAAAGAGGCGAGTATGAAAAAATCACATCGCTTTAGTGAATATATAGACAAACCCCTTTACTCGAGTAAAGTTCTAGCTTACTCGCGTAAAGCATACTTTCATTTACCTACTCGAGTAAAGATGCAAGTATACTGACCTGGACTTCAAAAATGTAATGTGAATTTTTGAAGAACCCCGATGCCCTTACTCGAGTAAAGAATTTTCCTTACTCGAGTAGAGCAGTCCTCTTTTTCAGCCATGAGCTCTCTGCCTCTTGTTTACTCGAGTACACACTTACCTACTCGAGTAAAGCTCATCTGAACATCAGAATTGGCTTTCTGCTACTTCTTTACTCAAGTATGATTTCCTATACTCAAGTAAGCAACCTCTTACACATCAGGAAATCCTGCAAAAACAATTGCTAAACACTCCGATGCTTAAGTTAGTAGGGATTAATCATCAAAAACATAAACTAACATTGGGTAAGAGCAAAACTTACAACTCATTGGGATTTACCATTCCAATTCTCTCCTTATGAAGGTAAATTGCTCTTTGGCTAGAGGCTTGGTGAATATGTCCGCCAATTGGAGATGGGTTGGAATGAACATGACTTTCACATCTCTCTTCTGCACATGATCCCGAATGAAATGATGTCTCACATCAATATGCTTGGTCCTTGTATGTTGCACCGGATTCTTGGCCAAGCTTATTGTGCTAGTATTGTCACACAATATTGGGATCTCCTTCAAGTGCACTCCAAGATCAGCAAGTTGTTGCTTCAACCACAGCACTTGAGCACAGCAACTTGAGGCAGCTACATATTCAGCTTCGGTTGATGATACGGCCACGGTTGTTTGCTTCTTGCTAAACCAAGACACAAGTGAATTACCAAAGAATTCACATTGACCACTTGTGCTCTTTCTGTCCGTTTTGTAGCCAGCATGATCCGAATCCGAATATGCCACCAAATGCTCCGGCTGACCTTTAGGAAACCATAGTCCAAGAGTCTTCGTATCAGAAAGATATCTGAATATCCTCTTGACATGTTCAGCATGTGACTCTTTGGGTGCGGATTGGAACCGTGCACACATCCCAACACTGAATTGGATGTCCGGGCGACTTGCAGTGAGATAGAGCAATGATCCGATCATTCCTCTATACTTGGTGATGTTGAAGTCCTTGCCCTCTTCATCAGCATCCAATGAAGTGGTTGTGCTCATTGGTGTATCAGCTCCATTGCACTTGTCCATTCCAAATTTCTTGAGCAAATCATTCAGATATTTGGTTTGGGAGATAAAGATCCCATCTTTACGTTGCTTGATTTGCAGCCCAAGAAAATAGTTAAGTTCTCCCATCATTGACATCTCAAATTCACCCTGCATAGTCTTAGAGAATTCCTCACACAAGGAGTCATTAGTAGCACCAAAAATAATATCATCAACATAGATTTGAACAACTAAGATTTCATTCAATTTGTTTTTCTTAATGAACAAAGTTGTATATGCCTTTCCTCTAATAAACCCTTGATTAAGTAAGAATTGACTCAATCTTTCATACCAAGCTCTAGGAGCTTGCTTGAGTCCATATAAAGCTTTCTTAAGTTTAAAAACATGATCAGGATAATGTTCATTTTCAAAACCAGGAGGTTGTTCCACATATACCTCTTCTTGAATGAAACCATTTAAGAATGCACTTTTGACATCCATTTGATAGAGTTTAAAACCTTTTGTGCATGCAAATGCTAGAAGAACTCTTATTGCCTCCAATCTAGCTACTGGAGCATAAGTCTCTTCATAGTCTATTCCTTCTTCTTGATTGTAACCTTTGGCCACTAATCTAGCCTTGTTACGCACAATAATGGCAGACTCATCACGTTTGTTCTTGAATACTCATTTTGTCCCAATTACCGGATGGTCTTTGGGTCTAGGTACCAAGTCCCAAACTTGATTTCTATCAAATTGATGTAGCTCTTCTTGCATAGCAATCACCCAATCATTGTCTGAAAGGGCTTCTTCTATCTTAGAGGGCTCAATATGTGAAATGAATGCAGAAAATGTGACCTCATTTAAAGTACTATTTCTGGTCCTAACTCCTTGGTTAACGTCACCTATAACTTGGTCTAAAGGATGATTCCTTATAAATCTCCAAGCTCTAGGTTGAGACTGATCAGGATTTTCAAGATTATTTTCTGGATCAGCCTCAAAAATATTTTCAGAATTTTCAGAAGGAGTAGGAGCATTTTTCGAAAAGAATTTGTTTTTGAAAATAGTCTCTTCTTCATCATCAAGGGATTTATCAGATTCAGACTCACAAAATACAACATGTACAGATTCTTCAACAATTTTAGTTCTAGTATTAAACACTCTATATGCCTTACTTCTATTTGAATAACCGATAAAGATAGCTAAATCAGATTTAGGATCGAATTTACCAAGATTATCTTTACCATTATTGTGCACATAGCACTTGCAACCGAAGACATGAAGATGACTGAGGTTCGGCTTTCTTCCTTTGTAGAGTTCGTATGGTGTTTTGTTCATCTTCTTTCTCAAATAGGCTCGGTTGGAGATGTAGCATCCTGTACTCATCGCGTCAGCCCAAAACACTTGTGAAGTGTTGTATTCGTTCAGCATTGCCCGGGCCATCTCCGTGAGCACTCGATTCTTTCTCTCCACAACACCATTCTGTTGTGGTGTTCTAGGTGCCGAGAAATTATGGTTGATCCCCATACTATCACAGAACTCAGCAAATGCATTATTCTCGAACTCTCCTCCATGATCAGTCCTTATTCCTGAAATGGTAAGACCTTTCTCGTTTTGGACCTTCTTGGCAAAAGAAACAAACTGATCATAGGTTTCATCTTTTGAAGATAAGAATATAGTCCAAGTAAATCTAGAAAAATCATCAACAATGACCAAGGTGTATAAGTTTCCACCAAGACTTTTGACTCTAGCTGGTCCAACTAGGTCCATGTGAAGAAGTTGAAGTGGTCTAGTGGTTGAAATCTCATTTTTGGTTTTAAAAGATGATTTGGTTTGTTTTCCCTTTTGACATGCATCACAAATCATATCATTTTTGAAATTCAATTTGGGAATACCAATGACCAAATCCTTTTTCAACAATTTGTCAAGTTGATACATATTGACATGAGCTAATCGCTTGTGCCAAAGCCAACTCTCATTCAAATTGCTCACAAAACAATTTTCAGAAACAGAAGCATTACTAGAGAGGTTCAAGGTATAACAATTTCCATCTCTAGGTGCTCTAAATAAAGCTTTATTTTTCAAATCATTTATGGAGATCAAATCCTTTTTAACAATAAAGCATTCATCAGAGTCAAATATTACCAAATTACCCTTATCGGTGCTTTGGCTCACACTTAGGAGATTGTGACACAATCCTTCTACAAGGTAGACGTCTTTGATGAATGGGCCTTCATTGTTGCCTATCTCACCAATGCCAGCGATTTTCCCGGATTGATCACCTCCAAATGTGACTCTACCTCCATCTTTTGGCTTTATTGATAAAAACTTTGATTTGTCTCCAGTCATGTGTCTTGAGCATCCACTATCAATGTACCACTTGTTCGGCCTTGATGCTCTAAGACATACCTGCAGATCACCAGAGGTCAAGTTTTAGGTACCCATCTTTTCTTGGGTCCTTTGGGGTTAGCACGCACCTTGGGAACATATGTTCCTTTTGGTACCCAGACATAATTTCCTACAGGTTTAGCTTTTCTTTCTTTTCGATGAAAACAAGATGAAGTAGAATGACCCTTCCTATTGCAATATGTACAATGTGCAAAAGGGTTTGAGGAATGAACAGATTTAGTGAAATAATTCATATAGGATTTTTGTCCATTCTTTTTCTTTCCTTTCTTCTTATCAAAGTCTGGTCTGTAACCAATGCCCGATCTATCGTTTGTAAAACGTTGTTGTTTCAAAATCACATTGAGCATTTCACTTCCCTTAGTGAATTTCTCAAGTGCTTTTGTAAGTTGTGAATTCTTTTTCTCTAGGATAGAGCATTCATCACAAATCAGAGATTGAGGAGAAGAGAGGTTTTCAATTTGCAGTTCAAGAAAAGAATTTTTTCTTTTCAAAGACATATACTTGTCTGCAAGTTTTTCAAACTCCTTTTGAACAACATTGTATTCAGCAAACAATTCATCATAGGAAGGAAGAGATTCATATACCTCATTTATTTCACTAGGTTGTTCTTCTTCCTCAGCAACCAGGCATATGTTGGCTTTTTCACTTTCATCCTCTTCAGCTTCATCCTCATCCGATGAGCTATCTCCCCATATAGCTGACACATATGCCTTCTTTTTGTATTTCTTGAACTTCTTCTTTTCTTTCTCTTGATTTTTCAGCTGAGGGCATTCCGCCTTGATGTGTCCGGGTTTTTCGCATTCGTAGCAGATAACCGGCTTCTTTGATTCATAGCTTGAATTTCCCTTCTGGAATTTCTTGAAGCCTTGATCTCTTTTGTAGAACTTTTTGAATCTCCGGACCATCATGCTAATTTCTTCATCCTCATCTTCATCTTCCTCATCCTTTTCCACATTCAGAGCCACTCCCTTATTGCGATTGTTCCCACCATTGACATCTTCTAATTCCTTCTTGAACTTCAATTTGCTCTCGTACTCAGATAGACTGCCAAACAGTGCGGCAACTGAAGTCATTGACTCTCCACGAGCTTCTTCAATGGCGGTGACCTTAGCTTCCCAATCCTTTGTTAGAATATTGAGGATTTTCCTCACTTGAGCTCCTTGATCGAAAAGCTTTCCTAAGGCAGCTAGCTGATTGGTCAGATGAGTATATCTCAACTGAAACTCTCCAATACTCTCGCCTTGCTTCATCCGCAAAAGGTCATACTCAGTGGTTAGAATGTTGACTCGGTTCTCCTTGATTCCAGAGGTTCCTTCATAAGCTATTTCCAGAGCCTTCCACATCTCCTTAGCCGTTGACAAATTACAGATACGAAAGTACTCCTTTTGACTAAGAGCACTCTGAAGCATCAGGATAGCCTTGCTATTGAGAGTGATGTTCTTCTTGTCGTCATCATTGAACTCAGCTTCCGTCTTGGGAACAGTGATGCCTCCTTCTACCTTGACTGGAACATAGTCTCCAGTCTCAAAGACCCTCCATAAGCCATATTCTGTTGCCATCACGAACACACGAAATTTTGCTTTCCAGAAAGAGTAGTGTTCGCCGTCGAAACCGGGAGGTCTGTTGATTGAAGCTCCATCTGGAAGAATTCCTTCCATGGTGATCCTTCTCGAGTGGTTAAACTCTTCTGAGAAGACCTAGCTCTGATACCAAATGAAAGAGGAGCTTTATACCCAAGAGGGGGGGTGAATTGGGTATATTAAAAATTTTCACAAACTGGTTCTGTTTTTACACTCTCAGAACAGGGCAGAACAGAGGAGATAGAGAGAAGAGCTTTGCACACAACGATTTATACTGGTTCGGTCCTTTCTCTGACCTACATCCAGTCCCCAAGCCTCACTTGGGATTTTCAATCCACTAACTCAACAATATTGATTACACACTCTGTACTAAGAGCTGTTCTCTCACTAGAACACACTCCCCCTTACAAGTTGTAATCAATACACCCACAATCACCAAGTCCCCTGACTTGTGATTCTCTCAATCAATAAATGATTTTACAGATGAAAACTCTCTCAAGAGTAGATAGATGAATACTGAAGCTCTAAGTATCAAAATGATACAGTACAAGTGAAAGCTAATACACAATGAATGAACTTAGTAGATTTTTTGCTCAGAGTAGGTGTATCCGCTGGAGATGAAGTTAATGCTCTCTATTTATAGGTAGAGAACATTAAATGACCGTTGTGAGATGATTCCAACCGTTGGAAGTGATTTGCTTAAGTTCTGGTCATCTTCTCTCTCTAAACTTCTGCTAATCCAAGTCTTAATGATGTCTGATGTGGCCCTCTGAGTTTTTGCCCGTTGAAATTGACTTTACTTGATATAGTAAGCTTTCTTTAACGTTCATTAGGCGTGCTCAGGTGGATTAGCTGAAAGTAGGTGAGATTTCAGAAATGCATTAAATGCACTGTTCACTTTTTGCTTTATCTCACTAATCTTCAATAATCTTGATCTGTGCTAACTGAAAGACACTCAACAAATTTGTTAAACATATCTGGGAACAT